>JABAKD010000025.1:10609263-11850956 GCA_012845835.1 Undaria pinnatifida | reverse complement strand
CCTTCCTTCCCCCCTTCCCTTCCCTTCCCCCTTCCTTCCCTTCCCTCCCTTCCTTCCCTTCCCTTCCCTTCCCGCCCTTCCTTCCCTTCCCTTCCTTCCTTCTTCCCTTCCCTTCCCTCCTTCCCTTCCCTTCATTCCTTCCCTTCCCTTCCCTTCCCTTCCTTCCTTCCCTTTCCCTTCCTTCCCTTCCCTTCCCTTCCTTCCCTTCCCTTCCATTCCCTTCCCTTCCCTTCCCTTCCTTCCCTCCTTCCCTTCCCTTCCTTCCCTTCCATCCCTTCCCTTCCTTCCCTTCCCTTCCTTCCCTTCCCTTCCCTTCCCTTCCCTCCCTTCCCTTCCATTCACTTTCCTTCCCTTCCCTTCCCTTCCCTTCCCTTCTTTCCCTTCCCTTCCCTTTCTTTCCCTTCCTTCCCTTCCCTTCCCTTCCATTCCATTCCATTCATTTTCCTTCCCTTCCCTCCCCCTCTCTTCCTTTTCTTTTCCCTCCGTTTCTTCCCCTTTCCTTCCTTCTCTCCCCTGCGTCCTTCCCTTCACCTTATCTCATTTTGTCTTGTGTCCTTGTACCTGTACCTTCGGTTGCGTGTCGTGTCGTTGTCTGTGTGTATGCCTGCAGGCCGTGATGAAGCTCGTAGCGTCTTGCGCTATCGGGTACGGCTTGAACAAGAAAGGCATCCTAGACCAGGTATACATATATTGCATTTATATCCTTTACCACGGTGAGTACACGGTATCCACGGCAACCTAGCGGTTACCATCCAAAACTACAGATGTCGCAGTCACTGTTTCGAGCCCTGCCGTGAGGCTCATTTTGATGGAGCCGATCGACTGCGAAAAGCGCTTGGCGTGTTTACTCAAAATTTGACGTGTGTTCACGAGGGAAGAAAGTGCAGTACCCTTTCCGCGATAAAGCTGCAGGCGCGTACCGTGGTGTGGGGGGTGGGAGAAGAGCGTGCTAAGTCCATCGCAAGCAAATCTGAAGTAGGACTAGGGAGGGAGAATGTGAAAAATATAGTGCGAAGATTATATGCCACTCCTTTCGTCTTGTTGGGTAGTGCTGTGTCGAATGTTCTATCATACAGTTATGGTCGACAACGCTGTCGCTACGTGTCAATACACCGTATGCCCATATACGGCCTTTTCAAATTGCCTTCTTCTATTAATCGGCTGATCATGATGTAGATAGTCAGGCATGCCTGTTCGGTTAGACGACAATTTGTACTAAGTGGCTAAGGTCACCAATAGTTGTCTATTGCTCAGGAGATCCAATCGTATATTCTTATAGACGGCCTTCAAATATTTCATACCAGGGTACATACACTAAAACAAACACACAGATTACCGCAACAATTACTATTCGTAGTACTCGTATTTTACGGAAATCAAGAACTACTATGATATTAGTAATAGCATTAACGTCATACAACAACACCCGTATTGTGCTCCCATCCACCTCATGTTCTATTTTTTCATATATTTGATTTCTGTATTTATTCAAATACTACGCAGGTATAATCTAATGCACCGGTCGACCTCTGTCCCCCACCCCCCCTAGCAACCTCTCACGTCCCCTCGCCTGCCCCCACTTCCCCCCCCTCCGACCTACCAAAACACATAAATTGCCTGAGTTATAAACGCTACTGGACAGGTGGTATCACCTCTCCGCCTTTCGAGCCATCCATGCAGTAGATACAATTCAATTGCATGGTCTTAAAGTTCGTAGTACCCCCCCCCCCTCCCCGCCCGCCCTCCCCATCGCCAACTAGCATCACCCAGTAAGCATCTAATCATTTCTCTTACCTATCCCCCTTCACCCCCCACCCCCCACACCCTCCTGTTGAGCCTCCCCTGACCGGTCATACGACTACAGGAATTACATAGATACTGGTGCATTTCACAGAGCCGTCAAATTTCGGCCCCCTCGAAACGAGTTTTATAGTTTCCGTGCTCAGATAGATGAACTTTACCCTGTCGACCCTGGTGCACAAGCTAGTTCTAAGGGGAGTCGCCGACGTATATCCTTAATGAGGACACACAACCAATATTACGCGCGATCGAAGTATCACGCGCAGTTGGCAAATATATACTTCGAAGTATAAGTTTTGACGTATTTATATAAAATTATGTGTCTGTTTGAAGGGCAGAGATTTGGTCAGGAGTTTGTTTCGTCTCGGCCTCGGTATAGGCTTCTCGAAATTTGAATTTCTCGGCCAAATCGCTTCGTTCGAGCGCCGTCTTCAAGGGGCGACTCCAACGCCTCTCGATCTGCCTTATCCGTTCCGCACCTGACTGAGATCGGGTATAGGTGCTGAGGAAGACAAGCGACAAGTTGTAAAAAAATTGTATTTTTTTAGGGTAATCTCGAGCCTTCCGTTGGATCTTGACGACTGCAGACCTGGAACGAACAAATTATGGGACAACGTTTTCGAATTGGCATCATTTCCAAATTGGCAAAAAAAACTCTTGCCAGCGCGACGCTTTGTTCGCGACCGCCTCGAAACGCTTGCCCTATCGTAGCAAATACTACTGTGTGTCGTTGCCTTTCGGCTCAGTGGCTATATAATTCTTCAAAACACCCACAAAAAAAGATGTGTCGTGAGTTCGTTTATCACCGAGATCATATTTAGTATTCAGGAGCGTGCACGCTGGAGACATTATGAATTGTTATGTGATGGTGTTCTCCGGAGTACTACTTAATGTAGTACGTGGAGAAGGAATAGCCCCGGAGATCCCTCTTACGAAGTCGGTGATAATTACTCATCAAACTCCAAACATATAATTGGTTGGTATTACGGCTCAATCCACTGAGTTATGTGTCGTGAGTGAGTTCGATCCTTACCGACTTCATGTTTTCGTTTTCAAGCGTGCGCGCTGAAGACGTTATTAATGTTTTTGCTTTTTTTTACAAGTTTGCTCGTGAGTACTACAACTGGAATTAGTAGCGAGGGGAGAGCCCCGGAGATCCCCGTTCATAAGTCTGTGAAAATCAGTTTACGAACTCGACCACCTATATAGTACTGCCCACTGAACTACTGAGTCCAGTGACTAAGTAGACTCAGTGGGTATAATTATAAGATTGCTTGGTCAAGTCATTTTGTTCGAGCGGCGTGGCAAGACCCCTCGCACTTCCTTACCTGTCCCCTACCTGGTCGTCAACGCGTACTGCGGGGGGTAGGAGACACAAGCGAGAATTGGCGACCATTTTCGATTTTAGATTCCTGGACCGGTCGACACGTGCCATGCTAATCGATGATACCGCAGCGATTTATAACAATAGGGATCATCTTGACAACGTGTCGTGTGCGCCAGCAATCGATCACACAGCCGTGAATAATCTATAAAAATACTCGACAGATACATAAATACCTGATCCATGTAAAATACCAAAAATATGAAGCTTTTTATCACGTTCTTTACCACACCTAAAAATTGTGTTGCCTACCACATCTAACGTCAAATCTTCTTAAACAATAAACAAAACCAGGCAGGTGATATAAAGAGAAGACTTTTTGCTACAACCGTTAGGTTTGTACCCTTTAAGGGTTTATACTTTCGACGCTAACATTGAAGTGTCCGGCCCGCCCTCCCCGCCCCCCCCCGAACCGTCTTGTTCGAACACCCCACATGAAGTCAAAATCTGCCACAGTAGTAAACTCTACTACCCAACTGACATCACCTTTAATCTTTATTTTTTGCCATCCATGCCGTATCTCCAATTCATTTCCGCCTGCTCCCCAACGACCCCAAACTTTTTGTTTTCCACGTATTTTTGGATAATCGCCCGATCTACAATCGACATCAACCATAGCAGCAAGAACATTTCTAGGCAATTCATATCACGTCATTATCGTTCAAGCCATCCATGATATAGCATTCACTCATCCCCCTCCCCTACCTGACGCCCTCTCCTTCCCCCCCACCCGCACCACCGGCTAGACCTAGCACCACGCGTATAGCAAGCCCCTACGTCTATGCGGTTTTTGCGCTCCATCGGAGTATCAGACACAAGCTTCCAAAGATGAGTTTCGACCAAATGCTCAATCTCACAGCTGGAGTGTATTTAGAGAGTTCATGTGACCTAAACCTCTTGAAAATCTTCCCCCCCCACCCCACCCCCTTTTTATATTTCAAATTTTTGTCCGATCCCTCTTGCTCAAACGCCCCACTTAACATCGAAATGTGCTTAAGTATTGAACACTTTCACGCACTTGGTACCACCGAATTATCTTTCTAGAGCCATCCATGCCACTGGTGCAATTCAACCACCCCTCCCCAACGCCCCCTCTTTCTTCACCACCCACATCATCGCCGATCCCTAACCCCACGCGCATAGCAAACCCCTACATCTACGCGGCCTAAAAATGTTTGTAAAGTACCCAATCGCCCACCCCCCCCCCTCTCTTCCTCATCCCCGCCCCCCCCCCACCCCGTCGAATACACCGCCCTCGCCTCACTGGCTGTACTATTTTAAGGATGTACATGATAAACTGGTGCATTCTTTCCAAAACCGTCAGAATTATCCCCTTAAGAGATTATAGTTTCAACACACCGACTGACCTGCCTCGTCCGCCCCCGCCCCCTCCATGATAAACTGGTGCATCAATCTAAAACCGTTATATTTATCCCCTTAAAGGATTTATAGTTTCCACGCACACATTGAGCTTCCCCGCCCACCCCCCCCCCCCCCCCCCCCCTCCCCGCTCCCTTTTGATCAAACCCAGGCCCCCACGTCCTAAACAACACCGCCATCACCTCACCGGTTATCCGACTTACAGGATTCATTTGATAAACTGGTGCATTTCCTTCCACAGCCAGCTGTCAGATTGTGTCCCCTTCAGAGACGGGTTTTATAGTTTCCGCACACAGACTGAAATAATCACCCCGTTGACCCTGATAGCTACACTGTAGATGCAAGGGGAGTCGCCGACCTATATTCTTAATGAGAACATACAACCCGTAATACGCGCGATCGGATTATCACACACAGTTTGCAAAGATGAGTTTCGACAAAATATTCGATCTCACAGGTGGAGTGTATTTTAATTGTCATAATATACCCACGCTGTTTTCAAATTTCAAACGTCAAGAGCACAGCAGCAGGAAAAGAGGTTGGCAGACACTACAGGCACCATCTCTATCTGTGTAACGCCGGCATCAAACATTGTAATAGCGTACGCAATTTCGATGAAAGTTCATCTCTTCTATGCAACGATCCTATTTGTAATATTGTATTGTGGGCCGGCCGTCCCGGTGGTCTAGTTGATGCCTTCGAATACTACTAGCGGCGTTGGTCCTTGAGTTCGATTCATATCGTGATGATGGACTTTTTTCTCCAACAATGAAATATAACAAGGAATCAACTGCTGAGAGCGCATGGAAGCGTGGGTATATGTGCAATTCGACGCCACTCTACGAAGGAAGGAAGTGCTGACTTTTTCCCGTTATAAAAAATAAGGCACGTATCGTAGTGGGGAGCAGGAAATAGGGCCCGCTATATGACCCCGGATCTGAGTTACTACTTGAAGGGAGCGCGAGAGTAGTGCGAGGACAATATATGGGATGAAGACAAAAAATGTTGCAAAGGTATATATATATATATATGATTCAGAAAGTAGTACCACCTCATTATCTTTCTAGCCATCCATACCGTAGCTCCAACTCATTTCCGCCCTCCTCCCGCCCCCCTCCTCCTTTTCATATTTTATTGACGCTAAGTTTGCTCAAACGCCGAACCTACAACCTAAATCGGCCCGAGTAATGAACACTTCTATACGAAAATGATATTACGTCATTACATATCTAGCCATCCATGACGTAGCTCTCACTAATCCCCCCCCCCCCTCCCCCCCCCCCGCTCCCAACCCCCCCTCCTTCCCCACCACCCGCACGATCGCCCAGACCTAGCACCACGCGTAGAGCAAGCTCCTACACACATGCGTAATTCGCGCGATCAGAGTATCACACACGATCTGGCGAAAAATTGTTTCGACCAAATCTTTGATCTCATAGCTGGAGTGTATTTTTTTTTTTTTATGTGACCTAAACCTCTTGCGACCCCCCCCCCCCTCACCCCCAACCCCCCCCCTTTGTAGCTGTTTTTGTTTTTTGTCCCATCCATCTTGCTCCAACGCCTCCACCAAATAACGAAACACTTCCACGCCCTGGATATCACGTCGTGATCTTCATGGAGCCATCCATGCCGCTGCTGTAATACACGCCCCCCCCCGCCTCCAACGTCCCCTCCTTCCCTACCACCCGCACGATCGCCTACACCTAGCACCATGCGTTTAGCAAGCCCCTACATCTATGCGACCTGAGGACCTTTCGCCCCTTCCCCCCCCCCTTTCCCCCCCCACCTACCCCTCCCCCCCCGCCCCCACAACCCCAACCCCACCCCCTCGAACACTCCGCCCTCTACTCGCTGGTTGTACAACGACCCACAGGACATACGTAATAGACTAGTGCATTGTTTCCAAAACCGTCACATTTTTCCCTTTCAGGATGCATAGTTTCCACGCACAGATTAAGCTGCCCCGACCGTCCCGCCGCCCGACCCGCCCGTGATAAACTTGTGCAGTATTTCGAAAACCGTCACATTAATCCCCTTAAAGGTTTCAGAGTTTCCACGCACAAAATTAAGCTGCCTCACATGTCCCCAGCCCCCCCCCAGGCTACCCACCCCCGCTCCCTTTTGTTCAGAACCAGGCCCTCAGATCCTTTAAAACTCTGCCCTCCCCTCACCGGATATTTGACTTACAGGATTCACTAGATAAACTGACGCATTTCCTTCCGACTCTGTCAGATTTTGTCACCCTCAGAAACGGGTTTCATGGTTTCCGCGCACAGACTGCCTAACATCACCCTGTTGACCCTGATAGGCATACTGTAGTTGCAAGGGGTGTCGCCGACCTATATCCTTAATGAGGACACACAACCCGTAATACGCGCGATCGGAGTATCACACACAGCTTGCAAAGATAAATTTCGACAAAATCTCCGATTTTACAGCTGGAGTGTTTTTTTATTTCATTATTATATGTAATTACCACGGACAGCATGCCCACCCACGTCAGTTTTTTGTCTTTTACCTTCTTTTTCTACGCACATATAAACTATTCTTTTTTGTGCTAGAGTACATCCCGAAATATGATACTAGAGTGTCTGCGCGCCTATCATTTTTTTGAAGTTATTTTTTCAGTCCAAAAAGAAAAAACACTAAATATTGACCTTCCGCTATGCGCGTTGTCTGAAGTGAAAAAATACAGCAGTAAATAATGTTAGTCTCTAAGTAGAAAATATACACGGCACTTTCAGCAGTGGCCACGGTAGACTTTCCGGGTATTATATGTTGATGGACGTATCCGATTTCGAAAATATGAGAGCACGTGCGGAGCAGAGACAGCAGATACACATATCCCTCGTTCCCGGGTGAAAAACAAACGCCAACCTCCCGCACGAACAAATCTACCCCCGCACCTATCTTAGACAACGCCGCCGCAACGAGAAGGTCGTTGTTCTCTTCTTTGTTTTCCTCCTCGTCCGTGACCGCGCAGAGAAAGGTGACAGCGTTCAGGCGGAGCCCTTCTTCCTAACCCTTGCCGGCTGACATGACCCCATGTCGACGGTTGATGCAAACCGACTTTGCAGGCTGTCGATTTCGAACATGCGTTGCCACTGGGACAGCAGTGCAGCTTCGTTGATGCCAAGTGATCTTTCGTTTCGCCTGGAGGCGAAGCAGGTTCTTAATGCTTGTTTCTATTTTTTTTGTCATTTACGCCAACCTTTTTCTTGACGGCGTATTTAACAGCAGCGGTGTGTTTCGCCTATTGTCCTCTCTGTTGTATGTTTCGTTTTCTTCTGTCAAGTTCAGACCTTCAGAATCTCATGTTCGTATAAAACTCTTTGCATTACAAAAAAACTTCAATACCGGATGGGGCAGCTACAGCTTACTTCGTCGAAGTGCTGCCCTGCCTTACCCGAAGAATCGCCGGGGCCCATGCGGAGTCAGCCTGTAATTTTGATCTTCGATCTCACAGCTGGAGTATATTTCAAGTTTTTTAAATGAGATGAACATGAATATAATATATAAAATGAAAATACACTCCACCTGTGAGATCGAAGATTTTGTCGAAACTCATATTTGCAAGCTGTGTGTGATACTCCGATCGCGGGTATTACGGGTTGTGTGTCCTCCTTAAGGGTATAGGTCGGCGACTCCCATTACAACTACAGTGTAGCTATCAGCGTCAACAGGGTGACGTTTGTCAGTCTGTGCGCGGAAAATATAACACCCGTTTCTGAGGGAGAAAAAAATCTGACAGCTGTGGAAGGAAGTGTATCCGTTTATCAAGTGGATACTGTAAGTCGAACATCCGGTGAGGGGGGGCGGAGTTTTGAAGGACGTGGGGGCCTGGTGTAGATCAAAACGAGCAGGGTTGAAGGGGGGGGGAAGTGGGGGGCGGGGGACTGGGGGGGAAGGGGGCGGACGGACGGGCAATTTGTGCGTGGAAGCTATAAATCGTCTAGGGGATAAATCTGACGGTTTTGGGGGAAAACAAAAAATGACGAAGGGGGTGGGGGGTCGGGGCGGGGGTGGGTCGGGGGTGGGGCAGCTCAATCGGTGCGTGGAAACTACACATTATTTTGAGGGGATAAATGTGACGGTTTAAGAAGAATGCATCAGTTTATCATGTATATCCTGGGGTAAGTCGTACAATCAGTCTGTAGAGAGAGGGCGGAGTGTTCCACGGGGTGGGGGTGGGGTGGGGTGGGGGCGTTAAGGAGGTGGGGGGTGGGGGCGGGGGGGGAGGGGGGAGGGAAGGGTTTCAGGTGAGAGGTTTGTTATACGTGTGGTGCTAGGTTCTTGGCGATGGTGCGGGTGGCGGGGAAGAAGGGGGCTATCGTGGCGGGGGGGGGAGGGGGGGGGAAACAGCGGCATGGATGGCTCGCGAAAGATAATGAGGTGATATCCAGTGCGTGAAGTGTTCATAATCTGGCGGATGTCGATATTAGGTGGGGCGTTTGAACAAGGGAGAGCGAGAAGGGGGGTGGTATAACATTTTTTAGGAGGTTTAAGTCACAAATGATATTTAAATACACTCCGGCTGTGAGAACAAAGAAATGTAGGGGCTTGTTATACGCGTGGTGCTAGGTCTAGGCGATCGTGCGGGTGGTGGGAAAATAAGAATTTATAATAATGACTCGATTTTGAAATTAGACACAAGGTAACCCACTGTATGTTTATGAGCGTTGTGTTGGAGACACCCTCTACAAGACCAAAGCACTTGAAAAAAAGTTGAAATTCTAGTTATTTGGACTCCTCAGCATAGAAGGCAACGACAGGCGGAAGATGCACTCGCTCCATGCATTGCTGTGTCCGTAATGCGTTAGACAACCCGGAATGACGACGTGCCTTGCAGCTATCTCCACCGCACCTAATCCGCAGGATTCAGGTCGGGTCGACATTCTCGCGCATCCGTACACAACGGCAGCTTGCGCCGCTGGAGAAGTAACGGGCACCGCGGGTAAGGATAGCTCGCGCTGTCGCTACCACGGGAAATGAAGGACGGCAAAGACAGCTCGCGCTCTCGCTGCAACGGGAACTGAAGGACACGCCAGCTGGCGCTGGATTGCGAATACGATTGAGTTGACACGCGACGTGTATGATAATTTGTGGAAGCGCCGTGAGCTCAAGCTTTATTGTTCCCCATCCGCCGGGGGATTGAAGGAAAAACACATAGACCCTCGCGTCCCTTCAATGCCAGTCGGGGTTTCACCGACCAGGCAGATGTTACGTGCACCAAACGCGAGAGCGCGGTGAGGTGTTCGGTGAGGCGCGTGAATGATAAGCTGCGTCCTACTAAGAACCACCTTTGAGGCAGACTTCTGCAACTCTTGGCGCACAATATTTTGCGCATAGATGACAGCTCCGGTCTCTTTTTTTCCCTCCTGGTGTGGCCAAGTGCAGAGGCAGCAGCGGAGGTACTACGTAGCTGCATCTGACCGAGGCTACGGTACGGGGGGCACCCCCGTTTTTATTGGTGTGTTTGAGCCAGTCGCACGAGTGACTCTGTACCTCACGGATGAAAATGGTTTAGGCAGTAGTTTTTGAGCAGCTTAGATTGCCTTTGCATTCCGGATTGATTTCATCAAAGTAAAACATGAATAAACGTAAGATCGCAAAAGAACAAAGGGGTTACTCGCGCAAGTGACCCCTAGCCATGGAATTCAAGGCCCAAAAAGATACCCCCGTATCGCAGCCTGGGTCATCTCCAGTGCCTTACCATGTGCACAGGACGTGATACCATCTCTGTTAAGCGGAGCTAGATCTTCCGCCACGCACAATACGATGTGACTCGATAACCACCTCGGTTACCGCCGAAGCGTATAAACGAGCACAAGAATACGACGGTACCCTGGTATTGTAAGCCTTGTAACGAGAGTTTTTTTTTGTATGCGTCTTTGCCACCGACGATAACCGGGTTTATTGTTTAGGACTCGCGAACTCTGTGCAAGCGTAGTATCCCAGGAAAACAACTAATCATATATTTGGGTTTCCGTTACTTTTCTGTTTGCCACTCCCGTTCCATCTTCCGCTTCTTTTCCGTTGCGATTCCTTTCGCCGTTCGGTGCCCAATCCCGTTTCTGATTCTGCGTTATGATACGTAGACCGCTGTCAGTTCTCTGTCGAAGTTGATCTTCTACGTGTTCCAACCCTGCCTTCTCTTCGTCAATGTGGCCGCCACGCTGGGAACTCCAAGAGAGAGATTTTCTAAGCTGCTTGTGCTACCGGTCTTCGCAATATTGCAGATATTCTTCGGCTCCATTGTGGGAAGGGTGAGTGGCACCGAATTTTCTCTGTACCGTTTTTTGTGGGAAAGATGAGTATCTTTTTCTCGTGAGAAAAGTGGGTACCTTTCATCGAATTAGCCTCCGCCATGGGCACGCCCGGGCAGAGTCTGCCTAGCCTGCTCGAGGGCTACCTGTTTCAGCGATGTTTCCAAGTATTGTTCGGATCCATGGTGGAAAGGGTGAGTACTGCAGAAGTGACAAAGCGCCCTCCAACCACCACTACCCCCCCGCCCGGCCCTCACATCGCTTGCCTACTGTAAAAAATCGATATCGAGAGGGCTTCGAAACATTGTTCTTGCCCCCCGTCTGATCG
The DNA here is from genome assembly GCA_012845835.1 of Undaria pinnatifida. Classification (NCBI taxonomy): domain Eukaryota; class Phaeophyceae; order Laminariales; family Alariaceae; genus Undaria; species Undaria pinnatifida. The sequence continues at coordinate 11,839,798 of JABAKD010000025.1, read as the reverse complement.
CACTTTGACAACGACCAGGGCACCAATCCATGGAGAAATCGACCCCCCCCCCCCCTCCCTCGTTACGCCCCTATCCACGCGAGCAACATATTCTGCTCTTTCGAAACGATTGAAAACGCGGTTGTGCGCCACAACAACATATTTCATGAACAAATACACCCCTCGCCCTGGCCATTCTCCCAAATCTCGACGCTCGCGCATAGTGCACGTGATGTCTAACTGGTCGGGGAAAACCTGACATGCTCCCTCCCTGCAGTGTAGGAATGTGAGGGTCTATAGTCATGCGACTACGACCACTGCGAAAATATCGAGTACGGCCCCCGCCCCCCTTGTCCACCCCGTCTCTCAATATCCCCCCATTTTATTAATATGATAGGGCATGGGAAAAATGCTCCGCCTACCGGAAGGGTCCCCGGCCGCTCGCGAGCTCTGGATGTGCACTTCCTTCGCCAACTCTGGCCCTCTGCCCTTGCTGTTCGTCGACTCTATTTTTGGCGCTCACGCCGGTAAGAACGCGGTGATTTTAATTGGTTGCTTAGTTGCTTAGTTTCGCCGCGTCGCCACCATCGCTGGGTTGATTTGGCCGCGTTTCTCTAGTTGGTTGGTTCATTTTGCCGCCTTGTTTTGACTGGTTGGTTCTATGTTTTGTGTGTTTGGTGTGCACTCGCTCATCAAAATCGGGCCCGTTGTCCGTATTGTTCGACCAGACGTTTTTCGGCGTCCATTAAGGTAAGAGGTAGTGGTGGTAGTGTTGGTGGTGATGGCGTTGTTGGTGCTAGTGGTGCCATGGGTGTTATGTGACGATGGTGTTGGTGTTGTTGGTGTTTGTGTTGGGTGTTGACGTCGATGTTGGTGTTGGTGTTGGGTGTTAATGTTGATGTTGGTGTTGGTATTGGCGTTGGTGTTGATGTTGTGGCTGGTGTTGGTGTTGGTGTATTTGGTGTTGGTGTGGGTGATGGTATCGGCGGTGATGGTGGTGTTGGTGTTGGTGGTGGCATTGGCGTATGTAGTGCTGGCCTAGGTGTTGGCGCTGTTGGTATTTGTGGCGTTGGTAGTGGTGTCTAGTGTTTGTGTTGTTTGTGGTGTTGGTGCCGGTGATGTATGTGGTGATTGTGGTGATGGTTTTGGCACTATTGGGGTGATGTTATTGGAGGTAGTTAGTGTTAGTGATGGATGTGGTTTTAGTGGTGGTGGCGTTGTTGTTGGGGCTGTCGCTGGTGATGCCGGTCGGAGTGGCGCTGGTATTGTTGTTGTGCTCACATTAGCTCGTCGGCCATTGTTCGTGGTTGTTTGTGTTGGTACATCAGTTTGTGGTGATGATGTTGTTGCTGGTGTAGATGGGTTCGCACAAAAGTGGTGTATTTTTTGTGGGGTTAGTTAGTATAGTTTTTTTTTCTGGCTGTTTCGGATTGTTTGTTTCTTTGCGTTGCCGTTGACTTCGAGGCCGGCGGCGTTGGTGTTTTTTGTGTTGTCTTTGTGTTGTTTTCGCGCTGCTGCTGGTGCTGGCGTTGAGGTCAGGCGTGTTGGTCTACTGCACTTTGGGGCTCGAAGAGGAACGTTACCTCGCCATCTGTTGAGCTACCCATAGTCGCTTGACTAGCATATACTAACGAGCGCTTGGCCTGTGCTTTGCCTGTCCATGTTGTGTCACTTAGACGGGTCTATCGTGTCCAGTGCAGTGGCCTATATCTCCTTCTACCTCCTGGGGTGGAGTCCTGTGTTCTGGACCGTTGGGTGAGTAGCTTTGTGCTATACCTGTATTAGTATCGGCATGCTTGCCGTTGTTGTCATCCGTGCCATTAACGGTGATGGTATCGATACATTTGAGTATATTATAGTCGTGATCAGTATCGGTATCGCCGATGTGTGTGCTATCGGTATCGGTATGGAAGCGTGCATTGTTTTCGTTATCGGTACATTTATCGGTATCGAATTTGTTGTTACCGGTACCGGTACTTGATTTCTCATCGCTAGTGGAATCGGTGTTAGCATGTAAAATATAAAAATTAAAAAACACTCCAGCTGTGAGATCGAATATTTTGTCGAAACTCATCTTTGCAAGCTGTGTGTGATACTCCGATTGCGCGAATTGCGGGTTGTGTGTCCTCATTAAGGATATAGGTCGGCGACTCCCCTTGCAACTACAGTAGAGCCATCAGGGTCGACAGGGTGATGTTAGGCAGTCTATGCGCGGAAACTATAAAACCCGTTTCTGAGGGGGACAAAATCTGACAGCTGTGGAAGGAAATGCATCAGTTTATCAAGTGAATCATGTATGTCGAATATCCAGTGAAGGGAGGGCGGAGGTTTTTAGGATGTGGGGGCCTGATTTTGATCAAAAGGGGGGCGGGAGGGGGAGAGGGGGGAAAAGGGAACGGGTGGGGCAGGTAAGTTTGTGCGTGGGAACTATAAATCCTTTATGTGGGGGAGGGGGGCGGGATGTGTCGGGGGGGCGGGGGTCAGGGGGGGGGGGCTTTAGGTCGCATAGATGTAGGGGTTTGCTATACGCGTGGTGCTAGGTCTAGGCGATGGTGCGGGTGGTGGGAAAGGAGGAGGCGTTAAGGGCTGGGGTGGGTGGGAGTTGCAGCAGCGGCAAGGATGGCTCTAAAAATATAACAAGGCGATACCCAGGGCGTGCAAGTGTTTGTTACTCTGGCTAATTTAGATATTAGGTGAGGCGATTAAGCAAGTGGAAGCGAGGGAAAACATGAAAAAAAAAAGGCCGGGGGGGCCGGGGGGGGAGGGGGAAGGTTTTCAAGATGGTTAGGTTACATAACATGTTTAAATACTCTCCCGCTATGAGATCATGGATTTGGTCGACACTGATGTTCACAACATTGTGTGTGATCCTCCAATCGCGCGTATCAATCATATATGTAGGGGCTTGTTTTACGCGCGGTGCTGGGTCTAGGCGATCGTGCGGGGTGTGGGGAAGGAGGGGGCGTTGGAGGGGGGGAGGGGGGATGGATGAAAGCTACGTCATGGATAGCTAGACAGATAATGACGTGATATCAATTGCTTAGAAGTAAGTGTTAATTACTCTGGCTGATCTCGATTGTAAGTGAGGCGTTTGAACGAACTGAGGAACAAAGGAGAGGGGGGGGGAGTGCGGACATGAGTTGGAGCTACGGCATGGATGGCTAGATGGATAATGAGATGATATCAGCTGGCTTGTAGTGTTTACTACTCTGGCAGATTGTGATTTCAGGTGAGGCGTTTGAACAAGAGGGATCGGGGGGCGGGGGCGGGGCGGCGAGCATTTCAATATGTGCGCGGGAACTATAAACCATTGAAGGAGACGAATCTGACGGTTGCAGCAAGAAGACACCTCTTTATATCACCCGCCACGGTGAGGTATATTTTTCTAGAAGGTTTGGTGTTTCATGGAGTATGTAACCTAGTTTTTAGGTGTAGTAAACTACGTGTCAAAAGCTTCATGTTTCGTTATCGTACATGGATCGAAAGATAGAATATTTCAATCGATAGGTACAATCACGCAGATACCATTTTTTTCTGAACTCGCTAATTATAAGAAAGAGATACATATTGCAAAATACAACAGGCAAGGTGATATGGTCATGCAATGTCACCACCATTGAGAACGAAAAGGAGAGATGCGAATCGTTATTGTTTTGAAAGAACGCTTAGTGTACACGCGGATAATTACGTTACTTCACTAGTCATACTTCGCTTGGCAAAGGTTGGGAGGCGACCATGCAGACGATATGTACGGAGAACCTTACGCAATAAGTTGGTAATGCGGTTTCCCGCAGCATGTATATATATTATAAAAAATGAAAATACACTCCAGGTGTGAGATCGAAGATTTCATATATATATATATATCATTTTCGGTATATTTATCGTTTCCGTTGTCGGTATCATTGTTATTTGCCACCGGTATCCGTATGGGAACCTTCATCGTTGTCGTTGTCGGTGTTGGTGTTGGTGTTGATGTTGGTGTTTACCATCACACAATTTGTTGATAACTAGAACCCCTCAAACGCATGATTCTCATAATACATTCATATTTTGTCCACAGCCGTGTTGCTTCGAAGTTTCTTTTTGCCCTCAGGTTCCGATCTTCCGTGCTAACCCCGACCAAAACCCTTTCTACTTATAGCCCCCCCCTACACACCAGAACATAGACAAAGGTCGATTTGTCGAAGCTGTCATCATATGCCACAACGTACGTACGCACAAGGTGCCGAAGTCTGCCTGACAGGCGGGTCTTAGGAAGAGATGCTGCGCACCCTTTATTCGACTCGTCGAACAACGTGGCGGTTGGTGCACGCGATGTTTTCCTGGTGGATGAATCCCCGACGTGCTCCCTGCCGTCGCTGTAAGGGTGTGCGAAGGTCTATGGTGCTACAAAAACGGTTATGCATGGACTGAGTATACCCCCCCTCACCCCCTTCCGTGAGGGAATAGGTGGTCAACCGTCTGATGACTAGGGCAAGCAACGAATGAGTCCCCCCCCCCTCCCCTCCCGCCTTGAAAGGGATGCGCGGTCACTGGTTGGAGGCTAGGGCTAGCAACTAATGGGTACGCCCCCCTTCTTCGCATCTTGCCTTATGCATGCCTCATTTTATTTCCTGGTGTTTCTGTTATCGCGCTAGGTACACAATGGTCGCTGGGAAGCCGCAAGCCGCCGTGCAGATGTCAGCAGCAGAAGCTGAGCGATTGCAGCATCTGGGCCCACTTAAAAAGGTGATGTCAATTTGTTTGTCGATGTTGTTGTTGCTGTTGTTGTTGTTGTTGTTGGTGTTGTTGTTGTTGTTGTTGTTGTTGTTGTTGTTGTTGTTATTATTGTTGTTGTTGTTGTTGCTGCTGCTGTCGTTGCTACCGACGATCCTACCGTTGATCCTGTTGCGGTTGCTGTTGCTTCTGCTGCTGCCGCTGCATCTGATTATTCACGATGTTGCCTCTGTTCCTATTTCTATGACCGTGTATAGTCTGTGGCGAGGTGTTTGCGTGCCAAAGATGACCCGACGTTCAAGCGCATCGTCAGCCCTCCATTAATGGGGTGAGTCAAATTTGATTCTTGATTTGTTGGCTGATTGGTTAAAGCGTTGGTGCATCGTTGGTCGAACCACTTAACGTATAACTGCAAGTACATGCAAGGATGTTTACGTTCTGCACGTAACTTCAATGGCGATGTATGCATGTGAGGACTGCAGCTGCTCACCTCAAGCCTACAAGGCACACTTCGAGCTACCCAAAAGGTTGAGTTAGGATTAGTGTTAGGGTCCTATTAGGGGCAGGTCTGCCGTCTGGTTGGTGCCGGCGACACGAACGTTGTTTTGTGCGTACCTGCATTTCGGGAGTCGCCATACATGTATCGCTGATTAATTTACTTGCAAATTTAAAGTACCCTGCATGTACATGCAATATTCTTGCAGCGGGGGTTGAATGTGTAGTTTGGACGAGTGGTACAACTAGCAAAACAACCCTTTCGCCTTGCGTTACGTATTTGTGATTGTCACACCTCTTCACCTGAGGAAGCAGCCGGTAACAGTGCAGACGCACCCTCAGCCCTCCAGTCGTAGGTTGAGCAAACTATGGTAATGTTTAGCAGGTTTCTCACCACGGTACGGGCTGCAGTTGTGGGGCCGCACGGTTCGTGTCGATCTGACCGATTTGATCGATCTGATCTATCTGGCCGGATGAGGTCCTCAAGTGCGGAACTTCATGGTCTGATTATTTCACGAGCATATTTGTATTAGGGCGATTGATAGTGGTAGCACAAAGAGTAGATTTGTTTGTCGGTTTTCGCCAATCAATGGCTTCGAAGTCCTGGTTCTGGTGATGATGGCAATGTTGATGTTGACCTCTTCATGCTAGGAGCTCAGACAATTTGTAGCGTGGGGTGGGGTGTACTCGATAGTCATGCGCAGCCGTAGTCGTATGACCGTGGAACATTTAGCGTGGGATGGCTCTCTGCTCGGGTTGGTTTGTGATGAACCCTGCTGGGAACCGCGTGAATACCGACGAAAAAACATCGACGACCGCGATCCAATCACGCGCCCCCCCCGCGCCGAGGAAGATGATGTAGCAGTTACGAGTGTTCCTTATGCTGCATAATACTTGTTTTGTGGCCTCGTACTGTCAAGTTCAGCGGACTCAATCTCCTACCCCAACGGCAAGTTCAGAACCTAGTGTGTGGCCGATTCAAAAATCGTCAGCCTTTTTTTCCGTTTTTTTTGTACAGTTTTTCTATCCGATTTCCGGAAAGGGGTTTTTGATGGCAGTTGGTTGTTTTGGATTGTTGGACGGCACAGGACAGGCTCCAGTCGATGTCGAGCGAAAGTGGAAGAACGCCCAGAGAACACAAAAAAACATAATTCGCAGAATACCTGCACACCAAAGAACACGTAAAAGGTAAACGTCATCGATCACCTGCATGTACTGCTGCTCCGAAGTGGGAAACGTCTCGTGCAAAAATATATGCTGTCCAGACGTGGCACATTATCATAATACCTCGCACGCTGGTGACGGCGGTTTAACGTGGAGAATCGATACGCACAGTAACGGGTACGGCTGTGCCAGGAGTCTGGGATGACCTTTCTATTTTCATTTTTATTTCTATCATCTCATCTTCTGTCCTCTTGAGGGCGCACAAGGAAAGTTATCCCGCATACCTCCCCCCCCCCCCCCCCTCCCCCCCCCATGAGGCCCGAAAAATCATATTTTTCATTTTGTATTTTTTTTTTTTCCTTGCTTGTTTGTTCGTTCCTTGGCTGTGCCTCTGTGGATGGTTTATTGCACACTCTTGCGTTAACAAAGAGGCTTGGCAGGCAAGCCAACATTGCAAGAGCAAGGGATGTCAAGCTGTACTTTAGTTTGTTTATATATGTAAATCCTTGCGTCAATGCAAGGTGGTCCATACAGTCAGAAATAATCAATGGTGGGCAAGCGCCGCGCTTGAGCACGAAACCCTGTAAGCCTTCGGGCCCTTGATGTCCAAATACGGCGCGCACGTGCCTCCTGGTTGTTCCACCGTTCCCGCACAGTTTGCGCTCAAGATGCCGCGGGAGGCAGTTGGCACCGCGAGAAGAGACACGCGATCCATGTTTATCTGAGCGTCCCACTACACCCCCTGGATGTCGATACCATGGAGAGTTGATGGGCAGTGTTGGAGAACAGGCTCCCGGACAGCCGAATGTAATCCCGCGCAGTAGATGGGAGCGTGGACAAGCGTCCTATCGGCGGGACCACTCCCGTCTGCAGCATCGGAGAAGACACCATCATTATCAATGGCCGCACCCTCACAATCCTAAAGCCCGTTCACAACTCCCGTCGCAACCACGTCAGCGAAACTGCCCGCGACCGCACTACCCTCATCCTTGCTCACAACTCCCGTCACAACCACGTAGGCGCCATTGCGCCCGCACTACCCTTACCCCTGCTCATAACTCCCGTCGCCACCAAGTCAGCATCAACGCTTGTGCCCCCGCCGCTACCTTTCTCCATCAACACCGGCGACTTCTTCGCGCCGTCCGTGGCGCTTATCGGTTCGAACAAACTCAGCAATGTGCGCACGCTCCCCACCGCCGCGGCGGCACCAGCGCCCATGTCGACACACGTTGGTCGACATGAAACTTGCGACATGAGCAATAGCAATAAATTGAAGCAGTTGATTGGCAACAGGTTTAATTCACAAACACCATATCATAACTGAAACATAGATCCAATGTACCACGCAGCTTGCAAATATGAGTTTCAACCATTCAATCGGTAGTACTCACATATGACGTTATTTAGTTTTTCATCGTAACTGCTTGTGCTAGCGAATGCAACAACTGCTACAAGTATCCTTACAAGTCCTCACTTGTGTTGAAGCTACTGTTCGTGAGTCTCCACGTTGGTCACGTTCAGTTGCTCTATATTGGGTCCGAAATCGCGCTTGCACTTCTTTCACACCCTGTCGCCGCTGTTGGTCTTCGCGGCGATTTTATTGATAGGCAAACGTGCTCTGCTCGGATGGAAAATGCGTGCAGAGACCAACAGGGACGTGGGGTTATTTGGTTGGTCCGCATTTCGTGCGCGTTTTTTCGACCATTTTGATAATGCGGCTACGGCTTCTGGTATTGCTGCTCTGCTGACTGCTGCTGCTGCCAAGGCCAGGCTTATTCTACCTCTGATGTTGTCAGTTATTGGGGAGGAGGCAGCACGACAAATACACTGCTCGATGGTGAGCACTTTTAAATATGATAAACCAGAGTTTTGTCTTTCCAGTGCTTTCCGCTGCTGCTGCTGCGAGGTACACGATGCGCTCCAATATCACACTACAGCCCTCATGCCTCTCGCCTCACTCTCTGCGCTGTGCCGAACTCTCATGCTCAATGGCGTGGCCCTCGTCCATTCCTGAACCATCACCGAAGTTGGCCCCGCAGCAGTAGATGACGTCCTCGCCATCGGCTGGCTTTCCTCAGACGCTTTGTAGCCAAGCTGTCTTGTCGAAGGAGGGTTGTAGCAGGGGTCCCTTGACCGTGGAGGCTATGCTCGTTGTGACCACTCTCCCTTGCTCCCTCCCTTTTTCTCCGTTTCTCTGCGCTGTGCATAGCTGGTACGCGGGCTGCTGCTGCGCGACCAGGGGGCTGCGTGTCTGCTCTATAGTACCCCCCCTGCCTCGTTACTATATAGAATTTGAAATAGGGGTCGTTTTTATACGAAATTCTGTGGCGTAATGGGGGGTCTTCGTACCCCCCTTCCCCTTCTGGAAATGCGAAAAAACGTTTTGGTACGTAGGCGTCGAAAAAAAAAAGTTTGGTGCGCTTTTGGTCCACTGTTTATTATTACGCTCGCTGTGTAACGTGCATTAGGTAACCACGTGGCGTGCCCCCATGGAGTATGTAGAGCAGAGCACAAGATGTCACCAAGCATGCACAAAGCCGCACCAGTCACAGACTCTCAAATACACACAGAAGAAGCTCAGTACCTTGTCGTCATAGGCTCCTCATATAAACCACACAGGAGAAGCTCAGTACCTGTCGTCAAAGGCTCCGTATATGAACCACACAGAGGTGAGTCGTACCTGTCGTCACGCTCCACCCTCTCATATATACGGACAGTATCTTGTCATCAAGGTCGGGGCCCTATCTTATCATCACGACTACCTCTCCGGGCGGAAGCCTCACACACTACCGAGGCATACACCAGTTAACGCCAGGACAGATAATACGAAGACCCATAATGCACGAAACGCCAAATATTCGCAGACCAGTATCGAGCAACCGCACACCACAAACATCGTCGCACCACTACTACTACTTTCGCGCTCCCACCCAGTAAGAGTTTAGATCCTAGGTAACGTACCGGGCCCTCCTGCCCTCTCCCCATTAAGGTGCGTGCCTTTTATTTTACCGCGAGAATAATTCAACATTTGCTTCCCTCGTGGACTCGCGTCGAATTGCACTGTCTTTTTTTTTCTTGTTACCTTATCCTTCCAACAATGTGCGGTGGATTGGGGGAGGGATTAGAGGAGCCTGCTTAGTGACCCCGGGGTCTGAGTTACGTCTAGGGAGGGAGCATGAGAAAGGGCAATTGCAAATGTAATGGAACGGAGAAAAGAGGTTTCTACTGTGGGGTACCTGATATAAGAGCCGCTCGGATCAGACAAGTTACATTTTCCGCCAGTACCGGTCTTATCTCGAAATGGGTATCAAAATTTGTTTTGATACAAGGATACTAGTCGCGAAAGAAGGACGTGACAAAGAGGGGGGGAAGGTAAAGACCGTACTAAGAGGTCGAGGTGCTACATGTATTCGAAAATATGCCATTGAAAATTGTGGTTTATATCGGGAGAGGTTGGATGGGAAAACCCATGTCCAGGGTTGGCCTGCTCGGGTGGGCCACGTCATGCGGGGGCCTTGGTCGCGCGGTGGCAGCGGATAAAGAGAAGTCCCAGATGTTGATAATTATGTTGAAAAATCCATCATAATTTTGTCGTGTAGATCCAAGTGTAGTATCACAATCAAGACATGGGATGAGTCAAGATCGGCCAGAAGCCGCCCACAAATCAGAGGCAAAAACTGTACCAAACCGAGACTGATATAAAGGGCGTACCCCATCCGAATCAACCCAGAACTAAACATGCCGTATAAGGCATGTTTCCAGCGGGGCATCTGACGTTCTGACACACACCACCATCCAATAGAGAACACTAATTTCCCAATACCGTATATTTATATCCTACATCGCTCGTACATAAGTGAATCATGAATCGTGTTTCCGTAGATCACAAAACTATACGGCTCGTCAGGCAGGCTACAAGTACTAGATATTGTAAGGTTTTGCGCACAGACAGGCATATGTGAAGGTAGGTGTTGGTGCACTGCATAGAGGAATTGGAAAGACGAAATAAAACGCAAATAAGGAGGTTGCGTATTGTAGGGAGAACTGTGGTGTTGTGGATAGGCGAGAAATAGACGGGAAGATAATGGAAAAAAAACGCGGTTCAAAAAAAATTAAACCGTGGTTGAAGCGTAGTTTATGTAATATGGAAAGGTCAATTGGTGAAGGTAGTAAAGACATTTTTTTTTCCCTCTGGAGAAGGATTCAGACGGTATGACATGTGCCGGAAGCGCTAAAGGGTCCGAGACTATTTCCGTTTGTTATGAATTGGATAAATCCTACCGCAACGGCACCAAAAGAACACGACGTCAATTGGAGCAGTCAGATCAAGTCATCTGACACTAAGGTTAATTCTCATGCAGTCGGATTCCGCCAGTCGAAAACGGCCCTTTTCGACTGGACTTTTTTTCGACTGGATTCTTCTGATCCTCCTTCTTATCGTCGGTCGAGTCGATTTTATAGTATTTGTGCACTTCTTAGAGGCGGTGTGGGGGACTACTGCTGTACAGCAGTCCAAATCCGTTGGCAGGTCTATGCTTCTCGCTTTTTCCGCGACAACGGCTCGGCGAACCCTCGTCCCAGCAAGTTGGTGGCTTTGCGCTTAGCCGAAAGCCGCCAAAGCTGCGTTCGTGGAGTTGCACTCAGCCGAGAGCCGCCAAAGCTACAGCAGCCGCAGCCAGTCGTTCAAAAAAACACTTGAAAAATTTTCGATTGAGAGTTTTTCGACTGGATCCGCCAGTCGGAATTTTCAGTGGAAAAACATTGGGCCACCTGCACTATCTGCATTTTTGTTGAAAGCTCGTGACAGCTTCCATGAAAGATTCCTTGAAGGCTTCCATATCTTCCACGGCTTCCACGGAAACTTCCATTGCTTCCATGAAGTCTTTCATGGAAGCAATGGAAGCTTTCATGGAAGCGTGGAAGCCTCCGTGGAAACAACGGAAGCTTCCATGGAAGCGTGGAAGCTTCCATAGAAGCTTCTGAGAAGCAATTTCCACGGAAGCTCCCACGAAAGCTTTCACGGGGTCTTCCACGGAAGCAACTTCCACGAAAGCTTCCACGGAAGCTTCCACGGAAGCTTCCACGAAAGCAACTTCCACGGAAGCAACTTCCACGGGAGCTTCCACGGAGGCAATTTCCACAAAAACGTCTACGGAAGCTGCCACGAAAGCAACTTCGACGGAAACACTCACGAAAGCTTCCGCAAAAGCAACTTCCACGGAAGCTTCCGTGAGAGCTTCCAAGGAAGCTTCAACCGAGACAACTTCCACGGAAGCTTCCATGAAGCTTCCACGGAATCTACTTCCACGGAAGCATACACAAAAGATTCCACGGAAGCAACTTCCACGGAAACTTCCATGAAACCTTCCACGGAAGCAACTTCCACGGAGGGTCCCATGAAAGCTTCCACGGAAGCTACCACGGAAGCAACTTACACGAAACCTTGCACGGAAACAACTTCCACGGAAGCTTCCATGAACGCTTTCACGGAAGCTTTCACGGAGGCAACCTAACCCTAACTCTAACCCTAACCCTATTCCTAACTCAAGCATTAGCGTCCATGGAAGTTGCTTTGGTGGAAGCTTTCATTAATTCCACGAAAGCTTCCATTACTTCCATGAAAGCTTCCATGGAAGCTTTCGTGGAAGCTTTCGTGGCAGCTTCCGTGGACGTTTCTTCCGTGGAAGCTTCCATATCTCCCATGAACTTTTCCATGGATGCTTCCACAAGAGCTTCCATGGAAGTTTTTTCCGTCAAAGCCTCCATAACTTCGGCGAAAGCATCTATTACTTCCACGAAAGCTTCCATTACTTCCATTAAAACTTCCATGAAAGCTTCCATTGAAGTTAATTCCGTGAACGCTTCCATAACGTCCGCGAAAGCTTCAATCACTTTCATGAAAGCGTCAATGAAAGCTTCCGTGGAAGGTTATTTCAAGGAACCTGTCGTGGAAACTCCCGTGGAAGTTCCCGTGGAAGTTGCTTCCGTGGAAGCTTTCATATATTTTTTACCTTCCATAGAAACTTCCACGGAAGCTTCCACGAAAAATTCCGTGGACGTTACTTCCTTGAAGGCTTCCATGAAAGCTTCCGTGGAAGTTACTTCCGTGAAAGCCTCCATAACGTCCGCGAAAGCCTGCATTTCTTAAATGAAAGCTTCCATTGAAGCTTCCGTTGAAGTTCCTTCCGTGAAAGCCTCCATAACTTCCGCGAAAGATTCATTTACTTCTATGAAACCTCCCATGAAATCTTCCGTGAACGTTACCTCCGTGGAAGCTTCCAAAACGTCCGCGAAATCTTCCATTATTTCCATGAAAGTCTCCATGGAATCTTTCGTGGAAGTTACTTCCATGCGAGCTTTCGCAGAAGCTTTCGTGGAAGCTACCGTGGAAATTGCTTTCGTGGAAGCTTTCATTCCGTCCATATCTTCCATGGAAGCTTCCACGGAAGCTTCAACGAAAGCTCCCGTGGACGTTACTTCCTTGACGGCTCCCATGAAAGATTCCGTGGAAGTTACTTCCGTGAAAGCTCCCATAACGTCCGCGAAAGCCTGCATTTCTTCAATGAAAGCTTCCATTGAAGCTTCCGTTGAAGTTCCTTCCGTAAAAGCTTCCATAACTTCCGCGAAAGCATCCATTACTTCCATTAAAGCTTCCATGAAAGCTTCCGTGGACGTTACTTCCGGTGAAAGCTTCAATAAAAGCTTCCGTGGAAGTTACTTTCGTGAAAGCTTCCAAAACTTCCGCGAAAGCTTCCATTTTTTCAATGAAAACTTCTATGACAACTTCCGTGGAAGTTTCTTCCGTGAAAGCTTCCATAACCTCTCCGAAAGCATCCATTACTTCCATGGAAGCTTTCGTTGAATCTCCGGTGGAAGTTACTTTTGTGGAAGCTTTCATATCTTCCATATCTTGAACGCTTCCACGGAAGCTTCCATGGAAGCTTCCATGAAATCTTTCATGGAAGCTTTCATGAAAGCGGGAAAAGCTTCGACGGAAGCTTTCACGAGCTTCCACGCAAAAAGCAAGTATTGCAGGAGACGGGAAAAGTTGAGCCCGAAAAGTCCTTTTTCGACTGCGTAAGAAAGCCCGATGTGGGCTTCAGTAAAAAATATCCGTTTTCGACCGACATATCCGACTGCATAAAAGATGGCCTAAGTACGCGAAAAATGCAAAACCCACGCCGGAAGTCAAACCATTAATCTATTGTAATAGCAGGAGCAGCCTCGGGGGCAGAGGCGGCCGATGGCCCAACGAGGAATTGGGGCACAAAAAAAACAGGGGTGTCTAAAGAAGCAGCCGTCTGCCTAGTGAGAGGGGGCATACGCACTGGCTCAGCAAGCTCAAGACCACAGACAGAACCGATATATTGTTTTTAAAGATGTACGCACAGGAGACATCATCAGCGGCAGCAGCAGTTGCAGCACAGCAGCTACACTACACAAAAAAACATTATTTCGAAAATTCGAGGGCTCCGCATGCCAGCCGGCACACGCCGGCACCCATACTTCGGGTAGGGCTAGGGCAGCATTTCGAATTGTTCGATTCAATACTTGGTACAGGGAAAAAAGTCATCGCACAAAATCATAGTCTGCGCGTACAGTACGTAAGGTAATGCCAAGAGTTTGATATAGGCTAACGACCATAACAATATACTACTAATAATAGCTACCGCTTTTTAAAGTGAATCTGATTCCGAGCTTCAATCATCGGAGTTCCATCGGATAAATCCGAGCACACGCCGACTGACATTTTTGTCAGCCGACGAAACGTGTAGAAATCGTTTCATGTGATATTTTTACTCAATCAAGCATCCGGGGCCAGTAAGGTGACTGACTATGTCCGCTGCGTGTGATTAGAGAAGTTTTATATTGACCAATTAAAAAGTACAGCAGTCAGTCCAGACCGAGTCGATCGTTGCAACTTTCTTGGGTATAGTATTTTATTACAGCAGCAGTAATACACCTCACTTCTTTTCTTTTTCACATCCCATTTGTTGTGATGCTCGCAAACGCTCGCTCTCCCAGTAGTACAACTTAGACCCGGGTTCATATAGCGGGCTCCCCTCTCCTCTACCTGCCATAGTTTTTATCGTGCGAATAATTCAGCATTTTCTTCCCTCGTCGATTCGCATCGATTTGTACCTACCCATGCTGCTAGACTATTTCAGCACAGATTTTATCCTATTATTTCAATGTATTCCTGCAAATAAATGAATCTAACAAAGCTCACAACGATGGTTTTTTACTCAAGGACAACGCTCCTGCTAGTAGTAGTGATCGAGTGTGACCCCACTAGACCACCGGGGCAACCGGCTCGATATCACTCACTGCCCCGGTGGCGTATCAGGTTATTTCTTCGACCCTGGTATTATAGGTGAGCTTCGTGAGTTCGAATCCGCCCGAGTGCCTACCCGTGTAAAATTTCATCTTGTCACTAATTTACTTGCGAAAAGCGCGTGAGCGTAAGGTAGCAACACTTGATGAAAAATTGACGATCGGTTGGTGCTGAACCCTATGCGCCAAAAAAAAACAAGGCAATAACCGAGGGGGGGAAGGGAAGGACGACACCTGGGACACCGGCTTGTATGTCCAAAAGCTGGAAAGTAGAAGTGTGCCGAAAAAAAAACAAAAAAAAACACTAGAAGAGATGATCAATAAGCAATCAGCAGCAACGAGCACGTCAAGTACGAAGCAACACAAAAAAAAAATCAGTTACGTATCAACACGACCGACCGCTTTCACTTGACCGGCAAACGATCACTGCTGCAACGGAGTCAGGAACGACAGCAACGACAAAGCACGCCATCTACACACATTTCTCCCAAGAGTCTTCTTCGGGAAAAAAATAACCAAACAACGCGTAGGGGGACGAATTCACGCCACTACTAGTTTCTTTCCGTGAATACCGTCTAATTACTATCATCTTCGCGTGTTTCAGCTTAACTAACGACAGGAGGAACTCGTACAATGCAAACCCTCGAGGCCCCGGGGACGAAGCCACTCGCAATGCTGCTGTGTGGCTTTTTTCTGGCGCATTAATCGTAATCACTACTACCTCCTGCTCGTTTAGTCATGCGTGCGCTTGTCACGTCTATATCCATATATGTATGTATGTGTACATACCAAAATTCAGTAAACAAATGCACTACTACCGTGATCCCTACGGCAGCACCATGGGGAGTTTGTTACAGTAGTATAGTTGTTTGTTCCGGGACAACATATTACGCCGCTTTGGAAATGATGTCTTGCCAAGTTTATGAATCAACTTTTCCACACATCAAGATCCGAAGAAAAACTGGAGCGTACCGTTCAAAATACAAAATTGTGCGCGCTTTTCGCTTGGACGGCGGCCTTCGAACAAAGCGATTTGACCGAGAAATGCTACAGCACTGCCCATTGGGCTATACGTATTCACGTGACTCAGTAGCATAGTGAGTAGTACTGCTACACTACATCTATGGGACCTAAAGCCCTCCCCCCCCGTCCCCGCCCCCTCCCGCCACACCCCCCCCCCACTCCCCCACAAGAAATAATTATAGATTCCACGCACAAATTGATCTGCCCCATCCGTCCCCCCCCCCCCCCCTCCCCGCCTCCTGCCCCTCTTTTGATCAAAATCAGGCCCCCACGTCCTCAAATACTCCGCCCCCCGCTCACCGGATATTCGACTTACAGAATACGCTTGATGGACTGATGCATTTCCTTCCACAGCTGTCAGATTTTGTCTCCCTCAGAAACGGGTTTTATATCTTCCGCGCACAGACTGCTTAACGTCACCCTGTTGACCCTGATAATTTCACTGTAGTTGCAAGGGGAGTCGCCGACCTATATCCTTAATGAGGACACGCAACCCGTAATACGCGCGATCGGGGTATCACACACAGCTTCCAAAGATGAGTTTCGACGAAATATTCGATCGCCGGAGTGTATTATACCTTTAATAATGTATGTTAATCTTCCAAAATAGCCATTCATAATGTCGTCAGCGCGCACGCTTGAAAAAGACAAACCTGAAGTCGGTGACAAACGAACTCACGACACATAGCACTACCCACTGTCACTTGACTCAGTAACACTCATAGTAATTGGGTTTTTATGCAAAAAACAAACGAAATATGTTTCGAGTTCTTTTATTAATCATCACCCACTTCGTGAGTGAAATCTGCGAAGCTATCCCCTGTCCACGTACTATACTTAGTAGTACTCAGGAGAACACTAACAACTATCATAACTTTTCACAACGTCTACGGCGTGCACGCTCCATGAATACCAAATATGATCCGGGTAAGAATCGTACGCACGACACGTCCTTCTTTGTTTATTTAGCACAACACCCACTGAGCCGAAAGGAAACGATACACAGCAGTAGTAGCTACGATGGTGCATGCGCTTGAAGGCGGCCATGAACAAAGCGTTGCAAGAAATTTACATTCCAATTTGAAAAAATACTATAATTTGGAAATGTTTTCCGTTATTTGTTAGTTCAAGCTCCACGTATATATGCAGAGATCCAAGAATAGATCGGGCGTATACCACCTAAAAAAAAAACATCGCACTTCTCGCTTGTCTCGCTCAGCGTCTATCCGCGTTCACGTCGATTAGCGGAACGGATACGTCAGGGCGGGGGGCGTTGAAGCCGCAGGATGAAGACGTCGCTTGAAAGAAGCTATTTGACCGATCATTCTAGTTCCGAGAATCGCATACATACTCCTCCTGCAGACGTTATTTGCGTAATAAGGTCGTGCAAAAATCATTGTTTGAGCCTATATATATCAAGTTGACGTGCAGACCAAGCACGCTCAAAATGAGAAACATTTCAACAGCACCAAACGCAAAAATTTAAATAAAAAACGAACTAGAGCTATCTACAACTACTACTGGTATAGCACCCGTTCCTCTGGACGTATCATGTTCGCCTTGCAGCCTTTCAAATATTCTTGCATGGTATTCTTTACACCTACTCGCAGTTTCCCGTGTTTTATTCGTTCAAGCCCTGCAGAGGTCAAGCGAAACAACCACAATTTGGCTAGTTACTGGCATAATAAGTCGCTCAAAAATCTTTGGCCTACTGGGTCAAAGCCTACTATCTAAGCGCGCAATTATGGGTGGCAATTCCGCTGGTCATTTGCAACATGTGCGTTGTCTAGGACTTTTTGTTTTGTTTATGAAGGGTGTCCGTTTAGAATTTTATTTCTTACAAAAAGGTGTGTCTCCGTCTTCTTACCCGGCCATAAAGAACCTTTCGCAGATGTCGTAGTACATGCATGTACGAAAAGCACGTCATTCCTCACATGTTATTTGTATATTTTTTTTGTAGGTTGTCCGTCGTTGTTGTACTTACTTGTTGTCGGCGCGTACCCAATCAATATTTTGTCAGACGTTGTCTTTTCACATGCGTATTGACCCGAAGTCATACACATTATTCACAACTCCTCCTGCGGACGACATTTAAAATTTGCGTAATAAGGTGGCAAAAAAAACAGATTTTGAGACTGTACCAGGTTGACGTGAAGACCTAGCACGCTCGAAATGAGAATCATTTCAACAGCACCAAACGCAATAATATATAATGACGAAGTAGGCCGATCTACTACTGGACACGTGATCAAGCCCTGCGGACGTCAAACAAAACAAACGCTCGAGAGTATACCACCGCAAAATTCCAAACTTTAACAACAACTATCTATCGTTTGGAAATGATGTCAATTTCAAAAATTATCCAGACGCTGCCGACGTTAAGATAGAACTGAGGTCGCAACATTACCTCATAAAAACACAATACTTATGCAACTTCTCCTTTTTTCGCTCAGCATCCATCCGCGTCCACGTCAAGGTGATCAACGGAAGGGAAGGGCGAGGGGCGTTGGAGTTGCCCCCCGAATAATTCTACGTGTTGGAGCTGCCCCCAGAAGACTTTTACGTATTTTATTCGATCAAGCCCTGCGGACATCAAGCAAAACAAACAAACGCTCAAGCCCTGCAGATGTCAAGCGCAAAACAAACGCTCGAGCGTATGCCACCGCAAAATTGAAGACATTAGCTACTACCGCTTGGAAATGATGCCAATTTTGAAAACCATGCAGGCGCTGCAGACGTCAAGATACAATCAAAATATCAAGAAAACCTCCTCGACATGCATTGTTTTTGCAACTTCTCGCTTGTGTTGCTCGGCATCCGTCCGCGGTCACGTCGAGTAAGGGAACGGATACGGTAGGGCGAGGGGTATTTTAGGTCGCCCCCCGAAGACGGCGCTCAAACGAAGCTATTTCACCCAGAAATCCAGTTCCGCGAATGATGGCGAGGCGAAAAAAAGAAATCCTGACCGGATCCAAGAAAAAGACATTATCATATATACAACATCTTGTTTAAACGCACCACCTGAAACCAAAATCTGCCAGAGCAGTAAACACTACCACCCAGCTGGAATCATCTCAATATCCATCTAAATAATTATGCGGTAGCTCCAACTCATCTCCCCCCCTCCTCCCCCCCGCCCCCCCCATTTGTTCCCCGCCCAGTTCGTTCAAACGCCCCACTTACGATCAGAATCGGCCAGAGTAATAAACACTTCTAAGCAATTGATATCACGTCATTATCTTTCTAGCCATCCATGACGTAGCTTTTATTAATCCCCCGTCCCCCCCTCCTTCCCCACACCCCGCACGATCCCCTAAACCCAGCACCGCGCGTATAGCAAGCCCCTACATATATGATTAATACGCGCGATCGGGGGATCACACACAATGTTGCGAACGTCAGTGTTGACCAAATCCGTGATTTTTAATTGTATATGTAACCTAAACCTCTTGAACCCCCCCCTTCCCCCTCCCCTCCCTTTTATTTATTTTCTTTTTTCCTCGCTTTCTCTTGCTTAAACACCCCACCTACTATCGAAATCCGCCAGAGTAATAAACACATCCACGCCCTGGATATCGCCTAGTTATCGTTTAAGAGCCGTCCATGCCGCTGCTGCAATTCTCACCCACCCCCGTCCCCAACGCCCTCTCCTTTTCCACCACCCGCACCATAGCCTAGACCTAGCACCACGCGTATCGCAAACCCCTGCATCTATGCGACCGAAAACTCTGCCCCCCCGCCCCCCCCGCCACCCCCCCCCCCCCCCCCCCCCTCCCCCAAAAGAAATATTTATAGTTTCCATGCACGAATTGACCTGCCCCATTCGTCCCCTCCCCGCCCTTCCCCCCTCCCGCCCCCCTTTTGATCAAAATCCGGCCCCCACGTCCTTAAATACTCCGCCCTCCCCTCACCGGGTATTCGACTTACAGGATTCACTTGAAAAACTGATGCAGTTCCTTCCACGGCTGTCAGATTTTGTCCCCTCAGAAACGGGTTTTAAAGTTTCCGCGCACAGACAGCCTAACATCACCCTGTTGACCCTGATAGCTACACTGTAGTTGCAAGGGGAGTCGCCGACCTATGTCCTTCATGAGGACACACAACCCGTTATACGCACGATCGGAGTATCACACACAGCTAGCTTGCAAAGCTGAGTTTCGACAAAATATTTGATCTGACAGCTGGAGTGTATTTTTTTTATAATATATATAACATCTATGCAACCTAAAGCCTTTCGCACCCCCCACTCCGGACCACCCCCCGACCTCCCCCCTCCCCCCCCCGACCTCCTCCCTACCTCCTCTCCGCCCACCTCCCCCCCCCCCCCCCACCCCTTTAACAGCCCTCTACTCACTGGTTGCACGACTTACAGGACATACATGATAATGACGTGATATTAACTGCGTATAGGTGTTTATTACTCAAGCCGATTTCGATTGTGAGTGCGGCGTTTGGACAAACTAGGCGGAAAGGGGGGGGAATCGGGGGACGGGCGAGGGGGGGGGGGGGGGGGGTCGGGGTTTTCCATGAACAAGAGGGGCCAGGGGAGGGGGAGGTAAGGGGGCGGGGGGCGGGGGGCGGGACATTTCAATATGTGCGCGGAAACTATAAATCCTTAAAGAAGGGGACAAACATGACGGTTGTAGAAAGACGACATCCCTTGATATCGTCTGTCTGGTAATGTTTACTACTCTAGAAGGTTTGATGTTAGATGCAGCATGCAACCCAGTGATTAAGTGTAGTAAATAACGTGTTGAATCTTCATAATTTGTTGTCGTTTGATACATGGATCGAAAGCTAGAATATTTTATAGAATATTTTTAGTCAACATTATTTTCTGACATCGCTAATTATAAGAAAGAGATACGTATTGTCAAATACAACAGGCGAGGTGATGTGGTCATGCACTGTTTGTCACTATCATCATACAGTTACCATTATTTTCTGACTTCGCTAATTATACGAAAGAGATACGTGTTGCCAAATACAGCATGCGAGGTGATGTATGTGGCCATGTACTGTTTCCGCCATTGAGCATTATAGGGAGGGATGGGAATCGTCAGTTTTATAGGAACGCTTGGTATACATGTGCTCAATTACGTTATCTCGTTAGTCATACTTGGTATACACGCGCTCAATTACGTTCCCTCGTTAGTCATACTTCGCTTGGCATAGGTTGGGAGGCGATCATGCAGACGGTATGTACGAAATACCCTACGTAATGAATTAGTAAGGTTGTTCACCGCAATTTTGACACGTCGCCTGTGCTTCCTTTTCAAAATTATTTTTGTCTCAAATAAATGTACCATTTCACGCCTATGATTTTACCTTATCGATGTGGGGCTCTGCGGTCGTCAATTTTAAGTCAGAAAAACGTCCTACAAATACATCAGGCGAGGTGGGTATGTGATGTCCTAAATATGTGATGTCATCACTATTGATCGCGAGGGTTTATGTGACAACGTCAGCTGTGAGGACGGACGATTGAATGGTTGCAACTCAACTTTGCAAGCTGCATGGTGCACGGTTATGCATAAAACACAACAAAAGGCGATAAACAATACTAAAAACTCCACACATCCGCAGAGACATCTGGCGATCTACCCAGCGATGGCATGAGAATAAACGTATAGGCCTCAGTATGGGAAACGTGACAGTTGTGAAAAATCCTCGCACGGCATAGATCAGCACTACGAACACAGCACACATTTTTAAACATGCACGGAACAAAGTGGGAGCAGCACCAGCAGCATCAATACACAGCAGAAGCGGCGGCGGCGGGCGTAACGGCGGGCGACAGCTCAACAATGAAAAGCGGGCACAGCAGCAGTAGTGTCTACAGCAGCGGCCACCCGCGGCAGGAATAGGAACACACACAGCAATGGCATTGGCTAGGCGAGGTCATGACCACAGAAAGCCGAATTTTGTTTTTAGAAACAAATGAAGCAGTCACCATCAGCAGCAGCAGGGGCAGCGGCAGCGGCGGTACTGCCACAGAAGTGCAACACCAGTGGAGCAGTCCGTACCAACCAATCCGCAACGGCAGCACAGCAG
This sequence comes from Undaria pinnatifida, assembly GCA_012845835.1. Taxonomy (NCBI): domain Eukaryota; class Phaeophyceae; order Laminariales; family Alariaceae; genus Undaria; species Undaria pinnatifida. The sequence goes on along the minus strand of JABAKD010000025.1, from coordinate 11,818,030 downwards.
TACGGCAGGTGCTAGGTGGGATTTGCACTTTGTTACGACTCTCCACCTTCCGGGGGAGAGCGCGGGTCGTCCCTGGGAGAGGCTTTGTATGCCCCCCGCTTGCGGAGCTGGGACTCTTCGGCCGTTGTGTTGCCGGGGACACCGAGGGTTGATATGTGGGGCAGGCGGGCGTGGCACGGGCGTGCGGTGGATAGGGGTGGGGTGGGGAGCGGTAGAGCGGGGAGTTGTAAGTGTACTGTTTTAAGAGTGAGACGAATTGTTCCGCTTGCACCAGAGCGTTCACACGTCATGTTTGCTAAGCATTGACCCGTCGCAAAAAGGTGAAGTGACAGGGGCAACTCGGTACATGGGTGAAGAGCCCCTCGGAACAGGCAAATGTGGTACCGATTTTATCTCGGTAATGGTCTTATCTCACAATGGGTATCGTATAGGTTCTAGTGTAGACGCCCAAGAGTAATGAAGCCAGTTCGGAACCCGGTTTAAGAGCCCCTTATGCCAGATAAGTGTTACCGCTCTTCAGCCAGCACCAATTTTTTTCTCGGACATTGGTTTTATCTCGGATTGAGTATCATATAGATTTTTTTATAGGCGTCACAAGACGTGACAAAGTCAATTCGGTACACAGTTTAAGAACCCCTCAGATCAGATAATTGTTACCGATCTTATCTCGGATTGGGTATGATATCTGTTTTAGTGTAGGCATCACAAGCAGTGATAAAAGCCAATTCGGTGTCCGATTTAAGTGCCCCTTGGAATAGGAAAGTGTTACCGCTCATATCTTGGTACCGCTCTTGTGTCGGATTGGGTACCACATACTTTTTTTATCTCACAGCTGGAGTGTATTTTCATTTTTTATAATATATTCTAGTACAGACGTCACAAGAGGCGATGAAGCCGGCTTGGTACCCTGTTTAAGAGGCCGTCGGAGCAGACAGGTGTTACCGCTCCTATACCGATGCCGGTCTTATATAAAATTGTGTATCGTACTGGTTTCAGAATAACAGTCTTCACAACAAGCGACAAAGCCAATTCGGCACCCGGTTTAAGAGCCCCTGGGAAATGACAAGAAACAATTTCCGCTCTTATCTCGGTCCGGATCTTATCTCGGATTGCGTACCATACAGGTTTTAGTATAGGCTTGACGAGAAGTGGCAACGCCCATTCAATAAGGTTTAAGAGACTCGCTGAGCAGACAACTGTTACCGCTCTTATCTCGGTACCGCTCGTATTTCGGTACCGCTCTTATCTCGGATTGGATACCATATACAAGGTAGGTTTTAGTTTAGGCGTGACACAAAGTGACAAAGCCAATTCCATCGCTCTGAAACCTTTTGGGGTCCATGTGCAGCGGTCAAAACAGAGTATAAGCGCAGTCGTCTTATCTTGGCGCGATCGTGCAGCGCACGGCAGAACAAGCTACGCGCGTGTCTCGCAGGCACATGCGTTTGAGTTCGGCGGGAAAATCGTCGCCCGCTAGTCTAGCAGCTTGGGGTTCTTTCCTAGTGAACTATGCCGCAATCGTCAAAACATTGATTCGTCAATTTTTCCCTCTAACGCCCTGAATGAATGCAACTTATCCACGGTTTTTATTGCTGTGGACGCTCCTAAACTAACCAAGTACCTCACTGTGCACACAAAGGGTAACACGATGCACCGAATGCAACCACCCTCGCACAATCCGTTCTCCTCTCCGGTGTCGTTTTTTTTTTGGTGTTGCTGGACCAATTTTTTTTGTCGGTTGCGTTGTTGGTATTATGGGTAAGTTTTGTCGTGGTTTGGGTATCGGGCTGGTTCTTTCCCTGTCTCTTTGTGTGGGCGAGAGGTTACGTCGGGTTGGAACATGCATCGGTTCGTTGCTTGCGAGGTTACTGCTGAGAAAGACCCCAGGCAGGAGGCAGTCAGCCGGGGGAAATCGTCCAGCCAGTAACAAACTGACCGTTCCTCACCAAAACCTAGCACTTTATTCTCCGTCGAGGTAAAATATATTTGCTAAATTGCCGTCGGCCGTGGCGGTCGGCCAAGGAGTCCAAGTGCCGTCTCATGATATCATTGTTGATTTTTTCCAGGAGAGATTTGAGAGTTTTACTATTGACACAGTACGTACCAGCTTTAGTCGGGCCGGAAAAAAACTAAAAACAGTGTTAGGACCGGGGAACGCCATGTCTCGGGAAACTGGTCAGTGCAGCAGCAGCAAAGATCGTTCCGTAGCTAGCTGAGTAGAGGTCGGGGTAGAGCAAAAACAGAGTGAAATAGTCTCTCTCAGCACGGGCGTCGAAGCTGCCTGTATTGACGGTTGTATATCGTAAACCGCCTTTCCATATAGTACCACACCCAAGTATCCTGTTGAGTCGTTCTTGCACTACAAGTATCCTGACACGCAATAATGACCCGAAGGCAGCGACGTACCCAACGCTACTAAGAGTGCAGCAGTCTCACAATTTTTTGAGCTCCTAACACAACGATAGCCTGATTTGTCACCCGACACATGACTTCTATGACCCCCACTCGTTCCCGCAACCTGACCAACGTTGCTTGTGCTAGTCCTAAAACAAACTGGATCGTAAAAATGTTGGCACTCGCCGATGGTTCCACACTAGAGTCCTGAGATCAACCGGTCAGATCGGTCAAAAACGTTTGCCCCGAAACGTGCGACCCCCTACCGTGGCGGGATGACTAACACGACCTAACCCACAAAAAAATAACTGAAAACAAGCCAACATGGCACTCCTAGCCTGTGTTTCCATGGTTTGGGTGGGTCTTGGGTGAGTGTATGACTCTCTTTGGTTCGGACCATGCTTTGCTATTTTTTTGGGCCCAGCAAAATCGCGTACACCCTGTGGAAGGGTTGGTTCCTTGGGCGGTTGGCAGGTCGAATATTGTGACCAGTTGGTTTGTGTATTGGTGTTGTTGGTTGGTCGGTATATTGTAGAGGTGTCCCCCGCCGGGTACCTGCGATAGAAAATTTGTATACCTAATAATGTTTGCGTGAAAAAAGTCCCCGGGTACATACTCGGCAGCATTTACCGTTATTTTGGCGGGGTACCTATGTATCGGGGACATTACTCTAGAACTAATCCATCCGACTCAGTCCTTAAACGAAGACGGCCCAGGGGATGTGATTCAGAGGATGACAGGTCGTCAGTAGGAGATGCCAAGGTAAACCAATGGGTAATCGGGTGCCCGATTAAATTTTTCAATTGGAAGAGGGTTTCCAGGAGACTAGGTACGGAATACAGCCTAGGGACGTGATTGAGGGGGTGATAACTCGCCATCAAACGAGTTTCCAACGTAAATTATCAATAGGTAAACCGTGTAGTCGGGTACCCGGGGCCCGCTTGCTCAGCGAGTATGAAAAACTGCTCGCACCCGTGACGGGTATTGGCAGGCCGGAGAATACTTGCGAGTACCCGCGTATTCGACAAAAATAGCGTACACACCACCTACTATCGTGATTTAGTGAATTGCTCCTTTTGTCCCGAACTTTTTGGCTATTCCGTTGATTGGTTGGCAGGCTTGTTGATATTGGTAGATTGGTGTGTTTTCGAATCGCTTGACTCGTTGGTTGATTTTTAATTTTCGCTTCGTACACCTGGGGTAAATATCTGTTCCACCACAACCCGCGACCAGTATATCCGAGGATCCTATTATACGCGTAAGCGTTTTTAGCTTACGGAGAATCCTACGCTCGTGCTCGTCAAAACGACAACGCAACCTCTCCTCTGCTCTTATCTACTTTCTCTGCTACACGCATGGTATACGCGATGTTCTGGATTGCGAATTCAATTGATTTAAATTGACATGCGACATGTACGGAAATGCGTGGAAGCGTGGTGAGCTTAATATTTTGTTTTCCACATGGGCTGTAAGACTAAGAGAAATGAAAACTTGATGCAGCATTTTATAAATGAATGTATTTTTTTCCTCCGTCGGATGGGGAAAGATAAAGCTCAAGCTCACTGCACTTCCGCGTATTTCCATGCACATCGTTCGTCAACTTAACTCAGTTGCATTAGCAATCGGGCGTTAGCTGGCGTATCCTTCCGTCGCTGTGACAATGACAGCGCTGTTTGTTTAGTTGGCAGGCTGGCTTGTTTGCAAGTTTGTAGGTTTTTGTTCATGGCTCGGTTAGATCGACTGATGGAGTCATCGTTTCTTACAGTATTGTTTACTTTTGGCTTCACACACCGTGTAGATCGTTGTGTTATATGGTTGGTAAATTGATCGGTCGGTCACGTGCTTGCTCGGGTGGTCGGCTGAAATTCGTTTCTCTGCCACCAACACCACCACCACCACCATCACCATCACTACCACCACCACCACCACCACCACCACCACCACCACAACCACAACCACCACCACCACCACCACCACCACCACCACCACCACCACCACCACCACCACCACCACCACCACCACCACCACCACCACCACCACCACACCACCGCCACCACCACCACCACTACCACCACCACCACCACCACCACCACCACCACCATCACCACCATCACCACCACCACCACCACCATCACCATCACCACCACCACAACCACCACCACCACCACCACCACCACCACCACCACCACCACCACCACCACCGCCGCCGCTGCCGCCACTGCCACCACCAACACCTCCACTACCACCTTCACCACCATCACCACCGCCGGCAACACCACCATCACCACCACCAGCAACAACAAAATCACAAACACATTTGGTTTGCTTGGTGCACCTCGTATTTGGAATATTTTCAGGTGCGTTGCGGGCATGATTGTCGGCTTACTTCCCTGGGGAAGAGCGTTCTTTTCAGGGACGTCTGCACCTCTCTCTCCCCTATTCGACGCGCTTAAGGTGTGCACTTGGAGTCTCAGGTGGTGTACCCTAATTGAGCAAAAACGCCTACCCGGGGTAGTAAAAAACTGTTGGATACCAGGTCCGTAAGACACCCGGATAATCGACTCACTCCCGTTTCTCGAGGCGAGGACGAAATATGCTAAACGTGTCTGGCCGGGGTGGTTGGAAACTATCACGTTACCTATAGCAATTCAATATTTGACCCCACTCAAGGCTGGCGCGGCTGTAGCGTGCTTGGAATGCAGTGTACTTCAATTATGCACACCTCAGGCAGACAGTGTTCTAGATCATCACGTTGCTGGCATGGTCGTCGAGCTACTTCCGTGGAGGAGAGCGCCTTTTTTCCTAGAGGAGGTATGCGTCCCTCCCCCCCATTTCGACGCGCTTTTTAAGAGTGTGTGCACAAGGACATACGCGACGATATCTGAGCGCATTGAATGTTCCTCAGACTTCTTGTTCACATGGGAGACTCTACACCTCTCCCTTTGTTTTTCATCGTTATCCTTTCTTTTCCCACATCTCACGCCGCCCCGCCCCCCGGCCGCCTCTGTCCCCTGCTCTTCGTTCCCCCTCCGCCTCTATCCCTTTCTCTTCGGCCACCCTCCGCCCCCCCCTTCACCCCGCCCCCTCCCCCCGCCTCTCCCCTCACCCCCCCCTGCTCGCCCACTCCCCGCTCCCTGCCCCCACCCTTACGGTCTACCTCGCCCCTCTTCTCGGTCCCCCTTCCCTATACTCCCCCCCCCGGCTACTTCCCCTCTTACACGGCAGAGCTTAGGCAACGCTTACCTCCCGGCTGCGGTTCTCGTTCTTGCGGGATCTCTCGCAAGGCCCGCTTCGACCAAACCTGCCCCCCCCGCCACTACCATCATTGACATGTCTACTGTTCCTGCCGCTTTTGTTATTGGTGGTGGTAGTGGTGGTGGTGTTGGTACTACTACTGCCACTGCTGCTGCCACTGCTGTTGCTGCCACTGCTGCTACCACTGCTGTTGCTGCTACCGCTACTGTTGCTGATTCGCCGACGGAGACCAAAGCTGCTTTCTGCAAGAAGGTGGATTGTTCACTGTTGCATGGCGTTGCTTGATGGTTCGATCGTTAGTTTTTGACGCACGCTATCGACAGTATCCCCCGACGATGGTGGTGGTGGTTGTGGTGGTGGTATTGCTGCTGTTACTGCTGTTACTGCTACAGCTACTGCTGTTGCTGTTATTGCTTCTGCCACTGCTGCTACTGCCTTGGATTCGCCAGCGGAATGTAAATATGAGTTTTCCGGGATGGATTTCAACCTTATCGCAGGATCACTCGATTGCCCGTAATGTTAGTTTTTCTCACACCCAGATCCTCTCCCTTCATCTCGCTCTAGCCCCGCCCCCGGCGCTCCTCATAAACCCCGCCTCCCCGCCTCTCCCTATCCGCGCCACTTCACCCTCTTTCTCTTCATCCTCCCCCATCCAACCGGTCTCCTCCCTCCTAACCCCCCGCATCTCCTCCTCCCTTCCTCCTCCTCATCCTCCTCCTTCCAGCCGTTCTCCTCCCTCTTTCCAATCGCGTCCCCTCCTCCTTCGCTCCTCCTCGTCAACCCCACCCCCTCCTTCCTTCTACCCTTCCGCTCTTCTCTTTTTGCGTCTTCTCCACTGTTTAGTTTGCTGACTATATAATAGCTTGAATCTTTGCTTCGAGAATGCTAGTCATGCCCATCGTTACTGCAGGCGTGCTGTTGCCCCCCTCCTGCACAGTCCGTCCTCCCCTCATCAACCTCCCCCCCTCCCTCCCCTCCTCCCCCTCCTCCCCCTCCTCCCCGTCCCCACCCCCTCTCGTTCTTCCTTCCCCGCCCCCTCTCCTCTCTCGCCCCCCCTCTCCGCCTACCCCCCTCCCCCCCCCCTCTAATCCCCCCCCTCCCCTCCCCTTGCCTCCCTCCAACCTCCCGGCCTCCCTCCCCCTGCGCTTCCCCTCGCCACTCCGATGCTTTTACTTGTTGGCGGACCTCACAGATTGTTGCAATCATGGCGTCTAGGTTTCTCGTAATGCCCGTCGTTGCTGCGGGCATGCTGTCGTCGGGGTCGAAAATGAAAGTAATACCCACCGACAGGCTTATCTGGTTCGTCCTTCTAATGGAAGGGTAAGTTGTTTTTCGGCACCGTTGTCGGTATTGTCACCAGTATCGGCATCGGTATAATGAACATAATTGATATCGACAGCATTGTGATAATCGGTATTGGAATCGCTATCGGCATTGTTATCGTTACCGTTTTTGTTGTCGTTTCTGTTATCGGTATCGGTATCGGTATCGGTATCGGTATCGGTATGTCGTTGATGCTGTTGTCGGGGTCAATACTGAAGCTGATACCCACTGATAACCTCTGATTCTTTGTTATTTTGAAATCGTAAATTGTTGCTAATCGATATCGTTATCGGCATTTGTATTGATATCGGTTTAGTTACAGTTTTCATTATGGTTTTCAGTATCATTGTCGTTGTCGAAAAGGAGTTTACGAACGGATCGTCCTGACTACCTACTTATCGCACAGGTTGGTCTACCTGCAACAACTCGGGTGAAAGCCGCTGGGGATATAGGCCTCGAGCTTGCCGGTACTGACATCGCATTTTGCATCTGTAGAGTACCGGTAGACATAATGGGTGCCCGAATCGACACCGTTACCCTTGTACGTGTGGGTAAAAGTTGGTTCGGGTGCCAGTAACGGCATTGTTGTCAGTATCCGTATTGGTATCGCTGTCGTTAACGGTGCCGATTCGCTGGTGTCCTCATGGTTTTAGTATAGATATGGTGATCGTTTTTAATATCTATACCGTTTTCGGTTCATTTCTATGGACATGCCGTTGTCGGGGTCAAGGACGAAATTCACAAACTCCGGCAATCTGGTTTGTTCTTCCCTTCCGAGGAAGGGCGAGTTGGTGATATGGTTGTCGAAACTATTATCAGCCTGGCATATATATCGTAGCGATCGTCGTTATCATTGCTGATAACGTTGTAATTATCTGCATCGGCATCGGTATCGTTATCGTTACCGCTGTCGTTATCGTTATCATCATCAAAAAAAAACGTGACATGATGCAGTGGTCCCCGAATAATGCGGCACCATTACATTTTTTTTAGAACCCCAAACCTCCTCTCGCTATAGTTTTCCCAAGGAACGTGTCCCCGAAAACGGGTTTTCTTTAGCAAAGGCGTTCGAGTCGGCATCTCTCAAAACGCGGTCGCGATCGCCATGCTCGACTGAAACCCGCGGACCGGCAGTGACCACCTTAGGCACGGCTGGTTCCTCAACAGAACGGTCTACCGCTGTAATTTGACCGGTTTAAGCCTCCACGTCTGTGCCAACACCCTAACCCTGTAACTAACACAAACATTACCGTAGTGCGATATCTGTCGTATTGGCGAGTAAGGTGGTCGCCCCCTATGAGGTGATAGCACGGGTCTCGTGCGCACACCACCGCCGTAGTGGAGACCACTACTGCATGGCAACAGGCAATTTAATTTGCCGCTGCTACTCTCAAAACAGGTGCATGCCGTCGGCCCAGAACAGCGTGGTGATGCTCCAGATGGAAAAGAAGCCGGACTTGGCCGCTTCAATGGCGAAGACGCTCACCGTGGTGTGTCTCTTGTCCGCGGTGCCCATCGCATTCCTCCTCTCGACAATTCTTCAGTTCGTGCAGCTTTGAATGGGTAGGTTTTGATAGCGCTGTTCTTGTGAATGCTACGTACGGTTCATATACAGGTCCACGAGTTAATGAAGGCCAACCCGTGCATGCAAAAGTATCCTTCAGTTCATATACATGCCCCATTTAATACTAACCCTTCGATTCCCACAAATCCTTTGCTTCATACGAAACTATGCGTTGGTACGTACAAACCAGCTAGTTTAGCTAAATACCTAGTTCATACAGATTCTTCAGTCCCTACAACTCCCTCATTCCGAAACGGTATGTTCAGATCATCCATGTCCTTCAGTTCACGCTAATATTATCAAACGGGGATAACGAAAAACAGGAACTGGTGCGTTGTATACCTGATAGAGTTTGACTCGAAAAACGGCACAGCCCCGCAATTATATAAACGTACCAGGTACACCATACAGAGCATTCGGTTGGCCTAGAGGACATATTACCTGTGTATGAGGGGTAGTGGACTATGTACTCCTGCATATGGCTATTATGGCAGGGTTTAAATTGGTTTTGGTCGGGATTTTTTATCAAGATGACGTGCAATTGTTTCGCGTCATTCATTTGTTCTGCCAGCAGCCTCATTGGCTGCTATTTCTTTTTTCCGGTTCTTGTTTTTTTCACTTTTTAACCACATCCTACGGGTAGATAATGATAATGCTGTAAGGGAACGATATTATCAGTTAAAACAATGAAGTGAACGATGAATGCGCCGCAAACTCAAGAAGCCAGGGTGCCTCTGTAGGAGCATGGGTTTGAGGCAGTCGTATTGCTCGTGGATCGAGTGTTTTTCTTGGTCTCAGCCTGTACCCGACTTCGACTCTAAACGGCTCATTTGAACCTTGTCTTGGATATCGCTCACACAAGAAATACACACCCTTCAATCTGTGCAGCTCTTGTTTTTAAGTGCAGGTCGCCGTCCTGCTTGCGGTTATACCCAGTTCATACACGAGTCTCTCTCTGTCGATGCAGCTCTGAGTGAGAACCTAAGGCCTTCCAATGATGAACACGCTGAAAATGGTATACGTATTGCCCGCGGTGCCTATCGCCGGCTTCCCTTCTGAAATCTTTATGTTCGTGCAGCTCCGACTCGGTAAGTTGATACCGTTATGATACCAATCGCGCAGTTCATGCAGACTCTTCAGATATACGTATTGCCCGCGGTGCCTATCGCCGGCTTCCCTTCTGCAATCTTTAAATTCGTGCAGCTCCGACTCGGTGAGTTGATGTGCCGTTATGATGCCAATCCCGCACTTCATGCAGACTCTTCAGATATACAGACGTTGCAGTTCATACAAATCGTTGAGTTCATGCAAATCCTTCAGTTCCTGTAAGTCAATCAGTCCATTCAAAGCAGTCGGTCCAAACGAACGTCGAGTCCATACTGATCCGACTGTTCGCACAAATCAATAAATTCATGCCAATGATTCAGTTCATTCAAATCCTGCAGTTTATATAATTTTTTGAGTTCAAAGAATTTCTTCAGTTCTAGCAAATCCTTCAATTCATTCGGATCGGACCTATCAGTTCATTAGAATCAACCACAAAAAACTTCAGTTCAACAGATGCTACAGTTCATACAAATGCTTTTGTTCACGCAAATGCCCCAGTACATAAACATCATTTGGTTTACACTGAATCATCAGCTCGTAAACCTTCTAGCCCAAACAGATCCTTCAGCTCGTTCATCTCCAAGTGAAACATACTCATCGAGCAATTATATACACTTGAGTTCATCTAAATTTGTCAGTTCTTACAAATCCTTCAGTTCGCGCAGCTCCGATTGAGTGAGCACCTCTACGCTTACCGTGTTCCGTCTACGGTCCGTCTACTCTAATGCCTTCCTCCTCTCAGGAACCCTCCATTTCGTGCAGCCCCGATTCACTGCACACTTGTAACTGATCCCTCAGCTCATGAAATTCGTGCTAATCCTTTACCTGACAAGAATCTGTCACTTCATGCAGATCGTTCAGTTTGTGCAGCTCTGGTAAAGACACTTGCTACAATAGAGGTGACATAACCTATTTTTGTATATTTTTTATACTTCTCACTTGGGGAGCTCCATACCTTACACACAAAATGAAATAGTTAAGCTGAAAACAGCGACCGGATGAACGAACCTCATGGCCTAGGTACACAAAGTGGTTTGTTGATTTTGCAAAACAAAAATGTCGCTTCTATGACAGTTTTGGATAAAGTAGCCCAGACAGACAGAACATAGTTTGACGAGTAAGTGGTATACCTTAACACCTCTTTAGCAAAGGATGAACCAAAAACAAACCCCATTGCCCGGATCAAGGGAAAACGCATAAAAAAGAGAACGGAGCCACACCCCTAAAAACGTCGAAACGATACAAAGATCGGAGCATTGCGATTCTTGCGCCAATCGAGAAAATGGGTCCCCCCCCCTCTTCAACCCCATCCCCCTACGTTTGCGTATTAGGTTTCAGTACCAACCTCCCCCTGTCTGGCCCCTCTTAAAAAATAAAACGTGTTTTTTTTTGTGAGCACCCCTACCTACGTACACCAACATGTTTTTTTTCGCAAACAAGATCGGCACTTCCGACGATTTCGGGTAATTAGCCCCATCTTCCGGAAAATTTCTCAGCCAAAAAGAGGTATGCCATATAACTCTATCGTAGCAAGTTTCCCAACTCGTATAGTTTTTCTAGTCTATGTCGAAGTGTGTTTTTTCCCACAGGTCGGGAGTGCGGTGCTACTTAAAAAAATAATATAAAGTATGAGTACGTCGTAGCGCCGTAGACAACAGTCTACCTTCTGTCCGCCGTGTCAATCGCCTCACCCGCTCTCGATAAGGTTTCGATTCGTGCATATCTGATCCAGTAAGTACCACGTCTACGTCGCCGCGTTTATACATATACTTCGGGTCATAGGAGCCTTTGAGTTCGTGGAGCTTTGACTGAGTTAAGAACGTTTTGCCGTCTCGTTCTCTACTCCTCCTCCTCATTCACGCGCCCCCCTCAGTTTCTACAAACCATTCATTTCCACTATCTCTGATTTGTAGACTACTACAGTACGTACCGCCGTCCGGCTCCCTCTATTCTATACCACCTCGTTCATACAAGAAAATATATATTTCTAGCTTGTATAAAGCCTTTCTATCCATAAACCCCTGAATCATCATACAAATTCTTCAGTTCGCACAGATTTTTCACCTCGTACAATTCTAGTTCTAGTACACTGAAGGTATTCAGTACATTATGCCGGTCTTCCCTCTTTCATGTTGCCTCGTCCACGCGAATCGTTTGTAATCAAAGGCTCTGATTGAGTACATCCGGTACGGTCGTCTCGCTCCCTATACGCCAACTCTCGCAGTAGCCTGGTTCATCTCATACAAATCCTTCAGCCCATACAGCTCTGACAGAGTAAGTACATAGCGACGACCCGTTATGATACCCGTGCCGCCCCCTGAGTATCGGCCTCCTGCAAGCAGTTCTTTACCCAACGGTTCTACAGCTATCCTTCCATGAGATTGTGAAACAACTATCGCATAACACCAGCGTTCTGTAAACCCTTAACATATGAAGAGAATAAACACACCAGCATCCTGTTATATAACGCCTGCTGTATCGCCTTCCTTCCCGGAGTCCCGAACGTTTCCACCTTCCCTGCTTTATATAACGTCGACTGCCTGTTATTTCATGCCGTAGGTGCGGGAGTACTTTATTTCGCTCAGCTCCGGGGGAAGAGAAGATGGCACATTTGCCGAGGCGCCCCCCGTGTAGCCTTCCGGAGGGACCGAAGAACTCCACAAGAGGTGTCTTGCCGAAGGCTACGGGAAGGGGGGATGTTAATACATGTTGGTACATTTCAACACCTTCGTTTGTTACTTTCGGGCTCTAGCTATCGTATTCACACATACTCGCCCAAGTGACTCCATGCCTCACTGAAACAAAAATATCGAGCTATTTGTTTGGGGCGGCGTAGCTTATCATTATTCCATAACGGCTTCGTACTGAAAACCAAAAGTTTCAGGGTATTTGTTTGGTGCGGCGTAGCTAATCAATTATCCATGACGGCTTCATACTGATAAAAAAAGCGGCTCGGAGGCTTAAGCACTGTAGAGGAACAGGGGGCGGTCGATTCGCGTGAATTTTCCTCAAGCTATTGTGAAAAGAAGTCGCCAAAAGGTAAGCCCCACTATACCGTAGTCGTGGTATCTTATCGCTTTAAGAACCGGCCCGGCCGAGGTGACGCTTTGCTACGGCGTAGAGAAAGCGCCACATTAGTTTTCGGCTCTTTCATCTTTTGTTGATCTATTTGTACCGAACGCCCATCATAGACCAACTTAAGCAACACACGCTACGGTAGATTGTATTCCAAGACTCTTGTTTCCTTTATTGGTGGAGCTCTTATATGTCCCGCACCCAAAAGCCGATTGATATTCTGGGTGTAAAGTGTTTTACAGCGCTCCTCATGTTGCGAGGTCAACAGCTTTCGCTGCGCATATATATAGTGTGGGGTGACTCGGCGGTGGCCAAATAGTGCCATACATCTCTACCGTAAAACGGACGAACGCTGCCGTACTGTAGTGGGGTGTCGCTTTTTGGGGGGCTTTTTCCCGCGGTGGCTCGGGGTCACTCACGCGAGTGATCCCCCCTCCCCAGCCCCTCCGTTTCTTTGCGGTTATAAGCTTCCGAGCTGTTAGAGTTTTTCGATGTTAATCGGCGATGGAATGGTAAGCTACGCTGCGCGAAAACATTTTTCGTCGCGTGTTCCTCCCGTGAGGTACTGCGGAGTCATTCGACAAGAGTGACTTAAACTCGGAAATGAAACCAGGTGATTCATTCGGACGCATGCTATGATAGACGTATCATTTCCTTTTCTTGTGAAACGTTTTCCGAATGACTCGCCCCCGGACTTTGGCCATTTTGGTTTTTGCACGGTTCCTGTCGTGTGCCTAGGCCTTGGAAGTTTTCGTCCGGTAGCGGTGTTACTTTCACCTCCATCCAAATCAGTTTTTTGAAGAGGTCGTAAGCCCTCTAGTTGAGAAAGCCTCAGAAAAAAGGGGGTGCACCTCTTTTGTATTAGCATGCGTCGTCAGCAACCCTCTCACCGTGCGCAGCCTTGGCCCATGCGTCGAATTTTCAAAACATTTTTTGGACGCGAAGTACTGATGCATAACCCGCAGGGACGACTAGAAGGTACCATGGTGTCTACCAAAATAATCAAATACGAGCAGCATTGTAAAATAAACTTATCGGGTTTGACGATAGTGGAGGTTTCCTCGCTCGAGGGCCGAGGATCGAGGAGCCCTGTGTCGGTGATAAAATGGTTGGGCGGTCGAAACAGTTGCAACCCCTACGTACCGTCGCGGGGCTCCCCGCCTATCTTTAGAGAGGGCCGGCACTGGGGTCATGTGTGTGCGTGTTCCTGATATTTTGGGTACCATTCAGAGATTCGGAAAACGATGAAACGGCTGTTTCAACGAACCGTTGGGTAGTTCCCGAGTTGCCCGAATTTTGTTTTGGCCAAAATGCGGTGCCCCCTGTCGTCGTATTACCGCGTCTTTCTTCATGCATGCTAGCAAATGAATTCTGTCGGTGGCCGCCGTAGCCTTGAGAAAGGGAGCCCCAAGTGCCAGCTGCGAGCACTGTGACGCCGGAGTCTCTCGAATGTTCGTTGTGGACACTCAAACATTTGGAAGAGCGGCGAAGGCTTTTCAACGATACATTGGGGCGGTCAGCCCCCTCAGTTCGTGAGCGTCGCGAGTCATAGACACGTTTCACTAAACATGCTCTACCTCTACATAGTCGTATGCGCGTCTGCATTCCTGCACTCTCATCAACATGACCAGCATGACGCACGCTACGGGTAGCCCTTTTCGCCTTGAATGGTTTCTGAATGACGGGGTTCCCTTGACCCAAACCCGTCAAGAACAGGCCATTTTTTGGGCGTGATCGTGTTGTGTACCTAGGTCATGACATGTTATTTTTCCGGTAGCAGTCTTGATTGTTCTCCAAATATGGTTTTGGGAGACGTTAAGCTCTTCCAAAATTGACGAACTTTAGAAAAATAGCGGTGCACCTCTATCGTAGCACGCATCACATCATCAACATCGTCAACATCATTAACATCGTCAACATCATTAACATCATCAACATCATCAGCATCATCTACATCATCAAAATCATCGCCCGAACCATGACTTTCGAAGACATCCGATCGCGCAGCCTGGACCACAATTTTTTTTGCGCTAAGTTCTAGAAAGGATGTACACGTAAAATTATCATGTACTAAGCGATGGCTCGTGACCACGAGCCACTGCAAACAAGGCCCCACAAAACGGACCCCATGCAGTGGTAGCCTGGTAACTGTTGGACGTGTCTATCGGGGTAGTTCCTCGGTCCACGAGCGACGCACGGTGTTCAAGACCGGGGGGGATTACTACAGTGTTCTTCGAGGAGAAGCAAAGGCAGGTAGATATCAAGCACATGAAAGGATGAAGACCCGTGTCAGTCCCATTGTTCTATATTTATATCGTGAGACACGATGTGCTACGATAAATAGGCGAACAACTAAAGCTGTGCGTCGGCAAGATTTCACGACGACATTTAAACTCTAGGTGGCGTTATGCAACCGGGTGACTTCGGTCGTCAATTTGACCGACGAGAGCAGCTGATGGTAAGCAAGCGAAACCCGCCCACCCCCCGACCGTGGGGGGGGCTCTCCCGAAAATGAGCAACATCGTACTCCGCATTAAACAGTCCTTCCTGCGAGTATGGAAACCCAATACGTCGGATAGTCGGCACCTCCGTAGGAGGACTGACTAGATGCCTGGTAGGACAGAGGTAGCTGTTTCCGGCTACTCTTTTTCTGACCAAAGCTACGGTAGGGGGGGTACCCCCATTTTCACTGGTGTGTTTGAGCCACTCGCGCGAGTAGCTCTGTACCCTACGGATAAAAATGGTTTAGGTACTTCGTTTGGCGCGGCTTAGATCACCTTTGCATTGCGGGTTTATTTCGTCAATGTGAAACATAAAGAAAACGTAAGATTGCGTAGGAACAAAGGGGTTGCTCGCGCGAGTGACCCCTAGCCACTGAAGTAAAAGGCAAAAAAGGGGACCCCCCTACCGTAGCCTGAGTCTTGTTGAGTAATGACGATCCTTAACCCAAAATCGTCGGAATGTGACGTGATTCTTTTTTTTGTGACGTGTTTTGTTTTTGCATACAGGACAGTTACTTGGGCCACGACATAGGTTAGTTTATTGGGTTGCGCTTTCACAATCAACAAGCGGTGTAAGTGTAGCGTATTCTGAGCTCCTCTATTGGTTGCGAGCCTCAGAATCACAATGGTTGGTGCCACTAATCTACCGTAGCATGTAGCATATGTCACTGTCAGTCATTGTTTGTCATGGTTAGTCACTGTTACTCCAGACCATAGCTGCGGCTGACTCTTCTGTTCCTCACGGACTAATCGACTTCAAGCAGTTCGTTCGGGGCGCAGTAGCTCACTATTCCACTACGGATTCATATCGAAAGATTCCAACAGCAGGAAAGATAAAGACGGCGACGGAACAGGGAGACCCTCGCCCGAGTGTCTCCTAGCCGCCACAGCAAACACAGGCTGCAAAAGCGACTTCCCTGCTATACCGTAGCCTTGGTATCCGAGCAGTAACTAGTAACTAGTAACTATAGAGTATATTAATAGTTGGCCACTTCTCCCGAGGCGACCGACGCCTCTATAGACTAGGTATAGCAGGTTTTGCCAGAATACATCTCTTCTGACTGACGAGGATCCAAAATCCAGGAACCTTGACAATTTCCAAGATAATTGGAACGTCTGAATTTATGCTTGGCGCGTCCTATGACAGGGCTTCAGAGATATCTCATTATCTTATCACCCCGCGGCAGGACTTGCAGCCTTTGGGCCAAAGTCAGGGCGTGATCAAGAAAGCATGCAGCCACCCTCTTACTATACATGTTCCACCCCCAAAAAACACTTGATATTTTAGACCTTTCAAAATCCCTATTTCACAGATTCTTCGCCGTGCTCGAGGGTTACAGCTGGCTAGTTACAAATCCCAAAGTCCAAAGAAAAATCCGATATCATTAACTACCCGCTGTCAAAATCGTCGCCTCGTTATAAGTGTAAATCATTACCAGGTATATTCTGCGCGTAGCAGCACAAAGAAAAGTGATCAAACGCGTGATCCCGCGGTGCTTTTCTCCAAAGCGTACCCCTATAGAAACGCTCAGAAGCATGCCACGGCATCAGGGGTGCGTAATTGAAAACATTGATGAGACTCCGCCGTATATAACAGCTCCATTACGGTTAATGTACACCCCCCCCGAAAACATAGCATCGAAAACAATAGCAACTTCAATCCGATGGACAATCCTACGACCTATATAATAGGTATATACATAAATCGAAACCTACGGGGAAACAAACGTTTCGAACGCTTTTGGGCAATTCCGCGATTGGGGAGCCCAGTCAGTCAAAAAGCAAATAGCCGTCGTCTCATCCAAAAACGGCAGCCCTACCGTAACACGGACCGCGACCACGGTACGGGGGGAGGGGGATTACCCGCGATATTCACTACCTCATAATAGTTGGTTGAACGCTCGATCTGATGGACGTTCCCACAACCTATACACTAGTGAAAAGTCAGGAACGATCCTTAACGAAGAAAGTCCGAGGTAAATGGACGGATGATCGTTCACACAACAAACAATACTGCAAATAACAAAAATGTTTTCCGACAATTTCGGAAGTTTCTGCATTTGGGGAGCCCAGTCAGCCAGAAAAAATAACTGCCTTCTCCAAAACTCGTAGCCCTACCGTACCACGGTCCACGACCACGGGAAGGGGGGGGAGGGGGTTTTTATCTTGATTTTGATGGCATTAACAGTCGTCCCTGCTTTAAAGACGCAGATCGTCTTTTTCAGGAAATTTTAACGCGGGGAATCGTCTTGAAGATTCCGGGGACCATACCTCACCATCGTCCGTGTCAACGAATGCATAGCGTGCGTCAAAAGACGCGCCGATGCAGCAGGATACTAAACCGAACACAAACGACCGTTAACCTGACGATCATGGTTCAAAGGTTGAAGTTGAAAGGTGTGATAGGCAGCAATTTTGGGGTCCCCGTGATGTAAAACTACTACCCCCCCGGCCGTGGTGTGCATCTTCAAGGAACCCTGTGCTTCAAAGAAAAATGTCATTACAGAGGGGAAGTTGACTTAAGATGAGCGCCCTTGAAGCGGAAACGACTGTACCACCGCGCGAATGGCTGTTTACTTCAACCGAAAACCTCTTTGTTGTCGAAGCGGTAACAAAACATGCATCAGCAATACAAAACCCCAAAAGGCACCACGGTCGATGTTTTGGTTGCCAACAATGTAGGGGACCACCTCTCATCCAGCGTCGACTCAATCGTTGTAATATCTCCTCCCTTCTGCGACTAAGGCGACGGTTATAGCAGGGGGGATGTTGGCATGATGTTTGATTTTAAGATGTACCCCCGTGCTCACCACCCGTATTGAGCAGCTCGCACGAGCCACGCCGCATCTGACAGATTAAAACACTCCTCCTGGCCTTCGTTTCGGCGTAGCTGTAGCTTGCCACCGGCAGTCCGCAAATATCAGCGAATGAGCACCCAAGTTCAAGGCCCCAAAGCAACAGGGGGGTAACTTGCGCGAGTGACCGCTAGCCAATGCCAACAAAGGCCACCAAATCAACATACCATCCCTACCGCGGACTTGTTTCTAGTTGGTACCTACTTCCGGTTTGGTACCAGATGCACACCAAGGTGGAGGTACACCATTTCTTTTCCGAAGGGCTCTTCACCTCATACACTGTTGGTGAGAGAAAAAGTCACCTGCAGCCCGGTGAACAAATGCCGTGAGACATGCATGCTGTCCAGCCTCCGTATGCAAAAATGTTGATTTGAAAAACAGCTATTAATGCCTGAATGACATTCCCACGGTTGAGGGCTAAGGGTTTGAGTCGTCAGCTCCCCCCCCCAAAACCTTTTTCTCCAACGAAATCACCGTCGCTTTTTGTAAACCAGCTCCCGACCGAATCTCATGAAGTACAGTGCCCCTTGCCACTCCGACGTCATCGTTCCATTGACCGTCCTTTGTCAACTAGAAAACACAGCAGGACATTTTTCATGGCAACCTCTTTCTTCCTGGCGAGCAGTCATGAACTGTGAATGTTCAATAAATAAAATACCTGGTTTTGAGAGTGGACTGTCGTAAAATCAATCGGATCCCCGCCATTGGGGAGAATCAATAGCCCAAAGGTGCTACTGTCGCCGTTGACATACGTCGTCGCTCGAATCCACCCTGTTGCCTTTGCTCCACCTTCTTTCTCATTGGTTGCTCATCTACATTTACTCTTATACCCTGGTAGCCGCTAAAAATCGTCGATAATTTATCGTCCGTATGTAGAGTCGATTGGAGACCCGAACGTAGACGGCGTGTCGCCGGGGTATTTTAGTGTAGAACGCAGAGGAAGAGGATTTTCCCAGAGAGCAGGTTGGCGGTGTACACGGCACTCCCGTAGAAACGTTGGAGGACCTGCGACCTATTCGAAGATAGAACATGTACGCGTTGAAAACAGTAGCAAAATGGGGGTACGACGTGCATTATAGACGTATGAGAAGCGATAAAATATACTAGACGCGCGCAGTGAAGCTACGTACGGTTGTTGCGGCATTGGTCGTACGAAACATCGAACAAGGACACAGGCTAGGGAAGCATAGGGGGGAGGTTATGGGATCTCCCCTTGTTGGCTATCGACTCGCCAGAGTTACTCTGTACCTCACGGAGGGAAACTCTTCAAGCAATTTGGTTGGCGCAGCTTAGCTAACCATGACAATGCGGACTCATATTGCAAAATTAACACAGAGAACTCAAGCTTGAGGCTGCGAAGGAACAGGTGGGTACACCTCGCGCGAATGACCCCGGGCCACTCCAAACGATAGGGGGCCGAACGTGACCCACCGCTACTGTAGCCATTACTTAAGTTGAGCTTCGACGTGTACCCCGCGTCCAGACGAAGGCTACGTAAGGGGGGGGTGCGCACTCAAGGAGTGTCGATTTGTTTCCTCACACGGGTACGGTGATCAGACGAATGCCGCCGTAGATAAGGTGTATCAACCGTCGTGCTTCTGAGGCCCGTAACCACTTGAGGTGTACCATTAGCACCAACATCACCGTTAGTACCTTACACTTGTACGGTGATCAGACGAATGCCGCCGTAGATCAGGTGCACCAACCGTGGTGTTTCTGAGGCTCGTAACCACTTCGGGTGTACCATCAGCACCAACATCACCCTTAGTGCCACTATTAGCACCATTATAAACACCATTAGTACCATTAGTACTATTAGGCCTATTATTGCTATTAGTACTATGTATACCATTAGTACTATTAGTGCTATTAGTACCAATATTCGTGCTATTCGTACCATTAGTACCATTAGTAGTATTTTAGAACTATTTTTGTACTATTTGTACTATTGGTACTATTAGAAAAAATTGATAATGTTACGACTCCTAGTACCATCATTACTGTTCGTACCATCAGTACTCTTAATACTATTAGTACCTCACCCAAAACCTGATATGGAGAATATAAGTATTCTACTGAGGAAAGATTCGATGCCCTAGGACTACCGCACCCGTGACCTTGGTCTGTTGGTCTATCCAATGAAAAGTACCAACGACCAAGGCTACGGTAGGAGGGTCACTTATGGGGGCTTTTACTTTTTTAACTGACACTAAAACCACCAAGGAGGGTGTCGAGACGGCAAAAACGAAATTCATGGGCGTATACTCCACTGCTCACTTAAATGTGCACGAACTGAAGGGCTGCAGAGAGAAGGAGGGCGATGGGCACGGCGGACAAGAGGTACACAGCCCCGAGGGTCGCGGCCAATGAAGCCGCTAGGTCCGACTTGTTCTCCATTTGGAGCATGATGACGCTGTTCTGCGTCGAAGGCATGCACCTGTTGTTCCAGATCCAACCGAAAACAATGTAAGGTGTTGAGTAAGTGTTATTATGGCATATTACAATGGCAAACTGTGGCGAAGGACGACCAAACATGCCACGAGACGGCACTTCCAGCCCTTGACAGACGGCAATTTTCTTCAAAACTTTCTCTGACTGACGTCAACCTACTAGGGTTTAGTAGGTAAGGGTTGGTTTGACACCCTTGACCGCTGGACGTTTCCCCTTGACCGACCGCCTCCAGATATATTTTTGCTACGACAGAGGTATTGAGATATGCCACTTTTGGGTTTCAGCGGTTTCTGAATGACGTGGCCCCTTGACCCCAAATATGGAATATCACCTACTTTCTGTTGATGGCAACATGTTTGTTTGTATGTATACCCAGGCCATCTGGGATGATTGTTCATCGGCGAGAACTTTTATTTTCTCCAAAACATTTTTTTTCTTGAGTGAAGTTTAGAGCTCCTGACCAACACTACGGCAGGGTATTAGTGGGGGGGAGTGTTGTTATCCGAGAGACAAGATCGGACCTGTTTAATACGATGATGGAGATACCTGCGAGAAGGTACGTAGATGTACGAGCTGGGCCGGCCAAGAAACCCATAATCCGTCAGTCGGGCATATGCTCTGAACGACAGTGACACACAGTAAACTGAGCATATTCTCGTAATTAGCTAGATACGGCGGTCGTTTTTTACCCTCCAGCTTGAGAATCTGCCGAGTTGGTGCCGAAAAATGTGTTTGCCACTCACGTCTTCTAGCTTGAACATTTTTTCCATGATTTTTGGGGTTTCCAAAATTGCTCGAAATCTAACGTGGATGGAATTGGCTCAATTTTGCTGGGCATGTACATCTTGGGACGAGGAGTAGGGACATATGCGTTGCATTTCATGGGTCACTTTTGCTAGGACGTTACCAATGAATCCCTGAAATACATTTATATTTGTATGAAGCACTTCGGTGGAAACTTGGCTATGCACCTCTCATTTTTTGATATTAGGACCTGAATTTTTGACACGTAATTTGAATCAAGCTCAAAAAGAAAATGACAGGCGAGATGCAAAAAGAAAAAAAAAATCGAAGCACTTCTCCCCGCCTCAAGTTTGAGCAGAAATTTTGGGCCGGCCGTAAAAGGACATGTTTTTTTTTTTTCATCCGGGTTTGAATGTGTTGCTCAGCTTGGTTCACAGCACCTGTCGAAATTCCAGATCAAACCTCCAAAAATTGGGTGTGAACTTGCGATATTGTCCCGATCAGGGCCTTTTGCCGGGCCAAGCTCGTACAGCTTGAGGGTGGTCTTGGTATGGCCTTTTTACCACCAAAGTTTAGGTCGGGGCTTCGCGGTTTGGCCTCTGGGCCATTTGTTTTCGGTGGCGTAGAGCGGCTCGAGCGAGCTGCGAAACCATGGTACCATTGCGAGGTAACATCTACTATTTCCGAGGGTCCTACCTTGTCGAGGAGCTCTCGTCTAACCCCATTCAAACGCTGACTTCACTAACTGTGAAAATTAGTCTCGATCAACGACAAGCTTTTGTTGTAGTAATCACCTAGCTGCAAAACAAACGCAATGGGATGGTAACGAGATCGATACCGATACCGATACCGATACCGTTACCGATACCGATGCCGATACGCCGATACCGACATGGACACCGACACCGACAGAGATACCGATACGGATACCGATACGGATACCAGTACGGAGACGGAGACGGATGCGGATACGGATACCGGCACCGATACGGGTTTTTCTATACAGATACCGACAACAATCGCTGCGACATATCAATATCTTGAAATAATCGGCCAACTCACGCTTGCATGAGGAGAACGAACCATATGAGCTTGTCGGAAGGCATCAGCTCCATCCCTGACCCTAACACGAGCATGCCCACTGCGATCATGGGCATGCAAACGAACCTCGACACCATGATGGCAGCGACCTGATTGATTGTTCGAACGAAAACAAGCATGCGGGGTAGAAGAACGGGGAGCGAGAACATATGGATGTGAAACTTGATACACACACGTACAGTAGCATATCTCTCTCCTACTCCAACGGCCAAGATATCAAACGTGCACGGTAAATCACACGCCCTTCCCGGGAAACAGAGAGTCATCCCACGCCCGGGGTTACACTTCCTGACGCGTGCTTTTGTGATAGAGCTGAATCACTATTTTTCTGAGGTTTATTGAGTTTGGGATCTTAAGACCTCTCCCAAAAACAGATTTGGTGGAGAATAAAACTGCTAGACTGGATGAAAATCCCAGATGGCCTAGGTACACAACGAGTATCTTGCCAAACCCAACATGGTCTACTTCCGACGATTGTGGATTAAGGAACCCCGTCATTCAGAAAGCGTTCGAGACGAAAAAGTGCTACCTCTATCGTAGCAAGCGTCTTCTGAACAGGGCGGTTTCTGGTGATGTTGCTAATAATGTTAATGTTAATGGTAATGTTAATGTTAATGGTTATGTTAAAGGTAATGGTAGTGTTAACGACAATGTTAATGTTAATGTTGATGGTAATGGTAATTTTTCATGTCAATGCTAATGTCAATGTTAACGTTCATATCAAAGTTTATGCTAATAATGCTACTATTAATGTCAATGTTGACGTTCATGTTTATGCTAATGTTAATGTTAATGTTAACGTTGATGTTAACGTTAATGTTAATGTTTACGTTCTAATGTTTTAATATTTGTGTTGACCTCCTCAAGCTAGGAACTCCCATTCTACCAGTAATATCAAAGTTAACGTTAATGTTAATGTTAACGTTAATGTTAATGTTAGTGTTCTAATGTTCTAATGTTCATGTTGACCTTAGGCTAGGAACTTCCGGTTAGTAGTGTGTGATATATATAAATTTTTGGGGCATTATATTATTCAGAACTAGGGCATAGGGAAAGTTTGGTCGGGTTGCGCGAGCAAGTGTCTTCCAGGTTTTGTGTGGGGTGCTTATGGCGATGATGGTGTTGATGATGATATTGAGCTCCTCATATCAGGAGCTCAGAAAATTCTTTGAATCTGCTGGACCCCGCTAACGTGGGGTGTGGTTCGATGCGAGATTTCTTGCGTGGAGAACTCTAGTCAGCCATGTAAAAACTGCAAACTAAAATCGTCGGAATATCGTTCTTGTTTTTCGATTTTGTTCGTTATCATACCTTTTTGTAGAAAGCCGACTTTTTTCTCGCCATATTTGGAGAGGCAAGGGAAGCAGCAGCAACATCAGCATTGCCCCCGTCACGAGCTCCACCGGGATGATGACATGGTGTGGAAGAAATGGAGCCGTACCCGGGAGGGGCGGTTCCTCGGACGGTGGCCGTGCGCCCCTCTTCTTCAATTTCTTCGCGGGAATCGTCCGTTGCGATAGTGATGGTGGTGTTGGTGTTGGCGTTGGTGTTGTTGTTTGTGTTCGTGTTGGTGTTGGTGTTGGTGTTGGTACTGGTACTGGTACTGGTACTGGTACTGGTGTTGGTGTTGGGCTTGGTGTTGGTGTTGGTGTTGGGCGTGGTGAAATTGTTGTTCTTGTCTTCCGTATTGCTGGGTGGCGGTCGGGCGAGAGACCCGGCAAGCACGAGGATTGCCGAAGGTGTGTACGCGGTCCCCAAGCTCTGAGAAAACAAAGAAAAACACCATGCACGGTGAATGTAAGTGTCGGGCGGTAGATGATGACCAATGACCGGAAGGGTGGTGAGAGGGGCGGGCGCCCAGCACGATGGAGGATAAATAGAGGGGTGCCATCGTTCTATAGAGGGGGGACGTGGCTCGTTTTTGTGATGGCATGACGTGAGGAGCTTCGTATGTCGCCCAAACACAAAGGTTGTGACACGGTGAAAATTCAACACTAATAAGAGTTCGACGCTCTCTACATTAGCATAGCACGGGTAACATTGCGAAGCAAGAGCGACACTCTGAGCAGGTTAGTGTTGAAAGAAACCCCGTCGCTCGACGCACGCAAGCTACGCCAGAGAAGCATCAACCATTAATGAGTCTTAGGTTCCCCACCTCAGGAGCTCTTTATCTCTCCATACCTCGTTGGCAACAACAGCTGATTCTAGAACAAACTGGAGGTGCAACACGGACCGGGAGTCTAGGTGTACAGAACGATCGACCATCTTTCCAAAAAAGGATGTCGTATTCCGAAGACACGTGCTACGATAGAGGTTGCACTGTTCGTCTGAAATGAGCTAGAAAGGGGTCCTGAATGACAGGATTGCTTAGCTCAAAATGGTCTTAAATATGCAATTTTAATCTTCATCTCTCTCGTTGTGTACCTAGGCCAAGAGACTCGTCAAACCGTAGAAGGTTTTATTTGTTCTCTAAACCAGTTTGTGGTAGAGGTCATAAGCTCCCAAATCGAGGCACCCCAGAAAAATAGTGGCGCACCTCTACTATAAAAGCACGCGCCGTTTTTTTTTTTATTAAGCTTAAGAGCCCCGAAATGACACTCCGAAAACAGTCTGGCCGAAACTTGTGACGTGTTTCGTAGCGAGCGTCGCTCACAAAAACACACTGCCAAAAGCAAAACCCCACCCCTCTCGTGGAACGTATCAGAGGCGCATGGGACGGAGGTACAATTGCACATTTTGTGCTACAGACACCGGTACCTCTGACGAAGCCTACGGCAGAAGATTCACGTTGGCGCCTTGCTTTGCGGTGGCTAGGAGTCACTCGCGCGAGCGACAGACCTGTTCCTTTGCGGTCTCGGGTTTCTTCGTAACCCTGTTTCGAAATATGAATAATTGCTGAGTTACTCTGCGCCTGCCTGGCAACCCACCAACATTAATTACTACTGTTGTAGTCAGCAAGGTACAGCGCTGCTCGCGCGAGTGGCGTAAACCTGGTAGTCAACAAAAGTGGTATTGGCATGTATTCACAGCCCCCCTACCGTATGGTACTGTTGTACTCTAGGGTAGCACGTGTCGAATATTGGACGAGTCAGGCGAGTGGTAACGGTTGCCAACTCGTACCATTGGACAGAGTCCAAAGTTTTGTACCTGATTTGTTTTGCAACGACAAAGAAACGCCATGTTATATGTTTGCCCTCTTTAATCCATGAGGACCCTTGCTCAAGAGGAGTTGTGTGGTTCACCCTATGGTTTCCTCTATCGTCCACACATTTTTGGAGCACCTGTTTTGAGCGAACCGCAAGTGGGACGCTGTTGCATACACCATGGCACACGTGTAAGAAAACGTTCAGGTTGCAGGTTTTCATAAATCGTAATAACATTCCGACATTTTTGTGTTAAGGAGCCCCACTTCAATCAGGTAATGTATTTCACCAAAAAATGCTACCTCTGTTGTAGCACGCATCTAACACGTTTTCCGACAACCACAGCAACAAAGGAGGGCCGTGGTGGAGTCTTTCCTCCGAGAAACACTCACATGTACTATTAATAGGTATATGCTGTGGAGTGCTCTCCGTAGATATATAGTGTATAGATTCGACATGAAATAATGAAACGGCTGGGATGAAACCGCGTTATAAAATGTGTCATGGTCACACTAAGGCCATCACAGATGGGCAATAACGTAAGTGACCAAGGTCCAGGCTGGACACCCCCACCCCCCAACAGTCACCTCCCTGCTTCCGCTGCACTGCCCACAATTCTGCTTTGTTTGTCTTTGAAGGTCTTCTTAGAGTAATAATGTTAGCCTTACGTCTACACAGCAAGCCATGAGGAGATATTAATAACCGACCGGAACCATGATTATGAGAACGCTTCCCAAACCTGACCAACAACCGACACCTCGCACCCACCTCGGGATCACCTCCTTATGGCATATATAGACTATACGCTACGAAAAACATGATTAGGAAAATGGAAATGCAATTCCGACGATATTATGTTTATTTAGGAGCCCTGTCATCATGTAGAAACGCATTTGCTGCTAAAATATGCCATAGTTCCTCTCTCTGTCGTAGAACGCGTGTTGATGGATGTTTCGCGGGGGTTCAAGCAACGAAAACCGCAGCAGTTTG
Source organism: Undaria pinnatifida (assembly GCA_012845835.1). NCBI lineage: Eukaryota > Phaeophyceae > Laminariales > Alariaceae > Undaria > Undaria pinnatifida. Next base: position 11,791,527 of record JABAKD010000025.1, on the reverse strand, counting down.
CAAGCTGAAGAGGGGTTCCCAACTACTGTGTGCGTGGCTCTCCCCAAATGGGGATCCTCGTCACTCGGACATGTTCGGGGCCAAGCAATAGGGCTACCGCTACCGTGGCACCCACCCCCTACTATGCAGGTCCGTCTCAAATCTAGCCCACAGCTGACCGGTGACAACAATAAATGTGTTCAATACTGTTGGTCGATAGTTTTGGGTGTTCATACCTCAAGGGCTTTGTAGACAGGGGAAAAGGGCGCTGAATTTCCCAGTAGAAGGGCTCTCCCCCACGGCGCCAGCCCCACCATCATGCCAGTAGCGCACCTGTAACCGAAAACCATAAGGATCTCATCACTAGACATGCAACGCAAATGTTTGCAACTCCCCAGGAGGATAACTTCAAAATAAACATATATAGGCATATTGTCATGAACACCCGTGAACGACTTCAGCAACGTTCTAACAGACGGTAATCGAAACAATACGAGCAGCACATACGACGAAGCAACCGAGCGATACTAGATCAGACGACTGACCCTACTGTTCAAAGAAAGATAGCGGTATGGGTATACCCCTTTTTTTTTACAAAGGCGTTTCCTGGATTTGACGGGGCTTCTTAACCCAATATCGTCTGAATTTCATCCCCTTTCTGCCATAGTTTCTGTTTTTGATTCATCTCACGTTTGCTCGGTCGCACGTTTCGGGCCAAACGTGCCTGACCGGTTGAGCTCCAAAAATGTGAAACTGTCGGTTATAGGGGTATGTGTAATACTTTCACGGAAACAAGTCCGTTATTAACAGTCGTATTAACAGTAGTAGGATGAAGCGGACAGAGATGTTGGTCCGGTTGCCCGAACGGATGCGTTGAAATCTAGTCTTCTTTGAGATAGCGACATTCTCATGGAGCTCAGACCCTTCTGAAAATTTGATGCAGCCCCACCGCGTGATGACTCTATTAGGCCAATAGTACTTTAAGGTCGTCTGACCCTTGGTCGGGCAGTAATTTATTTTTCCCCCTACCATTTTCTCGGAAGAGCCGTTTTATAAAAATAAAACCACTACGCCTCTTCCGTGGCGTGGGCCATCAAACAGTCAAACAATCAAACAGCCAAACAGCCAAGTGATCAAACAATCAAACAATCAAACAATCAAACAATATAAAACAATCAAACAATCAAGCGATCAACCGTTCAGCCAATCAACATTCAAACAATCACACAATATTACACAATCACGCAATCACACATTCAAATAATCAAGCACTCAAACAATCAAACAATCAAACAATAAAAAATCAAGCACTCAAACAATCAAGCAAAAAACTATCATCCGTCAATCTGCTTAATATTGATTTCACGATAGTCCTCCCCAAAGAGCCAGCGCTATTCTCTAACATGGCTGCTCGACACGAGTAAGGATGCCATCAAATAAACGTCTTTTCTGATATTTTCTTGTTTACGAAGGTCTGTATGGAACGACGACGTCGGGATGGCAAGAGGAACCGTATACATGAAAAAAAATCGATCGGCAGTTGGTTTCAAAGCCGGCAATTTATCTACAGAAAAGATGGGGGGGCGTACCGCAGAACGACTCCCAACCTCCATCTACCAACCAATCCACCAACGATCCAATCTACCAGCCAACCAATCTTCAAACCAATCAGCCAGCCGGCCAACCAACCAGCCAACCTACCAGTCAAGCGACAAACCAACCCACCCACCACCCAACCATCCAACCGATTAACAAACCAACCAGCCGACCGGAGACATTGAATATGTTGAACCGATCGTTTAACCAAACCGAAGAACCCACGCGCCCACCGACCATTCACCACAACATCAAACGAGGCAGGCAACTAACCTATAAACCACCGAACAACTACTACTGCAATCAACCAACGAACCAACCAGAAAACCAAGCAACCTATCGTTGAAGAAGCCGTTTCGCTCACCCTATGACCTGAGGGCTCACTACGCGCTTGAGCGTCGGGTTGTCTTTCGCCCGCAAGCACACCGTCGCGAACTGCACACAAGCAAATGAGCAAACAACGGTGATGGTAGAATGTTCAGCTATATATTCATATGTGTCGCTATCGCCACTTTAACGATGATGATGATGATGATAACGACAATTAGAAGAGAGATGATTGTGTTGATGATGATGATGATTGATGGCGACGACGACGATGGTGATGATCATGACGATCATGATGATGCTGATGATAATGACGACGATCATGATGGTGATGACGACGATGATGAATAGGAATGATAAGGAAATTGATGACGGTAATGATGGTGAGGATGATGATGATGGCGATGACGACCATGGCTACAGCAGGAGGGTATTCCTGTTTTTACTGCTGTTTGTGCGTCACTCGCCCAGGTGGACCTGTATTCGAAGTATGCACATATGTAGGCTTTTGTTCGTACACGGGGATGATTATTCCATGGCGGTTTGCTAAAAACACAGCACGCACGCACAAGGCCGCGAACGAACTGGGGGACAACTCGTACGAGTGACTACGAGGCACTGTCAGAACAATCGCCATATATGTACCGTTACAGAGAAATTCTCCCTTACGTCGAGCCAACACACGGTGTTTGAAGTCCGTCAACACAACGCCACGCATGCGAGAAGCCTAAACTCGGTGATGAAAATGGGGCTGCATACCCTCCATCGTAGCCTTTCCAGCCTAACACAAATCGCAAATCGTTAACACCCTGTGATGCACAAGATTCATCTCCAGGAAATGCGCTTGTCATTGTCATCGTTTAGTAGCGGGCTAAGGCCTCGGTGGTAGAGGTGTGACTTGTGTTTCCCGGAGGTCTTCATTTGACACCTCAAACACTTTTGACAATGTTCCCCTGTCATCGATTAGCAATCCCATCGGGCACGTTGTACAACCAAGGTGTTCGGAAACACAAAACAGGGTTTCGCCTATGTTGGGCAGTCTGTCGTCATAAACCCATCAATTAGCCCGAAACACTGCTACCCGTACTGTACTGTAGCATGAACTTACGTACATACTTACACCTACATTATTCATAGAGGGTGTCATGCAGCAAAGCGGCGGCTGAGAGGGGGGGGGGGAGGGGGATAGGGGGGTAGGGGACACCCTTGACATAACCCACAAAACAAAAAGCATCACATGTTGTGTTTTACGATAGAGGTATCACGTTTGTGCCAATGTACTTCAGAATGATTCCCCACGTAAAAGCTAACCAATGCCGTTGGAGGCTGGCTATAGATACCACGTTTTGAAACAAAAATAATTTTGTGAATATGTGGGGACTCCTTAGAGCAATATCGACGGAATTATCTCCTTGTGTTCAGAGATATTTCGAACGTACACATCCCGAGCCCACAACGGTGTTACTGCTAATCGGGTTGCCTATTAACTTTTCGAAAAACAAAAACCGGTTGTTGCCAGAGAAGGAGTAAATCTCCTAATAAGATGATGAGCCTCAAAACAAACGTGGCGCACCTCTACACAGTCATTCTACGGTATACCGTACTAGTAGCCCCCCCAACGTTTCTTTTACGAAATCGCCGGTGTTAAAACCAGCCCCCGACCTTGTTTTCTGAAACACGGTGCTTCTTGCCACTTCATCGTTCGACAGTCGTTTGCGGCCAAAAAAGCATGGGAACATTTGTTAAATGTCATCCCTCGTCGTGTCGAGCAGCCACGAAACGTTCGTTAAAGAAAATCGCTGTTTTTGTTTAGGGGGGGGCTGTCGTAGAATCAGCCTACAGTAGCATTTTAGTTTTCGGGTTTTTCCAAGGCCACGGATTTGTCCACCGGGTTGAACTGTCAGCTCACTTAAAAAACGGGTTTCACGCGTGCTACGATAGAGGCGCACCATGTTTTTCCTGAGGTTCCCCAACTTTGGCAGCTTAGGGCCTCTCCCGAGAAGCTGATTTGGAGAAAAGTAAAACTGCTAAGGGAAAAAGAAAGCCCATGGCCTAGGTAGGCAACGAGCATCATGCACCAAAAAAAGGGCCTACTTCCGACATCTTTGAGGTAAGAAGCCTCGTCATTCAGAAAACATTTCAGACGAAAATTGCCACCTCTATAGGTGTAGCAAGTACATATTGGGTGCACGGAAAGAAGAAGCCTCAGAAATATGTAGATGTTCGCCTGCCGAACGGACGTGCCAGGCTTTGTACAGGGAGGCAACGACTGCGGCGGTGCGGGTGGGTGGACTTGGAGGGCATATTTTCGAATATACAACAGCGATATGATCCACAAAACAGCTTTATATTGCGCACGGGATGCACGCCCTGCAAGGGGTTCTTCTTGTCTGCGCTGTACACGATAAAGGTAAGGTTTTAAGTGTGTGCGTATTGGGGGTGGGGGTGGGATGTAGGGGAAACCTTGACTATAAAACGTTTTAACAAAACAACTACTCGTGGTCACCGTGTGTAGGGGATCCACACTCCGCAATTTTTTCTTTTTGTGTACGTCAAACACGACTCATGTCGAGCTTGGCAGAAAATATAAACGGCTGTGTGTGGCGGGGGGAACCGGACGCACTTCCAAAATAAATTGACCAGTAATGTACCGAATCACCCCACCTTATGCACGGGGTTCATGCTCCGGAAATTCTTCTGGTCTTCTTCGGACATGGCTTCTGCGGCCGGCGGCTTTCCGACCATCATCGTATATCTTGACACCGTGTAACGGGGCAAGGGGTCGGACAGGGGCGAGAGGCGGGGGGTAAGGAGGACGATGGAAATGCAAGTGTCGGGTTGATTCCGGCGGAAGGGCGGAGGGGGAGCGGGAGTGACGCGTGGTGGGATAGAGGTAGCACACTCTGGCCGTTTGTTTTCTGAATGACGGTGCTCCTTAGCCCACCTCAATCCTATCTCGTCGGAAAGGTGTCATTGTCGTTGTTGCTTTTATTTTTAGCGTACTCGTTTTTTGTTTACATACGTAAGCGGTAGCATTTCGATCGAGTTGCGCTTTCGGTTTACTCTCTATTGATAAGTCATTGTGTGGGCAAGGTTTAGAGTAGTTTATCAATTCACCAACCTTAAAAGGCAAACAAATTGTGCACCTTTAATGTACTATAGTACGTGTCGAATGACATGTGGGGCCGGCGGTGGTGTGGGTGACGGTGGGGCGAGTAGGGATGAGGAGTTGCGGGAGTAGTGGCGGGGGGTGGGGAGACGTCGAGTGGGATGGGAAGGCGGGGGTGTCGGGGGGAGGGCGATAAGTGTCTGGCAAAGGGGATCCGAACGTGAGGGGGTTGGTGGAAGATATACTCGCGGGAAGGGGAAGAGATGGACGAGGTAGGGAGGGGAAGAGAAAAAGGACGACACGAACAGACGGTGAAGGGGAGCTCGATAAAGAGGTCTGGATCAGGTGTGCTTGGCCGGCGGTTGCGACTTCACTATTGACTCGACGAAATTCTGTCAAACGTACACAGCTACGTAAGTTCCCAACATCACGGCACGATACACAAGGCTATTTGCTAAGCTGCCGGGTAATCAATCTGATCACTTCCTCACGCAACAACACCATCGTATGTAACGCGCAACGAAACACACCCTCCCTAGGATTCGTGTGCGAGGAGATGGCTTCCAGTTGAGGACGCAGGCTACGGGGCGGTGTTAAAGCGTTAAGGGCTATGTTGTCTTCGGGCCTTTTCTTTTGCAGTGTCACGAGGTTACTCACGCGAGTAACCCCCCTGTTGCGGTGCGGTCCTACGCCTTCTTCATGTTATACATCTTTTGACGGAATTCAATCCGCCATGGACTGGTAATCTACGTTGCGTTAAACAAACTCGTTCAAAGAAATTTTTTTCTGTGAGGTATTGCTCAAGTCACTGGTGCGAGTGATGAAAACCTCAAAGATCGGTAGTGAAGAAGGGGGGCATTACCATGCATTACCCTGTGTCAACTTCCCCCTTGCTAATACCCCATCGTAGCTTTAGTGTAGAGATACATGGTAGATTAGTTCTACGGTAGCTCCTCTCAACTTTTCCTTAACGAAATCACCGGTTTTATAACCACCGCCCGGCCGTGTCTCCTGAGATACGGTGCCCCTTGCCACGCCGACGTCATCGTTCCATAGTCATTTGCAAACAGGAATGAATATGGACACTTTGTTTTTTGTCGGAACCCTTCCTCGTGTGGATCAGCCATGAAACGTTTGTTAAAGAAAACGCTAATTTGGGGGGGGGGGGTTGTAGAATCAATCAGGGCGGAAGATATGCCCCGTAAATGTTCTGTGTAGCTCCTGGCCTATTGGGGAGGTGTATGCCATTTTGCTAATATGCTATTACGATATTACGCTCTCACGCTCTTGAGCTCTTAAGGTATACCTCACACATGAATGTATTTTGACTAATTAAACCGACAGGAGTGCAACCCGATGGACAAAGCCATCGCATGGGTGATGGGCGAACGAAGAAATCGTTTTGCAAGCCAAACATTTGTACGCATTCCGACTCCTTGGAGTTAAGGAGACCAGTGGTGCAGAGCAGAGGATATTTTTGCCGGATAGAGTGCTTCTCTCATGGTAACACGCGTTAACTAATCGATGAAATGGGGTACGAACGGCGACGACCGTGGTGTGGGCATTTCACAGCCGCATTTGGCCGGGAAGTCTTTTTCGTCGTTGTCGGGGGGGAAACAAAACAACTCTCCCGTCGTTGTCGGGGAAACAACAGCAACTTAGAAGCTTTGGGTGGGGTAGTTGTGTTGCCCTGCGTATCACATGGCTAGGGACGCGCGCTACGCTAGGGAAGACTCATTTTTCCAGCGAAATATTGTCAGAATGACATCGAGGGCTCCTTAACCCATACCCCCAACTCCTAAAATGATTATAGTCAAACTCCAAGTGTTTTTCCCCCACATCGTCGGGAGAGCGTTGCTGAAACGGGTTAATTATCCGTCAATCGTCTGGAGATGGTGTACGGTTTTAGAACACAACTTTTAGCTTTCTTTTTGTGTTCTCAGAAAATTTGCGCATCCTCATGTGCGGGTGCTCATTTATATACCCCAAAATTCGATTTGGGTGAGGTATATACTACCTATTAGCATACAGAACCTCAAGTGGGGACGGTCCAGGTGCTACGGCCCAAGGAGCCTCTGTTTGCGCTGGGCAGTTCCTCGATGTCAGGGAACGCGTCATATGACATGAATGTAGAACCCTTCTAAGACTCTTGGCCAAACGTTGCACATGGCTACGGCAACATTCGCTTGTACAAGGGGGATGCGTATTTCCGCGGCCCAAACCAATACACTTTCGGGAAACCGCCCTTTTTTGTACTATTTCCAATATTTCCCATAAATTTAATTTCGTCCGTGAATTAAGAGGAATCAAAGACATCAATTCGCGGCGGGGACAACCGTAATCAACCCCGGGGGGGCAAAATGTATGTGCTCAATGGAGCATGAGTCCGTGGACGAGCGTGGGCCACTCCAATGACAGTGTTTGCAATGCTTTACGCTTCGCAGTTTCCGAAACACGGTATATAAGTTTACGCGGAAAATATGGTTTACTGCGTTTCAACACAAACTCAGAGGGTTTCTATACTATCTAAGGGCATTACTGGTAGTGAGGGATAGGGGACATAACGAATTTCCTTCAAAATTTTTTGTTTTCCATCGAGCTCTACAATTTCCGGCAATTAACATTGTAACCGGGAAGCACGCATCCCTGATTTGCAGCGGTGATGACGTCGCTCAAGCACTCCATTACCACCAAGCCCACGGCAGGGGGGTCACTGTTCGGGGCCTCTTTTTTCGACGGCGCTGACGTGCGCTGCCGTGCACACCTACCCGATTCTTCAGCAGTTTGTGCCTTGTAGTTTCGCCTTGCGTGCCTCTATGGGTTGCTTGACACGCTCGACCTTTTACGGGAAGTAGCGCGCCGTTCATGCAACAGGCGTACCCCGAGAAATGAAGATGGGGCCGCTGATACCTTCTCCGCCGTAACTCCAATTCAAACACTCTCAGACGTGCTCTCACCCGACTGTCCAGAAGACGGGGCTATACCCCAGCAGGTAGAACGAGATGTAGGCAACCGCGTTTGAGGATATCGAAGAGTCTGGATAGGAAGATCACATGGACGAAGCGAGCACCGCCAGTCGAAAGAAAACAGGTGTGGTATGGTATGGTATGGTATGTTATGGTATGGTATGGTGTATTTATGGTATGGTATGGTATGGTATGGTATGGTATGATATGGTATGGGAAAAGGGTGGCATAGAGAGCTCGAGAGAGATAGCCAGTGTACATACATAGATAGAGAGCGGATGAGAGAGAGGAAGGGCGAGAAAGAGCGAGAAATATACACGCGTGAACAAAAAGCGAAGAAAATGGGGCGAAAGGGGGGGAGAGAGAAAGAGAGAGAGGGAGATAAGGAGGGACGGAGAGAAGGAGAGAGGTAGAGAGGGAGAGAGAGGGATATAAGAGGATTATACAATAATATCTGAAAGCATATAGCTTTCTTGCAATACGTACGGAATACGCATTCTACCGTACGGACACACACCTATGTTTTGTGAGGCTCAATAATTGAGGAGCTATACCCCCCGAACACTGGCTTCGAAAACGTCGAACATGCAACAACTCAATGGTCAATTCCATGGCGTAGGTAGCATATGGGAGTGCGTGAAATACACCTAGCACCAAGGTTGTGGTAGGGGGTGTACTCGTTTCGTGCAGGCTTAACGCCTTCACTACTGGGAACCCGTTTTTTGACAAAAGTACTTGAACATAGTTTAGGAAGGGATTCTGGGGATCTAAATGGGTGAACTACCTGGGTTAATACGGTAGGTGGGTCAGGTTTCGAGCTTCCGGCACCAACCGACCCTAATGGCCGAAGGACGTTCACGCAAGTGACTTTCTGTCTCCGGGCAGGCCTTGGCATTGTTGATGTCAGATTTTACGGCACTTTTAGAAACAACGCGGATGGCAATAGTTCATAACGGTACACCGCTCCCAGAGGCATGCAAAAAATAAATGGCGTATAAAGAAGCCAGAATGACATTCTGCTGTTACATACACCGATCATCTCGGGTTAAGGAGAGACCTCCGTCATTCAGAACACAGCAAAAAACAACGAAAACATGCTACCTTTTGCTTTGCCGTCGAACGAGGTAATCCACGTTTCACTGAGTCGCAGGGCCGCTTAAATAGGGGTATGATCTGTGTCCGAAGCTAGGGCCGTAGATTTTGAAGAGAGATCCGCTTGAGTGAGAAAGGTTTCGCCTCAAAATGTAGCAATGTATCGTATAAATATTCTACGTGTGTACCAATAATACCGCTACATGGCCACGTGGGAAGGACGCAGGTGACCCATGTTCACGCTTTCGTTATCGTACCGGGGTGGTGTCCGAAGAGGGAGTCGGCGAAGAGCAAGGGCAATGGTCCGGCGTTGCCGAACGAAGCGCATACCCGGAGTTCTCGACCTTCGGGCGAGCCGGCTGGAAGACCTAGCAATTTCGTCATTGCCTGCCGTGTGAAGCAATAAATAAATGACAACATGGTTACTGAAATCTTGAATGAATGCATACTAGGTGAAGGGATGGGATGATGTTGTGAGTGAACGAAGGGGTGAACGAACCGACACGCTAACAGCTAAACCTTTCCACATGAATCAACCACCCAGTCAACTAACGAACCAACGAACCCTCTTTATATCTCTCGTTCGATGCGCAGTCAACCAACAAACCAACCAACCAACCATCTCCCTCTCAATAATGGCCCCAACAACCAATCAATCAACCAATCAACGATATCAAGGTCTGACCTCTAAAATATCGTTGTTCACAACGCTGCTTACAGTGTGGGAATCGTCGGGGGTAGTAGTTCGGGCCCCCAGCAAATGCTCCTCCTACACATCCACGATAATACAACAACATAAAAACCTGATGTGATATAAATAATTCGTTCTGGGCAGGTGAAGGAAATGCGTTCAGACCATTTGTTATACCCGGCCGCGGGAGGAGGGGTATAAGCGTACCCAGCTGCCTGCCGTGATCATATGACCGTAAACGTTAGCCGCCCAAAATACTCTCCAGAGTCGGCACCGGTACTAGCAGGTAGGCTGTATATAATGCTATGATAAAGGTGCACGTACTTTTCGCCAAGGCTGCGGTAGAGGGTCCAACGTTATTAGGACCTTCCATTGGCAGTGGCTCGCAATCACTCGCCCGGGTGACCCTCCCGTTACTTTGCGGTCTTGGGCTTCCGTGATGTGCTAATTTTGCGATATGAATCCGCAATGGCATGGAAACCTGTAGGCTTCGCCAAGAAGTCACTCTATAAGTCCTTTGGTCTTTTTGTATTTTTGTCTGTCTGTTTATCTGTGAGGTAGTGCCGTCCCGCGGTAAGGTAGGGGTTGCACGTTTTGAGCGATACGGTGTTTGTGGCAACTTGTCCTTCTCAGTGGAGGAACAACCAGTTAGTCCAAAACTGTGGGAGTATATACATAAAGACTTATGTTCTGGACTAAGGCATTCAATCTTGGTCGGGCTGCGCGAGCAAAGGCTTTCCAAGTCATGTTTCGGGGGTGAGATGTTGAGCTCCTCATGTTAAGAGCTCATAATATTCCTAGAAGAATCTGCTGCACCCCTACGTGTACCGTGGGATAGCTCGCGGTACACACACACACTCCTGCGAGTGGTAAACCCCCGGTAGTGCAAAGGAAGGGTACCCCCGATATCGTTCCCTTGATCTCTAATATTGTCCGTGTTCCTCGCTTGAGGACGGTGACATACTATCAGAAAAGGTGCGTGCGAAAAAAAATTAGTAGGGCTTGACACGTGAGAGCTCTATATTTTTTACATGCATACTTTACAAAAAAAAACGATTTCGGGTAAACTGAATGCTTTGCTCAGACGAAGGTTGAAGTAGAGGGGTCGCCTTCGGGGGCTTTTTTTTGCGGTGTCTCTCTGGGTCAATCGTGCGAGTTGATCCCCCTATTATTCTGTGGCCTTAGGTGGATGTGCGGTTGAAATTTGCGATGTGAATCCGAAATGGAATTGCCCGCTCGCTGCGCCAACATGATTCCCTAAATATAGTTTTTTCGTCCACATGTGTACAAGGTACAGAGTCAGTCGTGGCAGGGGTGAAAACCTCAGACCCGGTAGTGCGAATTGGGTTATCCCGCCTATCGTGCTCCAGCCTTTGCCCTCGATGAATGCACCCATCGGTCTAACTATATGCTAAATAAATGTTACTAAACACAAAATGTATGCAAAACATTCCGACGATTTGAGGTAAAATTGAGATTGACACACACACATGACTCAGCAAGTATGTAGGCGAAAAAGTGCTACCTCTAGCGCAGCACGCGCCGAGGTTTCCTTAAATCCACCCAACACCTGCCTTAGCAAAACATGAAAGCGCCGCTCGGTGGACAACCGCGCGGACTAGTCACGCATCAACCCACAGGCGATTTCTTCAGACGATACCGTGTAGTTGGAGCATTAACGTGTCTTCTCTGCTGTAGGACGCCTCCTTACAGAGGCACCTCTCATTTCGGGTCCAAGGCTAACGGGGGTTTTTTCGCGAGCTTTTTTGCAGTGGCTCCGAGTCATTCGCGCGAATGCCCTTGCTGTTTCTTACTGTCCTTGGGTTTCCTGCTGTATGGATTAGTGATTACTCGATATGAATCCCCGATGGGATGGCTAGCTACGCGCTGCCCCACACAAAAACGCCTGACGCTGTTTGTCGGCGAGGTATTGAGTCACTCGTGCGAGTGGCTCACAGCCGGTAGCGAGAAATGGGGAGAAAGGGGAGTGAGAAAGGAGGTGTACCGCAGCATGAATAATTCGGCCGCCACGTTCGTTATATTTTATTAAATACATATAATTTTCGATGGTACAACCCCCTTCCGATTTGATGATATGTCTGCGACGACCATCGAGCTGCTAAGTAAGCGATCGCTTTTGTCGCAACACCCTTCAGTGTGCTAACCTTACCTATTTCACAGTCGCTCGTTTACCTCATCTCTTTCTCCAGCACAGCCGTTCTTCCTGGTTCGTCCCACCATGCGCATTCTACTATATTTACAGTACCCATCGCCATCTTGTGAGTGGTGGCGGATACATGTCAATGCCATTTCAATGCCATGTCCATGTCATGCCGACGTCATGTCAAGGTCAGGTCAAGGCCATGACAATGTCATGTCAATGACAAGTCAACGTCATGCCAATGTCATGTCAATGACACGTCATGGCACGTCAGACGTCATGACACATCAAATGTCAAAATATCAACCCGGGGCTTCGAGTTTCTTGGACACGTGTGGACCGGACCCGCTCGATTCGTCGACATAGTAGGAGGCGGGTAAATATAGCCTATCTGAGGATAGCGAGAAATGACGCAAGATCCCCAGAACGTCGGCAAACTCCCTACGTCAGTTCTCGCAAGCTCCTCTTCCAAAGCCCGAGACCCCGCTAAGATCACAAGACGTGGACAAATTGCACCCGTGTTGTGGTATTTGCAGCTTCAATAGGTGCTCAAAAGATTGGTCTTCCGCCCAAGTTCTACCATATGCCGACGAAAGTGTGGGGGGGGTTGTCCTGTCTCCCGTAGTCACTCCTGGAATTTCGAGAGCATGGGATGTTTTTATACATCGAGAGTGCAGGAGGGTCCAATAAGCAAGGACACGATTGTTGTCGACCTATAAACAAACTAGATGTCTCGGCCATAATTTCATGCAACCCTTCTCCAATATCTAATCCTACACTATTAACATAACTACAGAGGGGGATAACATTAACAATATCGCATGACCAAGGCGAAACCTATGTGATGCCCTTTTTTCACGTCATCTGCAACCATATTTGGAATTATTCTACAGCAGTAGTAGTCTATACGAACACTATACTCTCCGCCGTAATAAAACCTACCAACAATGTTAAGTCCCCCGTCAACATCCAACAGACTACCCAGTCCACTATTCCTAGACCACTCAGTCCTCTAGACCACTCGGTAACGTTTACCTATGTCGCCTACTTGTAGTTAATAATACACTGTCCACCAGATCACTCAATAAGTTAGCACAATATCCACTGGACCACTCAGAAAAGAGTTATTGGGTGGTATATTTATAACGGATATTTGCTGTATAACACAACAGGCATTACTTAGTGGTCTAGTGAATAATCCTACTGTATAATCAGCATCTCTGAGTGGTCTAGTGGACAGTGCTGTAAAACCACACGAAATTCATAACTTGGAGCTCGTAGCATTAACTTTCTTCAGCACCACTCTCTTGCGCCCCCCCGTTCCCACGGCCTGCTTCAGGGAAATTTGAAGAGCCTTCAGCTGAAATTTTGCTTAGGAAAACAGCGTCTCATCATGTGGTCGGATTGCAACCAGCGCATGACGTGCTCAGACGCGGACAATCAACCCATCAAGCCACCACGTATTGATACCACGTGGTCCAGTGGATGGTGCTGTAAAGCCAATTCACGATCCAAGAACATACTGAGTGGTGTACTATAATGGATAGTGCTGCACAGCCAACAAAATATATGCTTTGGAGCTCGTGCCACCAAGCGTCATCAGCGTTGTTAGTCTCCGGTGACCTGCCCTTGCCTGGGAGTGCTAATACAGGGAAAGCAACAGCTTGATCCAGGAGGTGTGCTACGATAAAGGTGTATCACTTTGTGGCCATTTTGTTGATGAAATTGCACGGGACTCCTTAACTTAAAACCGTGTGAATGTCGTACTACTACTAACACTGTTTTCATCTGGCGTTTTCAACACCCTAGGCCATGGCTTTGCTCAACGACGGCGGTTCCACTTTCAGGTTACTCGTAAAGCAGTGTGTGACTTACTCAGAAAATATAGCTGGTGCACCTCTATCGCAACGCGTGTTCTTGTCTTGCTTATAACAGGAAGAGTGTCTCATTCAGTGGGGTTTCGAACCGCGCGCATAGCGTGCTCAAACGCGGACGATATACCCAGATCAAGTCGTAGTCACATGTGACTACGTGTGATATGTGGCCTATGTAAGTAGTGCATAGCGCTATATATATATCAAACACACATGACGCAAAACATGGTCCTGCGTGTGGACTCTGGCTGGCCGCAGTGCTAAGGGAAGTCGCCGACCTGTTGTATCTGTTATAACGGCATGTATACACAACCCGCAACAACCGCGATCGGAGGATAACACAGCTCGCAAATGTCAGGTTCGCAGAAATCTTTGATCTACTGGGGTGCGTCATAATTTCTGATATACCAAAACGAGAAACACTCACCCTTCCAACAATGGCACCGAAGAAGACCAGGAACACCGCAAAGACCGGCAACACTAGCAGCTCAGACAGATTGTGCCCCGGGTTCCCTACCGTAGCGGCCACGTTGACGAACAGGAGGCAGGGCTGGAACACGAACATGATCAACTTCGACAGAGAGCGGATCGCGTTCTTTCGAATCGTGCAAAATGGAACGACAAAAAACGAAAAACGGGAAATAAATGAAACAGAAACGGAAAAGACAAATAAAACGAAAACGGAAAGGAATAGAAAGGGAAAGTTGCTCATCGCGTTCTTCGTACAGACGTACACCTAGGAGAAACGTGTCGCTGGGGTATATGGGTACCCTCGGCGTAGGGGAAAAAGCCATGCAAACGGTCGTGTGCTACCTTGTATATATCAACATGCTAGACGGTGGAGGTGCAACCATTCGTTTCTTAAGGCTCCCCTCGACTTGAAAAGCTCTCTAGTTCGAAGTGTAGACCATACGACGCCCAAAAACGTGATCTGAGAACAAAAAGAATTGAAGCCCGACTAATCCAACGATAACCCCCTTGCCCCCAAAACACGCGATTTTCTTTGATGGACGTTTTTATTCTGCTCCACATGAGAAAGTATGCCACAAACTAGACATACTCATACATTTTCTTGTTCGTAAATAACAACCAACCATCGAACGATGACATCGGGATGACAAGAAGACCGTATTTAAGGAGGTACGCCCCGGCCGGGAGCTAGTTTCGATACAGGCGATTTCGTTCAAGAACAGGTGGGGGGCTACCGTAGATCGACTCACCTCGCCTAGGTACACAAAAAAATATGTAGTCTATATAACCGCCCGCACGAGTGACAAACTGACAAAATATGTGAGTTTTTTTTTCTCATGTCTCAGTGTAGGCTACGTAGGCGACCGTTCCAATACGAATTCGCGTCGCATAATACATTTGCCACACGAAATCTAAATATCACAAAGAAACAAGGGGGTCTGGATTCGCGCGAGCGACCCCGAGGCAATGCCCAAAAAGGCGCCACGAGTAGCCCCCCTCCCCTACCTAGTCTTGATCTTGTTTTATCAACTAAATTAGTTTGATGCCTACCTAGGCCATGATAGCGCTCACCGGGATGTATTCTCATTTTTTTCACAATCCGTTTTCTGGCGAGGTACGGTGGTAGAGCTCCTGATGCGATGAGTCTCAGAAAATCTTTGGAGGATGCACTTTTACCGTACGTAGCATACGTCGTTTTACAGCAAACCGTGTCAAAATTACACAAAAAAAGGTTTGGGGTCGTTGACCATGGTGTCCTATTTGGAGTATACCGTAAGCGCAACCCGAGGATTGCTTAGTTTGGAAACCAATGTTCACATGATACACGTACAAAGACAGTCCAAGGAGTCTTGGCTAGAAAAACCCACAACGTTTGATACTGTTGGGGTGCTGCTTCTATCATCGGAGTCCGCGTGAGCGGCCGCACTGTCAGGACCGCCTTGGACCAAAACGTGTAACGTCCTTGTCGGAGTACGCATCTTACCGTGTAGGCTTGGCCACGAAACCCATTAGAAAAAACGCACACGCGTGTACGAGGCAAACGATTGAAATGTCTCATTGTAGGGTGGCTGATGAAGTAGCGTGTGTGCGGTGTGTTGGTTATGTGGTTGACTGACCTGGTCTAGGATGCCCTTCTTGCTCGCGCCGTATCCGATAGCGCACGACACGACCAGTTTCATCACCGCCTGCAACATGAACAAAAAGTTGTGCACGAAATACAAAATTGGGTTTGATAAAAGGGAGGAACGTCTATTTGAGGTAATAGTGTGGCGATGATAGAAAAATATACAAATTAGAATACACTCTAGCTGTGAGATCGAATATTTTGTCGAAACTCTTCTTTGCAAGCTGTGTGTGATACTCCGATCGTGCGTGTTACGGGTTGTCAGTCCTCATTAATGATATAGGTCGGCGTCTTCCCTTGCAACTACAGTGTAGATATCAGGGTCAACAGAGTGATGTTAGGCAGTCTTTGCGCAGAAACTATAAAACCCGTTTCTGAGGGGGACAAAATCTGACAGCTGTGGAAGGAAATGCATCAGTTTATCAAGTGAATCCTGTATGTCGAATAACCGGTGAGGGGAGGGCGGGGTTTTTTAAGGACGTGGGAGCCTGATTTTGATCAAACGGGGGGCGGGAGGGGGGGGGAGGGGGGGGGAGGGGACGGGTGGGGCATGTCAATTTGTGCGTGAAAACTAAAAATCCTTTTTGAGGGGGAGGGGGGAAAGTGGCGAGGGGATGGCGGGGTGCGGGGGGGGGGGGGGGGCTTTAGGTCGTATAGATTTAGGGGTTTGCTATACGCGTGGTGCTAGGTCCAGCCGATGGTGCAGGTGGTGGGGAAAGAGGGGGCGTTGGGGGCGGGAGGGGGTGGAAATTGCAGCAGCAGCGGCATGGACGGCTCTAAAGGTATAACGAGGTGATATTCAGGGCGTGGAAGTGTTTATTACTCTGGCGGATTTCGATATTAGGTGGGGCGTTTGAGCAAGCGAAAGCGAGGACGAAAAAAAAAAAGGGGGGGGGTTCAAGAGGTTTAGGTCACATATAGCGTTATAATACACTCCAGCTATGAGATCAAGGATTTGGTCGACATTGACCTTCGAAACATTGTGTGTGATTGTCCGATCGCGCGTATCAATCATATATGTAGGGGTTGCTGTACGTAGCATATTATTGGCACCCGATATTACAAATCCGTCTGACCAATCATCACCCTCCCACCCCGAAAAAATGTTGCTAAACGACCAGACAGACGCAGTGTAAATGAGCACGTACAAGGAATGGAAAGACGTCAAACAGTACGGCGCGAGTCTACCGCATAGTATATCCACCGATAGCGCAAGGAGCTTCCACTTTCATCGAACCGCCCCGGCAAAAAAACGGGACTAATGCCGGCGTGTGCAAACGCAACTAAACGATGAACACGCGCACATCCCGAGCGGTTTCGTCCGGACGACTCAAGGGAGAGCAGTAAGGCGGCGAACATCGTACACACAAGTGTGCACAAGAGAAGCACAAGAAAATGGCCAACGATCATCACCAACTGGGCAGCGTCAGGACCAAAGGCAAGGTATCATAAAGTAGTGTTGTTTACGAAGTAGCAAAAAATAATTACAGAGCGCTATATGTGGTAACGTACTATATTCGGCACTTCATAGAATTACTATATATATTAAAGTACACTCCAGCTGTGAGATCGAATGTTTTATGTAGCGTTTGTTATAAATAGTATATTTACGCCAGTGACGAGAGTAGAAGCCCTTCGTACCACATTCCATGGCGGCGGTATAGGTGGCAACACCCAATATAACACGTCTAAAATGTTGTTTATAACTGCGTTTAAAAAACATAGGACAACCATAAAGTCACTCGCGTGCGACGAGTAGCTTCGAGCCGCCGAAACGAGGGAGGTCTTAAACGTGCCCCGTCCCCCCGTCCTACTGCGCGAAACATAACTCTACGACGTTTCATGGCGTACAGCATAACCGTCGTGCACATTAGGCGTAGAGCAGATCAGGATGAAACCCTAGTTCGTAACAAATTTTATGTAAATGCGGGCCATTGGAAGAAGGACGAGGCAACGGGAAACGGTAAGAAGAGAAGCGCCGAACACCCTGAAATTAAACAGCGAACCGCTGTCGCAGGTCCCTGCGCCGTTCAACAACAAGGGCATGCTGACATAAGCGAGGTTGTACTACTGTAGCAGTTCCTAGCTAATCCCTCTAGTTTCTGAACGACTGGGACCTTCAACCCCAAGCCAAAATTGTTCAGTCAAATTCTTTAAATGTTTGGCAATGTTTTCGTTGTATACCTAGACCGCGGCATTGCCCACCGGGTGTAGAACGTTGAGTTGTCCAGAAAGTCATTTTGTTTGCGTGACGGGTAAAACTTCTGAAACAAGGGGCCTTCGAAACGAACCGCTGCGCTTCCCTAGTGTACTACTGCTGTAGTGTTTTGTCTGTAAGAGCGTCTGTATGTTTCTGTACGTGTCTTCAAGTGTCTTTAAGTGTGTTCAAGTGTCTTAAAGAGTCTTGAAAAGTATTTTACAACCAGGGCTACGGTATGGAACACATGAAGCAACACAGAAGTAACATAAAAAATAGACCTCACCAATGAACCAACTTTTTGAAAAAACATATGCAAAAATACCTCCTCACGAACAACTCTTCAAGAGCCGAGGTACATCACGAAAATCATACATCAGCGTCGATCGTACAATGGTAACTTGCTTGCCTAGGCCCTCTGTTCAGGAGCGCTGTCCTATCTGCAGAGTCAGAAACACAATGGACAAGCAATGTTAACCCCCTCGTAGCACCCGTCGTTACCTTGACGGCGAGGAGAAATATCGACAGCGGCGCCGACATCCCTCCCGAGGACACGCTCAGCGACATTGCGGTAGCACCGCTTAGGTACATGTTATCTTCACCCGCAGCCCTAACCTCCGCCTCCGCCTCCGTCCCCGTTTCCTCCCAATCTCCGGCTCTTACACCGCCTGCAGCTGCTGCTACGCCTCCTGTTGCCGCGATGAGAAGCACCTGCGATGTGATGTGTGGTAAAAGATGTGTTTCAGGAATAACCTGTTGCGGGCGGAAATATATTGTAAAACCAAGCATGGCTTGTACGACTATGATACTGTATATATTATTTGTAATGATCGTGATGGGTTCTGGCTGGTATTTTATATTCCCTGTAGGATAGCAGCCAGAGTCAAAAGCGAAGACCTTGTGAAGCGTGATACTAGCCAGAAGTAGATAGGTTTTAGTCACACTTTCTGGGCGTTTTGGTTTCTGATTGACAAGGGCTCCTGAACACCAGAAGTGTCATCATTGCTCATGTATATACTTAGGCGTCGGGACTTGGTTCGTCGGGTTTGACTTTTGCTTTCATTCAAAAACAATTTTTTAGGTGAGGTTTGGAGCTCCTCCAATGTCACGAGCCTCGGAAAAAGAGCAAACACGCACCTCTGCTGTAAATCGAAAAAGCGTGTGCACTTTCGGTTGCAGTATTACACCACTCGCTGATGGAGGCGTACGACCATATGGAGGGATAACACCTTTTCCGGGCGATTGAAGGGTCAAATCTTGTCTTGTGGGTAGGACAACGCCAGGGTGACCCCGACCCCATCTGACCCTGGGGCCATCGCACCGTGAGGGGGGCGTGTACTCAGTTTGTGCATGGCCGTAGTGTCGTATGACATTAAACCCTCGCATCCGTACTATGCCGGGACGGAGCACGTCGGGTATTCACCAAGAAGGCTGACACTGCTTGCGTTAAGCGCGAGGCGACGTGATGTGTTCGGCGTGCTGCATGAAGGGTGAGCTGCATCCTTCCGAGGACCGCTCGTCAGACGGACTTCGCAGCCTTGTGCCTGCCTTCTTGCCTATGGATGGCAGCGCCAATGAGTTATACTTTGGTTTGTGGTGTGGCCACTCAAGACACGCAGCAATGGGTGCTACTATGAAACTGTCTCCTGTGTGTCTCAACATATTCACACTACGTGATGCGACCATTCTCCTTGTGCGGAGCTAGGGTTCTCCGCCCCGCAAAATATGACGTAACTCGACAACCATCATGGTGACCGCTTAAAAACCAGCAAACAAAAAAGTAGCCCTTCGATGTCTAGCTCACGCAGTGGTTGTCATGTTTTACAGCGTCGGTGCCAACCAACGCAAACCCCAGTATTCCTACTCTAAGTACAATGAACTACAGCGTCGGTGCCAACCGAGGCCAGCAATAACATATATTATATACAGCAAACTCCTACATATATGCGTAATACCCGCGATCGGAGTATCACACACAAACTTGCAAAGATGAGTTTCGACCAAATCTTCGATCTCACAGCTCGAGTGTATGTGACCAAAACCATGTTGAAAACCTCCCTCCCCCCGCCCCCCATTCCATTTGTTTTTTTTTTGCTCCCGGTTCCTCTTGCCCAAACGCCCCACTTCACATCGAAATCTGCCAAAGTAATAAACACTGACACGCACTTTATATCACCTCATTATCCTTTTCGTGTCATTCTTGCCTACGCTGCAACTCACCCCCCCTCCCGCCCCCCCCCCCCCCCCAAACACCTCCTCCTTCCCCATCACCCGCACCATCGCCTAGACCTAGCACCACGCGCATAGCAAATCCCTACATCTATGCGACCGAAAGATGTTGTTTAGAAACCCTTTCACCTTCCCCCCCTTATCCCCACCACCTCGAACGCTCCGACATCTCTTCACTGGTTGTAGGACTTACAGGATAGGGGTCACGGTTTCCACGCACAGAGTGGGCTGCCCCGCTCGCCCCGCCCCTCCCCCCCCCCCCCTCCCCCCTCTCCTTTTGATCAAACCCAGGCCCCCAAGTCCTTAGAAATTCCACCCTCCCCTCACCGGTAGTCTCGACGTAGAGGATTCACTTGATAAACTGGTGCATCTCCTGTCACAGCAGTCAGACTTTGTCCCCGGTTTCATAGTTTCCGCGCACAGACTGACTAACATCACCCTGTTGACCCTGATAGCCACACTGTAGTTGCAAGGGGAATCACCGACCTATATCCTTAACGAGGACACATAACCCGAAATACGCGCAATCGGAGTATCACACACAGCTTTCAAAGATGAGTCTTAACAAAATCTTCGATCTCACAGCTGGGCTGTATTTGTTATGTTTCTAATACATACTATGGGTCCCCTTCCGTATACGGGTGAGGTGAAATCCCGGGGGCTTTACAAGGCGAAAACGGAGACACGTATCGAATTTTCTCCCGCCTATAATGTTGTTACGCGTACTCACATAGATAAGCCCCACTGCTCTTCTTTGAGAGAAACACGTGTGGCATGAGCTAGTGCAACGCTCCAAAGGAAGAGTAGTAACACTCAGCGCGAAACGTGTGACAGCGGTGGACGCACGTTGTTTTGCTGTATGCGCAAACGAAAAATTAGTGCTCAGGCGATGCTGTGTGCCGTACGTGGAAGAGTGCTCGTTGCTATGTAGTACGTCACATGTGCGTGCGCTTGGTGGTAATGGATAGGGTTGACCAGACAATGCCAGTCGCTCTTGGATGTTGTACAATAAATAATTGGTTGTCGGCAACAAAAATTCGGTATGTGTGGCGTACGTGGTATGATTTTCCATGAGTTGGAGATAGTGGTCAACGCTTTGGTACTGTGTTCGAGGGGAACAGAAAAGCACTCCTCGTTCAACCCCGTAAAGAACAGAAAAGCACTCCTCGTTCAACCCCGTACAAGGTAGAGCTAGATAGATAGTGTGCTCGCCCAAACCCGCCACTACTTGATGCATGTGGTCAGAAGTGTATGTGTGTACGATAATAGCAACATACCTAGAACCGATCCACCGAGGCAAGCAGATGGCGTCCTGAGCGCGTGGCGAACGTTGAAATAGAATTGTACCCGATTTTGGCCACGACAGCACCCTGTGTATACCCGAGATTGGCTATCGCTAACAAAGAGTCATGCATCCTTGAACTCTACCCATGGTTCCAATCTTCCCACAAATGAATATTTGGCCTGGTCAAGACTCGCGTGCATGCTGCGTTCGCGATGCCTGCCATGCGCCATCGCCAAGATTTATCCGCTCTATGTCCTTATGATCCCCGTCTCCCACGCGGAGGAATTCAAGCCGTGCCTTGTCGCGCTCGTTCCAGCCTTCGGCTGGTCCCGGCCTCTACCTGCCAGCCTCCTCCTCCGGAAATATAATACCGGGATATGTGTTATTATTGTTCACACGTAAAAACGATCCTTACATTCGGACACGTCTAGTTACCCCGCAAGAAAAAAATAAACACACCGGGTCAACCACCCCCACGGACGCTTTCGCTCCTGCCTCGACGAGCGGCCGACCGTGAAGCGGGAGAGCGCACGCCAGTTTAGTCTTGTCGGCACCCATGCTCGCCCACCCACGTCGAGATCCGGGGCCGAAACGCCCCAGGGTGGCACGCCCCCAACCCCTACGCTAATCCGATCCACATGTGTACTGCTTCTACAACTGCTGTACGTTGCTGCTACTGCTGCTGGTGTGCTGCTGCTGAGGATCATTTACTCCGGGTATTTGCTGCTGCTAATGTTATTATCCTACTTAAGTTAGTTGAGTAGCGGACCATTTTTTTCAAAACCAAACAACGAAGAGCAAAATATTGTAAAAGTTTAAGTTTATCAAAATATCGAAATTAAAAAGAACAAATTTCGGTGTTTCAAGTGACCTGCTTGTCTCAGGGAGGTGGATCGCAATCCCTTGCAAAAAAGAGGCAACTGAACAAAGACTAAAGCGCCGAGCGCCGTCACAGGACTCGGCCGAGATCCAGCCAATCTTCATATCGTACCCATGGCAGGCTAGCTTGCCCCGCGGCCGAAAGTGCGAGAAGAAACACTCGGCCGCCGGAGAGCAGCGAGCCCCAAAAAAACAAAGGTCATATTTTTCATATAAGTATCAAGATTTATTTGCGTGACTGCGTAGAATGTACGGATATGGTAGAGTATAACCAACTAAATGACATGACTGGCGGTCCTAATCTTCGATGTGTTCGAGTTGAACCCCCTTTGCCTCAGTGGTTCAGAGTGGTCGTACCAGACCCGGGCATTCTCGGTAATACCCCCCCCCCCCCCGATCCAACCCGCTTCACGGGTCAAGACCCGCGAAGAATCATACAACTTTCGAACAATAAACTTTTGTGCTTCCTCCAACTGATGACTTACTTACCGAAGGGCATTGTAATGCAGTTTTCACGGCAGGGGGCTATCAGTACCATAATAGCTGTACAATGTTTTTGCTGAAATTGGTTTTTGAATGTCTAGGCTGAAAAACCCAAATTCATTGGATTGTGATTATTTTTTCTCAAATTGTTTAGCACTGTGTACCAAGACCGTGGGGTAGCTCGTCGGGTATCGTTTTGGGTACGCTCCAGTACAGTATTTAGGTGAGGTAAAGAGTCTTCGAATGAACCAATGCTGGACCGCTGCCTCACCGTGTGTTCCCCTTTTTGCTTTTTTTTCAGGCGTGTGTCCGTTTTTTTTCCTACTATATACGCAATGCGATTTACCCATTGGATTGTTCGAGCGGCCGCTCATGGGTTTCAGTCCGACAGTATTTTTTGGAGTGGGATGGACAGAGAACATCGCAACGGTGGAGCGGCACAAACGTTTTAGTACCACCATTTCCTACCATTTGGCATGGTAAGTCGACTGCGATTATGGTTATGATTACGGATGACCTTCTGCTCCTTGCACTTTCGGAACCGAAAAATTCGTCGAAACCGATAACGCGGAGAGGTTAGTTTCATAAGTGGTTTCGCGGTCCTAGGGCGTTATTAGCAGCCGAGACCATGTGTCCTGAAAAAAAAAATTGGAATGGGGCGGGGAAAATAAGTTGCAGTTCCTGTCATCTTCCGTCGCTCGTATAGCAATATGATACTTTTATCTGACACACGTTAACGTCAGAGAGAGGCGTACGTAGAGTGATTGGGCTGAGCCAGGACCGGACCCTAAAATCGACGACCCGTTCTACGAAAGAATTCTCTTCGTCTGAAACGGTTTCCGAATGACGGCGCTTATTAAGCCAAAATCGTCCGGATCAGGTACCTAGTTTTTGAATGATTCTCGTCGTGTACGTGGGCCATGGGATTTTTCCTTCCTCCTGTAGAAGTTATATTTTTCTCCAAATCAGTTTCTTTAGACGTCCTAATCTCCCGAATCGAGGAGAAGAATTTGAAAAATAATGCTCTGAAGCTTTGCCGTGCTTTGGAAATTTGTTCAATTGATTTCCTCAAGCGCCTCACGTGCTCGAGGAGCTCGATGAACCTCGCAACCAAGACAACGGGTAGCCCTGGGGGATGTTACTACTTGTTAGTGCATGTTAATACCCTCTTTTTCACTGCCGGATTTGAGCAACTCGCACGAGTGACTCTGTATCACATCGTTGACCAAACAGTGCAGGCGTTTTTTTTAGCGGAGCGACGCTAACCTTTCCACTTGCGGCGTCGTATCGCGAAATCAGAGTAGCACGAAACCCTAGGACCACAAGGGACTGGCCGGTAACTCGCAAGAGTATTTCCGAGACCCAAATTCAGAGGAGAACGAAACGCTAAGACCACAAAGGGCTGGCGGGTCACTCGTGAGAGAGACCACGGGCCGCTGCAAAACCATGCCCCACAAGTGTATACAGTAAACCCCCTTGCTGAGCTTTGTTTTCACCCAAAAAAACTCTTGCTCCGAATGATATACTGAAAGCTCTCCAACCCTTTGGACATATTTATCAATATACAAAAGAATAGTATACAATTTACTATGTCTGAGCCCAACACCGGCACGTTGAAATCGAGTAGTTACTTGGATGTACCTATCGGTTGAAATACTCTGTCTTACGATCCATTACGTACAAAAACAAATTATGAAGTTACAACATCAAATATGTTAGAATAATAAACAATTCCAGGCAGGTGATATAATGGGTTGTATTATTGCTACAACCGTGTAAGATTTGACCCCTTCAGGGATTTTTTTTTTCCCGCAAAAATGTTCAAATGGCCCGCGCGCCCCCCGCCCCCCCCAATTCCTCCGCTTCAAACGCCTCACCTAAAATCAAAATCTGGCAGAGTAGTAAACACTACCAGCGAGCTGATGCCAACTCATAACGTTTCTAGCCATCCATGCCGTAGCTCCAATTCACCCCACCCACCCCCCCTCCCCCCTCTCCTTCTTTTTGCCCCGTTGCCTCTCGCTCGAACGACCCACGTGAATTCGAAATCGGCCAAAGTAGTAGACAATTCTACGCAATTCATATAACGTCGTTATCTTTCAAGCCATCCATGACGTATCTTTAAATCACCCCCCCCCCCCCACCCCCACCCAAGGCCCTCCCCGCCCAAACACCACCTCGTTCCCCACCACCCGCACGATCGCCTAGACCTAGAACCACGCGTACATCAAGCCGCTACATCTGTGCAGCCTAAACTTGTGAAAAGCTCCCCCCCTCCCGCCCCCTAACGCACCCTCCGTCTCCACCATCCGCACCATTGCCTAGACCTAGCACCACGTGTATAGCAAACCCCTACATCTATGCGACCTAAAGATGATAAAACCACTTTTGCTCCCCCTCCAACCCCCCCCCCTCGAACCCCCCGTTCTCTCCTCACCGGTGGTACGATATACAGGATATACATAATAAACAGGTGGAGTCCTTCCAAAACCGTCCGATGTATCCCCTTAAAGGATTTATTGTTTACACGCACTTTTTCAGTTGCCCAACCCATCCCCCTCTCCGCCCCCCGCTCCCTCTCGTTCAAACCCATGCCCCGACGCCCTTTAAACTCCGCCCTCCACTCACCGGTTATTCGACTTACAGGATATACTTCATATATACTGATACATTTCCTTCAACAGCTGTCAGATTTTGTCCCCCTCAAAAACGGCTTTTACTGTTTCCGCGCACAGACTGACTAGCATCACCCTGTTGACCCCGATAGCTACACTGTAGTTGCAAGCGGAGTCGCCGACCTATAGCCTTCATGAGGACACACAACCCGTAATACGCGCGATCGGAGTATCACACACACAGCTTGCAAAGATGAGTTTCGACAAAAATCTTCGATCTCACCGCAGCTGGAGTGTATTTTAAAGTATTTTAATATGATACATACTACGATATCCGTGCCGCGTGATAGGTACACCAACACGTTTCATGTTACTGCAAAACGAAAATGACATCTCGACCGTTATGGGTGCAGGAGCTAAATCGTCAGAAATGCAATGGTCGCACAAAAGGCGAATAAAACTGCGGCTGGCTGGGAGGTCACTTTCGAACCTCTCGTTGCGATGGCTCGGGGGGTCACTCATGCCTCCCCTGGTTGTTTACCTTTGTGCTGTAAACCATTTGGCCAAGGGTACCTGCACTCTGTTGGACAGCTGTGCTGCACCAAGCAGATCGCCTGGAATGATTTCACCAGCGAGGTACAGCGTCTTCCGGGCCTCCAATAATGTTACATATAGCTTAAATCCGGTAGGTAGTTAGTGAAAAAGGCGGTATTATCATCATCATAACATGTCTTGAAACCCCCCCTACCTCTACATGGTAGCAGGCGGCATCAGCTAGTCTGTGTGACCTGCAGCAGTAACGCCAGCTATGAGGGGGGAAACTCTGCCTGTGTGGCAATCACGTTGGTTCTGCCATGACGGTATGACGCAGTTGAAACATCAGTATCGTGCTAAAACTGCTACGCATTAGTCTAACCATTTTACAATCATCAACCACCATGGAACTACACAGTAACCTTGGGATTGGAATATGGGGTACGTACAGCAGTTTGCGTTAATATGATGTTTTTTCGTTGCACGTCACACACGTCTATTGCCAATACCTTGGGATTGTGGATCGAGGTATACCACTAGTCTACAGTTTTATATGTTTTTATCATGTGCTTGAATCGTTCGCAGACAACAGAGACCGCCACGTATTATGCCGTGCCGGACAGCTATTACGAGCATTGTTGTTGTTGTTGTTGTTGTTGTTGTTGTTGTTGTTGTTGTTGTTGTTGTTGTTGTTGTTGTTGTTGTTTTGTTGTTGTTGTTCTTCTTCTTCTTCTTCTTGTTGTTGTTGTTGTTCTTGTTCTTATTCTTGTTCTTGTTGCTGTTGTTGTTGCTGTTGTCGTTATATATGTGTCATAATGTATGTCCGTGGGAACCAGATGCCAAACCACATACACTTCAAGTTTGTAGATGTGGTAGTAAGTAGAAAACCCAACGCATTTTTTTATTCGCAATATTAAAACCCCCCTTCCCCCTTCCCCTCCGCCCCCCCCCCCCCCTATCAAACACCCGCCCCCTTCTCTCCCCACCGGTTACACAATGTACAAGATATATATACGTGATGAACTGATCCGTTCTTCCCACAGCCGTCAGCCCCTTCAAGGGTATATAGCTGCTGCACAGATTGAGTGGTCCCTTTCCTCTACTCCCCCCCACCCCCCCGCCCCCGGCCCCCACGCCATTAAAATCCCCGCCCTCCCCTCATCAGTTGTACGACATACAGGATGCACTTGACAATAAACTGATGTATTTCTTTCCACAGCTGTCAGATTTTGTCCCCCTCAGAAACGGGTTTGATAGTTACCGCGCGCAGATTGATCAACATCACCCTGTTGACCCTGGTACAAGCTAAACTGTAGGTCCAAGGGGAATCGCCGACCTATATGCTTAGCAAGGACACACACCTAGTAATACGCGCGATCGGATTATCACTCACAGCTTGCAGAGATGAGTTTCAATGAAATATTCGATCTCACAGCTGGAGTGTATGTCTAATATTAGACTATTATGTACACCGGAAATAGCGAAAAAAGCGACCGAAAACGACGAAAAATATTTTCGGCGAAAAGCCGAAGACCGACCTGGCCTTTTCGTTTCGATTGACAACCCTGACCTTGCCTGCTGTACTGTAAAACGGAATTGCTTACATGCTAACGTTAATATATTTATGTGTAGGTTTCAGCTGCCTTTTCGTCTATTGCTACATGTTTTTAATAGTACAAAATATAATCATAAATGTTCGCCCGCGTGCATTTTCCTTGCCTGAAAAGAGTTTTGGCCGAAATATAAGCGTAGTCAGATTATTAGAGTTGAGCGCTTCTTACCGTTGTTGCTGCCAGACACCGGGGAAGGACCCGGCACAGGCGCGTTGCTTCCACCATACTATCGATCTCGCTTCTGCTTCTGCTTGTGCTGCTGCTGCTGCTGCTGGTGCCGCTGGCGCCGCTGGTGCTGCTGGTCTTGGTTTTCGTGTCGGTACTGGTACTGGTGTTGGTGTTGGTGCTGGTGCTGCTGGTGTTGGTACTGGTGTTGGTACTGGTCCTGGGGTTGGTGCTGGTGCTGGTGCTGCTGCCGTGACTCACGAAGTGCCCACAGGCAGATTCTAGAAGTAGATTGACGATAATAAACGCCGGCTTCAGTCGTCGGGAAGGAGGTGTGTGAATGACGTGTAAGTGAGCAAGCGCCCTCTCCGATGGACCTGACCAACTACTGTATGTGTAGATCCTGAGAATCCGTTTTTTCTGATTGATGTGTGCGAGGGCCGTGTGTGTCGCCGTTATCTCTTTCAGATGTGCTCGTTGATCACTTTGGGGCGCGTTGACTGTTTGTGTGCTCGTGCGCTTCTTTCCTCTGCGCTCGTTCACCGAAGATGGGCTCGTAAACTGTGAGCGTAGTCGTATGGTCTCCCCAATGATACCTCGTGTCTGTGTAATTACGCGCTTTCTCCAATGCGTTCGCTGATCGACAGGTAAGCTTCGTAAGGCGAGCTCGATAACCAGATGTCAAATCGAACGGTCTCTTCAATGGGCGAAGTCGCTGCTCTGCGTGCGTTTTGCGTGCGTTCATGCACCCTCTCGGCTGTTTTGTGTGATTGCGTGTGGGCAATGGTGCGCTGCCTCCGACGATCTCGATGATGACTGCATGTGTACCGGTACGCTCTTTTTCGACGGGCTTGCTTGCTGACTGCCAAGTAATCAATTTCTGGTTCGTGTACGGCAACTATCCCGCCAAACGGGTCAGACACGAGCGACACGTTCTTTTGTTCTAGATCGAACTGAATTATGCACAGATGTACGTACACACACAAGATACCCGTACAAGAGGGGGCCACGGTTTAAGAGCTCTCAGTTTGGGAAAAAATACCTGTCAATATTGCGAGATGCCAAATATGACTTTGAGCGGTGTTCACAATGCGTGGTATGTCGTTGAGAGGTTTTGGACATAGTGTCGAAACACTCAATCACATCGAGTGAACATTATGGAAACCCTATGAACTCGCCCCCCCCCCCGACCCTCATACATGCCTCTATTAATAGCATGCCCGCAAAAATTCAAGTATGCTCCTTCGAAAAACAACTGGCGTACTGTTTATAGTTTTCCGTGTATCGCACTCGCTTCTTTTGGCAACGGAACAAGGCTTCAGTAACCTGGTTTTCCCTGCATAGTTTAGGGCGGTCGAGCGCGCGTGGTTCGGCACTATAAGCCAACACATACTTGAACATGTTTGGCTGGCCCAGTAAAACACAGAACTCCATGTAGGTGTGCATTACTGCGTGACTGAAAAATTGATGGAAGCTATCAATACATACGCGATCGAGCGGTTCAGTGCCCAACGAAATGGGGGGCCCATAAGAGCATAAGAGACCCCGCGGCCGTGGCGTTGATAAAACACGAGACGGTTTTCTTCTCTTAGGGTCGTGGGGCGACGCACAAGCTCGGTGAAACTTATAACCTGGGGTTTAGATATGTACCTCCCTTCTATCGAGATAGGAGAATCGCTTTATATGGCCTTCCATTCAAGCAGGCCAAACATCGACGATCCAGGTGCAATCAAGCGTCCAAGAAACGCTTGAAGCAGCCCAATTGTCGTCATGCTTCAAGCTTGCGCTGCAGTTCCATCACATCTACCTCTGGTGATCGGCTGACGCGTGCTGCGATAGAGGAGAGGTCCACCAGTTTGTTTGTGAGGTTACCCTCAATTCGCGAGCTTAAGACCTCTCTAAGGCAAAACCTGATTTGGAGAAGAACACCAGACTGCGAACGTGCAAAAACTCCCATAGCGTAGGTACACGGCGAGCATGATGCAACAGACCAGGGCTACGGTAGGAGCTACCCCTACCTGGGGTCTACTATGGTACCATGTTATGCATCATCCTATCGTACTCAGACGAGCGACCCTGTACGAGTACCTCTTTGATCATAACACGTTATGTGGTTGGTTTGGTGCAACGTAGCTAACCACCCCAAAAAAGATTCCTATCGAAATCATGAAATAGCACGAAAGGAAAGAAAGCCTATGACCGCAAGGAACCGGGGCGTCACTCGCGCGATGCTTTCACTTCGAGTGACCCCGAGCCTCTGCACAAGCAAAATTCAAAAGTAGCAACCCCCCTGCCGTAGATTTGGAAAAAATATTACGGTGCATTTCCGACGATGATGAGTCAAGGAGCCCCGTCATTCAGAAGCCATTTCAGACAAAAAGTTGTACCTTCTACCTTCAGCGTCTCGGTTTGCTTCATGTATGCGGCCGGCGCTGCAGTCGTCAGGTTTTCGTCTGGAGTCCTAAAAGGGGTGAGTATCAATGTCGGGCACCCCCTGCTCTTAAACCGCACAAGCTCCCCCCTCCGTAACCTGTAATCGTTAACAACATTTGACTCCTCGTAGTACGCTTGCTAATGTTGCGAGCCGCCGCAGCAAGTATGTGCCTTCAGACAGGCAGTGTCAGTCCGTGGTCAGTGCGTCATGCACTAGCATGTACAGTAAGTAGTATAGCAAGTGGAATAGTTGCTTTGTGTCAGTGATTTTGATTTGTCAGGTATTAAGGTGTGAAATCATCTTAGTAACATTTTCCATGTATGTATGCCAAGGGCAGTTATTCGATTCTCGACTTCAATTTGTGTAGATAATGTGACTGTGCTGATGGTATGACGCCTGGGAGACACTTTACTGGAACGAACGCCGCACACGGTCAGATTGTGAAACAGAATAGTCACAAAATGATGTACATATATCTTTCCGCTTTTCAGTGCACCCGCTCTTTCTGCAATTCTTCTATTAACTTATCGTACGTTTTACTTGCACTAAACTGTGCGAAAAGGGAAAAACTATAAACTACATTGATGCAACGTCTTGACGTAATGAGTGGCAAGGAGCGGCGGTAATGCTTTTGAGCTCCTGATAACCTTTTCAACGTTCTGGTGGTGGTGGTGGTGGAGTTGGCAGTGGTGATGGGCCCGATGCACTCATAGGGGGGTGACGTTTGGGGGCTCTTTTTGCAGTACCTCGGGACCACTCGCGCGATTGCCCTCCCAGTTACGTTGCGGCCTTAATCTCCCGCCCTGTCCAATTTTTTCAATGCGAAACCGCAATGGAAAGCTCAAATTACGCTGCGTAAAGAAAATCGCCCAAGGTACTCTGGTCAGTGAAGTCCAGACACCTGGGAGTGGC
This sequence comes from Undaria pinnatifida, assembly GCA_012845835.1. Classification (NCBI taxonomy): domain Eukaryota; class Phaeophyceae; order Laminariales; family Alariaceae; genus Undaria; species Undaria pinnatifida. The sequence continues at coordinate 11,760,291 of JABAKD010000025.1, read as the reverse complement.
TCTAACTCGATGATTAAACAGAGGGTACCTTCCCCTACCGTCGCCTTGGTGCTCGTGATTTTTGTAGTAGTAGTAGCAGTAGTAGTCGTCGTAGTGGTAGTAGTGGTAGTAGTGGTAGTTGTAGTAGTATTTAGGAGTGTTAGTGGTGGTTGTGGCGGTGGCGGTAGTGGTGGTGGTGGTGGTGGTGGTGGTGGTGGTGGTGGTGGTGGTGGTGGTGGTGGTGGTGGTAGTGGAGGTGGTGGTCGTGGTCGGGACGGTGGTGGTGGTCGGGACGGTGGACCAAGGCTACGGGAGGGGGGGTACCCCCATTTGAGCCATTCTCACGAGTAGCTCTGTATCCTACGGATGAAGACGGTTTAGGCGCTTGGTTTGGCGCAGCTTAGATCACCTTTGCATTGAGCATTGATTTCGTCAATGTAAAACATGAAGAAAACGTAAGATTGCATAGGAACAAAGGGGTTACTAGCGCGAGTGACCCTTAGCCACTGAAATGTAAGGCCCAAAAGGGAACCCCCCTACCGTAGCCTGGGTCGGTGGTGGTAGTGAAGGTGGTAGTGGCGGCGACGGTGGTGGTGGTGGTTCTGACGTTGTTGGTGTTGGTGATTGTGACGGTGGTTGCTCCATCTGCGTTATTTCGCTACAACGCTACCGTCGTAGGTGGGGGCGCGACATTCCAGACACCCAAGACAGATCACCGGCGCTACGATAAAGGCCAGCTCTATTCGCCCAAGATTATTTCCGAAACAAGTGCTCTTTAACCCGAAATCGACGCGTGCTACGATAAGGGTGCATCATGTTTTTTCTGAGGTTCCTCAATTTGGGAACTTAGGAGCTCTCCCAAAAGACAATTCAGAGAAAATGAAACTGTTACCGGATGAAAAATCCCATGTTGTAGGGGTATGGAACGAGAATGACCACGCAAAAACAAATTGGCATATTTCCGACGATTCGGGGTGTCAAAGAGCCCCGTCGTTCAGAAACCATTTCAGGCAAAAAGTGCAATCTCTATTGTAGCACGCGTCAATGGTGAGAGTGTCGTCGTTGTTTTGCATTTTGAAGTGCTTTTTTTTTCCATGTATCTTAGGTCACGGGTTTGTTAAGGGATTCGGTTCTTCATCTACTCCAGATCAGTTTTTGTGTGTGTGATGTTAAGACGCGTGCTACGATAGAGGTCCGCCGCTTGTTTTATGACGTCCTTCGATTTCTGTTCCGAAAACAGATATGAAGAAAAATGTAACTGCTACCGGACATGCAAACTCCCCCTGACACCTTTGTACACAACAAGAATCCTGAAAATAAACCTCTTTCCGACGATTTGGATTGACGAGCCCCGTCATTCAGATCCTACTTTTCAAACGAAAAATGCTATGTCCATCGTAGAGCGCGTCTTCTTTCTTCGTCTTCTTAATTATAAAGCTCCGCAGATGAGGCCGATGGGAACACAAGCCTCCGAAAACAGTTGCAAACCTCCGCCCCATGACGTGTTAGATCACCGATCCCCATTTCTACTGTAAGTCTTTCACGGGAGGTGTGCGTCGTCTGACTTTTTGTCGCTAGTTCGTAGCGGCTCGATCCGCAAGCTCTATCTAGAACATGCCTTCCTGGTTGAACGAGCGCCCGAAATAGATGTACCGATGTTGAATGAAGTGTCTCGAGAGCACATCTACCTGATGTACGGCAAGAGGATGTAGACGGCAACACGTGGGTCACGACAAAGGAGCCACCCTACGCTAAGGGGTTCATATTTGGGATTGTGTTATTAAATCTTCAGTTTCTCGGGGTCACTCGCGCGACTAATTCCCATGTTACGTGGCGGTTGAAATCTTTCGTGGCAGCAATGCGCCAAACACATCGCCTACTTGTAATACTGATTTCATCAGTGACGTACAGAGTCACTTGTGCGAGTATGATATTATGACAGTATGAGAGTATGATAGTATGATAGTATGATAGCATGATAGTAAGATGATATATGATGGTATCATCATTGTCTAGAACAATAGCTCAAACCTGGTAGCAAATAGTGGGGTATCATAGTATAAGACAGTAGCCTTGGTCTGATCTCTCCGACGTGTGTGTTCTGCATATGTGTTTTGCACGTGTACGATATTTTTTCACAGCTTGCAGGCATCTCTCTCTCTCTTTTAAGTTTTTGAGGCCCCTCCGATGCGTTCTACATGATGACAGATGTTGCTCGATTCCGCCGAACTCAAGTGGAGGAGTTTCGAGCACCGGAAATCAAAAGCCAAGGAATGCTCCTTGGAGGTAAAACGTTTCAATTTCATATGTCAGTCATGTTGTTGTCGTTGAGGCAGAGAATCCCGGAAATAGTGAGCTTCTGATCAGACGACTGCTTCCCAATGGCGGGGTTTGCCCTTCGCCCATACACATGGAGATTTTAGGACTGGCCCCTTTGACCTAGATATATACCTAGGTCATGGCTATCCTAGGGTGGTGGCGTTTCGGGGGCTCAATATTTAAAAACCGACGACCCACGAGTAGCTTAGCAGTCTCATTTTGATTTGCGTTTTACGGGTTCGGTTCATCAAATGCGCCATCGAGGGTTTTGTTTTTATTGCGGTATTGAATTTCAAACAAGCTGAGTTATCTGATTGAGGTGAGGTGTGGCAGAGGCACTGGCTCCAAGGGCGAAGTAACGACTGCACGAGTCTCTACACGATAGAGGTGGACCGCGTTCTTTTGCAGGTTCCTCGATCTAGGAGCTGAATACCTCTTCCACATACCGATTTGGAGAAAATATACCTTCTTTATCGTGGATGGAAAATCCCACGGCCAAGTTTACAACAAGAATCACGCGCAAACTGTAAATGGCCTATATCCGACGATTTTGGGAGCCATCCCACGATAGGGTTGCAGCAGAAAGTCCCTGAGCTCCTCACATGAGGAACTCAATATCTTCCCCCCAAAATGACTTCGAAGGCGTTCGTTCGCAATACCCGATAAAGCTTCTATGCCTCAGTCCAAAATATGATGTACTCGTGAAAATACTTCATTGACCGGCAGTTCCTCACATGCGGAACTCAATCGCCCAGGGACGTTTTGGCGCAAAAACTGCAATCCCTACCGTGGGATGACTCTTGGGTTAAGGAGCCCCGTCGTTCAGGAAACACATTTCAGACTCAAAGTGTTACCTCTATTGTAGCACGCGTCAATGTGTAAAACGGGTGTCGTTCGCCCTACCGCAGCCTTGGTAATTGGCAATTATCGTCGCCTCCGCCCTAAAGTTCGGGGGACCTTAGCACGCTTGTTGGGCAGACACCTCGCCATCGCCATCACGATCCCCAAAACGAAAACAACAGCCACGAAACCTCGCGAGCAGCACATTCGTCGCTACGTAATCTTTATACTTCGAAGTACATCTATATAGTTACAAAAATGTCATTACAAATAATATTGGTTATTTTGTCCCCTTTACGACGTCGATTGAGCAATGAAAATTAGGACCAAGTTTCTCAATTACACCAACGCCAAAGATACATTCATGACGTGCACATCAAACACGCTACCTAGAACTGGAATATTTCAGGAAATGAACAACGCCGACAATCATGCCAAAACATGGCATGTCCACGGAAAAAACGAACGTTACTGAATCAAAATCACGCCTGAATGCAAGGGCTAGTCGTCCGTGTTATTTATCTCCAATCATCTCATACATCGCCTACACCTGGCACCACACGAATAGCAAGCCTCTACATAAAAGATCAGTACGCGCGATAGGAGTATCACATACAATGTTGCAAAAATGAGTTTTTACCAAATATTTGATCTCATAGCTGGAGTGTATATGTGTTACCTAAACCTCTCTTTATAAACCTCCCCACCCCCTCCAATTTTTTTTTCTTTTTCTTCCCCCGCTCTCCCCCAAACGCCCCACATCGAAATCCGCCAGAGTAATCAACACTTATACGCACTGGATATCCCGCTGCTGCTTCCCCCCCCCCCCCCACCCTTCCCTCACCAGTTATTCGACTTACAGGCTTCGCTTGATAAACTGATGCATTACCCTCCACGAGTTTGACAGGTTCCGTCCACAGACTGACTAACACCACCCTGTTGACCCTGATAGGTACACTGTAGTTGCAAGTTAAGTCGCCGAAACCTCCCACAGCTAATCAGACGTCACCCACCAACATGATGGGATACTCAATAAGCAGACAACCTATGCAAACAAACGCTTTCTTGTAAAATCACCTCCCTCCCCCCCTCCCCCATTTTCTTAAACCCTACCCTCACTCTGTATTTCGCTTCAACCCACACCATGTAGCAAAATATTTATTACACACATGGGCAAAATATGAAGAGTAACGGTAATATATATGTGTACTTTGATACCGCTACAACCCATAGTTGTCAAGGCTGGTTATTGCATGTTTATCTTCAGGGACAAATATGCATTTAACCATACTTGACAAAAGCCGCGAGGGGGAACGTTATAATTCTTGAACGTCCCTTGCAACCTCGTTTTTAGCCCCCCGAAGCAGTTTTCTCGGCGTACATAATACGTTTTGCAGATATACACAACAGCCCCCCCTTCCCCCCCCCTGTCCAACCACTGAAAAATATTTTTGTATTCGAAACCTCCACTCTGATACAATACGATAACGAAGTGTAGAACATTAAATAAAACGTACACGTGTAGCAAAAACCACCACGTTGCAAAATAATATGTTTTCGAAAACACCACTTTGATATAATACGATAACGAAATCTAGAACATCAACCAAAACGTACACGTGCAGCAAAAACCACGCGGTTACAAAAAATCATGTATTCGAAAATACTACTCTAATTCAACACGATAATATTCGAAAACACCACTCTGAAACAACACGATAACGACGTCTAGAACATAAACCAAGACTTATACGTGTAGCAACAACGCGGAAAGAACAACTTTGAAACAATACGGTAACGAAGTGTAGAATATCAACCAAAACATACACGTGTAGCAAAAACCACGCGGAAACACGACAAACTAAAACCATACATACGTCCGCATACAAAACCCAGTCAAAAGATGGAACCCATATACCCTGGGTTCCAAATTGAGGTCCCTACGAGTCGGGAACATCACGTAGTCTACGTAACGTCTTTACACAAACCTAAAATTGCGTCACAAATGCTCGTTGCCAAATGACAGGTTTATCAAGAACGCAAGAACAAACAGAATGACAGACGGGGTAATCGCAGCAGCACAAATCATTATAGCATTCGCCCACCGCATCACCTCCTTTGAAGTTGGTTTTGAGCATCAGCGAACTGGGTCTAACGCATGCCTCTGGTGTCTTTGTGGAATGAGGAGCGGTAGTAAAAAATGAAGTGCGCTGCTCGATAACCTGTTCCTGACCTTTAGTATGCTGAATAACCTTTAGTCCGCGTTTTTTCTGTGTCAGGTGCGTGAGGAAATTCTTTGTCGTTTTTAAAGCAAGCGGTTGCGTTGGCATATACTACCTGGCTTGATGTAAAGGAAAGGAACACCACCCGGCGATCATCTACTACACGTTAGAGGGCACGTTTTCATGAGCACCACTAACAAGAGCACCAGACATGGACGCTACATCTACAGGACCACAAAATCTTCGACGACAGTTGGGAGAAAACAGGACGTATGATCCTACACTATTGAGTCTAAAAATCATGTGAAAAATAAGTACAGACGGATATGTTAACATTGCGGTAAACCACACCACCAACCTATTACGCAGGGTATCTCGTGCCTCTATCTGTTGACATGATTGCCTGACATCCTCTACCATGCCAAAGTAGCATATGCTTAACGAAGCAACGTCACCCTCGCGGTTAATGATGGTGACATCGCATGCCTACGTCAGACAACCTCTACGAAACGCAGTAGCATATGCCTAACGAAGTAGAGTCACCCTCGCGTTCAATAGTGATGACATCGCATATATAATATAAAAATTAAAATACACTCCAGCTGTGAGATCGAAGATTTCGTCGAAACTCATCTTTGCAAGCTGTGTGTGATACTCCGATCGCGCGCATTACGAGTTGTGTGTCCTCATTAAGGATATAGGTCGGCGACTCCCCTTACAGCTACAGTGTAGCTGTCAGGGTCAACAGGATGATTTTAGTCAGTCTGTGCGCGGAAACTATAAAACCCGTTTCTGAGGGGGACAAAATCTGACAGCTGTGAAGGCAAAGGGGGGGCCTGGTTTTGATCAAAAGCGAGCGGGTTTGGAGGGGGGCGGGGGGGGGGGGGGGGGGAAAAGGGGCAATTTGTGTATGTAAGCTATAAATCCTTTCGAGGGGATAAATCTGACGGTTTTGGCACCAGTATATTATTGGGGGCGGGGGGGGGGGGGGGGGGGGGGGGGGGGGCAGCTCGATATGTGCCTGGAAACTTTACATTATTTCGAGGGGATAAATGTGACATTTTTGGAAATAATACATCAGTTTATCGTGTATATTGTGGGGTAAGTCGTACAATCAGTGAGTAAAGAGAGGGTGGAGTGTTCGAGGGGGTGGGGTTGGGATGGGTTGGGGGGGGAGGGTGGGGGGTGGGGGCGGTGGCGGGGGGCGGGGGGGGGGGGCGAAAGGGGTTTAGGTGAGGGGTTTGTTATACATGTGGTGCTAGGTCTAGGCGAAGGTGCGGGTGATGGGGAAGAAAGGGGCGTTCGAGGCGGGGGGGGGGGGGGACACAGCGGCATGGATGGCTCTCGAAAGATAATGAGGTGATATCCTGTGTGTGAAGTGTTTATTAATGTGGCGGATTTCGATATTTGGTGGGGCGTTTGAGTAAGGGAGAGCAAGAGGGGGGGGGGGGGCGGGAGATTTTTTAGGAGGTTTAGGTCACAAATAATATTCAAATACACTTCGGCTGTGAGATCAAAGATATGTATCAGCTTGTTATACGCGTGGTGCTAGGTCTAGGCGATCGTGCAGGTGGTCGGGAAAGAGGGGGCGTTGGAGGGGGGGGGGGGGGGGGGGGGGGGACACAGCGGCATGGATGTCTCTCGAAAGATAATGAGGTGATATCCTGTGCGTGAAGTGTTTGTTAAAGTGGCGGATTTTGATATTTGGTGGGGCGTTTGAGTAAGGGAGAGCAAGAGGGGGGGGGGGGATTTTTAGGAGGTTTAGGTCACAAATAATATTCAAATACACTTCGGCTGTGAGATCAAAGATATGTAGCAGCTTGTTATACGCGTGGTGCTAGGTCTAGGCGATCGTGTAGGTGGTCGGAAAAGAGGGCGCGTTGGAGGGGGGGGGGGGGGGGGGGGGGAATAATTGAAACCTTCGTCATGGATGGTCAGAAAGATAATGACGTGGTATCAACTGCGTATAGGTGTTTATTACTCAGGCCGATTTTGATTGTGAGTGGGGCGTTTGGACAGACTAGGCGGAAGGGGGGGGGGGGATCGGGGGACGGAGGGGCGGGGGGGGGGAAGGGTTGGGGTTTGTTATGAAAAAGAGGTCAGTGGAGGGGGAGGGGAGGGGGGGGGGGGGGGGCGGGCGGGGGGCGGGACATTTCAATATGTGCGCGGAAACTATAAATTCTCAAAGGGGACAAACCTGACGATTGAAGCAATAAGATATCCCTTTATATCATCTGGCTTGTAATGTTTACTATTCTAGAAGGTTTGATGTTAGATGCAGCATGCAACCCAGTTTTTAAGTGTAGTAAAGAACGTGTTAAATCTTCATAGTTTGTTGTTGTATGATACATCGATCGAAAGCTAAAATAGTTTATAAAATATTTGTAGGTACCATTATTTTCTGACATCGCTAATTATAAGAAAGAGATACGTATTGTCAAATGCAACAGGCGAGGTGATGTGGTCATGCACTGTGTTTGTCACCATCATCATACAGTCACCATTATTATCGACATCGCTAATTATACGCAAGAGATACGTATTGCCAAATACAGCATGCGAGGTGATGTATGTGGCCATATGCTGTCTCCGTCATTGAGCATTAGAGGGAGGGATGCGAATCGACGCTTGGTATACATGTGCTCAATTACGTTACCTCATTAGTCATACTTGGTATACACGCGCTCAATCACGTTACCTCGTTAGTAATACTTCGCTTGGCATAGGTGGGGAGGCGATCATGCAGACGGTATGTACGAAATACCCTACGTAATGGGTTGGTAAGGTTTTTTACCGCAGTTTTAACACATCTGCCTGTGCTTCCTTTTCCAAATTATTTTTGTCTCAAATAAATGTACGATTTCACGCCTATGATTTTACCTTGTCGATGTGGGGCTCTGGAGTCGTCAATTTTAAGTCAGAGATACGTCCTACAAATACATCGGGCGAGGTGGGTATGTGATGTCATATTATAAAAATAAAAATACGCTCCAGCTGTGAGATCGAAGATTTCGTCGAAACTCATCTTTGCAAGCTGTGTGTGATACTCCGATCGCGCGCATTACGAGTTACGAGTGTCATATATATGCGATGTCATCACTATTGATCGCGAGGGTGATTTTACTTCGTGAGGTAAATGGTACTGTGTTTCGTAGAGGTCGTCTCAGGAGGGTATGCGATGGGTCGGCAGTGTATCACGTCTGTTTGTGCTCCCTTTTCAACTTATTATTGTCTCAAATGTGCGATTTCACGTCCATGATTTTTACCGTGCCGCTGTGGGGCTCTGAGGTCGCCAATTCTAAGACAGAGATACATCTTGCAAATACAGCAGTTGAGGTGGGCATGCAACGTCATATATATGCGATGTCACTACTATTGAAGGCGAGGGTGACTTCACTTCGTCAGGCATATGCTACTGCGTTTCGTAAAGGTTGTCTCACGTGGACATGCGATGTCACCACTATTGAACGCGAGGGTGACTTTACTTCGTTAGGCACATTCCACTGCGTTTGGAATAGTAGGGGTTGTCAGGCAATCATGTAAGCCGATGGAGGCACGAAATACCCTGCGTAATAGGTTGGTCGTGTGGTTTACCGCAGTGTTAACATTCCTGTCTGTACTTACTTTCCACATTATTATAGACTATATAGTGTACACTTATACGTCCTGTTTTCTCCCCACTGTCGTCGAAGATGTCGTAGTCCTGTAGATGTCGCGTCCATGTCTGGTGCTCTTGTTAGTGGTGTTCATGAAAACATGCCCTAACATGTAGTAGATGATCGCTCAGTGGTGTTCCTTTCCTTTACATCAAGCCAGGTAGTATATGCCAACGCAACCGCTTGCTTGAAAAATGACAAAGAAATTCCTCACACACCTGACACAGAGAAGACGCGGCCCGAAGATTGTTCAGTATACCGACGGTCAGGAACAGGTTATCGAGCAGCGCACTTGATTTTTACTACCGCTCCTCACTCCACCTAAGACACTACGGGCATGCGTTGGACCCAGTTCGCTGATGCCCAAAACCAATTTCAAAGGAGGTGATGTGGTGGGCGAATGCTATAATGATTTGCGATGCTTCGATTACCCTGCCTCTTGTTCTGTTTGTTCTTGCGTTCTTGATGAACCTGCCATTTGGCAACGAGCAGTTGTGACGCATTTTTAGGTTTGTGCGAAGACTTTATGTGGACTATGTGATGTTTCAGACTCGTAGGGACCTCAATTTGGAACCCATGGTATATGGGTTCCACCTTTTGACTGGTGTTTGTATGCGGACGAATATATGGTTCTAGTGTGTCGTATGTCCGCGTGGTTTTTGTTTCACGTATGTTTTGGTTGATATTCTAGACTTGGTTATCGTATTGTTTCAAAGTGGTGCTTTCCGCGTTTTTGATGTTACACGTATATGTTTTGGTTTATGTTCTAGACTTTGTTATCGTGTTGTTTCGGAGCGGTATTTTCGAATACATGTTATTTTGTAACCACGTAGTTTTTGCTACACGTGTACGTTTTGGTTGATGTTCTAGGTTTCGTTATCGTATTGTATCAGGGTGGTGTTTTCGAATACATATTATTTTGTCTTGTTTGTTTTGCAACCACGTGGTTTTTTCTACACGTACTTTTTGTTTGATGTTCTAGAGCTCATTATCGTATTGTATCAGAATCGTGTTTTCGAACATAGATTCGGGGGGCCTAAAACGAAGTTGCGAGGGACGTTTGGGAATTTCAACGTTCCCCCTCGCGGCTTTTGTCAAGTATGGTTAAATGCATATTTATCCCTGAAGATAGACATGCAGTAACCAGCCTTGACAACTATGGGTTGTAGCGGTATCATAATGCACTTATGATACCGTTACTCTTCATAGTTCGGCTATGTGTGTATTATTGATTTCGCTACACAGTGTTGGTTGAATCGAAATACGGAGTGAGGTTAGGGTTTAAGAAAAAGGGGGGGGGGGGGGGAAAGGGAGGGGGGGGGGGGGGGGGGCGGGAATGTTCACAGGAAAGCGTTGGTATGTGTAGGTAGTCTGCATATTGAGTATCCCGCCATGTGGGTGGGTGGCATGTGATGAGTTGTGGGAGGTTTGGGGATGTTTCGGCGACTCCACTTGCAACTACAGTGTAGCTATCCGGGTCAACAGGGTGACGTTAGTCAGTCTGTGGACGGAAACTATGAAATTCGTGGAAGGTAATGCATCAGTTTATCAAATGAAGTCTGTAAATCCATTATCTGGTGAGGGAAGGGTGGGGGGGGGGGGAGGGCGGGGGCCGGGGGAAGGGGGTGAATTGCAGCAGCGGGATCTCCAGCACGTGGAGATTTGTGTAAACCTGTGGCAAATCATGTTATAATCGATCAGGCAGCGAGGGGGGGGGGGGGGGGGGTTCCAATTTCATGTATATTTATGTTTAATCGGCTAGACATGGAGGGAAGAAGGAGCGCGAGGGGGGGGGGGGGGGGATCCGGTGCGTTGTCTCTTGTATATCTACCGAGGGGGGGGGGTGGTTGGGGGGAAAGGTTGTGGCGGGGGTATACACGGCCACAGTGTTATACTATACATCTTATGTGTGTGGAGGCATGTGGTACTTTTCTATTTAATCGGTGATAGGGGAAAAAACACAAAGAAAACGAGGGGTATATAGGAAGAAAAAAGCGGGTGGCGGGGGGGGGGGGGGGGGGGGGCGTCTCACAATTTCAAGACTTTGTCAGCCTTTGTAGAATTTTATTTTGTATAATATATAAAACCACTCTTCATACGTCGCGATAGTGTCCGTAAGGGACTCGAACAAATTTCAAGGGGGGCATAATAAAGCATACCCGGGTGGGTCGAAATCTCCTGAGAGCCGACGTGTTCAGACAAGCCTACTCGCGTACGTTGCCGTCAACCACCCAAATTTCTCGGGTCACTCAGGCTACCACGTGGGGCCGTCTCTGAGCGCTTGATATATTATAACAATACATGTTTAGCCAAGTGTTTTTTGGTGTTAAGTGGAGAAGTGTTTTGTCACACTTGACTGGTGGCTCGCTGCGCGAGAAGGCACTTGACGATCGTCGGGAGTGGCGGAATGTGTTACAACATTTGACTGCGCGAGAAGTCACTTGGCCATCGTCGGGAGTGGCGGAATGTTTTACAACATTTGACTGCGCGAGAAGTCACTTATAGATCGTCGGGAGTGGCGGAATGTTTTGTCACACTGGACTGCGCTAGAAGGCACTTGGCGATCGTCGGGAGTGGCGGAATGTTTTTTCACACTGGACTGCGCGAGAAGGCACTTGGCGATCGTCGGGAGTGGCGGAATGTTTTGTCATACTTGACTGCGCGAGAAGGCACTTGGCGATCGTCGGGAGTGGCGGAGTGTTTAGTCGGCGACTTTCGCTTTGAGGCGGAGAATGTCACCGATGGGATGCTCGTACTTAGTCCCCTGTAAAGGGAACAGCAGAATTTTTCTAGGAAGGCCGCATGGTGTGATGACAAAGTGCGCATGGGTTACGTTGTACGCACGTGTAGGATGTAACGTGCTGAAAGACACGAACACTTTTTACAGGACGCACAGCTGTAGCTGGAGACGAATAGTCTAGACTGCATACATAGAAGATGATGCATACACAGGTGATGGAAGGGATTTGTACCGCAGGAACGCTGGAGGAAGGTGAGGTAGTATGGCAGATTCGAACACGTGCGCGTATCCTACATACGCAAACACACAGGAGTACTACTGCTGCGCTATACATATGTCATAGTCTAAGCATGTATGTGTACTACACACAGACAGCGAGAGCTGTGTGCACACCGCTGTACACACCTGCATCGACAGGTGGTGATGGAAGGGATTTGTACCGTAGGAACGCTGGAGGAAGGTGAGGTAGTATGGCAGGGGTTCGAACACGTACGCGCATCCTACACACGCAAACACACAGGAGTACTACGGCTGCGCTACTATACATGAAGCCTACTTGCTACACACAGCGAGAGCTGTGTTCACACCGCTGTACATACACACACACTGCTGTGACCATGCTGAGTGCGCAGCGTATAAGCAGTGCCGTGTACACACCTGCATTCACATGTGATAGAAGGGATTTGAACCGCAGGAGCGCTGGAGGGTGAGGTAGTATGTATGGCAGGTTCGAACACGTGTGCATTCACATGTGATGGAAGGGATTTGCACCGCAGGAGCGCTGGAGGAAGGTGAGGTAGTATGGCAGGTTCGAACACGTACGCATTCACATGTGATGGAAGGGATTTGTACCGCAGGAGCGCTGGAGGAAGGTGAGGCTGCATATATGGCAGGTTCGAACACGTACGCGTATCCTACACACGCAAACACACAGGAGTATTGCTGCGCTACACACGTATGTACCACACAGAGAGAGCCCTGTGAATGTGCATCGGAAGAGTTGGTCTCCCCAGTCAAGATACCGCTCTGTCTGCTGTAGGGACATTCCGCTGCATGGTGTGTGTGCGGAGGTTCCGCCGCAGCACGAGGAGGTGGTACGCCGTAAGGTTTGAAGAGGGCGAAGAACACGCAGCCGCAGAGAAGGAGGAGCCTAGAACGAGCGAAGAGGCTCATAGCAGACACCCACAGCACGCGGCGGAGGCGAGCTGCGACAGGAACCAGCGAGAGAAAGTATGCAGCAGCCGAACTGAAGGACGCAGTCGCCGCCGCTCGCAGACACGGCAGACCGCAAGGGCAGGATCGAACAGCAGAGGCGCAAACGTTCCAGCGTAACGCCGAAAAGCGCGGTGTATCCGACGAGGGATAGCAAAAGAGGGTGTGCGGTGTGCGCTGCGAGGGTGTTTGCGTACGTTGTAGTTCGTAGCGCCGTTTGATTTGGATCGCAGCCGTTTGAATTTTATTGTTTTGTAAGGACGAGGAGGGTTTTTTGGGAAGGCATTTTTTTTTCCGCAGCCCAGGGCACAACGAAGTGAAATGTTTTTGGTGTGTGTTGTGTTCGTTGTCCCAAATGCCCCGCACGAGCACGACCGAACAGCAGAGGCGCAAAGTTCCAGCGCATGCACCACCAGCGCTGGGTTGGCAGGCCAGCCGAACGGTGCTTGGATGCTACTATTAGCAGTGTGGTGTGTGTTGGTATTGGTGTGTGTGTCCCAAAATGCCCCCACGAGCTGGTTGTTTGCGTGCCAGGTTGTAGTTCGTCGCGCCGTTTGATTTGAATCGCAGCCGTTTGAATTTTATGGTTTTGTAAGGACGAAGAGGGTTTTTTGGGAAGGGACGTTTTTTCCGCAGCCCAGGGCACAACGAAGTGAAATGTTTGTGTGTGTTGTGTTGTTTTTTGTTTTTGTTGTCCTGCATCGTGATGTAGCAGGATCGAACAGCAGAGGCGCAAACGTTCCAGCGCATGCACCACCAGCGGTGGGTTGGCAGGCCAGCCGAAGGGTGCTTGTATGCTACTACTAGCAGTGTAGAGTGCGTTGGTGTTCGTGTGTGTGTCCCAAAATGCACCCACGAGGTGGTTGTTTGCGTACGAGGGTGTAGTTCGTCACGCCGTTTGATTTGAATCGCAGCCGTTTGAATTTTATGGTTTTGTAAGGACGAGGAGGGTTTTTTGGGAAGGGACGTTTTTTCCGCAGCCCAGGGCAAAACGAAGTGAAATGTTTGTGTGTTGTGTTGTTTTTTGTTTTTGTTGTCCCGCATCGTGATGTAGCAGGATCGAACAGCAGAGGCGCAAACGTTCCAGCGCATGCACCACCAGCGCTGGGTTGGCAGGCCAGCCGAAGGGTGCTTGTATGCTACTACTAGCAGTGTAGAGTGCGTTGGTGTTCGTGTGTGTGTCCCAAAATGCACCCACGAGGTGGTTGTTTGCGTGCGAGGGTGTAGTTCGTCACGCCGTTTGATTTGAATCGCAGCCGATTGAATTTTATGGTTTTGTAAGGACGAGGAGGGTTTTTTGGGAAGGGACGTTTTTTCCGCAGCCCAGGGCACAACGAAGTGAAATGTTTGTGTGTTGTGTTGTTTTTTGTTTTTGTTGTCCCGCATCGTGATGTAGCAGGATCGAACAGCAGAGGCGCAAACGTTCAAGCGCATGCACCACCAGCGGTGGGTTGGCAGGCCAGCCGAAGGGTGCTTGTATGCTACTACTAGCAGTGTAGAGTGTGTTGGTGTTCGTGTGTGTGTCCCAAAATGCACCCACGAGGTGGTTGTTTGCGTGCGAGGGTGTAGTTCGTCACGCCGTTTGATTTGAATCGCAGCCGTTTGAATTTTATGGTTTTGTAAGGACGAAGAGGGTTTTTTGGGAAGGGACGTTTTTTCCGCAGCCCAGGGCACAACGAAGTGAAATGTTTGTGTTTTGTGTTGTTTTTTTTTTGTTGTCTCGCATCGTGATGTAGCAGGATCGAACAGCAGAGGCGCAAACGTTCAAGCGCATGCACCACCAGCACTGGGTTGGCAGGGCAGCCGAACGGTGCGTGGATGCTAGTAGCAGTGTCGGGGGGGGGTGACGCGCCCCCCCCCGCACCCCCCCCCCCCGGGCCCGACACAGTGTGCGTTGGAAGGACCCTCACCAGCAGCTACTACTAGCAGTGTAGAGTGTGTTGGTGTTCGTGTGTGTGTCCCAGAATGCACCACCAGCACTGGGTTGGCAGGGCAGCCGAACGGTGCTTGGATGCTAGTAGCAGTGTAGGGGGGGGGCGACGCGCCCCCCCCCGAACCCCCCCCGCCGGGCCCGACACAGTGTGCGTTGGAAGGACCCTCACCAGCAGCTACTACTAGCAGTGTAGAGTGTGTTGGTGTTCGTGTGTGTGTCCCAGAATGCACCACCAGCACTGGGTTGGCAGGGCAGCCGAACGGTGCTTGGATGCTAGTAGCAGTGTCGGGGGGGGGCGACGCGCCCCCCCCCCGAACCCCCCCCCCCGGGCCCGACACAGTGTGCGTTGGAAGGACCCTCACCAGTGTGCGTTCGAAAAAGTACATGGAAAAACTATAGTATGTATTTTTGAAAATTAAAATACACTCCAGCTGTGAGATCGAAGATTTCGTCGAAACTCATCTTTGCAAGCTGTGTGTGATACTCCGATCGCGCGCATTACGAGTTGTGTGTCCTCATTAAGGATATAGGTCGGCGACTCCCCTTACAGCTACAGTGTAGCTGTCAGGGTCAACAGGATGATTTTAGTCAGTCTGTGCGCGGAAACTATAAAACCCTTTTCTGAGGGGGACAAAATCTGACAGCTGTGAAGGCAAAGGGGGGGCCTGGTTTTGATCAAAAGCGAGCGGGTTTGGAGGGGGGCGGGGGGGGGGGGGGGGGGGGGAAAGGGGCAATTTGTGCATGTAAGCTATAAATCCTTTCGAGGGGATAAATCTGACGGTTTTGGCACCAGTATATTATTGGGGGCCGGGGGGGGGGGGGGGGGGGGGGGGGGGGCAGCTCGATATGTGCCTGGAAACTTTACATTATTTCGAGGGGATAAATGTGACATTTTTGGAAATAATACATCAGTTTATCGTGTATATTCTGGGGTAAGTCGTACAATCAGTGAGTAAAGAGAGGGTGGAGTGTTCGAGGGGGTGGGGTTGGGATGGGTTGGGGGGGGAGGGTGGGGGGTGGGGGCGGGGGCGGGGGGCGGGGGGGGGGGCGAAAGGGGTTTAGGTGAGGGGTTTGTTATACATGTGGTGCTAGGTCTAGGCGAAGGTGCGGGTGATGGGGAAGAAAGGGGCGTTCGAGGCGGAGGGGGGGGGAACACAGCGGCATGGATGGCTCTCGAAAGATAATGAGGTGATATCCTGTGTGTGAAGTGTTTATTAATGTGGCGGATTTCGATAATTGGCGAGGGGGTGGGGTTGGGATGGGTTGGGGGGAGAGGGTGGGGGGTGGGGGCGGGGGCGGGGGGTGGGGGGGGGGGCGAAAAGGGTTTAGGTGAGGGGTTTGTTATACATGTGGTGCTAGGTCTAGGCGAAGGTGCGGGTGATGGGGAAGAAAGGGGCGTTCGAGGCGGGGGGGGGGGGGACACAGCGGCATGGATGGCTCTCGAAAGATAATGAGGTGATATCCTGTGTGTGAAGTGTTTATTAATGTGGCGGATTTCGATATTTGGTGGGGCGTTTGAGTAAGGGAGAGCAAGAGGGGGGGGGGGGGGGGGAGATTTTTTAGGAGGTTTAGGTCACAAATAATATTCAAATACACTTCGGCTGTGAGATCAAAGATATGTATCAGCTTGTTATACGCGTGGTGCTAGGTCTAGGCGATCGTGCAGGTGGTCGGGAAAGAGGGGGCGTTGGAGGGGGGGGGGGGGGGGGGGGGGAACACAGCGGCATGGATGTCTCTCGAAAGATAATGAGGTGATATCCTGTGCGTGAAGTGTTTGTTAAAGTGGCGGATTTTGATATTTGGTGGGGCGTTTGAGTAAGGGAGAGCAAGAGGGGGGGGGGGGGGATTTTTAGGAGGTTTAGGTCACAAATAATATTCAAATACACTTCGGCTGTGAGATCAAAGATATGTAGCAGCTTGTTATACGCGTGGTGCTAGGTCTAGGCGATCGTGTAGGTGGTCGGAAAAGAGGGGGCGTTGGAGGGGGGGGGGGGGGGGGAATAATTGAAACCTTCGTCATGGATGGTCAGAAAGATAATGACGTGGTATCAACTGCGTATAGGTGTTTATTACTCAGGCCGATTTTGATTGTGAGTGGGGCGTTTGGACAGACTAGGCGGAAGGGGGGGGGGGGATCGGGGGACGGAGGGGCGGGGGGGGGGGAAGGGTTGGGGTTTGTTATGAAAAAGAGGTCAGTGGAGGGGGAGGGGAGGGTGGGGGGGGGGGGGGCGGGGGGCGGGACATTTCAATATGTGCGCGGAAACTATAAATTCTCAAAGGGGACAAACCTGACGATTGAAGCAATAAGACATCCCTTTATATCATCTGGCTTGTAATGTTTACTATTCTAGAAGGTTTGATGTTAGATGCAGCATGCAACCCAGTGTTTAAGTGTAGTAAAGAACGTGTTAAATCTTCATAGTTTGTTGTTGTACGATACATCGATCGAAAGCTAAAATAGTTTATAGAATATTTGTAGGTACCAATATTTTCTGACATCGCTAATTATAAGAAAGAGATACGTATTGTCAAATGCAACAGGCGAGGTGATGTGGTCATGCACTGTGTTTGTCACCATCATCATACAGTCACCATTATTATCGACATCGCTAATTATACGCAAGAGATACGTATTGCCAAATACAGCATGCGAGGTGATGTATGTGGCCATATGCTGTCTCCGTCATTGAGCATTAGAGGGAGGGATGCGAATCGACGCTTGGTATACATGTGCTCAATTACGTTACCTCATTAGTCATTCTTGGTATACACGCGCTCAATCACGTTACCTCGTTAGTAATACTTCGCTTGGCATAGGTGGGGAGGCGATCATGCAGACGTTATGTACGAAATACAATACGTAATGGGTTGGTAAGGTTTTTTACCGCAGTTTTAACACATCTGCCTGTGCTTCCTTTTCCAAGTTATTTTTGTCTCAAATAAATGTACGATTTCACGCCTATGATTTTACCTTGTCGATGTGGGGCCCTGCAGTCGTCAATTTTAAGTCAGAGATACGTCCTACAAATACATCGGGCGAGGTGGGTATGTGATGTCATATTATAAAAAAAAATATATACTCCAGCTGTGAGATCGAAGATTTCGTCGAAACTCATCTTTGCAAGCTGTGTGTGATACTCCGATCGCGCGCATTACGAGTTACGAGTGTCATATATTATAAAAAATTAAAATACACTCCAGCTGTGAGATCAAAGATTTCGTCGAAACTCATCTTTGCAAGCTGTGTGTGATACTCCGATCGCGCGCATTACGAGTTGTGTGTCCTCATTAAGGATATAGGTCGGCGACTCCCCTTACAGCTACAGTGTAGCTATCAGGGTCAACAGGATGATTTTAGTCAGTCTGTGCGCGGAAACTATAAAACCCGTTTCTGAGGGGGACAAAATCTGACAGCTGTGAAGGCAAAGGGGGGGCCTGGTTTTGATCAAAAGCGAGCGGGTTTGGAGGGGGGCGGGGGGGGGGGGGGGGGGGAAGGGGCAATTTGTGCATGTAAGCTATAAATCCTTTCGAGGGGATAAATCTGACGGTTTTGGCACCAGTATATTATTGGGGGCGGGGGGGGGGGGGGGGGGGGCGCTCGATATGTGCCTGGAAACTATACATTATTTTGAGGGGACAAATGTGACATTTTTGGAAATAATACATCAGTTTATCGTGTATATTCTGGGGTAAGTCGTACAATCAGTGAGTAAAGAGAGGGTGGAGTGTTCGAGGGGGTGGGGTTGATATGGGTTGGGGGGGGAGGGTGGGGGGTGGGGGCGGGGGAGGGGGGCGGGGGGGGGGGGGGGAAAGGGCTTTAGGTGAGGGGTTTGTTATACATGTGGTGCTAGGTCTAGGCGAAGGTGCGGGTGATGGGGAAGAAAGGGGCGTTCGAGGCGGGGGGGGGGGGGGGGACACAGCGGCATGGATGGCTCTCGAAAGATAATGAGGTGATATCCTGTGCGTGAAGTGTTTATTAATGTGGCGGATTTCGATATTTGGTGGGGCGTTTGAGTAAGGGAGAGCAAGAGGGGGGGGGGGGGGGGGAGGGGGAGGTTTTTGAGGAGGTTTAGGTCACAAATAATATTCAAATACACTTCGGCTGTGAGATCAAAGATATGTATCAGCTTGTTATACGCGTGGTGCTAGGTCTACGTGATCGTGCAGGTGGTCGGGAAAGAGGGGGCGTTGGAGGGGGGGGGGGGGGGGAAACACAGCGGCATGGATGGCTCTCGAAAGATAATAAGGTGATATCCTGTGCGTGAAGTGTTTGTTGATGTGGCGGATTTTGATATTTGGTGGGGCGTTTGAGTAAGGGAGAGCAAGAGGGGGGGGGGGGGATCTTTAGGAGGTTTAGGTCACAAGTAATATTCAAATACACTTCGGCTGTGAGATCAAAGATATGTAGCAGCTTGTTATACGCGTGGTGCCAGGTCTAGGCGATCGTGTAGGTGGTCGGAAAAGAGGGGGCGTTGAAGGGGGGGGGGCGGGGGGGGGGGGGGGAATAATTGAAACCTTCGTCATGGATGGTCAGAAAGATAATGATGTGGTATCAACTGCGTATAGGTGTTTATTACTCAGGCCGATTTTGATTGTGAGTGGGGCGTTTGGACAGACTAGGCGGAAGGGGGGGGGGGGGGGGATCGGGGGACGGAGGGGCGGGGGGGGGGGGGGAAAAGGTTGGGGTTTGTTATGAAAAAGAGGTCAGTGGAGGGGGAGGGGAGGGGGGGGGGGGGGGGGGACATTTTAATATGTGCGCGGAAACTATAAATTCTCAAAGGGGACAAACCTGACGATTGAAGCAATAAGACATCCCTTTATATCATCTGGCTTGTAATGTTTACTATTCTAGAAGGTTTGATGTTAGATGCAGCATGCAACCCAGTGTTTAAGTGTAGTAAAGAACGTGTTAAATCTTCATAGTTTGTTGTTGTATGATACATCGATCGAAAGCTAGAATATTTTTATAGAATATTTGTAAGTACCATTATTTTCTGACATCGCTAATTATAAGAAAGAGATACGTATTATCAAATGCAACAGGCGTGGTGATGTGGTCATGCACTGTGTTTGTCACCATCATCATACAATCACCATTATTATCGACATCGCTAATTATACGCAAGAGATACGTATTGCCAAATACAGCATGTGAGGTGATGTATGTGGCCATATGCTGTCTCCGTCATTGAGCATTAGAGGGAGGGATGCGAATCGACGCTTGGTATACATGTGCTCAATTACGTTACCTCATTAGTCATACTTGGTATACACGCCGTTAATCACGTTACCTCGTTAGTAATACTTCGCTTGGCATAGGTGGGGAGGCGATCATGCAGACGGTATGTACGAAATACCCTACGTAATGGGTTGGTAAGGTTTTTTACCGCAATTTTAACACATCTGCCTGTGCTTCCTTTTCCAAAATATTTTTGTCTCAAATAAATGTACGATTTCACGCCTATGATTTTACCTTGTCGATGTGGGGCTCTGCAGTCGTCAATTTTAAGTCAGAGATACGTCCTACAAATACATCAGGCGAGGTGGGTATGTGATGTCATATATATGCGATGTCATCACTATTGATCGCGAGGGTGATTTTACTTCGTGAGGTAAATGGTGCTGTGTTTCGTAGAAGTCGTCTCAGGAGGGTATGCGATGGGTCGGCAGTGTATCACGTCTGTTTGTGCTTCCTTTTCAACTTATTATTGTCTCAAATGTGTGATTTCACGTCCATGATTTTTACCGTGCCGCTGTGGGGCTCTGAGGTCGCCAATTCTAAGACAGAGATACATCTTACAAATACAGCAGTTGAGGTGGGCATGCAACGTCATATATATGCATATATATGCGATGTCATCACTATTGATCGCGAGGGTGATTTTACTTCGTGAGGTAAATGGTACTGTGTTTCGTAGAGGTCGTCTCAGGAGGGTATGCGATGGGTCGGCAGTGTATCACGTCTGTTTGTGCTCCCTTTTCAACTTATTATTGTCTCAAATGTGCGATTTCACGTCCATGATTTTTACCGTGCCGCTGTGGGGCTCTGAGGTCGCCAATTCTAAGACAGAGATACATCTTGCAAATACAGCAGTTAAGGTGGGCATGCAACGTCATATATATGCGATGTCACTACTATTGAAGGCGAGGGTGACTTCACTTCGTCAGGCATATGCTACTGCGTTTCGTAAAGGTTGTCTCACGTGGACATGCGATGTCACCACTATTGAACGCGAGGGTGACTTTACTTCGTTAGGCACATTCCACTGCGTTTGGAATAGTAGGGGTTGTCAGGCAATCATGTAAGCCGATGGAGGCACGAAATACCCTGCGTAATAGGTTGGTCGTGTGGTTTACCGCAGTGTTAACATCCCTGTCTGTACTTACTTTCCACATTATTATAGACTATACAAGGGGCTACGCCGGCGGCCTGGACGACCGCCGGTCGCAGCGCAGGATAGTAAATGTTAAGAGGGTAAGAAGGAATGCCAAGAGTTAGACGAAGTTTGTTAATTCATATATGGGAGATACTGGAAAGGGAAAATAAAATGCCGACAATTTTTTCCCGATTTCCCGTGTGCGGCGGAACAATGCGAGAAGGCAGCCTGGAAATTATGGGAGAGCATGGCGGTTCACCCCAGCTGGGTGACACTCTGCGTTGCTACGCAGAAAGGCGCGGCCACAGCTGCTGCTGTGCATATACCTGCTGTGCATATACCATTTGTAGCTTCGTGATGCTGCTGTGCATACAGTATACCATTTGTAGCTTCGTCATGCTGCAGGCTCATCATAGCTTCAGCTACTGCTGTACATCATGTACATGTACGTGCTGCTGATTTATACGTGCTGCTGTAGACTACCGGGGGTTCAAAAATATTGAGAGTTCGCAGTTCTCCACGACGCCTAGCTGCTGCTAGCAGCTGTGCATATACCATTTATTTGTAGCTTCGTGATTCTGCTGTGCATATACCTTTTGTAGCTTCGTGATGCTGCTGTGCATATACCATTGTAGCTTCGTGATGCTGCAGGCTCATCATAGCTTCAGCTACTGCTGTACATCATGTACATGTATACGTGCTGCTGTAGACTTCGCAGTTCTCCACTACGCCTTGGTGGCATGTGTTCTCGGGGATTACGAACTTTTCTTCCCCAGATCCTAGCACAAACCTCGCTTAGTGGCCTTTACAATGGCGACGCCGGCCAGGTAATCGACCCCCCCCCGTGTGTCGGAGGTCAGAGAACACGTACCGAAGAAATAACGCGAAGACATTAGCCCTGTGTGCAGACTACGCACCAAACGTCTCACAGGGCACGATTTTTCGGAGATCTCGTCGTAGATCTCGACGTCGAGGCCTCGCGCGCGCGCTACGGCGCCGAGCGGGCGGATCAGCTGAGCCGGTGGTTGCAGGCGAGGCGGGGGCACGCCTCAGCGAAGAAACCGCGCGGAAAGGCGGTCAGAGGCGGAAGATATCCGCAGACGTAAGGATGTGCATATGTGATAAGCGAACTAAGATATATAGATTTATATAGTGTACACTTATACGTCCTGTTTTCTTCCCACTGTCGTCGAAGATGTCGTAGTCCTGTAGATGTCGCGTCCATGTCTGGTGCTCTTGTTAGTGGTGTTCATGAAACCATGCCCTAACATGTAGTAGATGATCGCTCAGTGGTGTTCCTTTCCTTTACATCAAGCCAGGTAGTATATGCCAACGCAACCGCTTGCTTGAAAAATGACAAAGAAATTCCTCACACACCTGACACAGAGAAGACGCGGCCCGAAGATTGTTCAGTATACCGACGGTCAGGAACAGGTTATCGAGCAGCGCACTTGATTTTTACTACCGCTCCTCACTCCACCTAAGACACTACGGGCATGCGTTGGACCCAGTTCGCTGATGCCCAAAACCAATTTCAAAGGAGGTGATGTGGTGGGCGAATGCTATAATGATTTGCGATGCTTCGATTACCCTGCCTCTTGTTCTGTTTCTTCTTGCGTTCTTGATGAACCTGCCATTTGGCAACGAGCAGTTGTGACGCATTTTTAGGTTTGTGCGAAGACTTTATGTGGACTATGTGATGTTTCAGACTCGTAGGGACCTCAATTTGGAACCCATGGTATATGGGTTCCACCTTTTGACTGGTGTTTGTATGCGGACGTATATATGTTCTAGTGTGTCGTATGTCCGCGTGGTTTTTGTTTCACGTATGTTTTGGTTGATATTCTAGACTTGGTTATCGTATTGTTTCAAAGTGGTGCTTTCCGCGTTTTTGATGTTACACGTATATGTTTTGGTTCATGTTCTAGACTTTGTTATCGTGTTGTTTCGGAGCGGTATTTTCGAATACATGTTATTTTGTAACCACGTAGTTTTTGCTACACGTGTACGTTTTGGTTGATGTTCTAAGTTTCGTTATCGTATTGTATCAGGGTGGTGTTTTCGAATACATATTATTTTGTCTTGTTTGTTTTGCAACCACGTGGTTTTTTCTACACGTACTTTTTGTTTGATGTTCTAGAGCTCATTATCGTATTGTATCAGAATCGTGTTTTCGAACATAGATTCGGGGGGCCTAAAACGAAGTGGCTATATGACATCGCATGCCCACCTCGCCTGCTGTATTTGTAAAATGTATCTCTGTCTTAGAGTTGGCGACCTCAGAGCTCCACATCGGCACGGTAAAAGTCATGGGCAATAATATGTTGAAAAGGAAGCACAGGCAGATGTGTTAAAATTGCGATAAACCACACTGCCGACCCATCGCATGCCTACCTGAGAGGACCTCTACGAAACGCAGTATCATATGCCTGACAAAGTAAAGTCACCGTCGCGCGCAATAGTGGTGACATCGCATATGTATGACATCGCATATCCACCTCGCCTGCTGTATTGTAAGCTGTGTATCTCTGTCATAGAATTGGCGACCTTAGAGCCGCCCTCCGGCATAGTAATAAATCATGGGCGTGAAATCGTACATTTGAGACAAAAACAATTTGAAAAGGAAGCACAGGCAGATATGTTGAAATTGCGGAAAACCATCTTACCAACCCATTACGTAGGGTATTTCGTACATACCGTCTGCATGATCGCCTCCCAGCCTATGCCAAGCGTAGTATGACTAACGGGGTAACGTAATTGAGCGCGTGTGCACCAAGCATTCCTTTGATAACACTGACGATTCGCATTTCTCCCTCTAGTGGTCAATGGCGCTGACAGTGCATGACCACATCACCTCGCATGTTGTATTTGGCAATACGTATCTCTTTCTTATAATTAGCGATGTCAGAAAATAATGGTAACTACATGATGGCGGTGACAGTGAGTGCATGACCACATCACCTCACCTGTTGTATTTGGCAATACGTATCTCTTTCTTATAATTAGCGATGTCAGAGAATAATGGTATCGACAAATATTTCAGCTTTTGATCCATGTACAGTAACAAACTATGAAGTTTTAACAGGCAATTTACTTCACCTAAACACTGGGTTGCATACTGCATTTGACATCAAACCTTGTAGAATAGTAAACAATACCAGGCATTGATATATAAGGATGTCTTCTTGCTACAACCGTCAGGTTTGTCCCCTTCAAGTATATATAGTTTGCGCGCACGCATTGAAATGTCCCGCCCGCCCCCACCTCTCCCCTCCCCCTCCCTTGATCCCTCTTGTTAAAAAAAAACCCACCCCCCTCCCCTGATGCCTCCCTTTTTCCCCCGCTCTTTTTATTCCGCATAGTTTGTTCAAACGCCCCACTTACAATCGAGATCGGATAAAGTAAAAAACACCTATGTGCAGTTGATATCGTGTCATTATCTTTCTGACTATCCATGTCGTAGTTTTCATTCTTTGCCCCCACCCCCCTCAACCCCCCCCTTCCAACGCCCCCCACCCGCGAGATCGCCTAGAGCTAGCACCGCGCGTATAACAAGCCCCTAGATATCTTTGATCTCACAGCCGGAGTGTATTTGAATCTTCTATGTTACCTAAACCTCATAACCCCCCCCCCCTCTCCTTCTCGCTCTCTCTTGCTTAAACGCTCCACCGAATAATGTCGAAATATGCCATGTTAACAAACACTTCATGCAATGGTTATCACCTCATTATCTTTCTAGAGCCATCCGTCCCGCTGCTTGCTCCGGCCCCCGCCCTCCGTCCCCCCCCCCCCCCCGAACGCCCCCTCCTCCCCACCACCCGAACCATCGCCTAGATCTAGCACCACACGTGTAATAAACCCCTACATCTAAGCCACCTAATACCTTTCCCTTTTACCCCCTCACCCCCTCACCCTTCCCCGACCCCCCACCTCCGCACCCCCTTACCCCATCCCACCCCCACCCACTCGAACACTCCGCCTTCTACACACTTACGACTTACCCCAGGATATACGTCATAAACTGATGCATTATTTCCAAAACCGTCCGATTTGTCCCCATCAAAAAATGTATATTTTCCACGCACAGATTGAGCTGCCCCGCCCGCCCCGCCCCCGCCCCAACCCCCCCCACCCATAATAATCAGGTGCATTTTTTTTTTTTGCCTTAAAACCGTCAGATTCATCGTCTTGAAGGTTTTATAACTTCCACGCACAAACTGCCCACCCGTCCGACCCCCCCCCCCCCCCGTCCCCCGCCCCCCCTCAAACCCCGCTCCTTTTTAATCTAAACCAGGCCTCCACGTCCTTCAAAACTCCGCCCGCCCCTCACCGGTTACTTCACCTACAGGACTCACTTGATGAACAGATGCATTTCCTTTCACAGCTGTCAGATTGTGTCCCCCTCAGAAATGGGTTTTATAGTTTCCGCGCACAGACTGACTAACATCACCCTGTTGACCCTGATAGCTACACTGTAGTTGCAAGCGGAGTCGCCGACCTATATCCTTAATGAGGACACACTACCCGTAATACGCGAGCGATTGGAGTACCACACACACCTTGCCAAGATAGTTTCGACAAAATCTTCGATCTCACAGCTGGAGTGTATTTTAATTTTTTCAAATATATTTGAAGAGATGCCTCCGCCCTTTCAACGTTAGGGTCACTCCCAAACCATTGGCAGCCCTAACTTGTCAATCCCCTCTCTGATACTCCCCTGCACCTACTCTTCGATGTTCATAATATAATATACAAAATTTACCGCACCCATATTCTAGATTAAACTACGAGTAACAACAACGCAGCTTGCAAATATCAGTATCGACCCTATATTCGTCGAATTCACAACTAACTGACGTCCACGGAATACTGTCAAAAAATATATATCAAGCCCGTGTCAGCTGGAAACACCTCGAGGACATCTATTTTTCTGATCAATTCTGGCATCTCTTCCAAACGTAAATCCATTTATACCGTACACCAACAAACAAAATGTACTAACGACTGAGCCTATCGACGGCAGTGCCATTCCAAAACCCGGTGGGGCCATTAAAGCACGAATCGCCCGCCTCCGTATGCTCTGCCCTCCACAGTTCAGAGTGACCTCCGCCTCCGTACATTTCGACGTCTCTACAACTAGTTGCGTCCCCTCTTCTCCGTCCCTCCGTTTTCTCCAAAATTCTGCGATAACTTGTGGGGCCCTCGTGGCTAACGATCAATCGCAGAGTATATTCTAAGAAATGAAAATACACTCCAGCTGTGAGATCGAAGATTTCGTCGGAACTCATTTTTGCAAGCTGCGTGAGATACTCCGATCGCGCGTATTGCGGGTTGTGTGTCCTCATTAAGCATTTAGGTCGGCGACTCCCCTTGCAACTACGGCCTTGCTATATGGGTCCACAGGGTTATGTTAGTCAGTCTTTTTGCGGAAAATATAAAACCCGCTTCTGAGGGACAAAATCTGACAGCAGTGAATGGAAATGCATCCGATTATCAAGTGAACCCTGTAAGTCGAGTAACCGGTGAGGGGGGGCGTAGTTTTGAAGGACGTGGGGGGCTGGTTTAGATCAAAAGGAAGCGGGGTTGGAGGCGGGGGGGAGGAGGGGGAGGGTCGGACGGGTGGGAAATTTGTGCGTGGAAGCTACAAATCCTTCAAGGGAATATATCTGACGGTTTAAGGGCAAAAAAAAAAAAAAAAATGCACCTGTTTATCATAGAGGTGGGGGGTTGGGGCCGGGGGGGGGCGGGGGGGCAGCTCAATCTGTGCGTGGAAGCTATACATTTTTCAAGTGGATGGATGTGATGGTTTTGAAAAGATTGCATCAGCTTATCATGTATTTCCTGGGGTAAGTCGTACAATCAGTGATTAGAGGGCGGGGTGATCGAGGGGGTGGGATTGGGATGAGGTAGGGGGGTGCGGAGGAGGGGGGGGCGGGCGGGGGTGCGCGGGAGGGGGAGGTGGGGGGAGGGGAAGGGGAGGCTTTACGTGGCATGTATGTAGGGGTTTGTTATGCGTCCGGTGCTAAATCTAGATGATGGTGCGGGTGGTGGGGAAGAAGGGGGGCGTTCGGGGCGGGGAGGCGGGGGCGGGTGGGGGGCGGGGGGGGCGGGAAAGCGGCGGCATCGATGGCTTTAGAAATGTAACGAGGTGATATCCAGTGCGTGAAGTGTTTATTATTCTGGCGGATGTTGATATTAGTGGGCCTTTGAGCAAGGGAGAGCGAGAAGGAGGGGCGGGGGGGAGGGCGGATATTTTCTTTGAGGTTTAGGTCACAAAAAATATTCCAATACACTCCGGCTGTAATATCGAAGATATGAAAGGGCTTGTTATACGCGTGCTGCTAGGTCTAGACGATCGTGCGGGAGTTGGGAAAAGAGGGGGCTTCAGGGGGGGGGGTTGAGGGGGGTGGGGGCAAAGAATGAATACTACGTCATAGATGGTCAGAAAGATATTGACGTCATATCAACTCCGTAGAGGTGTTTTATACTCTGGCCGATTTCGATTGTAAGTGGGGCGTTTAAACAAACTAAGCAAAAAAAAGGGGGGGCGGGGGCGGGGGGGAGGGATCGGGGAAGGGGGGTGGGGTTTTTCAACAAGAGGGATCGGGGGAGGGAGAGGGGAGAGGTGGGGGCGGGCGGGACATTTCAATGTGTGCGCGGAAACTATGAAACCAACCTGACGGTTGGAGCAAGAAGACATCCCTGCATATCGTCTACCTGGTATTGTTTACTATTCTACAAGGTTTGATGTCAAATGCAGTATGCAACCCAGTGTTTAGGTGAAGTAAATTGCCTGTTAAATCTTCATAGTTTGTTATTGTACATGGATCAAAAGCTGGAATATTTGTCGATATTATTATTCTCTGACATCGCTAATCATAATAAAGAGATACGTATTGCCAAATACAACAAACGAGGTGATGTGGTCATGCACTGTCACCGCCATCATGTAGTTACCATTATTTTCTGACATCGCTAATTATAAGAAAGAGGTACGTATTGCCCAAACACAACATGCGAGGTGATGTGGTCATTCACTGCCACCGCCATCAAGTCACCAATTTTTTCTGACATCGCTAATTATAAGAAAGAGGTACGTATCGCCAAATACAGCATGCAAGGTGATGTGGTCATGCACTGTCGGCGCCATTGACCACTAGATGGGGAAATGCAAATCGTCAGTGTTTTCTACGGAATGCTTGGTGTACGGCCGCTCAATTACGTTACCTCGTTATTTAGTCATACTTCGCTTGGCATAGTTTGGTAGGCGATCATGCAGACGGTATGTACGAAATATCCTACGTAAGGGCTTGGTAAGATGATTTACCGCAATTATTATATATATATATTATCAAAATTAAAATACACTCCAGCTGTGAGATCGAAGATTTCGTCGAAACTCATCTTTGCAAGCTGTGTGTGATACTCCGATCGCGCGCATTACGAGTTGTGTGTCCTCATTAAGGATATAGGTCGGCGACTCCCCTTACAGCTACAGTGTAGCTATCAGGGTCAACAGGATGATTTTAGTCAGTCTGTGCGCGGAAACTATAAAACCCGTTTCTGAGGGGGACAAAATCTGACAGCTGTGAAGGCAAAGGGGGGGCCTGGTTTTGATCAAAAGCGAGCGGGTTTGGAGGGGGGCGGGGGGGGGGGGGGGGGGGGGGGGAAAGGGCAATTTGTGCATGTAAGCTATAAATCCTTTCGAGGGGATAAATCTGACGGTTTTGGCACCAGTATATTATTGGGGGCGGGGGGGGGGGAGGGGGGGGGGGGGCAGCTAGATATGTGCCCGGAAACTATACATTATTTCGACGGGATAAATGTGACATTTTTTTTTTTTTTTCTTTTTCTTTTTCGAAATAATACATCAGTTTATCGTGTATACTCTGGGGTAAGTCGTACAATCAGTGAGTAAAGAGAGGGTGGAGTGTTCGAGGGGGTGGGCTTGGGATGGGTTTGGGGGGGAGGGTGGGGGGTGGGGGCGGGGGCGGGGGGCGGGGGGGGGGGGGGGGAGGGCTTTAGGTGAGGGGTTTGTTATACGTGTGGTGCTAGGTCTAGGCGAAGGTGCGGGTGATGGGGAAGAAAGGGGCGTTCGAGGCGGGGGGGGGGGGGGGAACACAGCGGCATGGATGGCTCTCGAAAGATAATGAGGTGATATCCTGTGCGTGAAGTGTTTATTAATGTGGCGGATTTCGATATTTGGTGGGGCGTTTGAGTAAGGGAGAGCAAGAGGGGGCGGGGGGGGGGGGAGATTTTTTAGGAGGTTTAGGCCACAAATAATATTCAAATACACTTCGGCTGTGAGATCAAAGATATGTATCAGCTTGTTATACGCGTCGTGCTAGGTCTAGGCGATCGTGCAGGTGGTCGGGAAAGAGGGGGCGTTGGAGGGGGGGGGGGGGGGGGGGAACACAGCGGCATGGATGGCTCTCGAAAGATAATGAGGTGATATCCTGTGCGTGAAGTGTTTGTTAATGTGGCGGATTTTGATTTTTGGTGGGGCGTTTGAGTAAGGGAGAGCAAGAGGGGGGGGGGGGATTTTTAGGAGGTTTAGGTCACAAATAATATTCAAATACACTTCGGCTGTGAGATCAAAGATATGTAGCAGCTTGTTATACGCGTGGTGCTAGGTCTAGGCGATCGTGTAGGTGGTCGGAAAAGAGGGGGCGTTGGAGGGGGGGGGGGGGGGGGGGAAATAATTGAAACCTTCGTCATGGATGGTCAGAAAGATAATGACGTGGTATCAACTGCGTATAGGTGTTTATTACTCAGGCCGATTTTGATTGTGAGTGGGGCGTTTGGACAGACTAGGCGGAAGGGGGGGGGGGGATCGGGGGACGGAGGGGCGGGGGGGGGGAAAAGGGCTGGGGTTTGTTATGAAAAAGAGGTCAGTGGAGGGGGAGGGGAGGGGGGGGGGGGAGGGGCGGGGGGCGGGACATTTCAATATGTGCGCGGAAACTATAAATTCTTAAAGGGGACAAACCTGACGATTGAAGTAATAAGACATCCCTTTATATCATCTGGCTTGTGATGTTTACTATTCTAGAAGGTTTGATGTTAGATGCAGCATGCAACCCAGTGTTCAAGTGTAGTAAATAACGTGTTAAATCTTCATAGTTTGTTGTTGTACGATACATCGATCGAAAGCTAGAATATTTTGTAGAATCATTGTAGGTACCAATATTTTCTGACATCGCTAATTATAAGAAAGAGATACGTATTGTCAAATGCAACAGGCGAGGTGATGTGGTCATGCACTGTGTTTGTCACCATCATCATACAGTCACCATTATTATCGACATCGCTAATTATACGCAAGAGATACGTATTGCCAAATACAGCATGCGAGGTGATGTATGTGGCCATATGCTGTCTCCGTCTTTGAGCATTAGAGGGAGGGATGCGAATCGACGCTTGGTATACATGTGCTCAATTACGTTACCTCATTAGTCATACTTGGTATACACGCGCTCAATCACGTTACCTCGTTAGTAATACTTCGCTTGGCATAGGTGGGGAGGCGATCATGCAGACGGTATGTACGAAATACCCTACGTAATGGGTTGGTAAGGTTGTTTACCGCAGTTTTAACACATCTGCCTGTGCTTCCTTTTCCAAATTATTTTTGTCTCAAATAAATGTACGATTTCACGCCTATGATTTTACCTTGTCGATGTGGGGCTCTGCAGTCGTCAATTTTAAGTCAGAGATACGTCCTACAAATACATCAGGCGAGGTGGGTATGTGATGTCATATATATGCGATGTCATCACTATTGATCGCGAGGGTGATTTTACTTCGTGAGGTAAATGGTACTGTGTTTCGTAGAGGTCGTCTCAGGAGGGTATGCGATGGGTCGGCAGTGTATCACGTCTGTTTGTGCTTCCTTTTCAACTTATTATTGTCTCAAATGTGCGATTTCACGTCCATGATTTTTACCGTGCCGCTGTGGGGCTCTGAGGTCGCCAATTCTAAGACAGAGATACATCTTACAAATGCAGCAGTTGAGGTGGGCATGCAACGTCATATATATGCGATGTCACTACTATTGAAGGCGAGGGTGACTTCACTTCGTCAGGCATATGCTACTGCGTTTCGTAAAGGTTGTCTCACGTGGACATGCGATGTCACCACTATTGAACGCGAGGGTGACTTTACTTCGTTAGGCACATTCCACTGCGTTTGGAATAGTAGGGGTTGTCAGGCAATCATGTAAGTGGATGGAGGCACGAAATACCCTTGCGTAATAGGTTGGTCGTGTGGTTTACCGCAGTGTTAACATCCCTGTCTGTACTTACTTTCCACATTATTATAGACTATATATAGTGTACACTTATACGTCCTGTTTTCTCCCCACTGTCGTCGAAGATGTTGTAGTCCTGTAGATGTCGCGTCCATGTCTGGTGCTCTTGTTAGTGGTGTTCATGAAAACATGCCCTAACATGTAGTAGATGATCGCTCAGTGGTGTTCCTTTCCTTTACATCAAACCAGGTAGTATATGCCAACGCAACCGCTTGCTTGAAAAATGACAAAGAAATTCCTCACACACCTGACACAGAGAAGACGCGGCCCGAAGATTGTTCAGTATACCGACGGTCAGGAACAGGTTATCGAGCAGCGCACTTGATTTTTACTACCGCTCCTCACTCCACCTAAGACACTACGGGCATGCGTTGGACCCAGTTCGCTGATGCCCAAAACCAATTTCAAAGGAGGTGATGTGGTGGGCGAATGCTATAATGATTTGCGCTGCTTCGATTACCCTGCCTCTTGTTCTGTTTCTTCTTGCGTTCTTGATGAACCTGCCATTTGGCAACGAGCAGTTGTGACGCATTTTTAGGTTTGTGCGAAGACTTTATGTGGACTATGTGATGTTTCAGACTCGTAGGGACCTCAATTTGGAACCCATGGTATATGGGTTCCACCTTTTGACTGGTGTTTGTATGCCGACGTATATATGGTTCTAGTGTGTCGTATGTCCGCGTGGTTTTTGTTTCACGTATGTTTTGGTTGATATTCTAGACTTGGTTATCGTATTGTTTCAAAGTGGTGCTTTCCGCGTTTTTGATGTTACACGTATATATATATCGCAGATTATCTATGGCAAAACTCTCCAAACACACTCTCTCATTGACACACAACCGCTAAGTAAGGTAGGGTAGGGTAGAGATGACGTTAAAAAGCATGCTAACACATGCTAATACATTCTAATACATGCTAATACATGGTAATGACTGCTAATACATGCTAATTCACGCCAATACTCCCGTTTTTCACTAAGTAAGGGCTGGTTTGAGCTATATAATATTTGTAGTCGCACGACTGACGCTTTATCGCGCCGACGAAAAAAACAATCCGAACATTAGGTTATTTGTTTGGCGCGTCGCCGAGACTAACAATGGCATTGCGGACTCAGATCGCAGACAAAGTTTCAACCAGCACCAAACGAAATGAAAGCAGAGGAAAAAAGGGGTCCGGCTCGTGCGAGTGGCCCCGAGTCACGCCAATAACGCCAGTAACATGTCCCCAATGGGGGCACTCACCGAAACCTCGGACAATACCGACGCCTGTTCGCAACAAAAAGTCAATTTCTTTTTTGCAGTATCCGCATTGATCACGCTCCACATGTAATGTATGGCGCAGCTCCGAAGCACGAGTTGCCACGTTAACATACACCCGCCCCAAAAACTGTGTTTTCTGCCCCTCTGAGCTCCCGATTGCCTCCTACCGCAAACACCACTACCCCCCCTTCGTCCACTCTATGCTATAAACCTGGAACCACGTATAGCCAGCGGTATCTCCCAGACAACTAGTTACCGTACCCTCTGTCAGAAGAGTCGCCTCTTCCCAACGTAAACGTATGATTCCGTACATGACCAAAATCGATTGTTCCGAATTCTCCATGGTGTCGCCCGTCCGAACCTAGAAACACACTGAAACCATGCAGACACCCCATCTTCATTCCCTGTCCACAAAATGTCACACATGTTCCTGTCAATGCCCACCTATCATCTTGTCAAAACTTCGGACTTCATATAATTACACGCGTCCCACGGGCATGTCAAAAGTGGCAAATATTCCATTCACACACCCCAATTCGCTGTAGAGGAGATTACGACGGTGATCCATTTATTTTACTCAATTGTGCGTGTCTGTGAAAACCTACGTTCGTGTGGGCCAAGCTGTACACCCATCCCCTTCTAACTCGAAGAACCGTGGGAGAACTAGAGCGAGTATATGCAAGCAAGAAGCTCAGAACACCAGATGCCACTATACAAGCGGTTGGACTTTGTACGGTGTTTAAGCTCGTGCAGTGCTAATAGACGAGGATATATACCACCGATACCAGGTTCTCAACGAGGTTCTCAAACCCGTAAGGGCCGCAGAATAAGTCGTGGTTACGTATTTGTTGGTTTATCTCCTAGTGGGGAAAGCCTCTTCCGTACTCCCTGGGAACTCTTACACCGCTTCACCCATCGAGATGAACACAACCCCCCCCCCCCCCCCCGTCATATGCTAATTTTTGTAATGCACAATTAGTCGGCTGCGGTTGTCGCTACTGTACCGCAGTGCTTCGCAACTGTAAACAAACCAGATGCGGATATACCGTCACACCCAGGTTAGCTCTGGTTTTATTTGCGGTATCGAAGTTTCCCTCGCCTTGGAAGAATGTACCTGTTTTTGGCGAATGGTCCTGTATGGATGGTCCCCACATGTTCGATCCCGGGTTTAGACCGATACTGAGTATAGTATAATATAGTGGGGCCCTTAGCGTCAAACACCGAAACTAAAGTACCGGCTTGAAGGAAAGATTTATGTATGTTAACGAAATGAAGGATTCCGGAGAGCAGGAAGGCAATTGGCATATGAGATGGACAGATGCGATGGTTATATCCGGCGAGGCTGCCAGGTCTGACTTGTTCTCCATCTGGCGCACCACAACGCTGCTCTGCGAAAATCAAAAGCCAAGCAAACGACAGGTATCAAATTCATGTGAATTGCACCCTCGATCTGTGCAACAAGAGCCGCTTGGAGTATTGCGATAAATATGTTCGCTGCAGTGAAAAGGCTAAAAGGCTAAAAGGCTAAAAGGGTCACGCCGTATTCAGGGAGACAATGGCGGGCACATACATACGATACGTACGTACTGTAGTCTTCCTTCTTAGTGTTGCGGTTCTCGATGCGTGCAAGGATAGAGTTACTGAATGTGGCAAGTTTGGGATAAACATTGTTTATGAATGATAGGGCTGATTACCCCGAAAT
The DNA here is from genome assembly GCA_012845835.1 of Undaria pinnatifida. Classification (NCBI taxonomy): domain Eukaryota; class Phaeophyceae; order Laminariales; family Alariaceae; genus Undaria; species Undaria pinnatifida. The sequence goes on along the minus strand of JABAKD010000025.1, from coordinate 11,725,746 downwards.
CGTGGGAATGCCATGCCCTCGTTTTGTAGTATGGCTCTCATACCGAGACCATTGCAGATTTCCCAAAAATTATTTATTGGAGGTGGGGCAATCGGCGGGATAAATGTAGGGCAGTGGCCAAAACAAGGTGCACCTTGTCGGTAAATGGTCAAAGTAAGGTGCAGGCTGGAACGGCACAAAACGCAAGACGCCTGAGGCTGAATAGAGCCACATGATTGGTCGAAATAGCATCGCACCCTCCATAGGCCGCCTTGTCGGACGGTGCACCTTGCAGAGGCCACTCCGCTCGCCACGCCACCTTGCTTGGTCGCCGGCGGCACCTTGTTTTGGCCACCGCAAGCTAGGCTGTTCGCTCAAACGACCAACCCATGTCAGACCTCTCGCCAACACCGCGCAGGTGACGTGGACGCATACGTCCACACGCACGCGCATGCGGACGAACTTTTGGGGCCGCAGGATTCTCTCTCTCTCTCTCTCTCTCTGCCTCACACCACACCACACGCGCACCACACGTACACCAAAAGCACCATGAGCGCCGTAGGCGCCGATGGGCCGCCCGCACCACAACATCATCTCCTGCACCAACGGCTGTGACTGCGTTTGTGGTCCAGTTTGAGCAGTTGTTGTCCAGCACAGAGTACATTTCACCACTACTACGAAACTACCAATACACCTAGACTCTGCTGTAGCTGCTACTTACTACTGTTTGTGTAGACCAGAGTCTAGATCTCATATGTAGTCCACTTGAGAGCCGTATGTAGATATACCCACTTTTGTTTCGCCCTATATCGTACTTTGAAGTATTTAGACCTGTACAGCAAGCGTAGCTCGTGGTTGACAAGTTTGCCAATGGTTGCCGTTCATCTCTCTCCCTCCTGGCCCATTTCGAGCGGCGTGGATGACAAAAATCACGGAAACAAACAGACGCAAACCCGCCGTCCCTTCCTGGCGAGTACACATTCGGTACTTGGACACTCGCGTGTAGGCCCGAATTTGGAGATAGCGCTGCAGTAGTCTATACCCGCTACAATCGCAGGGAACGGGTGTGCTGTCGCAGGGCGCGCCGCTACAATTGTAACGATATAGGGCGAAACAAAAGTGGGTATATCTACATACGGCTCTCAAGTGGACTACATATGAGATCTAGACTCTGGTCTACACAAACAGTAGTAGCAGCTACAGCAGAGTCTAGGTGTATTGGTAGTTTCGTAGTAGTGGTGAAATGTACTCTGTGCTGGACAACAACTGCTCAAACTGGACCACAAACGCAGTCACAGCCGTTGGTGCAGGAGATGATGTCGTGGTGCGGGCGGCCCATCGGCGCCTACGGCGCTCATGGTGCTTTTGGTGTACGTGTGGTGCGCGTGTGGTGTGGTGTGAGGCAGAGAGAGAGAGTGAGAGAGAATCCTGCGGCCCCAAAAGTTCGTCCGCATGCGCGTGCGTGTGGACGTATGCGTCCACGTCACCTGCGCGGTGTTGGCGAGAGGTCTGACATGGGTTGGTCGTTTGAGCGAACAGCCTAGCTTGCGGTGGCCAAAACAAGGTGCCGCCGGCGACCAAGCAAGGTGGCGTGGCGAGCGGAGTGGCCTCTGCAAGGTGCACCGTCCGACAAGGCGGCCTATGGAGGGTGCGATGCTATTTCGACCAATCATGTGGCTCTATTCAGCCTCAGGCGTCTTGCGTTTTGTGCCGTTCCAGCCTGCACCTTACTTTGACCATTTACCGACAAGGTGCACCTTGTTTTGGCCACTGCCCATGAATGTATATATATGCTTTGTTTCCCCAATGTCGGAAGCGTTAGACCTTGCACCTCTATGGTGGTAGCGAATCGTTCTATGATTACTAGCCCCTCATTTTTTCTTTACCGAAATCGCCGGTTTTGAAACCAGCTCCCGGCCGTAACGCCTGAAATACGGTGCCCGTTGCCATCCCGACGTCATCGTTCGATCGTCCTTTGCGAACAAGAAAATTTATGGAGATGTTTTTTTCATGGTATCTTTCCCCGTGTCGAGTAGCCATTAAGCGTTCGTTTAAGAAATCGCCGGTTTTTGGGGGGGGCTATCGTAGAATCAGTCTAGCTAGCATCTTACCTTGTCTTATTTGATATTTTTTTGTTGTATGTATTTTCCTGTATTTAAATGTGTTTTGTGAGCGATCGATGTTGAAACTCTTGTGCTGCACGTTGCTGGATGACACACGTACAAACAATAGCAAGATTGTTGTCTCTCCACCATCTGAAAACATTAGCATGCCACGAAGCGTCGTAGTCATGCGCCCGCCGCAGAAACAAGACAAATGAAGACGAGATCGACACGAAAACGGTATTAAGGCGGAGCGAAGGATCACATTTGTCGACGTCATACAACATGTGGTGTACCATGACGACGTCATAACTGTTTGAGTTATCGTGGAGAAAGGTCCAGTTTGCATGAGGAGATCGAACCAGAGGGGTTCACAGGAAGGTGCTAGCCCTATACTCGCCATCGCGATAGCATCAGCAATGGCAACCATATCAACAACAGCTTCGATATCGACATATGGACACCCGAAACGATCGTGTGGAGTGAGGTACTTCGGCAACCTTTGCTACGGCAATCAAACTACGGCGGTAACTCAACCATTGCATGGGAATCAAAGCGGAGTGTATCAGTCCTGCCCTTCACCTTGACAATTTTAACGATACCACAAAGATAACTCGACAACGATAACTTCAACTATAACTGAATACCTATACCCGGAATACATTACGATATCGATAAGGAAATCGATACCGATAACTACAACGATAACGATAGCGAGATAGAGCTAAATCTAACGCTTCATATCTCCGTTACCGTAACGCAAACAACACCAAAAACAGCGACGACAACACAACGACAACGACAACGATAACGATAACGATAGCATTATCAAAAATTGACGCTTACACGAGAAGAACGAGCCAGATGAGTTCGTCCGCGGGTAACAGCCCCGTCCGTATCTCCAACAACAGCAACCCAGAAGCAACCAAGGGCATAACACAAACCTCGATGCCATGCTGGCGGCGATCTGATTGATCGGCGGACCGGAGACGCCAGGGGCAAAGCAAAATGAGAATGATATATTGGACAACAACTGATCTGATCTTGTGGTCCCTCGGAGCAGTCGAACAGAGGGGGGGATGCTTTTGGACTCAAAGGAGGAACTTTGAAGGTATGGCCTATGTTAAGGAACTAGAGTGGGGTATTAGACCGTTTAAGGAATCAGTGGGGTATGACTCCGTTTGACCGCTTGCAAAAAAATTACCGATAGCTTACCCAAACTAAGCCTTGTAACACCCCACCCCTCTGAAAGGGCGGGATAGCGGCTTCTGCTGGATATAAGGGTGGACCTGTCAATATCCTAGCAGTTTCATTTCTTGGGGATACTAGGGAGAGTATTTTTGAAGTTCGACATGAGGAAAGTCTGAAAAAAATTGGTGTCATCGATGTTGGGATTTGAACCCACATCTCAGTGGCCGCTCCCTTCTTGTTTTCATTGGCCGTTTCCTACTGGTATGCCGTAGGTACATACCTATTCTCGATCTCTCATGGTTGTGAGCTCCATCATAGGATTGTATCTCTTGCAACGGGGCATTTACCCTTCATTATTACGAGGTGTGCGGGAATCTATGTAGCTTCATTTTCGTTTGATTCGAATAGCCGTATCTTCGATCCCCTTTCTAATTCTGGATGGTTTGTTGACATCTTTTTATTGCCATGTGATCTGCATTCACCCCCATCCCGGGTGGCCTATTGTAATGGAGTGTCCTCCGTACTATGGTAAAAGGATAAGTTTTAGATTCGACGTGAAACCATGCCGTGGTTGAGGTTAAATCACGTGATATTATATGTCACACTCACGTCAAGGCTATCATGGATGGACGGTAATGTAGGTGACGATGATGAGACAGACACGACGCACCTCAGCTCACTACCTTGCTCTACCCTGCTCTGCCTTGCTCTACCCTGCGCTACCCTGGGCAATCCTGCAGCCCTGTTATGTCTGTCTCTTTGTAGTCTATGTAGGAAAATATTGCATAAATACTTTTGAGTCTATTCAGCGAGCCATGAGGAGAGACCAAATCAAGACACCGTAACCCATGAGGAGCACGATTCTCAACGACGATCAACCACGCGTCCCCCACTCGGAATACCACTACAAACGACCCGAAAACCCATGTTCTGCCGACGACGCCATTTTCAACGGAATTAGTGGGGTATTAGTCCGTTTGACCACTTGCAAAAGGTTAACCAATAGCTTACTCAAACTAAGGCTCTAAACACCTAGGGAAATTGTGTATTTGACGAGCGAAGCTAGATGAGCAATATTCAACGACTTGGGAGGCGTGTCTTAGACGGGAATCATAGGGAGAATTGACCCGCCGGGCTGGTCCAAAGTTAATCTTGGAGTGTGGTCACAGTAAAGCCGCTGTTCTTCTGTATGTTAACCTCGACCACACGTGAGTAACCTCAAGGAACTGTTCGATAGGCTGACCTGCCAGGAGATACTATGTGTCCTCCACTCAGTCTCGTAACGTACGCCTCCAACACTCTTGTTTCTAACAGTTGAAATCATGCATGGTTTGAATCCCTTATGACCTCTTGGCCGCGATGTGCGGAAACCTGATTTGGTGAAACAGGTAGACCACTATATACAGGACAGACGAATAGGGGGGCGGATAGAAACGTTTTTTTTTGCGGTTTCCGTCGATAAGCGTCAGCACGGCATTTTCTGGATCTGCTACTCCTGCGCACGGTATTTTCCCGATCTGAGAGACTCAACATTTAATAACTAAACCCAATTCTCTCAGGATCGATCAACACACTGTTTGGTTCCTTTCAAAACGCCAAAGACTGCCAGGTAAAGAGGAATGTGCTCCCAAAGCGCCAGATGCCTATAACCTGATTGAAACAAACTGTTAACGGGGACACGTCGGTTCGTAAGGGGTCTGTCGACCAGGGAACACTGCTGTAGTATGATCCCTTTGAAGGTGCTGCCTACGGTATAAATCACAGTATGAGCGGCATGGTTCGGCAAAGAGAGAAGGTGATGCCTTGCTTCCCACCACTACGGAATGAAAAACAAACTTCGACGGTAAGATACAGTGGTGGGTTGAACATTCTTTGACTGGTAAAACAATTACCCGATGGGATCTTGTTTTTTCCCTTGGTTTTAGTACGCACCGTCTCTCTGTTTCTCGGAAAATGGAGTTTGAGGTCCACGTTTCGTTACTTTTAGTTTTAATTCGTTGTTTACCTAGAAATTAGCAAAAATGTGCACCTTGGAAGCTCTAGACCGACCCCAAGAGGGGCGTTAAGAAGAGGTTAATGTTTAACCTGATGAACAACACCATGCCTATACCTGCACAACTCTGTGGATTACCATACATCGAAAACAACGCGTAATGGAAATAATTCTCCGACGATGTCGTCTCCCGTGAACATCCAAGCTGATCAGCGTCTTGATACACTGTGTGCGGTGTGTGGCTTCCTTCAGACGCGTGCTATGACAGAGGTATACCTGTTTTTGGCTGAACGTTTTTCTGAATGACCGAAAATGACGGGGCTCCTCAACCCTAAATCGTCGGAAATGCGCCAATGTTTTTTTTGGCAAGATTTCGTTGTGTACCTAGGCCATAGAATTTTTCATTCGGTAGCACATACCAGGGTATACTTTTCTCCACACCAGTGTTTGTCGGGAGAGATCTTAAGCTCCCCACTCGAGAAACCTCAGAAAAAAAGTGGTGCACCTCTATCGAATTAATAGCACGCCTTGTGTAGCACCACCCACCACCCAGGTATATATACCTGGTGCGCAATATTGTACGCTAATAGCGAGACGGCACAGCAACACGGTATCAGGCATCAGGAGGAAGTGCGACAACATCGAAGAATTATCGAGTTTGTACAATTTAATATAATTTCCCCTAAACCTGCTACCGCGGCACCGAGGAATGTCACCAAACATCATAAACAAATGTCTCAGAATAAGAAACAGTTACCGTGATGCTATGGTAGCATTCATCCTCGGTTGAACGATCCTGGACCTGTCACCTTGTTATAGAACGCCGACATTTTCGCGGTTGTCTCAGAAGCAGCACCAGCACCAACACCACCACCGCCACCATCAACACCAGACGCGTCAGCACCAGCACCACTAGCACTAGCATGCGAAGAGGTGGAAGGTAGAGCGCCGTATCCTAAAGGAAAAACTCCTTTGAAGATGGCTGTGCATTCGCTCAATTTAACCGGGTCGGGGATTGCGGCCAACGTGATGTTGCAGTAGGTGACGCCGGTGTTAGTGTTGATGTTAGTGCTTTCTCTCTTGTTAGTGGTGGTGACGTTGTCGGGCTTGACAATGGTGTTGGTGAAGTGGCCGGTGTTATTCAGGACGGCGCCGTTGGTGGCCATGTGTGTGGTGTTGGCGTTTCTATTGAGTTTTTTGGCGTTTTATTGTTTCTGGATTTGGCGCTGTGGTCGCTGGTTTTGATTTCATTTCGGTTGCTGGTAAATGAGCGAGAGACTCGGCCAAAACGAGGACTGACGATGATGTGTACGCGCTCCCTGAGCTCGGAGTGGCGGGGAGTAAGCAGGGGGATAAGGGAGGTGAAGGGGAGGTGAGGGGAGAGGAATAGGGGAAGGGCTATCGGGGGAGAGGAAGGGAGGGCAGGAGGAAGGGGGATGGGGGGGTGGGGAGGGTGGGGGGAGAGAGGGGGGGGGGGGGGGGGGGGAGAGAAGGGGAGAGGGGAGCGAAGAGAGGGGGGGGGGGGGGGAGGGAAGGGGGGAGAGGAGACAAAGGGAGGGAAGGGGAGGGAAGGGAAGGGGACGATAGTATTGAAGAGGGAATGTGAAGAGAGCGGGGTGTTGCGAGGGTGGGCGGTTGACCGCTCGGGGAAGGACTAGAGAGGTCGAGGGCACAGCTTTGTGGCAGACTAAACAAGATGTATTCATGTATGTACATGACGCGGGATATCGACCACAACAAAACTGAAAAATGTATATTCTGTTCGAAAATTTGACCTCCACTAATCTCGCCCTAACCAGCCCGGTCTAGAAAATCTAACGAACGCTACGGCACAAATTTCACGTAACGTTTCTCGCTCTCCACAATTGAGGACCTCTGTGGCCCGGCCGGCCACGATGCCTTGTCTCTCGGTCGTTTGACCCTTGCTACCGAAGGGGGGGCACGAGTTTGCTCCTGAATACTCCTCCTCGCTTGGGTAGCTCTCACTACATTCCTCCCCAAAAACCTGTTATTGACCAAAACTGTGAGAAGCTCAACCGGATAAACAAACTCGTGACGACCCACATGCGATGTCTATACAAAACAATATTTTGAAAAACAAGAAGGTCGTTCCAACGATTTGTTGGGTTAAGATGGCCTCGTCACTCGGGCAATATTGTAGCCAAAAAAGAGCACCTCGGTTGTGACTCGCGTCTTTTGGAAAAAACGAATCGGATATAATATTAAGGTCAGCAATTCGGACAATCCCGCTGGTCACTACTACCGCCTGATGACTGAGCAAGTAATAACTCAATAAATAATCATCGTGAAATATCAACCCGATAAGAAAAATGTCCCATGGAGAGGCTAGATACAGCAGCAGGGCTGCTGGGAATACGACACGAAGAGCGAGGAATTCCGAAACGATCGAACGTGTCCCCATTCAAAGACCCCCATTCAGGCCTTTTAGAACAGTTTGATTGAATCCCTGCCACCCTAGCGGAGATTCCACTTCAACATATTACAACAATGTCGTGCTGTTCCTGAACCCCTGTCTCGGGAGTATGTGGTTGAGGGCAGCATCACCCCATCGCTTTCCCGCAAAATGACCGACTTCGAGTCCCACCAAGAACTCGTGTTATACAAGAGTCTTCCCGGCTACGTTGTTCTTTGCCGAAATCTTCTAACGAGTTAAGCCCCTCAAGTGAGCAGCTGCAGGTTAGGCTGATGATATATTTTAGTATGTTGGCGCACAGGAGTATTTGTGAGAATGCGTGAACGAAAATCTTCGATATCATAGTTCGAGTGAGATGTTGAGCTCCTCACGTCCTAGGAGCTCATAAACGCTCGCTGCACCGCTGTGCCGTAGATTGGTTATGCACTTTTTTGATGGGTTGACGGGATCTATCCTTCCGTCGAAGTAGTGTGGCAGCGATGGAAAACCACAAGGCGTATCAGCACTTTTGCAATACTATCTATGACACAAAATCACAGATCATAATTGAAAACTTCAAGCGGCAGGCTTCGAGGTCGCAGTTTGGAACATTAACACCCATGCGAAGTTTACGTAGCGTAGACGAATGGACGTGCGTTCTGATTTTCGACGTTCCCAAATATGCTCAGAAAGAGATCGGCCTTTGGTCCACCTTCTTCTTCTGTTTGGGCAACAATAACCATCCCACACGGTACGAGAGGTGCAGTCAGGTTCTAAGAATTCCCTCGGCTCCTAACATGAGGAGCTCGCCCTCTCACACACCGGAAACATGACTTCATCAAGGCTTTGGTAGGCGGGTACACCCAACTTTCATTACCGGGTATGAGCTATCCTACCATGAAATATCGTACCATATCATACCATATCATAACTCCCGCGAGGGACTCTGTGCTAATATACGGCCTCGAAAGGCTTGTAATTATCGGTATTGAGACAATTTGGATGGGTGACACACCTACTATTTACGGACCGGCGGGCTGCGCGCTCCCTCCTCACCAATCCCAGGAGTCAGTTTGGGTGGCCTCGTGCCCCACACCAAAAAACCTGCTTTGGGTGGATTCGTGCCCCTCGCCGAAATCACTGTCTTGGGTGGGCTCGTGCCCCGCACTGAATATTCTGCCTTGGGTGGGCTTTCTTTCACCTCTGGCTACAACGTTTCACGATTTGTTACACACGAGCCACGTATATGGATTGACGGCCTTCCTGTTCCCTCGGAGACATTCGAACGTCGCCCGTGTTTCTGCCTCCTCCGCCGCAACCGAAGTCTGCACCAGCCGCGGGTCAATGTCGCATGCCACTGACACACGTTTCGCTTCGGGTTTTGCCATACCCTTCGAGCGCGGCACTGGCTCCGCAGATGCTCTGGCGGCAGCGACGCCCATCGCCCAGCCGTCACCTCTATCAAGCCGTTCTACAGAGCAGCAAGACTCCGCCGCGAGCACCGATTCGACTGTGTCCGTCTCTGCCTTGCTTGGCACTCCAGCCGCTACGTCCTTGACGACGCGCCGGCGAACAACGACAGCAACGGGTAATGCACCCCCGCTGTAGACTATGAATTCGGGCCCGGCGGGGCCCCTCGGGCAACTTCCAGACGAGATACAACGCCGTCGCAAGTCCCACGGTGGCGGCCAGCTCTGCCCGCCGCCGCGACGCCTGCTCTTGTCGACTCGCCGATCCACACAGACCACTCACAGCCTATGGGAACTCCTCTCCTACGGCCCACGCCTTCTCCTGGTGACACGCCGACTGCACGTACAAAGTCGGACGCCCTCGGCGACGCTGCTGGATTGCGGTTCGCTGATTCCGTGCCGCGTAATTCACATGCCGATTGGAAGCGAGAGAGGCACGCTGAGCCGACGTGCCACGCCATGATGCGTTATATCTCCATCGGTCTGCCATCGCTCCTGCCGCGCAGTTGTTTGGCGTGATACCACTCGAACAAACGTCCATCCCTCTCAGACATCCAGGAGCTGGCGGCTAAGAGTCGACTTCATACAACCGACGACAACATTGTCCTACTCGTCCGTAACCTGACACTGCCGTCATCAAGGTCTGACAAACCCAATTCTGTGGGGTGAGCTGGTTGCCTGCTAAATGACGAGCCGGTTCGCATCGACGTTCCTCTGCTCATTCGCCCTTGGATCACGCAAAACTTGTCACTCGACGGCCTATTGTCACCTTGGCACCGCGCGCACGTTGCGCACGCCAGAGCGGTTTTATTGGTGAATTGGCATGAATGTGTGCACTCGGTGGTTAATCGCCACTGGTTGAAGTGCCAAGCGCGGAACCCCACAGATGACCGTCCGATGACCAATCATCTCAATGCCTCCACCGGAAGGTCGAGGTGTCGATGTAAGGGTTGACTGCTTTGGACCCCTCCCGGTCACACCACGAAGCAATATGTACGTCCTGTCGTTGACCGATCGCTCCAGTCGTCGGTCCGACAGGTTTCCTGTCACTGCCGCTGCGTTCATCGGGGGGTGGGACAGCCAATATTCTGATGAACCAATACATCCCCTGTTGGGGGTGCCCACGCACCATACTCTCGGACAACGGCTTGCTGTTCTGCTTCAAGATTTTGCAAGCTGTATATCAACCGTTGGGTATGCACAAGCCTGATAAAGTTCCTATCATTCTAATTGTAGCGGGGGCGTTGAGAGGGTGAACCACACTATGACATAAATGCTGGCTATGGTCGTCAACGAGCGACGAGGCGATTGGGACTGGCTTCTGCCCCACGTCGAATATTCTTCCAATAATTCTGTCAGCGCGGCGACGAGTCTGGCGCAAAACGAGGTCCACATTGGCAGACTCTCACGGCTGTCCCTGACGATTTTCGGCCGCACCGATGCCGTGGGACACCGAAGCATGGCCTGTGATTACACTACGAGCTGTTCGATGGTTTGAAGCATCGAACGCACGGTATGGTACGAGATGCCCCGATGCCTTGCCCAGAAACGGTCTCCTCAGATATATTGAAAGCCCTACGCGATCAACAATACTGTTGTTTACGCGTACGACGAAACATATTTGACCGACAAATGGTAGGGACTGACCCCACGATAGCCCTCCCCAAAACCCAACAATTTTGTTCAAAGAGCATTTCATGGCTGTTCGACACGGGGAGGGATAATATGGTGAACAACACATGTCGTTACACGTGTTCATGTTGGTTAAATACCAGAATATTGAACTACCACGTAGACGTGGAAATGGGCACCGTATTTAAGGAGATACATCTTAGAGTTGTTTTCAAAACCAACTATTTCGTTAAAGAAAAATGGGGGAGGTATACCGTAGACCGACTATAGTTCAACAACATTTGGCGGGGGAGCCCCGGCATTGAGAAGGACTATATGCAAAACGTGCTCCCCCCCTCAAAGCGCTCGTCTTTTCGTAGTAATTCAGACCAGACGCTTTTAAGTTATCAAATCATGAGGGTATCCCATTGTGCGAATAGCCCTATGCCGCTGAAACATTGGACTCTAGACTTGCTCTGACTTAACAACTTGGCCTAGGCCAGCACATATTTGATAGATTCACTGTGTGTCATTTGAGATGTCCCTCCCGCCTCCCCCCTGACTAAGAAAAAGTCTTGTAGCTCACAGGTATACAGTACGCGACAGTAGTCATGCACTAGGAATTACAAACTCTCAGGGTTGATCTTACGAAGAACACAAGAACCCGGGGTCTGCTACACTCTGCCTCACGCAAGATGCCCGGCCTGGCTACACAAAAATATGTTCTCAACTTGCTTCCTATGCTGTAGCAAAATTTGACAGCACGCACTAACAATGGGACCACAGGTCTCCGCACCCCAGGCTGGTTGCATATTGTGTCCAAGTGTTTTTTTCCGGGTTATTCCTGCAGTGCGGGGTAGACGGACGTCAAATGCGCTGATTTCCTCAATAGCAGGGCTCTTCCCCCCATTAGTAAGTCCCATGATCACGCCGGCAATACACCTGGAAGAGATAATCAGCAGATGTTGTCATGGAATGCATACAACAAACATATCCGACACACCCCAAATGGAAGTGAACTGTGACCAACAAGCTGCAAACAAGCGAATAAGGCACAAATTTCGTCAACAAAACATGCTAATACGTGGACCAATGCAACCCTACAACCAATCGCCGAAGAAACCATTCAATAAACCAACGATGACACTAATCCAAGTTTCCACCGACCGAGAAATTTAAAGCGAAAAAAGTAGAAAACAACCACCACGGCAACGAATCTACCCTCACACCGACCCACCGACCAGGTCCCCAAGCCACAATTCCATTGACAGGGAAACCAACCAACTAAACGAGGCCACCCTCGCCAACCAATCAATCCCTCCTCATACCAATCGAGATCACGTACTCAGTAAGATCGGGAACCAACCAATCAACCAACGAAATACATTCAGCCAACAATGTATCCACGCTGCCAACGACCCAACTCCACGCGACTAACCAGCCAGTGATTTGAACATGCAATCAATCCGACGGTATTTTAGGTCCCCAATCAAGAACGAATTTTCAACTAACCGACTATTTTCAACCAAACGTTAATTAAATTCCTGGCCTAACCAGCCCAATGAACCAATCCATATACCACTGAATTAATGTACCTAACCAATCATCCAACAAACAAAAAACCAATCAACCAACCTACCAACCAACCAACTAACTATCCACCTAACCAATAAAGAGATTAATCGATTTAGCAACTAATCGTTATGTACCATCGCTTTCACTCACTCCATGACGGAGAGGCTAATTACGCGCTCAAATATCGGGTAATGTTTCTGTAAGCAGCACGCCACGAACTGCACACATCCCAAACAAACAACAGCAGTGGCACCAGTGGAAAAAAGCAATGCCGACGCGATCAGTGTTATCGTGACCATCATAACCATTATCGCTCGTCATCATCATAATCATCACCACCATCATTATCATAAGCATCAACATCATCAACATATCAATCATCATCATCATCATCGTCCGCATCATCAGTATCGTCATCGTCATCGTCGGTATCAATCATCACCATCATCGCTGTCATCGCCCCCCCCAACACCACCACCACCAACACCACCACCACTACCACCACCACCACCACCACCACCACCATCACCACCACCACCACCACCCACCACCACCACCACCACCACCACCACCACCACCACCACCACCACCACCACCACCACCACCACCACCACCACCACAACAACAACCACCGTCATCATCAGAAGCACAAACATTTATGTAGGACTAGAGGTATACCGAACACCGTCGAAAGGCCATATATATGTGCATTAATTTATGTGTACTCCCGTGTACATTAATTAAACACCTACGACACGAAACTGCTCATCCAATGGTGACATGAGCAAGAGGTCTACCACACCCATCGTCTGCCTGATGCGTACAAGTAAAACATATCGGGTGCGCGGCGAAACCAAACGTCCAAAATATACCCATACCGTGGTGTGGATGTCACAACAATGCAGAACGAGAGGGGATTATAAGCATTTTCGGTTGATTAATGCCAATTTCCCTGCTGTTCCTTATAGTTGCTGTAGAACCCCTTGGCCCGACTAAAACTATTTAAATTACTCTTTTACGCTGGCCTTATACCACACAGTGCCGTCAGCTGAACTGCGCTGGTAGATAGGCTTGGTTAATACCGGTGGATGTTCAGCATTTTCAATCTGGAGCTCCCCCATCGAAAAAAGCCTTTAAAGCAAACCAAAGGTGTGATCCGAGGAAGATACACATGGCCCAGGTAAATACAATAATCATTTCGCAAAACGAGAGGATGTCGTTAACTAGGTAAATTGGGTAAGTTAGGGAATTTTGGTTAATCAGGTTCATCAAGTTATTCAGGTTGATTAATCACTTTAGCTTAATTAGGTCCATTACGTTAACTAAGATTGTTTGATTACTTCTAACCGATTTAGGGTGCCTCGGCATTCCGAAAATATTCTGGCAAAAACGTCCTCCCTCTCTCGCAGCACGTGTCATTACCGGTGGACCCCCAATTAAAGAGAAGTGTTAATTTGTATTTCGTGCCTTAGATCGACGCATGCATCCCATCCCATATTGGGTTCGTAGAGATACAAAGCGACTTCGTTGGGGTATAAACGTGGCATAGGAAACGTGTTTTGCTTGGACGTAAACAAAACACGGAATCAAGGGCCCTAAAATTGATATCGACCCCTCTTCCACACGACAATGAGCATTCTCGTTGAATTGCGTAGATGTAACGCCCGGCAACGGGTGCATTGTTGTGTGCTCGTGGGGGCTAGGGGAAACACCAATTTCAGACGAAATCTACGATACTCTTGTGTTCTACCCCCAGTTTGACAAACGGGGCTTTAACCGCTCGCACGAGTGCCCCCGTACCTCAAGGACACGAAATGCTGCAAGATATCGTTTCGGCGCGTCGTAGCTTACTATTCCATCGCCGATTGTCATCGAACAATAAACACAGTCCGAAGCGGCCAATACCGCGAAGAAACAGAGGGGTCACTCGAGCGAATGACCCCGAGCCACTGCATAAAAAAGAATCGTGACCCTTATGGTACCGTAGCCACGGTCAATACGCAATAGCCCAATCGATCGATCCCCTTGTGTATTGGTTGCATATATCGGAGGGGCTTCTCGTCCTTATCAGACAAGCCGGGTGTTGGAGGTGCTCCACCAGCCACAATCGAACACCTAAATATTGAGCATCGGCGAGAGAAGCGGGCGTGAAAAGGGTGGCAGACAATGGGGGGCCGGAAGAAAGGCGGGGGGGGGGTGTGACAGGAGCGGGAGAAACACAAGAGACGGCGGATGCGGAGGTGGTGGAGGGGGGGGGGTGGGGTGGGTGAAAGAGACTTTGAAAGGCCACGAGGCGTGGATGATATAGACGGGCGGGGGGGAAGTGGGGGGTGCGGGAGTGGCCCATGAGGAGGCTGTTTATGAGCTAGATCCACCCCCCGCGAATGATTGCTATTTGAATGGGACACAATTGCTGCTTGGGGTAGACCTTCTACTCACAAAGGTGTCGTGAGCATTTTTAAGAGGGGGTGGGGAGGAAAAAGGGGGGGAGCGACGGGTGAAACATGTTAATCGGAGGGTGTCGACGGACGAAGCGGAGAGGTGGAACATGAAGAATAGAGGGAGCGGGCGTGGACTTTGAGAAGGTAGAGTGAGTGGGGTCGTTAAGGGTTAGTGGTCAAGGGGGAGGTGGGGGGTGTGGGGAGGGAGATAGAGGAGGTGCATGGGCGAAGGTTGGCAGGGAGCAGGCCGTAAGGGTGGTGGGTGGTTGGGCAAGCGGGGGCAAGAGGCGGACGGCTTGACGGGATAAAGGGGGGCGATGTATGCACGGGAACCACGTCTCGGAAGTGTTAGTCGGCTGCGTCACACCTAGCTGGTTCTTCCTGCGGCCTGCAACCCGTCATGGCAACCCTTAACCGGGAGGGGGAGATGCAAGGGGGGTGTGGAAGCTGGAGGCCGAAGGGTCCGGTGATGAGAATAGGGAATGTGGTGGGAATGCATCTGGGGGGCTGTAATGGCGGCTAAGATGTTAGTGGGGGAAATATGGTAGCGAGGGGCGTGGGCGGAGGTGGTCGGAGGGTGGGGTGAGGAGGTACGGACGGGTTTAGTGGAGGTGTGGTGAGGGGGGGTTGAGGAGTGGTTAAAGTCGGGGTGGACTGTCGGGAGGAGATAGGAGGTGGGCAATGAGGGATGGAGTGGAGGAAGGGAAGCGCACGGGGGGAGGGCGGCGGCCGAACGCGAGATGTGGTATCACGGGAATGTCGGGAAGGCGTGCTCAATAGAGGTGGTTACACCCCACATGATCCGTATTTATTGTGTGCCCCCTCTATGAGGGACGGAGTTGAGGAACACCTTGAAGAGGTAAATCCTGACCTAAAGGCGGCATGGTGAGCATGGAGCGCGGGGGGGGGGAAATCCAAATTTGTTGGCAAATCAGGGAACGAAGAAGGACAATTCGAAAATCTAAGGGTGGCGTCATTCGGGGTACATAGCTATATCTAACGTATGGCCCTGTTGAAAAAAATTGGTCACGTGCCCTGTCGTTGTTATCTACCCAATAACCACTGTCACCCGACTGTCCAGAACATGGGGTTTTACCCCAGAAGGTAGGACGAGATGTAGGCAACAAGTGTTGTAGGCCACCGGAGAATCTGGAGACGAATATGGGGCACCAAGGAAGTAGACACAGACAGTCCCAATGCACTAAGCCTCGTTATGATGCTGTAAGGTCTGGAGAGGGCATAGATTATACGGTGGAAGCACCTAAAACTAGACTATAAGGTAATTAAAAGAGATTGTCGATGACCAAACCCATATAATCTACGTGAAAAAATATTCTCTTGCAAGACGATGATGGCATTTTCCACCAATTTGGATCAAGGGGTGCTGTCGTTTAAATATATATATATATATATTTGCAAAAACATGAAAAAATACCCGTAGCGTAAAACGCATCAGGGGCGACAATACTAAGGCAGGAAAATTGATGCAAAGAAAATAAGATTTGATACGTGGGAGAGAAAAACAACAGCGAGATAAACCGAGGAGTACGGAGACGTTATTGACAGCGTTTTGTGATTTTACTTTTGTATTCAATGCGTAGCTTGGCAAAAACAAAACTCAAACACCTGGCTTGGCCGGCCAATCCAGGCACTACCACGTGTCTGCCCACGTTAACAGCACTAGCCCCAGCTTGCGCTCAACGTGCCCTTCCTACCCTGCGCACGACGAGCTGTACTGGAGACTGCTCCTGGGTGGTTCGTATACCTGTTTATACGATTCCCTGCGACCCAGATTACCGACAGAGACATGATCCATTCTCTCTCTCAAACACAACAAGCCTCACTTTGTTGGCTTGTTGTGTTGCGTTTTGCAGATGAATCTGCCCTTCTTGGAGCAACGTTTTGACAACAATTTTGTCTGTTAGGACTGAGCTACACACCTCGAGTGACTTCGGAAAGCGTGCGGTATATTCGAAGCTATACCACTGTTGCCCGATGGAGATTTTATCTGTTCGTTGGCCGATGTAGACGTGAGGACGAGGGCGCTGAATGGGGACAGGCGCAGGAGCTCATAGCTCAGTAGGGATGTTCATAGCATTTCAACAACTAGGGCTACGGTTGGGGGGATGTTACGATGGGGTTAGGATGATGTTAGAATGATGTTACGAGAAACGCTCTTTTTCACTACCGGACTTGAGGTATCATACTATCACACTCTCGTACTATCATACTATCATACTATCATTCTCACACGAGTGACTCTACACCTCTCGGTTATCGAGCCTTCACGGAATTTGTTG
Organism: Undaria pinnatifida; assembly: GCA_012845835.1. Lineage (NCBI taxonomy): Eukaryota > Phaeophyceae > Laminariales > Alariaceae > Undaria > Undaria pinnatifida. The sequence goes on along the minus strand of JABAKD010000025.1, from coordinate 11,708,672 downwards.
AGCGAAGCGTAGCTAACCATTCCATTGAGGACTGACACATGGCAAACAAAGAAAAACATCTCACGATCGCTTAAGACCGCTAAGGGACAGGGGACCACTCGCGCGAGTGACCCCGAGGTACTGAGATAAGCAAAACCACACGTGAACTCCCCCCCATCGTAGATTTGGTAAAATCAAGAGATTTAAAGAACTACAACTATAGAACAAAGTCCACACTCGATGAGAGACGACACAAAAAGGCAACGTACAAACGAACCCTGCACGCCTTATTGCTAAGGTCCGTTGGTGATCTAGATCGTTCAGGCATTATTTTTTGTATCCTAGCTCATGTTACCCGGAGTAAACCATAAGCCTTGTTATGTATGATACAGCAATGCCTCAAACATTACATGGTCTGTCCTCTTCCTTTACAGATTGTGAACGACACCTCTGAAGTGGCAGGCAAAGAATCAATGTCATAAGATGATCTACAACAGCAGATTGCGATCTATCCGAGGTGCATTGAATTGTTTATCTCGAGTTGAAAGTTCTTGTTTTTCATGTTTGTTTTTTTGCTCAGCAGGCGAGGTATGTAGCTCCTGAGGCGACAAGTCAGCAATAGCACAGCAGTTAAACCCTACGTACTATAGACTGATTCTGCGATAGCCCCCCGAAAAGCCAGCGATTTTCTTTAACGAATGTTTCATGGCGGCTCGACACAAGGAAGCATTCAAGTGAAAACGAAGTATCCAAATATTTTGTTATGAGCTAAGGCCTGTCGATCGACGACGTCGGTGTCAAGGGACACCGTATTTCAGGAAATCCTACCGGGAGCTGGCTTTGAAACCGGAGATTTCGCTGTAAAAAAAGTCCGGGGGTGTGCGCCGTAGAACGACTTCATAGGTGTTGTTCCCTGATGTTATTAACTTGAAAGCTTACATTTTTTGTGAGAAAATCTACCTTCTATCGGGGGACCGACACATTAAACGTAGGATGGAACCGTCTCAATGGTGTGTTTGTTCGTTCTTCGCTGTTGTTCCGGATAGGCTGACATCGTAGTATCATAGCTCCATCACACATACATACACTAACTGTAACGAACGTGTGGATGGTCTTTGCTTCGATCCGCCGGCGGGTTAAATACTTGCAGGTGGACTCGAACTGCGGTTTCACGAATGCTTTCCCAATAGCAACTATCTAGTCTAGTCTAATGACATGAAATGCGGAACGAAAAAGCTCGTCACCCATGAATGTATTTTGTTGCATATTGCTTTGCCAACCTATGTCAATTGTATTCGAAACATGTTGTGCTAGGTGGCCTGTCCCTCGGTTCCCGTGATACACCGAATGCTGTAGATAAGTGGCACACGGGTTTGCCTCTCATTGGTGCCGGCCGGGTCATATATTCCTTCTTGTTGTTGTTGTTGTTGTTGTTGTTGTTGCTGTTGTTGTTGTTGTTGTTGTTGTTGTTGTTGTTGTTGTTGTTGTTGTTGTTGTTGTTGTTGTTGCTGTTGTTGTTGTTGTTGTTGTCGTTGTTGTTGTTGTCGACACACAAACGTGCCTGATCAAGTCCTCCGTGGTAACGTTACAGGTCCCAGTCACTCTGAAATGAATGGGCATTCGAAGGAAAATGCACAAACAAACCCAGCCAAAGGTGGTACATCCATATGTCATAGCTGTAACGATTGTTAAGGTACGGCCTTGAAAGGCCTACAATTATCTGATTTCATAGTTAATTGACAGTTTTCCATTCAAAGGTTGGCGTTATCTATTTAGGGGTAGTCGGGAAATTAAACCGAGGCATGCGCGTCAACTGTCAGTTGCTATTCGGGGCTCCGTTGAAGTAATGAAGCTGCTTCTCTCCTACGGCTTAGAACGTGAGTACTCTCCGACGATCTGCTCAATAAGCAGACCTGCAGGGGGCACTCTGTGTCTCCACCCCAAATATATTACGAAATGGGGTCGTCGTAGCGTAATGTTGATTTTGCAGTAGTGCACCTCGAATCTGTCCGATTCCTTCTCGTATTAACACCATAGCTTAGTCTAATTTAATAGATCTTTTATTTTTTCCTCGAACCCAAAGCACCTGTTCCTTCGCTGGTGTCATGTCCACGGAGGGAGGGCCCTCTTCCTCCAACGGCGACCGCTACAACAGCGAGGCGGCAGGGGTCCCTCCTGCAGATCGCCGGACACGTAGCGCACGGACGACACCTTCGGAGTACGCGCAGAAGACGCTGCTCCCGGGAGCACGCTCTTTCGCATCGGCTTTCTGGTCAGACGTCTCCGCCAGTTGCTTCCTGACAACTGCGCGGAGGACAGGCCCAAGCCCCACCCACCGGACCTGCTTGCTCCTCGCTAAGCCAGAATCTTTCACCCTGCCAGCCTCGCGCTGCGCAATTGCCTGCACATCTCGAGGAACCAGCACAAGTCCCAAGGTCGCCAGTCAACCTGTCCTTCTTTTTGTGCTTTGAGGGCTCTGGGACATCTGCACACACCAAGTACAAGCATACTGGCATCAACATTTTTTAGACACAGCTTGCTGATAGTCACATCGGACTGCGGACACCTTGGCGACGGAGCCAGACCGACCTTTGAGGGACCTTATTGGACTGCGGGCCCTGTGCTGGGATAACTCCTTACATCAGCCCAGGATCTCGCGTTGGGCCTCCCTACTTTTTATGCTCCATGGTGAGAACGGACGGCGATTCGCGCATGTTGCTTTGGCTGCCACTTTTCTTCCGCGATTAGTTTCAGTACACGCAAGCAGCACGATAGTATATGGCTCTCAGTACAAGCGCCGACCTGTGTTACGGGTCGGACAATATGTGCTTCCTTTCTGCTGAAAATAGTACAGCTACCAATCTAACGCAACGCGGACCCCACCTCGATTTTTGTTGATCAACAGCTATCAGCTGCGTAACGTAGTTTCAACCTCCATTGCGTTCGCAGCATTATCAACTAAAGAACGGCCAAATGGGCTAGTTGTCCATACATGCCATATACTCTCGGAGTTTATGCTGTAGAAGTCAGTGCACGGCAACCGAGCCGCCTACTTTGCTTCCGCCCGTTTAGCACATAGCTCGACCGTCCGCTGCCCCAGCGTCCTCAGTTACAGCATTCAGCTCTGGCACCCTCCGCTGCTGTGCGGGTGTTCCTTGCAAGACCGATTCGAGAGTTTTTTCGTCTTGGCCCACCCGTGACAACAAGCTGGATTTAGTGAACGCTGAATTTACGCGCTGGCGTTTCCTGTCGCAAGGCCGTCAGCGTGTGCGATGCCCTATATTTCACCGTTTACGGGTACGCGGGTGTTAATATCACTTGCTGTGTGGGTACAGCTGCGATGGTGCGGCACACTGCCCTGCTGTTGACGTGACTGTGCGTTTGATGTGCGGTCGGTGTGGGTACGCTTTTTTTGCGTCTGGCCAGGCATAAGGCCGTCTTTCTACTGCTGCCGGTACATGTGCTGCCCTTCCACAATGCTGCTAGGGTCGATGCTGCAATTTTTTGTTTTTACAGCTGTCACGACCGATACCGTCGTTGCAATGTGGTGCACGGCTGGCTGAGACGCCGAGCATTAAGTTTTCGGCGTAAGCCTTCCCTTTCTGCTGCTGCTGGTACTTGTGCTGCCCTTCGCAGTGCTACTAGGATCCATGCTAGCATTCGTTTTGCGCAGATTAAGAACAGCTACTGCCCATTACAGAGAGCGTTTACGTCAGTTAACGGAAATGCTGCGCTTTACTGCGAGTGCACATGAGGATCAGTTCGTTCGATGCTGGTACTAAGGGGCAAACAGCCTTTTTATCGTCTGCAGGCGTACACACCTTTCCTCCAGGTGATTTTGGTATAATGCTACCGGTTTTATGGGGCAGTTGGTGGTGTCCTCAGCCGTGGAGCCTGGAGAAGTCGTGCAGCAATCAGTACTACTGTAGGCGGGACAATCACGCTATAGTGCGGTCGGTGGGGGAACAGCCTCGTTCGGACTCTATACTACCCATCCTGGTGCGGTTGGTATTGCCGTTTCCTGTTCACACAGCGGCGATACTGCAGCAATCAGCACTACTGTGGGAACGAACGTCTCTCTATGGTGCGGACCGTGGAGAAACTGCCCTGTTCGGGCGTTATACAGCCTATTTTCGTGTGGTTGGTACTTTCGGTATTTATGGCACAGCAGCGGTAATGCGGGGAGCTGCACAATTGTTGGCGCGATCGTCGCCTTATATTGCGGTCAGTGGTGAATCTACCTTGTTCGGCAGTTCTACTGACCTTCGTCCTGTGGTTGGTGTATGTGCCACCCTCTACTGTGCTACGCCCCCTACACTACTGATAGGGATGATGCCGCCCGTTTTATTACGGCTAGCTGTGCAACCTTCTACTGTGCTACCCCCCTCTACAGTGGACATCATTAACTGCTGCCTGTTTGGGTGCGATAGGGCGTGAGCTTCATGTGCGGCCTTTTGCAGCTCTACCACCCCCCCTAAACTGTACCTAGGTTTAGTGCTGCCTGTTTTGGTGTCATGGGCGAAGGCGGTTTGAGTGACGTTTTCCTGTGCTACCCCTCTGGCCTGGGTAAAATGCTGCCTGTTGTGGTGCGATGGGTGCAGATGTACCTTTACAGTGCTGCAACCCCTGCGCTGCGGGTAGGGTCAGTGTTGCCCAGTAGTTGCCCCTATTACTGCGGTTCGTTCGGACGTTACCAGTATACCGTACGGTCAGACTGGGCGCTACTCTTGTGTTACGGTTTTCGTGGATGGTACTTTCCTTACCGCTGTCCGCCTATTGTACTGCTGGTTCGCGTAGATGCTTCCGTTATTGATGTTGGAAGGAGTTGAGGCCCATATATTGCCGTTTGCTGGTACTCATATGTTACTGCTGCTTGCAGAAGGGACAACACAACAAAATATCTGCCTTTATAGCTTCATCACGCAATGTTCCCGTCCCACCACCTTCCCACACCCTATATCTTTCCGCTGCCCTCCCTACAGACAACAAAAAACAACATGTCTACCAGTGAGGAAGCAGGCTACTCCACGCGCCCCAACCTAGAAGACTACGAAACCAGGAAAGCTCGCGCGAGATCCCCCGACTCGAGTCGGAGGGAACCTCCGGAAGAGGGTTCCCGTGACGAGACGTTGGACGGACCACCCCAGACCACCAGTCGGGTCCATCAACCAAGAGCGCCGACTCACTGGTTCGTAAGGAGGAAGTGGAACAACCTCTACCAGGTTCGGGATTGTCTCGGCGCAAGCTCGCGCCGGCCCCGGGGTAGCGCCTACAGCTGGCCTCCCTGCGCTCGACAGACGACCACCCGCAGACCTTCCGTGGCAGAGCACCAATGCCAACACCCACTCGGCCTTGGCTTCTGAGATGGAACGGGCTCAGCGAGCGCAGAACGATGCCCAAGCAATAGTACTCCGGCGTAAAGCACGCCGACGTCGCCACGATGAGGACGTCGAGCAGACGAAGACTGTTTCGCGAGCGGCCTTCTTGGTGCTGGATAGGGCGCGCCGAGCCCGGCCGTCTGCGACAGGAGATTTCGCGGCCCCCTTGTATTCGACGCGCCGGCACGGTGTCGCTTTCCAGTGACCACGGCCCGGGGACGACGACTTTGTCAAGGGCAGCGTCGCGTGCACAACGACTGCACCTAGATTATAGTTCTCCTCAGCGTTGGCGACTGCGGTCGTGAAAACAGCCTCGGTATTCCTCACGTTAGAGAGGCCGGCGTGACTGCACGAAGACGCCCTTTCAGTGGAGGCGGCCTGGGCTGGCATGGATTGTACCTCGTATATCAGACAACCGAGGGCCGCCCCGACCCTTGCGCTCGCCAAGGGCTTGTGGGTGGCCCACGACGAGGCCCCCGACCCCGTCTTCTGGCCGATCCCGGAGGAAGAGTTCGCGGAAAGCAACAGTGGCAAACAGCGACGCAGCAACAGTCGCGACCGCAGGTATAGCACCCGTGGGGGTAGTGGTTCCGGTGGCGGCGGAAAAAATGGTGGGGATGGCAACCACCACCATCGCCGCAAGGGTGACAACATCGGTGGTGCAGGTTGGGGAGGCACGTCAGGTACTGGTGATGGCTGAGGACGCTGCCGAGGAAACAACCATATCTGGAGGAGGCACCGCAGCTCTGGAGGAGGCACCGGAGGACCGCGAAATATCCCGCGTGGTCGTTCAGCGGGGGACGGCTCGTCCACCCCCTTCCGCTCGTCTCCCGGCTCGAGCACGGACCACGGCGAGGTGACAGTGTTATCGAGGGGCAAGAGACGAGAACATCCTGCCCTGGTCGATATTACTTCCTCCGCGTAACACCTGAGCAAACTGATTGTGTCTGGTGACCACAACAAGCCTATTCCTTTGGATTTGTCCCGCGCGCATACCGTCGAGTTTGCGACTGCCACCGTTACAGCCAACGCGACGGTTGATGACCCATGTCGGTGTGCTTTCGTTAGCTCTTCTGCAAAGACGTACCCCGCCTTTCTATACTTTCGTTCCCAGCTTCTTGAACAAGCCTGACTTGTCGCAGCAACAAACACGTTCGGTTCGGTCTGCAATATCTGACATACTCATGCGCTGCGACGATCGTTGCACATATGGTGTACGAGCGCCCGCTCAAACTGACATTCACCAGTGCCATAACGCCTGACGTACCCGCGACCGCCCGCATGGCCACCCTGATCGACGACATCCTCGAATAGGTGTCGAGAGTAGTGGACGACAGCGCATCGAAGCTTGAGGCCTTCACCCCCCATCTTCGCCTGCCTGTGGCTCACTTCGACTTGGTCGACACGGGGGACGTCTACACTAAGTTGCATACTTTTGAAGTGTGTAACGGAGCACCTTTTTTTTTCAATGGGGATTTCCGCGTGTTGGCATCATCAGTCACGGGGAGTGAATGTGGTTTATCTCCAGGGACCGATGGGGTGTTGAAGGTGGTTCGGAAGGCCCGGTAAATGAGCAGTTTCCGACACACATGCCTACGTTGCACTCTGGTTCGAAGGCAACATACTCGCGGCCATTCGCCTCGTTGGATGCTATGTGGAGAGCTTTTAGTGGCTTGGTAAGAGGCCTGCCGTCAACGGCAAAAAACGTCTTTCTCTACCTGTGTCTTCGATGGGTGCGCGGTCATCCGACCCGTCGGGTCCCCGGTCTGACGATCATGGGTGCGGCCGGCGCCGAGCGCCGTCCTTGTTGCTTTCATAACACACGGGACCGAGCCATCACCCAACTGTCATCCCCATCGACGATTCACATGACCCTTGGATTGACCAGACATCGAACTGCTGGCCATTAGAAGAGGTAATCATGCAGACGGTTTTGTCATTAGTGCCTCGTTCTAGATAGACGACCCTCCCCTTTGGAGCGCGCCCTCCTTTCACCCTCAACTCGCGCTGATGCCCTCAAAAACTACCGGGGGCTTTGCCTGAACTGCCACGAAAAAAGCACTCCTTCAAGAATTGTACGCATCCTTTCATTAATGCGAGCGGCGCTTTGAACCCTAAACTTGGCCACTTGGCGACAATGACGCATACCAAGGTTGGCATGCACGCATGATCTACTACCGCCGGGACGGAAAATCTTATCGCCCGAACAACCACAAGAAGTATTGTCGCCATCATTGAGGTCCATCGCGAGGGTACCACTAAGATCAGGCCCAGACAATCTGTCTCAATGATCACACATAAAAGTCGAGTCACCATGGTTGTATCCCGCCCTCGCCCGCCTCTTCTGCCCCAGCTCCTGCTCCAGGAGTACACTTTGGAGCCGCCTAAAACACGGGCAGAAAGTATAACGCGCGCCGGCCTAGCACATTCCGTACCGGCAACTGACAGCTCGACGACGGTACGGCACATTCGGCCTGTCCGTAAAAATCACTGTCGGGGACACCTTTTTTGGTTTCAGAGGATACCCCTGCACCTATTTCTAGCCTGCACAATTATGCGGCATAAATTGCCTCTGTCAAGAGCCCACGGGTTATTTAGCCATCTGCTGACAAATGCCACACCGTAGTACCGGCGGCGGGAACTAGAGCTTCGAGCGTTGTTCCCCCTAGCCAGGTAGTTGTTTCGACGGTGACAATGAGCGCTTCCAGCGCCGTTCCCCTCAACCACAGCATAAACTCGCCGATGGGGCCACGCCCTTGGAAGGCCGCCCCCATTAACCACGGTTCTGGAGCCTGCGCTTTGCGCGCTCTCCCTCAGGCACGCGCCGCGCAGCAATGTAGCTTCGGTGACGGCGCGTCGCCGTTTTTTCGCGAACATGTTCGTCCCCCCCTTTCCCTGGCCAGGCGCCGACGGTAGGTGTGAGGTGAGGGACGGCCGACCCTCAAACACTTTTCCTGTTCTGCAGGTGGCAATCGGTTGGAGGTGTGGGAAGGGCAACACTAAAACACCAAGATCTTGCGACGCTCGATCCGGTGTTTGATCGCGATAGAAGCGTGCGCTCTGTCCGTTTTCCCATCATGGAGGAGTGAAATGAATTAACTTCATGGTCTCCTTTCTCCGAGATGCCTAACGTAAACGAGCCTCGTCGAGTGAAAGTACTTTTGACACCTGACCGAGCCGCGCTCTAGAAAGTGCCCACAGGGTCTATGGGAGCTGTTTCATCTTCTAGCACCCTAACCCACGTGTTTCAAGCTACGTCTGCCTCAGTGGTACAAGATGGAGATGCGATACTGCGTGGCGGCTCAGTGGCGACGTCGCGGCCTCTAGCCTGATCATGTAAAGGCTATTCCTGAAAACGTACAGAAGAATCGCGCCTCCAGTATATCAAAGCTAAGAGCCCCGGTTCTTTCGGTCGCAGTTAGAGCACGTTTCTTGCGATTTTACAACAAAGAGCGAAGAGGCCACGACGGGACAAACGGTGGGTTCGGACTCGCGTCGCGTGCTCCCGAGGCGTAGTGTTCTTGACGGAGACACTGCAGGCGCAATGTGCCAAGGTGTGGCGTTCCCAGAGGGGTACATTCCAAACCCAAATGTCCAACAAGGTTACCGACGGGTTGTCACCGTCGGTGTTGAACTACTTTTCGGGTGCGATGCGAGTGGCTTCATACGAATTTCCGCCAGCGAGCAAGGAGAACCCGAGGTCTGGTGTTCCCGGACGGGGACATTGCAGGCCCAGCTTTCAACAAGGTTTTTTACCTTTTTCTCTTCCATTCTCCACAGGCAGGGTGGTGTTGATCTGGCAGCCCCATCAAATTTGTCACCGCTGTCTCCTTCGTCGTTTGTCGTGGACGACGTGCCATGTTCTTGCCCGAAGCAGTGTATGATATCCGAACATACCAGGTTTTTCCAAGACTATCGAGGAGTGAAGTTTATATTTCGTCGCCTAGTGTAAGCACACGCAAACGCATAGGCCGAGGCGTGGGCAATTTTAACTCCGCTGTTGGGGACAGGGAGAAGCGAACCGCCTTTTTTTTCTAGCACCTGCGTCTGAATTCGCGAAGGATTCAGTGATGAAAATTCACTTTTTGAGCTGTGACAACAAGATTCTGGCTGAAGCCAGACCTCTAGACCAAGTGTGGGGCATTGGTCTCCGGACGGATGATCCCAGAGCCAACAACCCATGCCCGTCGAGAGGAAACATTTGCTCGGTGAGGCACATTCTGCCGTTCGCGAAGCACTTAGTGGCTGTGAGACCAGCTCGGCGGACCAGACATCCCCTGATCGGTTCCGCACCTGCACTGCGCATGGAAAAACCAAGAGATCTCTTCCGCGCTTCGGCCGGGCCGATAGCAGCGGCCAGCGCTCGCACAGGCTGCCCTACGGAGTTTCTGACCTATTTCTTGGACGCGTTGGTCGACCAAAAGCCGTGAATATTTGGAAATCACCCCTGTCGTTGACCCTGACTTTGCGATGTCAGACTACGGCCCGTGCTTTGTCAGGGGTACTGTGACCCTAAGCGACGTCTTGTTCACTATGAAAATCGCGTGTATCAGTCGAGAAACGATCGACTCGCAGAGGCAATGAACCTTTAGATTTGGTGACCAACAGCATTGTACGAGCTCCCACGTGCCTGAGAGATTGCGTTGGAGACCGCAGTTCCGCATATCCTGCGGCCACAAGGCACAGGAGAGCATTGGCAAAGTGGGGGTTCACAATTCACCAGTATATGGATAGCTTGAGTTTGTTTCCCTCGTTCGAATGCACGCTCAAGTACCACAAAGGCAGCGTCAACGGCATCGTCGATATTTCTGGCCCGTATGCCAGAGCGTGCTACGGAGTACGAGCGCCACCACGCCGGGCCTATGAGAACTACTCCCCTATGACTCACGCTTTCTACTTGTGATACGCCGATTGAAACTGCAATATTGGACGCTCTCGACGACGCGGCTGATTTGCGGTTCGATGATTCCGTCGCGCAATATTCGTATGCCGAGTAAAACCGAAAGCAGCCGCTGAGCCGACGTGTCACGCCACGAGGCAACACTTACATCTTGCTGTTCGCTGATTGCTTCAGTCGTCGGGCCGACATGTTTCCCGTCACTGCCGCTGAGTTCACCGGGGAGGATACGGCCAATATCCTTGTGAACCAATACATCCCCTTGTGGGGGTGCCTGCGAACTATACTCTCGGACAATGGCCTACAATTCTGCTGCAAGCTTTCACAAGCTGTACATCAGCTGTTGGGCGTGCGCAAGAAGGCTACGACCTCCAGTCGTTCCAATTGTAACGAGAGCGTTGAGCGAGTTAACCACACTATGTCCCAAATGCTGGCTATGGTCGTCAACGAGCGACAACACGATTGGGACGCGCTTCTTCCTCAGGTTGAAATCGCTTACAACAATTACGTCAACGCGGAGACGGGCCTGACGCCCAACAGTGTCTACATGGTCAGGCTCCCACGCCCCCCCCTGATGGGTTTCGACCGCACCGGCGTCGTGGGGCACCAGAGTCTGGCCCGCGACTACCCGGCCTATTGCGACTTGGCCACCGACCGACAACAGGGCGCAAGCGACCTTGTTCGCGCACGATACGCCTTCACTGTTTCTCGCACGACACCGCAGAAACCCCGTAGTCACGGACGCGCTGCGTCCGGCATCTAACTTTGCTGTCGGTGGTTGGGCGTGACTGTACAACTCTGCCGCCACCATCCACCCTCTGGTGTGAAGAAGAACACGGACATCAAGGTGACCAAGGCCAAACTCGCATTAAACTGGACGGCCCTCCACATGGTATTGGCTGTCGGCCCCTGCTCCGCGGCCGAGACTCCGGACGACTCGCCACTTTGGAAAGCCTCCTCTATTTGGGCCTCCCTTTCTACCTGTTCGTTCGGACGCTCGTCGGCATGTGGCGATTTTTTGCTGCAAGCTCTGCGTCAACACCCACAACAGCGGGGACATGCCAAGTGCCTATCGGCGGGACTAAAGCATTATGTGCTCAATATGTTTTCCAAGAAGTCCCCTCCGTACCACGTCACAAAAGACGGGTTTATTACCACCTTCCAACGGCTGGAAGTGGAGCACATCGCCGGCTATCAGCCAACCGGGGGACGAGACGACATCACCGCGGTGCTATGAAAGACGCATTGGACCGGACTCTCTGAACCTTCCTGGGAGCGAGAAATTGACTTCCACCTCTCCCGCCCCAACCTTTTGCGTTATTGAGCCGGCATATCGAACCACCTCCGCCAAACCGACCGCCTCTACCGCTGAACGCGGATCGGGCGGCACAGCGCATGATCTGCCGCAACAATGGGGAGCGTATGCAGCGCTGGGCTACGCTTATGTTACCCCCGTCGAATGGACCCGCCGCCACCACAACACGGTGCTTCTTAAGGGAGCCCACGTTTGGTACATAGGAGACGATGAGTTCTGGTGGCTTGGAAAAATCAGCGCGAGCGGAGGACGAGGTAAAGCTGGTCCGCTTTCTGGACGACCCGGAACCGATCAAACTTCCTCTTCCCCCGCCGCGCTACGCGACTTTGACGAGAGCCTTACAAGGCTTTTGGGTCCTGAAAGTTCACATCGCCAGAGCATTTCCTCGGTGGATTCAACCTGACGTAGATGTATCTCGAGGTGCGATGTGGCCAGTTGACTTTCAAGCCACCGCCGTCCCTCGATAGTTCTCCATTATTTGCGTGGTTCACGGGGTTTGGAGTATTGTTCTCTGAGGTTTTCGTGGTGTTTCGAGCGATTTTGGTTTACGGGGTGTGGGCAGGTTCTAACCATAATATTTCGCAGTCTTGCCGCCCCCGCCCCCCCACCCTGTGCCCAGCCACGGACCCGGTGCTCACGCCGCTATCTCAGTCGCTGGACTGCCGGTTTTTCGTGTTTGTCCATGTTCGCCCTGACGACGCCCTCCCCACCGCAGATCCGGGGGACGACGAGGTTACCCTGTTCGCGCATACCGTGGTGCAGGGCTATATATGTAGCTGTGTTATCGTTTCTATATTTTTGTGTTGTATTGGTTTTACTTGTTTCGTCTAAACACTCCCGCCCATCGCAGGACTGTAGGTGGTGTCACATTCCATTCTGGGAATATTGTCGTTTCCTCATCCAACCCCGGCCATGCCAACGGCCCGCGGGAATTTTGTTGTATGACTTGTACCTTGTAGTAGCGCCTGTGTTCCCCTTCCTTTTGAAAAATGTTTGCATTCCATTATGTGGTCTGTTTGCCTTAGAGCCTTTCCTCCCCGCCTCCGCCACACCGCCAGCACACGACAGACTTTTAGTGTAGGGTCTGCGTTCCATTCAAATGTTTTCTTCGCGTTCTCCTTGCTCCATAGCCAGGCCGTTACATGGGTTTTGAGGAGCCGCATTTTTTCATGGTCTAGTTCGAAGAACCAGAGTTTCCCCGACTCTCCCACATCTGAGCATATGCGGCTCATCAAGGTGGGCTAGTCTTATTGTACGGCTTTGAAATACCTGTAATTATCTTGTTTGACAAGTAATTGAGTGTTTGCATCGTATTATATGTTGGCGTTGTCTATTTGGGGTCGTCAGGAAATAAAACAGAGGCATGCGCCTCGGCTCTCAGTTGCCATCCTGGGCTCTCTGGAAATAGTTGAGCTGCTTCTATACTACGGCTAAAAAAGTGAGTACTCACCGAGGACCTTCTCAATATGCCGACCTGCAGGGGACACTCTGTGCCCCAACGCAGTAACTTAAGCCAATGCATCCCTCGGATGAAAACATAACTAAAACTTTTTTGTCGGGAGTGAGCATACGATGTGAGAGGTCCATACTCTGGTGCATATTCGTCTCACTATTCGCGTTTGGAAAGCCACCCACACCTCAATCGAGCCAGGAAAAACTTCCACCAATATAACCCTTTGGCCAACCGCTGGGAACAATCAGTAGGAGACAGTACATGGATCGGTAGTGATATTATTAGTTGAGGTTGTAGGGCCTGCATTTCCGGCCGGCGCATGCCTGCACTTAGCCTAGGCTATATTCTTCCGATTATTCGAGGACACGGTTCTCTATCTTTGAGCACTACTGGACGTGATCACTCTGTGATCTTTTGTAACCGGTGTGATACCTTTCACTGTTTTTTTTTTTCATGTATGAACTACCTCTCTGTGATGTTTCGCCTACAAAGGATACGCCGGCGCTGCTGTTACTGCACCTTCTATTCTCTATTTCAATATAAACTGCGACTTCCAAAAAAACGTATAGGCCTGCCGCTAACGTGCAATACTCGAGTTCGTGTTCCTGAAATCAGAATGTAACGCGCAGCGTGAGGTGCATGTTGAATACAAGGGTTCTGCCCCGACGCGCAACGCGAAGTTTACGCGGTTTCAAGAACATCGGATAACGGGAAAATCGACGAAGACAACTCGTTGTTTTGTCGTGCTATCAGCCGTCCAATCTTTCCTAGTACCGGCACCTACGTACGACAGGGCTGAAAGCTGACGCGGGAACTCACATTTTTACCAAATGAGACGTCACCAGACCAAGGCTACGGTAGGGGGGGTACCCCCATTTTCACTGGTGTGTTTGAGCCACTCGCACGAGTAGCTCTGTACCCTACGGATGAAGATGGTTTAGGAACTTGGTTTGCCGCAGCTTAGATCACCTTTGCATTGCGGATTGATTTCGTCAATTTAAAACATAAAGAAAACGTAAGATTGCATAGGAACAAAGGGGTTACTCGCGCGAGTGACCCCTAGCCACTGAAATAAAAGGCCCAAAAGGGGACCCCCCTACCGTAGCCTGGGTCACCACTTGTTCTGCAGCAGCAGGAGCCTTTCTATCGTAGTCCATATCCGACCTACGGTATCGCCCCGCCCCCAGAAATAGATTCCTTGAAACTTACCCTTCGGCTAAACAATTAAAACAGACATACGAGAACAGCGAGATACTGGTCTAATAATGGCAGAGGAAAATAAATTGACACACTATGCTGCAGATACTGCATCTTGGTTATCACATGAAATATAGAAGAAGTACAATGGGTTGCAAAGAGACAAAGACACAAAAGAGGAACTCGGGGTCTCTTGGGGATGCATAAACACCACCGTGCACTGACACGTCAAACAAATCAAGTTGGAAATCGAGACGGGAGGGGGCAACCCCGCCCCCCCCCCCCCCCCATCGCTTTCCCCTCTCTAAACCTGAGCAATAGACTAATTATATACCGCTTTACGTAGCTTCAACTTGGGGACGACACAGAGCCATCCTCCCCGCTCGATTCAAATGCTACCATACAACAATATAAACAAACACTGATTGTTGCTGTGCGGCGACCTGTAGACCATAATAGGTGTGCCCAGTTGCAGTGACTGCTGTACAGCTGTCGTAAAGAGCCTACAAATGAGGTATGCGCTCAGACAGTCTTGGAACCGCTCTGGGCCGGCAGATTTAGTATTAATAGATGGGCACTACCTCGAGCACGTCGGGGGAGACGCGGCATAGCGTGTGGGTTTGTCGTTGTGGATACGACCTTGGCCAAAGGCCTACGCTATCTACGCTCGACTTGCCATGGGCATTTGGACCAGCATACATCGTTTTTCTCGAATTTGGAGGAACACCATAGGCATCCTCTCCATTAACGAGGCCCAGCTGATTCTGATGGTATCATCGGCTCCCCTATTTTTTTTTGTTTTTGACCGATATATATGATACCAGAGGTACCTGGTACCTGGTACCAATCACACCTAAAAACAAATTGACCTTTTTCAAATCGTCAATAGCATTGCGAAGAAGACGTTTAAAACACTGTAATACACAAAAACGCTGAGATTCAATAGGTATGCCTTTTGGCCTTGCGCTTCAGAATCTATTTCCCGTAGCCCGCATCCCCCAGGGAGGCATAAAATGTCAGCAGCGCAGTGCTTACCGGAGCTCCATCATCCAGAAATCAAAAACACAGTCCCGTTGTATTGGGTGCCTCCTCTGCCTCTGTTTGGGAACGTGAAGCCCCCCCAGTGACCATTCGGCGCCACGCAGGAAGACCGCCGAGAAGCCGATACTGTCGTAGGCGAAACCCTTCAGAGTGTGTGCCAATACGGTTTCTCGTGAGCCCCTCCCCAGTAGAATAATTGCAACATTTCCCGAAGTAGGCTACTTGGCAAGAATGGAAAAGGGGGGGTGGACCTCCGTGTCTCCTCCGTGTCTAACAACACCTTTCCCAGCATATGAACAACTTTCTCAGCGTCTGACAACCTTTCTCAGTGTCTGAATATCGTTCTCAATGCCTGACACATCTCCGGTGCTGGTACCATTGCGGCCCGGGTCACACTTAGGCAGCGTCAAAACCGGATATCTGTGCCATCCCTGGGCCGTGTTGACCCCCCTCCGTACACACGGACAAGACGGGTGTACTGCAACAGCAGTGCGAAGCATAGAGTAAGTATTTGATATATATTGTTATCGTTTCACAGCCGTCCATGCCGCTGCTGCAATTCCCACCCACCCCCGCCCCCAACGCCCCCTCCTTCCCCACCACCCGCACCATCGTCTAGACCAAGCACCACGCGTATAGCAAACCCTCTACATCTATGCAACCTAAAGCCCTCCCCCCCCGCCCCCGCCCCCCAATGCCACATTCCCCCCCCCCTCCCCCACAAGAAATATTTACAGTTTCCACGCACAAATTGACTTGCCCCACCCGTCCCCTCCCCCCGCTCCCCCCCTCCCGTCCCCCTTTTGAACAAAATCAGCCCCCCACGTCCTTAAAAACTCCGCTCTCCCCTCACCGGATATTCGACTTACAGGATTCACTTGATAAGCTAATGCATTTCCTTCCACAGCTGTCAGATTTTTTGCCCCTCAGAAACGGGTTTTATAGTTTCCGCGCACAGACTGCCCAACATCACCCTGTTGACCCTGATAGCTACACTGTAGTTGCAAGGGGAGTCGCCTATCTATATGCTCAATGAGGACACAACCCGTAATACGCGCGATCGGAGTACCACACACAGCTTTCAAAGGTGAGTTTCCACAGATATTCGATCTCACAGCTGGAGTGTAACTTATTTCGTATAATATATTTCTTTGCGCTTGAAATCGTGGTGGCATATTTGTAGCGTACATGCCGTACACTCAATAAACGTAAGACACAATTTGACGTGGTTTCGACAATAAAAGCCGCGCGCGTTACGTCAGTCATCGCCTACCCCCCCCCCCCCCCTTGGTTTCTCAACCAAAAAAAATCAACAAAACAAATGGTGTCCCAGTAAATGCACCGCACACGCACAACCACGGGTTTATACACTGCAAAGCTGTAGCGGCTGCGGCAGTCGCCTCCCCAGCTTCTGCGACACGGCGTCTATACGGAAAGGTCATCCAGGCGTCATAGGCTCTTTGCGTACCCCCATCGACGGCAACACGTGCTAGTGCGCTACGGAATCGTGCGTGCTAAACGTCGTGGAGGCTGCGCCGCTGTGGTCCCTGAAACTGATACCCAACGTCGTTTCTAATCGCCACGTGCCTATATATATTACATCATAACGCGTCGACATATGTCCTGCACGCGTACACTGTACATACCGAAATTCAGTGCGTTCGCGTGAGTCGTCATGATCAAATTATAAGCTATGCACACTGATCGCACCCAACCATATAGACCACATCTGTGCCCTGCCATAAGCCGGCTTTGCGGCGTGCTGGGACATAGACCTGATATCGCACATTTCTTATTCTAACGATAACTAAAATTAAGGGGAAAAACGCGAGACGGGCGGCACACTTAATCTACAGGACATACTACGGACATATTATATGGAGGCACAAGAACGGAAAGTTGTGGCACGGTTAACGCCGAGAAACGATGAAGAAGAACGAGCGAACTATGTGGTGACAAAAGACACTCCCCCATCCCGTTCTAAACGCCAAACGCGTAGTACATGAGTACCACGACTAAAGACTATCACGACCACTGCGACACAAGCTCGCCTTTGACTAGTGTGCAGCCAGCCAACACTTGCATGCTACACCACAACAACCTGCGTCAAAGCTGTTGCGCACCATCCATCTTCGGGTCTAGGACACCATCCATCTTCGGGTCTAGGACACCATCCATCTTCGGGTCAAGGACACCATCCATCTTCGGGTCTAGGATTCGATCACATTGCCAGCTTGGCCGGATGCACCCCCTGCACTCGTCTACCGCGATCAGGGGGGCGGAGGAGCGCCGGCCACTACGTTTCCGCAACGACAAGTATTAGCCCGACCCATTACGGTTCAAGCACAAACCAACCGATTGAAGGTAATTGTCCACATCTGTATAGACGGACAAGTAAGTGAAGCTAAAAACCAATCAAAACTACTAGACGAAAGAAAGCAACCCGGAACGAAATTTCCTGTAGAAGCAACATCCACATACCACTAATGTTTTGAGACTACATCATAATAAGTAAAAAAAAACACGATGAAATTATCACGAGGAAGTGAGCTATATACACAGGGACAAACACAGGACCACAAACGGTGCACGAAATTTAAGAAACAAAGAGAACTGACTCGATGCACAGTGTAGTATTAGCGTAAAGCAATCAGAATACGATAATTCGCAAGTGCAGGTAGAGAAAACACGAAGAACTACGTTGTGCACTCAGATAGAGGGGGGAGAACAGCCTCTTTTCAGTTCTAAACTGGTCTTGAAAAAAAACCGAGCATGACACCACCAAGAAGAAGCTGCGAGAAAACACAATTTTCGGTAAAACGAAGAGCGTGTCCAGTCAAAACTTAGTAAACAAAATACAAAACATAGAGGTAGGATATACCTCAACATAAACGGATAAACGGTGCTCGACAAACAGGTACCCAGATTAGAAGGAGGGAGCCCCCAACATGGAACATCCACACGAAAACTATAATGGAGCAGAATAATAACCAAAACTTAACACATGAACGAGACGGAGGGTTATTCTATTAAAAAACCACAAGGATAATATGCCACCACAACTAGCCAAAAATGTTGCCGCAGAGATTGATAGGTTTGGGAAGAAGTCAATAGGAGAAACTGTCGGACAACTAGAGAAGCGAAAAAGAGCAATTCAACCGTAGTCTCAACAAGAAAAATATATGCACAGAAGTTCTGAGCTACAGTTAAATCCCTAGGCTACTATAAATGATAGGTCAAAATTTCCATGCGGTATCTTTTCTTGACAAACGGACACTCCATTATTAGGGCACGTGTTGTGTCGTTCAAGAAATCCCAATTATTTGAATACTCGGCAGCACGTGTGCTGCGGCAATATCCACCCTGACTGACCGCCTGCAATGTTTTAGCTTGCAGTTGGATGCCGCCTGTCGAGACGACGGACGTTTTGTTGACTGGATTCTTCTGGTCCTTCTCTTTATCGTCCTCTTTATGTTTGATTTTCGTGTTGGCGCTTGTTGGACGCGATAGCGATGTTGGTGGCGGAACGTCAAATTGTGGTCGCCCATGACGTTTGCGTGTTTCGTGTCGGCGCATGTTGGGCGCGATAGCGATGTTGTTGGTGGCGAAACGTAAAATTGCGGTCGCCCATGACGTTTGCGTTTTTCGTGTTGGCGCTTGTTGAATGCGTTAGCGATGTTGATGGCGAAACGTCAAATTGCGGTCGCCCATGACGTTTGCGTTTATCGTGTTGGCGCTTGTTGGACGCGATAGCGATGTTATTGGCGTAACGTCAAATTGCGGTCGCCCATGACGTTCGCGTTTTGCGTGTTGGCGCTTGTTGGACGCGATATCGATGTTAGTGGCGAAACGTCAAATTGCGGTCGCCCATGACGTGCGCGTTTTTCGTGTTGGCGCTTGTTCGGCGCGATAGCGATGTTAGTGTCGCAACGTTGAATTGTCGTCGCCCATGACGCTTGCGTGAACGTCATGGGAGGCCGCAATTTTTACGTTTCGGCACTAACATCGTTATCGCGCCCAACAAGCGCGAACACGAAAAACAAAAAAATAGAAGACGATAACGAGAAGGACCAGAAGAATCCAGTCGAAAAAACGTCCAGTCGAAAATGGCCATTTTCGACTGGCGGAATCCGATCCTGTATAAGAGATGGCCTCATGGATGAAATTAATAAAATGTGAAAACATAGCACACCTGCGTTAGCTTTCCCGCAGGAAAAAAGGTGAAAGGACGATTGGGAGTGGACATCGAAAGCACGATTATTTACCTTCGTCAGCGGGTGGGCCTTCGCTTTCTCGCCAGTGGCAAACACGAACCGGCGGTGCCATAGCCCGTATACACCTGAAGAGCAGAGCGGAACAAGTATCTTGCATTCCACGAAAATATTACGGTACGAACAGACGAAATGAGTGCACACGGACGAACACACATAGAGCACATAGATGTACCAAGACGATTGAATGTCTTGTGGGTGTTTGGAGTACCGAAGGTAGTAACTGCCTAATACCTGCAAGTACCTTGAGTAGTACCGGTACTATCCGCTGAAACCGAATATCCCAGGGGTATCTGGAGGACCTCTACTGTAACTAATACTCGCGACTGTCCAAGGCTGTTAATGGCTGCTTACGTGTCGAGCATCTGGTATATCGGAAGCTATAGACTAAGTGATTACTTCATGTGAGTACAAGGCAAGCGTAGCAAACTCTGTGGAAGATTCTACCTGTGCTGGTACGTTGAGTATCTAAATCTTCTGCGAATGAAGTATAATGTGCGCGTTCCAAAGCTTAAAATGACTGAGTATCTGCATGTACCTGAGGTGCCTTAAGATGAACATGGTTGACTACCTGTGGAAGTATGTGTGCAGTATCGAAGCCTGTGAATACATATCGACGAGTATACTATGGGGGGATCTCCAACTCCAAAACAAATAGCTGTGAGTACCTAAAGTTCACAACTCTAAACCAATGATTCTATAATCGGTTGAACACCTGGAGTATCAAACACTGTAAGACATTTTAACGGTATCTGCAAGTCCCTTGGGTACCAAAAACTGAAATGGACTACCTGCGATTGTTTTACGATCTAAACGAACGGTAAACATGATGAAAATATTGAGTGCCAGAGATACATTCAAGTACCTCGGATGTCCGAAGCAGAGCTGAATAACACCTGCAAGTTCCGGCCTGCGATACCAACAGTGGGATTTTCCTACCCCCGAGAACCTGGAATACCCGAAGCGGGTAATAATGACGTGTATCTGCCAGTGCCTGAAGTACAGAAAGCTGCCAATTATTGAGTACCTGGAGCATCCAAGCCTGCAACTGACTACGAGGGTGTACCTGTGCGTACCACCGTTCAGTGTCATAAACTGGAAAGGACTACTCGCACCCCCCAGTACCTGCGATTACAAAAAAAGCAAGTAAAAAATGTTACCGGCAAGAAACTAACGGCGTTGTTGATGAGTACCTGCAGGTTCCGGGAATACAAAAGGCATTTTAGGACGGAGTACCTGTTGAATACATGGTGTACCAAATTAACGGACCACTACCTGCGAGAATATAACCTGGAGTACTGGAAACGACTATACGGGAGTACTTGGAATACAAAACGTATGGGTGTAGACTATATGAATTATGAAACTGCGAGTCACTCGTCCTGCTACCGATGACTACCTCCAAGCGCCCGTAGAACCCAAACCTTTGCCACGGCATTTTCCGGGCAAGTCCAACCGCAGAATTTTCCACGGACATCCGCGCACTTCCACGGTCATTGCCACAGCATCCTCCAATACTGGAAAATCACCATACAGGGCAATCTACACGGGATTGCGGGAAAGTAAGGTTGGTCTAGGGTTAGCGTTAGGATTGGGGTTAGGTTAGGGTTATTCTTAATATGATGGATCAACAACCACAGAGCTCCTCCACTACCTACAGCGAATCAGCGCGGATACTACTTGGTGTGTGCTGAGTGCAGATGCCGTGTCCGCGGGTATTTCTGAAGGTGCCCGCGGGTGTTTCCGTGGGTGTCCTCGGACGTGTCCGTCGTGCCCGTGGGCATGTCTGTGATATGTCCGTTGGAGTTTGCGTGGACGTGTCCGCGGGTGTGTCCGTGGGTCTTGCCCTGGGGGATTCCGTGGACGCATCCGTGGGTGTTGTCGTGGGCGTGTCATTGGGTGTGCCGTGGGTCTTGCCGTGGGTGCTTCCGTCGACCTATCTGTGGCTATCCACGGACGTTTCCGTGGACAAGTCGGTGCGTGGGTTCGTGGGCGTGTTCGTGGGTGTGTCCGTGGGCGCTGCCGTGGGTGCTTCGGCGGACGTGTACGTAGCTGACCGCATTTTGCCGTGGCATATCGTGGGTGCTGCCGTCGACCTTGCCGTGGATAGTTCAGCGAACGTTTCCATGGCTAGTTGCATGGGCTTCCACGGAGTTACGCGATTTCCCACACAACTCCGTAGAAGCCCGTGGAATGTCCGTGGAAGCCCGTGAAAGGTCCGTGGTGGCGCGTGGAGTGTCCGCGGGCTGTCCCTGAAACGCCGTGGACATGGTCATGGAATGCCGTGAAGGTCCGTGGACACTTCCACCGTGTTACGTAAAATATTAAAGTAATGCATATCCCTCGAATATCTGGAGTAGAATTGAAATCCGGAAATGGCAGCTCGCGAGTACCTGGAGAACACAATGCTGCAAATGAACAGAGTGTCTGCAAGAACGTTAAGTGATGAACGATAAAATACCTGTTGAAAAGCCGGATCATTGCTGTAGCTGATTAATTCCTGTTCTGTACAAGCCTGGGGCAATATACGTAGCTGAAAATGACTACACGCGAGAAACTGAAATACCCGACGCCGTTAGTGACGAGTACGTCAGAGTCCCTGGAGTAACTGCAACTGCTTGGAGTACCCGAAGTTACCGCCGATGATTGATTGCCTGTGAGTACCTCTGGTATATGTTAAAAGCTGTAAAATACACACCTGGGGGGTACCTGCTCAAATTCATATAACCACACCTGGTTGGTACCAGAGTATCTGACGCTGTACCCGCCTATTACCTTCACGTAGAGCTGAAATATCAACGTATGCACGTCCCTTGACATTTGCCAGTATCTGAACCACAAAAAGCTGTGTGAATGGCTGAGAAGCTTCGACTGCCTGCAGTACAGAACTCTCAAGTAGATCAGAGAGAAACCTGCGAGTATCTGACTGAGTATCTGACACTACGCCTATGAAAAGAACTGCAAAAAAGTCAGAAATACATATTTTTGTCCCCCACCAACAGTATGTAAGTTCGTGTACAACGGATACCTGGTAAGCATCGGGGGAAGACGCGAATGACCCTTGCGCCGGGAGGCTTGAGTTCCGGACCGACGGCATGCGTGCGTTTCGCCCACAAAACAAGAGCGTGTTGATTATTCCGCGCACTAATCGAAGTACAACCCCTCCCCCCTTCTAACCAAACCCTAAACGGTTTCCCTCATCAAATATGTGCTCGTTCCCGCTTGGTGATCTAGAAAATCCCCGGGTGGGCGCCAAACCATCTGTGTCAAAGCGTCTGTGCCAACTGGGCGGTGTTTTTGCGAATGGATGTGCACCAGCACTGTTATATGTCAGACGGGTGCTACGATAGAGGTGCACCCCATTTTTCTGAGATTCATCATCTTAGGAGGTTAAGAAAAGTCCTTCGTAACCCAAACACTGATTTGGACAAATATATACACAACTGCTATCGGACGAAAAATCCCAAATGATCGAGGTATGCAACGATTATCATGCGAACAAAATTCCTATTTCTGACGATTTTGGATTGAGTAGCCCCGTCATTGAGAAACCATTTCAGACAAAAAGTACTCTATACCTCTATTTATCGCAGCACGTGCCGTTCAGACCGTGCACTACAACATGTCATCACGTACGGCCGATGGTACAGGATATAGCAGGAAGTTGTAGACATGATCTACCGTAGATCGTGATTTGTCCCACGCGAACGATTTCCGACTACAAAAACAAGGCAGCATTCTCCGCCCAGCAGCTAGCTTCTCGTGAGGGTACAAGTAATTTTACAGTTTGTTGCGAACGATGCAATCAAGACAAACTTTTCTGAACTCTTTAGTATGGCACAATTGTTCCCCACACAAAAACGGTGTCTACAACTTACCACACACGGAAATCGTTTCGCCCATCAGGTTGGTTGGCACTCTATACGGCTGGCGGAGAAACGCTTCCTCGCTGACGCAGCCATCACGGACAACATGGTGCAGCTCCAGCGAAACGAAGAAGGCGAGAAGAAGGGCACTTCACGCACTGACAAAGTCGACGGACGGAGGGGGAAGGAGGGGTAGGGGGTGCAGAGATTGTGGGGTATGCTGTACGCGGACGATGCGGGCTTCGTATCGCGATCATCAGAAGGGCTGGAGAGGATAATGACGGCGATCTTGACTGCGTGCTCGTCGTTCGGGCTTACAGTATCCGAGGCAAAAACAGAGATAATGTGCCTGGAAACCAAAAGCGGGGGGAAGGTGTCCTTCAGGATCATTGCAGCCGGCCAGGTATACAAACAAACAATCCAGTTTGTATACTTGGGCGGGGCTATCACCGCAGACAGAGACCTTAGCATTGAAATAACGCGGCGTCTTCAGAGGGCCTGGGTGTGCTTCCAGCGATACAAGATAGAAATCTATGATCGCCCGGGTGTGCCCTTGCGGTTAAAGGTGCGGTTGCTGAAGGTGGTCGAGACACTTCTGCACGGTTGCATGACGTGCAGCCCGAAGAAGCCTGACTATGACAGGCTACGACGGGTTCACCGCTCCATGCTCCTCCGATGCCTTCGATGGCGGAAACGGAACCGCGACGATCACACCCTATCGTACGCCGACGCGCTTGCCCAGACAGATTCCGAGAGCGTTGAGGCGATAGTGCGCAGACGGAGGATTTTGTTTTCTGGATTCGTTCACGTATGGGGGAGGAGCGTCTGCCACAGAGGGTGATGTTTAGGGAGTTTGTTGGGGGTAAGGGCTACTCAGGGGGGCAAGAGAAAGACTGGATGGATCATCTGAAGGAGGATATGTCGGTCTTTGGAATGAAATTCGAAGGATGGCGAAAGGCTGCTCATAAGGCTGGCAGATGGTTTCGAAGAGTAGAGGAGGGAGCCGAGTTGTTCATGCGGAATTGGCATGAAACGGAGAGACGCAAAGCTGCAGAGCGACGCGCAAAGGCTGCGGCAGCGCCATCCACCGTTGGCGTCTTTAAGCGGCCGGGGGGAGGGGGAAGGGGGGGGGGGGGGGGGGGGGGAGGGGATTGGGACAGAGGGGGGGAGGGGGGAGGGGGGGAGGGGGGAGGGGGGGAGGGGGACAGGTAGGAAGGTGGGAGGGGGGGAAGAGAGAGCGTCATGCCCAAGAAACTGAAGTCTGGGTTTGGCCATAAATCGTAATGAAAGTTGTGGGCCTTCTA
This sequence comes from Undaria pinnatifida, assembly GCA_012845835.1. Classification (NCBI taxonomy): domain Eukaryota; class Phaeophyceae; order Laminariales; family Alariaceae; genus Undaria; species Undaria pinnatifida. The sequence goes on along the minus strand of JABAKD010000025.1, from coordinate 11,683,971 downwards.
AAGGCCGTCACAAGATAGCATAAGACCGCCCTGACTTCTCCGCCATGTTGCGTTCTCTCCCAGGTGCCATTGATGATGGACGTGATACTCTTTGTTAGCCCAATGCCATCCTTAGCCAGTTCCTTGCTTCTGCTAGTATGACATTTTTCTTTTTTTTCGTTTTCTTTTTTTTTGTCTCTTCTTTCTCTTTTTCTTTTTTCTTATACTTGTCTTCTTCTTTATCTCCATTGCTTTCTTGTCTTGTCTTTTCTTTCTTTTCTTGTCTTTCTCTTCTCTTTGCTCGCCTTCTTCGTTTTGTTTCGTTTTTCTTCTCTTTTATTCCTTTCCTTTATCTTGTTTTCTACTCTTTGTTTCTTTTTTTCCAATCGAATTACGCCTGTCGTGAATATGTATGCGTAGTGCTAGATATTACGTGTAATATATACGTGGTAGTCTTCCTTGGGTGGCAATCGGAATATTTGGTTTCTCCAGGCGTGAGTAGTGAGACGTATGCACCGGCCTGGATTTGGCACATCGTAGACAGACTTTCGATTTCACTTTTATATCTTTCTGGTGGAGGCATGAATTGCGTCGGCTGTGATATATGCGGGTACCACCTTGGGTTGTGTGTGATTTTCCCTGGGGTATTCCTCAGCTCCAGAGTGACTGGAGCCTGGCCTGTGACCACGGACTTGATTATGCGAGTTATTGTAAGAACAACAGCAACAACAACAACAAAAACGGCAATCCACTCTACATTTTCCCTCAAAATATTAGTACGTCGTGTAATATGATTTATGGAAATTATATTACACTGCAGCTGTGAGATCGAAATTTCGTCGACCGTTATGTTTGTTTGCAGGCTGTGTGACTCACTCCGATCGCTGGTATTGTTGTGTGTGTCTTCATTAAGGGTAAACATCGTTGTCTCCCCTTAGAACTACAACAGTAGCTTGTACCGGGGTCAGCACAACGATGCTAATAAATCTGTTCATGGAAACAATAAACACTCTTTCCTGCCGGGGACAAAAAAATGACGGCTGTGGAATGCACCAGTTTATATTGTACCAGGTATGTCCTGTTGCCGTATGACCGGTGAGGAGATGGGGTGGGTACGGAGTCGCTCACGTTAATTATAGGACCTTGTTGCAAGGGTAATGCTAGCAGGTGATAGTGGGGGCTTCGGAGAAAGGTAGGGGTTGGGGTAATTTGAACTTGAAGACCGTGTAAGTAAATTAGAGCTACTGTTCGTCGGTGGCTCTAAAGGTACGGATGCGATATCACCTGTCAGGTGGTGGTGTTTGTAACTATGGTGGATTTGGTTTTTGGTTGGGCGGGGGGGGAACGAAGGTGACAGGGACGGGGGGAGAGAGGGGTTAAGAGGTAGGGCGGAGGGGGGTAGTACGGGGGGCGGGTGGGTGGATGGGAGCGAAATGTACTATTTTCACGACAATACATGTAAAAAAAACGTTACTGTTAAACCCTGTTGCCAACTCACTCTGTTCCCGTTGCAAAAAAACAGCTAAAATGCTCCCCACGTCAAACCCTTGCCCACACTTGAACAAATTACATCAAGTCCAGTTGAGCATTTTACACAAAAAAACTATAATGAGGTGTACTGATAGGGACAGCTTACGCTATACCTACAATGGGACCCGAAGGGTGCGCCAGCTAGCGTTGGGCTGCGAAAGCAACTGAGTTAAATCGACACACGACGCGTATGAAAATACGTGGAAGTGTGGTGAGCTAAATCTTTTTTTTTCCCCATCCGCCGGAGAATAAAAAAAAAAAAAACTTTAATGAGGTATTCTCACACATTACAATCAAGCGAACATGCTTTCTGCTATTTGCTACGTAATTTCCTAGTATTTCCCACAGGTTAACATCATGTGAAAACATTGGTATCCCTCAAACAAAGTACTGTGTTTGCATAAGAGTCAGTAATTGTGCTGCTGGTAGCCACAGACTAACGAAAGTAAAGTACCAGTTAAATTCGGTAGCGAGTCGGTAGCAGCAAGCCTAGCAATGTAGCCGCGCGGACGTTGGAGTAGGATAGGTATAACCTTTTACATATATTATAAAAATTAAAATACACTCCAGCTGTGAGATCGAAGATTTCGTCGAAACTCATCTTTGCAAGCTGTGTGTGATACTCCGATCGCGCGCATTACGAGTTGTGTGTCCTCATTAAGGATATAGGTCGGCGACTCCCCTTACAGCTACAGTGTAGCTATCAGGGTCAACAGGATGATTTCAGTCAGTCTGTGCGCGGAAACTATAAAACCCGTTTCTGAGGGGGACAAAATCTGACAGCTGTGAAGGGAAAGGGGGGGCCTGGTTGTGATCAAAAGCGAGCGGGTTTGGAGGGGGGCGGGGGGGGGGGGGGGGGGGGGGAAAGGGGCAATTTGTGCATGTAAGCTATAAATCCTTTCGAGGGGATAAATCTGACGGTTTTGGCACCAGTATATTATTGGGGGCGGGGGGAGGGGGGGGTGGGGGGGTTGGGGCGGGGGGGGGGGTGGGGCAGCTCGATATGTGCCTGGAAACTATACATTATTTCGAAGGGATAAATGTGACATTTTTGGAAATAATACATCAGTTTATCGTGTATATCCTGGGGTAAGTCGTACAATCAGTGAGTAAAGAGAGGGTGGAGTGTTCGAGGGGGTGGGGTTGGGATGGGTTGGGGGGGGAGGGTGGGGGGTGGGGGCGGGGGTGGGGGGTGGGGGAGAGGGGGGGGGGGGGGGGGGGGGGCTTTACGTGAGGGGTTTGTTATACGTGTGGTGCTAGGTCTAGGCGAAGGTGCGGGTGATGGGGAAGAAAGGGGCGTTCGAGGCGGGGGGGGGGGGGACACAGCGGCATGGATGGCTCTCGAAAGATAATGAGGTGATATCCTGTGCGTGAAGTGTTTATTAATGTGGCGGATTTCGATATTTGGTGGGGCGTTTGAGTAAGGGAGAGCAAGAGGGGGGGGGGGGGGGATAATTTTTGAGGAGGTTTAGGTCACAAATAATATTCAAATACACTTCGGCTGTGAGATCAAAGATATGTATCAGCTTGTCATACGCGTGGTGCTAGGTCTAGGCGATCGTGCAGGTGGTCGGGAAAGAGGGGGCGTTGGAGGGGGGGGGGGGGGGGGGGGGGGGGGGGGAATAATTGAAACCTTCGTCATGGATGGTCAGAAAGATAATGACGTGGTATCAACTGCGTATAGGTGGTTTATTACTCAGGCCGATTTTGATTGTGAGTGGGGCGTTTGGACAGACTAGGCGGAAGGGGGGGGGGGGGATCGGGGGACGGAGGGGCGGGGGGGGGGAAGGGTTGGGGTTTGTTATATATATATATTCTCCGGCGGGTGGGAAAAAGAAGCGTAAGCTCCCCACACTTCCACGTATCTTCATACACGTCGTGGGTCGATTTAACTCACTTGCCATTGCAATCCAACGATAGATGGCGTGTCCATCGGTTCCCACTATGTGTGTGTGTGTGTGTGTGTGTGTGTGTTCTTCACATTAAACCGTTTTTCTACTCGTCGACATCCAGCACACCCATTGTCCGTACTGATTCTTCACCCTAGAAAGATCAGCTCTGTGGTCACAAGCCACGACACAGAGATAATGCATCGTAATGCATTCGACAACGCAATGTCATGCCCTAGTACTGGGTACGACAGGCACAACATACATACGTCAGCAACAGAAATACATTGGAAGAGAGAAATACGAAATAAACAAAAACAAAAACAAAAACAAAAAACAAAAACAAAATAAGAAAACAAATAAAAACAAAGATAAAAATAAAAATAAAAACAAAAAATGAAACAAACAAAACGAAGGGGAAATCGAAGAAACAACCCAACCGGAGAGGAGAGCCAAAGCTCGGAAAAGAAACACAATAAAATAAAATGAAAGAAAATAAGTTAAAGTAAAACCAAAATAAGATAATCCGAACACGAGCCAAAAACCTGGACACGCAAGGAGGGAACAAAGGGGAAAAAAATACCCCAGAAAAAGACGAAAAGTGCTATGTACCTACTAGTCGGCCTGGTACCTTGCTACCCTGTCTGCCATCTCCTTCCTGCCTTCGTCCACCGCGGTCTCCCTTCTATTCCTCCTGTTGCCCCCCCTGCCCCCATTCCCTTGGACGGCTTTCCTTCTACTCCTCCTGTTTCCCCCCCACCCCCCTTTGTGTTCTTCTCATTAAACCAAAATACCTTGTAAAAGAGAGAAACAACGAAAGAAACCAAGACAAAATAAATAAATAAATAAATAAATAAAAAGGGGAGCCAAAGCACGGGAGATAGAAACATACCCCGAGCATGAGCCAAAATGGACATGCAAGGGGGAAAGAAAGGAAAAAAATACCCCGGAAAAAAGAAACAAGTAAAAGAAGGAAGACTGGGAGGGCCAATATGCATGTATAGCGATAACGCGAGCTGTCCCTATCAGTACTAGGGCATGACATTGCGTTGTCGAATGCATTACGATGCATTATCTCTGTGTCGTGGCTTGTGACCACAGAGCTGATCTTTCTAGGGTGAAGAATCAGTACGGACAATGGGTGTGCTGGATGTCGACGAGTAGAAAAACGGTTTAATGTGAAGAACACACACACACACACATCGGCAGTCTTCGCTACCACCCTAGACTAAAGTTCTGACGCTTTCTCATTGACCTAGGGTTATGTGGTGGTCCGCAGATTCATTTTTTTTAAGAAAGGCTGAAAAAATATTTTGAAAAGCCGCAAGCGCGTCTCTCGGGTGATAGACCCGTTACAGGGTTTCATGCAAGTGAAAACATGACGTCATTAGGGGAACTTTGGCCGATATTTTCAATGAAGTAGGGTTAGGTTGGGTCCACGGCCGCGCATACTTCGTTAACACCATAGATTAGCCGTTATTGATCCAAACGCGGAGACAGCAAAATGCCCCAAGCGTCCGTGCCACTAGATCGTCAAGCCAGTGGCGCAAGGGAGTGTGGCATCATCCACACCTCCTCCCCAACGAATATGCCGTAGGTGTCTCTCCGAAGGCGCCTAATGGATGCGTGTCCTCGTGCGGCGCAGTCCGTAGATCAGCTTCAGCAGCAACAGAGTACTACTACAACAGCGGTCCTTTCATCTTGATTATCTCTTTAGACTCAAGACTAGACTACTACTGCATGCCCTTCATTTCTTATCCAAAGATTTCTTACTGACTATTACACGTATGCATATAGACTAATCGCACATCGAAAACGCAAACTTTCCACACAACACGACCGGGCAGTCATACCTGACGCAACGGTGTGGAACAACTCGCTGGCACGGTCATATTTTTTTCATCTACAATTCGGATGTGGCATCATTGTGGAGTAAGGAATTTAGATCTCCTTGCATCTCCACCTCCAGTTTTCATATAAACCAGCAACATGTGGTACACAAACACGGGGATGTTTTGTAGCTTGAGAGGAGAGAGTGCTCTACGATCTACGAAGGCTAATTCTGCAAACAAACGTCACACGTAGTCTAGTCTAATGAATACGGAGTGAATATTATCACATACTGTATCAAGTTATATCTGCGTACCACATTCAATGAAATGTTGTTGTTGTTATCAGACGGACTCGCATAATCAAGTCCATGGTCACAGGGGAGGCTCCAGTTACTATGGAGCTGAGGAATACCCCAGGGAAAAACAACAAAAAAACAAAAGTGGTAAGGCATATATCACAGCTGCGGCAATTCATGCCTCCACCAGAACGATATACAAAGTGAAATCGGGAGTCAGCCAACGATGGACCAGGTCCATACTGGTGCATACGTTTCACTACTCGCGCCTGGAAAAACCGACTATACCGCTTGCCACCCAAGAAAGACTACCACGCACGTGTATATTGCACGTAGTACTTTTTTTTTATCATACTCAGTTAGATGAGGAAAAATAAAGCTCACAACACTTCCACGTATTTCCATACTCGTCGTGTGTAGATTTAACTCCATTGTCTTCACAACAGCAATCGTCACTACGCGTACGCACGACAGACACAAGTCATTTAGAAAAAGAGAAACGAAGAAAAGAAAAATAGCTGAAGGAAAGGAAAAAAAAGACATACCAGCTCTGTACATTTGAGTCTCAATCAACAACAAGCCGATATTTATCGCCGTTCCTCAGCAAATTGCTGCACGGCACAACCTGCCCCACCTAGAGTATACCTTTAGATATGAAAAAAAACACATAGATAGGTATCTGGTGCTACGATTACTCGTGTTAAAGACGTGAATACATACCTGGTAGAAATTTTCTTTCAAAATACACTGAAAGCTGCAGTGCCAAAAATATATTATGTGCGCCGACGCGATTTTGTCCGAAACTATCACAAACTATTTGTGGGGACAGTTAGTTTAGGTTTGCCGGATAATGGCAGGTTCGAGACCTACAGATTATCGGCAGGCCGCTCGCTATATGTGCCTTCGAAAAAACTGCATGTTTGTATGTGTGCTCGGGGGATTGTTCTCCCCGTTTATCGAGAGATCGAAATAGATAATATAACCATCACCACGCACCTTGGGAGACCTGTGCACCGAAAGCACGGTGTCCAGAAAAAATGTTTTGAAGCCAGTCGCAAAGATTACAGTACACGCGGTTCACGTATATATGATTCTTGCGCGGGGCTAACATGTTGTCTCGCATTAACTTTGGCAAACATCTAGAGTCAGTGGTGACACAAAGGCGCTGGGGCCCTTTGAAGTTCCGAAAAATACATGAAATCAAAATTCGTCCGGGAAATACTATGCTTTCCCGCCCGAGAACGCACGATAAATTAAAGGCGCACGAGTGAATAACCCCCCGCGAGAGGTTCCAAAACTTTCGGCAGTGATTCTCGTATATAAACGATGCCAAATACCTATATCATCGACTTGATTTCAGCTATCATACTCTATAACTGGGCTGTGGTGTCACTTCTATCCAGAATGTTTCAGGAGCTCTCTAGACTGATAATGTAACGGAAATTACGCGAAAAACGAAAATGCAGGACGATAAGGTGTCACGGGGTAGTTCCCTGGTTTTGATGTGCGGCAGAAGAGCTAGTGTTGTAATAATGTTTTCCGCGGAAGAATCACATCTTGTCAGCGATGTTGGAGCCCACGCTCGTCACTCATCAAAGCACCCCGTCTCCTCGCACACAGGCAACTGACACCGACGTCTCTCTTGCACCACGTAACAGTTGGGAAGGGCACACATTTCCAGTTCAACTTCGTTTGTAGTCTGCTCGACCTACTGTATGTAGTGGGTCAAGCCGGGATTTCTGCTCGTCGTACGGTGACAACGTTCTACCGCGGTCGTCGGCAACACGACATCTCCGTCTTCCCAACAACCAGGTGAGTGTGTTATGTTGGTGTTGTTGTTGTTGTTGTTGTTGTTGTTGTTGTTGTTGTTGTTGTTGTTGTTGTTGTTGTTGTTGTTGTTGTTGTTGTTGTTGTTGTTGTTGTGGTTGTTGTTGTTGTTGTTGTTGGTGTTTTCACTCGCATAATCAGGACCGTAACATGTGTGAGAGTGTGAGAGTTCGTGTTTGGATCGAGAGGAAAATGAAATGGGTTAAAAAACCCAACCCAACCAGAATAATGGTGGGGCCTATTGGAGCAAATTGACATGAATTCGACGACATAATAATAATCCTGTGATCAGAAATGGCTGGGGATCTCTACATTTTCCATACACGCACTATCAATTATACATCTTGGGGGGTGCGACAGGGTTGTCAACGCGAGGCCAATCCACAATAAAGTCATCGACACTAACTATTGTAGTACGAAGAAGACGATTGGTGATACTACTGTACGGTGATTGTTATGTCGTTAATGTGTAGTCTAAAACTCCACCTTTTTCGCGGCGACAACGATGGCAACAACATCATCAACCCAAACTCTCGTCAGTAATATTTCTCTGATTTCTTTATTCCAGGGTTATACAGCAAGATACACCCACTCATGGAGTGGAGACCAACGCGAAAAATGATCTCGGTACGATGTTTGCCTGCATGTAGTAAGCGGGCTACGTCGTTGGTTGCCCGTCGACGTGTTGTGGACTTAGTACTCTTACAACAGCGGCTTGCGCTACTTTAGCAGTCCATTGGTCCATCCGGGGTGTACGCAAATTTTTTGTTTTGTTTTACCCGTTTGTTGGACGGAAAAAAAAAACGACACTGACCACGCTTCGTAGGAGTATTTTATACCTACCCATCTTGTGGTCGATTGAACATTCATGTATTTCACTGGTTCGATTTAGCTGGCGGATCCTTAGCTTACGTGGTAGTAACCGCGCGAGCTGTCCCTACAGGCGGGGTGCCCGATACTACAATACTCCTTCAATAGCGTATAATGAGCTCCCGTGATATTGTGTGTTTCTGGACGTTTCACATCAACGTGAACGCTTTCTGCATCCATCCATTTTTGTTGTTGTTGTTGTTGTGGTTGTTGTTGTTGTTGTTGTTGTTGTTGTTGTTGTTGCGTTCGTTCGCGAGTAGAGCGTTACCTCATTAATCATCACGATCGAACAATATTTAGTCACATATTGTCACGCATAACATACGTCCTATGACCACGGACTTACCTATGCGAGTTAATGTGAGAACAATACAACAACAACGTAGAAATTGCATTACATGATATAGACATGTTTAGTCTAGTCAATGTCTTTCCCCGTTTCCTGTCAACACTCTTTGGGAGATATGAGATACACAAGATTGACATTTGCAAATCACTGGCGCGTGTGTACGCTGGATCGGTGTGGTTATCAGCGATCCCGGTGTATCTACCTAAAAATATTGTGGCACCTAGACTAAGCATGAACCGCCGGACGACGAACTGTCGTTTTCCCCTGACAGGGTGTTGCTGCTCGACACAACGCAAACACCAGACACACACGAACACAAAATTTGGCCGATACCACGGTGTTCATGTACTTGCGAACTGCTTTGGATTTGACACAACGCAAACACCAGACACACACGAACACAAAATTTAGCGGATACCACGGTGTTCATGTACTTGCGAACTTCTTTGGATTTGACACAACGCAAACACCAGACACACACGAACACAAAACTTGGCCGATACCACGGTGTTCATGTACTTGCGAACTGGTTTGGAATTGACACAACGCAAACACCAGACACACACGAACACAAAATTTGGCCGATACCACGGTGTTCATGTACTTGCGAACTGCTTTGGATTTGACACAACGCAAACACCAGACACACACGAACACCAAATTTGGCCGATACCACGGTGTTCATGTACTTGCGAACTGCTTTGGATTTGACACAACGCAAACACCAGACACACACGAACACAAAATTTAGCGGATACCACGGTGTTCATGTACTTGCGAACTTCTTTGGATTTGACACAACGCAAACACCAGACACACACGAACACAAAACTTGGCCGATACCACGGTGTTCATGTACTTGCGAACTTCTTTGGATTTGACACAACGCAAACACCAGACACACACGAACACAAAACTTGGCCGATACCACGGTGTTCATGTACTTGCGAACTGGTTTGGAATTGACACAACGCAAACACCAGACACACACGAACACAAAATTTGGCCGATACCACGGTGTTCATGTACTTGCGAACTGCTTTGGATTTGACACAACGCAAACACCAGACACACACGAACACCAAATTTGGCCGATACCACGGTGTTCATGTACTTGCGAACTGATTTGGAATTGACACAACGCAAACACCAGACACACACGAACACAAAATTTGGCCGATACCACGGTGTTCATGTACTTGCGAACTGGTTTGGAATTGACACAACGCAAACACCAGACACACACGAACACAAAATTTGGCCGATACCACGGTGTTCATGTACTTGCGAACTGCTTTGGATTTGGATGTTTGGATGCGTTATTAGGTACGATACATACTTTTTGACGAGGAATGTTGTTGCTCTCATATCGACTCCCAAAATGAAGTCCGCGGTCTCAGGCCAGTCTCTAGTCACTCTGGTTTGGAGGAATACCTTAGACGGTAAAACAGTTGAAAAAAAACGTAACTAAACTGCTATAGACTAGACTATACAATGGAGTTAGTGTATCTGCTCATCACAGCGGCACCGGATTTTAATCCGTCACAGATATCATGCTGTGCGTCGGGGGTCCTCGATGGTCAGCTGATATTGGGTTTTGCGTCGCCGCTATGTACCTGATCGTGTTGGGTTTCTTGGCTCGTGCCCCTGCTCGAACATACTATTAACTGTGTACAGTATACGCATAGCCTATGCTATCAGAGACTTTCGTGTGCAAGAACCTTCCTCTTGAACGACGGAAAGTTGAAAAGGAGCGTGCGAGCAAATATTTTATTGTAGAAAAAAGAGCCAACCCACGATACCTGGCTCCAGATCCATCTATGCAAAAATGATGTCATGAAATGGGCTGGGCCCACGGGGTTATAAATCCCGCTACACCATAAATCACGGGCCATCAAAAATTCCAGCGAGCACTCTCCGAGAAGTGGAGTATGCGACGTCGAATTTTTGCGTCATCTGGAGCCCTGCGCGGCGAGGCGTCAGCGGAGGCGGTAAGTGATGTGTGCGTAAAGCACAGGTTTTATTGCTGCTGCGACATCCAAAACAATATGTCAAAATTTCCGGCCACGTCTGTAGGTGGGTTCCGACACCGTAAATAGGGGGAACCCTGTTTTTCATTCTGTTTCCATTTCCCAAGACAGACGGCCCTAGGCCATTTTTTATACAGTCGGATTGTTCAGTCGAAAACGGCCTTTATTGACTGAAGCCCAAATCGGGCTCTCTTCCACCATCAAAAAAGGGCTTTTCCCCGACTCAACTTTGTTGGACTGAGAATTTCTACTGGCGGATCCAGTCGAACTACTCGACTTATTCGACTGGATCCTCCAATGGGAAAACTCAGTCGGAAAAATAATACACTTTTTTTTTTAACCGATTGCATCGCTCATCCCACCACCAAACACGCACCCACACGGCCACGCGGCCATACACCCATACCAGATATCACCCATCAGTATCATTCAAGCGCTGACGCTGGCTTGGCTATCACTGCTGTTTGTTGCTTCTCGCAGCAAGTCAGCGTGGCGCATTTCTTGTTCCGCTCACCAGCAGCGTGTATCACACGATGGCAGACGCGCGCGGTATCGATCCCATGCTGCCAACAACGGCAGCAGCCTGATGTACCTTTGGCGCCTCTCGGCTTAGTGCAACTCCATGAAAGTAGCTTTACCGGCTTTCAGCGAAGCCCAAAGCCACCAACTCTCTGGGACGACGGCTCGTCGAGCCGTTCCTCGCGGAGAAAGCCCGAAGCACAGAGATGCCGGTACTCTCTGACACCAACCACCTCTAGGAAGATCACAAAAGCTATCAAATCCACTCGACTGATGACAAGAAGAAGGACCAGAAGATCCAGTGACAAAACAGTCCTGTTGAAAAAGGCCGTTTTCGACTGGCGGAATCCGACTTTGTAAAAAATGGCCTTACTACTTGTTTCTAGTTTTCCTCTGATTTATGCTTCATTGGTTTGATATCTTAAATGACATGCCTTGTGATCGGTTTGAGCTGCAAGTACCGCATTTACCAGCATGGGGCTGGCACGTACCGTACGCTGAATTCCGGTTGCGTTTGGAATACTTTTTGGCGGACATATAAAACTTCCACGTCGAACATTTACCCCCCCACCCCTTCGAACACTCTGCCGTCTCCTCAATGGTTGTACGACTTACAGAGTATACATGATATACTGATGCATTCTTCCCACAACCGTCAGATTTGTTCCCTTAAAGGATTTATAGTTTCCACGCACAGATTGAGTTACCCCGCCCCTCCCCTCCGCCCCCCCCCCCTTCCCGGTCCCTCTTGTTAAAAACCAGGTCACGTACGGCGTAAAAACTCTGCCCCCCCCTCACCGGTTGTACGAATTAGAGGATAAATTGATAAATTGGTGAATTTCCTTCCACAGATAGATGTCACTTTTTGTTCCCCTCGAAAACGGGTTTTAGTGTTCCCGTGCACACACCGACTAGCATCACCCTGTTGACCCTGGTACCCGCTACACTGTAGTTCCAAGGGGAATTGCCGACCTATATCGATGCCGGTCGCCCCGGTGGCGTATCAGGTTATCCTCGGGCCTGGTATTATAGGTCAGTGTCGTGGGTTCGAGACCGCCAAGTGCACACTCTGGTATAAACTCGTTGGGACTGTTTCTTGTGCACAAATTGACTTGCGGAAATCGCAATGGCGTGAGTTAGGAACACTCGATGAAAGTCAAGGACCAGTGGGATTGTTGAACCCAGTGCTAGATAAATATTGGAGGCAATATCCGGGGGGGGGAAAGAGACGACACCTGCGACCACGGTTTGTCCATAAGCTGGAAAGTAGAAGTGAGAAATAAATAACGTTAATGAGGACGCACATCCAGAAATCCACGCCATCGGAATACCACACAGAGCTTGCAAAGATGAGTTTCGACAAAATCTTCGATCTCACAGCTGAATGAGAGAATAGTAACAACAATACATGTTCGCGTGGGATGTTTGTTGGGCTGCAAACACGATGAACTCAATACATCAATCAGCAAGGTATTCATTATGCAGTCTGAACAAAACTTGCCCTGCCTTCCTCCTGTCCTAATACAAGAAAAACAAGATAAATATATGAGACTAATCGGTAGGTTCTCACTAAAAGGATTAACATTAACATTGTATAACATTAACATTGATATTGACAATAACATTACCATTAACGTTAACATTAACATTAACACTACCATTAACATTAACATTAACATTAGACTAAACATTAACCTTAACATTAACATTAGACTAGACATTAACATTAACATTAACATTGCCCCTGAAAAGAAATATAACCCGGAAAAAAGTACAATCTCCATTACAACGTGCAGTGACTCATAGCTTTGTCGAAGATCGACGATCGCTTTGATTGCTGACCCCTGCACGACCCAACAGAGTATGAATACTACGCCCGGGGGGGGCACCGCGGACGATCGCCGTAGCTGTGACCCCCGGCTTGGTCATAAGCTGGAACGTAAACATTTGAAGTGGGGATATAATAATATCATAGGTAATCGGTTGTCTACAGTCGACGCGAGGGCACACACAGATCTAAATCTCCAACACCACACCACACCCCCACCACGCCAGGGCTGATATATCATCAACGTTGTGTGACTTGTTTGTCTCTCACGCTCTACGGACGTGTATCGGTCGTCTACTGTAAAAATATTGGATATTCTGGCTCTGGTTTAGATTTTCTCGACGTATACAAGTACTTGTATAGACTATGCCGAATGAAAGTTTGAAAGGCAAGGAGAATAAAACAGGATCTAAAACATAGATTGTGCACGTCCAGTAAAAATATATACTTGTAAAGGCATTGACTACAACATACATACGCATTGTGGACGTGGAAAATATTCGGAGACATATATATTGAATGTGGGACATATTCTCGGCAATGAAAACTGTTGCTCTTACTTCTTGAAAGACATGTACGTGTGCGTGCATATTTGAACCTACGTGGTGACTCCACCAGCCGGAGTGTCGCAACATAGCTAAAAATGTTTAGACAGAGACATCAGCAATGTATGCACACGTGCGTCTTCTACTATGAAAAATTATCGCTGATGGTCACTGTGGTATCGTCGACTCGCGTTTCTTTTGTTTTCGTTTATTTCCTTCCCTTTGCCACGTTCTTTTCTTTTCTTTCTTTTCCTGTCTCGTCTATCCTTTTTATTGTTTATTTTTGTCAGTTGATGACTCGAGTCTGACGTGTGTATATGCGTAGTGATAGATACTACCAGGTACGTGCAATATATACGTCGTAGTCTCCTATTAGTGGCAAGCGGTATCTATTGGGTTTTCCAGGCGTTTGAGTGGTGAGAAGTGTGCACCAGTATGGACCTGGCGCATGTCATAGTAGGCTGACCCCCGATTTAATATTTTATGTTTCTGGACCAGGGCATGATTTGCGTCAGCTGCGATATACGCGTGCACCACCTTTGGTTTTTTGTGATATTTCCTTGGCGTATTCTTCCACTCTAGAGTGACTGGAGCCTGACCTGTGACCACGGTCGGTATTGATTATGCGAGTTACTGCTGTTAGAACAACAGAGGACAACAACAACAACTTGGTTCCAGTTGAAAAGCAGTGGTACTTCAGTTTCGGGATCTTCTTGTTTATTCAATTTTCTACTGAGTACGAAACGCACTTCTTTATACGCCGAGAGGTCCCCAAACGACATTTTTGAAACCACCCCTCCGTCCATTATTGTATAAAATGGAAAGCCGCGAAAATGGAGAGTGTCGGTGCAATATTCTTTGGAGACCACTGCTTCTAGTCTTGAGCATCGTGTAATGCGTCGCATCACGCGATTCACACAACTTCACGCAGAGAGAACTCAAGACCATACCCGTGTTGTATCGGTGCGGAATGGTCCACAACAGTCAAGCTTATTCCCGACTACTACAGGTAGCCCGTAGGATTGGCGGTGTGAGGTTAATATATTTTATGAGGCCCTCTGTAACGACAACCAGCTAATGGGGCTCGAAGAAGGAATGTTGTGGAGACGCCCGTAGGCTCAGACGTGTGAAATTTGTTGTTGTTGTTGTTGCTGTTGTTGTTGTTGTTGTTGTTGTTGTTGTTGTTGTTGTTGTTGTTGTTGTTGTTGTTGTTGTTGTTGTTGTTGTTGTTGTTGTAGTTGTTGTAGTTGTTTAGTTGTTGTTGTTGTTGTTGTTATTGATGATGTTCTCACACGGAGTCGTACAACCAAGTGCCTGGTCACAGGACATGCTCAAGTCACTCTAGGGTGGAGTAATATATCAGCAAACATGCACATGGATGTTCGGTCTCATCACGATTCTACTTTCCAGCTTCTGGACAAGCCGGGTCACAGGTGTCGTCCCTCCCTTTCCCCCGGTTCTTGATTTCAATCTTTATCTTGCATAGGGTTCAGCAATCCCACTGCTTGTCGATTTTTCATCTAGTGTTGCTCACTCACGATTTCGGGCTTTTCGCCAGTCAATTCTACTCAAGGAAAAATTGCTACGAATTATTTTGAGTGTATGCACTATGGAGGACTTGAACTCACGATACTGGCGTATTCCAGAGTCAAGCATCACCTGGTACACATGCCGCCGGGGTGATCGGCAATTCTATCAGATATCAGGCCCTCTGAAACGAGAACAGAGGGGAGTAATCCCACGCTAGGGGTGCAGATGAAAATATCGGAATTCCTAACATGAAGAGTTCCATATCGACGTCAAACGATATACCATGACGACTTGGAAGAAATTCGTTCGGTGTCGCAACCCGACCAACATTTTTACTCGCCAGTACTAAAACTTGTGCACTCTTTTTTGTTGTTGTTTTTCATCCTCGGGCCGATGTGGGGGAAAATTACCTACGTATTTTCATGCACTTTGTTGAGCATCGATTCAAGTCAATGGAAATAACATTCGCAACACTCCGCTACAGCAGTACCTGGAGTGTCGTACGGTTCCCACCATAGCGATAGCGCGAACAAGTTCACCCACCCATAAAAAGTCCATAGTGACCGATGGCTGTAAGCGTACGGATGTCAACTGTGGCATGATCTCAACCGTTTTGCCCAAAATGTGCAACCCTCACGGTGGGAGAATTCCAGGGCCCAATTGCACGCGGCTCCAATACGGAACGGTTTCTATGAACGTGGGTGTGTTTTCTTGATTGCTTTTTCCGCGTCATGTCGCGTTTTCAGCTACTACTGCAGTACGTGTCGAACGTCGTTCGTTTGACTCAGATCGTTCGGTGGCGTTATCCTAAACTCTGGTATGACTGACCCAGAGGAAAGGAAAACGACCGGCTGCATACCGCATGTTTTCTCACCGACGGTTGGTTTTCAAACGCGATACCTGACGTATAGTCTATGGTCTAACCAAGCTGCATCTCAAAATAGACGGGTGTGAAGCGTACACCAAGCAAAGTGTACACCACCCACAGCCGTGGCCACATTAACAAAACGCTGAATCAAACGGCTTTGCGAACGTTTTTCAGGATACGTTGGACGCGTGCTACGACAGAGGTAGCACGTTTGGCATGAAATGGCTTCTGAATGACGGGGTTCTTCCCCCAAAAAACGTCGGAAAGAGGTGGTATTTTAGCACAATTCTCGTTCTATGCTTACGGCATACCTGGTAAGATTTTTCATCCACGGTCAGCAATAATTTATGTTTCCTTAGTCAGTGATTTGGCCATGTCTTGACCTCTCCGAATGTGAGAAAGCTCAGAAAAAATGTGGTTCACCGCTATCGTAGCACTTGTCTTTGAACAGCACCTGTTTTCTAGTGCGTGATTGGTTAGGCATCGTAAAATGGGACGATTTTGTGGTATAGAATCACAACACCACTCACTTTATTCAATGGTTGATTTGCATCTCACGCGCAAACGTTGCGGGTGAACGGGACGTGCCCAATGAAGATGAATGCACCATGCTGCACAAGAAGTTAGTCCACGAATTTCAGTAGTAGGGTCGATGATGACTTGACAGCTTAACGCTCATTCTAATCAACGGCCGAAGCTGCAGGTGACGTGCTCTTCTTGGTTTTCTATTCTAGAATTCCCTCAAGCAAGATAGAAGTATGGGGAGACTTACAGTATCATATTGGACTTGGAAAGGTAATCCGACCGTAATCGAATAGACGTGAACTGATTACACTGTGCACATATGCGCGTGCCTGGCCTTCCGCGCTATGTCTTCCCGGTTGGTTTCAGAGTGAGAAGCAGGCAATGCCTGTGTCATCGGGCTACTAAACCTACACGAATAGAAACTTGTCTCTGTGACACATTGGGATCTTAGAAACAGGTAACAAGTGTTTTGACGACTTTAAACAGAAGTGCATTGGTGTTACGAAGAACATCGAAGCTCCAACTTCTTACGCTGAACTAGACGTCCCGTTCCGAAATGCCTACATCATATGTTCTTAAACCGTAGCAAACTGAACCAAACGTCATGATAATCACACTGGACCAAACACCCTGTTGTTGAACATTCGCCAGCACGCATGTCTATAATTTGGAATGTATTGTTTGTGATTGTGGTGTCGGCCGGAGTTCTTGTGCGGGCTTGATAATGCCTCTGATGTGCGTATCAGGGCACGGCGGTAGAGTGGTAGACCCATTCCACACGCAATCTTCAACCAAGTAGCCTGAGGCTGGACACGATGACGCCACCGTATGACCATGCCGGCTGTTGCCCACGGCGTAAACTGCAACAAGAGTTTGTCTTGGCACCCAGACAGAGGCCAACGTAAGGAGGCCCCTGTCGGGGGTTTGTTCAGAGGCTCAGGGTCACTCGCCGAAGCGACCCCCCTGTTGCATTGTTTTTTGTTTTCGTTTTCGGCCTCGCGATGTGAATCCGCAATATAATTGTGGGCTGGGCTAGCGGCGCACATCAATTTGCCTCATAAATATTATTCTTTGAGGCATAAAATTTCCCGTGCCAGTGGCTCAAACCCATAGGTGAAAATGAGAGGGTACCCTATGATACCCTACCGTATCATCTGCCCATAGGCATTCTGCACATGAATTTGACGCCTATATGGGTACAAGGCATATATATGTATTCGTTCTGATGAACGGTGTAAACGCCAAAGCTAACAATGCAGTTTCCCCGTCCAATCTGACAGCGCGATGACACCGTAGGACCCATGCCGCGACAGGGGTCTGGCAGAAATTTTCTGAGCTCCCAACACGAGAAAGGAGGTACATATCTCACCCGACAAGTGACTTCGAAGGCGTTCGTTCCCGCAACCTGGCTAAGCGTCCACGACCTAGTGATAAAACAAATTAGATACACGAAAAATATTTAGACCAACCGCTAGTACATCACATCAGTGTGAGTTAGATCGGCCAGGAACGCTATGGACATGGTCTAAAAGGACCATCCCTTATCGGGGCATGATTCATAGATTCTATCGCTAGACGAGAAATGCAAAAACCCTGGACTGACGTTTCAACAACCATGCTGGCATCACAATACGCGTGACCTCAGATTTTGTTCCAGAAGAATATGTGCGCTAACGAAACCAGCACGCTGCTGTTTTCCCCACCCACATGCTTCCTCATGGCAGCAGGCAAGAGTTTGCAGCCGCAGTCAACTATCAAAATGAAGGGACTTGCAGGATCCGCCATGGCCGCGGCCGCTATCGCCCTAGGCCTGCTTCCTGTTGATGCCGCTGCCTCCTTGAGGAAGGAGCAAACGGACAGCAACGGCCGAAGTGGCGCGGTAAAACTGTCAGGGTCTTCACCACGACGGGAGGCGTTAGGCGGCGGTAGGCTACCACGTCAGCTTCGGCGGGGCAATGATGATGCGCTCGATGTCAACGGCACGGTTAGTACCGACACCCTGTTCGTGTTTCTCGCGTTGTTGAAAACAGTGTGGGTGTTATTAGGTAATCCGGGAGGGATGGCCATTTTATCTGCGCTCAATGCCGGCGGCACGACGGTCTCTACAAGCCTATTATGCTCCGCAGCTTTTTACCGGAGCAGGTGGTATTGTTGATGTGGGTGGGTTGGAGGGATGGGAATATCGGTCTAATGCTAGCGAGCTGCGTACAATCAATTTTTATATCTGAATACCCCAACTTCGGTGACGCGTCGGGTGCAGACGCTCCATTCGTACGCAGGCAGTTTGTCAGAGAAAGGACTATTAGTAGTGGCGGTGGGAAGGGATTGAAGAAAATATGAGCTTGTTCCAAACCATAACGTTTCGTTTGAGTACCGACCCGAGCGTTTTTTTACTGCAGTGTTGTGATTTAATACAAGACCGTCTCTTCGAGGGTTTGTGAACCAGACTAGCACGTGATGACGCATGCTGGGGTAGAGGTGAACATTATTTTTTCCAGGGTAGTCCTCGGGAAAATTCCCGAGGTAATTTTCCCGTGCTGTACGTCGGTCCCGGTACTCGGCGGAATACCGTCATATTTGGGCAAACCGTGTACCGCCGAAGACGGTACCGTCAAAAATTGAAAAACCGTCAACCGTTGAAAAAGTACCGTCATTTTGCAGCACCGCCATAAAAGTACCGTCAAATAAGCGAAGTACCGTTTCCCGTTTAGAAAAACCGTCATATTCAGAACCGTCAAAGATTGTAGGGTGATGGTTTTCATTGAATGTTTTCATGTTTTAGGTTTTATTTTTTTATTGTTTACAGTAGTAGTATTGTCTTATTGTCTTATTTTGGTGCTAAATGTCTAAATGTTGTTTCGCGTGAGGCTGGTGAGTTTGTCAGCTTGACGGTTCGACGATTAGTCTAGCCTCTATTCGTCCGTTCTATATAGGTATGCAGGAACATCAGCGGGGTGGTGCCGGCATGCTTGATCGCCGCCCGGCAGGTACTGTCAAGTATTTCGTCATTCGTAATTCTGTATTTCTTAGTGGCGGAACCGTCATATTTCAGTACCCTCAAAAAAGTACCGTCAATTTTGCCAGTACCGGGACCGGTACCGTCGTTCTGCAGTACCGCCAAAAAAGTACCGTCAAATATCGAAAAACCGTCTGCCGTCACTTTTCGATACCGGCGAAAAAGTACCGTCAAATTCGGCGATACCGTGTACCGCCAAAAGTGGTACCGTGAGAAATCGAAATACCGTCAACCGTTTGAAAAGTACCGTCATTTCGCAATACCGTCCGATCTGGTACCGTAAAAAAAAACGGTACGGAGGACTACCCTGATTTTTTCAGAGGGTCCTCGAATGAGGAGCTCTGTTACCCCAGCAAAAGAGATAACCGAAAAAACGAAGTGTGCTACCCGATAAAAATCTCCCATGGCATAGGCGCAGAATGAAACATCTTGCCGAATATCCGTTACAAATCTGACGAATTCGGGTTTAGAAAGGCCATCCTTGCCCCACAGGGAGGTAGCCAAACCGTGCTACCTCCATCGTAACACGATCGTCCAACGTCTTCGCGGCGCGTGCTAGAGTTATAGGTGGGCCCTTTAAGGCTAGCTTCATTCCTGAATGACGAGGGGACCCGTCAACCCATGATCGTCGGAATATCAACACGTTTTTTCTAATATATAGACATATAGTCTACATATTGAAAAAAATTCAATGTACGCTCCGTCAGTGAGATCGCAGAATGTATCGAAACTCGTCTTTGCAAGCTGTGTGTGATACTCCGATCGCGCTTTTTACTGGGTGTGTACTTCGCATGTCTTAATGCAGGCCACGAGTCCGCTCACGAAGTCCCGTATTAAGGTTGCCCAGAAAATATATATTTTCGAAGGAATAGACCATCCCACGGTAGTAGGCGTGTGGGGAGCAGAAAGTCTCTGAGGTCCTGACATGAGGCAGTCAATAGCTCACCCGAAAACATACTCGGGAGGCATTCGTTCGCACACAACCCGCCCAGGCTTCTATTCTTTAGTTTTGAAACAACGTGTATTCGTGAAATGACTTGAATAATGACTTACCGCTAGTTCCTGTCTTGGGGAGCTCAATCGGACAGGTACTCCGTTAGTTGATCCAAAGACTGCAACCTCTACCGTGGGATAGGTCATAATCCAAGGGAGCAGCGTGACAACAAATTGGTGCACCTCTATCGTAATGTGAGTCTCGACCAATGCCTGGTTATCCTTCAGCTCGTAGTCGATGCCGCCGTGAAGAAAAAAGAAAAAACAACCTGAACTCATAAAAAAACGCGGTTTTGATGCATAGACCGCGAACGTTTAGTTTGCACATGCGCCGGTCCAGATGTTGACGCACGGTGTGAGACAATGCATGCATGTATGGACGACTGCGGTCACCTCCCCGCTCTGAACCGCGCATGTTTCCGCGTCGATAACAAGGCTAGCAGCACGCGTGATACCATAGAGGTAGTAAGCGCTTTATGGCCAAACCGTGTTTTGAATGACGGGGTGCTTTAACCCCATATCGTCGATCATGGTGTTTTGTTGGGAGGAATCACGACAATTTGGAATGGTGCACGTGCACTTAACTTGGACCATGGGTCTGCTCAATCGGGTTGCAAATACTGCTTACTCCAAAAATGCTCTTTGCGCGTGGTACATAGAACCCTTTTGAGTAAGAAACGTAAGAAAATATGAGACGAACCTCTACTACAGCGGGTGCCACCCACCCAAATCTATTTGAACGTATGGTTGTCGTCAAAAGGAGTCGTTCTGCGGTTGTTGTTGTTGTTGTTGTTGTTGTTGTTGTTGTTGTTGTTGTTGTTGTTGTTGTTGTTGTTGTTGTTGTTGTTGTTGTTCTCACATTAACTTGCATAATCAAGGCCGTGGTCACAGGACAGGCTCTAGTCACTCTGGAGCTGAGGAATACCGGTACCCACCCCGCAACATTTCATGAACTTAATCGCCGGTTTCCAAACCAGCTCCCGGTCGTATATTATCCTCGAATACGGTGTCCCTGGACACCCCTACATCATCGATCGATAGACGTTTCCACACAATAAAATGTATGTGTTCGTTTCTACAATAGTATCCTTCCTTGTGTCGAGCAGCCATGAACCGTTCGTTACAAAAAATCGTTCGTTTGGGGGGGTCTAAGTAGAATGAGTCATATTTGTTTTCACACCTCGGTTACAGCGAATGTTGGAAGAGAATATATGGCTATTCCTCTTCGTCGCATTAATCAACGAGCCCTACCGTTTCCCGTGATCCAAACGTCAATGCTACCCAATTCATTTTTTGTCGTCTCTTTTTTTCCCACTGGATGAACAGCCCAAACAGAGAGCCGCCCACGCCCTTCAACACCGGACCGAGCTGGCCGGCGTGGAGTACGTGGCCTCTAGAGGTATATTTCATTCCAACAACGGAGACCGGTCCTCCGCCGCAACGTTCCACAAGACACTGCCACACGACAGCCTTGGACAGGTATACTTACGTTATGTTGGCATTCAGATCAGGTCTTCCGTAGGGGGGGTACCCCTTTTCTCGCTGCTGGATTTGAGTCACTCGAACGACTGACTCCCTGCCTGACGGACATAAAAAGCGTTGGGCACTATCGTCGGCGGGGCGTATCGTACCCCTCCATTGCGAAACCATGTGACCAACCAGAACAGCGTGAAAGCTGAAGACTGGACAGGAACAAGGGGGTCACTCGCGCGATTGACGGAGATTCACTGCAAAACCAAAGTGTGGAATATGACCGCCTTAACCGTAGATTTATTCTTGTGGTACACCTTCTATACCTCCTATAGTCGATGCACAGATGCATTCATGTACGAATTATGCATAACGTGATTGAGTTTCGGTTTCTACGTTTGGGGGGATATTCCTCCGAGGATGCTGCATGACTCATTTGACCGATTATCTCTTATGTCTTATACCTGTGTGGTCCCTCTGACTGTGGTATTCCGAGACATTATTCCCTCTTTGATTTTCACACTTCGTTTTGCTCGGTTCTGAGTGTGGGTTAATATTGCTTCCCGCGGCACATCCAGGTGGACCCAGACGCGTTCGATGCCTTGATCAACTGCATTGCAGAAGGGGACTTCGACACGTGCGAAGATGTGCCGTCTGGAGACACGGACGGCTTTCTCATCAACCCAATTGCCGGTTCAGGGGTAAATATGGGAGGCCCGGCCAGGTACTATTGTGTTCAGCAAACACCTCCTGTATTCTTATTCACGACGAACGTCGCTGTAGGTGTACTATTCAAAGTTGTGAGTACCAGGCCTAAGACGTAGCAGAATTCCAACATTGCGTCTTTATACTGCACGATCTGCTTCCTGCATATGCGCCTACCACCCCACGGCCCATTGCCTGCCGTTCGCTACACAAGCATTTGCCCGGACGCTTCCAGTCATCGGGGTCAAACTGTCGGCATTGTCACCAACACTTCATTACCTCTCCGCACGGTGCCGGTCCATGAGGTTCACAGATTCCGCATGTTCTGCAGATTTTACTTGATATATGACTTGGGTGTCCAGCAGCAGTAAGTACGCGTGGTAAATAGCGAAGCGCTGGCTGTCACCAAACGATGGGCGATCCATGCCATCACAAATCCCCTCGTTAGAGATTTGTCAAAACATGTTCAGGTTCTTCACATAAAGCGTGATTTTCGTCGCCCAAAAGGCACCGAACTCGACTGGGTTAGCTACTACAGAGTGTATCGGTTCCACGTACATTTATTTGGTAGTAGAGTTTAGAGGAAAAATGAGTCGATGACAAGGTGTTATTGTACACGCCTCGAGTAGGCTCGGGGAAGTGGTGAACATTACCTACTCCTGTAAATTCCTTGAATTGACACATATATATGTTCGCACCGGTCGCCAGAAAATATGATTCGACTCTGCTGGCGCCTACAGACCAAAGCGCCCCAGATTTAAGTATAACGCGGTCGAATGCTCACACAGTTTACAGTTTCTAAGTTGCGAAGCCCCAATAGACCGACCAGTTGGGTCCTAACGTACCACCCCTTAGTAGAACATTCACCCACGGCCTGCTTATATCTTGCATCCTCTCCGCGAGTGGCGAGATATCTACCTAAAACCAATCCCTCCTTATAGTTTCCCCTCATTGTGTTGTATTATAAATAACTCTCTCCCGTACTTCGTCCCCGTTCCTTCCCTGTCGCCGCATACGTCCGGCATGGTTTCGGCTGGGCGCATGTACGTGTAAAACCATCATCACGCGGTCAATCTGCGAAACATTGTGTTCTTCTCTGGGTGTGAAATCGGCATGGTCACCGTGTCTTCAAAATTCTTCAATTATTGCGGGAAACGCGCCAACGACGCACCAACAATAATGAAACCAACATCACCAACGGCGGGAAATCAACGGTACACTTTCTTTGTCCGACATCTTCCACACAACGTTTCTGGGCCTTCCTGTGGCTCCATGTTACACGATCCTAGCTCTGCTTTAACCGTTCCTAGAGCGCCAAGCCTCGACTCCGAGGACATGGTGAGTCGTAGTGTGTGCAGCACTGAGCTCTAGTCGGTCGGAGGCGTTCCGAACGTCAAAGTGTTTGGTCACGGCCGGGGGTACAGTTTAAAGATGTGTATGCCATGTTCTCTGTTACGTGTCGGCTGCAGCCGTGAGAGGTCGTAAAGCTCACTCAGAAGCACGGGTTCGCTTCTCCGACAGAACCCGCATTACATGGCTGCATAAGCACGTCAAGAGGGAAAATATAGTGCAGCTTGGCAACACATAGAGTAGCCACTCGTGAATATTTTCCCACCGCTCACGAGTAGCTTCTTTGACGAGCTTCCCTTCCTACTGTCTTTGTCTCACCGAATGATTGAACAGGTAATGGGCACCTTGTATGATACATATTATGTTGTGCGCCCGTGTCTGGTCTTTTTATTCGCTATATATCACCCTTCAACCCGGTTGTTGTACTGATTTGTGAGATGCAGCGAAGAATAGGAAGACTCGGTGCAATCCTACCTATTTATGTCCAACCGTTTCTTTTCAGTGTGCATCATTGCCTCTCCAACTCGCTAGTCTGTCACTCCAACTCGCTCTCATATGGGTGGGTTTGAACAACGTCTAACGGACGCTCGTGCCGGTTCTTGGCAAATTCGACAATTCCGGCCCAGGCGGCTCAAATGGCAGAGCTGTACTGGATGGCCTTGACGAGAGACGTGAACTTTTCCCAGTACGGTGAAGACGAGACTACCGTGGCGGCTGCAGGTGATGCAAATCGGGGATATCGTGTCATATGGCCGCTCTTATTGTCCTCGCGTGGCACGCTGCCGATTGCCAGGTGGCTTGATGACATTGTTGTTGTTAGCTGTTGGATTAATCGGGTCCAGCGGCGGGTGGACCTGTTGATCAAGCCTGAGCCCTTTCAAAGCACTAGAAAAACACGTCTATCGATGGACTGGGCGTTGCGCAGTCGTCACCGTACATAGCGGTCCTGTCCCCGGCTATGCATTTTGCCGAAAAATCAGTACCGTCACAACTCTTCCCATGACATCATCCCCCTCCCGCGGGGTGCCTCGGCCTGCGTTAACCTTCAACGTTCAACAGAAAATCTGTCTACGATGACCGGCTTTTTTAACATGAAGGGGGTCGCTGTGGGGAGTGACGGCAGAGCGGACCCCCAATCGCAGCTCTTCCGGTCTTCTGCCGTCGGCGTTGAGACGGGACCCTTCATATCCCAGGTGCGGTTGGTATATATTTTTTCATCGTTGAAGCGTGATAAACATCCCCCTCTGCGCTCCTCACACCGAGAAATAATCCTGTTTGTGCATAAAAAAATGCGCCACCCTGTTTGCGTGCAGCGTTATAGGCCCAATCAAGTCTGCAATTCTATATTTATTCTTGTTACGAAAATGCGGTACTAACCTATTTAATCGTTCTGTTGAAAAAATGCTGTATTTCCATGCATGTCGTGCGGCGTGATATTGTCCGTTAGTCGTAAAGCACCGATTTATTGTGTAATTTTGTTCACAATTGAACTGCCGTTCCCATTAGGGCAGCCAAGGGGCCCGAAAATTTGCTGTGGTTCCGCGTTGTGCAGTTTGCCTCCCCTGGGGTCATCTCCGCCTGGTTAACAACCCGATTGTTGCTGCTGATGTGCTGTAGTTCATTCACGTTGTTCCGCGTAAGTCGTGCCAATATGCCGTCTCTCGCTTTCCTCGAACCTTGTATCGTTCCTCTGCCTATTCGCGAAACACCAGCTGCTGGTCAAAGACTTCACTTTGGACTCGATAACAGTCGCCGCCAAGCAGACAACTTACTTGCCGGGAGACGATTACATGACCACCAATGAAGATTGGCTCTTCATACAGGTAAACCTAATCATGCGAAATCCGAGGCGTATCGACAAAATTTTCCATGGCAAGTGCGTCAGCCCTGAACTCGATCGCTTCTTGTTTTTTAACGTCGTGGTTACAAGCTGCGCCATACGCTGGGGCTGTCCGTGCCTACAATGAAAATATTTGCAAATGTCGGCACTTGAAACGGCAGCAACACGTATGGGCTATATTGCTAACACAACGACATTGGATTCGTGAATTTCTTCCTTGACTCTACCTTAGAATGGTGGCCAGCCCGACTCGTCCGAAGAGGAAGACGCGGTGAAGCGATATATCCGCAACGCCCGCGACTTAGCCCGGCTTGTCTACACGGACACCGTCTACACGTGAGTGAAGTGATTGTGGCAAGCGAATTTCGGATGAGTCATCGGTTACACCTTTTGTTCACCAAGAAAGTATATTCATCGGTCGGTTTATCTATTCAGATGAGGAACTTCCGGTCCGTTGAAAAAGTCGTAGAAAGTACAATGTATTAAGACTAGGACATATACACACTTGATAAACTGATGCGTTTCATTCCACAGCAAGCTGTCAGATTTGGTCCACCTCAAAGACGAGTTAAATAGTTTCTGCGGGCAGACTGACTGAGATCACCCTGTTGATCCTTTCAAAAGCTACACTGTAGTTTCAAGCGGAGCCGCCGACCTATATTCCTAATGAGTATACACGCCCAGTTATACGCGCAAACGGAGTATTACAAAAGGTTGCAAATATGAGTTTCGACAAATCTTCGATCTCACAGCTGGAGTGTATGTTTTTTTTTTTATAATATGTCCTTAGAGTCTGGCTGGGCGAACGAAATACTTCAAAGTCATGGTTAGGTCGAGATTCGGAGCTCTATATTTCAGGAGCTCAGGAACATTCTGCTGCACCTCCACCTTGGGATGGCTCTGATATTCTATCGTTTGAAACGTTCGCGACATGGCAGTTGGGCCATGATCTGTGCAGATTCGGGCACGGGCACAAATATAGTCTAATAGTATTACCTCAACTCTGTGAAACGTATACCCATATTTAACGATGCTCTCCAACAAAGCATCGCGTACAACCTTGGGTACCCGTGACACGTGGTCGCCAGTTTTTCCCCGAATTTCTTGCGCGTACATATCCTTTCGACGTTTGCTACAATAGAGGCGCACCACGTTTTTGCTGAGGCTCTTGCATTTGGAAATAAGCCCCTCTCCCGAAATATTGTGTTTGAGCAAACAGAAACTTCTGCCGGATGAAGAATACAACGGTCTAGGTACACGATGAACATCTTACAAATTTGTTTCCTAATTGTGACGATCGGCGGTTAAGGGAGGCCCCGTCATTCAGAACATGTTTCAGACGAAAAGCTCTACCTCTATCGTAGCGCGCGCTATTCATGATTCAGTGAGAGACGGCCTTCGGGAGCAGTTGACATCGCCCCAAATATAAGATAAAACACAGACTGAGCCGACGGAGGAAGGGGTGGAGTTTTCTGGTAGCGAAATGTGAAGAGTTGGACATTACGCATGCATTCAAAAACGGTGGCGCTCGTACCACGCTCGAAAGTTGTGACACGTTTTTCCGTGAACCTGATTTCACTCGTATTTCCTTCGGCCGGGATCACATCGACCCCGGACACGTGGTCCACATCTCAAATACATAGCCTACACATTCTCGCTACACGCGTTGTTTTTATGTTGAAACAGGGAGGCCTTCCGAGGTGCGATGATCCTCCTCGAGGAAGGCGCCATCAGCAAGGCGGGTTTCAACGGGCCCTACGAGAACAGCAGCCGCCAAAAGGGCTTCGTCAACTTCGGCGTGTCGCACGTGATGAGGATTCTCGGCAGCGCTGAGCAGGCCCAGGCATCGTCATGGTACCAAAAATGGAACGTTCACCTGCTTGCACGCCCCGAGGTGAGGGTTGGAACCGACCAACGACGAATGTTACGATGCAGAGGTAGCTCTTTTCGTCTGAAAAAATGGTTTCTGGATAGCGGGGCTCCTCGACCCAAAATAGTCCAAAATAGGTTGTATAGGTTTTTGTATGATTTTCCTCGTGTAGCTAGGCCAGATGGGATATTCCATCCGATAGCAGCTATCGTTTTCTCCAATACCAACTTTTGGTAAGAGGCCTTAGGTTTCAGCAAAAAACGTGGTGCGCACGCACCTCTTCATGGTAGTACGCGTCCCAACTCATGCCCAACGTTTCTGGTTTAAGGGCGACGGGGGATACACACACGCAATATCCACGTTCTGCGCGGTAGATGTGTTACATCGTTGTTTTTCTGAGGCGCCACCCTTAAGGAGACCAACGTTATTATTATTATATCTACCTCTCCCAGACGCAAATTTTGGAGTGCCTTTAAAGATCCACTCGATCACATGCCCATGAATGGCTTAGGTATACATAACATGCACAATCCGTTTAGGATCCCCGTCATTCATAAACCCTTTCTAGACGAAAGTTGTACACCTCTATTCAATACCGCGTCTAAATTCTACTGTAGAGGTGCGCCGACATATTTCGGAGCTTCCGCCATTTTAGCGCCCCCAGCTCTTGATCTAGCGCTTATTGAAAAGCTCTGCCGGATGAACAAAACCCTAGGCCTTAAGGTATAGTTGATTGCAACGAAAGAATGGCAATGAAACGATGTTTGGGTTAAAATAAGCCCCGCCATCCTGAACAATTTGAGCCACAAGGGCTACCTCTATCGTGATTCGCGTAGAGGCCATCACGACCTCTGCCATTTCCTGTTGCGGTCGTTTGATAACTCCAAAAGCGCGTGTTGTCCAGGCTCATCGCGGTCGATACGCCGATGTCCATCGCAGTAGCTGTTTTTGTCGTCATGTTGGGGCAGCGAAGGTTACAAAAGAGTGGTCAAGTTTTGTGGCCTGTTTTGTCAGCGGGTCTAATTCATTCGCGCGATCGACACGTCAATTTCTGTGCCCCACCCAAGCCGAAAGTTTCGAGTTTTTGGTTGCAGCACTTCGCAACATGAGGAATCCATCAAATGGTTGGTTACGCTGCCAAAAAAATCTCACCTTCATTTTGTTCTTTGCAGCGAGACTTAGCAGAGTAACCCGGGCAAGTAGGTGTGCCAAGCCCGGTACCAGGAAAGCGAGGAAGGGGTTATCTCTATCGTAGCATGCTGTCTGGTTGGTATCCCGAGCTGACTCATCTCGCGGTAGGGGTTGCAGGTTTTGAGATAAACAAGTCCCTGGGCGATTATGCTCCTCATGTGAGGAACTGCCGGTTAATTGAAGTAACTTCACACTTACATTTTTTTTGTGCGCTTGAGGAGCAAAAATATTGTCCGGGTTGTTGCGCGGGACGAATACCTTCGAAGTCATTTTTCGGGTGAGATATTGAGCTCCTCATGAGAGGAGAGCTCGGAAACGTTCTTCTCCAACCCCTGCCGTGGGATGGCTCGGCGGTCCCATTGGATTGACACCGTTAGCACATGTGTCTGGCGAAAAATGTCTGTCCATGAAACGCTGGTCATAGCCAGGCACTTTACTGTAATGGTAGCATCCGTACACGTCAATACGGTACCTCCTCCAAAAAAGGCTTGTGTTAATGCAAATTAATGGATATGCTCCCGACAAGCTATATAAGGCCAAACACCGATTAAGAAGGGTAAGCTCCCGTTTATTAAGCATGCCACGAATCGTTTTCAAAGTGTACTGTGAGCTAGAGCAGGTATTTCACCGCAACCATTGACATTAGTGAAAATATGGATACATAGAAAATACTGTGTTTGCAGTCACAATAAATCTCAATCTGCTCTTAACCTTGCCGAAATTATTTCCTCCTTTTTTCGTCCTGCATGCTTGATAATGGGCGTTCGAAAAAGGCGGTCGGCGGTACGCTACACAATGTTCTCTATGGGAAACTCGACGTAGACTTCCACACATCTCTTCTGGAAAACAAGGAGTTGCTAGAGAGAGTGGCGGTGAAAAACGCTGAACTCAACGGAGGGACTGGGGAGCGCGGGCGCACCTACTTCCTGTCGCAGGTATTTTGCAAGCGCCACTTAATGATAAGATCTCGGCAACCTCATTGTGCATAGAGAGGGATATATTGACGGAAACATATTGATTATGCCTGTCCACCATTAAATTATTATCAACCCCGAACGCTTTGTTATCTCCGTTGTCGTTCAGAGGTCGAATAACCGGTACCGGCCGGGGGTACATGCACCAGGGAGCCAGACACATCTTGTATTCACTCATGCGCCAGCGTTGATTCAAGGATGGCAAAACCCATTTTTTTTCTCGGCTTCCTCCTATTAAACATTTCAGGCAGTAAAGGAGGGGTCGCCAGCACACCCGTCATACCCCGCTGGGCATGCCGTACAGAATGGAGCCTTCGCAACGGTGCTTAAGGTCAGTTGCGTACCACTCGCTACGGGTCGTGGCTATGCGATCAGGGCGTCGTATCAAAGCAGTTGCTGAGAGGGAGGTAAATTTTGTCTACAGTCGAGATTCAGGTGACTAATGTCGTACCTTTCACGACGTGAATGCTACAATGTAAACAGCGTCTAAAACTGTTTTCTCTCAATGGTACTCCAACTTCAACGGAGTCGCTCTTTGTGATTACATCATATCGTCGCTTTTTTATTTACGCGTAATTGCATCCGTGTACACATCCTTGTACCCGATCGAGGCGAAACAAGAGAACAGAGCGGCAGGTTGTGGATAACGAATCGTCTTAAAATTGCACGACATGCTGATTTCGAACCTGCGCAGTAAATCCCTGTTTTTTCATCACAATGTCAAACGTATTTCCACGCAACTTGGTGCCACGTCTGCATTGCTTGTTGTAGCTGCAGAGCCTCGAAACCCACCCTGTTTTCACTCCAAACACACCAACGTCGCAGTAAACCACCCTACCGTACACAGGCTCTTGTCGGCCTTGAGCGGGGCGCTGAGTGTTTTGATGACCCCGTGTACCCCGATGAGGATGGCCTCGAGCTCTTGTCCTACGTCGGTGGCGACTGCTTGACCTACGAAGGAGAAATCAACAAAATGGCCGTCAACGTCGCGTTTGGCAGGTATTACAGCTAGAGAGGACGAATGTTTGTTGTACGCTCTTGGAAAACGCGACTATAAACCCACTGAAATTGGCCCAGGTTGGCATTCAAACCAAGTGTGGAATCCCACTGTCTTTTTAGATTGACTCCGAAGAAATTTAACCTTTGTTCGGAAGTGTCAGACGCAGCTTTGAATCAGTTTCTGCGGGAAGGGTCAAGCGCGGCTTATATCGAGGCTTTTCAAAGGGATGTGTGTGCTAATTGAATTCGTAACCGTTGAAACCAATATATTCCGTCAATCTAGGTCCAACCAATTTGGCATTTGCTTGGCAAAGATTACCTTATATTTAACTTCGGCGGCTACAATGGTGCCAGCACACGCTGGACAGACAGGGTTCGAAGGACAGGGATCACCCGAGAAACGGCCCGAGGTCGTCTGAACACTCTGTCTGTTGCAAACAGTACATTCTGGATTTTCTAGGGAGGGGGGGGGGTGTTCGCTAGGTACCGCGGGTAACACGTATCCAAACCACACCTCGGTAGGAATTGTGTAACATATCTCAGGAGACGAATCTCAGTAAGATGAAGGACGCTTCCGCCATTGCAAGCATCAGCTGAAAGCGACGGCCACAAGTGACGTCCCTTCGAATAATGATGTTGTGTCTGTAAATATTCGAGAGGTCTGGCTATGGGCAGCATTAGCATCAACAGCGGTCAATAAATAGCCGTATACGGAGACAAGCATTGTTTTTCTGCGTTGGTCGAATTGCATATATTGGTACCACTCCTGCCTCCGCTCTACGTTTATACCGTATTTCGATCTTCGCTTACACTAATCGACGAGAGTGGTGGCTGCGTTTTTGCGTTGTGACAATGAATCATGGTAGACGTCCGTTGAATATTCGATTATCATTTCGGTGCGTGTCTTTGTATCTGACTGGGTGCAACATCGCCGTCTACATCGATACCTCACAGCCACTCCCAGAAGACGATAGCACACGGAGGCAAACGGAAAACATCACGGGTGAAGGTTTACAAATGTCCATTGTGTTTATCGTTGTGACGTTCAGGTCGATGTGTGGGGTTCACTACAGATTCGACAGCGAGGAAGGGCTGGTGCTCGGGGAGGCGGTCGGAGTAAGAATGCTGCAACAGGTGAGGATACACACGGGTACAGTATATCAGACCGTTATATCGACGGCTCCGTTCTTACCATGTTTTGACTCCCACTTTTCACGACGCATTATCGACATTGCCTGTACAATGCACTACAAAATGCCTCGAGAATTCTTGTTCCTGTCCCAGTGTACTCTCCGGTAAGAAACAAACACAACGCGCACTGCTGCGTATATTGCACTCAGCGCTTGATTCAGTATGAGGTAAACGCCATAAGAGGTGGACGTGTTTGACGTCGATTATACCCATATCGATCGGATGGGATACAACGGTAGGTCACAGTAAACCGCGGCGGTTGTAGTGTCCTTTTTGCGCAATGTTTCCGTCTCATATATTTCGTTTTCCTGGGAGTCGAGGCCACACCCCTCCCGGTTGCAACTTCTGTTGCAGGCATCTGCCAATGAACCGAGACCATGCAGATTCGAGTGCCAACTACTGCTTTGTCTTAGATTGCGTTGGAAGGCAATTTCACGCATCTTTCATTTGGAAGCAACGCTAACCTCGTGCTGCCAGTATAGTGCGCACTTGCTTCTCCGGGAGCATTTGAAGCGCCATTGTTTCGACACCACAAAGGCTAGTTTGCACCGCGCCCTATTTGAGGCGAGATTATGCTCTTTTCACGTGTACCGGGCAGACGATCCGCTTTTCCGGTTGGTGTTCATCATGCTGGGTGTTGCGACATCAGCGCAGGCCCCTCCGGACTGAAAACGATGTCGGTTTCTGTTTGACAAACCGCGACCTGGCGATGATGTGAATAATGTATTATTTCCCATCATGTTCAAGACTGTGTATAGCTATGACCGTTCCTTGCTCGACTCAGATTATTCCCGATTTCCTCGAAATACTAGTACCCAGCACGGGACCTACGAGCCGAACCAGGCTGCAACACCTGCTGTTTTCTGTACTTAAAACAGAATTAACAACGTGTTGCTTTTGTCGCCCAATATATTTCTTCTCCTAGCCGTATATCAGGAAGCAGGGTCTTTCCAGCGCAAGACCAACCAACAACCTCGCGATCAGAATGCATTATCATCAAAACCATGTGAACAACGTTACCTACCTCGTCCACGTTGCTCCTTGATCGGGCATTCGCAGTGCGACACGTGAATCAAACCCGTCCATCTGCGTGTGTGATTTACGCGCTTTTCTCCCAATAGGAGGCGAGGTCATTTCCGGAGAACGAGGGCTACGAATTCCGCCTCTTTTCTGAAGAAACGATCCGGCTGGAACCTGACGGATCATTCTTCATCGACGACAGAGAATGCGTCGGAGATGCTTTCACGGGAGTTGGTCAATGTTGAAGCGTCGAGGAAGCGCAAGAGGTTTCACATCGAAAACAGACAAACGCAGTCGAGACTGTTTCATGAGGAATTGTATTGCTTTGGGATATTTGGAGAAGTGCACGATGTGGGGATCCTACGTCTACCACCAACAAAGCAATGGGAATGTAACCTTGAGAGGGACGCGACAATGAACTACCAACACCAACGCAACGGGCACGTAACACCGAGGAGGACGCGATAATGAACCCGACGGCCATGTTTTCCTTGCCAACTGCAATGATGCGAGATAAACGTTTCAAGTGGTTTTACTTACTCTAGAACTATTTGGACCTATACGTTTCACTTCAGTGCCAAGGCGTTGGGGTTTGCGTAGTATCCACGAGGAGAGAAGAGGGGAGGACGAGGAGGAGGAGGTCGAGGAGGAGCAGCAGA
Source organism: Undaria pinnatifida (assembly GCA_012845835.1). NCBI lineage: Eukaryota > Phaeophyceae > Laminariales > Alariaceae > Undaria > Undaria pinnatifida. The sequence continues at coordinate 11,650,276 of JABAKD010000025.1, read as the reverse complement.
AGAAGGTGATGGCGCAGTTTAGTGTAGTGACCACATAACATGCGTTGGTGTGGACCACCTCGGCGGCAAGGCACACTGGACAGAGAAGAGCGTCTTGGGATTTAGGACCAATATTTTCGTCTAGCAAAGTAGAAACTTCTATCCACTCGGAACCCTATGCGAGAACATGAACATAATTCCTGTTTCCCACCGCTGACTAGTTATACGTGGGGGTGCGCCTAGCTTCCAGCACTTGTTGTATTAATGCTGTAGCTGAGATATAATATGCACACTACTCTCGCCCGAAAAATTGTAGTTATCGTGCTAGCACCCTGTGATAGCGTCAGTGAAAGGTCATCGTAGAGCGCGTGGTTGGAAACTATTTTCTGTTCTGGCGTTCACGTACGTCGACTGTGAAGGAGCACAAGTCTTTGGTGATGTTTGAAAATTAGTTGTACGTCAACGTTCCGTCTCAAGTTATCTTGAGTCGGTCGTGATATAGAGGGCGCATACGCACGTTCATGGCAAACTTCTGCATTACAAGCAACTTGGTGTGGTTACCGTGGTGAAATAAGCGTCTGCGGGAGTTCCAACACTCGTCGTGCTATTATTGTCTAAAATCCCGGTTGTACCTGCTAATACATAAATTGGTGAAAAGGTTAACACATATATAGTAGGTATTTTATATATTATGGGGGCGCGTTGGTCACTCTTCCTTACAGGTATTTTATATATGGGGGCGCGTTGGTCACTCTTCCTCAAAGGCACCCGATTCTTGTGTGTATATGTATGCCAGTATCAAGGTGTTAGCCCCCCGAGAACACGCGCGAGGTACCTCGTATTCGTCCTTCTTCACTTTTTGCTTTAGTTCGAACTAACGATGACCTCGCCTTCTTGCAAGTTGGCGACATTTAGCGTTAGAATGTAACGCGTAGTCATGTGGATGGGCACGCGTGACGATTGCAGGGGCTGCATCGGTCACAATTTGTGATTCATGGGTTTTTCGTGTTCCTTAAATCGTTGACTCTGTTCTAGCGTACCCATTCGTCGGGTGTGCGGTGAATATAACGCTTGTGGTGGTGTGCATCCAACTGTGCTGTACATTGTCGGCTGCTGGTGTGGATGAATCTTGGAGATGAGGTGCGTCAGTTCTCTGCTGCACATACGTGACATTGGTCAAATCCCGCACATAACGGGTGTTTGGAAAGTTAATGACCACACAATTTGACTAGTGTGACGTGTGAAGGCATTATTTATAAGTGGCAACCATGTTGGCGGGCGTGGTAGTGGGATTTTTCGCTGCAACTATCTAGCTGTGATTGCATTGATATGTGCCATGTATGCGGAGCTGTTCGTTACTACGAATGGTGATTTGTAGAAGCCGCAAATATGTGGTTGTAAAATTAACGTTCTGTGTTGTGCAATATTGCGTGTTTGAACAGTGCCGTATACCTCTCGTACCTTTTAGACACGTTAGGTCAGCGCAACGTGTACTAAAACATTTCTCCATGTGACACTATTGTGCTCGTAACCGTGTGGAACTATGCGCTATATATTTGGCGAAACAGGACAACAGCTGGCGGGCAACGGTTCGAGCGATGTCGTTTTTCGCGTAGGTACGCCGTGGGTTGTGTGTGCCTATCATTAATTGTGAACAACGACGCGCCGTGGTCGGGTGTTTATCGTCACCTTTGGCCGCGCAAAACGTGCATCCAATGTGGATTTGATATATCGCGCCCGTTGATGCTCGTTGAAGGAAAAAAAAAATTCTTCACGTCAAAATAAAAAAAAATGTGTGGGGTTTCCAACAATCATCTTGGTGTTGCACCATGAGATACCCGCTACAATCGATGCGCCACTACTCGTGCATGCCACATCCATATATATATAGCAAAAACTGAGAACGAAACAAAACCAGCGCAACACCATGAGTCGCCCGAGACACTTACTTGAACACCATCATGTTCTGCGTCATTATCCAGCGTGAACCAAAGCCCACACGGACGAAGCAGAAGCATCAATTTCAACACAACTACACAATACTGAAACAACAGTGAAAGTCTTGACGAAAGGGTCGACCGCACGCAAGATACTACCGATGGACGGCAGAGAATCAACGTCTATACTATATCTCCAGTCAACGCATGCATCGGCGTATGTGAACGAAAATAATGTTGGACTTTTCTCTTACGAAGGATCACTTTTGTTTTCTCCTATTAGACTAAACGATTCGGCAAACCCGAACGTATTATTACCCGTTCAATGATCCCATGGCCTAGGTATGCGACGAAAACAATATTTCCGATAAATTTGCAAAATTCACACGTTTTTCTGGCTACAAGCTGGTTCACATCACAATCCGGAAATGCATACCCCAGCGCAAGTCCACACGCCATTTTTGGTCTTGTTCAGAGCGTAAATTTTGCAAACGTCTTCTACGCGCCTTCGCGAAGACCTCCCGTGTCGTTTTAAATATGCTTGTTTTTAATGTCTGAGGTATCGTCAGGTAATTTTTCCGCAAAAGTGGACCGCTATTGCATAACAAGCATTTTCAGCTGAAAATATTTTTAGTAAAATACCCGGATTCAGGCCTCAGGATGGACATGTAGAACGTGTCCAAAATTCCCGTGTCTGCCTCTCAAAAACGGCGTGGGCATTAAACTATATTTAGTATGGAAGACACGCAAAATTCGTCATATATTTTCAACTTACTTTACTTGGTTTTAGAAATAGGTCCAGAATATTATATATATTGATAAGGTGTTAGTGGTGTACAGATCTGTTTGATCACTTGCAAAACGTTAACCGATAGCTTATCTAAACTCAACCTTACAACACTCGCCCCCCCTGAAACGGCTGGATACCAAGTTGGCCGGATATACGGACGGAATTGTCAATACCCAAGCGGTATCATTTCCCGGGGATACCGGGGGGATTATTTCTCAATATAGACACGGGGAAAGTCTTAAAAAGATTTATAATATTGTGGATGGTGGGATTTGAACATATCACCCAAAAAATCTATTTGCTGTAGACAACGCCATTTGTTAAGGTATTAGTTGCGTATTAGTCCGTTTGACCGTTTGTAAAAGGCTTACCAATAGCTCACCCACACTAAGCCTCAGAACGCCCCCCCCCCCCGAAACTGCGGGATACCAGGTCGGCCGGGTATTTGTATAAGCTATTGGTTAACCTTTTCCAAGTGGTCAAACGGACTAATGCCCAACTAGTCTAATACTTTAACAAATATTAAATGGCGTCGTCGACAGATCATGTTTTTTTTGGGTCGTGGGTTCAAGTATGCTTGACATTGAGCTCAGGCATGTCAGAAGATCTTCGACTTTGTCGGTGGAACATTGCACGGGGGGGTTAGCGCCGTTGAATACCACGGGGGGGTTAGCGCAAAATGGGGCGCATTTCATTTTTCCTGATTCTGCTTGGAAAAAGCCTGAAGATTTTTGAAACAGTTGCGGTCCTGGAGTCATCCCTCTACAGTGCGGTAGGGCTTACAGTTGTTGGATTATCAAATAATGAACCAGTCCGATATAGCTCCCCAGGTGAGGAACTACCGGTTAATCATTAGTCAAGTGCTTTCACGAGAATGAATATAGACATGATAAAAAATTAAATACACTCCAGCTGTGAGATCGAATATTTTGTCGAAACTCATCTTTGCAAGCTGTGCGTGATACTCCGATCGCGCGTTTTACGGGTTGTTTGTCCTCATTAAGGATATAGGTCGGCCACTCCCCTTGCAACTACAGTGTAGCTATCAGGGTCAACAGGGTGATGTTAGGTAGTCTGTGCGCGGAAACTATAAAACCCGTTTCTGAGGGGGACAAAATCTGACAGCTGTGGAAGGAAATGCATCATTTTATCAAGTGAATCCTGCAAGTCGAACATCCGGTGAGGGAAGGGCGGATTTTGAAAGGACGTGGGGGCCTGATTTTGATCAAAAGGGGGGCGGGAGGGGGTGGAGGGGAGGAGTGGGGCATTGGGGACGGGGGTGGGTGGGAACTGCATCAACGGCATGGACGGCTCTGAAACGATATGGAAGCAATATCCAGGGCGTGGAAGTGTTTATTACGCTGGCGTATTTCGATAGTAGGTGGGGCGTTTGAGCAAGAGGATGTGAGGGGGAAAAAATAAAAAAGGCGGGGGGGGGGGGGGGGGGGAGGGTTTGAAGAGGTTTAGGTCACATATAATACTCAAGTCAAGGATTTGGTCGACACTGATGTTCGCAACATTGTGTGTGATCCTCCGATCGCGCGTATTTATCATATATGTAGGGCTTACTATACGCGCGGTGCTGGGTCTAGGCGATCGTGCGGGGTGTGGCGAAGGAGGGGGCGTTGGAGGGGGGGAAGGGGGATGAATGAAAGCTACGTCATGGATGGCTAGGAAGATGATGATGTGATATTAATGGCTAATTTGTGTTTATTACTCTGGCCGATTTCGATTGTAAGTGGGGCGTTTGAACGAACTGAGCGGGGAACAATAGGGGTGGGGGCGGGATATGAGTTGGAGCTACGGCATGGATGGCTAGATGGATAATGACATGATATTAGCTGGCTGATAGTGTTTATTACTCTGGCAGATTTTGATTCCAGGTAGCGCGTTTAAACAAGAGGGATCGGGGGAGGGGGGGGGCGGGGGGGCGAGCATTTCAATATGTGCGCGGAGACTATAAACCCTTTAAAGGGTCGAATCTGGCGGTTGCAGCAAGAAGACACCCAATTTTATCACCCCCCTGGTAATATATATTTTTCTAGAAGGTTTGATGTCACATGTAGTATGCAAGCCAGTTCTTAGGTGCAGTAAACAGCCTGTTGAAAGCTTCATAGTTTGTTATTGTACATGGATCAAAAGATAGAATATTTCAATCGATAGGTGCAATCATGCAGATACCATTATTTTCTGACATCGCTAATTATAAGAAAGCGATGCATATTGCCGAATACAACAGGCGATGTGATGGTCATGCAATGTCACCGCCATTGAGAACGACAGGGAGAGATGCGAATTGTTATTGTTTTGAAAAGAACGCTTAGTGTACACGCGCTCAATTACGTTACTTCGTTAGTCATACTTCGCTTGGCATAGGTTGGGAGGCGATCATGCAGACGGTATGTACGGAATACCTTACGTAATAAGTTGGTATTGCGGTTTACCGCAATTTTAGCATACCTCTCTGTATCTCCTTTCCACGTCATCATTGTCTCACATATACGATTTTACGCCTATGATTTTTGCCGTGCCGATGTGGGGCTCAAAGGTCGCCAAATCCAAGACAGAGATACTTATAACTACAGCAAGCGAGGTGACGTGGGCATGCGATGTCACTACTACTGAACGCGAGGGTGACTTTACTTCGTTCAGCATATGCTACTTCGTTTGGTAGAGGTTGTCAGGCGATCATGCAAACGGTTGGAGGCACGAAATACCCTGCGTCATAGGTTGGTAGTGTGGTCTACCGCAGTGTTAGCATAACTGTCTATGTACTTCATTTTCACATTGCTATTATTTAGTGTACAATTATACGCCCTGTTTTCACCCCATTGTCGTCGAAGATATTGTGGTCCTGTCGATGTCGCGTCCATGTCTGGTGCTCTTGTTCGTGGTGCTCATGAAAACATGCCCTAGCGTGTAGTGGATGATCGCTGAGTGGTGTTCTTTTCCTGTACATTAAGCCAGGCAGTAGATATATATATATGTCAACGCAACCGCTAGCTTGAAAACGACAAATAAAATTCCGCACAAACCTGGTACAGAGGTGACGCGGCCCGAAGATTGTTCAGTATACCGACGGTCAGGAACAGGTTATCGAGCAGCGCATTTCATTTATACCACCGCTCCTCACTCTACCTAAAACACTACGGGCATGCGTTGGACCCAGTTTGCTGATGCCCAAAACCAATATATATATACCAGAGGGTTAAGTAAGGCCTACATGCTTATTCGGGTTTTGTGTGATGACCAAGGCTACGGTAGGGGGGGTACCCCCGTTTTCACTGGTGTGTTTGAGCCACTTGCACGAGTGACTCTGTACCTCACGGATGAAAATGGTTTAGACAGTTGTTTCGGAGCAGCTTAGATTACCTTTGCATTGCGGATCGATTTGGTCAACATAAAACATGACAACGTAAGATCGCAAAATAACAAAGGGGTTACTCGCGCGAGTGACCCCTAGCCAATGAAATTCAAGGCCCATAAAGGGACCCCCCTACCGTAGCCTGGGTCTGATCGAATTTCTTTCAAGTTTTTTTTCGGGTGGTGATGATGATATTCCTTTCCCCTCGTGTTAGGAGGTCGGGAGCTACAATGCTGCACCCCTGTAAAAGGGTGTTCTTTGTGTCATTGCTCGACACGACACCACTCTCCCTCCTAGTGACACGCCAATATATAGCTGGCTATGTCACCCTCTTCCATTGATTGGTCATGGGGGTCAGTATGATAGCATTGAGCAAAAGATGCTGCGAGAGGTATTCGTCGAGGGGAGAGGCTTTCCGCCTTGTTCTTGATTTGAGCAGGCCTGCATTTAGATAATTCCTTTTTTTTTGCCGTCACCCAAAATATGTTATCCCTCAAAGTAGCATGCGTCCGGTTTCGGCCCTTTTTCTCGGCCGCCATGAGCTGGAAACGAACCATGCATGGTGGGAAGGCATCCCACAAGCACGAAGGCTGTCATTGCTGGTCAAGTATCCTGCCTCCATGTCTCAGGGGATCCCATGAATCGTTCATTCTTCGTCCATTGCTCACAGCATCACAAAAGACCATGCGTCCAATGCCATTGAAAACAATAAGACATCACCGGGGTGGAATGCGTTCGCACTGAAAGCGTCAACTATACAAGGGGACCACCGAAGAGAGCTATGGGACGAGGGAATGATACAGTATGCACTAAGTTAAAGGGAACTGAACTCGATCAACATCATATATCTTGCGGTTGAAGGTGCGTGTATTGCAGAGTGCACGTAGACGCGGCCGTGCGTGCTGCCGTAGACTAGTGTTGAGAGACGCGTGCTATTGTTTCGAAAATGGGCCATGATGATTTGCGTGATTCTCGTTGAGTAACTAAGCCATGGGGTTTTCATGCGGTAGCAGCGTTATTTTTTCCCATAATCAGTTTTTGGGGGATATATTTAGCTCCCAAATCGAGAAGTCTCAGACAAAAAGCGGTGCACCCCTATCGTAGCACGCGTCTAAACGTGGGCAGTAAAGATATCTGCCATATTTCGTTGCGGTAAACTTGGCATTCTCCGCGAAAAACACGACGGCGTGGTGTCTAAATTTGATGGTGTAGAAGCTTCTAATTAGAGGAAAAAGGATCTGATACCATGGATGGCAGGTAGTCCTTTCTTTCAAGGGGCGGGCCTGTCGGCGCTGTAACTGCAGCGGTCGATTGAACAAATCCAGTTGGTTGGTGCTGAGGATGGGGAAGACGGTGGTGTCGGTAGTAACGGCCAGCAAACAGGCACCGTATCTGCAAGGCCACTGTGGCTGTCGGGGAAGAAGTACCGAATTGGTTGCGGGAGACCACGTCAGGTCAAGGCCTTCAGTGAAGGTGTTGAAAACACGGATTCCTGGTTGCTAAGCTGAACTGAGGTTGAAGCTCAAGCCAAGTAGTAGTCGCGCCGCAGTGGGAGTGGAGGTCTATGATAACGGAAAAATGGATAAAGTTACTGACCGGAGAAAACGTAGTCGTTTACAGTGGCACGGTTGTCTGCGCCGGCAGTGGAGCGATGACTGCCCTGCGAGAAAAAACTGCCAAAGGAACGATGAAGAAATGCTAAAACGGACGCACCAGTGGTGGGAGCTGGAGGGGACGTTAGACGTCCTGAACGTCGACACAATAGCTACGCCAGTGAAACGGTGCCCTTACCCTAGCTTACGGAGGTGGAGGAGGTATAGAGCCGTAGTGCAAGTGTGGTCCATCGTAGATTGCAAAACATGACTGCTGCTCAGACAACTGTTGCGCTTCCACGGTCGATCCCGCATTTCTCTGACCGTCGTGTGCAAACCACATCTAATCTGTGTCCCATTGCTACCACACCCTTTACTATCACACGCCTTGGCACCTGCCTGGAGTGTGGGAGCAAAACTCTTTTGCAACGAACGCTGTCACATCCCTTGCTGCCACACTCCTTGTCGTCTGCCTGTAGTGGGGGGTTGTGAAAACTTGACACCCATAATATCACACAAGTTGTTATCACGTCTCCGTGAGTCATGCCTCGATAGTGCGGTAGGGGTTGCTGTTGTTCGATAAACTAATAATGTACCTGTCCGATCGAGCTCCTCATGCGAAGAACACCCGGTCAATCCTTGGTCAAGTAGTTTCACGCATACATATTTTTGTACGGCTATACAAGGCATAAAGGCTTATTCGGGTTGTGCGAGCGATTGCATTCCCCCATCGAAGTCATTTTTCGGGGTGAGCTGTTGGGCTCAACCTCATGCTAAGAGATCGGGAACATTCTGCTGCACACCTTCCGTGGGATGACTCCCGTATTGCTACAATGACTACAATGTGCCACCAAGGCTCGTTTGAAGCCACTGCGGTCACCTTCCACGTTAAAACTCGCTTGTTATGGTGGGTGTTGAATGATATATAGGGCCACAATCACAAACAACCACCCACTTTATCAACGGGTACGATGCTTATGGCACCCCCACGGTATGCCATCCCCGGTTGTAAAAAGCCACAATATATTTATCAAATGCGAGTAGTTGCATCTTGTATCTGGTGCGCATTTAAATTGGAATCTGGTACGAATGCGTCTGATACATGCATACATACATGCAGAACGCGGGCTACAATAGAGGTATCACTTTCTGGCATTTTTTCGTTCCGAACGATAAGGCGTCGCAACCTAAACACTCGTCGGAACATAGTTAACTGCTGTTCCTCAATATATATGATACTCGAACGTTGTTTATACCTAGTCTAGGCCACGAGCTTGTGGTCATCGGGTTGCACGTTCATCTTACTTACCAAACAACGTGCTCTGGCTGATTTAACGATACCTTCCCCGCCCAAAATAAAGCAGCATCTTTATTAAACGAACGGTACGTGGCTGCTGGACACGAGGAAGGATGCTATGATGAGAAAAAAATGCATATATATGCTATAGTACATACTCCGTATGTTCTTGTTGGCAAAGGACTCTCGAAGGAAGACGTTTGGGTAATAAACGGCACCGTATTTTAGAAGGTAAGGCCGGGATCCGGTTGCCAAACCAGCGATTTCGCTAGTTGGAGCTGGGTGGGCTACCGTAGAACGATGCTGCTCTGTTGAGGTATGGAGTCCGTCAAGCCACACCCTCAGAAATAAAACAGCGAACCTCTAGCATCGTAGCATGTATGTGTAGCGGCACGTTGTTGCTTATTTGTGACATAATCATTTCTGCTAGAAACATTGGGGTCAGGCAAGAAACGCCTGCCCGTTCGCACCGTAGCTGTGTGGAGGGTGGAAATAGCAGTTTTATGTCAAGAACAAACACGCACTTCTGTCGCACGTGAAGAAGGCACCCCTGGTTTACAGGCTATTTTTTAGAAAAATGTAAGAAAACACTCGTTTATGGTTTTTGTGTCGGCGTTCCCGAACTTGCGATAGGGTGGTGGTAAATACACCCCGTGTCCATGTATTACCAGGTATCTATAGCTCGTGATTTCAATCCCCCAGTTAGTGCATAGTCGTGCTCGGGGTGTGACTTGTTCTTACCTAGCAAATGACCGGCAGCGGAAAGCAGCTGGCGGAATGAGCGAGAGCGTGCAATAGTCAAACTCGGTGAAAACCGTCGGGCATCAGATAAATAATTTAATGCTAAAATATGCGAATGCCTGATCTTGTGCGCGATAGAAATGAGGGCACTCACCGGGGGAGAGAAGTAAAGGCATCTATCTGTGTGTGCGTATGCTTCACATTAAACTGCATTTTTCACCCGTTTACGTCCAAGTGTTACGTCCAACACAAACGGTATCCATGCCAATGCCTCGTAAAGGGACGAGTTATGCGCATGCGGTCACAAAATTCGAGGCAGATACAACACAACCCACATCGATACTTTAGCAATCGGTTATTAATAGTTAGCCATTCAATAAAACGAGGTGGACACGCAGGGAAAAACGAGTAAAAAGCCTACGACACCAGGCTGTGGCAACGAAAAGGGGAAACGCATAAAAAAAAACGAAATATACAGCACGAAATAATATATATATGCAAAAACAATAACACGAACAATTGGAACAACGGGAAACAGGACGGCACGAGAAAACAAAAACAAATATGACCTGCAGCGAGCAAATCGCATCGAAAAAAGGAGATGAAACCATCCAACCAAGGGAGTACCACAGCCAACCAGAAACGACATCCAGCAGTAGTAGTAGTGACGACGGCCTGCTGTGGTACCGAGGCAGATGAAGCCGCCCAACCAATTGTCTGTGGTGCCTCGAGGATAGCCTACCACTTTTGGAGACGATAGTTGATTTTTGACGACACACTGCGTACGAAACGAAGGGGGGTTCACCTTATATTGGTTTGTTGGGTTTCATTGGGTTAGTGTTAGGGTGAGGGTTTCGGAAGAATAAATAAATTAAACGAGATGTCAAACATTTTTTCGAGAACGCGGTAAGGTACCCTAATCATTTTGGTTTCGAATGACCCTCGACCAGAGCAGTAAGAGTACAAGCCTTGCGCATTTTCTATTACCTGGCCCCCGCTTTTCTAAGACCACGGCTTGTTCAGAAAGTCGTTTAGGGAAGGTAACACCTCTTTTTACTAGAACAAAAGGGGCGACAAAAAATAAATAAAAATTAACAACACGCGTATAAATACCTGATCATATCGAAATATTGAAAAAAAAAATCATACCAGGAAGCAGAGTATTACAACTATACTGTTGTCGAGGTTTGACGATAGTAACCAAAGCGTCATATGTTTGGGCCAGGCTTTGGGCTGCTATGCCAGTTTATTGACCGAGGTGAAAGCATGAGGGCGTATGAGTAGGTCAAATTATATGAATATCGGCAAGGATACGAAACGGAATAGGTGGGAATGCTGCATGAAAAACTACTAAGTGCGATAAAGATGAAGGCAGGATAAGGATGAAGCGAAACACCTGTGACCACACGGGTTGCCCAGATAGTCGCTGGGGGGAAAACCTTCAACGAGTTGAGGTGGGGATAGAAAAACCGTGGAGATGATGAAAACACTAGAAATTTATCAGATGCAGTGTGGAGTAGTAGGTTGGTACGTGTGGCGCCCCGGTGGTGGTCTAGGTGAAGGAGAATGGTAGCGTAACAGCCGGTGATCGGTAAACTACGAACTACTACGAAACTAAGGCGGGTGTTATAGCCCGATGTACGTGTGTGGTGAAGCGTGATAGCTCAGGTGTCAAAACCCTGAGATGGGACTCGGAACTGTGCCGTGGTAGCCGGAATATAATTACACAGGCGTCGTAGCCGTACAGTGGTGAAGGCGTGATAGTCCTTGCAATATAGATGGGGCGTGGTAGCCCTTGGCGTGGTAGCCGTAGAAGTGACACAGAGTAGACACAAGATTGAGGCAAAAAAAAAAGAAATATTATTCGGGCATACATAAACTCACAATACAAAATCGCGTTGTGGAAATCCATCCCACACATATACAAAACGCTCAAAGTTCTCCGATCCATCTTTTCCACGAATTCTTGTTTACAATCTGATAATGGAGTGAGTACATCCGACAGCCCCCCTACTCGCAACATTGTCATGATTTATCCAAACTACTTTGATAAAACGTACATTCCCAGATATCAGAATACTGCAGAGTTATTTTTGCTCAAGTCCAGACAACAACAAAAAAGAAAATGTTGCATTTGAAAAACACTCAATTCCATTCCTTCTACTTGCAACACCACTAAAATCCATTCTCATCACATCCATGACCATTAAAACTCGAACACTATTCAGCATTTTCGATCGATCAATTTGAATGCAAGTCCTTGAACCCTCCTAAACATACATCATAAAACAAAACAGAGAAACATATAAAAATAGAAAGTCAGAAAATCAAACACCATCCGAGACAGAAATCACATCAAATTCATCAATATCCCGGTGAAATTCGAACTCCCCCTCGGGTAACGCCTAGGTGAGAAAAGTCAGCATGCCTGTACTGCGAAGCTACGTGGAAAATTTCTACCTTCTTTTTTCCTATCAGTTCCCTCAAAAAGTGATGCCTCACGTCAATGTGCTCCGAGTTCGAGTTCGAAATCGGGTGCTTTGCGATTTGGATGGCACCCTCGTTATCCTGATACATGGCAATGCACACGGCATCCTTGCCTTCATCAACATAAAACACCAAACCTGCCTCAAAAACAAAATCTCCTTCCCCATGTCCGACATAGCCACATACTCCGCCTGAGTAGTCGACAGAGTCACACACTTCTGCGTCTTGGAGTACCACGAAACAAGCCCCCCGCACACATCACTGCCCCCGCCGACACGCTTCTCCTGTGCGTACTGCGCGAAGCATAGTCGGCATCTGCGAACGGAATCAAACTAATCCCCGTCAACGTCCCCTTGTCAAATCCCAAAATATCTCGTCCTCATTGCATACCCTAGTACAGTACGTGCCGCTTTCCAGTGGATCAGCTTCGGCGCACTGCAATACCTTGCTACTGCCCTCACTGAATTCGCGATATCCGGCCTGGTCAACAAGGCAATCCACAAAACGAAACAGAACATTCGGCTCGTCAACATTGACACCCAAAGCCTCTAAGATGTAAGAATCGGGAGAGCGTTCCTCCATTCCACACCATACTTATCTCCCAATTGTTCCGTCTGTTGCGAAATAGTCAACCTCCCTGCCTCCCTGTCCCTGTCGTGATAGCACCCCAAGTACCACTTGAGCTTGCCCAACGACTTAACTGGAACGAGACATCCGAGATCCTTACCGAACTGATCACACCTTTCCTTCTTTCCGACGGCAAAAATATCATCAACATGCACCACAAGGTGCATCGCTACTTCCCCCCCTTCAACCAAACGGAAAACACACGAACCAGCCAAGCACTGCACAAACCCCAAAGCCAAAAGACACTTGCTCAGTAAGGCATGCCACTGCCTGGATGCCTGTCTCAAACCATTAAGACTCTTGCTCAGCTTCACAACCTTCCCTGACAACGAACCACACCCTTCTGGCAATCGCATGTGTAGACATCCTCGGCAAGATCTGCCCTCACCAAAGCCTGTCTATATCGAAATGGCACAACTCTAGGTTATGCTCACACGCCAACGCAGCCAACAAACGGACACTGGACGAAGCAACAGCAAGCGCGTACAAATCTCCAAAGTCAATGTACTCTCTCTGCATGTCATCCCTAGCTATAAGTCTCGTCTTCACTTTCGTAGGCCAACCAAATTGATCAACCTTCCAGTCAAAAATGAGCTTGCTACTGATCACGTTGTCTATTCGTTGCTACTCGTCAACAATTTCGAACGCCCCTGCGTCAAGCAAACCGAGCATTTCACGCTTAGCCGCGTCCACGAGCTGTGCGCCATGCTCACCGTCACGCGCCTCCCTGAACGTCTTGGGTACGCGGAGGTCCTTGGCGTGGCAGAGGGGCATGTCGGGCGCCAGGTGAGAGGGGCACATCTCGGGAAGAGCTGCGTCGACATCCTCCCGCGTGGCGAGGCCCGACACGAGGCCGAGCGGCACTCCCCGCCCCGACGGCCCAAGCGACGAAAAGCTGCCCCAGCTCTTCCCCCGTCCGTGGTGTCGTATGGCGGTGCACCTTTGCTCTCCTCCACGCCCCCCGACTCCGCATGCTGCTTGCCTCCGCCCCCCAGCTCACCAGATCCGTGCCCCTGCAGGAGCACCCGTTTCGCGTTCAGAACCCGCCGGTTGGCCAGCAGCGACTACAACACATCCTCTCCCGCATGAGATAGGAGTCCTACCCTGTGGTCAAACGACGTCGACTCCGGCAGCGGCGTAGAGACCGCTTCTTCCGGCACGCCTGAAAGCTGGCGGCCCTCCAACCTGGTCCTTTCCGGCACGCGCTCGCCGCCCCTCTCGCCCAGCATCCTCGTTGCGTGGGGGGTGAGCGGCGAGGAATATCCCGCGGCGACCGGCAGCGGCTGTCTCCTCCTGTACGCCCGCGGGACCGGTCTCGCCGTCAGTAATAGTGATGACGATGTCATCGAAGCGGCGTCCTCGATATAAGGCGGAGACCACTCCGACATCGGCAAAACATGTGGCAGGCGGTGTGTGAGCGCTGCAGTGGCAGGCAGCTTCGAGGGTGTGAGCGCTAGGTGAGTTCGCGGGCGGCGGAACGGCAGCGGTGGACGGCATACCAGTCGGTTTGGTCGGCGGCGTTGTGTGAGCGTTGAGTGAGTGCGCAAGGGGCGGGCCGGCGGCGGTGGGCGGCATACCAGTCGGTCCGGGCGGCGGGGAGGTGTGAGCGCTGGGTGGGTGGGCGAGCGGCGGACCGATAGCGATGGGTGAGTGCGCAGGCGGTGGACCGGCAGCGGCGTGGGGCATACCAGTCGGTCCGGTCGGCGGCGAGGTGTGAGCGATGGGTGAGTGCGCGAGCGGCGAACCGGCAGCGGTGGGTGGCATACCAGCCGGGGCACGCGCCGGCGAAGTGTTACCGCTGGGAGAGTGCGCGGGAGGCGGACCGGCAGCGGCGGGCGGAATACTAGTCGGTCCGGTCAGCGAATAGGTGTGAGCGCTGGGTGAGTGCGCGGGCGGCGGACAGGCAGCGGTGGGCGGCATACCAGTCGATCCGGGCGGCGGCGAAATGTGAGCGCTGAGTGAGTGCGACGGCAGCGGACCGGCAGCGGTGGGTGAGTGCGCGGGCGGCGGACCGGCAGTGGCGTGCGGCATAGCGGTCGGTCGGGTCATCGGCGAGGTTTGAGCGCTGGGTGAGTGCGCGGGCAGCGGACCAGCAGCAGCGGGCGGCATACCAGTCTTTTAGGTCATGGGCGAGGTATGAGCACTGGGTGAGTGCGCGAGCGGCAGACAGGCAGCGGCGGGCGGCATACCAGTCGGTTCGGGCGGCGGGGAGGTGTGAGCGCTGAGTGAGAGCGCGGGCGGCGGACCGGCAGCGGTGGGTGGGTGCGCCTACAGTGGACCGGCAGCGGCGGGCGGCATACCAATCGGTCCGGTCAGGGGTGAGGTGTGAGCGCTTGTTGAGTGCGCAGGCGGTGGACCGGCAGCGGCGGGCGGCATACCAGTCGGTCCGGGCGGCGGCGAGGTGCAGCACTGGGTGAGTGCGCGAGCATCGGACTGGCAGCGATGGGTAAGTGCGCGGGCGGCGGACTGGCAGCGGCGGGCGGAATACCAGTCGATTCAGTCATCAGCGAGTTGTGAGCACTGGGTGAGTTCACGAGCGGCGGACCCTTTGCGGTGGGCGGCAAATGAGTCGATCTGGTCAGCGAGGAGATGTGAGCGCTGGGTGAGTGCGCGGGCGGCGGACTGGCAGCAGCGGGCGGCAAACCAGTCGGTCCAGGTATCGGCGAGTTGTTAGCGCTGGATGAGTGCGCGGGCGGCGGACCGGCAGCGGCGGGCGGCATACCAGTCGGTTCAGTCATCAGCGAGGTGTGAGCACTGGGTGAGTTTACGAGCGGCGGACCGGCTGCGGTGGGCGGCAAACGAGTCGATCTGGGAGGCGATAAGGTGTGAGCGCTGGGTGAGTGCGCGGGCGGCGGACAGGCATCGACGGGCGGAACACCAGTCGGTCCGGTCGGCGGCGAAGTGTGAGCGTTGGGTGGGTGTTCGGGCGGCGGACCGGCAGCCGTGGGCGACATACCAGCCGGTGCGCGCGGTGGCGAAGTGTGACCGCTGGGTGAGTGCGCGGGAGGCGGACCGGCAGCGGTGGGCGGGATACCAATCAGTCCAGTCAGCGGTGAGGTGTGAGCGCTGGGTGAGTGCGCGAGCGGCGGACCGGCTGCGGTGGGCGGCGAACGAGTCCATCTGGGCAGCGGGGAGGTGTAAGTGCTTGTTGAGTTCGCGGGCGGCGGACCGGCAGCGTTGGGTAGATGTTCGGGCGCCGGACCGGGAGCGGCGCACGGCAAACAAGCCGGTCCGGGGATGGGGGGGGTGTGCGCGCTGGGTGAGTGCGCGGGCGGCGGACCGGCCGCGGCGGGCGACATACCAGTCAGTCCGGTCATCTGCAAGTGAGCGCTGAGTGAGTGCGCGGGCAGCGGACCGGCAGCGGTGGGCGGCATATCAGATGGTCTAGGCAGCGACGAGGTGTGAGCGCTGGGTGAGTGCGCCGGCGGCGGTCCGGCAGCGACGGGCGGAATACCAGTCGTTCCGTTCGGCGGCGAAGTGTGAGCGATGGGTGGGTGCGCGGGATGCGGGCCGGCAGCCGTGGGCAGCATACCAGCCGGTGCGCGCGGCGGCGAAGTGTGACCGGTTAGTTAGTGCACAAGAGGCGGACCGGCAGCGGTGGGCGAAATACCAGTCGGTCCGGTCAGCGGTGAGGTGTGAGCGCTGTGTGAGTGCGCGGGCAGCGGACCGGCAGCGGCGGGCGGCATACGAGTCGGTTCGGTCATCGGCGAGGTTTTTGCACTGTGTTAGTGCACAAACGGCCAACCGGCAGCGGCGCACAGCAAACATTTCGGTCCGGGCAGCGGGAAGGTGTGAGCGCTGGGTGAGTGCGCGGGCGGCGGACCGGCAGCGGCGGGCGGCATACCAGTCAGTCCAGTCATCGGCTAGTGCGCGCTGGGTATGTGCGCGGGCGGTGGACCGGCAGCGGTGGGCGACATACCAGTCGGCCCGATCATCATCGAGGTGTAAGCGCCGGGTGAGTGCGCGAGCGGTGGGCCGGCTGCGGTGGCGGTAAACGAGTCGATCTGGGCAGCGGGGAGGTGTGAGTGCTGGTTGAGTTCGCGGGCGGCGGACCGGCAGCGTTGGGTAGATGTTCGGGCGGGGGACCGGGAGCGGCGCACAGAAAACAAGCCAGTCCGGGAATGGGGGGGGTATGCGCGCTGGGTGAGTGCGCGGGCGGCGGACCGGCATCGGCGGGCGACATACCAGTCGGTCCGGTCATCTGCGAGTGAGCGCTGAGTGAGTGCGCGGGCGGCGGACCGGCAGCGGTGGGCGGCATATCAGATGGTCTGGGCAGCGACGAGGTGTGAGCGCTGGGTGAGTGCGCCGGCGACGGTCCGGCAGCGACGGGCGGAATACCAGTCGTTCCGGTCGGCGGCGAAGTGTGAGCGATGGGCGGGTGCGCGGGATGCGGACCGGCAGCGGTGGGCGAAATACCAGTCGGTCCGGTCAGCGGTGAGGTGTGAGCGCTGTGTGAGTGCGCGGGCAGCGGATCGGCAGCGGCGGGCGGCATACCTGTCGGTTCGGTCATCGGCGAGGTGTTAGTACTGGGTGAGTGCACGAACGGCGAACTGGCAGCGGCGCACAGCAAACATTTCGGTCCGGGCAGCGGGAAGGTGTGAGCGCTGGGTGAGTGTGCGGGCGGCGGACCGGCAGCGGCGGGCGGCATACCAGTCAGTCCGGTCATCGGCTAGTGCGCACTGCGTATGTGCGCGGGCGGTGGACCGGCAGCGGTGGGCTACATACCAGTCGGCCCGTTCATCATCGAGGTGTAAGCGCTGGGTGAGTGCGCGGTTCGCGGAGCGGCCGCGGCGGCCGGCACACCAGTCGGTTCGGTCATCGGCGAGGTGTGAGCGCTCGGTGAGTGCACGAGCACCGGACGGACTGTGCTGGGCGGCAAACGAGCCGATCTGGGGAGCGGGGTGGTTTGAGCGCTAGGTGAGTGCGCGGGGGGCGGACCGGCAGCGGTTTGCGGCATACCAGTCGTTCCGGTCATCGGCGAGTGAACGCTGGGTGAGTGCGCGGGCGGCGGACCGGCAGCGACGGGCGGAACACCAGTCGGTCCGGTCGGCGGCGAAGTGTGAGCGATGGGTTGGTGCGCAAGCGGCGGAACGGCAGCCGTGTGCGGCATACCAGCCGTGGCGTGTGGCGGCGAAGTGTGAACGCTGGGTGAGTGCGCGGGAGGCGGACCGGCGGCGGTGGGCGAAATACCGGTCGGTCCGGTCAGCGGTGAGGTGTGAGCGCTGGGTGAGTGCGCGGGCGGCGGACAGGCAGCGGTGGGCGGCATAACAGTCGGTCCGCGCGGTTGCGAAATGTGAGCGCTGAGTGAGTGCGAGGGCAGCGGTCCGGCAGCGGTTGGTGAGTGCGCGGGCGGCGGCCCGGCAGTGACGGGTGGCATAGCAGTCGGTCGGGTCATCGCCGAGGTGTGATCGCTGGGTGAGTGTGCGGGCGGCCGACCAGCAGCATTGTGCGGCATATCAGATGGTCCCGGCGGCGATGAGTTGTGAGCGCTGGGTGAGTGCGCGGCCGGCGGACCGGCAGCCACGGGCGGAATACCAGTCGGTCCGGTTGGCGGCGAAGTGTGAGCGATAAGTGGGTGCGTGGGCGGCGGACCGGATACATTGGGCAAAATACCAGTCAGTCCGGTCAGTGGTGAGGGGTGAGCGCTTATATAAATATATATATATTTATGTATATAGTGAGTGCCCGGGCGGTGGACAGGCAGCGATGAGCGGCATACCAGTTCGTTCGGGCGGTTGCGAAATGTGCGCGCAAAGCGAGTGCGAGGGCAGCGGACCGGCAGCGGTGGGTGAGTGCGCGGGCGGCGGACTGGCAGTGACGGGCGGCATAGCAGTCGGTCGGGTCATCGGCGAGGTGTGAGCGCTTGGTGAGTGTACGGGCAGCGGACCACCAGCGGCGGGCGGCATACCAGTCCGTTCGGTCATGGGCGAGGTATGAGCACTGGGTGAGTGCGCGAGCGGCGGACAGGCAGCGGCGGGCGGCATACCAGTCGGTTCGGGCGGCGGGGAGGTTTAAGCGCTGAGTGAGCGCGCAGGCGGCAGACCGGCAGCGGTGGGTGGGTGCGCCTACAGTGGACCGACAGCGGCGGGCGGCATACCAATCGGTCCGGTCAGGGGTGAGGTGTGAGCGCTGGTTGAGTGCGCAGGCGGTGGACCGGCATCGGCGGGCGGCATACCAGTCCGTCCGGGCGGCGGCGAGGTGTGAGCGCTGAGTGAGTGCGCGGGCGGCGGACTGGCAGCGATGGGTAAGTGCGCGGGCATGAGACTGGCAGCGCCGGGTGGCGTAACAGTCGGTCCGGTCGTCCGCGAGTTGTTTGCGCTGGAAGAGTGCGCGAGCGGCCGAACGGCAGCGGCGGGCGGCATACCAGTCGGTTCGGTCATCGGCGAATTGAGAGCACTGGGTGAGTGCATGAACGGCGGACCGGCAGCGGCGAACGGCAAACAAGTTGGTCCGGGCAGCGAGGACGTGTGAGCGCTGGGTAAGTGCGCGGGCGGCGGACCGGCAGCGGTGGGCGGCATATCACTGGGTCCAGCCGGCAGCGAAGTGTGAACGCTGGTTGAGTGCACGGGCAGGGGACGCCAGTGGCGGGTTAGTGCTCGAGCGGCGGACCGGCAGCGGTGGGTGACATACTAGTCGACCCGATCATCGTCGAGGTTTAAGAGCTGGGTGAGTGCGCGGTCGGCGGAGCAGCAGCGGCGGCCAGCACACCAGTCGGTCCGGTCCTCGGCGAGGTGTGAGCACTGGGTAAATGCGTTAGCGGCGGACCGGCAGCGGTGAGCAGCATAGCAGTCGGTCAGGGCGGCGGCGAGGTGTGAGCGATAGGTAAGTTCGCGGGCGGCGTACCGGCAGCGTTGATGGCATACGAGTTGGTCCGGGCGGGCCCGAGGTGTAATCTCTGGGTGAGTGCGCGGGCGGCGGACCAGCAGAGGTGGGCGCCATACCAGTTAGTCCGGTTGTCGGCGAGTGAGCGCTGGGTGAGTGCGCTGGCGGCGGACCGGCAGCGGTGGGGGGCATATAAGATGGTCAGGGCGGCGACAAGGTGGAGCGCTGGGTGGTTGCACGAGCGGCGGACCGGCAGCGGCGGCCGGCATACCAGTCGGTACGGTTGTTGGCGAATGAGCGCGGCGTAAGTGCGCGGCCGGGTGAACGGCAGCGGTGGGCGGCATATAAGATGGTCCGGGCGGCGACGAGGTGTGAGCGCTGGGTAAGTGCCCGGGCGGCGGACCGGCAGCGGTGGGCGGCATATCGGTCGGTCCGGGCGGCGGCGAGGTGTGAGCGATAGGTGAGTCCGCGGGCGGCGGACCGGCAGCGATGGCGGGCATACGAGTCGGTCCGGGCAGTGGCGAGGTGTAAACGCTGGGTGAGTGCGCGGGCGGCGGACCGGCAGCGGTGGGCGGCATACCAGTCGGTTCGGGCAGTGGCGAGGTGTAAACGCTGGGAGAGTGCGCGGACGGCGGATCGGCAGCGGTGGGAGGCATATCAGATGGTTCGGACATCGACGACGCGTGAGCGCTGGGTGAGGGCGCGGGCGGCTGACAGCCACAGACGGGCAGAATACCAGTCGGTCCGGTCGGCGGCGAGATGTGAGTGCTGGGTGAGTGCGCGGGCGTAGGCGGGCGGCAATGGGCGGCATACCAGTGGATCCGGTCGGCGGCTGGTGTGAGCGCTGATTGAGTGCGCGGGCGGTGGACCGGCAGCGGTGGCGAGCATTCGAGCCGGTCCGGGCGGTGGCGATTTGTAAACGATGGGTGAGTCCGCGAGGGGCGGACCGGAAGCGGTAGGCGGCATACGAGTCGGTTTGGGCGGCGGCGAGGTGTGAGCGCTAGGTGAGTGCACGGGCCGCGGACCGGCGGTGGGTGGGTGTGTGCGCGGGATTCAGACGGGCAGCGGCGGGCGGCTTACCAGTCGTCCGAGTCATCGGCGAGTGAGCGCTGGGTGAGTGCAGGGGCGGTGGACCGGCAGCAGTGGGCGGCATATCAGATTGTCTGGGCGGCGACGAGGTGTGAGCGCTGGGTGAGTACGCGGGCAGCGGACCGGCAGCGACGGGCGTAATACCAGTCGGTGCGGCCTTTGGCGAGGTGTGAGCGCTGGGTGAATTTGTGGGCGTAAGCTCGCAGCGATGGGCGGCATACCAGTGGGTCCGGGCGTCGAAGTGTGAGCACAGGGTGAGTGCACGGGCAGCGGGCGGCAGTGATGGGTTAGTGCGCGGGCAGCGGACCGGAAGCGATGGGCGACATACCAGTCGGTCCGATCATCGTCGAGGTGTAAGCGCTGTGTGAGTTCGTGGTCGGCGGACCGGCAGCGGTGGGAGGCATATCATATGGTCCGGGCGGCGACGAGGTGTGAGCTCTGGGTCAGTGCGCGGGCGGCGGACCGGCAGCAATGGGCGGCATGCCAGGGGATTTGGTCGGTGGCGAGGTGTGAGCGCTGATTGAGTGCGCGGGTGGCCGACCGGCGTCAGTGGCGGTCATACGAGTCGGTCAGGGCCGTAGCGAGGGGTGGGGGTTGGGTGAGTGCGCGAGCGGCGGACCGGCAGCGGTGCCGGGCATACGAGTCAGTCCGGGCAGTGGCGAGGTGTAAACGCTGGGTGAGTGCGCGGGCGGCAGACCGGCAGCGGTGAGCGGCATACCAGTCGGTTCGGGCAGGGGCGAGGTGTAAACGCTGAGTGAGTGCGCGGGCGGCAGACCATCAGCGGTGGGCGGCATTCCAGTCGGTCCGGTTGTCGGCGAGTGAGCGCTGGGGGAGTGCGCGGGCGGCGGACCGACAGCGGTGGGAGGCATATCAGATGGTCCGGGCGGCGACGAGGCGTGAGCGCTGGGTGAGGGCGCGGGCAGCAGACCGGCACCAACGGGCGGAATACCAGTCGGTCCGGTCGGCGGCGAGGTGTGAGCGCTGGGTGAGTGCGCGGGGGTAGGCCGGCAGCAACGGGTGGCATACCAGTGGATCCGGTTGGCGGCCGGTGTGAGGGCTGATGGAGTGCGCGGACGGTGGATCAGCAGCAGTGGGAGGCATATTAGTCGGTCCGGGCGTCGACGAGGCGTGAGCGCTGGGTGAAGGCCCGGGTGGCGGACCGGCACCGACGGGCGGAATACCAGTCGGTCCGGTCGGCGGCGAGGTGTAAGCGCTTGGTGAGTGCGCGAGCGGCGGACCGGCAGCGGTGGCGGGGGTACGAGTCAGTCCGGGCAGTGGCGAGGTGTAAAAGCTGGGTGAGTGCGCGGGCGGCTGACCAGCAGCGGAGGGCGGCATACCAGTCGGTCCGGTTGTCGGCGAGTGAGAGCTGGGGGAGGGCGCGGGTGGCGGACCACAAGCGATGGGAGGCATATCAGAGGGTCCGGGCGGCGACGAGGCGTGAGCGCTGGGTGAGGCCGCAGGCGACTGTCCGGCACCGACGGGCGGAATACCAGTCGGTCCGGTCATCGGCGAGGTGTGAGTGATGGGTGAGTGCGCGGGCGTAGGCCGGCGGCAATCGGCGGCATACCAGTGGATCCAGTCGGCGGCTGGTGTCAGCGCTGATTGAGTGCGCGGACGGTGGACCGGCAGCGGTGGCGGGCATCCGAGTCGGTCCCGGCGGTGGCGAGGTGTAAACGATGGGTGAGTCCGCGAGCGGCGGACCGCCAGCGGTAGGCGGCATACGAGTCGTTCCGGGCGGCGGCGAGTTGTGAGCTTTGGGTAAGTGCGCGGGCCGCGGACCGGCAGCGGTGGGCGGCATATAAGTCGGCCCGGGCGGCGGCGAGGTGTGAGCGCTTGATGAGTGCGCGGGCGGCGGACCGGCAGCGGTGGGCGGCATACCAGTGGATCCGGTTGGCGGCCGGAGTGACTGCTGATGGAGTGCGCGGGCGGTGGACCAGCAGCACTGGGAGGCGTATTAGTCGGTCCGGGCGTCGACGAGGTGTGAGCGCTAGGTGAGTTCGCGGGCGGCGGACTGGCAGCGGTTGGTGAGTTCGCGTGAATCCGACGGGCAGCGGCCGGCGGCTTCACCAGTCGGTCGAGTCATGGGCAAGTAAGCGCTGGATGATTACCCTGGCGGCGGAGCGGCAGCAGTGGGCGGCATATCAGATGGTCCGGGCGCCGACGAGGTGTGAGCGCTGGGTGAGTGCGCGGGCAGCGGATCGGCAGTGACGGTCGGAAAACCAGTCGGTGCGGCCTTCGGCAAGGTGTCAGCTCAGTGAGTGCGCGGTCGGCGGACCGGCAGCGGCGGGCGGCACACCAGATGGTTTGGTCATCAGTGAGGTGTGAGCACTCGGTAGTGCGCGAGCGACGGACCGGCAGCGGTGGGCAGCATAGGAGTCGGTCCGGGCGGCGGGGAGGTGTGAGCGCTAGGTGAGTGCACGGGCGGCGGACCGGCGTTGGGTGGGTGTGTGCGCGGGAATCGGACGGGCAGCGGCGGGCGGCTTACCAGTCGGTCGAGTCATAGGCGAGTGAGCGCTGGGTGAGTGCAGGGGCGGCGGACCGGCAGCAGTGGGCGGCATATCAGATGGTCTGGGCGGCGACGAGGTGTGAGCGCTGGGTGAGTGCGCGGGCAGCGGACCGGCAGCGACGGGCGGCTTACTAGTCGGTGCGGTATTTGAGAGAGGTGTGAGCGCTGGGTGAGTTAGCGGGCGTAAGCCCGCAGCGATTGGCGGCATACCAGTGGGTCCGGGCCGCGTCGAAGTGTGAGCAGAGGGTGAGTGCACGGGCAGCGGGCGGCAGTGATGGGTTAGTGCGCGGGCAGCGGAACGGAAGCGGTGGGCGACATACCGGTCGGTCCGATCATCGTCAAGGTGTAAGCGCTGTGTGAGTTCGCGGTCGGCGGACCGGCAGCGGTGGGAGGCATATCATATGGTCCGGGCGGCGACGAGGTGTGAGCTTTGGGTGAGTGCGCGTGCGGCGGACCGCCAGCACTGGGTGGCATATCGCTTGGTCCGGGCGGCGGCGAGGTGTGAGCGCTGGGTGAGTGCGCGGTCGTAGGTCGGCAGCAATGGACGGCATACTAGTGGATCCGGTCGGCGGCAAGGTGTGAGCGCTGATCGAGTACGCGCGCGGCGAACCGGCAGCAGTGGCGGGCATACGAGTCGGTCAGGGCGGTAGCGAGGTGTGAGGGTTGGGTGAGTGCGCGAGCGGCGGACCGGCAGCGGTGCCGGGCACACGAGTCAGTCCGGGCAGTGGCGAGGTGTAAACGCTGTGTAAGTGCGCGGGTGGCGGACCGGCAGCGGTGGGCGGCATACCACTCAGTTCGGCCAGTGGCGAGGTGTAAGCGCTGGGTGAGTGCGCGGGCGGCAGACCAGCAGCGGTGGGCGGCATACCAGTCGATCCGGTTTTCGGCGGGTGAGGGCTGGGGGAGTGCGCGGGCGGCGGACCGGCAGCGGTGGGAGGCATATCAGATGGTCCGAGCGGCGACGAGGCGTGAGCGCTGGGTGAGGGCGCGGCGGCTGATCGCCACAGACGGGCGGAATACCACTCGGTCCGGTCGGCGGCGAGGTGTGAGCGCTGGGTGAGTGCGCGATCGGCGGACAGGCAGCGCCCGGCGGCTTGCCAGTCGGTTTGGTCATCGGCGAGGTGTGAGCACTGGGTAGTGCGCGAGCGACAGACCGGCAGCGTTGGGTAGCATAGCAGTCGGTCCGGGCGGCGGGGAGGTGTAAGCGCTAGGTGAGTGAATTGCGGCGGACCGGCAGCGGTGGGTGAGTGCGCGGGAATCAGACAGGGAGCGGCGTGCGGCTTACCAGTCAATCGAGTCATCGGCGAGTGAGCGCTGGGTGAGTGCGCGGGTTGCGGACCGGCATCAGTGGGCGGCATTCGAGTCGGTCCCGGCGGCGGCGAGGTGTTAGCGCTGGGTGAGAGCGCAGGCGTAGGCCGGAAGCAATGGGCGGCATACCAGTTGATCCGGGCGGCAGCAACTTGTGAGCGCTGATTGAGCGCGCGGGCGGCGGACCGGTAGCGGTGGCGGGCCTACGAGTCGGTCCGGGCGGTGGCGAGGTATAAACGCTGGGTAAGTTCGCGTGCGGCCGACCGGCCCCGACGGGCGGAATACCAGTCAGTCCGGACGGCGGCGAGTTGTGAGCGTTGGGTGGGGGCGCGGGCGCTGGACCGGCAGCGACGGGCGGAATACCAGTCGGTCCGGTCGTCGGCGAGGTGTGAGCGCTGGGTGAGTACGCGGGCGTAGGCCGGAAGCAATGGGCGGCATACGAGTGGATCCTGTCGGCGGCAAAGTGTGAGCGCTGATTGAGTGCGCGGGCGGCGGAACGGCATCGGTGGTGGGCATACGAGTCGGTCCGGGCGGTGGCGAGGTGTGAACGCTGGGTGAGTGCACGGGCGGCGGACCGGCAGCGGTAGGCGGCATACCAGTCGGTCAGGGCGGTAGCGAGGTGTGAGGGTTGGGTGAGTGCGCGAGCGGCGGACCGGCAGCGGTGCCGGGCACACGAGTCAGTCCGGGCAGTGGCGAGGTGTAAACGCTGTGTAAGTGCGCGGGTGGCGGACCGGCAGCGGTGGGCGGCATACCACTCGGTTCGGCCAGTGGCGAGGTGTAAGCGCTGGGTGAGTGCGCGGGCGGCAGACCAGCAGCGGTGGGCGGCATACCAGTCGATCCGGTTTTCGGCGGGTGAGCGCTGGGGGAGTGCGCGGGCGGCGGACCGGCAGCGGTGGGAGGCATATCAGATGGTCCGGGCGGCGACGAGGCGTGAGCGCTGGGTGAGGGCGCGGCGGCTGACCGCCACAGACGGGCGGAATACCAGTCGGTCCGGTCGGCGGCGAGGTGTGAGCGCTGGGTGAGTGCGCGGTCGGCGGACAGGCAGCGCCCGGCGGCTTGCCAGTCGGTTTGGTCATCGGCGAGGTGTGAGCACTGGGTAGTGCGCGAGCGACAGACTGGCAGCGTTGGGTAGCATAGCAGTCGGTCCGGGCGGCGGGGAGGTGTAAGCGCTAGGTGAGTGAATTGCGGCGGACCGGCAGCGGTGGGTGAGTGCGCGGGAATCAGACAGGGAGCGGCGTGCGGCTTACCAGTCAATCGAGTCATCGGCGAGTGAGCGCTGGGTGCGTGCGCGGGTTGCGGACCGGCATCAGTGGGCGGCATTCGAGTCGGTCCCGGCGGCGGCGAGGTGTTAGCGCTGGGTGAGAGCGCGGGCGTAGGCCGGAAGCAATGGGCGGCATACCAGTGGATCCGGGCGGCAGCAACTTGTGAGCGCTGATTGAGCGCGCGGGCGGCGGACCGGTAGCGGTGGCGGGCCTACGAGTCGGTCCGGGCGGTGGCGAGGTATAAACGCTGGGTAAGTTCGCGTGCGGCCGACCGGCCCCGACGGGCGGAATACCAGTCAGTCCGGACGGTGGCGAGTTGTGAGCGTTGGGTGGGGGCGCGGGCGCTGGACCGGCAGCGACGGGCGGAATACCAGTCGGTCCGGTCGTCGGCGAGGTGTGAGCGCTGGGTGAGTACGCGGGCGTAGGCCGGAAGCAATGGGCGGCATACGAGTGGATCCTGTCCGCGGCAAGGTGTGAGCGCTGATTGAGTGCGCGGGCGGCGGAACGGCATCGGTGGTGGGCATACGAGTCGGTCCGGGCGGTGGCGAGGTGTGAACGCTGGGTGAGTGCACGGGCGGCGGACCGGCAGCGGTAGGCGGCATACCAGTCGGTCCGGACGGCGGCGAGATGTGAGCGTTGGGTCAGTGCGCGGGCCGCGGAGCGGCCACGGTGGGCGGCATATCAGTCGGTCCGGGCGGCGACAAGGTGTGGGCGCTTAATGTGTGCGCGAGCAGCGGACCGGTAGCGTTGGGCGGCACACCAGTCGGTTAGGTCATCGACGAGGTGTGAGCACCGGGTAGTGCGCGAGCGACGGACCGGCAGCGTTGGGCAGCGTAGCAGTCGGTCCGGGCGGCGAGGAGGTGTGAGCGCTAGATGAGTGCGCGGGCGGCGGACCGGCAGCGGTGGGTGGATTGGCGGCAATCAAACGGGCAACGGCGGGCGGCTTACCAGTCGGTCGAGTCACCGGCGAGTGAGCGCTGGGTAAGTGCGCGGGCGGCGGACCGGCAGCAGTGGGCGGCGTATCAGATGGTCTGGGCGGCGTCGAGGTGTGAGCGCTGGGTGAGTACGCGGGCGTAGGCCGGAAGCAATGGGCGGCATACAAGTGGATCCTGTCGGCGGCAAGGTGTGAGCGCTGATTGAGTGCGCGGGCGGCGGAACGGCAGCGGTGGTGGGCATACGAGTCGGTCCGGGCGGTGGCGAGGTGTGAACGCTGGGTGAGTGCACGGGCGGCGGACCGGCAGCGGTAGGCGGCATACCAGTCGGTCCGGACGGCGGCGAGGTGTGAGCGTTGGGTCAGTGCGCGGGCCGCGGAGCGGCTACGGTGGGCGGCATATCAGTCGGTCCGGGCGGCGGCGAGGTGTTAGCGCTGGGTGAGAGCGCGGGCGTAGGCCGGAAGCAATGGGCGGCATACCAGTGGATCCGGGCGGCAGCAACTTGTGAGCGCTGATTGAGCGCGCGGGCGGCGGACCGGTAGCGGTGGCGGGCCTACGAGTCGGTCCGGGCGGTGGCGAGGTATAAACGCTGGGTGAGTTCGCGTGCGGCCGACCGGCCCCGACGGGCGGAATACCAGTCAGTCCGGACGGCGGCGAGTTGTGAGCGTTGGGTGAGGGCGCGGGCGCTGGACCAGCAGCGACGGGCGGAATACCACTCGGTCCGGTCGTCGGCGAGGTGTTAGCGCTGGGTGAGTACGCGGGCGTAGGCCGGAAGCAATGGGCGGCATACAAGTGGATCCTGTCGGCGGCAAGGTGTGAGCGCTGATTGAGTGCGCGGGCGGCGGAACGGCATCGGTGGTGGGCATACGAGTCGGTCCGGGCGGTGGCGAGGTGTGAACGCTGGGTGAGTGCACGGGCGGCGGACCGGCAGCGGTAGGCGGCACACCAGTCGGTCCGGACGGCGGCGAGGTGTGAGCGTTGGGTCAGTGCGCGGGCCGCGGAGCGGCCACGGTGGGCGGCATATCAGTCGGTCCGGGCGGCGACAAGGTGTGGGCGCTTAATGTGTGCGCGAGCAGCGGACCGGTAGCGTTGGGCGGCACACCAGTCGGTTAGGTCATCGACGAGGTGTGAGCACCGGGTAGTGCGCGAGCGACGGACCGGCAGCGTTGGGCAGCGTAGCAGTCGGTCCGGGCGGCGGGGAGGTGTGAGCGCTAGATGAGTGCGCGGGCGGCGGACCGGCAGCGGTGGGTGAGTTGGCGGCAATCAAACGGGCAACGGCGGGCGGCTCACCAGTCGGTCGAGTCACCGGCGAGTGAGCGCTGGGTAAGTGCGCGGGCGGCGGACCGGCAGCAGTGGGCGGCGTATCAGATGGTCTGGGCGGCGACGAGGTGTGAGCGCTGGGTGAGTGCGCGGGCGTAGGCCGGAAGCAATGGGCGGCATACAAGTGGATCCTGTCGGCGGCAAGGTGTGAGCGCTGATTGAGTGCGCGGGCGGCGGAACGGCAGCGGTGGTGGGCATACGAGTCGGTCCGGGCGGTGGCGAGGTGTGAACGCTGGGTGAGTGCACGGGCGGCGGACCGGCAGCGGTAGGCGGCATACCAGTCGGTCCGGACGGCGGCGAGGTGTGAGCGTTGGGTCAGTGCGCGGGCCGCGGAGCGGCCACGGTGGGCGGCATATCAGTCGGTCCGGGCGGCGACAAGGTGTTGGCGCTTAATGTGTGCGCGAGCAGCGGACCGGTAGCGTTGGGCGGCACACCAGTCGGTTAGGTCATCGACGAGGTGTGAGCACCGGGTAGTGCGCGAGCGACGGACCGGCAGCGTTGGGCAGCGTAGCAGTCGGTCCGGGCGGCGGGGAGGTGTGAGCGCTAGATGAGTGCGCGGGCGGCGGACCGGCAGCGGTGGGTGGATTGGCGGCAATCAAACGGGCAACGGCGGGCGGCTTACCAGTCGGTCGAGTCACCGGCGAGTGAGCGCTGGGTAAGTGCGCGGGCGGCGGACTGGCAGCAGTGGGCGGCGTATCAGATGGTCTGGGCGGCGTCGAGGTGTGAGCGCTGGGTGAGTGCGCGGGCGGCGGACCGGAAGCGACGGGCGGAATACCATTTGGTGCGATCGGCGGCGAGGTGTGAGCTCTGGGTGAGTTAGCGGGCCTAAGCCCGCAGCGATGGGCGGCATACCGGTGGGTCCGGGCGGCCTCGAGGTGTCAGCACTGGGTGATTGCACGGACAGCGGGCGGCAGTGATTGGTCAGTGCGCGGGCGGCGGACCGGAACCGGTGGGCGGCATACCAGTCGGTCCGATTGTCGTCGAGGTGTAAGCGCTGTGTGAGGTCGCGGTCGGCGGAGCGGCAGCGGTGGGCAGCATAGCCGTCGGTAAGGGCGGCGGCGAGGTGTGAGCACTGGGTAGTGCGCGAGCTACGGACCGGCAGTGGTGGGCGGCATACAAGTCGGTCCAGTCGGCGGCGAGGTGTGAGCGCTGGGTGAGTGCGCTGGCGGCGCAACGGCAGCGGTGGGCGGCATACCAGTCGCTTTGGTCATCGGCGAGGTGCGAGCACTAGGTGAGTTCGCGAGCGACAGACCGGCAGCGGTTGGCAGCACAGCAGTCGGTGAGGGCGGCGGCGAGGTGTGAGCACTGGGTAGTGCGCGAGCTACGGACCGGCAGCGGTGGGCGGCATACAAGTCGGTCCGGGCGGCGGCGAGGTGTAAGCGCTTGGTGAGTGCGCGGGCGGCGGACCGGCAGCGTGGTGGACATACGAGTTGGTCCGGGTGGTGGCGAGGTGTAAACGATAGGTGAGTGCGCGGGCGGCGGACCGGCAGCGGTGGGCGGCATATCAGTCGGTCTGGGCGGCGGCAAGGGGTGAGCGTTGGGTGAGTGCGCGGGGCGCGGACCGGCAGCGATGGGCGGCATATCAGTCGGTCCGGGCTGCGGCGAGGTGTGAGCGCTTGATTAGTGCGCGAGCGGTGGACCGGCAGCGATGGGCAACATAGCAGTCGATCCTGGCGTCGGCGAGCTGTGAGCGCTTGGTGAGTGCGCAGGCGGCGGACCGGCAGCTTTGGGCGTCATAGCATTCGGTCAAGGCGACGGGGAGGTGTGAACGCTGGGTGAGTGCGCAGGCGGCGGACCGGCAGTGGCGGGCGGCGCCGAGGCAATCTCGAATGACTCCCCCGGCGGCGTGGGCGGTGCTGGCGCGGAAGGGGCAGTACTGAACCCCCCACCCTTTGACTATGGCATCGGCGCCCATTTACCGCTGCTAGATTAGCATACGCGCCCTGTGTTAGCACTGAGTACCTTTACACAGCATTGGGCATGGTTGTCGCCCGCGGTGAGAAAGTAGCACGGCACGGCCTTGTCGTCCAGCTTCTACCTCCTGTCCCGGTACATGTCACCGTACTGAAAAAACGACACCATCAAGAAAGCACCCTTCTTGCCGGTGAACAGCTCCTGCGGCGACGCGCGACCGGGGTTTGAAGGTGAAGCAGCCTGGTTGAGCTTCTGCGCGGCATCCTTCGCCGATTCCGCCCAGAGATTGTCCCCGCGAGCATCCACGCCGCGAACACACGAGAACCCCCCCGCCCCAAAGCGTCGTTCCGCGGCGCGGCGAGATGCCATGGCGATTTTGTTGCAACGCTGGATTGCATTCTCCACTACCACATTGTATTGCTGCGCGCCGGGGGCGTAGTGCTGCACGGCGATTCCCATTGTGGAGCAGAAGCCACGGAAGCCCTTGCTGGTCCAGAGCGAATCGCAGTCGCCACGGACACTCCGTATTCTCGTCCCCGCCTTTTGGACTAGGTCGACGATGCACCGCCGGAAGACGGCGACGGCGTCAGACTTGCGACGCAGGGCGTAGTTCGCGATGTAGCCCGTTGCAGCATCGACAACATAGAACATGTAGTGGTTGCCGCCTATGGTGGTGGTTTACGGGCCGCAGATGTCGATATGTAGGAGATCGCCAGGCGCCTTCCCCGCTCGTCCCTCTCTTCACTTCGACAAGTCCGTTCGCGTTCCCGTCGCCGGTATGCACGTAGTGCAGGGTTCCATCCGTCCGTTGAGCGTGATCTCTCACTGCCGAGCAAATTCCGTCTAAATAGGTTCGGACAAGTGGCCGGCGCGGTCATGAAACACGTTAATATAGACTCGCTTGCGATCGTTGCCAACATGGAAAGGGTTTTTCCCGGGGCCCAAAATGGCCAGTGCACACTCATCATTCTCTCTATCTTGCATCATACGGTCAAAAATGTCATATTCTACGGCATACGCCTCAGTCTTCCCTTCAGAAATGCTCTGGGGTCGATCAATCCATGCCGTACTTGAATCACACGGAGTGGGGTGGGATAAAGCAGTCTCAAGCTCAAGCTCCAACTCCATGGGGGAAGCCATCACAACGCTGGAAGGTTGTACGAGGTTGTTTTCACGAAGAGGAACCGGGGGGGATATGCAGGCAGCAGACACGAATGCACTCTCACGCGAAGCACCAACAGCACCAACTGGCACCGGCGGGTTGCAAGCAAAATACTCGGGAACGCTCTCACTTTCTACCTCCACTGGCAACGGAGGAGGTGGGATTCGGGTGGCGTAGAGGGAGTCGTTCGCCGATCCCCGAATGAAGCGGAGCCTTCCCGCGTGTGTAGCAGTAGGGTTTACAGAACAGGAGTTCTTGTGCGCCACCTTCCATATCGAGAAAAGGTCGAAGCCAAGCCACGGAAAATATATTACATGTTGCACACAAGCCACAACGTCCTCCGGGTTTCCATGTCCATCTAGCTGGTGGAATACTAAATTGACTTCCCCTCTACTCTGATCAACCCCTACACGCCTCTATGTATGTACTGGTCGGTGGGGTGGCGAATGTTGTACATGCCCGCTTTGTTGTTGGACATCATGGCACTTGCTGCTGAGTCTGCATCCCATTCCTCGATACCATACGGCCTAGGTTGCCCCGAGGTACACCGAAGAGCGGTAGCAATACGTGTAATCAACACCAACGTGTTGCTACCGCCATTCGGTGTACCCCGGGGTAACCTAGGCCGTATGGTATCGAGGAATGGGATGCAGACTCAGCAGCAAGTGCCATGACGTCCAACAACAAAGCGGGCATGTACAACATTCGCCACCCCACCGACCAGTACATATCAAATCTGGCTCAACACGTCCTACAATGCTACCACGCACCAGACCATCACGATCTACGGCAAGAGCATCGCCAGACTCAGACTTGCCTTTTTTCACACTACGTGCGATGAGGAGCTGTAGAGGAGCTACGCTGGCTTGAGCTGCGCCGGGAGCCGGAAAAGAGAGAGAGTTGCAGGAGCAGAGGTAGACGTGGCAGGAGGCGTGCCCTCTTGCTGTTCTTGGTGGTTTTGGTGGTGGTGCTGCTGCTGCTGCTGCTGCTCGGGAGTCCCCAACTCCGCCGTCGGTGGTGGTGGTGACCAGTGCCCCGCTGATGCCCCCCACGCTGAGTATCCCATGTATTCGTTCTCGTAGGGATAATTTGCCGCGAAAGCGTGCCGCGGTCCATTGGGAAATCGTCCAGGCGGCCAATTAGGCAAAATATTCGGCGGCGAATTCGACGGAAAAATAGGCGGTGGCACCTGCCCGAAGCTCTCGCCCCTGCCTCGGCCGCGCCCGCCCGGAGGATGATGCCGGTCGTGGCCACGTCCTCCGGGAAAGGTGTTTGCATACTCGCCAGGCCCGGGTCCGTGTCCTGGCGGCGGCTTTCTCTGCTGCTCCGGGGGGTGGCTCCGACTCCAACGGGCACCCGAGTCGTTTGGGTACGGCTGCTGTCGATATTTACCTTCCGCCCCGCGCTCTCCTCTGCGTCCGGCGTACGGCCCGAGTCCCCGCGTCTGCAGGTATTCGTGGAAATCACCGTAGTATCTGTGGAATTCTCGACGCATCACGATGCATTCGGGGGTGTTGTGGCCTTGCCCCTCGCCGTGGTGCGCGCAGTAGGTGTACGTTCGGTCGCGTTCCCCATACCCCCGATCACCAGCATTCCTCCAACCCCGGTCGCCCCGACCCACGCCGGCTGCGGTCAGGGCATGCCTTATCTCCTCTATCTCTTCTCCTGATCTCCCATTGCGCTCCAGCTCGTGAGCAGCTCTCCTGAGCAAATCTTCCATGGTCCGACTCGAAAGATCGGGAAGGAGAAGCACGTGGTCACTACATACCTTGAAAGATGATAGCATTCTGCGGGCAATATGTTTGCACATAGATGCGTTTGGTCGCTTAACGCCGTATGATTCTAGCTTCATCCTTATGGCCTTTGCCCTACCGTAAAACGGCATGATGTTCTTTCCCTCCATCTGTCTCAGCTCATTCCACTCATCCTCTACTATTTCCTTCTCATGTTCGCTTTTGAAAGCGTAGTGGGACTCAGACACCCTCCACGCTTCCGGGGGTGACCCCGCAGCAAAAATCATTTCCTGGACTGGTTGGGCTGTGATTTTTGCGATCAGTTGTGACCATAGCTTGAGCGACTTATCTACTCTCTCCTTCCCAAAGTTACTCCTGACTCGTTACAGGTCTATGTCCTGAAGCCCTACTGCTGTCGATTCTCCCTTCAACACGTCCATCAACCCTTCAGCCTAGACCCAGGAAAAAACAGAACTTCGGAAAACACGGAAAGCTGATGCAACACTTTGCCCGCTCTCAAACTTTCCAGACCAAGCAAGCATTTTCTGATGAATTTCTATGGGTCTAGACTCGTACGTGCCTGTTGGGGCGGTTGCCCCTCCCTCGTTGGTCATCTGCAGTACTTGGCGAAAGGCGTTGGCTAGGTCCGCGATCATGTTCAATGATATTGCTGATGGAGCTGGGGCTGTTTCATTATGTTGTGCATTGGCGGTGATGGACTCGCGTCCCTCTCCTCCATGGTGTTGTGCATCGGCGGAGGAGGACTCGTATCCGTCTCCCCCGTTGCTTACTCCACCGGGAGTGGTGCCTAACCTTTCCCCCGACGAAAGTTATGTATCGGTTCTTCTCATTGGCGCTTAGCAACGCATAACCCACTCGTTCGTTGGAGACCGTTGACGCTAGCATGTGGAGTAGGTTGGTACGTGTGGCGCCCCGGTGGTGGTCTAGGTGGAGGAAAAAGGTGGCGTAATAGCCGATGATCGGTAAACAACGAGCTACTAACTAAGGCGGGTGTGATAAGCCGATGTACGTGTGTGGTGGAGCGTGATAGCTCAGGTGTAATAACCCTGAAATGAAACTCGGAACTGTGGCGTGGTAGCCGGGATGTACATTCACAGGCGTGGTAGCCGTGCAGTGGTGAAGGCGTGATAGCCCTTGCAATATAGATGGGGCGTGGTAGCCCTTGGCGTGGTAGCCGTAGAAAAGACACAGAGTAGACACAAATAGATGCAAAAATATAGTGATATTATTCGGGCACATAAAACCCCACAATACAAAATCCCGTTGTGGAAATCCATCCCACACATACACGAAACACTCAAAGTTCTCCGATCCATCTTTTCCCCGAGTTCTTGCTTGCAATCTGACAATGGAGTGAGTAGCTCCGACATTCAGTTACGAGCCACCTTTGTGGACCTATATCTTTACTCACCCATGTAATAGGATAGAACACCTTGCTATATATTTGCATTTAGTATTAGACTAATACCCCTAATTATATACTATCCTGTGTTACTTGCGCACTGCTACTGCTGCACGATGTACTAGCCGATTCTGCCGACATTTTAATACTTTTTGACTACGAAGCTCTCCGCATCTCTCGTAGTAGGTTGTGACCACAGAGAGGGGTTGTATAAATACCCATGGGGCACCAGCATGGGCACTCACTGGTTGTGCTAGATGTAGACGAATGGATGTAGGAGTTTAATGTGAGTAAAACACCGACTGTATACCACCACATACTACGATGATTTTCACGATATTTTGAACACATTTTACATAAAATATTAATTTTTACAATATATTCTGCGTGTTTACGTGTCTGAAAGTGTTTGAGAGGCCACGTGGTCATGAAAAAACAAAATGTCGCGTCCCGCTATGGCAGCTACTGCCAACAACAAGGATCTCCCCTCGAAGAAGCGTGTTGCCTCCGTCCGGTGTGATCAGTCGTGGATATGCTGTTTGTCGTGCGCTGACTGCACGACGAACGTGAGCCAGAGAAAAAATCCCATTGTGAATGGACTCCATTTGCCTGTTCTTGTCGACCGATAGCTACTATATCGAGAAGTGCTCGCACGACTCCGGTTACCGGGTAAGAAGCCTGCAGGTATCCACCAGATCCACGACAGCAATCGGGCTCGCGTGCGTTCCGACAACGGTGAACACCTCGAGCGCTTTCAGGTCCATCGGGGGCTTCGACTGGGTTGGGAGATACCATCGTTGGTGCTCAACATGTTCATCTCCACTTCGATAACAAACGGGGCTGGTGCAGTCGACGATGCTTTGGCATGCGTGAGGAGGGACGTGTGTGCATAATTTACGTCGACAACGCAGGCATTGTTTTGAAACCGGCAGAGATGACCCACTCAAACAAATGGTGACAGTCATTCATTGTGGCCGTATTCCAAGTGGCGCATGCCTCAAAGTTAAACAACCACAAATCGGAGACCATGCGGCTACAAACACAAGATCTTGAACTTTGGTCTCAGCGGTTTGTCATCAAAAAGACGGACGGTCAAAGGTGTACAAAAAGAAAATCCACTGTTGAAGATTTCACGAAACATTCACCACGGCCATTTGGAGTTCCAATCCTGCTGGCGGTTAATGCGGCAAAAGAAGCCGGGCGCGTGGGGGCAGGGTAGGCCATCCCCAAACGTAATCGAATTATCCACGGCCAGCCGGCACGAATTAAGAGCTCGTTGTGCCGCACAATCCTCACCCGTAACGCCCAAAGAAATACAGGAAGTGGTGGGGGGGAATGGGAAACCCATGTTGTTGAACAATAGAAAAAGGGGATGACCCAGCAGGATAGCAAGGCATCAGATCCACGGGTAGTACAGATAGCCTGTCGACATAACCTCAGCATGCTGCGACTACATTGTGTATCGCAGTTTTTCGTTCTCGTTGCGATCACCCTTTCCACCAGTCTCGGGTGTGTATGAGCAGCCGATGTTGGGCTACACTACCACCGTCGGCATGCGGGCTTTTGCTGAACCGGTCGTCATTTGCCGGTTAATTTTTTTCTCTCTTTCTTCGTTCCTCCCAATCCCCCCCACCCCCCCCCCCTCCCGTCGCTTGCTCTTTTCCCGTTCTATTGAAATGTTGGCCGCCTATTGGATGCTTTTGACGCGATGATGTCGGTATGGATAATCGCGGTCGAAGAAAAGGGTGATGACGCATGCTCCGTTAGAGGTATACCCTTTTTAATTTTCATGTTCCACGCCTTTCAAGATCTATTTGCCGCCCCCCCATAAATAGCTTCATGTAAAATGAAACACAAATAAAAATACAAAGCTCTCATAGCCCAAAAATAAAAACGCAAACAGAATCAGGTTTAGAATGAGATTCCGACGAAAATTTTAGTTTTCAAGAGGGTTGAGGAGCCCGCCACCGTTGATATGTTTTTCGTTTAAAGCTCTACCTACCTCCATCGTAGCACGCGTCTAGTGGAGGACAAATCGCACAGCAAAAACACTACGCACGTAGCAGTTGCGTTCTACATACCTTAGGCGCTGTACCGACAAATGCTGGGTGATGCAATATGTTCTTCTTGTGCGTTGTGCTTGCTTACACTATTTAGGTTTTTCACTTGGGATTTCGCGCGCGGGTGACGTCGACGGTATTCGCACATATTGTAAATCTAGTAAATATACACTCCAGCTATAAGACATCGAAAACTGCGTGTAAACTCATGTTTGCAAGCTGTGCGTGATACTCCGATCACGCGTATCTCCTTCGTGTGTGCCTTCGTTAATGATGAATACATATATAGATGGATGACTCCTTTTGGAACCAGCTTGCACCAGGATCAATAGGGCGATGCTATCGAATCCGTGCGCGGAAACCGTGGAACCGTTTCCAAGAGGGACAAAGTTTGACGGTTGTGGAATCCACACGTACATTATGCGTGTCTTGCTGTCGTGGTTGTGTACCGGTGAGTAGAGGGGGGGGCGGGGGTTCAAAGTTAGGGTGGGGGTTAGGCGGGGGGGTCGCATAGATAAATATGAGCTCACTGCACACGTGATAATGGTAGGGAATGGTGTGGTCGGCGGGGGGGGGGTAGGGGGGAGGGTGTTGAGACCCAGGCTACGGTAGGGGGGTCCCTCTTTGGGCCTTTTGTATCAGTAGCCAGGGGTCTCTCGCGCGAGTAACCCCTTTGTTCCAATGCGGTTTTACGTATTCTTCATGCTTTACATTGGCGAAATTAATTCGCAATGCAAAGGTGATCTAAGCTGCGCCGAAACAAGTGCCTAAACCACCTTCATCTGTGGGGTACAGAGCCACTCGTGCGAGAGGCTCAAACACACCAGTGAAAATGGGGGTACCCCCCCTACCGTAGCCTTGGTCTTGATTGGAATATGAACATCATCAAAATGGATTGAAGCTACTGAATGTATGGCTCTAAAGTTAAATATATTATATCCCATGCCAGGTAGCTTTCGTAAACTTCTGGCGAGGGTTTACTCGAGCGGAGAAGGAGGGACGGGTGTCATGCACATGTCAATATGTACTTCGCACACTGTTACTGTCTGCGACCGAACGCTCGACACAGCAACAGTGAGCGCAAACAGTTGTTCCAAGTCAACGCTAATTATCTGCCCATTCCCTAGCGCAATAAGTCTCGCCTTGTTTTTCTTGGGCCAGCCGTACTCGACAGCTTTCCACTCAAACCCCCCGGTTAATATTCTTGTGGCTTTTCACTTATTGCTATGCCGGCTAACACGTCCCTGCATCCATCAGCTTCTACAATTAACGCTCCGCCGAATCATGTCAAAGATATGCATTCTCCGATCGTATAGTGTCCTTGCGGCTCCTTATAAACGTCAGGTTGGGAGCCGATTTGTGCAGCAAATCCGGCGGCTTGTGGGGTGGTCGCAGGTCGCTCAAGGTCACGTCGATGTCCTCCCGAGTGGTGAGCATTGTCGCCATAGCACATGGAAACCCCCCGGTCCCGCTAATCGTTAGTGACCGTTCGCCTACACCACCGCAAAGTGACAACTGCCCGCGGTCCAAAAACAAATCGCGGGCTTGTTGCGGTGGCCGACGTTGACGGCTCCAGGTAGGTTCAGTCGTCATCGACAGCATCGCAGTGCTGCTCATCATAGACGACCGCCAAACGCTATAGTGGATCCCCGTGTCGCTTGGTACTTCGGGCGAGGAAATCGACTGTTACGGTGTGCTCGAGGGATGAGTACTTGGCTCATCGGAAAAGTGTACTTTCTACGGGAGGGTACGGCAGAGTGCCAACATGAGCAGTAATGAGCTCCGAGATGGCGGTGAATACAGCGTCGGGGGCTCGAGCGACAACGGCAGTGACTGTACCTCTGACGGCCGAGTCCGTGGCGATGGCAGCACGTACACGGGCGTTGTCGACGCGGTGGTGCACACTGATCCCCCTGCAATCACCGGCGCCGCAGATGGCGGAACCGGCGCACGAGGGGCAGTCAATATATCGTCACTGGTGAAGCAGATTACCCCGCGTCGAGGCCTTGATAACATCGACGGCGGACAACGGATGATTGTGGTGGTTGTTAAAAAAATTGCACAACAGAGATTAGACATCGGATTTGGTTCTCCGATCCACCGGCATCGTGCCCCCTGAAAGAAGACCACCACCTTCAGAAGCGGTAGTCACGAGTGGAAAACCTGGTACGGCGAGCACCACCTGGTGTTGGCTTGGTCGACCATCGGTAAAAGCTGTCTTCAGCCCAACGAATAGTCGAGAGGCACAGACGGTTACAGCTGGGGGTCTATCTTGGAGATTCGCGCCAAATCGACGCTGGAAAATCCGCTGAATTTTAGGACGGGCCGCAATAGCCACCAATATTTACTCGACAGATTACGTTTTCGACAACTGCGTTCTGTTTTAGCTTAACCAGGGTCGTGTACTTGCGGCGGACACCCGCGGAATAGCAAACCACCACGTAGTCGCGGCTTGTGAACTCTCCACCTATGTCCGTACGGAAGCAGTGCGGCCGCCCCATGTCATTTATGTCGGCGACGAACTTCCGCACGTACGTGATGGTCTCTGATGTATTTCTCATCCCGTACGGCTATTTATACTTCGAGGCGCTGACGGCTATCATAAACAAGAAGACCGACCCGCCCATGGACGCCTCGTAAGGGACAGTCAGGTCGGTATGCACTGCCTCCATAGTTCTCCTCTCGCGCGATGTTGTCCCCCCCGAAACCCCAGCCCGCACACATGCTGCCTCGAACCATCAAACATACGGCTGCAGCACTCCCGTCATGGCCATACCATGCTGATGAGCCGTTTCCCTCAACAAGCGTCCATTCATGTGGCCCGAGGGATAGTGAAAGTGGTGAATGTCAAGACTCTTGGCAGGTTTTCCAACAGTCAAGAGAAGTGTGCCCGGAGCGAATGCAGCATCAGCAGTCATGCCTACATTTCCAGCGCGATGATCACACCAATCCGACTGTGAAAAAGTTTGCGTTGCCTCAGCACTAAGCGGGGTAGGGTATAAGTCCTTGTGCAGAGCACAATCTTGACCATCAAATGTCTAGCATCCGTGGACACGCTACTCACTGTCTCTGCATACCGGGGGCAGCGGCAAAATGGCAACTCCTAATCATTCGAGTCTCGTCTTCGAGGGACAAGCAGTCGACGCCTTATATGCGCACTGCAACAACGATCCTACACGTGCTTCACCTGAAGCCGGGGGGAAAACCAAGAATCGGCAAGCACTGCACCATTGGCGTTAGGCGTGAACCTTCAATCGGTAGGCCCTACGTCGTTAACGACGGGCGGGAAAAAATTGCCAGCAGGCACTACGCGAGAACCACTATCCGCAGGTACTACGTCGTACAACGCGGGCAGGAAATCAATTTCCGCAGATGCTCAGGAGATAAACACGGGCGGGAAACCAATGTCTTCGGGCAGTACGACGTCGAATGCGGGTGGAACAACATTAACGGCAGGTACTGCGCAGTTAAAGGCGGGCGGGAAACCCCTATCAGGGGGTACTACCCCTTCTACATTACGGTGGGAAATGGAGTGGGAACGAAAAATCGGAGGCCCTGCCGTATCTAAATCATGGGGGGTTGGGGGAGGGGTTGAAAATGAGGGAGGTTGGACACCAGGCACACCACTCTCAGAGGAAAAGGGGGCACCAGATAGGGCAGGTAGCGCCCTAATGATGGTAGTTAAAGATGGGTCAATGCGAGTTGCAAACAAATATGATGACGTTAAATCGCGAGGGAAAGGTAGCCGCCCATTAACAATGTGTGGGCCATCCGTGGCGATATTAGTGCTATGATACGCTTGGGCATTATGCAGTGAAAACAGGTTCAACCCGACACCTTCCGTGACATATTTTGTGGTATGCGGTTGTTCGATACGGGTCCGCGGATATTTGGTGGTTTCGTATATTCTGGGTTTTCGTATTATGTGTCGAGGCATTATTCGGCATATGCCTCGGGGTGTGGAGCTGCCCCCCCGCGGGCCGTTCGATGATGATAATGATACGACCCGGGCTTTGATGATAAAGATACTGCCCGTATATATGTGAGTGGTGCAGCCGGTGACAATCTTGTGCGGCTTACCTCCTGTGTGTGGTTTATATGGTGCGGTCTCTGACAGAACGGTATTGACCCACCTGGTGTGTATTTGGTATCTGGTGTACGAGTGTTTTATCTTCTCTCCTCGATCTACGCCGTAGCGGCACGCCGCGTGGTTACACAGAACACGTTATACAGCAAGCAAATTCAAGCACGATGATCGTGGGTTTCCGGGCCCGGAGCTTGCTGAAGGGTTGTTGTTATGGCCGAAGAGGCCGAGCTGCTTCGGCAGCAGCTTGAGGAAGTGTCGATTAATTTGGCTCAGCGAGACGCGACGTTGGCTGAGCAAGACGCGACTGTGGCTGAGCGAGACGCGGCGTTGTCAGCAGAGAGAGCGTTGAGGATGTCCGCCGAAGCAGCGGTTCAGTCGGGTACCGCTGGGGGGAGCGGGCGGCCCAAGCAGCAGGCAAGTGCTGGGCAGCCTGTGCCGGAGCCAGATTACCGTCACCACCAGACCCCCCCGGCGTTCATCTTGTCGTCGCAAAACAGCATGCGGGTGCCCAAGTTTGATGGGCGCAGTCAGTTGCACCTGTGGTCACACAGGTTCCAAGCTTTCTTGACGGCGCGGGGTCTGATCGGGGCGCTTGAGCCCACGAGCGACCCTATTCGGATAGCCGGGGGCTTATGAGGGATGGAGGAGCGCAACCGATCCATCTATCTTCATGGGAAGCAGAGAGTTGAGAAGTGCGAGAAGGCATCGGAATTTCTCATGGAAGCCATGCAAGGACAGCCTGTGGAGGAACGGATGCATGCTGCTGGGTCGGTGGAGGGAGCATGGAAGGATGTGTTGGCCTGGTATCAGCCGCAGGGTGATGCCGAACGAGATCATCTCGAGAAAGACTTCGAGAACATAGAGACGCAGGGGGATGAGGACCCCAAGCTGTTCTTTGCCCGTGCTGAGGGGAAGCTCAATGTGCTATCCACATTGGGTATCCGCAAGTCGGATCGCGACGCGGTTCGCATACTCACACGTCGTCTTCCGTCCGAGTTTTACGACGTGGAGCAGCTCACTAGCTTGCTTCGACCCGGCCTCACGCGATCGGAGATGGAGGGAATCGTCCGCACCTCCCACGCTAACCGCAAGACGAAGGAGTTGGAGGAGCGGAAGTTAGCGGCGGTCGTGTCAGTGGCTTCTGCGCCGTTGGCGGATCCTCACGCCCTCGCCGTCGGTGGGGGTTTTCAGGGCAGATTAGGCGCCGGGCAGCAGCAGCAGCAGCAGCAGCAGCAGCAGCGGTCGTATGGGCAGCAACAGCATCAGCAGCAGCGGCCGTATGGGCAGCAACAGCAGCAGCAGCAGCAGCAGCGGTCGTACGGACAGCAAGAGCAGCAGCAGCAGCGGCCGTATGGGCAACAACAGCAGCAGCAACAGCGGCCGTATGGGCAGCAACAGCAGCAGCAGCAACGGTCGTATGGGCAGCAACAGCAGCAGCAGCAGCGGCCGTTTGGGCAGCAACAGCAGCAGCAGCAGCGGCCGTATGAGCAGCAGCAGCAGTTGGGGGGAGGGCAACAGCAGCAGTGTGGGGGTGCAGGCCATAGTTACCAGCACCAGCAGCAGCAGCAGCAGCAGCACCCACCCCAGCCGCAGCAGCAGCCCCAGCACCAGCTGAGGCCGGGGGGCAATGGTGGGGCAGGTAACACCGGAAGTGGGTGGTACCAGCCGGAGTCTCCTCTGCCTCCAGGAGCGTCCATGGGGGAAGTGTACAAGTGCGGTCGGTGTGGTGCCCTCGGGCACAGTTCCGACATTTGTCGAGCGCCGAACGCTTTTTCGGGGGTCTGCAGCACTTGTGGAGATTACGGTCACATGGCCAGGCAATGCCGCACTGCTCCGCCCACCCGCATGCATGCAAACATTGTCGCGGCCCCTCCGCACGGCCCTCCGCCCCCCCAGGAGCACTACAGCAGCGCACCACCACCACCACCACCGGGAGCTTGGCCTCGGCACCAAACCGGCTTCCTAATTCACGGCGACGAATTGGACGGGGGCGGTATGGGCGGAGGCGTACAGCAATGGGACGGGGGCGGTGTGGGCGGAGGCGCACAACAATGGGACGGGGGCGGTGTGGGCGGAGGCGCACAACAATGGGACGGGGACGGTGTGGGCGGAGGCGCACAACAATGG
The DNA here is from genome assembly GCA_012845835.1 of Undaria pinnatifida. Classification (NCBI taxonomy): domain Eukaryota; class Phaeophyceae; order Laminariales; family Alariaceae; genus Undaria; species Undaria pinnatifida. The sequence continues at coordinate 11,607,720 of JABAKD010000025.1, read as the reverse complement.
GACGGGGGCGGTGCGGGCGGAGGCGAACCATACTGGGACGGGGGCGGTGTGGGCGACGGAGTGCAAGGTCAGCCAAAGCCGAGAAGTGAAGGAGCCGGGGGAGCCTACGAGGGCGGGCCGCTTTCCTCGACTATCGACAGCCAGGCGCCGGCCAGCAGCGAACAGCAGGTTGAGTGGCCCACCCTCTTCGTCGCGCACTTAATGTCTTTAGGCAAGTGGCATGCTCTTTTTGTTGGGGTGGTCTCGTGAGGCCTACAAGGCCTGGGAGTAAGATTCTGATTGGAGACAGTGCTGCTTCCATCCATTGTACTGGTGATTCTGCTCTCTTTTACAACAAGAGACCCCCTGCCCCCGACGAGAATTTTTTTATCATTGGCGACAGAAAGAAGATGGAGGTAGAGATTTTTGGTTGCGTTGATGTAGTGACGCATTGTGCTGAAGACGTAGCAGTGACCTTGAGGAATGTGGCGTTTGTGCCTGGCGTACCTTTCGACCTCTGCTCATTCAACGTAATCCAAGAGGAGCACGTCATTACCCTTGACCACGAAGGGGCGCACATGCTCGATGGACGCGTGTTTTTCCGCAAGGAGAAGTTCGGCAACTACGTTGAGGCCACTCGAGTAGCGAGACACGAGAACCCCCTGCACTTGCTGCTGCAGTGTTAAGGCCTGGTAGGCAGAGATGCATAGACATCAACGACTTGCACTGTTCCCTTGGCCACGCCCACGATACCGTTTTACGTGAGACTGCTCGTCCAATGGGAATCAACGTGACGGGACGTTTGGGGTGTTGCGACGGGTGCGCGGGGGGGAAAGGGATCCGCAAAGCCGTAGATAAGTCCACGTCGTGCCGTGCTGAGAAGCGGATGCAGCGCCTGTACGCCGACCTCGCAGGACCTATGCCGACATCAACAGGAGGCGCTCGGTACTGTTTGATGATCGTCGACGACGCCACCAACATGGGCTGGCCGGTATTTCTGTCGGACAAGAGCGCGGCCACCGTCACCCTCGGTTTCCGCACTTTCCTGGCGGCCGTAAATGCCTACGGGCAGCCGGAATGCCTTCGCACTGACAACGCCTCCGAATTCACTAACGCCGAGTTCCAAAGGCTGATGGTCGACAACAACATCCGCCGCGAGTTCACGTCCGTCGACGGCCCGAAGCGCAACGGGCGGGTGGAGCGGAAGCTAGCTTTTGTTGCCGAGGGGGGTCACGCTGCGTTCTTGGAGTTCCAGACCATGTTCGATGGTGTGGAGTTTATGGCCAAGGCGCTCAACTATGAACGCACGTGGCCGGAAGCATGGACGTGGATGTGCGACGCGCTCAACCTTATGGCGCGGGTGGATGAAAAGCCCGGCATGATGTGCTCGTTCGAGAAGTTTCACGGGAGACCTGACAGGGGCCCCGTACTTCCATACATGATGCCGGGACGCCACAAGGTCAAGCGGGCGGCTAAGTCAGAGCCGAAGGGGGAGCCCTGCTTCTACCTGAACTCCGGCAACGACCACGCCTCGGATTGCAGCAAGATCATGCTGTCGCCATCAGGCATCGCGAGCTACTCGACCGATGTGACGTGGGGCTATCGGCGCGCGCCGTTCGGTGTAGGGACCGCGATTGCCCGGTCCCCGTCGCCGGCTAAGGGGGGACTGTCAGTGACCCAGCCCAGCAATCGCAAGCGCCGCGGGGCTTCGAGGTGTGGTACCAGCCGTCGACGCCATCGACTGGTGTAACGCCTGAGTCTTCGCCCACGCCCCTGCCTGCTGCGTTGTCCGTACCACAGCAGCAGGAGCCGACGTCAGCGACCGTTGCATCACCGGAGTCCTTGCCCGTGTCCATGCCCCCTGCGCCGCCCGCGACCGTTGCACCGCCGGAATCCTCGCCCGCGCCTCCACCCTCTGTGGAGGTGCCGGTGCAGCAGCAGCAGCAACCGCGGGTATCGCCGGCGGTGACGCGGTCGGCGGCGCGACAACGGGAGGGCCTGGGCCCGCAGCATGGCTTCGTTTCGATTCTAGCCGCGCGGGAGAATATCGCTATGATCATTGCTGACCAGTCTCCTCCGCACATGCCCGCTCATGAACTGCCTTCATGCCCTGCGAGTGAGTTGGTAACGCCCGACTCGTATCGCGAAGGGTGCGAGGATGAACACCGAGATGTGTGGTTCGATGCCATGGATACTGAGTCTAACGGTCTGTACCGCGCGGGGACGTTCGGTGCTGTGGTGGACGAGAGAGGTGGTGACACGTAGCAACGAAACGGCATCAACGTAATCTCTGCTAAGTGGGTTTATTCTTGGAAGGTAAACGAGTTTGGTAGAGTAGTGCGGGCAAAGACCGGGCTGGTAGCGCGGGGCTTTGGGCAGCGTGCAGGCATTGATTATCTCGAGACTTATTCCCCGTGCCCATCAGTTGCGAGTATTCATTTGCTGGTTGCCATAGCGTGCGAGTTGGAATTGGATTTATGCCATTTTGATGCCGAGCAGGCGTTTGTCCAGTCAGAGCTAAGTGAGGATGTCTACATGCGCCTCCCCAAGGGGTGCGGGTCGATGTCCGGTAAGGTGGTTAAGTTGTACCGCAGCCTGTATGGTTTGAAGCAGGCGTCGCGGCAATGGCACCATCACTTGGTACGCGGCATGAGGGGTCTTGGTTTTGAGCAGTGTGAGGCTGATGCGTGTGTTATGCGTTTGGTGGAAGCGGGGGCCGTTTCTATCGTAGTAGTAGTGCATGTGGTTAACATATTTGCGATGGGGCTTAAGAGTAGGTGTGACAAGCTTTGTGAGGACCTGAACCAGTTCGTTCCTATCAACAACCTGGGGGAGTTGCGGTGGTACGCAGGTTGCCGATTTTCTCGAGACTGGGATGCAGGGGAGTTGACGATATCACAGCAGGTTTTCGCTGAAAGTACCGTAGCGAAGTTTGGTGTCACTCGCGTCAAGAGCATCCCTGCGGTAGTTGACCTGAAGCTTGAGGTGTTTGACCACGATGAACCAGACGTTGATGAGCCTTTTCGGTCGTTGGTAGGGCATTTGATGTGGCTGGCGAACCAGACCCGCCCGGACATCCTTAACGCGGTTCGAGCGGTAGCAAGGTACTCTGCAGCGCCAAAGTTATTGCATTGGCAGGCAGCGCTGCACATCGTGATGTACATCAAATCGACGAGTACTTACGGTATTACTTTTCAGAGGGGTCTGCGTGATGGAGTTCAGCTGGAGATGTACGTGGACGCGGACTACGCGCACGAGGCCAATGACCGAAGGTCCGGCTCTGGTGGAGTTATCATGTGCGCTGGTGCCTGCGTATCGTTCTACTCTAGGACGCAGAAATCCGTTACACTTTCGTCTACGGAGGCAGAGTATGTGGCGATGGCCACGGGTTTTCGCCAGACGATTTTCATGCGGTATCTCTGGAGTTTTATTTTCCCGGACCGCGATGTTGGGTGTACCACGGTGAAGAAAGATAACCAGGGGGCGATTCATTTGGCGAAAAACCCTGTGACCACTCCCAACAGTAAGCACATTGACGTCCGTCATCACTTCTTTCGGGAACGTGTTGCTAACGGGGAGCTCGAGATTGTCCACGTAGCGTCGACACTGCAGCATGCTGATTTTCTCACCAAGCCTTCGCACACGGAAGCGTTTCGTTTTCACCGCAACTTTGTGATGAATTTGTGGTGATTTCTTGCATTTATTTATTTTTTGGGGTATTGGGGTATTGGGTGAGTGGAATGGAGAAGTTATTTTTAAGGAATTGGAGAAAGTATTGGGATGTACTCATGCGTCGAGTAAGGTTAACACGCCAGTAAGATATGCCGATGGTCTTGATGAATCGTGCCGTACACGCTGGCTATTGGTGAAGTATGCACAACGTACAGGGGATCCAAAATTACTAGTATCCTTAGCACTTTTAAATTAAGATGCAATCGTTGCCTTTTGCATACTCCCGTGGTGAGCACCTATTAATAGCAGGGGGGCTGTTATAGTTCGATTTGAGATGCCCCATATTATAAACGTTCTGTTGTCCTACTCGTCCAGAGTACGAAACAGGGGTGCCGATGTTATCGGGCGGTATGATGTTTTGTACAACAGGGGGGCCGATGTTATCGGGCGGTGTGATATTTTTGTACAACAGGGGGGCCGATGTTATCGGGCGGAATGCTATTTCTAGTGAAGACGGTGTTATTGGTTTGGTTGAGGATTTTACCAGCATACTCTTGTTTGTTGGATTGTTCCCTTCCCGTATAGATACTGTCTCGCTTTAGATTGGGAGATCAATGCTGGAACGGAGATTGAGAGATTTGGTATAGGGATTGCCGTTTTACCTTGGCAATTCTTCATGACGGAATTTGGGCTGGCCGTTTTACCTGGCAATTGGTGATAAGTTGTTCGGAACCTATCGTATCGAGCACCGAATAGGGGGACTGTTTGTGGTATGCGGTTGTTCGATACGGGTCCGCGGATATTTGGTGGTTTCGTATATTCTGGGGTTTCGTATTATGTGTCGAGGCATTATTCAGTGTATGCCTCGGAGTGTGGAGCTTCCCCCCGCGGGGCGTTCGATGATGATAATGATACGACCCGGGCTTTGATGATAACGATATTGCCCGTATATATGTGAGTGGTGCAGCCGGTGACAATCAGGTGCGGCTTACCTCCTGTGTGTAGTTTATATATATGGTGCGGTCTCTGACAGAACGGTATTGACCCACCTGGTGTGTATTTGGTATCTGGTGTAGGAGTATTTTATCTTCTCTCCTCGATCTACGCCGTAGCGGCACGCCGCGTGGTTACACAGAACACGTTATACAGCAAGCGAATTCAAACAACATACACTTCAGTCTTTGAGTTCATATTGAAGTTATAACTATCTTCACCAAGCACTCACATAGCCGTTCCATCCCCTGTCAACACTGTCTCCCCACTAGGTGGAATCTCGACCCAATCGTACACATTGTGCAGGTCGTTGGTGGCATGGTTCGCGGCACCGTTGTGGGAAACCCAAAACTCACTACCTCTTTGCCCCACCCCTCGCTCCGCCACAGCAGTCTCGCTATGAGACTGACTGACAAGCCCTATCCCGTTCGCGCTTACTCTATCGCGCACGTAATATCAGACTTGCCTTTTGGCACTGAGCGTGCCATTACTAGACGCAGCGCGGCTTGAGAAGACGAAGAATCTCCAGGAGAATTTGAAAACGAAAAAGACGGGGCATGGGTAGAGGGGTGCGAATGCTGCCGGAAAAATGGCGGTTGTGGTTGCTGCCCGTATGCGTACGGTGCCATCTGCTGCTGGTACTGCGGCGAAGGAGTTGACGGTAGTTCGAAGTAGGGCCCCAGCTGGTGCTGATACTGCTTCCGCGGCTGTGGTTGTCACTGTAGCTCCTCCTCGTCGTAGTAGTCGCCGTCGTCGTCGAAGTGGATTTCGTACTCGGTGCAGCAGTATATAGGCTAGGTGAGAATTCGCGTAGGACGCGGCAGCGAGTTTATTTTCACAAGCAAGAAAAACGGCCACGGCTGCGAATAGCCAGGCGCTCCGGGGGCGATCCAGCTCGGGCGAGGTAGCACAAGTCCGGGGGGCGTCGGGGGGGTGTTCTGGTATCCTGGATCCACTCGTCACGCGCCAACCATAAGCGGGTATGCCCCAACATTTTCCAGGTTTCGCATCGGTTGCGAGGGTCAGCCCTATGTTTCGGTGGCTGGTTACCAAAGGGACGGGAAATGTTCGGGAGGTATCCGACGCATGCTACAATTGAGGTAGCATTTCGTCTGAAATGGGTTGTGAATGACGTTGACCCGTAATCGTCGGAAGTTGTATTATTCTTATCATGTACGTAGGAGACGGGATGTTGTGTCCTGTAGCACATAAAATGTATATTTTCTCCACATCATTTTCGGGAGAGATCTTGAACTCTCGAATTGGAGAACCTCTCTTCTATCGTAGCACGCGTCATCCGGCGTAATTGTATTAGTCTCTAGGTCGTGGAGTACAATGACAAACCCCTTTCCCTACCCCTAACCGTTGGCGCACATCCACCGACCTACCTTCCGCCGCCTCCCCTGCCACCGGTGCATCGACCTCAAGCACCCCTGTGCAGTAGCGCCCCAATCCAACGCTCACGCATGCGACCGCTGGCACGCTGCTGCACCTGAAGCTGCTGCCGCGGCTGCCGTCCGCCGTTATTGCAGTTTATCCTGCTAATTCAACATCCTCCTTGTCCCTCTCTTCGTCCATTTTGACCACCACCGTTGCCCCGACCAGACCAGTCGGGACAACGATAGGTTTCATTGCCGAGCTTCTTCTCCTCCTCTGTCACCATGTCCACTTCCCTGAAAGCACTAAGCACAACATCTTGGCGCACTCTGGAGGTCAAATCTGCGTTCGAGAGCGTAATAATTCTCTTTTTCACTCTGAAAATATGGGGAAAATATTCATCAAAATGTTGGTTGGCATCAAGAGCAGGGAATTTCACTCCACGCTGAGCAAGCCGACTTTTCAGGACACTACCACGCACAAACAAATCTAGTTAGAGTGTTCGTGTTCTTTCGATTAACGGCTGTACAACAATTTGATTGAGTCTTACCTCGTCTGCGGCAGCCTGTGGATCGTAGAAATTGTCAAAGAGGGACCATCCCGCACCCGGGTTGCCCGCGGCGTTTGATAATTCCATATTTGTGCGATACGTGATCTGGTTGATGAGTATCTTCCATGCTATTCGTGCCCTGACTACTGGCTCCTCTCCAAACCCCGTTTGTGGATGGCCTCCGGGCCGACTCTTGCCAACGCTACCTTGATACGGACACCTCTCTCTACCCTTTCTAGACATTTTTCATCCCAAAAGTGAGCAAGAATCTAGTTTCCAACATTACGACCGTGTGCTGAAGCTCCCCATAATTTCCGAGTATTTCATCGAAATGTTGACGTCTGCTGCTACTGGTCATACGATACGTGCCTGGAAATAGATATTTTGCCGATTGATGCTTCTGTGCTCGGGTTGGATCATACGAGGGATGATATTGTGACTGAACGGCGTCCTCGCCATGCTGAATTTCCTGGCGTTAGGGTCGATTGTCTCCTCCGGCAGGTTTCTCGTAGCCGACGGTTGACACAGCATCATCGAAGTTCCCTTGAAGCAGACGGCACGTTTCTTCTGGCAGGCTCCCCCCGATATTCGGATCAATTGCCCTGGCCCCTAGCACCGATTATCTAGTCGTACCATCGTGGTAACACGACCAATAAACGGGACAGGACGGATCGCGGAGACACAAATAATGACTTCTGGAGTGCCACCCGACGAAGAGGAGAGATATAATGTGTAGATTTATTTCCTGCGACTGAAGAGTTTACCACCTCATACACGGGGTGACCCCAATCATAAGATGCTAGAGGCCACATACTGCCTTTATTATAATATCTCGGTGAACCATGGGTTCCCCCGCATCTCCGAAGGTGCTTTACATTTTCACAAACCACAATATTTATTTCAATCAATCTTTGACACTAGCACAAACAAATAGGAGGTGGCGGGGGTGGCTCGGGGGGTGGAGGGATTGTTGGGGAGGGGATGGGCGCAGTCGGAGGTGGATGGGAGCGAAGAGTATATTCGACCTGCATGCATAATGAAGATGCCCTACATATCAAACAAGAAGATGAGTCGGATGTATGAAAAATTACATTGGTTTTGTTATTTTGTTAAATATGTTCAACAGTGGCTTTCCATTTTCGTAAAATGTTTGTGTTTTCTTCGCATTCAACTGTCACTCGTACCCAACGACATTAATATACCCAGTGTCCGTGCTGGTTCTTCATCCTAGAGAGATAAAAATAATGTGGTCACAGACTGTGGAACAGAGAAACAAAGCAGTCGCAATTCATTGAGGTAAAAAATGTGTAGTGCTACGGTACCGAGCACGAAAACATAACAAAACAATGTAGACCATACACCAAACAGAACAATGAAGAAAAGAGATGAAGAAAAGAAATGAACAAAAGAAGAAAAAATATCAAAGCAAAAGAGACGACATGGGTCGAAAAAAATAGGATACAAGGAGATCGAAAAGGAAAGGCTGCAAGAAGAACAACATGCGTGCTGATGAGGAACAGGTAGCTGTTGCACAAGCGAAACAACACAGATAAATGGTGTTGAACAAACAAAACAACGAAGAAGAGGAAGAAAAAACCGGCAAAAGGCCGACGGGAAGGGAAATAAGGGAGCAAACTAAAAAAAAATGGAGAAGAAGAGAGAACGACACCCCATCCGCCGGAGGATAAAAAAAAAAAAAAAAAGACAGCAAGTCAATACTGTCGCTTTCGCGATCCCCTCATTGAACTCCTCGAAAACATCCCAAAGGCAGCATCTACCATTCGCTGCTGAAGCTTCACGGCTATAGCAGCACGCTTTCCACATAGTACTCGAGCTGGTACCATTCCACACGATTTATCATCAGGTTTCTTCATTAATCTACAGCCGTATCAGTCCCCCCGCTCCCCTGCCCGTCCCGCCGGTTTCCCTTGGTTGCTTCTGTTGGCGTTCCTTGTTCTGAGGCGGTGTCGGCTCTTCACCGCCTCGACTTTGTGTCATCTCGTCATACAGCGGTCCGCCGTGTCGACGATCCCCCGGTGCTAGTTCCCACTATCCTTGGCCGCCCTCGGCCACATCATAGTCCCTTTTACGAACATCAAGGGGGGGCTACCAGTGGACCCATCGGTTCCTTCGAATACCCTGAAGTCGTCTGCCAGGCACTTGTCTAAGATCGTTTCTGGTCGGCCTCATCCCTGGTTCACCCTAGCAGCCATCGTCCCGAACATCGCGCGATAGGTCAGTTGCTCATTGATTGATCGTATGCGCTGTACCCCTCCCGCAAAGAGGAGGCGTCGTCTGCAGAATGTCGTCTAAACGCTCTGAAATTGTGCCTTCTTGAGAGCCTCGGTGAACAACATGCGGTGGTCGGTGCGCTGTCGGCGCTGAAAGGCAATGATCCTTAGCAGGAGGTTGTGGTGTGCTGTTCGAAGTTGCGCGAAGTAATCCAGAACCCATGTCACACCCGTACAACAGGGTCTCCAACAGCTTGGTCATCAGAAGGCGCACCATCATGGTGACCGACGCACCCTCCATATAACAGCGAATCATCTATGCTGAGGATGGTGCTTTTTGTTGAGGATGAAAAACAGTCGGAAAAATTCCGAGCAACATCAAAAACATTTTCTCCGAGGAATATTCCAACGGCTACGTGTTGGACGCAGCACAATGTCAGTGTCGCCGTGAGATGCCTGGCTTGCGTTGTCTCACACACACACCAGACGACTCTGCTGCGATAAGGACTGGACCTCGATAGGGCACGGATGAGTACAGAGGGCGGGAAAAGGTATTGTGGGGGTCGGAGAACAACACAACGAGCGGATGCATGCCGGAGTGGGAAATAATGCTCGTCATGGTTGACTAGTCACGTCGGAGAAGTTCTTGTTCTGCTCCTCACCATAACTAATACCTCGCCCCACATAGAAGCAAGTACCACCCTCACCAGTTGATACGCTCTTGCAAATTACGCTACTCTACTGACGCGAGGAGGTTTGGAGACGATTGGTGCCCTACAGGGCTTGAGTAAGAAGGTGGTGTCGTGGGCTACTACGGTTGTGTTGGGCGGACGTTCATGCAATCAACACAGCACCCATGTCTCATACCCTCACCGGAGATTGTTCTTGCTCCTCATCTCTACGGAAATCTCCCCACTGAGGCCAGCTCCACCCCAACCAGCAGTCACACGATTGAGCCCAACATTACTCTACCGCCGCGAGGAGGTTAAGAGTCGATCGGATACCCAGGGCCCGAGTTAGGAAGTGGTGCAGCCGACTGCTGTACGCACTTGTCGCATCGTGGTGCGGCGGAATTTTGATATTTTTCGGCCCGGCACACTCCCTCAAACCTCGATCGACATGTATGTGCTGGTGCTTGCTCCTCACCGCTACCAAAATCTCCCCACAGAGGCCAGCACCACTCCCAACAGTCGGTACGCCGTTCAAACTTCCACAGTACTTGTAGCGCGAGAAGGTTTGGGGTCGATTGGTTGTCTAGAGAGGGCTCAAGTTAGGAGTGTGGTGCTGTCTACTGCTGTAAGCTGTGTCGAGGTAGAGGGCTGCCGATTTGTTTTTGCAAACCGTCATCCGTGTGTCTGGGACCTCGATCGAATGGTGCTTGTGCTTGCTCCTCATCGCTACGGTAATCTCCCCACAGAGGCCAGCACCACCCCAGTTAGTCAACATGCCTATCTATGAAACTTGACACTAATACTGCTCTACTGCACGGGCGCGAGGAGGATTGGAGTCGATTGGTTGTTGTCTATGACGGAATCATCCGAAACACACATCTGGATGATGACTTGTTTCAGGTTCCGCGGCGAACCGCTAAGAATCACATGTTCGCGAAGTGTTGAAGTATTAGTTTTTTTCAACCCTCGAGACAGAACATTTGGGACATTCATTTAAATATTACTGAATTTGGCCTGAAAACGAACCTCGTCTATTCCAATACTCCCAAGAATCAAATGTCGCTCGAACATCCGAGCGACAATTGTTCTGAACATGAAACCTTCCAGAAGTTGACCAGTGAATTGTTAGAAGCCCAATTTCGCCAAAACGGAGTCAACGCGACGGACCTGTGATACAAATCATACTCAAAAAAAACTTTCCTCCACAGCACGCAGGTCTGCCTGACTATTGCATGCCGTTTGGAAGTGCTTTCTTGTTGACCACACCCCATACCCACCACTCTATGTCAGTGCGGTTCATCCAGAGTCTGAGAGGAGCAGGCAGTAAGAGGGGAGAGACAGGCTCAATCATTGATGACCCGCGGCCGGTCGTCTCTTGTATTTTGCGTTTCCGCCACGACAGCAGCGTACCTCGTCTACTGTGCTGAGTACTTCGTACATCGCTCTCAATCAATCACTACCTGCTGTGCTGTACGAAGTATAGTCTAGTCTAATACGTTTGTTTTTTTTGCTGTTGACCACAGCAAGGCAACTAACAGCAAGGAGCCTTTCCACTGCCAAGAGCGAGCGAACTAGATAAACCCTCCCGAGACACAACCTACATATACTGCTTCTGTAGCTACAGAAAAAGCGGCGGCAGCAGCAGCAGCAGCAGCAGCAGCAGGAGCATTGCTGCTTCTCTGTTGGAGAGGTGAGGAGCAAGCACAAGCACCATTCGATCGAGGTTCCAGACACACGTGTCGCGGTTTGCAAAAACAAATCGGCAGCCCCCTACTTCGACGCAGCTTACAGCAGCAGACAGCACCACACTCCTAACTTGAGCCCTCTCTAGACAACCAATCGACCCCGAACCTTCTCGCGCTACAAGTACTGTGGAAGTTTGAACGGCGTACCGACTGTTGGGAGTGGTGCTGGCCTCTGTGGGGAGATTTTGGTAGCGGTGAGGAGCAAGCACCAGCACATACATGTCGATCGAGGTCTGAGGGAGTGTGCCGGGCCGAAAAATATCAAAATTCCGCCGCACCACGATGCGACAAGTGCGTACAGCAGTCGGCTGCACCACTTCCTAACTCGGGCCCTGGGTATCCGATCGACTCTAAACCTCCTCGCGGCGGTAGAGTAATGTTGGGCTCAATCGTGTGACTGCTGGTTGGGGTGGAGCTGGCCTCAGTGGGGAGATTTCCGTAAAGATGAGGAGCAAGAACAATCTCCGGTGAGGGTATGAGACATGGGTGCTGTGTTGATTGCATGAACGTCCGCCCAACACAACAGTAGTAGCCCACGACACCACCTTCTTACTCGAGCCCTGTAGGGCACCAATCGTCTCCAAACCTCCTCGCGTCAGTAGAGTAGCGTAATTTGCAAGAGCGTATCAACTGGTGAGGGTGGTACTTGCTTCTATGTGGGGCGAGGTATTAGTTATGGTGAGGAGCAGAACAAGAACTTCTCCGACGTGACTAGTCAACCATGACGAGCATTATTTCCCACTCCGGCATGCATCCGCGCGTTGTGTTGTTCTCCGACCCCCACAATACCTTTTCCCGCTCTCTGTACTCATCCGTGCCCTATCGAGGTCCAGTCCTTATCGCAGCAGAGTCGTCTGGTGTGTGTGTGAGACAACGCAAGCCAGGCATCTCACGGCGACACTGACATTGTGCTGCGTCCAACACGTAGCCGTTGGAATATTCCTCGGAGAAAATGTTTTTGCTGTTGCTCGGAATTTTTCCGACTGTTTTTCATCCTTAACAAAAAGCACCATCCTCAGCATAGATGATTCGCTGTTATATGGTACAGCTCGCGATAAAACGATCGTAGCATGCCTACGCGAGTCTGATCTGTCGTTAAATACCTGGCAGGATGTCGGCGTGTTCGTCGCTAAGACCGCCCAGTTACAGATACGGCATCGTCATTCATGTACCTCTGGCCCGCTCCTTCGTCGACGAGCGGTGACAGCAAACCACCTGATTGAGTGTGCGCAGCAGCGTTGTCTTTTCGGACAAGTATTTGTGATATGGTAATGCGGATGGTACTTATGGTATGCTGTGTGTTTGGTGTTTATGTATTATTAATAACCATGATATAAATTGATTGAAAATCGCCTAGATGAATGAACGATGGTATCACCTGAGCTTATGAAAACTATCGGGGATCTTAGCCTAATGGTATACCAACTGCGTCGTCGATCGACAAGGCCTGGTAATGTGCAATAGAACAACGATGAATCGCTATCAATGTGATGCGCATGTACTAGAAGATAGCAGTTTTGAAAAGTCGTAATTATCTTACGCAGAGTATTTGCATTCAGGGATAGGGTAGTTCGAAATTACCGTAAGCGTACATGTGATAGAACACTCGACACAGTAGTATCGCCCAACATGTCAACTTTGCCTTGGTACACATCGTTGTTGGACAATTGCTATTAATACCATGTTATCCCACCCATTGATGATGTAATCAGGGATCACTTCGACCGGTATTTCGTATAGGTTATGGTTCCGGTTATGGTTAGGGTTATGGTTAGGGTTAGGTTTAGTTGTAGTGACTTACTGGGGAAGCTTGATGAATGGAGCTGCCATAGAATACCATAACATTTATAGATATGTCATGTCTATTCAAAGGGTTGCGTTGACAACAAGTCGGATATAGACTAGTCTATAGATGGGATAGCAAATATTCTGTAAGAATTAAACGCGGGTGTTCTTGACAGAAAAACTGATATTGCCACCGATCTATATAGCTACATCTACAACAACCAGCGTCGTGCCGATGCCTCCGATTATAGAGCGAAAGGCTTTGAAGTCCCAATCTATGAGACAAAGATACACGTTGGAAAAATATGTACATCAACAAGGTGATTATGTACTTCGACACCACCTGCCTTGCACACGAGGGTAGTATTCAATCCAGCAAACAGGCAATAATGTATTTTTAACTATGTTTGACTGTTGTAGGCACGCTCAGCTACGTTACTTCCTTCATCATGAATTCATTAGGAGGCGACCATGAAGCCGGTACGTACCTAGCACCCTAAATACTACCACATGCAACGGTTTGGTGTGCCTACACATTTGGTTGTTTCTGCACAGTTAATCGTGGGTTTACATGTTACTCCCATTCACATTAGATAACATACGTTTTACGCCCTGGATTTTCCATGGAGCCCAAGGCACGGTGAACCTGTGTGGAAATGGCGTCCAGGTCCCACGCTGGTGTTAGTTGTGCTCGATCAGGGCTAGGGATGGGAGAGTACCCCCATTTTCACTCCCCCCGGGTTTAACCCCTTTACAACTGGAAAACCGTTTTTGGGGACAAAATTACTTCGATTTTTAGTACAGGGAGGGGTTCGGGGGCTCTAAAGGAGTTAAGCCACTCGCACGGCTGGCTCTGTGACAAGTCACGTGGCAAGAATAAATTTAAGTCATTTTTTGGCGCAGTGTAGTTTAAAATTATTTTCTGGATTCAGGTAGCAAGTTTAAAACGCACGCAAGGTAAAACATCGACAAAGGTACAAGGGGGTCACTCGCTCGAGTGGTACCGTGGCCATGCAACCCCTCTCTCCCAAGGTTGTCCCCATAACTGTAGCCTGGTTCGCTAAAAGAAAACTTGCTCTACTGGCATGCAGCAGTAGGTAATCTCGGAGCGAAGTTCCTTTCCGTATTGATCACACCCATGTAGTGTATTTCATAACGGAACAGCAGCTGTTTCGAAAATTTCAACTATAATCTCTTCGCCACACAACTGCGAAATGATGTTTAGACGCGGCGCCGAGACTGCTTAGAATACCAACGGTCACGATCCCGTTATCGAGCAATTCATTGGTGCTTACTACCCATCCTCACTCCACCTACGACACTACGGACATGCGTTGACCCATGTCGCCGATGTCGATTACAAAGAGACAGTGAGATAGTCGAATGATAAAATGAAAGGCACCGCATTCGATTGGCTCAACGCTCGGCCGTTTTAGTGTCACGTTCAATAACACGGATATATTTGCAATCATGAGTTTCCCACATTTTATGATTTGAACAAATCGATCTGTACACTACTATCTATGTGATGGTACTGACGTGGAACGAATGCATGTTTTCTCTGTAAAACATCAAGGGGTAAATAGGTTTCATATAAACTTGCGGTTTTAGTGTGCGAACACGTCTTTGCTGTGCGGACATTCATAGTACTTGGTTTTTTTTTATCCCGGTTGATGTTGCGTGTACAAATTTTAGGTGAAGTTCAGATGTTTTCTTTTTGTTTAATAAAATGGATGTTAGAATACGTAGTGCTTGAGAGTAGCATTTTTCCTTTTTTTTATGGGTCATGTTTGGTGCATCTGCAAGGCGCATGTGTGTACGTTGAGAACGCTTTAGAGGAAACCAAGAAATATGCTGTGCGAGGGAATCTTAGAAATGTCAGTGTTCCCCCTCGCGGTTTGTGTCAAGTCTGGCTGAACGTGAAATTTGCACGAGCACATCTCATGCAACATCCATCCTTGACCACTATGTATGGGCTGTGACGATATTATGAAACGCATATTAGATGTTACTGCTCAGAGTTGGACTAAATGGGTATGCATTATTTGGTCTTAAATGATGTGGGTTGGAGGTGAAAACGGAGTGTACGGCCAAACTTTATACTGCGTTTACGAGCAGTTCTTTTACATGCTTGCTTCATCGGCGTGGTGAGTACATGCGTGCAAACATGGAAGAAACTGGTGATGGCATGGCTTAGGATTTGGGCTCTAAGTTGTGTAGTATACTTAACCGTGAACACCGGTTCACCAGTTCGAACGACAATTCCATATTGGGACTTGAATATTTTTAACATGGGGAAATTTTATTAAATATTTACGTAATGTGCTACCTTAAACGAGTATGTATGTGTGCATCATGTTCACCATGTTGGATGATATTTTCTGCACTAAACCAAAGAGTATGACGATGATAATTCCTCTTACACGGTTGGGGATGAATCCTACAACATGGCTATCGTACAAAAATGTTGGGGATACTAAGACCAAACGTTATCGTACCACTTTGTTGCTCGTTCATAATCTTATCAGCAACATAGTGCGAAAGAAAATGGGTGTACCCCTCGTATGGAGACTAAAGGTGGCCCACTATGTTCCCAAGATTGGAAAATCCAACAAAATATGGTGTCTCGCCACTATCTGACCCCTGAGATGGTGCCAGCCACAATACCGTATTTTGTTGTGGCCTCTTTTTGTTTTTCCGCAAATATATACAATAACATATGCCTTGCACTATATACGCGAACGATACGTATAATATGTACGTATGACGTACACCGGGTACCGTATACGATAACGATACGTACCATATTTTGAATACATACGAGTACTATGTTGTTTTGGCCATAGGCGCTGCTGTTGCACTGCCTTGATCTTTGGTTGGCGAAATAAGTGTCGGGAAGAAAAAAGAGCCACAAAGTGGTACTATAACGTTTGGCCTAAGCGGACTTCCAGCCTCTCTCCATCTATTTCTGTCGAGAGTAGGGTATTTCATACTATAATATGTGAAGCATTTCAGGGTGATATTGCCTCGGGAATGTTCGTTATTTCTGTCCAACTACCATATTAATTTTACCTTTGTCGTTAACTTCTTGAACCGCTTTTCGCCTTCATTTGGTACTATCCTTGGTGTGCGCACATCATCAATGTATGCGTTTGGACAGTATAACTCGGAGTAAAGTAACAATCAACCTCAGATCGACAACGTTTGGCTTGTAGTCGCAGATATATTTTTTTATGTTTTCAATCGGCTTCGTCCAAACTAAGGAAAAAATTTACTTCTTCTGATGTGTCCTAGAGTTAATGTTTTGTACTCAAATGTCGAGGGGGGCAGAGCAGGGCGAGGCGACGGGGGGAAGGGAATGGGGGGGTCAGCACAGAAGAGGGGGAGGGAGGGGAGGGTGTTCGATATAGCTTGTCTCAACGAACAAAGTAGGAACAACGATGGTCACGAAGGATCGTCCGACGGGGTATTGTCGGATTACCCGACGGTGCATTGCGGAATATTATAGCATGGGAAGGACACGTGGAATAGTCCCGAAGGTCCTTGTAGACTGTTCCTGGAACCAATCTAGGAACACGTGGAAATATGAGAATGTAGCACCTGTAGTATTTGGGAATTTGGGGCGTCGAGAATATTGCCTGGTGTGGAGCGAGATGGCTTCGCCCACTCGCCTCACTCCATCTCTTTCCCTCTTATCAGCATCCGGGACCAGCTAATAAAGACATCTATATACCATCTTCTTCACACTGTGTGTTGCAGTGAAGCTCGCGCCCTGAGACTGGGCTGCTGGGAGCACATTATTCTTCGCATAACCGATTTCATCCAACACGTTAACGTGCTTTATACGTTTGAATCGGAACAATGCCTGGAAGTGAGCATGACCAAGAGGAGGCCGGCTCACAAGAAGAAATGATGGTCTTGCTGAGATCATTGGTATTCCGACAAGATCGACTGGAAGAGCGGATGGCCAGCAACCGGGGCCGTGGAGAGGCCCAGTCCAACCCTGGCAGGGAACGCCAAGATGGAGTCGTAACCGGTGGGAACTTGCAAGCCCCTGGTGGTGGTGTACACGTAGACGAGATTAGGTATGACGAATCCGTTGAGAGTTCAGGTGTAAATGTAGGCCCTCGTGAATTCAGTAGTATAAAGCAGGCAGTCCCCAAATTCAGCGGCAAACCTGAGGAATTCCCCGTATGGAGTAAGCGGTTCGAAGCGTTCGTATCGATGAGTGGGTGTTTGGGTTCTATGCTTACAGACATAGAGGTAGCTGTAGGTGACACAACCAAAGACACGCAATACTTTATTTCGCAAGGTTTAAGCCGTCCACACATCAAGAATGCGCGGGTTGCATGGATATGTCTGACCGAGAGCATGACTGATACTGACCTATTAGACAGAGTGTTTGCCAGGCAATCGCCAAGCGGTGCTTGGAGAATGCTTCGGGATTGGTTTCTTCCGAAATCAGTTGCCACACAGGTCAAATGGTCGGACGCGTTCGATGCAGTGAAAATGGAGAAGGGTGAGGAGCCCATGAAATTCTTCAGTCGCGTAGACAAGATTGTTGGTACTCTTGCTTCGCTTGGTGTGCCGAAATCAGAAGGAGAGGTGAACCGCAAACTGGTACGAGTTCTTACAGCTGACTACGAGATAGAACAACGCACGCTCTTGTACCGCGATGAAATCACCCGAGCTGAAATAGAGAGCATTGTCAGGCAGAGGCACCTGAGACTTCCCGTGCCAAAAGGGAAGAACGTGGGTCAGGCACTGTTTTCGAATGGTGCTGCCCGAGGTGGCCGCGGAGGTGGGCGTGGAGGTAACCGTGGAGGTGGTCGCGGATCCAACCGTAACAATGCTAGGTCGCGAAACAAGGGATCAGCGAATGCTGATGCTAGCCAGGGTAGCGAAGGTAGAGGCAGCCCCCCCACCCCCAAGCAGACCATCCCCCAATCAGAGTATGATAAGGTGAAGGGTAAGTGTATCCGTTGCTTGGAACCCGGGCACATGTGGTACCAGTGCAAGGCTCGTGTCACCCCGGCTTCGGAGAGGACGTCTGGCGAAGGTGCACAGGAACAGAACAACAGTGGTGAGACTGTGTGCTGTCTTGCGAATGCTATGTTTAGCCGTAGTGATGACTCGTGTACTGAGGAACGTAGTGAGAGCATAACAGAGAGCTTAGCTGAGAAATGGATAGCAGACAGTGGTGCTTCATTTCACATGACTCATTCGGCTGACCTGTTGAGTGACGTACGACTGTGCGACGACAAGGTTAGGATCGGTGACAACCACTTGATCGACGTCGTGGGGTATGGCACGCTGACTGTAGTCTTCCCCGGAGATCTGACTGTTAAACTGTTAGATGTGGCATACATGCCGGACTTGGCGTTCAATTTGTTTTCGCTAATGGCCGCGCATAAGCAGGGAGTAGGATTCATGACCGAGGATGAAGGCTTGTGCATTTCTCTTTTCGATGGACGGTTGAGATTCGAGGGTGATGGATCTAGTTACTCCAACTTCGCTTGCAGGATAGAGCCAGACAACGGCTATGTGCCGTTTCCCCTACTGACACCCGACCCCGCTGAGAACCGAGGGGAGACTGGTTGCGATTTTCCCCTGGCGTTTCCCGTGCTTGCCCCCGGTAGCGCTGCTTCTGCTGAGACTGCTGTAGATATCAACATCTTCCACTGCGTGCATGGCCACTCTAACGAACTACTTCTGAGAGAGACCGCAAAGGCACTTGGTGTAGAACTGTTAGGGACGCTAAGACCCTGTACTGGCTGTTCTATGGCGAAAGGTTACCGCAAACCAATCCCCAGCAGTACTAAGTCGCGCGCGCCAGAGAAGTTGGGACGGGTCTTTGTTGATCTAAGTGGCCCTAAGAGATCCCCTTCTCTGTTGGGTAAGAGGTATGTCATGCTAGTGAAGGATGACTTCTCTCGCTACGCCTGGGTATATTTTCTGAAGCACAAATCGGATGCAGCAGACGCGTTTAGGAAGTTTTTGGCTGATGTGCGCGCCGACGGTGTCCCCTCGAAGGTTGAGATTGTAAGGTCTGACAACGGTGGGGAATTCTTTGGTGGGGAGTTTGGAGAGGTGTGCAAACAGTTTTGCATCAAGCAGGAATTCACCAACTCGGACAGCCCAAAGCAGAACGGTGTTGTGGAGAGAGCGCTAGGCATCATTCAGAACGCAGCGCTTGCTGCGTGCATCCAAGCCACTATCATTTTCCCGCTCGTTCAACTACCGCCGACTGAATCCCTGTGGGCGGAAGCGGTGCACTGGTCTTGTGACGCCTTGAACCACACCGCAACCACTGCCAACCCCGGCCACAAGTCTCCGCATGAGATGTGGCATGGAGCTGCCGCACCTGCCTCGCCACACCCGTTCCTTCGCCCAGCGTACTGCCGCTGGAACCGCCCGTCCAAGTCGTCACCCCGGGCCGAGAGCTGCTTTTACCTCGGGCCGGGCATCGACCACCCAAGTGACTCTTTGCGGATGCTCACGCGGGGGAACAGGGTGGTGGAGACTCGAGATGTGACCTGGGAGGCAACGCTTGATGTGGGAGCGGTACTATCCCAGCTGCCGGAGGTACCGGAACAGGGAGGGACGCAGGGGCTAGAAGATGCGCCAGAGTTGGGAGGGACGGAGGACTTTGTCTCCGCCCCGACGACTCCACTGCCGGTTTTGGGGAGGGGAATTCCTCACCAACTCCGTGCGGTGTCCCCGATGACGCCAGCGGTGTCTCCGATACCGCAAGCTGGCGACGAGTTTCGCGCCGAAGATGTGGAGCCGAACGATACATCAGCGGTCAGCAGCGAATTATCTGACAGCGACTCTTCGTCTCAGGATGGAAACGACGCGTCGGCCTCTGACGATGGAGCTCCAACCCCCACGGCGGTCCGGACTGCTGCACGCCAACTTGGAGCGCACATGTCAGGACCGGGCGATGGTGAAGAGATTCGGGAGGGACGTACGAGAGCGCAGACCAGGGCGCTCAATCGGGAAGCGGCAGCAGGACTGATTAGTGCGATCGGGCCCTGTGAAGGAGGCCGTGTGTTCCAGGCGCTACTGGCGGCGAATGAAGCGGAGTGTGAGAAGACGAAGTTGCCGGATTGCCTTGTCAAAGAGGCTGAACCGGAACCAACGTCATACACCGCAGCTCGTAAGTCGAAGCATTCGGACGTTTGGATGGACGCGATGAGATCGGAGTTTGATGGACTCGAAGCTGCTGGAACGTTTGTGGAGGTTTCTGAACTTCCCGCCAGTAACAATATCGTAGAGTCAAAGTGGCTCTTGAAGTGGAAGAGCGACGCGCGCGGCATGATTGATAGATCTAAGGCACGGTTGGTAGCTAAGGGCTATAGTCAGGTAGAGGGAGTTGACTACTTCGAGACTTTTGCCCCCACTGCCTCGACCACGTCTAACAGACTCATTGCAGCAATGGCGTGCAAGCTTGATTGGGACCTGAGACACTTGGACGTTGACCAGGCCTTTATTCAGGCAGAGTTGGATACCGAGATTTTCTTGAGACTTCCTCGCGGTTGTGGCGAGATGTCCGGTAAGGTAGTCCTACTCAACAAAGCCCTTTACGGGCCGAAGCAGAGTGGCCGCTCATGGTACAAGCTACTGTCGTCAACCCTAGTAGAGTGTGGGTTTGAGCAGTGCTTGGTAGACCCGTGCGTGTTTCGACTAATGTTGAATGACGCGGTTGTGGCGATGCTGGTGGTCCACGTGGACGACATCAAGATCGCAGCGACCAAGGGAGTGACGGATTCGGTAGTAGCTGATCTCAATAAGAGATTCCCTACAAAACATCTGGGCGAGGTTACGTGGTACATGGGTAGCGAGTACAGGAGGGATCGTGAGAAGGGAACCTTGGAGAATTCGCAGACTCAGTTCATCCGAAACGTTGTCGACCGTTTCGGTATCACTAAGACCAGCCCCATCCCCGCTTCACCGTCGTTGGACCTCAGGTACGTGAGTGATGAGGAACCTGTGGTGGACGCGAATTTCCGTGAAATTGTGGGGAGTTTGATGTGGATTGCGAACCAGACGAGACCTGACATCTCAAACGCAGTGCGAGCGATTGCGCGGTTCTCGCACGATCCTAAGGAAGTACACGTGAAGGCTGCTAGGAAGGTTCTCGAGTACTTGAGCGCTACAGCCCACTTGGGCTTGACTTTCAGGAAAGAGAGTAAGTTGGGGGATGTACAGTTGGAATACGACATAGAGACGTACGTAGACGCAGACTACGCCCACAAGGCCGAGGACAGGCGTTCGGTATCTGGTGTAGCTGTTTGCTGCGGAGGAACGCTCGTATCTTGGTTTTCTAGGACGCAGAAATGCGTTACGCTCTCCACCACTGAGGCCGAGTACGTAGCGATGGCCGACGGGGTGAAGGAGGCCCTGTACGTGCGAGGAGTCTTGGTTTTCTTGATGCCTAGTCTTGGATCGCCGAGCATTGGAGTGTTTGAAGACAACAAAGGGGCGATTGACTTGGCCAAAAACCCACTGAGTTCGTCAAACAGCAAGCACATCGATGTGAGGTACCACTTCCTGCGCGAGTTGGTGGGAAAAGGAGATTTATGCGTCAAGTACTTAAGGACGGAGGATCAACATGCGGACATTCTCACCAAGGCGATTGCTCGGGAGAGTTTTGAGAAACACCGTGACTTTTTGTTGGGGATATAAGTTTTCCGTCGTAAATTGCTTTTGGGAGTTGCCAGTGTTGTTGGAGGCTTGTTAGTTGATCCAGCGCCAGGGAGGGTGTTCGATATAGCTTGTCTCAACGAACAAAGTAGGAACAACGATGGTCACGAAGGATCGTCCGACGGGGTATTGTCGGATTACCCGACGGTGCATTGCGGAATATTATAGCATGGGAAGGACACGTGGAATAGTCCCGAAGGTCCTTGTAGACTGTTCCTGGAACCAATCTAGGAACACGTGGAAATATGAGAATGTAGCACCTGTAGTATTTGGGAATTTGGGGCGTTGAGAATATTGCCTGGTGTGGAGCGAGATGGCTTCGCCCACTCGCCTCACTCCATCTCTTTCCCTCTTATCAGCGTCCGGGACCAGCTAATAAAGACATCTATATACCATCTTCTTCACACTGTGTGTTGCAGTGAAGCTCGCGCCCTGAGACTGGGCTGCTGGGAGCACATTATTCTTCGCATAACCGATTTAATCCAACAGAGGGGGGCGGGGGGTACTCAGTTTGTGCACGGTAGTTGTCGTATGACAATAGACCCTCGCATCCCTACTAAGCCGGGACGTAGCGCGTCGGTTTTTCACCAACCATTCATGCGTTGCTTGCACCAAGCCCGCAGCGCCGTGAGGTGTTCTACAAGTCCTATGAAGGGTTAACTGCATTCTTCTATAAACCGCTCGCATACCGGGTTTCGACACCATATGCTTTTTCTTGCTCATGTATAACAGCGCCAATGCGTTACTTTGTTTTCTGGTGTGGCCACTCTAGAAACAGCAATGCGTATTACCAAATTCGCACTACGTAAAGCGATCGTTTCTATGGTGCGGAGTCAGGGTTGCCCTCCCCGCACAATATTTTCTACTCTAATACAATAGCGGTGACACCCAAACCAAACACTGAAAAAAAGAAACGGTGCCCTGGTTGTCTGGCTCACGCAGTGGTTAGCACGTTTTGCAGCGTCGTTGCCAACCAACGGCAACCGCAAAGTGTACATATAATCCTCCACGTCGTCGGTGCCAACCGAGGCCAACTTTATATGAATACGTTAAGGGCGGGGAGGTGGTAATGGGATTTAAATACGTTTGTTACGAGGACATATATGGTCTACTGTTATACCATCATAGCTGCCAAGCGTGTGCTATTACAAGGCGATTCACAAAGTCCCAACGTGAGTGCGTAATACGATAATGATTTTATGCGTGGTATTACGGTGTGATGTTTCACACATAGTCTAGTCTACACATTTAATCATTGTTTTCAGCAATGTGTGGCAGTTACAAGGTGTTACCATTCTTGTTAATCGATTACGAAATTCAAGTAAAGAGATCGAAGCAGGGGGGAGGGCGGGGGGCGAGATGGAGGTGGATAAAGGGCGGGCGGGGGTGGGGGGAGTAAGAGGGAGGGGGGGAGGTTTACCCAATGTGGCGCCTATAGTTCCTAAACGGCTAACGACTATGCAGCTCCCCAAACAGTACCCACTTGAGCTATCCGTTTTCCAATTTAAAAAATGACACTCGTCATACATCAGGTTGATATCTTTCAGTGACCCATACAAACTTCAAACGGCGGTAAGAAAGTATATCTGGGTGGCGCGGAGATGTACAGATAACCGATGTGTTCAAACGTGCCTACTGATGGAGTACGTTGCCGTCATCCATCTAATAAACATGCCGGGTTACTCATGCTACCACGTCGGACTCTCTCTTAGCGCTTATTGTGACATACAGTGCGCATGTGGCATTGCTCTTAATACGACAAAAGTGGTTGCTGCACTAGATTTTGGTTAGAAGGGGTCATCCTCTGCGTTCCTCGTTGTTTACTGTCTGTTACGCTTTTCTTTTCCTTGTTATCGTGCTGACCTGCTTCCCTCTTGATTTCCGTTATATATTTGCTTTTAATTAATACTTCGAAGTATTATTCGTATTAATAATATAGACTATGCGTTCTTATTTCTCCTTTCTGATAACAACAGTCTAAAGCGCTGTGTTGCCTTATATTGTTTGTAGTGCGTGTATCCTTCGCATAAAACTGGTAGCTCCACCCATCTCTACGAAGCGCAACCAGAGTCCGTTCCGATACCCCCCAGAGAGACGAGCCCTGCGGCCATAAACTACGACACATAAACACAAAATACCAACACATACGGTAGAGATATTCAAACGAACCGTAATGAGCACGCGGGCAAACAAAGGATGCGGGCCCCGTCCAACCGGCGATTTGCAACGAATGAGAGGAAAAAAAAAAAAAAAAATCGTGAGAGAGATGAAAGGTAAAGGGGAATTTTTTTTTTAATTAACGTAGCTGTACGGCGAGAAACATATACCAGAGGTACATTATCAGTAGCACACAACAGCCAGCCGGTAACGATAAAATGCAACAAGGCAGACAAAGCAATCCAACCAACACCATTGATTGGCTGCACCTAAATACATTGGGTCCAATGCATCTATGCTGGGAGTGAGAGCATTGTCGAACACCCTTGTCACCTGCGCGCTGTTTCTAATGGCCGTTGTTCTCGTTCTGTCATCATCGCCCCCGTCCCAAGCACAACCCGCACAACCATACAGCAAGCAAAACACGACGACACAAGTGACGACACTATCCAGCCTGCGTCGAAACACAGGCCAAACCGCCTTCCGAATGCAACTACTGGAAGAGCCTTGTCAGCACTGCCGTCCTCAACTGACTGTGTATTCGGCGACGGCATCGTCCGTACCATCATCGATGCCTTTGTCTCAACTGTCAAGGTTACACAAAATTTTCTGAAAGTTAAAAGGAAAAACAACGTACATATCCTTCACGGAAGGGTACCCAAAGTTAAGAGCAAAGCAAGCAAGCAAATTCGTCGAGGCATACATACGTAACGTGACCAATACTAAGGCAAAACACATGAAAGGGAAAAGGGGAAAACCGGCTCATCGAAAACACGCATACCGGCGGTTGTAGTACCACCATATCGATTTTGAAGCTTTACCTGTGTGGGAGATGAAGCAGGCAAGTTAAATACAGTAGGTGGCCCTGTATAGTGGCATATAGTGGCAGGACAGAATTGTGCCACTATTCAGGGCAGTGCCACTATTCGATATAGTGGCACTATTGCCACTATTAGACAGTCTATAGTGGCAATATTGCCACTATATCGAATAAAGAGCTTCGATGTTCACGCTGTACACTGATTATACGCTGTTGTGTACAGGTAAAGCCGTGCATACTGTTCCACTACTCGTGGTTGATTTGTGTGCAGCAGTATCCGCATGAAACACATGAAATGGCCGTTGATTATCCAACGGTTACCGAGCCTTCTGTGGTCAAGACCTGTTTCTTCTGCGCAGGCAGACCACAGGAACCACGTCCAAACGCATTGTATCATAGGTGGCACATCAATATTTTTTGTCCGGCGGGCAGTGTAACATGGGGTTCAACATTCAACACTACGTGTAGAACGCATGAAAACAGCAATGTAGAGACGCGAAACTAACTGAAACAGCCAGTAAAGAAAATTCAAACACCCCCACCCCGGCGCATCAACCCAACCACCACGAAGCTCTGCAACTGCCGTAGGCTTTACTCGTGCCCGTCTTTCTCTCCCAGTGGTTTGTTTGGCAGTTTACACAGTTCTAGGTCCGCGCAGGCTGGCATGATACGTGTGGCGCCCACCGCTGAGAGTGTGTGTGGGCAGGTGTGGTACAGCAGTAGGGGGGGCCCACTACTTGGAACTGCCACTATTGGGTGTGTGTGAAGCCCAAAATGCCACTATTGAGGGCCCCGTCCTCAATAGTGGTAAAGTGCCACTACATCGGGTTGAGATTTTGCCAGGAGATTTTCATGCCACTATATAGGGCACTTTACTATTCAGGTTGCCACTATACAGAGCCACCTACTGTAACACAAGCAAACCTAACCTATTATTCGCATTAATTTCAAAGAATGTATACAGGTACCTTGTTCTAGTATTTGGTCGGCCGGGTACCTTGATAACAATTATACCATCTGTTTCTTGCTTTCTTCAGCGGTAGTTTCCCTACTCACGCCCCGCCGCCTAACTTCTCTTGTGTGTCACGCGTCCGTACTACGCGGCGCCCTCTGCTCATAATTCCTCTCCGACGTCTCGCCTGGCCATGAATCGTTCAGCTGCGCCGAGTTCCCCTCCGCATGGACCAAAAATATGTTTTCTCTTCTAAATCGCAGTGACAAGTCTTCCATGACGCCTTCGGAGGCCAAATAATCCCGGGTTTGTTCCACCACCGGAGCAAGTTGTGGCAAGAAATTCAGACTGGACAAAGCCTCGTACCTTGTTTTGCAGTACTATTGCCCCAGTGAAGAACCGCAGTCGCCAGATGGTCGTCGTATCGATGCTCTATTTCGCATTCCGTTTTCTTGATGTCCCTGGCACAAGCAAAGTAGGTGTTGTCGGCAAGACGCTCGAACCTAAGGTGTCACCAGACTACTTCGAAAAGAGCGTTTCGGAGCTCGTCATACCTAGTCACTTTGACGATGCACCTCACCAACCGGCACAGACCTCTGACGGGGACGCGTGCCACGATAGAGAATAGAGTGCAACACTTATATTTTTAATGTTCCTCACTGATTTTGAAGAAGAAATTAAGAGTGCTATCGGATAGACGATGCCATGGCCTATGTATACATGGTGAAAGATTAACCATCTGACCCATTTCCGACGAGTTTGGGTGAAGGAGTCACGACACACATAAACAATTTCGGACATAACGTTCTACCTATTTCGTAGCACCCGTCCGGGTCTCAAACACCTCAGTGGTTCGCCAGACTGACCTTCAGGTTGAGGCCAGTGGTCGACATGTATGTATATGGTATCGTTTGCACGATGAAAACGTTTGAAACATCACCTTATCAGTCGGACCCATCGCTCGGTCCCAACGATGAGGTCATTGGCTCGCGTGGATAACGCCGCCGAGGCTTAGGAACTGCATAATTATCAGTTGATACCTCTGTCCGTCTTCTTCCATATCGAAAGGCGGAGGCCGGAAAAAAAATGGTCCCTTGTTTTCAACCAAAGTGTCCCACATTCGTTGGGGATATCATTGCATGGCCAAATTACCTTGTTGTATTGTGAGTATGTACTTTTTTTGCTCGTGGTCTGTGACTCTTGTTGGATATCGTACCATCGAAAGTTTCGATATATCGTTCGATCGACAATATAACAATTGAACCAACATAATAGTTCTGTATTTCGATAGAGACTATGACTTTTTTATAAACGATAACGACACATTAGAACGATCAAAAGCCAAACGTCGCCCGGGGGAGCAGGTGACACAGCAACAAACTGCTGTAGTAGTATTTTATGAATTCCTGTGTAAAACCAGACATGTAATAATAGAGAGATGGCTCCCATAGGGCACATCCCATAGGATGTTCATTGGGTGTCCCATGGTATGGCCCATGGGGTGCCCTATGAGATATACCATCCAACATCCTATAGGTAGTCGACTAGAAAATCCCATAGGATACCGTGGAATATCCGACCCGAAGTCCCATAGGAAGGCAACCCCATGAGATGTCCCGTAGGATGCCCAAGAAGGGGGATACATATCTCGTAAAAATGTCCGATACCACCTCCCGCAGGATGAACAACACCCAATGGGACATTTTGTTTTCAATGCCGGACCATCCCATCCAATGGGATACCCTACAGAATGAACGGCTCCCCCTGAGAATGGGACGTAGTGACCCATGGGGGATCCCATAGAATTTGAAACCTTCCATTTACGATTCCATGGGACATCGCGTGGCACTAGAGCTACGATAGCTCTAGGGGCGCGTACTCCGATTTTCTCTACTGTGTTACTGTGTTTGAGCCACTCGCAGAAGTGACTCTCTACCGCGTAGAAAACCTTCAGGTGTTTACCTGGAGCAGCGTGCCTTGCCGTGCCGCTGCGGATTCATATGGCAAGATTTGAACATCACGCAAACTGTTTATCGTAAAGAAACACGGAGGTCACTCTCGCTCGAGTGACCCGGAGCGAATGCTAAAAAGGCAGCAAAGGCAGCGCCCTCAACTGACTGATTCCACGTTACCCCCCCGCCCCAAGACCATCGATTTTCTATAACGAGAGTTTGACGGCTGCTAGAAGGGAGGAAGGACGCTACTGCAATATAGTCTTAACGTATTTTTTTTTGCAAAGGACTATCAAATGATGGATGTCGGAGTGTCCAGGGACACCGAATGCCAGAAGAGAATGCAGGGAGCTGGTTTCACAACCAGCCGGCGATTTTGTCCAAGAAACGTTGGGAGGGTTACCGTAGAATGACTTTACCGTAGGCCGTGTTGCGATTTGTACGAGATCCCGATGAATGGATGCCGTCCCATGAGCATGAGATGCAATGTCCCACGGGATATCCCCTTGAATGAACGACCCCCCAACGGCATCACATAATTCAATGTTATACGGGATATGTCCCACGAGGTGATGTGGGCATCCCCACTGAGGTACGAATTGAGATATGGTCCATCCTATTGGATGTACCAGGAGACGTCCCCATTGGATGGGCGACGTCCGATCGACATCTCATGGATCATCCCCTGGAGCATTCTATGGAACAACCTTTAGAGGATGCCTGTAATTGCAACAGACTACGTGACGTCCCGTGGTACAGCCCATGGGAAAATATCGTTGGATAACGCACACAATGCCCGCCAGCGCATGGGACACGTCCCATACGATGCTGGACATACCGCAGAATATTCTTTGTGTCGTCGCCATCATTTTACAAAGTAGGGCGTCAATACGATATAACATGGGATGTCCCATGGATTCTCGCATGATACTACATACTCGATCGGATGTTCCATGGCAACTTCCTACCAGGGATGATATTCCCCACCATAATGACTGTTAAAACACAAACGACCCATTGGATGCCGCATACCTCATATGTTCCAACATGGGTCCAGAAAGAGCTTCCTACAGGCACGATCGCGTTAAATGCAATGGAAATGGTCCACTGAATGTCCCATAGGATGCCATGGGGTATGTCGATAGGATATCAAAGACAACGGGACACTCACCCTTCCACGGAACGTCCCATGAGACGTGAATACCCAATGCGACGAACGTATCCATTGGCATATCCCCT
This sequence comes from Undaria pinnatifida, assembly GCA_012845835.1. Lineage (NCBI taxonomy): Eukaryota > Phaeophyceae > Laminariales > Alariaceae > Undaria > Undaria pinnatifida. The sequence continues at coordinate 11,578,891 of JABAKD010000025.1, read as the reverse complement.
ACGATCTTACTGAACAATCCATAGGCGGATGGTTGCTACTACTGTGGGTGGTCCTTTAGGGTGGTTGGGTATCCATGTTGGACGTCCTATCAAACGCCCCATCGGACGTCCCCGGCGAAGCCTGCGGTATGTAGGGTACCTCGATTTTCATTACGAGGATTGACCCAATCCCACGAGTGACTCTGTACTTTATATTTATTTATCAGAGAAAAGCGTTTTGGCTCTTCTCTCGGCGCTGCGTAGATCGCCACACAACTTCGCATTCGCATTGAACACAATATAACAGCAATAACTTTAATTTGGACCCCGAGCGATGGCACAAGAAAATCCCAAAAGTCACCTCCCAACCGTACGTATCTTTGGGCCCTATAATAGAAGAATCCAAGCGATAACAGCAGAGATTCATTTCCGGCATGAACATAAATCTAAAAAAAGTCATATAAAGGTATATAGCAACAGTAGTAGTAAATAACCATTCGTACTGGATAGTGGTGTGGTCACCACGAATTCTACGCTAACGGTCGATGTGCACGTTGATTTTCCTTGGTCTCCCGAACATGAGAGCTCTACACGCCACTTCCAAAAGCTGGTTCTGGGTTTGGGGTGAAAAATAAGGGCTAACAAGTTATCAATCTCATGGATGGATCAAGGTATGAAACGATCCCTTTCGAACAACAAGAACGATTTTTCGTGGATTTTGAGCTGAGAAGCCCCGTCATTCAGAAAGCGGTTCAGCCCAAAAACGCTACGGCCTCCATCGTACCCCAGACGTTTCGTATATTACATGGTGCCAGGGGCTATGTAAAAAAATAGAAGTGCCGACAAATCCTAACACGAAGTAGGGTAGATTTCCATGGCAGAATTATTATAAATGAAACAAATAAATACACTCCCACCAGAGCTGTAACATCGAAGATTTCGTCGAAACTCACATTTGCACGCTGTGTGTGATACAGTCGAGGGACCCTTTTAGTGCCGGTACGTGCGCAGAGCATTCACCGGCACTGAATCGGGCACCCGGCACTATTGCGAATAGTGCCAAAACGGCACTATAGAGGGCTGGCCAATACCTCATTAGTGCCGGTACCGGCACTAATGAGGTTGTGTTCAATTTATGGTGTAGCGCCCACGCTTACGGGGCCAACAAAGAACGAAATGGATCGACACTATTACCGCTGAACTGTTGAGTGAAGTTCCAGCATGGGCGTGGGCAGTTTGTGTTACTTTTGTTGTCTTGGGGCGGTCTTTGGTTCTTCATTTTCTTCTGCACCTCACATATTTGTGTACTGCTGTCGTCGGGACAAATTCTCTCCTGTTTGCCTGGCGCACCCGCTTCGATGTTGCAAGAAAAAAAAACAAGCACGACAGGCAGCGGACCGCAATAATCGAACAACCGTTACCACAGCTGTAACCCCTGCCCTCAATACTGCACGTGGGGACAAAGTCTCTCCTGTTTGCCTAGCGCACCCGCTTCCATGTTGCAAGAAAAAAAAAAAAACGACAAGCACGACAGGCAGCGCACCGCCAAAAATCAAACAACCGTTTAGTACCACAGCTGTAACCCCTGCCCTCACTACTGTACGTCCGGACGAATTCTCTCCTTATGTGGCGCACCCGCTTCGATGTTGCAAGAAAAAAACAAAAATGACATGCACGACGGGCAGCGCACCGCAAAAAGCAAACAACCGTTTATTTAGTGCCACAGCTAATCCCCGCCCTTACTCCGTAGCAACAAACTCCCTCATGTCTGCCTGATCCATCAGCTTCAGCATCTCACACTTGGCGTTGAAATCTGGCCGCGCACGAGGCTGAGACTTGCTACTCCCCCCATTCGTGGCCTTCGGGCGCTTAGATTGTGCCTTTCCAGTGCTGTCTGCTGCTGACACTTTGCGCTTGCCGGCTTTGGCGACGCACGCGCTGCAGATGCGGTGATTCTTGTTGCCATCATCAACCACACTGCCGCAGATGCCGTGCAGTCGCCCGCCACATCCTCCCTGGCAGCCGTGACCATGGGGGTCTTGCGGCGTGGTGTCCGGTAGTTGGCACAGTTCACCTTCCGCACAGGGCATGGTACGCCCCTGTGTAGAGCTGTTCGGGTCTGCAGCAGCACGTGTACCCTCTCTCTGTGTGTGGAGTCTATGTTTTCTGCCCTGGGTTGTGCGTGTGTGTGTTTCGCGCGTGTGGAGTACCGGCACTATTGGGGGTGACAGCAGTGCCGAACCGGCACTAAATCGGGCATGCTTCAATTAGTGCCGGTCTGGCACTATTGAGAGCTCCACGTGTGCGCAGAGATTTTACCGGCACTAAATCGGGCATCTGGCACTATTCAACCGGCACTAAAAGGGTCCCTCGACTGTACTCCGATCGCGCGTACTACTGCGTCTGTGTTTTCGTTGAGAATACAGGTCGGCGACGCCCCTTAGAACTACAGTAGTGTAGCTTGAGCAAGGGTCAACAGGGTGATGTTTACCGGTTTGCGCGCGCAAACTCTAAAACCTGTTTTCGAGGGGGACACAATCTGACGGCTGTGGAAGGTAGGCATCAGTTTGTCATGAATATCCTGTAAATGTTATACCCGGTGAGAGGATCCCGTTTTTTTTCGAAGGTGGTGGTGGTGAGGGGGGGGGCATTTGATATATTTAGCAGGGAAGGGAGCGGGGTGCCCCCCGGGGGAAATCAACCTGGTCTCGAAAACTATAAACCCATTTTCTAGGGGGAAAAAACTGACGACCGTGTGACGGAATGCATCAGCTTATTACATGTATGCAGTACGTGCTATATCCTGTACGTCGTATCAACGGCGAGGGGAGGGCGGAGGTTTGAGGGAGGGGTGGGGGGGTTGAAAAGGAGGAGGGTGGGCGGGGGGGAATGGGTGGGGGGGGATTTATACCTTCTGTGCTTGAGCGATGTATGTCTGCCGTTTTGTTCCCTGGCATATATTCGGGGATAGTTACGTATATGTTTTCAGGTACTACGGCACAATAATAGCGTTAGACATATTCAGGTGTTTTGTGTGTGCTCAACACACAATATATAAAAATTAAATAAACTCCAGCTGTGAGATGGAATATTTTTTTCGAAAATCATCTTTGCAAGATGTGTGTAATACTCCGATCGCGCGTATTACGGGTTGTGTGTCCTTATTACAGATTAAAGGATATAGGTCGGGGACTCCCCTTGCCACTACGGTGTAATTATCAGTACCAACAGGGTGATGCCAGGCAGTCTGTGCGCGGAAACTATAAAACCCGTTTCTGAGGGGGACAACATCTGACAGATGTGGAAGGAAATGCATCAAATTAAAAAGTGAATCATGTAAGTAGAATATCCTGTGAGCGGAGGGCGGAGCTTTTAAGGACGTGGGGGCCTAATTTTGGTCAAAGGGGGGCGGGAGGGGGCGGTTGGACGGGTGGGGCACCTCAATTTGTGCGTGCAATATTATCAAAATTAAATTACACTCCAGCTGTGAGATCGAACATTTTTGTCGAAATATTAGAGTGTTTGCGAAAATACGTTTCTAAAAATTTACTTGCCTTCCGCTAAAAAAAGTAAATTGCCTTCCCACCGAGTTTTTGGTGTGTTTGCGCTAGCGGTAAACAAAATCCTGCAGGCGACGCCTCCGAAATTTAGAAGGGAAACGGGGATGTGCGCGATTGTAATATACGTACGAGTACAGCAGCAGCAGTGCGAGTTACTCCTCTATAGTACTATACGATACGAGTACTCGTTGTACGTACTCCAGTCTCGAGCCTCTCGTTTCAGGTGCAGCAGTAGTACCTGGAACACGGTACATGCAAGCACCCAACAGACTACAAATTAGAGGTATGGCGGTCTGTCTCGCGCGTAAAAACACCTTGTGAGCAGGGACTACCTCATTACACGTGCTACAAGCAGAGCAACGCCTTCCTCATGCGACGGAAGGGAAGGCGAAGCGCAGTTTCCCCATGGAACGTGGACCTGTTATTGCGAAGCACCACCCTGCGAAGAATCTGCACGCAGCGGTTTAGGGCTGAGGAGTTTCCGCTCCTCTGCCCTAAACCAAAAGTCATGCCACGCTTCAGTCGCGGTGATGTTGGAGAAGCGCGGTGGCTGCTGTCGCACAGATGGACCGATACGAGTCCTATCTTGCCAGATGCCGCACACGATAGCCGCAATCAAGGCGCGTGGTGTCGCTCTCTGCGTTGAGGCTCCTCTCCGCGTGCGTGCGTTCGACTCCGCCAGCTGCGAGAAGTTCACCACAGCTTGCAGCAAGCGCTGAACCCTTGGTCACGGACGCAGAGGGCAGCAACAGACGGTTCATCACCGGCCTGCTGCATATCTCTGATGTTACGCCTGTGCGTCGTGCTCAGGGTACTACCCTCTCCATCCTCCGTGCGTTCGTTGCTTGTACTGCTGCTGTGCAAACAGCGGTGCTTGTCCTGTTTGTCCCGTGGTTGGGGCGCTATAGACCCTTGCAGAGGCGTTCTGCCTCGGACAAATGCTCGGTGTATTGTAGGCCAATGAAACAGAGAGACAAAATTTACCGTAACTTTTGATCAAAACCTACCTTCGACAATGTACATTTTTGCCTTTTTTTCGAAAATTTACCGCAAATATTGCCTTCGGGATAATTTTTGAAAAGTAAATTTCTAAAAACGTACTTTCGCAAACACTCTATTATTATAAAAAAAACACACTCCACCAGCTGTGAGATGGAAGACTTTGTCGAAATTCATCCTCGCAGGCTGTGTGTGATCAAGATACCTGGTCGCCATCATCGAGGTACTGTGAACACGTACGACAGTACATCTCCGGGGCCTTCTGGTTTTATTTGATACTAATTTGTATTTACGGGTTCCCGTTTCGAGGCAAACCAAACATACCTGGTATATACTACTTTTGAACACACCTCCATTTTTTGCGCCAGTTTTCGACTCCGTTGTCGATATCGTTATATTGTTTTCGACGTTTATCGGTTTTCCGTATTGTTAACGTTATCGAAAGTATTATGGCCTTGCCGCACTGAAACGTTTGCGGTTTCGATATCCAACAGCACTACCTGTGACCTCACAGACGTCGTAGCATATGTATATGACATCACGACGAACGCTGATCTTTCTGGATGTGTGTGTGTTCTTCACATTAAACCGTTCTTCTACTCGTCGACATCCAGCACACCCAGTGTCCGTACTGATTCTTCACCCTAGAAAGATCAGCTCTGTGGTCACAAGCTACGACACAGAGATAATGCATCGTAATGCATTCGACAACGCAACCCCACTGTTGGCGGAGCCTCCTCCCGCACTAGCCTTGGTCATGTCATGCCCTAGTACTGGGTACGACAGGCACAACATACATACGTCAGCAACAGAAATACATTGGAAGAGAGAATACGAAATAGACAAAAACAAAAACAAAAACAAAATAATAATGAGAAAACATATAAAAACAAAGATAGAAATAAAACATAAATGTATGTGTAGATGGCTTGAAGCGCTAGCCAGTAGTTGTGTGTTTGCGTTAAAGGAATTGAACAGTCTAGTCTATAGCTCTTCACTGACCCAATAATCCCGCCCAAGGCGAACTTTGAAGGAACAATTTGCCCAAAAACATCATGAAAATTCCAACTTTTGAGTGAACGACGAGATGATACGATCGGCCTACCAACACCAGGCACAACGGCACAACAATCGGAGGGCACGAAGGCACAATCCACATGGGAGCACACAGCAGACACTGCTCGCTGTGCGCTGTGCTTAGCAGCGGTAGACACAACCAAGCATTGATGTAGAGGCCCCAAATAGTAGGTGGGGAAGCATGGTTCGTACACGCAACCACCGGTGGGTTGATCCTTGTGAGCCAGCGCTCCCGCGCTTTTTGCGATGTGACCTCATTCTCTGCTACTGCGTGAAATGTCGTATATATTCGGTGATGATTTTGTCAACCACTACTGTCGCTATCCCAAAAAGCTGTCGCCGAATCCCCACCGCCACCTCTGCTTCCGCCGCGGCTGCTGCTGCTGCTGCTGCTGCTGCTCCTGCTGAAGCTGCAGCCGCGGTGCTACTACTGCGCTGCTGCTGCTGAAGCTGCTTCTGTGTTGTTGCTGTGCTGCTGTTTGTCTGTTGGTGTTGTGCTGGGTCTGCCCCTGTCGGCCTGTGATATAGAGGCCGTGTACGCCTTTTCTGCGATTCGTTCACCGCATACACAACCAAAAGTATGCCGGAGTGAATCTGGCCCTTTTCTAGCATCATGGAAGAATTTTTGGTGAATTATTTTAACGCAAATACTCAGGTACAAACATTCACTCGCCATGTCTCTCTTTGAGTTGAAAACCTTCTTGCAAGATACAGGGCCTCTGCGAGTATTAGTATCAGTCTACTCTAATTGTTTTTCTTATTTGTGCTAGTATTATTACTATTTATGTTGTTCCGGTCGACTGCTGCGGCACATGCCTGTGAAAACATGTGCTACATTGTTATTCCGTTTTTTTGCATAAATCTATATATCTTAGTTCGCGTATCACATATGCACATCCTTACGTGTGTGGATATCTCCCGCCTCTGACCGCCTTTCCGCCCGGTTTCTTCGCTGAAGCGTGCCTCCGCCTCGCCTGCAACCACCGGCTCAGCTGATCCGCCCGGCGCGCGCGCGAGGCCTCGACGTCGAGATCTACGACGAGATCTCCGAAAAATCGTGCCCTGTGAGACGTTTGGTGCGTAGTCTGCACACAGGGCTAATGTCTTCGCGTTAATTCTTCGGTACGTGTTCTCTGACCTCCGACACACGGGGGGGGGTCCATTACATGGCCGGCGTCGCCATTGTCAAGGCCACTAAGCGAGGTTTGTGCTAGGATCTGGGGAAGAAAAGTTCGTAATCCCCGAGAACACATGCCACCCAGGCGTAGTGGAGAACTGCGAACTCTCAATATTTTTGAACCCCCGGTAGTCTACAGCAGCACGTATACATGTACATGATGTACAGCAGTAGCTGAAGCTATGATGAGCCTGCAGCATCACGAAGCTACAAATGGTATATGCACAGCAGCATCACGACGCTACAAATAGTATATGCACAGCAGAATCACGAAGCTACAAATGGTATATGCACAGCAGCAGCTAGGCGTTGTGGAGAACTGCGAACTCTCAATATTTTTAAACCCCCGGTAGTCTACAGCAGCACGTACATGTACATGATGTACAGCAATAGCTGAAGCTATGATGAGCCTGCAGCATGACGAAGCTACAAATGGTATATGCACAGCAGCATCACGAAGCTACAAATGGTATATGCACAGCAGCATCACGAAGCTACAAAGGGTATATGCACAGCAGCAGCTGTGGCCGCGCCTTTCTGCGTAGCAACGCAGAGCGTCACCCAGCTGGGGTGAACCGCCATGCTCTCCCATAATTTCCAGGCTGCCTTCTCGCGTTGTTCCGCCGCACACGGGAAATCGGGAAAAATTTGTCGGCATTTTCCCTTTCCAGTATCTCCCATATATGAATTAACAAACTTCGTCTAACTCTTGGCATTACTTCTTACCCTCTTAAAATTTACTATCCTGCGCTGCGACCGGCGGCCGTCCAGGCCGCCGGCGTAGCCCCTTGTAGGTTACTACTCTAAAGCTGTAATATAATCTAACATATGCGCGTTTTTTTTTTTGCTTTCCACACAGACCGGTCGCCCCGGTGGTCAACGTGGTTAGGCTCGACTACGACTGGCGTTGGCTATTGAGTTCGATTCCCACCGTGACTATCTTCGACCGTATTTTGTTGAAAAGCAATACCAAAAAAATGAACGAAGTACTGAGAGCGTCTAGCAGCGCGGGTAGGTACAGCAGTTCGACGCGAGTCGACCATGAAAAGAAAATGATGAATTCATCTCGCGATAAATGTGAAGGCACGTATCGTTGTAAAAGTGGTGGTGAGGTGGGAGAAGGGCGTACTATTCTGTATGTGAACCCGGATCTAGTTTGGAGGCCGAGAGTAGTGCGAGGGAAATAATCAAAATGAAAAAAAAAAAAAAACATCCAATTCGACGCGAGTCGACGAGGGGAGAAAAAACGATGAATTTTTCTCCTAATAAAAACGAAGCCACGGGTTATTTTTGTTCTCAAAACAGGATATATTAACGCGTCATTATTCCTCCATTTCAACTGTGGCGCAGCAGTGAATTATACATTATAATATTCACCCAGATCGAGGTATATTCAAGACTACGTTTTTGATTACATCTTGTCTCCGCATACCAACAAATATTATGTACTAGTCTAGTCTACATATATATACCCTTCATTTTGTTTGTTTCATTTTTGTTTTATTTTTATTTTTGTTTTTATATGTTTTCTTATTATTATTTTGTTTTTGTTTTGTTTTTGTTTATTTCGCATTTTCTCTTCCAATGTATTTCTGTTGCTGACGTATGTATGTTGTGCCTGTCGTACCCAGTACTAGGGCATGACATTTGCGTTGTCGAATGCATTACGATGCATTATCTCTGTGTCGTAGCTTGTGACCACAGAGCTGATCTTTCTAGGGTGAAGAATCAGTACGGACACTGGGTGTGCTGGATGTCGACGAGTAGAAGAACGGTTTAATGTGAAGAACACACACACATATTCACATACGTATGTAGTTTGTCTTTTGTTTTTCCCTGGGGTATTCCTCAGCTCCAGAGTGACCGCAGCCTGCCCTGTGACCACGGACTTGATTATGCGAGTTAATGTGAGAACAACAACAAGTCTATATACTTCTTTACACTTTAACTACTTTGCAGATTCTGGACACAACCCGTGGTCACGGTCACAGGTGTCGTCCCTTCTTCCCCCCGGTTCTCGTCTTCAGTTTCTATCACGCAAAGTGTCCCATCGCTCGTCGATTTTTTCATCGAGTGTTGTTGCTATCTCACGCTCTCGCGCTTTCCGCGAGTCATTTTGTGCGCAAGAGAACGTCCCAACAAATGCATAAGAGTATGCACTCGGCGGGGCTCGAACACGCGAACTGACCTAAACCGGGCTCGAGGATAACCTCTTACGCCACCGGGGCAACCGGCACCATTTTATGCATAGTTGGCTCTATCTAACTGTTTCTTATTTTTGAAATCGCAGATTTAAATCTCCATTGTTTGCACTTTAATACGGTTGATAATAATATTTTCGCGGTTTCCTCGAAGAGTCTCCGTGGCGAAAATGATGTGGCGTGCTGGTATTCTACCTCGTGAATGTAACTATGTGCAGAATGTCCACGTCATTCACCATTATAAGCCAAGTACGTTGTATCCCCTGAGGCCACGACGCGTCCAAAATAGCCGCCCACGAAGTGATACACGCGGTCAGCAACGCTTAGAAACTATAACCATAGAGCAGCGCGATGAGGTGTTCATTATTTCCCGGAGGTCCTCACTAAATTATTGTTCATGCGCCCTATGTATCGATGGCGGATAAATCTGAAAACTTTTCCCGTGGATGGGTCACGGTTTGTGGCGACGAGGCGGCAGACTCATTCTATGGAAGAGATGATGTCGACTTTGGTGTGGGCGTGTGCTTCCTTTTCAACTAACTGTGCTATGTTCGTGTAGAGCAAACCGCGACACTGCCATCATCACAGTTAGTAGCAGTGAGTGCATTGCAACGAGCACAGAGTTGGTCACACGGAGATCTACTTGAAAACAATGATCGTTGGAGTATTTTTGTTACCAGAGAACTTCGGTCTACAGCAGCAGAGTGCGTCCTGTGACCAATCCGAACACCAGCCTTCATTTGTCGTAGTTTTGCTCGTTTAAAATTCCGCACGCTTTCGTCATATCATATCTCCGCGCCGTGTGTGATTTTTTTATCGTACATAAATCAGTCCATCTTTACAATAAACAAAACAGGCGAGGTCGTAGGCATTTTGGTTACTTCGTGCTGGATGGCCATCCAATATGTAGCACAGCAATTTAGGCTAGTAATTTCGGTTTTTCTCCGGTGTCCAGTTCAAAATCAATGTTTTTTCAACCTATTTCCGTACCTGGTAGCCGGCATCACAGATTCTAGACACTCGTGTCCCTTGGTCCCTTCGTCCTCGCCCCACGGTTCCACGTCTTTGTTTATTTTCCGGTCGACCTTTCTCCCTTCGACGGAACCCCGGTCTCGCCATCAAAATATTCCAACCGCGATATACAACGAGAATATCATAGCAAAAATACCAGTGCCTTAAAGCAACCTCAACAGCAACAGTACCACCAGGTCAGCTTGATGTGGTATGTGACAGAGATGTATGATACCACGTCGTACTCAGCAGTACGCGAGCCGTATGGTCACTAGTGATCGTCCCATTTACTCCGAATTCCATCCGTCTACCGTACATCCCGAACACGATTCGTTCACTCTTTCTCTCCACCTCCAGTATCCCCTTTGCTCCAAAGAATAATATTGCTGGTGGGAAACAACGAAAATCGCAGAGTATTAACCCGGTCTTGGGGACTACAGGAGCCTGGGCCACAACATCTGCCGCAGCTGCAACCGGAATAACAACAGCAGTCGCACTTGGAGTTTCAATATTGTGTTCGTGTCAAGCCCGCTACTACAACCCCGCCGGAGACGGAGCACCACAAACGCCCTCTGGTGACTCCATCGTCTTTCCCTTTACCGGTGTCACGGTCGATCGTCCTACGTTCTTGGGTCACCTATCAGGCGTTGCCCTTCTGAGGGGAACAATCTTCAGCCACCATCCCACTCTTGGCAAGATCGTGTGTTTTCTACGGGAAGGGTGTTAGAAGAACTGGTACAGTCGCCGCTGCCGTGCTACCGAACAGATAGAGGGAGGGAGAGGGATTACGCCAGCATCAACGTCGACGGCCGTTCATTTCCAGCATGGCCGTAGCAGATGACGACCACGCGGGCGAAAACGATACCCTACCATCGTGGAACGTGGTGGTGATATGTACGGTCGGGGGCGTTCTAATGCTGGAGTTCATATGCCACCAGGTAAGTAAGGTTGCTTGTAATATGTTGTTTTTCCTGTATACACATCACACCATGTAGTCTATAGTCTAATACAATAGCTGATGTAGCACCCCCGTAGTTTCTCCTTTGTATGTTCCTAGTGTTTCATCAGTATGCTTTTGGTAGTGACACGGATGATAGAGGTGGTATTTTTTGGCTAAACCGTTTATGAACGACAGTGCTGATTAACGCTAAGGTGTTTTTCCGTAGGGTATTCCTCAGCTCCAGAGTGACTGGAGCCTGTCCTGTGACCACGGACTTGATTACACGAGTTAATGTGATAACAACAACAATAACAACAGCAACAACAACAACAACAACAACAACAACAACAACAACAACAACAACAACAACAACAACAACAACAACAACAACAACAACAACAACAACAACAACAACAACAACAACAACAACAACAACAACAACAACAACAACGCAAAACCGCCGGAGTTTCATTCTATTTTCGCTATTTTGTTTTTGGGGTACCTAGGGTACAATGGGATTTCACATTATTATCAGGTTACACGTTTTGTCGTTTTTCTCAAAACCAGACTTTTTGGTGAGGAATACTCGTACACACCTTGAAATGAGGAAGAAAAGGGAGCCCCCGAAAAAATAAGGATGCATCTCTTCGTACATAGTAGCATGAGTCTGGCCTGCTCGTGAGTACACTTGGATCTACTGCGGAACGTGAAAACCGAACACATGGCTGCGTGGTATCGATACAGACAGTCACGTGCTACTGATAAGTAAACCTGTTGGGAGATGGGGCCAAGAATTGGACGATGTACTCGATGGACTAGGTGTGAGATGCCAATGGACAGCAGGTCAGGGTCAGCAAACATCCATACCACAAATAAACGGTGCTTGTTTTCAATCTAGTTGTACATAGCTTGGTCGCCGATGCGACTGAGTCACAAATGCACGGGGCTGTATGACGAGTAGACGAGATTTCGCTCAATTTTGCTTGCTTCTTTGGGTTTGTTGCAAGGTCCAAACCATAACCGGTGCGAAGCACCGGTGTGTGCAACATAATTCATGCACGCGTCGCCCTTTAAACGTTGAGCTTTCCAACATTCTGACTGTCCTCCTTTGGAGCACGTATTACGCACTGGGTATGAACGCATGTATCCGGGGTTTGGGGTTTCGGAGCAGGGGGCTTCTCTGCCACCCAGCCACCGTGTCTACATGGTACCAACCCGCAGCTGAAGGGCGCCTGGTAGCTTGTTGGCGTTCATTCGTGCTGCCTGCCAACTGCGAGGCTGGAAATATAGGATGACGTCATAGAGTATGGTTGAACATTGAGTGTGTGCATAGTCAGTGTACTGGGTACTGAGTCCGCCGGTCTACCGAATATGACAAGCAGTGTATATCACACCCCCGGTGACAATATTTTGGGTATTGGGATTTTCTCATCCGGGGTGGTATATTGTGGGGGTGTGGTATACACCGTACCCCCGGTGATGAAGTGGGTGGTCGTTTGAGATTTTGAATTATTCACCACCTCGGGTGGTATATGTTATAATGCCTAGGTTGGGTAAGCTATCGCAAGTGGTCAAACGAACTAATACCCCACTTATACCTTCACAAATAAATGGCGCCGTCTACAGACTTATGGTTTTTCGGGTCGTGGGTTCAAATCCCACATCCACCATCATTATCTTTTCCAGACTTTTCCCAAGTCGAACTTCAAAAAACTCTCCCCCGTATACCCAGGAAATGAAACGCCTTGGGTAATTGACAGGCCCGCCCGTATATCCGGCCGACCTGGTATCCCGCCGTTTTAGGTGGATAGGGTCTTATAAGGCTTAGTTTGGGTAAGCTATAGGTAAAACTTTTGCAAGTAGTCAAACGGACTAGACCTAATACCCCACTAATACCTCAACATATACCGTACGGGTGTGATAACATGGGGGATGATGGGAGTGGTTTCAAACGAGTCTCTTGCTGCAAATTTCTAGGCAGGGGGGGGTGTAAGAATAAAGGGTGTAGTAGCAGCGGTTGCATGTTTTCGCCGACAAATTCCAGGCAGGCCGCAAGGCGTATGATAGTTTTGGGTGCGATAGACCGTGTTGCAAACGAATTTCGCTGCCACACTTCAGGCAGGTGCGGTACCAAGGCGTGTGATACCGGGAGTAAGAGTGGTAGCAACAAGGGGATGTCGTATCACACCCCAAAGCGATACGTGTACCGTACCGGTACCGCGCTTAACGCGATTTGATCTGAAAGCAATTTTTAATGTAATAAAATGTAATTTCCCGGTGCAGCTGGCTACCGGTATCTCCCGGATGGCAATCCAATGTTATTAAAGCCCGAGATGATAGCCGATATCTCCTTCTGGCACAGAATACACTACCGTACCGTAACGCATGATAAGAGCACCAACAATTAGGATCACAGCAAGAAATGCAACGCGGCATGCAATAAGATACCGGATGAGATGGTGATAACGAACATAATACAATGAAATCACAAAGTAGGCACAAGACCTGCGAAAACAAAAGGGCTGCAAACGGTCAAAGAACAGAACTTCCATGAATGAGACCACGCTGTTTTCAACCGCACCCTCGCACGCAACATGTTTTGCAAAAGGGGGCGACATACGTGGACTACCGGCACCAAGCGCACTCCATCATAGGCATAACGTACTTCGCAGCAACAGCATCAGTCCACAACAACCGCATACGGCGGATGCCCCACATCACCCTTAAATTAGGACACTCCTTCAACAACCGAGTCATCGTCTTGGGGTTAGCCAAAGATATATTATAAAAATTAAAATACACTCCAGCTGTGAGATATATATAATATGTGGATTGTGCACGACAGCCAAAATATTACCCGATTGAGCGTGGAACCGCAGCAGCAATTGTCTGAGCCGCAGATACGTTTTACCCGTTCAGATGGACCACGCCGGCACTTCGTTTCTGTACCTCCTCCAACTCCATGCGGATGATCTCCATACTCGGTACCGGTAATGGTATACTGGGCAGTTACAACAGAACACACTACTATGTGTTGGAGACTTGGAAGAGTACTCAGTATAGGGCTAAATACTTCTGTATAATATATAGCCCAGCACACTCGCGGTATTTGACCTGAAATCGAACTGGGCGATGTTGCATCCTTCAATATAACCATCAAGTGCAAACGTAACTATAACACACACGCACAGATTGAGCTGCCCCGCCCGTCCCGCCCCCCCCGCATTATAAACTGGTGCATTCTTCCTAAAACCGTCATATATATCCCCGTAAAGAATTTATAGTTTCCACGCGCAGATTGAGCTGCCCCGCCACCCCCCTACTCCCTCTTATCAAGCCCAGGCCCGCTCGTCCTTAAACACTCCGCCATCCCCTCACCGGTTATTCGACTTGTTACAGGATACACTCGATAAACTAATGCATTTTCTTCCACAGCTGTCGGATTCGCCCCCCCTCAAAAACGGCTTTTAGAGTGTCCGCGCACACAATACAACATACTCATACATGTTTGACGAGAATACTCGTATACGTGATACATATCGTAGTACGAGTACGAATGACTGTGATCAGTTCAACCAATGCATGCGTTCAATTACCAACTACCCTGTAGACATGTACCTTGTACGAATACACCTCATGCATAGCTTGAGCAGGCCAAAACGCGAGAGGTTAATGAATGGGCAGTCGCGTGGGTCGTGGACGTGCGTTTTTCAGTTGATTCTAGATTGTAACCGTGCTTGAGAAAAAAGTGACCGGGTATACCCGTTTTAGGTTACTGCCCTACTAGACTAGAGTATACACCTACCTTTCAATCCCACTCGATCTCATACAAAATATTTTATATAATGTTGGATATTTGAATTTCAGGTAGAAAGTTTTGCTTCCAAATACCACCGCCAACCGCCCCCCCCCCCCCTCCTGTTCATCCGTTACCTCTTCCGATGTCACAACAAAAAAAAAACGGCCACAGCAGTTACAAATCATACCCGACAGGTGATATAATCTCTGTGCCTTTCGAGCTACATGCCAAGTAGCTCCGACTCACGAAAAGGCTGTTGAAAATCCAGCTAACACCCCCGCCCCCTACCCCGGGGCCCCATCGTCGCCTTAGACCCCGGACCACGCGTGCTGTCAACTCCTATTCACTTACGCGACCTAAGAGTGTTGAAAAATCCGCTTTCTCACCCCCCCCCCCGGCCCTCACTGTTCAAACGACTATATAAACAATATTCCTGTGGTGGCGCGTTCAACAGCCATCAGATTGTGTTTGCCTCGCTAATGATACGAGTTCAATGGCTTCCATGCACAGAACCACTGGCAACACCCAGATGACGCACAGGTACAACACCCAGCCATTTAAAAGGGGAGTCGCCGACCCATATATTGTGCCCATCGTGCCGGTAGCCCCGGTGGCCTATCAGGTTACCCTCGAGCCTAGTATAGGTCAGTTGAGTGAGTTTAAGCCCCGCCGAGTGCATACGACTCAAATGAATTCGTTGGGACTATTTCTTGGGCACAACTTGACTTGCGGAAAGCGCGAGAGCGTGAGTTAGCAAAACTCGATTAATCGACGAGCAGTAGGATTGCTGAACCCTAAGCGCGATGAAAAAATGAAGGCAAGAACAGGGGGGGGAAAGGGACGACACCTGTGAGTCCACCGCTTGTCCAGAAGCTGGACAAAGGAAGTTCGAGAAAAAAAAAAAAAATAAGAAAAAATATATTTATAAAAAGGACAAACATCCAGTAGTGCACGGGGAGTCGGACTATCATGAACACCTTGCGTGAACTTCGACGAATTACTCCATCTCTGAGCCCGTGTTGTTGTTATTGTTGTTATAGCCATGACTACACTTTTAAAACTACATTGGTGTCGCTACTATAATAGTTGGTGGTTGCCTCTTTTTCTTTGTTTTCTTACTTGTTGTGCCGTATATTGCGTTACGCTTTTGTTTAAACATTTCTTGTTTTTCCTGAGCACCACTTCTCTCGACCTAGTTTTTCTTTCCTCTCCTCCATTTAGTCACAAACTATACGTTATTTCTATATTCGTTCTTTTGCATCTCCTTTTCTGTTATCCTTGCAAACAAATGATTTGGCCGGCTGTCTTGCATAACTTTTGCCCTACTCGTAGTACTCGGACAGCAGTGAAGTGGTCGATGTGCTTGGCATTGAAAGGCCAGATGACGTTGCTGTATCTGTAACGATGTGCATTATCTCTGCCTCATAGTTCGTCACCACAGAGCCTGATCGCTATTTTTTATACTAACACTAATAGGAGGCATCGGCACGGACACTGGCTGCTCGTTGCAAGGAATGGATGTTGATTGGTGAAAATGCATGTTGCACGTGAACAACGTACGCACAGCGGCACGGAGAACGAAGACGCCACAACTGGCACCTCCATCGATTGTGAAAAGTTTTAGACTATATATTCAGGTGATAGACCACGTGGAAAACCTGCTACTTACTACTCCATCGGCAGTAGTATGTGTTTTTGGAACGCAGGATGGTTGCTGCCCCCGCCTGCTTTAGAATTGGGCTGGTGTCATCTACTTTGTTACCACGAAGTTGCTGGAAGGCCGTCTGTTTTCGTTCCTCTTTGTCGTGCTGTGGTCTCGTTTCACTCATCCATCGTTCTTCCCGGGGGTACTTCTTCCCTCCGACCTGAGATCCTGTTTTCCTCCCTCCTACCGTTCTTTGTTGTTTCGTTTGCATAGGAAACGACATTGTTTCTTCAATTAACTTCTTCCTATATTATATTTTGTTTTTCAAAAATGTTGTACGCGAAGACTTTTGTACTACTTGAATAGTGCAAAGTTATAGGTGGCCTCTCGAGGTCGTTTGTTAAAATAGTCTGTGCCTTTCGCGCTCACTGCGGTTTACACTACGTAACACGTGAAAGGGATTTATTAATTACTTTGAAGAAACTGCAGCGCGTCTGACTGGTAGTTTTTCACCACACACAAACGAGCTAAGCTTTCTGATAGGCGTTGGTGCGGACACCGGTTGTGCTGGATACACATTACGCAAAAATTTACATTCTAGGACACACACTGATTGAAGGTTTATCCCATTCCGGGAAGTATCTCAGCGAGTTTGAGGTTTAATTGTGCCCACACGAGCGTATACTCATTAGGTCGAGGTACGGTACCGCGAGTACTGCTGGGCTAAGAAAGCAGTAGGGCTCGGCTACTCCACACGATAATCTCACCATGTTTAAGTTTGTTATGATTTCTACACGGTATGTATGGTATGTTCGGCTTGTCCCTTGATTTTGGTTTATTCCTTGCAGCGTGACACTACTTCCATATGTTGTATATATGTATGATATATTTATAATAGAAGAAATACACTCCAGCTGTGAGATCGAAGATTTTGGCGAAACTCATCTTTGCAAGCTAGGTGTGATACTCCGATCGCGCGTATTACGGGTTATATGTCTTCATTAAGCATAAAGATCGGCGACTCCCCTAGCAATGACAGTATAGCTATCAGGTTTAACAGGGTGATTAGTCAGTCTTACTTCAAAACAGAGTATAATCATGGATCATAGTAGTAACAAGATCGACAGCGGGCGAGCGAACGAGCGAGCGATAATGAAATACGTGTATTTGTTGTTGTGATCACACTCATTCGTATTTATTTGTACTACGATGTGTGCCACATAGTACTCGTCAAACATAGACGTTGTACGATATGGTCATTTAGCAGTTATTGTTGGCTCGTATTATTGGTATCATACGAGCCGGTAAACAAGTATGATCGGCCCCTCAGCATGTATTATGTAGATATAGGCTATATGTAGTTTAGACTAGATGACGAAACCTTCCTTTTTTCTGTTACGTATGGACTGGGCCTTTACGTATACCTGGCATATGATGGGCCCTATAAGATACCAGGCACCAGGTAGGTATTATTCATGAAAAACACTCCCTGTACGACGCGTCGGAGAGAGCCTGACAATACCGTGGTACGAGTTGGCAACGTCGGTGGAATCAGTAAGGAGGATGTTGCTGCGGGCACGCGTGGCGGTGCTGACGGATAGAGGGACACCAGTTGGCTGCTGAATTGTCTTCCTCAACGCCTTCACGCCGATGTCAGGGTTCGCGCACAGAGTGTAGCCTTCACCAGCGGGTCGATCCCACATCTAGACCCACGCGCTCGTTTCCCTGTGAACGGTTTGCGTGTTCGAAATCAGCGTGGGTGACACGCCACTCATGAAGGACCGACTTCGTCGCGCGCACCTCCGTCGTGCAAGCCGAGAATACCACCGGAGTCGCCACAGGAACCTGCGACGGATCCTGCTTCGGGTTCGGTAGCTCGGCCACCCCGGAGCACGAGTACTTGTTCTGTCGCCGACCGCCTTTCCCCAGAGGCCCTGTACCCATGACCGGTTGCCAGATATGCCCCCGCAAAAGCCGAACGAAGTGCCTTCGTGCTGCCAAACACAGAGCTGCCCTCTTTGGCTATGGTGCTCGCCCGGGAGGTGAAGGGAAGGGGAGAGCTACGTGTGTGACAGGGGTGAAGTGATGTTTAATGTGAAAAGGGGTCGAAGCTGCTGTTAACCTCTTGGCCTATCTTTCAGGCACCACGATGGCGTACCATCCCAGCGAAAGCGACGTTCGTATAGAGGGGGTCAATGGATTACTCCTGATTGGGTGTTATGTATATGAAGGCATCTGATTGGCTTAGATACAACCAAAAACGGGTGAAAGACAAGCATAATAGCCATTAACTGGTGTACCCGGGACATTATCTCTCAAAACCAGGTACAATCTTTTTTGACTAATCGCGTGGCTCGTGGGGTGCGTTTTTCACTCGATTTTAGAGGGTACCCCTTTTTGATAGGAAAGTGGCCAGGTATACCCGTTTTTGGTGTTGTCCTGTATAATATGTACCAGGTATGATGTAATATGTATGTTCAAAAATATTTATATATATAGACTATTAAATAGTCTATATTGTATAGTCCATACGTGATACTCTGTTTGACGGAGATGTTATAGTGTTTTTCATTTGGGTACAGTATGAAAACACAAACGAATCGTACCATTCGTACATAAGCTGTTGAGTAGCTGTTTCGCTATGCAACAGTTAATTGAATATTGTCCAAACGACACGATACGATAGAGGGGTTGTGATAGCCGCAGAAGAGACAACCAACGTCAGAAGAAGCAGAAACCCTACCCGGGGTCCGATTACAGTTACTCTAGGGGTACAAGAGTCGCCGCTAGTCTATCGCCGGCGCTCTCCGTCTCTCTGCTGGCGGTAGTTCTGGTACCCCTGGTGGGTCGTTTCACGTCGGAAAGTTCTACGGTCTACCCCAAATTACGTGGAGCCCACGACCTCATCTGTGCTTGGCTCGATTTTTTGTTCTTGTATTTTTGGATCTTCCTGGAGATCCAGGAAAAAAAAAATCAACTCCATACACTTTCGTTTGTGTACCGGTTATTGTCCCTCTGCAGAGCGCAGAGTTGGTGTTAACCTCGTCCCTTGGGTTTAGTCAACACCTTGGACTTGCCGGCTTTCTTCATTTGAACCCTTTTTGCATATTTTCTGTTTGTGGGCCAAACGTGACCTCGCATATGTAATGTAGGTATACACGTATATTTATACATGTTTTTGGTTAATTAGTGGGCTGGTCCGAGTCCCCTATTTTCTGCATTTATTTTTCCACTGGTCGTGGTCGGTATTGAAAAATGAAAAATGAATACTCTTGAAGAAAATACATACCTACCACAATTGTCTCCCCTCCGTACACTTGCCGCCATAGTCGGAGCGCCCATTTGCTGGTCTTTGTAAAGGAGAAACCGAGGCCATTTAACCGAAAGGAGCAATCTACTGCAGCTAGCAGCTACTGTGTTGCTCTGAAAGACGGTTTACCATTCCTTGCTGCTCCTTTATGAACACTCAGTTTGTCATCCAACAATATTCTATCCAACGTGCTACAATTGTCAATGTGGTACCGCTTCAACAAGTATAGTCGAGAAAACATCACAGCAGGAAGCCAACAACAATCCGCGTGCCGGTAATCGTAGGCTTGTGGAGATCTGGACAATATTATAATAAATATTATACACTCCATCCAGCTGTGAGATCGAACAATAAATACCGTAGTAGTACCCACACCAACCAACCCAGAATCCTCCAAAAACTTAAGAAATACACTTTTAGCTACTTCTTGTTGTGTAGTTTCAGGTGTTTTGTTGACGGCGCCGGGTAGGGGTGCCAACGCGTCTGTTTTTTTTTTCTTTTTTGTAATAAGTGTTCACGCTACGTAGCTGCTTGGTTTGGTATGTGTTCGTATTGTACGATCGGATAGCAAACGGGCATGCAGACAAAAAATCTGCTGCCGCAGTACTGTACTGCCATGTACCACTGCAGCAAAGCTGGTGTACCGGCTGTGCTGCACGAACTGTTATTCACGTGTCTACCCAGTGTCAACCGAGACACAAGGCAACGGCTCCGAGTGTTCGAGACCCGACAGTTTGGATAAGAGCTATTTTTGTTGTTGTTGCTGTAATGCCAAGTTAATGTAGATAAGCTGCGTACGGGCAAGTGATGCTTCTGCAGCTCACGGGCATGATACTAGATTTGACCCGGTTTCAGCTGGCGAATTTCACCACTTTGCTCATTCTATACGGAAAAATATAGAACGCGTACCTGGTACATTTTTTTTGTATCATTAAACTGTCAATACAAACAAGAGGCACACTACACTCTGTGGCTTCAAGGGGAGTCGCCGACCTAGAATATAGGACACAAACCCAGTATTACGCGCTATCGGAGTACTTAAGACTGCTTGCAAGTATGAGTCACGACGACATCATCCATCTCACAGCTGGACGAGTGTAGTCATATTTTTAGAATATACTGGATATACCTGGAATTTATTCAAGTCGCCGACCTATATCATTCATGAGGACACACAACCCGTAATACGCGCGATCGGAGTATCACACACAACTTGCATAGATGAGTTTCGACACAAAATTCGATCTCACAGCTGGAGTGTAATATAATTTTTAAAAAGTTTCCGAAATATACTGGTACCAGCGAGATAGAAAAATGCAGGGTGATCAAGATGAGAGTACAAAAAACAAAAATAAATCAAACGGATCTCGTTGTCTCACAGGGAACCTCAATGGTTCTCCTCTAGAAAGTTGATGATCTCCTCAGAGCGAGTTCAACGTGGGGAGCGGAGAGCAGTCGCCAGACATCGGTTCCACCAGAGCGTGCAACGCGATATCCCCGTCCCTCTTGATTGGCATCAGGCTGTGCTCGTTGAAATGTGGCTGGCGGTCCCAAGTGGATTCATAACAGTCTGGTTCACCTACGCGCGAGCTCATATCTCCTCGGCAGGACTCTGTTTTCGGCGCAAATGAACGCAGCTACCTAAGGCCTACACGACGCAGCACGGCACCATAGTACATTGACGTTGGTATGGAAGGCCTTGTATCAAGCGGGGGAAGGGCCGTGGCGCTCTACACCATCCCCTTGTTGAATTCCAGACTTCCGGAATGAGTAATGGTGCCAGCCATCCCCCCCCCATCCTATCTGACGCTCGGAGAAAATTGTTCGCCGTGTATTGTTGGAAATATGAAATGCAGGCGCCCTCAAACCGGTCGGTATGGATGTGTCCATAATCCTTGATGAAAGCCGAGAGCGACGCAGAAATACGGTATTACAGTTTTCCATATCGTCCTTGGTCTGCTATATGTTTAACCACACCCTCGAGCGGAGCAAACGATCTTGACAGCTCTTTTCCCTGACAAGTTCCCTGACCACCATACTCGGCCTGCTACCGCGCGCGCGGTTTCCAGGCCATGCGCCGACGCTGAGTGCCGCGACCCCGAGCTGAGCACGTTTGTGAACCCCGAGCTGAGCACTTTTGGGGGTTGGTGCGAAGATGGTGGTTTCCCTTCTTGCTGAATTCTTGGAGATAAGTTCGTTTTGTCCCCAGCGAGCAATCCACAATCATGAATGGCGAGCAATATTCTGTCTCGATTGTTCGAATTTTTTTTTAATGAAGATTTTCGTGCCAGAGTACACTCATCATCCTTTCCACACGCGAGTGCGCAATTCTAAATTGCACCTGAGATGCTTCGCTATCAACACGAGTAACCTATCAATATAATATTTCCTAAAAGCCCATCAACGCCAGCCATCTATCAAACAAGCTTTTTCCACACATCTGACCCAAGAGGGTTGAATTTTCCCTCTACACCCGCGAGCCACTTCATTTTCAGTCATCTACTTGTCACGTTGATAATATTTCTCACACAGTGGGAAGTTCGAGATCAAGCATATCATTGTAACCTCGGTCCACTTTTTTGTTTTCGCGCTGTGTCTCAGCACAACGTCAAAAATATTTGGCCTTTGCTCTTCAGATAGAGTTAACTGTCGATCGGGACAGCTTCTTGCAGGATTTATGTGTGTGCGCCGGATAATTCAGACTGGGGCAGGAATTAGAGGTTACGGGATTTGTACAAAGGCCGCTTGTGTGTGAGTGTGAACGATTAATATTTTACAGCACGCGTGAGCTCATCGTTGTCCGAGCTAGCTCTTCTAGAGGTTCGCCTGTAGTCATTTCGTCTGTCGGCTGGGCCAGATTCGATACAGGGGCACCCTCGAACGATATGATACAAGGACAGCTGGCAGCACTACAAATGTTCGTGCAGCTATAAAAAAAGCGTATATGTTCAAAATGCGCCAGAGATGTTCGACAGGAGCGTATCGATCGCGTTACGCGAGGTTCGCCACCGATACATCAACCATGTAATGCCCATATTTCCCACGAGGGCGAAACCTCATGCCACACACACGCGAGACATGATGAGCTTTAACGAGCCACGTGATCACGAATGCATTAAATACGTCATTCGCCACCACGAACTATTGGAGGTGTTTTGTCTGCAGTAATAGAAGAATTATACACTGTAGACTCGTTTCTGTGATACAGATAGTGCGTAGTATGGTGTCGCCGGAAAAAACAAAAAAACAGGTTTCAGTTATCTACCCTGAAAAAAATACCAAAGACAAAATACAGCAGTCCAGCTGTGAGATCGAAGGTATCGTCGAAACTAACATTTGCCAGTTAAGGGCGATACTCCGATGGCGCGTATTACTGGGTATGTGTCCGTATAAGGATGTAGGTCGGCGACTCCCCATACAATTACAGTGTAGCTTGTACCGGGGTCAACAGGGTGGTGTTGACCAATCTGCTCACGGAAACTATAAAACCTGGTGTTTAGAGGACAAACTCTGACGGCTATGTAAGGAAATACGTCAGTTTATAAAATACGTCCTGTAAATTATATATCCGGTGTAGGGAAGGCGAAGTTTGTAAGGGCGCGGGGGTCGGGGGCGGAGGAACGGGTGTTCTGAAATTAAGAGCTGGTGAGGGAGGGGTGGGGGAGGCATTATACCTGTGCGTGTGGAAAGTAAAAAAACTGTTAATGCGACTAGTCTGACGTTTTATCAGTTCATCACGTATATTTTGTAAGTCGCACAATCGGTGAGGGGAGGGCGGGGTTTTCCAGCGGGGGAGAGGGGGGATTCCCACCACTTTAGGTGGCACAGATGTATATTTGATAGGATCATACTAATCGCGTGATAATAGGGCTCCGGGATGATGCGGATGGTGGGGCATAAGGTGGCGAGTGGGGAAGTCAATTGGACCTTGATGACAACATCATCAAATATATTGGAGCTACGGCATAGATTCCTCGAAAGGTAATGAGGTGATATCACCCATCAGGTATGTGGTAGCGTATATTACTCTGGCCTACGTTGATTCTAGGTCGCGCCGCAGGCGAGGGGGGGGGGGGGGGGGGGGGGGGGGGGGGTGCAAACCAGACTTGAGGATAGAGATTATTTCGAAAATTGATATTTGTGTGTTTTGGCTGCCCGAAGTTTTTTTCCCGGTGAGGTGGGTTTTGACGCCAGCTTCATCGAACAGCAAATCTCACGCTACTTTATGTTTCGATACCATTGCGCAAAGCATAGCACCGGTCGAAAGAGTTGTAAAGATTTCTGAAACACACCCTACGTATGTCCTCGTTCCGCACCGCACGATTTGAAAGAACAAAACGCTAAACCGATTGGCGCCATTATGACTCTAAGAAACGTTTTAGTCGTGGAACGCCGCTGTCATGTAGAGCTAACTGCGTACAGTATATGAATATCGCAGATGAATGGGTGTGGAAACTCTGCTGGGTGAACAACGCCGGCAGTGGAACGAATCACAGACCTGAAATAGACAAACTTAATTACCGAGACTTGGCTTAGAATTTGAGCCTGAATGAGTCCTACCCAAATCACCCAGACCGCGACGGGCATTACGCGAAAAAACGTTATTACTAGATGCTGTGTACCTATGTTTTATTTCCAATTTTTTATTCCCGTTTTTACAAATATTCTTCCCAGCTTCTGGACGAGCTGTGGTCACAGGTGTGGTCTCTTCCTCGCCCTGATTCTTGCCTCAAGTTCTTATAGCGCATAGGGTTCAGCAATCCCACTGCTCGTCGATTTTTCATCGAGTGTTGTTGCCAACTCACGCTCTAGCGCTTTCCGCAAGTAAAAATGTGCACAAGAAAAACACATAACGAATTTATGCGAGTGTGCACTCGACGGGGCTCAAACACACGAACCCGACCTTCACCAGGCCCGAGGGTAACCCAATACGCTACCGGGGCGACCATGTTCGTGTGACATACATAGTGCGTACTGTAGGCCTTGAAATAGGAATCGACCATCAAAGATTCGATAGAAGTGGCGCACATATATATCACTCCAGAGCACCAGTGGCTCTGTGTACCTATGGACGAAAAAATTAACATTTTTTACACGGGGGGGAGGCGTCGTTACGAGCAATGCAATCCCCTTGCGGCCATCCAACATGATTTTCCACCCATGAAACACCAAAGGTCGTGGTTAGAAAAAGGAATGTCATACATACATTTAGTATCGAAAATATTGGAGGTATCTGTACGATAGGACTGTGGAGGCCTCCTGTGGCGACGGCTTGCCCTGATGGATGAAATTGTGTAACTTCTTTTGTATTGTAACATCAATGTATCACAAATCCCCAGCGTATGTGAACTGCATGATATTCACTACAGATTGTTCGTTTACTGCGAGAAGACCCGCCAAAATATTATGTTTTCGCTTACCCCACCTCGTAGTCATTTCCGCCTACATTTGATCAATTGTTTTGTTGGTTGTACGCTTGAGCGCTGCCCATGGCAACATCTACGGATCTACCGTCTCCCATCTCTATGACGGACGTTATTGCCATCCACGGGCATCGCGACGAGGACATATTTACAGCTCCTTTACGGGTAAGGTGCCACAACCAACAAATCCGATTTCCGTGGAACTACGAGTTTCAAGATGGGATATTCTCAGTTCAAGTGCTGTGGCCTACACTTTTCGTAGAGTATATGACCTGCCTGGCGACAAAATCACGCCTTCGTACGAGATGGTCGAAATCACGGGGCGGTACGATACAGAGCGGTAAAATCATTCGCGTCCAGCTGTGGGTGCTACCTTTCCTTGAGTTTGCGTCTCGGTAGAAACGCATGCAAAAATAAAGACCCGCACGACATAGCGTAGTCCTCGCCACCAAAATACACATGGCTATGTGTAATATATTTGAAAAATTCACAGGCCGCCCAAACCACTCTGTAGGTACGCTTCAAAATTGCGCTTCCTGAAAGCGTCGCAATGTATGTCAGTATTTGGAGCCCGGTCAAGATTGGTGGTACGGTTGGGGTTGGTGTATGGCTCGAATTGGACGCTACAACGGAGCCGGTGTTACCCCCCCAATTTCACCCCAGATTTTGGGGTTTCACTTTTTGGTTGCGCGTAGCGCTTCTACACATGATTTTAGCCAGTTAAAGACGTACTCTGGTACCCTAGGACTTTCAAAAGGATTTTACTTCCGGGTTGCACCACCGCAATCGGCAGACTACGTTTGACTTGTTGACGCGTCGCGCATTAAAAAAAAGTAATTAAACGGGATGCCTTAGGTCTTGTTGTTGCTCCCTTTCCTCATCCTGGCGTGCTTTAAAACGCAAACAAACTGAGATGAAAAAGCACACACATGGGAGGGTAACAGGTATCAGGCATTATAGGATTAGTTTCAATACCCTCTGTATTTTTACGGATTTTTCGATCTATCATGTGGTGCCCCGTGTGTGCCCCTGTACTGCAACACAGCACATGCAATCTGCAACGTTCCGGTATTGATCAATTCTCGTGGCACGACATGCAATTGATTATACAACCGCTATTCAGGAACCTCTATATATATGTGGGTTAACTTTAGCTGTCAATACGCCGTGTGTTCGGTCTGTTGTGGAATTGATTTATAGAGCGGTTGCCATCAGAGCGATGCGGCCAGCGCTCTGCATTGGCTTGTGCATTCACGTCGTTTTACCTAATATGTTACTGGCTGCCCACGGTTGAAAAAACAACCACACAATAGACACCGCCGTCTACGGAGAATGTGAAGTGCATGGACGTCGTTTGACAGCCGAAGCCTAGTTAAAAAAAAAAAAAATAAGGAGGCGTTCTACATTGTATAATAAAGGTGGCGTTTCGGGCAAAAATATTTCTGATTGGCGGCATTCCTTAACCCCGAATCGTTGGAAGTCCACTCTATTGTTGGCAATACCTCAAATTGAACACCTAGACCATGAGATCATTGGTCGAGTTATACTTTTCATTGTTCTTCATCACAAGGGTTTGGGTGCGGAATAGAGCTGTTGAATCAGGAACCCCAAAAAGTTATGGCTGCACCTAGAAATGTGTCAACAGTCTAAGTAGAAATGCAGCAGCATCATAAACCGTAGCCAGTGGATCATGAGCAATGCCAACAACGGCATGCATGGGTCAACAAACCATGCAACAACAGGAGCAACATGCGTAATATCACAAACGCCAATCAATATGGACCGATTTCGGCAACGTATTTCATTGAACGAACACGGCACCCGCAAGAACGCGTGTGACAGTCAACAGTAACAACATAACAAACGCGAAGTACAACAACGTTCCAAACAACAAAAACGGCAACAGCCTGGGACTACACAACGACACCGCGTTATAATATACTCCGCTGTGGATGTTAATGGTCGTTCCGGCAATTTACCTTAAATGTTGCTGGAATCTCACGCATTGTGTCGCTTGTCGACCGGAGCGTATTTTAAAAGCTTTCGCAGCAACAAATGCACAAGCCTAGATAACAAACAAACGCCCGTATCATACTCGTAAATCGTCCTTATACGGCATGTAAGGGAACATTTTATTAATCATTAATCGTGATATCAGCGCGACAAGGAGTAATTGCCGGCAGCACAAAGAGTGATGTTGTCATGGGGTATGATGGTCTGGTCGTGCAGATCCCTACATTATTCTTCCGGGATGCCTTCGAACTGGCCAAAAACAGGTACATTCGTGTTCACGGTTCCTGTGTAGAATTGCTTCAGCGCGCTAGCCGCCATGAAGACAGATATTGTTAACATAGTTAAAGTATTGAGCGAGTGTTTTACCCAGGTTCTTTCTTGTGGTTGTTATCAAAGAATGGCACAAGCGCCGTCCAACAAGAAACGCTCCGAATACGACGACGCAGGTTTAACGGGTCTGAATTGATGGTTGATGCAATACCACGAGTAAGTTTGCAGAGCGTCCTCCAGAACGCCGAGAATGGGCATTAGGAAAAGTTTCACTGTAAAAGCCCATGCACAATTTAGCACGACATCAATATTGCAAGACATGTGTTTTAATGGCGGTGAAAACAACTGGTCTTTTGTACTCCTGAATCTAAGCACCTCGAACCTTAATCTCGTGCATTGTGCAACCTTCCGAGTATGTTTTTACATACTTGTTGTTGGAGTAAGTTCCACCGGCGCATGCAAAGGAGCCCAGTTTATCTGACGACAGTAAACATTTTCAGGATCCCGGTACGCGACGCATACACGGCGGTTGAAGTTTGTGATAAAGACATACCGCGTCAAAAAAACGTCAGTATATACGAGTACCGGCTGATATTAATAGTGCATATACTCCATATAGGTTTGCACAGGGTAGTGGCATCCACGCAGGGCTTCTTGCGCTTTATTATGCCAATTCCTTGCACAAACTGTTAATGCAAACCGACGTGACACTTGAACTAGCGATAAAACGACCACCACCCCGACTGAAACGCATTTTCCGTGGTTGACTGCAGCTACGTAGTAGGGAGGCCATTCTTCGGATATTTTTCCGTAGTAGCCAGGGGACGTTCGCGCGAGCTGTCGCCTGCTCCATTTCCGCCTTGACCATTCGTGTCCGTTATTATACGTAATGGAATATTCAGATACGCTGCTCCTAACAGATAGCCTAAAGCATGTTCGTCGGTGACGCACAGAGTCCCATTAACGCAAATGGCTTGAGCGCGGTGGCAACAAAATTATTCCCCCTCCCCACCGGTACATTGATTGGTCGTTGATGTGCGTTTTTTTTTGCCTGCTTGTGTTGTGATCGTAGATTTCCTTCTAGGTCCGGAGGTCTCGGTGAGAGTTCGTATATTGCCGGCCGACAACGAGCAACAAACCCCAAACATCTACATATGGTATTATCCACAATCAAGGGTGCGGATACGAATGAAAATAGTGATTGCCGTGCACGAAATTCAATGGCAGGGCATATGTTACCACCAGTAAAAAGTCAAAATCAATTAAAAAAACTGCAGTCAATAGCTTATTTCCGAACCTCATGCCGGTTGGTCTTCAACTTATACTGAACCTACGATGTTTGCCTTCTACCCAGCTTTACGCACTTGAACGATCACTTTGTACACTCTGCTCCCACTGCTGTGACCCGTTTATTTTTTTCGCCTTGGCGTTTGCTTAAACAAATTCAAAATGGCAGCTGAACGCTGCGGCCAAGGGGAAAAAGCACGCCATGGAACTCTTGGAGGGACTGTACCGGGAGTTGGCAATCCTTGGGGTGGTGGCGTTTGTACTGTGGTCAATCAACGTCTCCGATTACGTCACCATCGAGGTAAGAGAAAATGCGGCTAGGGTCGAGGAATACCCGCGCCCAGGCTTCCTCCTGTGTGTGTCGGGTATACATCGCCATATAATATCCATATATATCGTTTTGGGCAAAAGGCTTGTGTACCATAGCTTCTAATGTAGCAGTACGTCATCTCCTAAAAAAGTTCAAACCCAATTCAATGTTCCACCCCATTTATTCAAATTGCGAAGTTCGATATGATACCAGTACCAACTACTAATATGGCACCAGTCGTTTCGGGTGTTGCTACTCCAGGTTCTGGCGGTACTCAGTCTTGTGAAGCATTCAAGTACTCAAGACTCCAGACGCTGGCAAGTACTCATATCACTTCAACGTACTACTGTATCAAGTACTTAGTCTTTTTCGGCGGCAAGTACTGAAGATATTGGCAAAAACTCGCTCAGTTCTAGATTCAAGTACCAAGTTTTACTTAAACAGTACTCAAACTTCTTCAGCTCCAGGTAATCAAAGTGCTAGCAGTAGTAGGTAATCAGTCATCATAAGCTTTAAAATGTCCAGATACTGTAACGTTCTCGGCCTTTTTACGCGCCAAGTACTCCAGGTACTGGCAGATACTCACGTTTTAGCTTCAAGTCCAAGTTCTGGCAGGTAAAAGTTTTTTTTTGTCTTCTTCTAGTACACTAGATGCAGCCAAGTACTCGCGGCCTATTTCAGTTTGAAGTATTATCGTATTACAAGTACTGAGCAATATTCATTTTCAAGTCCTCCAGGTAATGGGGAGTACTCAAGTTGGGTTCATCTTCAAGCTCTCTCGATACAGGCAGATACTCCAGCCACATCAGGTGGAATAACTGCAGGCACTCAGTTTTCTCACCTCTATGTAATCCACGTAACTTCCAGGTACTCAATCGTTTCCAGCTTGGAGTACCTCGGGTATATGCAGGTACTGGCAGGTACTCGGTCATTTTCTGCTTCTAGTAGTAGCGGCAGCTTTTCAGTTTTCTTTGGCTTCAAGTCTACAGGTACTGTGGCACGTACTCGGTCAGTTTCAGCTTCACGTACTCCATGTATTTTTTTTTCGATCACTCAGTTCCCTCTTCAGCCTTGGGCGCTCCAGGTAAGGGCAATTACCGACGCGTTTTAACTTAAAGTACCCCGTTGTTTTCCGTTTTGAGTGATCCACATACTTGCAGAGATCCTCATCAATTCCAGCTTGTAATCCAGCTACTGGCAGGTACTCAGTTATTGTCCGCTTTAGCTACTCCAGGTACTGGCAGAACCTCAAACATATTTAGCTTGGAGTGCTCCGGGCGTGGCTGAAGATCAATCTTTTCTTGCCTCAATTGCTCTAAGTGTTGGCCAGGCACCAAGGCATTGTCATCGTTGGCCATTCCAGGCACTAAGTCATATGAATGGCGGATGCTGGCGGTTACTCGGTCGTTTAAATTTTTTATGCGGTTTTCATTAACCACAGGATATCACGGAAGTGTAACGGCTAAACACAATATATTTTTGTGGCAACCCGTAAGATTCGCGAAAATCGTCCTCGTCCTCGTCCTCCCCGATATCTATTGAGGTTCACGGTTCTAGTGATGCCGCTGCGCTAAAACACGAGGCTCGTAGATCGTTCTCGCAGCAGAAGAAGGCCTGCGTGAGTCAGTCACTCTGTTGCGACTGCGCAGTCTGCGGTGTTGGGGTTCCTTGCTATTAACAGTACGACTAAACTTGGTAGTGAACCGTCGCACCGCCAAAACTTGTGGCTGAGTGATGACCCTGAAACAACAGATTGCAGCTAAAATTTTCTGACGAAAGCAATTGTTAATTGCGCGACACTTCTACGTCCAGCACAATCAGTGTTCGTGACGTTGCCTCCTGCAGAGACGAGCTCTGTACCCACAAACTCAAGACAGTGCGTGCTGTTGCGTACCTGGGTTTCGTACGTGTAGAAGGCCTTTGATAACACGCAAGGTACTGGCGAGTATTCTGTCATTTTCAACTTAAAAGTCCTTCAGATGTACAGGAAAATTGTCAGTCGTTTTCAGCTTGAACCACTCCGGGCGTTGTAAGATACTATCTTGTCATCTCCATCTGGACGTACTCCAGGTACTGGCAGGTACTCCGCAATGTTCAGATTAAATTGCTCCAGTTACGGGCAGGGGCCCGCAAACTATTTCTGTTTGGAGTGCTCCAGGAACCGGCGGGGACTCGGCTAAGTAAAGCTTTGGGCACTCAAGATACTTGCTGTAACCAAGTCCTTTTCCGGTTGAAGTACTCATCCATTACCTAGAAGGTGCTCCCGTCACGTTTTGACGTAAAGTAACTCTCCGGGAACATTGGCCAGTGCTCGACAATTTTTTTTGTTCAATACTCCAGGCACTTGATAATGAGTCACTAAATACGACTGATACTGGAGAACTACGTTATTCTAGTACGCCAATGACCTATACCAACGGTGCTCTGACGGCACTTGGGTCATGACCCATCCCACGGTAGGGTTTGCAGTTGTTGGATTAACTAACCATGTACAGGTCTGTCCGATTGAGCTCCTCGAGTGAGGAACTAGCTGTTAGTTAGTCATTTGCCAAGTCATTTCACGGGTGTATGTATGTATTCACGACTAAGGCAAACAATCATGGTCGTGATTGGTGCAAACGGATGCATTGCCTTCGAAGGCATGCTTAGGTCGGGCGAGATATTCACCTCCTCGTGTTGGAACAGCTCAGGAAGATTGAACCCTTTCGGTGGGATAGCTGTCGTGCTTTCATGAGCACAACCGTCGTTGGAGGTGTGCGTACGTTGAACATATTTCTTTTTGTCACTTCCGCGCGTCTCCCCTTACCCCCCTGTCCTCTAACCAGTCCTTGTCTGCGCTCATGCTTATCCTTTCGTGCAGTACAACGACAAACACCTGTTCGAGCAGATCCACATGACGCTCTTCCTCGCGGCGTTGTTCCACTCCTTCCCCATCGGAATGGTGGTCCTCTACTCGAGACAGACAATACGTCGCTGGGACATGTTCGAGGACGACGAGATGCGCAGGTTTGGATACCCCTCTACATCTAGCCCCCGTCGACACTCTTGACACCAGGCCCACCGTGCCCTATGCTTTGTGTTCTCTTTGGAGTATAGCGCGCTAACTAGAACATTTTATGGTAACTTCGATGTGTGTCATCGTGGTTGCCGTCAACTCTGACCGAACAACGGCAGCACTGAAGTCGCCCTCAATTTTCGGGATAAGCTTCAAATTTGTCCGGTAGGAACGGCGTGGCCGCGGTCGTTTCGTGCGTCAATCGTTCTGTTGTGCGCGTTCCTGCCAGAAGAGAGCAGCTAAATCTTGGCACGATCTCGATGTAGTGCGTGCTATCGCGAGCCTGTACTATCGCAATCGTCACCAAATTTCAAGTTTGTGTCCGGTGTCACGTGCGCGTGAATGTTAGGGCGACAGACAGATGACAACAATGGTCTGTCTCCATGCCGACAAGAAATTGACATAGGGTGCGGTAAGGGCGCATCGTGATCTTTGGCTCCCCCGTGAGGAGTTTGGTACCGCACGCAAATTACACAATTAAAAACTATTACCTCGGTACTGTAAAATACACTGTAAAACGAACAGCCCGATGCCCAAACTCACGGTCTACGGTTATTAAACGTAGTCACATTGCAATGACTGAATGATATTCTGACGATTGTTTGGTTGAGTTCCCAGCGTTATACAAACGAAAATTATGTTCCAAACTGATATGTCCATCGTAGACTTAGCTTTCGGTAGGCGAGTCACTTTTGGCAGTGGCTATGGGATCACTCGAGCGAGTGAGTGATTACTCTCTTCTTGCCCCTTTTTGCGCTCTTAAGATTTCGTGCTCTTTATTAAAAAACATTCATAGAAATCCGCATGTGAAGGGGGTACGCTACGCTGCGCCAAAAAAAAAAATAACGGCCCTAACGTTCTTCTTGTCCGCGACGCACAGACTCAATCGCACGAGTGCCTCAAATCTTATAGCGAGAAAAGGGGGTATATCTCCTTTACCTTACCTGTGGTTCATAGCAAACCTCGGTTGTCATGTACTATATGCATAGTACTCTGTGAAGGGGGAGGTATGTGTAAGTGAATATGTACCTGTGTGCCAAGTATGTCATTTGTCGCAGAGGCGGATCGTTTACACGACACGCAGATGCATTCGACGATGCTCTCAGGTCTGCAAGATGTAACGTTCCCCATCTTGGACATCTTCATCATCACAGTTTTCGATGGGTTGAATAATCCCAATCTTGTGTAGTAGTGGAAGTGGTAGAATGGAGAACATGTTTGTCGCCCTCTTGTCTTTTTCCCATTATATTTTGACGACCAATGACCCCGCGTCACGCTTAAGGGCCTCCGCCCCATTCTACCCACAAAGCACGAACACCATGGTGGTGACCACAATCTCTACATCCCGCATTTCCTTCAAAATAAAAAGATCTGTTTCGCACATTGTCCACAGAATAGGCGACACATCCTCGTTCATTTTTTATAACGACCTCTGTCACCGCCTCAGCTAACATCGTCGCCCTTAACCCCCTCCCTACGGATCCGTACGTCAGGTACAAAGACCTTAAACAGCAGTACCGACGAACAACAGCACAACTAGGAATCAGGCATTCTCAGCTGAAAGAGGGCGTCGGTTTCTTTAAGTGGGTGAGTCACTCGCTTTTCGGCTAGTTGGTCGTGTCTCCCACGCTTGTGCCGCTTTTTCACAGCCGGTTGGGGCTTGAATAATAAGCACGACGATCCCCGACATGCCGCGGAGTCGATTGCAAATGCTCGTTCGAAGACAGCGAGGGCCTATGTCGTGCGCATCGCCAAGATTCGCCGATGTGAAAGTTCATGAACGTTGCTATATATTTGTTCCAGTCTATTTTCAAGATCGCAGGTGCACTGTGCCCTATAAACTATTGGATTTGCTGCGCATCATACGGTCCCATCAGGCAATGTCGTAAAACTGCCCATTTTGCACACCTTTAATGATTGCTTGCGAACGTGTTTGAGCCCATTCGTACTGCTTCGACTTTGATAGGTACGGGTTCGGCATGCGAATGGGTCGTTCTATGCCTATAACGTGTAGTGGGGAAGGGGAAGAGGACGCGTCTTTGATGGCTTTGGCTCTCCGATAGTTTCTGCTCGTGGGTATAGCGAGCTCGCAACTCTTTACGAGTAGCATGTATCTTTAGTTTATTTAGCCTTGCAACTACTCAGCTATTCTGCCCCCGCGGCGCTCGCTGCCCCGTTTTTCGCCGGTTGCGTCTACTTCAGTACCGGTTATCGACTTGAAAAATGGTGTCAGACGTCCGTCGTATCCCATTGCTCCCTCAACCCCTTTCCCCCCCCCAACACATATCTACCACTAACTTGTAGAAAATATCCAAGGCAAATGTCGTCGTCCTCCGTGTACCAACCGTGCGTCCTTCACGTGCTCAACCGAAAAAAAATGCGTTTCATGTCCCAATCGATCGTTTTGCTACACGTGAACAACCGAATATATTGCACCCCCCGCCTAAGCTATCCGTTTCCCGAACATGGTGTGTGATTTTCGTCGAGATCAGGCCTGCCTGTGGGCCTCCCATCCAGTGCTTTGTCAAAGACTCTCGGAATTGTCTGAACACGTGAGCTATCACGCGCTCCGTTCGCAGTTCATCAAGGAAAACCAACTCCCAAAGTGAGCTTTCCATGCCATGCCATTCGATTCTGGTCGGTTCGGTTCCGTTCGGTTCGGTTCGGTTTGTTTCGGTTCGGTTCGGTTCGGTTCGGTTCGGATTGGTTCGGTTCGGTTCAGATTGGTTCGGTTCGGTTCAGATAGGTTCAGATAGGTTTGGTTCAGATCGGATCGGATAGGCTTGGATCGGTTTGGGTGGGGTCGGTTCAGCTCAGTTATCTGTTCTGTTCGATTCGGTCCTGTTGGGTTTGATTTAGATCTGGTCGGCCTGGCTGGGTCGGACCGGTTCGAGTGCGGACATATTTCATTTTTTCCCGTTCCCCTGCCGTTTGTCTTCCGTCGTCTAAACGCCCCCTACTTGTTCGCCCCGCACTTTCCTTTCAGTTTTTTCACATTGCGCTAACACGGGGTTTCGGAAGCACTGCTCCGGATTTGTGTTGGGAAAATGCCCAATCTTTCGGAACCAAAAGCAAGTTAATCGCTCACGACCCCCCCCTCCCCCTCCTTGGTGTCCAGGAACTTTCGCTTTGCCGCGTACTTGAAGAAGTGTGAGCAAGAGGTGGTGATCGGTCTTGCCGAGATCAAACACGGCGTGTGGGTCGGTTTGATCCTTTCCGTTGGCGTCGAGCTATACATCAAGGGAATCATGGGAAAGGCTGAGTCGAATGCGGTACGAACTATCTTTCGTTAAACTGTTTTGGGTATTCCAACTGTTTTTCTCGATGGCTCCTTACAGGAAGGTCTCTAGCGAATACAACGTGGGTCAGAAATACTTGACCTATCGCGATAACCGCATTTTTCATATGTCAGTGCGGCGCCACGAAAATTTTATCCCGACGCGACGTGACTCTCACATCTGAATCTGATACATCCACTATGGAGGACGTAGTTTGCGTTGGGATTGAGGTTCAAGTTGCGCTGAATTCTTATGTGTTTGGTACACAAGAGACGAACAACAACAAGAAACAACAACAACAACAACAACATGTAACGCTTGTTTACGTATCTATTCGTCGTCACGTTTTTGGGGGTGCCTGTCGAACAGGATGGCAGGGTATTGTTCATGCTGGGGGCGGCGCTGGTGATCCTCGCCGCATTGGCAGTGCACTTCAAGCTCAAGCATATCTACAGCGCTTTAGTCGACACCTATCGACCAAGGTGGGAACACGAATAATATCAGATTGTGAATCGAGTCACTACGGTGAATGCATGAATATTCCCACAACATGGCGTAAGCGTGACCTCTACGGCTTTCGAGAGTTTAAGCCTAATTGTGTCACTCCCTTCATCTTTCTGAAGGTTTGGTTCTCTTCCGCTTTGTACCCAATCCCCTCGCCGTAGGTTTTAATTTCTCGGGACCTAATAAACCCGGTTATATTTCGTCTGTGGGTGAGATGCATAGCCAATTTCAGTGTGCGGCCGATGGTCGATCATAAAAATCCAGGTGCACCTCTGCTGTTGCCATTGTCGATGTCCACATGTTCGCAAGTTCGAAAAAAGTGACGAACAATTTGGATACGGCCAGGTTGCAGGAGGTGATGGCACGGGGGCGCCTAGAGTGAGATGGTTGCAACCCTTCAGGAAATGGGGGGTCACGTCTTTCGCTCTGACGTTCTGTCTTTATTTTTTTCGATTGTCGCGCCCGTGGGTTGCTGTTGTTGGTGATGAGCACGAAAAGGATAGGAGCACCTGTGGGCTTGGGATATATTGTCGAAAACAAGCTTTACCGGACAATTTACTACCATGGCATACAATAACGACATACTGTTCGTTATTACTTTTTGGATGTCCAAAGCTCTCTCCGGTAGTGTAACAGCCGCATGCTTGCTATTAATACTATTACTACGATGCAGTCACACAACAAACGCTATGCTCTCAGGCAATTTGATGAAAACGCAGTTTGCCCCCCCATTCACCGAATGCCTAATGGGAAACCTCTCATATATTATGCCCGGGTTGTTGCTCAGTGACCGCCACCGCATATTCGACGAGCTTGTGGTTTAAGTTCTGCGTCGTATTTCAACGCGAACATGGACGGTTGTTGGTTTTGCGCGGTCACGGCACCACTTTTAAATAGTTCAACGCCCAAACATCGGTTTCCTGTGTTATATATGTGTGTCAACTCAAATTGTTTGCTCCGCTGATGGCAGATAGACGATGGTTGCGTGTTTGGCTCTGTGTCGACGAATGTTCCCGACAGCAACTCCTCCGCCCCTCCCCGGGGCCCCGAAATGCTCCGTTCTGGCAACATAAGGATGCGAGGGTGTTTGAAAATACGACTACTGCCATGCACAAACTGAGTACCCCCCTCCCACTCGTGCGTGTACCCCCTTCTCCTTTCCGTTTCTTCCCTCTCTCGTCCTTTTTTTCGTACAATGCTCGGGGTATTAAACGCCAAATGACGATAGTTCGGATAGAAAGGACGACTTGTCGCAGTACCTCTGCACCGATGCGTCTGGCTTGAATGTGAGTTCCCCTGTATCATCGACTTGCACGCTCCATACATGTCATATATTTTTTGTCATGTTTCCCGCCAACATTCCACTGTGTTATGTATGTATGTATGTATGTATGTATGTATGTATGTATGTATGTACATGTATGTATGTATGTATGTATGTATGTAT
Organism: Undaria pinnatifida; assembly: GCA_012845835.1. Taxonomy (NCBI): domain Eukaryota; class Phaeophyceae; order Laminariales; family Alariaceae; genus Undaria; species Undaria pinnatifida. The sequence continues at coordinate 11,541,606 of JABAKD010000025.1, read as the reverse complement.
GTATATATGTATGTATGTACTATGTATGTATGTATGTATGTATGTCTGTATGTGTGTACGTGTGTATGTGTGTATGTATGTATGTATGTATGTATGTATTATGTATGTATGTATGTATGTATGTATGTATGTATGTATGTATGTATGTATGTATGTATGTATGTATGTATGTATGCATGCATGCATGCATGTATGTATGTATGTATGTATGTATGTATTTATGTATGTATGTATGTATGTATGTATGTATGTATATATGTATGTATCTATGTATCTATGTATGTATGTATGCATGTACGTATGTATGTATGTATGTATGTATGTATGCATGTATGTAGCTCTGGCCTGCCGTTGTTGAGTAGCTGTTTGAAAGTTTCGTATGGGCCACAGTATGATGTTCATCATGTTTTTGTCAACTACGGGTGGCGTGTACAAATTATTTTTGACACACGGCGTGAATTGAAATACGTTGAAGTGTAGTGATACGTGCCAGTGTTTTGAGATTAGGCTAATTTTTCCTTATCCGCTGGAGGATAAAATTAAAGAAAAAGACATTCAAACAAACAAAAGAAAAAAAGAAAAAAAAACATACTTCTGCTCTCGCAGGAAGCGATTTGTAGTGCGATCCGTTCATGGAATATCACACGTTCGGCTCCAACATATCATCGTGTTGCTGTCGAAACACCAAGGGATTATTTGTGCTCCCTGTCAGAGGATTCGACTTAGCGCTTCGCCAGGCAATCCACTTTTTCATGTGAACCAGATCTAGCTAAAACTGATACTTAGAAGTATCTCTGTCTTTGTACGCGTGTCGCCGCTGCAACGAGAACGTCATGCCACAACACGAAAAGAATATTGTGATGTTGTCGTCATGACTAGTCACGAGTGGGTTATGGCTATACCGCATACCGCATGTAGCGAAAAGTGGACGTTCGGCTAGACCAGGGCTACAGTGTTTTAGAATCAATAATACCCCCATTTACACTCTCGGATGTTGACCAGTCGCTCGACTGACTAAGTATCTCACGGACCAAAAAGGCTTTAGACTAGTGCTTCACGCGTGCTACGATGGAGGTAGCACTTTTCGTCGTAACAGCTTTCTGAACGACGGCGATTCTTGGCCCAAAACTCGTCAGAAATAGGCCACCTCGTTCCATAATGTTTGTCTTGTACATAGGCCATTAGATTTAAATTTATCATCCATTACCCGTTTTGTTTTCCCCTCCAAATCAAGTCTGGGGAGAGGTAGTAAGCTCCCAAGTTAAGAAACCTCAGCAAAACCAAGTGGTCCACCTCTATCTTATCACGCGTCGCTTGGCGCAACTAAGCTCCCCCCTCCATTGCGTATTACTATCGCAAAATTTAGACAGCACGAGAAGATTCAAATCGCACAGCAACACGGGGGGGGTCACTCGTTCGTATGACCACGAGCTGCTGCCAACACTGGCCCCCGACAACAGGCTGGGTCGCTTGTAGTCACTCAACCATCATTGTGATTGTCATTGTTGTTGTTAGGCCGAACAATTTTCGAGGTACACGCACGTTATTCATTTTGTGCATTAGCCAAACTCTTGCACTGACCAACTGCCATCGCGCGAAGCGAGGAAATTCGCATTCGTGAAGAATACAGCTGGTCCAGAATTCATAAGGTTCGTGGTTACTCGCCGCCTATAACCCCCACCTCGTCGATATCGCTGCTTCAATCACAGCGCCAGCAGGACATGTTCTGGCTGGGCAAGCCGCACGTCATGCTTACGGTTCTTCAGACGATGCAGTTCGTCCTCGCGGTAATGGTCAGCGCCCTCATTTGGTAAGATCACGGGCGGGTATTAAATTTCCGCTGGGGTAGTCGTACCTGTGTAAAAGTACTCCGCATCCTACCACACCGAAACGCTCATTCCTTACGCGCGCGAAACACGATCATCAATCACATGGAGTAGATACTAGACAGCACCAACAACCTCTCTGTGTCACAGATTTGACTTCCCATATAGACTCCTTGTAGTAGTTTTCTTCGATGAAAAAGTGCATTCATTCTGACACGTACGGACCCAATCGTACCCCAACGGTTAAACTAGAATACGTCCGTGGCAATCGGCCCATTGAATGCTCGCCTGGTGTACCCCCGCCCGACGCAAATGTCTAATTAATTTTGAAATCTGTTTAGCGCTCAGGCAACCTCGTCATCCTTTTGGTAGATGCTTCGGTATCCGGTGATTCCAGGAGTTTTGGGTCCAAACCCCACGCCGGCTACAACTCGGGTGGTGCTGAGCTAAGGTTGTGTTTTCGGCGTCTGTGTGTAGCTTTTTCCTTTTTTTTTTAAATTCGATATGAACCGATCAACGGACTCTAGTACCTGACGCCGGCCATGGCTCAGCTACTCTACCGTTTCGTCTGAAATTCCAGAGAAATGGCCACCACACACTTTGTGCAGCGTGGGGCGTTTGTGACAAACTGCTGCTGGCCATGCCTGGCACAGTGTAGTAATGAGGTTGTTTCACCGCGGTCAGCTTTCCTTCGTTAAGCTTGTTGCGTTCAGGAACTCTCGCTGACTTTCATCCCGCATCGAAGCTTGACGAAACACGTTTAAACCTCACCCGAGTGGTTTTCGCGTCGTCTGTGCGAAGCTCATTGTTGAATCGAATATAAATTTAGCAATTCATTACGTTATCGCACAATCAGCATGTACTTCGTTGACTCCTCCACTTCAAGGCAATGATCACCCCTGTCGGCACGAAAGCGACCCCTTCGCGCTTTGTTCACCGTTCCGTATCGTACGGCCATTCCGTACACATCTGATCACGGTTTAGCTGCCCATCAGCGCCATGTATGTCTGATGTTTTGTGCCCATAAGACTTCATTCTTTGCAGTGGAACCCAAGCCACATGTTGTATCGAAGGTTACGTAAAGTTGTCATCCGCACAACGTACCGCTATGGGTACTGAAATATTTAATACGCGGTCCACTGTAACCCCCCCCGATAAAGCTATGGTCACGGGGATACTCCTTTTTTCCCCACTGGGTTTAGCCACGCACGCGGGGAGTGAATCGCTACCAAACGGACGTGAACACCATAGGCGGTTAACTATGCGCAACCTAGCTCACCATTGGATTGCGGGTGTATATCGCCATTTCTAAACAGCAAGAGACTATGAGACCGGAAATAGAGCGGGGGGTCACTCGCGCGAGTGACCCCGAGCCATTCCATGAAAAGGTCCGAGAAGTGAATCCTCTACCACATCCGTGGTCCCCCGCGTGACACACCGCGTAGTAGACAGCATGCTTGCTGTGGGCCAGTTGGCGGGGGGCGTTTCGGCCGTCACGGAGTGTCGAAGTCGCGACAGAGGTAGGCACCGTTCAACGCTTGATCAGTGTTTGGTGTGTGCTACAACGCCCTGTGATATCCTGAAAAGGGCGGGTTAACGCCCCATCCGTGCCACTCAATCGGTGGCTTCCTTGGAGAGTCCTCTTGATTTCGAGCCTGCCTATCTGTCAAATCTTATTTGAAGGTGGAGACGGTAAAGGTCGGAAACTTGCTTGCTGGGACTATGATCATTACTGGTAGATCGCAAGATTAACACGATTGCATTTCGATGACTTTGTTCTGCCGTACTAGGTTTGAAGCCGGAGAAGATGAGGGGGTGGTCATCGCCGAAGAGATGCTACTAGCTGTTGGGGCGTTCGCCATCTACATCGTCGTGCTCCCCAAATTTATTCCAAGGTTCACCAAGGTAATGTAAAACGATTTTCGTGCTCGTGACTAGATGCAGGAACTACCTCTAACGACCAAGGGGGCCGACTGTTTGATTCGTTGAAGGGCTCAAGAAACGGACCGTGTAGAATGAGGGCGGCTTCACGAAGCGTTTTTCACGATACAAAGGGAAAAACTCCTGACGACCACCTTGAATATTTTGGTGCAACTTTGTATAATTCGAAACGTTTCAGTGCACTATCCCGGCGATGATGTCGATTGAAAGTTGTATTCTTATACCTACGTGTCTGTGGGTGTTCGTAGGGTTTATGCCTGGAGGAACAAGGTTTAGGCCGAGTCCTTGCTGAAAAATCTGACCGGGCTGCGTGTTATATTTTTCTTTGGCCGTCAACTACTTTGTGTTAAATGCTTTGTTTGCGTGCCGAACGTCAACGACGGAGATTGCCTGCTAATGAATTCCTTGGACCCAAACGGAACTGACAATGACGAAGAACGACTTTGTTACCATCCGTGACACAAATATGTTCCAACTGCTTAGCCGGGGGGAGTCGGGGTGGAGGGCGGGGGGCATCGAGTCTCGTGTATTCTATTTATATGTCATTCACGCCCTTTACGATCGCGCCAAGTAGTATCGTAGCTACTCACACGATGTGAATCTGCGCATGGGAAGTACCCGTTGAGGTGCGATACAAACGAGCACCATATATGTTTAGGGTACGATTGTACCGTACAACCTACTAGGTAACACTGCGTAGTGAGTTGAAAACCCTTTTTGTGGCTGCGAAAATTGTTAAACCGCAGCGCGAGCGGTCTACGGGGAGCTCGTGGCGAGAGATATGTAAATACCTCCATCATCGTTGTGTGTGTCGTCGTTCATTTCCCAACACCATAGAATACACCCATTTTTTTTTAATTGGGTTGATAAACAGTTTTTCGGCTACGGAGATTGTGAAAACGAAGCGCGGGAGGGCTAGGGAGAGCTCGCACGAGAGGTTTGAAAAGTACCTCCTTCGTAATTTCGAGTGTCGCCATTCATTCCTGTGAGCATGACTTGGGCAATCAAGCCAGGGTCCGTGTTTGTTTGTTACGACGCTCTGTAAACACTCTTCAATATCCTTTTATTCACGAAGGGGGCTGCGGGCGTTGCATGTCTTGCTGGATGTTTTTCTGCGCTGGTTGGTCGCAGGTTACGCACATCGGTGGGATGGTAAACAGGACCATTCTGAGCGAAACTCTCCTCAAGCAGAAGAACTCCTTCCAGCGCCGTGCCCTGCCCCCCACCCTACGCCAGGTGACCAACCGTAATACCGTCATCAACCGCCATCACCCCTTATCAAGTATCATACCAGACTTACTCTCCCGGAATTATCCATGATAGGGCGGGGGCGACAATCTGTACTCAAGGGAAGATAGGGGAGGGGGGGGGAGCTCAATTTTCAAGTAGTTTTTGAATTTGGCATTGACCCCGCTTTCCCAACCGAAACATATGAGGGATATAATCGAAGGCCTTATTGCGTGTGTATGCCTTGGTTTAGCAACTGTTAAAGCGTTTACTAGAGTGCATCGGTGTTTTTGTGTATGCAACTTCCCCGCGTTTTCAGGTTCTTATCCAATTAACCTTTGCGTCGTTTAATAGGTGGATATTTTGCTATGCTAGTAGTGACTGGCTTGATTCTAGGGCTTTGTGTCCGGCTGGCGCTTGCAATCGGGACGGTAGATTAGATTGCCCCCAGGGAAGGCCTATGAAGACACGCCACAAATTCGAGACTCATCAAAGCTCTTTGTTCCAGTTTTATCCGCGTTTCGCAACCGCACCGGCATGCGAAACCGAAACAAAACCAAACCTGTGTCCGTTTATCGGAACGTGAGCTAAACACTCTAGCAGAACCTACTATCGCAGGCAACCAATATCAGGGACATAATCAGGAACGAGCGTAATGTTTGGGCCCAACCTTTTTCCGACGGAGATGACAATTCACGATACCAAATCACGTGGCGATGCCTTAAACAATTGCCCGACCGTTCTGGATATTTGCCCACACTACCTCCTGCAATGGCGTTTGCTGCAAAATTCAGATATATCCCCTTATGGAAGCAACACAACGAATATACAGTTTTCCCTTACAGCGACGAACTTTGGTGGCTGGCCCCGAAATCAAAAACGCATTATTCACTCGCGCCAGGTGTCGGTGATGGCGCGGCTGAAATCGAACGAAGAGCGGGAACACGGGCAACTGATTGGACTCCGAAAGATTATGTGTGGAAAAGGATTCCGAGAGTGCGTGAAGGTCAGGTTCGAGTTGCGCTTGATGGTTGGTTGGTGTGTCTCTTGGGCAGCGGTTATAGCTTCACGATCAGGGCTTACATTTGTTTCCAATCTCCCGTCTTTTCGGTCAGCCCCACATGGACGCGACGACCTTGAACAGTTAGGGGTTAGGGTTAGGGTAACATTTACCCTACGCATGACCCCAAACGCTAACCCTTGGTCACAGCCTACATACCAACCAATTCAAAAGTATGCCGGATGTCGCGTTTACGCCCTGCATGTTCTGTGATAAGCTTAGAAGCTTTTGACCCGCAGCTTTCGCGGCAGGTATTGATGTCTTGTTCGTAGTCGTCAGACTCCTTCTCTATATGGTTTGTGTTTCGCCCCGAAGGCAAGTGCTTCTTGTAGTGTTTCTGTATCAAGTACTGACCTCAGAGTGTTCCCGAGTGGATTTACATATCACGACACACTGTGATGAAAGTTTGGGGCATGACATACACCGTTGGTAGCAACATGGTCCTGTTCCCGCTAAAGAAAGCATCGTTGCACTCGTTGCCGATGTCACCAACTAATCCATCTACCCTCACACCCACACACCAATCAAGCTTCTTGAGCGGTAATCCCATATCAGGTTGGCGGTACCGTCTTACAATACCGCAATTCCCATGCATCGTTTTTCGCGCCGGCGCACCCCTGGCATCCATACAAAATCGTGAACAACACTCAGGTGATGGTTGCCGTTCATTTCTTCATTGTCGCGTACAACACGGATCTGGTCGAGCAACACGAAGGGGATGGGACTGCCTGGATTGCTGAGGTTATTCTGGCAGGTAAAACAACGTGGCCTCTCCTAAGCTCGTATTTCCCCGTCATATAATGTCGTTATTTTCACACCTGCCAGAAAAAAGGACCCCCGCTCCGTCCCATCACCGGCACCGGCTAAGGTACTCGTACGAGTTACCGACGAGGCTTGCACATGTAATGTCTAAACGTACCCCCTTGATAACGATAACATTATCCGGACAAGATCAAGACCCCGCTTCGCACGAAACGTACCCCCCCAAAACTTTTTCAATGTCGCAGGGTGCGCCCTGCTGGTAGAGATCGCGAGCCACTACATCGTGTGGCGTGGCAAGGCGTGCTTTCACTTGAACCCTTTCGTCGAGGTGCCGAACCGCATGATCAACACCCCGTACAAACCTGCTGCGGCCGTTCACCCCTCCAGTAGCAGCCGTCAGCTCTTGCCCAACGACGTCAACGCGTACCCCAACGCTTCTCGAGGTGAGGAAGCGCAGTGTTTCTTTTTGTGAAGTGCAGCCCTGACGCGATATTGTTGCGAACATTGAGCAGTTTGTGGCATATGTAGATCTGTAGGCGTCACAGCCGGGACGTTTACCGTTTGCACGCGTTCCGCGATGGACGTGTAGCGCTTTTGGGCTTATTACTATTTGAAGTGACAGGGATCTTAAGCAGAAAAACGATGCATGTCTGGTTTCGATATGATGTTGTTTTGTAAATGAAACCTTCATCAGCTAATTTTACGGCTTCGCGAATATCTTTTTGGATGATAATGGCGATCGCGAGGACGGCTCACGTAGGTATTCCCAGTTGAACATTATAGGCTTTGCCAACGGCGATCACAGATCGTGGTCAGGGCAGTTGGGATGCGATATCGCTGCAATGCTTGTGCATGTGGAATAGGTATGTTCCATAGAGTGGTAAAGTAAGGGGGATTTCACCTTTCAGTGGTTCGGCGTCCCAGTTGCACACGTTGATGCATAGTATTTTTGCTTCCGGCGTAATGTAGTGATTTCGATATTTCGAACTCTGTGACTCATACCGCACACTAGGTAATAATATTCTTCATATTTCGAAGTAGTTGGGCGAGCCACGTGCCAGGCAATACGCTTCCAAAAACCATATACTGTCTATTGGAGTGCCCTGCATGACGACGAATCCGTGTATATCTCCATGGGAAATCTGAGAATACCTTCCGAAGTATATTTCGCTGTTGTCTGCATCCCTGAGGCAGGTTACTTGGTGCTGGGGTGCCTGGGATGGTGCTGGCCACCGTGCTGTGCAAACAGATGCGGTCTTCCCATACCACCGCATAATAATTCGCCCTGCACCTATTTTTCTCTGATACACCCTACATCTTCTTATGGCTCTTTCATGCAACGTGGTCCGTCCCTTTCATGTGCAAGCAATAGTTACCTATGCCTCGTTTGCACCACACGGGCCATTCTATTTCTTCTTTGCTCCCTCTTATCGAGATCTCATTCGCGTCCGTTATCCAATCTCCATCCAGCCGCACGATCTACCTCCCTCGCCCTCTTCGATATTTCGAAAAAAAAAACATGACATAGACATAAATATCTCCGGATATCCCACGTCCCCGGAACTTCCAATCCTTTAAACGTGCAGTGCTCGACCAAGAAGCCGATAGGTACTCTCACGCAGCCTCGTCTCCAAAGGACACCCATATGATGTGCTCATTCTGGGCCTGCTTCGGAGGCCGGGGTGGGGAGTATGCGACAGGGGGCGTGGGGGGTTGTTTCAGGTGTCTGGACGGCGCTCCTCAGGAGAGTGTCGTGGGAGTTTGGAGGTCGCTGGATGCGGTGCTTGTGTTAGTGGTTTTGGGGTGTGCGATTACGACAGGACTGGTGGAAGGATACGCTCGTGAGGTGGTTCACGCGATTCAGGTGGGCGGCTGTACTGTTCCGAATACCATAGCGCTTTTCGCTGGCTCTAACGTAGCACCGGCTTGGAAATGTGGATTGCACCTCTCCTTTATGTGTAGAAAAAAAGAAATCGGAACCAACATTGATTCCGGTATACTGGGAACGGAGACGGCTTCTAGGTGTTGGATATACTTTAGTTGCCCGATCAGCACGATGTCCGCCCACTTGCGAAGGGCCATGAGAAGGGGCATGACTACATCCACCCCGTCACATTGTACCCCTGTCACCAGGCGTAACGAATATGTTGGCAGTCTCCTGTAAAATCCCGCTTACTCTCGTTCCTTCCGTTCTCGCGGTATTTCTACTGCACCATCCTTTCAATTCCAACTCCGTCCCTTCTGCTATTTCGGACGTACGACGCGCTTCTCCGCGACGGCTACGTACACCCGTGTTGGATTAGGGCATCGTGGTCTTGAGGCTGTTGCCCCTTTGGCGCTGCCCTTTCTCGCCTGCGGCTGGACATGATCACATTCGCAACGTTGACGGGGCGACTGTTGACCACCCAATGCTCGACAAACGCTCCCTGGAGACAGTCTTGCAGGAGACGCTTACGCTGCTCCGCGGGCAGAACCCTCAGCAAGGGACCTTCGAGGCCAGGTGTGTGTCTGGGCGTATCGCGTCAGGGGGATCGTTGGTGAATTGTTGGATTGGTGAATAAACACCGGGGCGAGCGGATGGGGCTGGGTGTTAACAGCCCGCTTCTGTGGTTGGGGTGGTAACATGCTTGAGCATTAATGCGTGGAGCCCTGTTGTAAGCAAGTATAGCTCTTTTTCTATCATTCCGATTATTTTTTGGTTGATGAACGAGCAGAGCTGATACAGTCATGTGGCACCGGTCGAACCACGGTGACTCAATCGTCGATTTTTCCTCAAAAATCGCAATAAATATTTGGCTGTTGACATGTGCTTCTACAGCAGTAGTACGGTAGAGATGTAGGTATCACTTTTTGAAGCTTTTCTTTGAGAATGACGGGCTTCCTTGACCCATCATCATCGGAATATCGTTGCCGTTTTTCGATATGAACTTCTCGTTAAAGTGCGCCGAGAGTTGTTCTAGTCTTCAAGGGTAGAGCGTTCAATACAGTCAACGTCGTCTTGTTTGGTAGTTGAAAGGTAAACAGGTCCTCAAACGAGGCAGCCAAAGCAAAAACACGGTTTACATCTACAGTGAAGCGTATGTCGGTTATTGGAATATACTACCGGGTTCTGCTCTCCTCGCCCCGCTTGAGCATCGAACAACCGCTGCTGTATGGCAACGATTGTCGTGGTCCGCCGTCAAAGTTCACCGAGCGTCCGCCGCCGTTTGTGGGCTTATTAAGCGGCCAACTATATTAATCCTTCATATTTTGCTTGATTCATTTATTTTCTATGGCGCTGGTGGCAACGAAGAGCCCTCGTGGTGGACCCATCGCACGACGGCACGAGAGACGAAGACATAGTCAGGCTTCAAGAGAAAATTTCGTCGCAAAAACAGGTGGGGCGTTTCCCGCAGACAGCTGGGTTTTCGGTTGTTTACAAGTTGTCCCCGCCGCTAAAATATTTTGTACGTTCATCGTCTACGCTAGGTTTGGCGAACGCTGACTTGAAATTCCCATGGCAATTACGCCCTGCTGCTTATCGCAAACGTTTGTTGAACGGGGTATCAGTAGTCCGCCACCATGCTGTCGAACAAGGGGGTTCATCCCATCTAGGCAACAGCCTCGACACCATTTGTGTTTCATTGGCCGGTTTGACTGCCCGAGCCCATACCTTTCGGGCTCCAAGAAGCCGTGCATTTGGTTGACCGGCGCACACACCGTATTTTCATGGTGATTACATCTAGACCTCAACGCAACATCGACGAGACACCGTGTAGCCCTCCCCCCCCCCCCTCTATTATATCCATCAGGGAGATCAACCCGCAATCTATGCACCTCTCCCTAACACTACGCATCAACAGTTCACACTTCAACCACTTATTCATTCGACAACACATATATCGTATGGTGAAGGCGAACAGTGTACGTTTCCTCAATCCATCTATTGTCCAGCATCTGGACACGCCGTGGTCAAAAATGTCGTCCATTCTATCCCGCTTGTTCTTGCCTCGAATGTTTTCGCGGGTACGGTTCAGCAATCCCATTGCCGGTAAATTCGTCATCGAGTGTTGCTATTTAAGGCTCTCGTGCTTGTCGTGAGTCAATTTGTGCACAAGAAGAAGCCCTACGAATCGACACGAGTATGCACTCGGGGTACTCAAACACACACTATGCTGACCGGCAAATATCCCTGCGAATTGATGCGTGTATGCACTCTGGGGGACCCGAACTCATAAATGACCCACATGTCAGGCTCAAAGATTGCCTGATTCGCCACCGGGGCGACCGGCATGATAAACACATCATTGTCCGGGGCCAACACACTCGTTTCTACGCCTGCCACTACGTAATGTGACATTCATTGGTGAGCAACTGCTACCGTGGCTGGTACCTCAATGACAAGCAACTATACTACCCGTCGCCGACCCCGTTCAGCCCTGGCCATCCCACGGTAGGGGGGGGGCAGCATCAGTCCCTGATCTCTCCTCACATGAGGAGCTCAATATCTCACCCGATACTACGTGACGTTGAAGACATTCGTTCGCACAATCCGACCAAGCTTCTACTCCTTGGACCTAAAACACTATGTATTGGCGAAATTACTTGACTAATGACTAACCGGCAGTTCACACTCGACGAGCTGATACGTTATTAGTTTACCCAACAACTGCAACCCTTACCGATGGATGACGTTGGCCCAAACGATTTTCCGCCTTCAACCCTTCGACCCATCCTGCCACGCTCCCCCGGCATACAGAATGGAACCAGCAATGGGAACAGCGGCCCCGTCGGTGAAGAGAAGAAGGAAGACAACCACAGCGACCACGATAACAGTGCACGCGCCGACGGAATAGCAAACGTAGGTGTTGCTATGGCCTTGCGCCAGGCATGTACCACCCACCCAGACCTCGTGGCGTCCCACGGCCCGCTCAGTGTCCCCATATTAAGGGTCATGCTCGGTCTAGAGCCCAACAAGACGACAAGCCATGACGACGGCAGGGCTTTCGCGATTGCAACGAGGGCAGTAACCCTAGCTCGAGGTGGTAGTCACGCTGAAGACACCCGTAGCTCCACCGCAAACGATGCTAATGGGCGGATTGCCCACAGACGACGGTCGTCATCTGAGGAGATGCCTCCTCCCCACGCTCTGTCATCGCCTTCGTCGAGTGATCTTTCCGATGATGAAACCGTCGACCGTGGCTCGCGTCTTGGAATAGGCAGCAGCCACCACGGAGGCGGGAAAAGGGGACGGCTGTCGTCGTTCCTCAGCGGCGCCGGACGAGACCAGAGGAAACAGGCCCACAATCATCGCCGTGATCACCACCGACAACAGCAGCAGTTGATATACCAGCAGCAACAGCAACTGCTGTACCAGCAGCAGATGCAGGTTCAGATGATGCAGCAGCAACACCTGAAGGATCTTCAGTACCAGCAGTACCAGCTCCGACAGCACAATACCCCAGCCGGCACGGCCTACCAAGAACGGCCTATTTCCGCCAGCGATCTGGACGAGAGTCAATTAGGGATGCTGCGCTCCGAACAGCTGGATGAATTCTCTGTCTCGAGGTCTATGAGGGGAAGCCCTCAGTCGTGGTTAGGAGCCATGCCTATGTCAATGGCTGCGTTCGGCGACGGTATGCGACACGGGTATCACGATCCGTTCGCCGCACCTGCTGCCCCTGGTAGCATTTCGTCATCTAGACATGGGGCTTCCGCCAGGAGTTCTAACACTACGATGAAGAGTCACAGCCGACACAACCGCCGGTTCCTCCCCGTTTCAAACACTTCGGAGCATGGCAGTGCCACTGTGCCTGCAGCGTTTGAAGACATCGAGAGAGCTGTCATCCCGACCTTAGGTAGCAGAGCTAGCTCATACTACGGGTCCAGCTACGACGGGGGGAGGGAAGGTAAACGGGGAGGATCAGGTACGGGGGAGGTGAGAAATGTGTCCCTTGTAGGAGGGCGAGTGCCTTACTCTAGCGGGCAGTCTGTACCTTACAGCAGCGGCCATCGTGCTGCTAGGAAGGGCACACCAGCGAAGTGGCTTAAAGGCGTTTGGCCCTCGGGCAACGAACAAAATTTGGCGGCTCCGGAATCTAAACGTACAGCGCCCGCCCGATCACATGAATCTGCGTGCAGCCGCAACAGCGAAGATGGCGACCGGGGTACTGGTGCTGGTGGAAGTAGAGGCGTCGATGTTGGTATCGGCCTCGTTGGTGGTGGTGGTGGCGGTGGTGGTGGTGGTGCTGGTGGTGGTGCTGGTGGTGCTGGTGGTGCTGGTGGTGCTGGTGGTGGTGGTGCTGGTGGTGCTGGTGGTGCTGGTGGTGCTGGTGGTGGTGGAGATGGAGGTGGAGGTGGAGGTGGAGGTGGACTTGGTCGTGGACGTGGTGGTAGCGGTGGTGCTAGTGGTGTTGGTAGCGGTAGGTGGGTTGGCCGAAGCGTTGGTAGTTGTATCACTGGTTCTGCCGATGAAGCCGATGTGGAAGAAGGCTTGGGAGAGGTCCGCACGTCAGACGCCACCGCTTCAGGGTCGGGCGCCTCGGCGTCCGAGGAAAACTCTAAGACGCCTTCTGCCTACCTAGTCGGTATGGACGCGTTCCATGAGAAAGGCAATAACGCCGAGTGATGGCACTAGCGACATCGGAGGGGAAGGAAAGGGGTGGTTGGCAAACTGCAGGAAGCGAAGGGCAATAAAAAGGGGGGTCGACGGGAGTAGGGCAAGAGGCAGGGTTGGCGACGGAGCGACAGGCGGGGCGAGGTTTGTTTTGCGGGTGCCAAATGTAAATAGTCTTTTATTTCGCATTGGTTGAGTTTTCCGCACGAACAATGACGTCGTGGCATTTGCGGTGTTCGACGAGCGTTGGCCGAGGCAGGCAAAAGGTAGGACTGCACAAAAGCGGGGGAGACCATTCTATGTGTTTCGCCTGTTTTCGTCATCGATTATTTGCTTTGACAGGCGTGTTGGTTGCACGAATTGAATTAGTATTTGTATCCGCTTTAGCTGGGATTGGCGTTCAAGGACGCCTGAACGAGGCGAACAAGAGCTATTCAATTGCACAATTGTATGTGACACAATACAGGTTGTGCGAGATGGATTCATTCGGGTTGCTGAGAGGTTGCGCGTGGTCATAGTTTAGTAAAGTATGTGATGGACATTGTCGTGAATGATGTGCCTGGGGAGTTAGTCGGTTATTTTGAGTTCACGGTTGGTTTTGTATCTTGTACATTTTACGGGCATATTTTGATTTGTGTTAGTGCGTTTGAGTGAAAATGATACTAACGTTTGGGATTTCGTCCTCCACAGTTCCCCCCGTGTTGCTTTTTGAAGTGCTGGGGCTGGAACATCTGAGTTACCATGTCGGCGTCCGGATGAGAGTCATTATGATCCTCGCACACTTGACCGTATAAGACATGCTCCCCAGATTTGATGGCGCACAGCTACACCGCCGCTGTCCCCGTACACTGCATGTTAATGACTCGATTTGGCTGTTGTTCGTCAGCCTTGAACTATTATATGTTTGTGATCGTTTTTTCTCTTTATCTGGTCGGTTTGGCTGTTGTACATCAAAGCAAGCTAACACGATGCAGCCCTTCCTGGGAACATGGGTGCTTTTCGGCTGCACTCTGCAATGTGTGAGTGCGAGGCCAACTGGTCCGCATATTCGTGCGCAGCGTGGGGTGTTCATTCTGCATCTCACGTCATCCGTTGTTGTAAGTGGTCGTTGGCTAGTGTCCAATATTTCCTGTATGTTGAACAGGCGCGGCAATGCATCCCAGTGATGTAGTACATCACCTATATGTTTGGTACGTGTATGTCGTCGATTGCGATATCAATATGCTTAAATAATGTGTACTGTACTCCGGTGACGCATGTCAACCATCCACCCCCCCCCCCCCCTTCCCGGCGAATTAGTTCATTTTGCAGTCCTGTTCGGCCGAGTGCTCCGAACGGCCTCCGTTAGTTGGGGGGGGGGGGAGGGGGGGGGGTTAAATATGGTGTGGTTCGCAAACGTACGTTTGTAATGAGAGGAATACGTGGTGCGGGGCCCATACCAATGTCAGCAAGTCTGTGAAATTTCATACACACGTACGGCATCGACGTTGATGTCCGGGTCGCTATGTGTGTTCTGCTGCGAAAGCATTCCCTCTGTACACAACCCACAAAAAACTCCGGTGATCTTGTGCTTCGGTAGAAATTGTGTGGTAGTTTAAGTCACGAGGGGGCACTCCTCTTGGGTGGGGGCGCCACCGTTATATCTGTGGTGGGCTGTCCGCATAGGATTGGAGTAATTCACATGACGCGAATGGCATGCTTGCTTGAAAAATTTTGTGTATTCCGTTGCGCACATGTTGCATCGTGTTCGATTCTGCCCAGTTCGTGATGTCGTCGTGCATTATAGTCGTGTGGTGCCGTTTCGTTGAGAGCGAATGGAGGTTTGGCGAAGACAACGATCTGTTCCATTAATGGATGCTGTGCACCCGTTACACATCAGGAGTACACCATCGGTCACTCGATATTCTTGTCAGGCATAATGCGGAAGCGCAAGGAACGTGGACGGACGAATTGGTGTGTCACATGTCAGCCGGACAACCAATCTATGTAAGACACATCTCAGTCCCCCGCTGCTCTAATGCGGTGGTACACAGGGTGATACCACCGACACAGGTGACTTTGTTTTGAGGGGAGGAAGGATACTGCTGTATATCGCAACGGATGGAAGGGAAATTATGCATATGGGGTATTCAGTTTAACCGAAAGTGTATAATTTGTTTTGTTTAAGGACACGGACGGTAATGGTGAGCCACAATGGCTTGAAACTAAATGATACATATTGTGCATTCGAATTGTGGAACCGACCTTACCTCACCGTAGCGCTGTCGCTGGTTGGGAAATTTAGCGTTCCTGGGTAGTGAGGGTGACTCAACCGAGGAAAGCAGCTAAAGGTATAAATATTTTGAACATGTTGTAGGGCTTTATTTGTTGCGTGCGCGAGATATCTAGGACATTGGGAGGACCGTAGGTACGTTAGTCGAAAGCTATGCGTATGGGGTAGGGAGTGAAGGGGCTACAGCTAGAAGCCTGCCCAAGGTGTGGAACACCCTCGGCCAACCTAGGCCACGGTACAGGGGTTGCCTCCGTTTCTCACCACCCGGTTTGGTCATCTCGCACGACTGACCTCGTACTTCACTGACGACGAGAGGTACTGTATTAGGCGGTCCCCCATTTTCCCTGTCGGGCCCGAGGCACGGTCACGAGTGACTCGTTACCTCACTGAAAAAACACTCTTAGATACTCGTTTGGCGCAGCGTAGCTAAAACCAGTCGATTTCGGGTTCGTCTCGCTTAATAAAAACAGCACGGCAGCTCAAGACCGCAACAATGAACAGGGAGGTTCACTCGCGCGAGTTACCCCGAGCGACTGACAACCGAGCCCCCAAGGTCAACCCAACTACCGTAGGGTTTGGCTATATCGTAGATGATACCTGGCCACATTGACCATTGGTTTTGCGCGACGTAGCGTACGATTCAAATGCGGATTTCAACCTGCAAAGTTAACAACATCACCAACGCCTCACATGGCAAACAAACGGTGAGAGTAGTGACATTTTAACAGCCACTTCAGGAAAATAATTACAAATATCGTGAGCCCTTCAATGAAGTTTTGGTCTGCCGTAGCACGTGTCCGATGCCGAAGGCGAGTCGCGCTTTCCCCAGCGCCTGCGTATGAGCGAACACTTCATGCGCATTAACTTTTGATATTTCCCTATTTGCCTTACTTACGCCATGCAGAATGTTCTTCTTTGGGTCTTAATGTGCCACCAGAGTACACAATTCCAGGCAGTCTTTTGAAGCTGACAATTGTTTCTGTCAGAACTAAATCCCGCCCTCTCTGCACTAAAACGTAGCCCAACCTTAACTTGAGCAATGGTACGGTAGGGGGGGTACCCCTTTTGAGGCACATATTTTCAGTGGCTCGGTGTCACTCGGGCGAGTACCCCCCCTGTTCCTTGCGGCCACAGGCTTTCGTGCTGAGGTTCAATTTTTCCGACACTGATCATCAATGGGACGGTTAGCTACGCTGCACCTCAAAAGTCTCCGACCGTGCTTTGGCCAGCGAGGTACTGAGGCAACCGCCCGAGTGGCCAAAACACGGTATTGAGAACTGGGGGTACCCCCCTACAGTAGACCTGACAACTTCCATCAACTAACGCTGTCGACAAGTAGACCTTCAATACCTTTTGAGGATGCTCTCGGTAGTAGTGTGCTAGTCCTTTCGAGTGCGAATGCGGGGAGAAGAGCTCTTGTCCGACGGATATGAACAAAATTGGAGCTTAACCGCGCCTCAATATGAGAGACCTCGGATAAGATTTATACAGTGCTGTTTCCCACAAAATCAAGTTGAAGCGGGTGTACTAGGTATATGGATGAGTGACGGGTAACGCCTCTGTCAAAAGCAGGGTACACTTGATGGGGTTTGAAATGGAGGGACCGTTAAGTTTGGTTTGAATTTAAAACGCGGTTTTAATGTTTCGTGTTTAACTCCTATGCCATGGTTTACGGCGGTATTCGTACGTCGGGTCTAAAAAAAAATGTATTCGATGGCGTGTTGAGTTTAAGATGTTGCTGTTGTTGTTGTTGTTCTCACATTAACTCGCATAATCGAGTCCGTAATCACAGGGCAGGTTCCCGTCACTCTCGATCTGAGGAATATCCTAGAGAAAAACACAAACAACCGAAGGTGGTACACGCATATATCACAGCTGACGGAATTCATGTCTCCACTAGAAACAAAAAAAGTGAAATCGGGAGTCAGTCTACGATGTGCCAGGTCCAGGTCGGTGCATACGTCTCACTACTCATGCCTGGAGGAACCAAATATTCTGATTGCCACCCATGGAAGACTACCACGTATATACTGCACGTAATATCTATCACTACGCATACGCACGACGGACGCAAGTCAACCTGAAAAAAAGAAACAAATAAAAGAAAAGAAGATAAAGGAAAGAAAAGAGAAGTGAAGAAAAGACAAGAACACGCAAGAAAAGCAAGACAAGAAAAAGAAGCAAGGAAAAGAAAAGAAAAAATACAAGAATCACTAGCAGACCCTAGCAATTGACTAAAGCCGACATGGGCTTATAGAGGATATCAAGTGAATCATCAATGGCACTGAAGAAATAACGTAACCATCGTGAAGAAGTCAGGGCGGTCTTACGGTATTTTGTGACGGCCATTGGAAGGCCCACAACTTGCAAGACGATGATGGCCAAACCCAGATATTAGTCGCTTGGGAATGACGCCCCCCCTTCCTCTACCCCCCCCCCCCCCTTCCCCCCTTCCCCCCTCCCTCTCTTAGGCATGACGCCGCCCGCCGCCCCCCGCCCCCCTCTCCTCCTCCCCCCCTCCCCCCCCACCCCCCTTCCCCCTGCTCCCGGTCTCTTAGAGATGCCGACGGTGGATGTCGCGGCCACAGCCTTTGCGGACCCCTCTGCAGCTTTGCGTCTCTCCGTTTCAAGCCAATTTCGCATGAACAACTCTGTTCCCTCCTCTACTCGTCGAAACCATTTGCCAGCCTTCTCAGCAGTCTTTCGCTACCATTCGAACTTCATTCCAAAATCCGACATATCCTCCTTCAAATGATCCATCCAGTCTTTCTTTGCCCCCCTAAGTAGCCGTTACCCCCAACAACCTCCCCAAACTTTACCTTCCGTGGCAGACGCTCCTCCCCCATACGCGCTACGAATCCCGCAAACAATATCTTCCGATTTCACACCATCGCCTCTATGCGTTCGGAAGCTGTCTTGGCAAGCGCATCGTCGTACTATAGGGTGTGATCGTCGCGCTTCCGTTTCCGCCATCCAAGGCATCAGAGGAGCATGGAGTGCTTCCCCGTCGTAGCCTGTCATAGTCAAGCTTTTTCGGGCTCCACGTCCTGCAACCGTAATAGAAGTGTCTCGACCAATCCAGCTTTCAACAACCGCACCTTCAACCCGAAACGCACAGTTGGGCAATCATAGATTTCCATCTTGTACCGCTGAAAGCACCCCGAGGCCCTCTGAGGACGCCGTGTTGTTTCAATATTAAGGTGATAGCCGCCCAACTACACAAACTGGATTGTTTGCTTGTATACCTGGCCGCCGGCATTGATTGTGAAGGACGCCGTCCCCCCGCCTTTGGTTCCCTGGCACATTATCTCTGTACGTTTTTGACAACAGTCATTCAAATAGAATATAAATTTCTTGGACAATGACATTCACCATGGGCATGCCAGTATGCAAAATTGAATATATGATGATTAATCGGCCAACGAGGTGGGCATCCAATGTTGATGAAGGCATAGGACAACCCGCATAATCGGTAGCATAAATGACAACATGTGGGGAGGGAAGATTTTGCACAGTGTCTGTCTGAGGGTCAGAGAGATACTACCGCTCCATGGAGGGATGATGGATTTATATCGGAACAAAATATACGCTTTTTTCCGCTATGTTTCGGAGGGATAAAAGGTAGCAACAACAATATAAAACATACAAACATATAGCAGTTTCTGCCTCCATTCATGAATAAATAATGCACACTGTGTAGTTGGTTAGTTTAGAGACATCCCGGGGTAGGGTTTCCGCGGAATGTGCTGAGGTGCTAACACGAGGAGCTAGCTCAACTACCTCACCCGAGACATGACTCTTCATGGACATTCATTCGCGCAACTCAACCAGCACATGTCTATCATGTGTTAGTAATAAAAAGGATGTACTGGCAAAACCATCGGAGGCTACTAACCGAGATTTACCGTATTCCGGGAGCGAGCCCAATCGGTTGGAAGAGCCGTTCGACCAAAACAGTGCAATTCTTTTTACGTAGCGGCCACTCCTTCGTTGCGGCCAAAATCATCAATCCAAGTCCACCACAGGCGAACGACACGTTGCCACACAGACTCATCCCACGGTAGAGGTGCAGGAGATTCTAAGACGTTTCTGAGCTCCTAACGGAAGGAGGGCCTGGGTGTCTCAGACTATAAGAATAGCATCGAAGGCAATGCATTCGTTTCCACAACCAGACCAAGATTCCTCTATGTCTCACACCAAAATATATATATATATACTCGTGAAAACATTTACATGACAAATGACTAAGCGGTAGTTCCTCATTTGAGGGTTTCTATCGCGCAGGTACATTATTAGTTAATCAAACAACTGTAACCCCTATCGCACTATAGAGGCATGACGCATACCTCCTAAACTCTCCAACACGCATGCCTCGACGTCCGTTTCCATATTCTAATGGATTTTCCATCAACGTTTGGCTTTGGGATGCATTTCTCCCGAGCGAGGGGGGTATATTTCTATCATTTGCCAAACCACGCCGTGCAGCGGGTAATTTTTACTGATTCCGGGACTGAATGGTTTTCAAGCGCGGCATCCGGTCATTAACTCCTGTTCGATACCGAGGTACAACAAGAGGTTAACACTTCGGCTTTGTGGAGTGCTTTAGGTCGCCTTCAAAGTTGGGAAGCGTACGACGAGGCGCACTCTTGGTGTGACCAAAAAAAATATTTAAATCGGATTTCGGAAGAAAGGCTGAAACGAAAGTGGTTCTATGTGTTCACACTCATCTCCCGAGTCATTCAAACGCAGACAGAAAAGCAGTGTTACTCGCTTTTCCTCTGCATGCTGTGAATTTCCGACGCCGCGTGGTGGTCCAACTACAGGTCAGACCATATAGTGTGCGGGGTGAAAATTGAGTACCAGGAAAAATCTTCCGGGGTTCGTTGTATACCTTCACCAGAGCAAACAAACTCGGAAACACACCCCACGCGATTGGGGACACAGGAAAATGTGCGAGAACGGGGGAATCGGTATGAATTTTCCTATGCCCATCGCAGATGAAGTGTAGACGACCCGGTACCACGCCTTGCCTACTTGTAACCCGGGTTGAGACGTTGACGTTGTGCTTTGTTGTTCCATCATGTTGAAAGCCACGGCCGATGTACGTATTCATCAACCCTAGACTTTAAGCATCTACGAACCGTGCCAAGCACGACGACACACCATGCGGTAGAGGTGGCGTGTGCACCAGTATCGTTTCGGGGGGCTCCCTACTTGGTGGGCTCTATACCTCACCCAAGAAAGCTGATTTCGAGCAAACAAAAACAAATCATCAGGAGACGAACAACAGAAATTCAAGACCATGACGGTTTGGGCTTGAGAAACAAAAAAAAAGGTGTTCGGAAAAAAAGAATGTCCCTTCGAAAACAATAAACAGACAAATGTGCTACCTCTATCGTACTATGGTTGCGTGGGTCCAAGGATATGATAGACGGGATGGGGTGTCCCCGATGGACAGTTCGGACCTTGACCCACCCGCTCAAGGCAGTCTGTACCTAGCCGAAAAATATATGGTTTTGTGCGATTGGGTTTGCGCGGGGTAAAGCTGTTCATTCAAATACAGATTTGTATTGTTGCAGTATTTAATCAGCACAAGAGACCAAGACCCCGAGGGAATTGGCCTTTGGCTCGCAAACGTGGTTCCGAAACGCTGCAACATCGAGTGAATTATCGCTATTCCCGCACAGAAGCTCTCATCCCGAATTCACCGCAAAACGAACCTGACAAGAAAAAGGGCTTTGATAGCATCGGCAGATGTCACTATGGTGACCTACGCTACACGATTAATATCGAAGCAGTGATACAAAAGCAGGCATAAACTATAATGTGCACTAGTACGTTGAAACATGATGCGTGCCAAATAGGGATGGGCGCCGGACAATACAACAAAAACGTTAACCGCGGGGTATGGACACCCAGCAGGCATGTGTGATTGCCCTGCTTTTCGATAAATGATGTTCACACAGTTCTTGAGGTCCGGTTACCCGGTTAAACTTGCTAAACCCACCGGCCATAACTGGTAACCGGTTAAACCCGGAAAACCGGTTGACTTAGTATAAATATAAGGTGCCTCCATCACTAAATAGCGTATTTAAAATCATGACAGCTTGAACGTTGGTTGATCGAATGTCTATTTAAGGTATCGAGTGACCCATTAATGAAGGGTTGCCGGCTTGATACTTGCTCTGGTGGAACCAATCGTCGACGACGAAGCCAACAGCGATCATCGTTTTGATTTTGACAGAAACGTTGCTTCCTAGAGCCCATATAGAGATAAATAGTCTAGACTATTGTCTATATACGATAATTATTCTTTCTGGCATTCAGTCAGGAGGTTTGTTTCGCCTCGGCCTTGGTGCGCAATTCGCGGAACTGGAATTTTCGAACAAATGTCTTCTTCCGAGCGCCGTCTTCGAGGGGCGGCTGAAACGCCCCTCGCCCTGCCTTATCCGTCACGCACCTCGGCGTGAACGCAGACATATTTCAAGCGAGACGAGCGAGACGTTGCGAAAACTATGTATTTCGAGGAGGAATTCTTGATACTTTGGTTGGATTTTGACGTCTGCAGCGCCTGGATGATTTACAAAATTGGCATCATTTCCAAACGGCAGTTTGTAATGTTATGAATTTTGCGGTGGCATACCCTCGAGCGTTTGTTTCGATTGACGTCTGCAGGGCTTGAGCGGTTGTTTGTTTTGCTTGTCGTATGTATGGCTTGAACGAATGAAATAGGTAAAAGTCTTCAGGGAGCGACTCCGACGCGTAAAATTGTTTGGTGGGCGGCTCCAACGCCCCTCGAGCTTCCTTATCCGTTGGACACCTCGATGTGAACACAGATGGATGCTGAGCGACACAAGGGAGAAATTGCAAAAAAAAAAATTGATTCAAGTAATTTTTCAAATTCGGTTTATCTTAGCGTCTACAGTGTCTGGATAACTTCCAAATGGTAAGTAGTTGCTAAAGTATACTCTCATACTCTCAAGCGTTAGGTTTGCGATGGTTTTTACACTCCCGCTATGAGATCGGACATTTTATCGAAACTCACCTTTGCAAGCTGTGTTATACTTCGATCCCGCGTATTACGGGTTGTGTGTCCTCATTGAGGAGATAGGTCGTCGACTCCCCTTGCAACTACAGTCTACGCGAAAACTGTAAAACTTGGTTTGAGGGGACAAAATCTGACAGCTGTGGAATGAAATGCATCAGTTTATCGAGTGAATTCTGTCAGTCAAATAACTCGTTGGGGGAGGGTGGAGCTTTCACGGACGGGGGGGTGAAAACATCATCTCGCATAAATGTAACGGTTTGCTATACGCGTGGTGCTAGGTCTAGGCGATGGTGCGGGTGGTGAGAAGGAGGGGGCACTGAGGGGGTGGGGGGGGCATGAAACCTACGTCATGGATGTCTAGAAAATTTATAATGACGTGATATTAATTGCGTACAAGAGTATATTACTCTGGCCGATTTCGATTGTAGGTGGGGCGTTTAAACAAAAGGGTGGCGAGAAACTCCAATGGGGAAACTATAATCCTTTAAAGGGGAAATTCTGACGGTGGAACCAACAAGACATCCTATTATACCACCTTCGACGAAAGAAACGGTAGGGGGGTATCCCCGTTTTCACTGGTGTGTTTGAGCCAGTCGCACGAGTGGCTCTGTACCTCACGGATGAAAATGGTTTAGGCACTTGTTTTAGCGCAGCTTAGGTTACCTTAGCATTGCGGATTGATTTTGTCAAAATAAAACATGAAGAAAACATAAGATCGCAATGTAAAAAAGGAGTTACTCGCGCTAGTGACCCCTAGCCACTGAATTATAAGGCCTAAAAAGGGATCTCCCTACCGTAGCCTGGATCCCACCCACTGGTATTGTTTATCATTGTAGGAGATTTGATGTTAGATGGATGGTAGTGTTTACTACTTCGGCAGGTTTTGGTTTTAGGTGGGGCGTTTCGAGCAAGAGGGATCGGGGGGGGGAGGGGGTGGGCGGGACACGCGGATAGTATTTCTCCTAGTATGGGACAAAGCTGACGGTTGAAGCAAAACCACCTCCCATTATATCACCTGCCTGGTATATCGTTCCAGCTCCGTAAAGGTTGTATTCACCATGACTGACTCCGCTGCATGCACCGGGGGCTGACGGTTTAGGTATGTGATTCTTCTCAATCAGATTCTATAACAGTCACGCTGCGTAGGCCTGTTTAACGAGCCCTTACAATACATTGGCTACACTAACACAATGCACATTTCCCGTTTAGCGTAGTGGTCGTGTCGGCAAGAAACGAGCGATCTAGACACCCCATACGTAGCTTCTACCGTTTACCTTACATCATTTCCCAAACGTGCTACAACTGAAGACGACCTGCGGTCGCCTCAACCATCTTACAGCCGATGTTTGAACGCGACCAGGTGGCGTACAGGGAACAACCTCGCGGCGTCGGTTAACGCTGCAGCAACCAAAAATCAACCCATGCGTCCTTTTGCATAGACACCTTATTGGAGGGGTGGAGGGGGCTTTCAATACTATAATTAACTGTTACACGAGCCCCGGCCACGATAACTCTACTTCTAACACGAAACGATTGGGTATGGACAGCAGGCAAACACATATGTCAGATCGCTGGTGGTACGCCCGTGCTGCAAGGCCCTACACCAATCGCTTCTGGTGAGCCAGTGCTCCGCGCAGAGACCTTTCGTTGCCCCACCAGTGTATCACAAATAGGTGTTACAGAAGGTCGCACGAACCTTACACTACTGTAAACGCGCAAGTGGGGGCATTACTGACCAAGGCTACGCTCGTTGGGGTACCCTCATGTATCCTAAGGGGCATACGCCACTCGTGAACGTGGCTCTGTACCTCACCGGCAAAATATTGTAAGAAATGTTTTTGGGTGCGCCGATGCCTACCATTCCATTGCGGAAATGTATCGCATGGTTTGAACAGCATCAACGCCACGTAAAGACTGAAAATATAGAAGGACTTAACCCCCCTGAGCGACCCGAATCCACTATTAAAACGAGGCCCCAGACGTGAGCCTTCTACTGTATCCTGAGTGTAACACATTGTGCACCATTAAGCCAGATACCAAACAATTTGCAGGTGACCAGAATGTACGAATTTCATGATACCCCACTTCTCTTACACTGTTTCAAAGGCGCGAAAAGATATTGACGCCATGTGGACCGTTTAGTCCGGCAACGTATGCGCAGAGGTAGTTGCCGATGTTGGCGGCTGCCAGCGAGCCAGCAGATGAAAAGAATGGCACCAACGACGAGCGTCGCCCCTAAACATAGGATTCGATCACTCTCAACTACATGGTCGTGGCACCGCGAACATTCGGGCCGCGCATAGGTTTTAGCATGCGGCGGCGCCGGTGAAAGCATCCCCACTGCATCTCTTGCTGTTGACGAAAAACGATCCGTCGGTCTCAAGCCTTATCGTCTCGCCCGCCATGAGACGGAACTCGTAGGCCTGGTTCTCTGGGAAAGCCACGGCCTCCTGATAACGAAACGAGCGAAATCAATCAACAGACCATTCAACCCAGACGTGGTTCAGTTCGGGTGGGGCAAGACGCTCTCTGTCGCAGTTACATAGCGTTGCCGCAGTCGATCCTACACTCTCAGGTGTTCGATATACTTGGTTTCGAGAATCAGAGAAGGTTTATCCCTGTATTGATGTCGGCGCACATTTCACGATAAAGGTCCCAAACACCAGCGGGAACGGCTCATTTTATTTGACATACTCTCCGCGTTATGGCGCTTCGTTGTAGTGGACAGGTTTCGCGGAATTTGGGTTCCTTGGGTCTTGAATTCACCTCTGGATTCAAAGAGGAACAATTTCCTTGGAAATATTCTATGATGAAGGTTCTATAATTGAGTGAACCATCATCTCTTGGGAGGGTCTGGCTATGCCTCAACTACGCGAAGACGTGTCTTGTGCGTTTGAAACTGACGCTTACCCCGCCACCGTTGCAATGTGGGTCTTGAACATGTGGAGTTTCAGTTGCAACCTCTCGCCAATGCAAACATCGATATGGCTACCGCGTATTTGTCGCTCTATGCGTGTGGTTCTATGATTTTAAATGTAGACCCACTCAAAAGACGAATATTGAATATGTCACGCACCTCGATACAATGAAATATGGTAACAATGGCAACACCTCCGGGGATGTCAACATTTTCACTGGCTGGTTTATCGTTAGGATCGCCACTTCGCTCGACGATTATCTCGATGGTTCTCTGCGTAGTCTGAATCGTCACAGCCGTGCCCAATGGTGAGTACGTCCGATCATACCGTGGGACCCAAGACAGCAACATATCACGTTGGAATGACCGTGCGTAACGAATTAGTTTGTACATCCTTCTCAAAGAGTTTTGATAACTCTTGTGGCGCCTAATTTTTAGCCTTTATTTTTCAAAAGGCACCGCACTCGTTGTCGAATCAAATGTTTATGATTCAACCGCTGCGGGGTCCAACATCATCATCACAATATGGAGCATGGCCTAGCTGGACCATGGATGTCCTCGTATCAACGGTGCTAAAGAATGGTCCGCATATCTCAATCGGTGGCTGTTGATGGCTATCGAGAAACCTAATCCGTTCGCACGCTTTCGAATCGCACGCGCCGAGGTATTCTGTGCGCGTAGTCACCTGCTGAAGAATCCGCACTGCGACCATCTCTCCGAGGAGCAACCCCTCCTGGCTGTCGAACCTCCAGTGGACCCCCAGCATTTGCCTGAACGTTGCAGGCACACAGGTTCATGATGAAAATCAATGTGAGGTAATACTTGCACAAGACCGATTCAAACGGCCGTAACCTCGTATGGAGGCGAGACTAGTCAAAGCGTGAAAGGTGCGGGCAGGTTTGATGGGTTCTTCATGATCCCTGCAAGTGCCATATCTCACAGGATCGGTTCATACCTGGCCATTGCGATGTTGAAAGCCAACTTGTTGATTTCTCCCTCGTATGTCAAGCACTCGCTGCCGATGTAGGGCAGAAGGTTCAGGCCTTCATCGTCAGGGTACACGGCGTCGTTGAAGCATTCAAGACCTCGCTCGACTCCGACAAGCGCCTGCGTATTTCGATGGTAGATCGCGGTATAGTATTAAGGGCAGTAGGAGTACATATGATTGCATTGGCCAATGTTCTAAATTACCGTGTCGAGCAGGAAACACGCGTGTCGATAGTACCATCCGACCGCGTTTCAGATGGCGCATCCCAACCTCGTCCTATAGTCTGCATCCCATTGCTACGAGACATCTGTCCGGACACCATTGCCCGATTGGTTTTACATTTTTTTCTGAAGACAGCCGAAGTCGTGGTGGGTGACGCGTTAAACTGACCTTGAGCACCGTCGCGAAGGCTCCGTTCTGGACAGAATGCCCAGACGGGTAGGATGGGTGTGTTGGTGATCCCTTCCTAGATGCCTGAAAAACTCAAGCGTCACCGAAGACCGGACGATATTCAGGAGTGTGGTTGTTTCGGCGGCAAAAAAAAAAGAGCATTGTTTTTGTCGGAAAAAACAGAGCATTTAGTCGTGTCCCAGATTGAGTTCGAAAGTGTCGACCGCGATCGCCTCCATGTTCGTGACGTTTACCCCTCGAAACATTTGTTGATGATATTGATCTGGTCTATCACACGTTCTCGTTTGGAAAAGTATAAGCAGGTGTCGATCAATGCCGTGCTGGGTATTGGGAGTGCACCTTCCTGACTTTAACGTTCGATCAGTGACGGCGACAATGCGCCAGCCGCATTAGTCAAGATTAGACTCGGTTTTTCGTTCATTGGTACAACCGTTCATTAGAAGACCCTCATCGGAGGGTGGAGTATAGGCCAGTAGTGTTCCCGAAAAACGTTTAACCAGAAGGACATCAGAGACAGTAAGCAGCCCAAAGCACTCATGCTCACAAGGCGAGAAGGTGGGGAACGATACCTGGACTTCCTCATGGCACACGGGCGCCTGACTGGTTCAACACCGGGTATTCGTTGCCAGCGTGTTTGTTTTCCAGTGTATCAAGCCGACGTCGCGGGCCGGGAATAGCTCCCCTGCACCTGGGCTGCATTATTCAGGCGGATATTTTAATCACCTGCGGCAGAAGATAGGTCCGCCCGCGCCTTCCCCCGCGCCCGGTGATCTCTCCATTCCGTGCCCGCACCCTCCTCAGCAACTTCTTGTTCTTGAGAATTGACTCGTCAAATTCTACGTCAAGGTTGCCGTAAAGGACGTTGTGGAGGGTGCCCGCGACCGCCTGGTCCGAGAAATATCACAGCAATCACGTTTTTAACAAAAGTGTAGCAGGTGGGTCAAAGCCTGAAGGAGGATCGGCACGGTTGCCATACGAGTCGAACTTAGATATAAAGAAACTTGACTAGCGTACCCTTATGTCCCCTCTGCGACGGCCACTAAAAAAGTTGCAACAAACTAAGTGCTGCCTCTGAAACGTGTTTCGGAGTCACACGCTAAGACTCATCGCCATTTGAAGGGTATATCAATGCCGGTAATGGAAGAAAGCCTCACCTCCGGTCGAGGGAACCTATGAACGTTCCATTTCTGGTACCATGACGACCTCTGGGCCAGCTCGGCGGTTCCTATTATCCTCATGGCGTGTGAAACGCCGTATGTTACAAAACCAGCCTGGCGGCCTTTCTCCTTGTACGGACCGTTAAAGCCATCTCGACTGATGGCTCCTTCCTCTAAAAGAATCAGCGCCGCTCGGTACGCCTCCCTGACAAGACAAGCACATTGTGTGATTATACGCTTAACGTGGTCCGGAATAGACGAGCTTGGTTAGAGCTCAACTACTGCATACGGACTCTAGCTTCCGTGAATATGATCCAGATCTAGAGTACGTGACACGAATAACATAGCCTTGAGTAGGCGGTTGAGTGGTTCGAACACATCTATTGACGAGTTCTACAAGTGTGCTAGCGCCTTTAAGTCAAACAGTTTAGATTTCACAAAAGTCTTCGACTGAGGGACTAGCGAGTGTCGTAGGATCTATAAAAACGTTTGTGACTGGTTGTTCGTCAGGTGCGCATTGGATAGCCGCACTTTCAGGGTGCTGGTTCAGCAGCGGAGCTCTTCCAGAGAGCAGCCCCATAATCCATATATTGGTGATTTTTGCCGTTGAATACTTCGGCGATGAAGGATTTCGATCGCTTTGAGTTACGGTGACTGCCACCGCACAACTCATACTGAGGAAATCAAGGCCGTATTGGTAGCAGTCTGCCGAAGCGGTTCAAATAACCCCCCCCACGTCGTTAAAAAGAACGTACTCACGTGTTTACGGTGTCGGAGGTGACCAGCTTCGACATATCACGGGAGTTGCGGATGTACCGTTTTACGGGGTCTTCCTCCTCCGGCATTTCGGGCATACCACCGTTCTGACGGGATAGCGAGGGGAACGAGAGAAAGAGGGCACCGGTGGACATGAAGATCACATACGCCACGCAGCATGCAACGATAAAGGAAGCACTTTATCGCGAATTGATATCGTGGGTGACAGGGCTCGTTGGGCTGAGATCGTCGGAATGCCAGATTCTTGTTTCAAAAATTATGAAGTTTTGTATTATGTGTTAGCCATGGGGTTGTTCATCGGGTTGCATATTTTTCGGTTTTTGCAAACAAAAAAACAAGTTTTCTTCTGGGTGAGGTATGCAGTATATAATCAAGCCAACACTTGCAGAAGTGAAGTATCGCGCACCTGCAGCGTAGAATGCGTCTCACCGAAGTCACGACAATAGAGTTTGCACCAACCTCGATATATATGCACCGGCCGTCCGCTGTTCGGCGGCCCAATGGTTGCGATCCATATCTTCGACATCATGTAAAAGGTGTACACATTTGTTGTTGACGCATGCAAATATATATTCAGTGAAAAAGTCCTTACCTCACCCTCAACGAGCCTTCCCAAATAAATGTACAGTTTTTCCGACCTGCAATCCCGCTCCCACATTATTATGCGTCGTAAACCACAAAATCTGCACAAATGGCTTTAAATTGATGTTTCGTGATTATATAGCCGAGGAAGAACGACAGTTTGAAGTATCACAGACAAGCTGATTTACCCGTATTTTAGTGTCTGGAACGTGTCGAGTTATCGCTATCGGTGCCATTGCCATAATCGATAGCTGGGTACGACTTCTCTGCGCCTTGGCTAACCTGTATATAGAGCCATTCGTCGTAGTCGGACATATAGTCTACTCCGGGCGCAAACGTCGCCTGCCTAGGAGTCACCGTAATGGAGTCGATGGTGAAGTCCTTGATCAGTAGCTGTTTCAGGAAGAACCAGGGGGCACAAACACACGTTCAAGGGGAACATTGCTCAGCACGGCATCTTCGTCAGGCAGTTGACGTGTTGCTAGACATTCGTCAAATATACATACGAAGTATGCTTATGAGGAACCCCGGACCCCGACATTAGGACACAGCGTCAAAAACAGTCAAAACAGAACTCCACAATCGTTGATCATTAGCCCCTTTAACAAGTGACGCGAACGCATTCCGCTTGGGGTACCCACCGCCCGCTGTACAACTTCACGACAGCGTGATGACGGGGCATGGTACGCCTAGAGAACAGTCGAACTTTGAATTTCGAAACGGGACTTTTGCTAAATCATGCGCGCTAGACAACTTTACAGAGAATTTCTTGGCACACTCGCCCACCCTGAACAAGCTGATACACTGAACCTGGGAGACGAAGGGCCCCTCCTCCACACCGACGGCCGTGTTCCTGAACAATTGTGACTGCGGATCCGGTCTGCCACTAGAGTCGACGGCCACCATGTCCATACCGGCAAAGCCCGACATGGTGGCCAAGTTGTCTGTCCATCAACGAAGTTGAAGGTTTTCGAGGGAATGCAAAACCCTTGAATCTGTCGGTGTTGCATGAATCGCTTTGAGCGAGATGTGTAGGATGCATGCTTAATATTTAGTGATGTGTGACCGAGCGGCAGCATTGGGTTTTGTTTATGGAGTGGTTTGCTGCATTAACTGAGAGATCCAAAACACATGCGTGAACAGAGCCTATTTTTTTGGCTTAGCACTGGCTAAGGCCTACACCTGATGCATACAAACCAAATATTTACGTGGTCCATCGAAGCACCTACATACCTGCTATGAACCAACAATAACTAGAATTACAAAACTGCTAAGGCGACCACACAATGATCGGTACTATTTTCACAACATGCCGTTGTTTGGCCAATTCGCACAGGGCGTCTCGGGTGATTGAAGTGAAAGTTCGTTTAAGAAGCTTAGCCTTGGTCTACCTGGGTATCTCAGGGCATACCATAATGACTAATATAAGTACATGCTGCAACTCCGGTACGAGGACGAGTATTACGCACCTGCCGCCATGACGGTTGCCTCGTCTTCACCATATTGGGAGAACGGCACGTCTCTCGTCAGAGCCATCCAGTACACCTCCGCCAGGTTAGCTGCCTGAACGACAAGGACGCATGACGCTGTTGAGGGTAATGGACCGTTCAAAATTGAACCCAAATCAAATGTATTCCGAGAACATTCATGATCGAAAGACGGAGGCGAAGAGGCAGCGATCGATGTCTATCGTGCAGCATCAGTAGTGCTGTCGGATCACCCGGCTTATCCTGCACGCGACATGCGCCCAAGGGTTCAATAGGTCGAAGTCGCTATTAGGGACTCTTAGCGCGGGGATTCTGATGTACTCTCGCGCGATGGTATCTGCTGCACGTCTCGTTGTCACGAGGGGACCAAAAATATACTTGTTGGATGCGCTTTGCCCGCACGTACCATAGTGCAGTTCGTTAGTCATCCCAAAGTACGGGTTGTAGTTCTTGAGCCAAACAATGGTTGTGACCGGTTGAGCTCCACCACACCGTGGAACTATAGGTTACTTCGTTGATTTACGGGTGTATTGGTTCCACAAAAACTAGGATAAATGAACGTCGACCGAGCTGCACGAATGGACGTGTTCGAGGGCATATTTCCGGTGATGTAAATAAATCCTCGCGCTCGGAGCTCAGAGTATTCAGCCGCCCTCGTAGTGCGGCATGACGTTAAATTCTGGGTCATCGGACGGTAGGGGTTGCCCTTTTTCAGCCAAGAAAAGGAACACCCGACCCCGGTTGGACTCCTAAAGTTAGAAACTGAAGGTAAATGTCAAATATGTTTACGGGTATAACTTGATTTGGGACTAGGGCGCATGGTCGGGTTGCGCGAACGACTGCCTTTGATTACATCTCTATGGTGATGGTGTTGTTGGGAAACGTTTGAGAATCTCTCGTGCACCTCTACTTCCTTCCGTGGGATGGCTTTAGACGGTGTCACGAGTTACAGCTGCCCAAGCTGTGAAGATTGCAAGGAATACCCACCTAATATCCACCTATAGTGGCGTTGCCGTTTATGACCGAACTTTACAGTGAAGATACCGGTTGCGTGAATACGGCGACCAGAACGCTTTGCGCGTCGACGATCCCCAGCTCACCAGTTCTTCGGAGTTGAGCGCTGGCGCGATTGGGATGCTCAAGGCAGCACTGTAATTATGACGGCCAGTAAAAGAAAGACGAACACGTAGAACGAAGAGGGTGGGGAAAGTGTTGAGGCATTGCGAACGGCAGTTGATCACCTTGATCGTGAATAATTTGGCGAACATTGAACACGACGAAACGCGGAACATTGTCCGCGACGATTTGCCGACAATGCCACGAAATGGCCCCACCAATCATATGATTGAGAACTGGCGAGTAGCGAGCGAGCATGCCGGAGTGAAGGCATGACGTGAACACTGCACCGAGCGGAAACGACCGCATGGTGAAGACGATCACGGACGTTGGAATGCATGAGGTGAGACACAAATTGACTAAAGTATACGTAACAACCGATGACTGGGACTCCCTTCCGAGATGTATACAAAGTACGGGTCGTGCCAACCTTTTTACGACGGGTAAACAATCACCATATATACATATCCGAAGAAGCAATACAATTATTATGTATTTCACACGGTATTGTCACACTCATCACGTGCAAGTGAAACCGTAACACATCCAGAGCTAGCATCGAGAGGCTTGTTTGTAGACGTGTTAACGGGTGTACATTGGCATCGCTTTGAGGTACACAAAAACGTCGACATAGACCACCACGATGGTCCAAGTACCTTCGCAGATTTATTCTTCCACTACTCCAGGCGGCGTACCTATTGAGGACCACGTCGTACGTGGCAATACCGTACGGGATCGTTTCAAAGTAACTGAGTGATCACAACCCCGAGACGTCAATTTTTCGAGGTTGGATAAAACTCGACGAGGGGTGAGTTTTTAAAAATATATTAATTTTCATATTATATTGCTGAATGATACTGGCGACAAAACATTGTGGCAACTACCTGCGCAGAGAAGGGATTGCACCTGTTGCCACGGCATGTCTACGATGTGGAATAACGTAAACATTCACCGGAGATAAAAAGAAAAAGCTGCCGCAAATACAACTAACTATCAACAATTACCACCTAACTACCTACAAACTACCAACAACAACCAACGACCGCCAACCACAAACACTGACACCAACACCAACACCACCACCACCATCGCCACCACCAACAATAACGACACCACGACCACCACCACCACCACTACCATCACCAACAACAACGACAACAACAACAACAGAAATGGGCTATCTCTTCGAATAGGGGACTTTGGAGGCGACAAGAGCCTCCACCAGTACGACAACAGCCCTCAATGGACCCTCGTTCGCGACACATTGGCTGTTCGGAAAGCATGTTGATGAATCAGCTCTTAAGATAGTTTGTGCCCATGAAGTTGGTAACTACACAGGAAACCCCGTCAAAAACACCTCGGTGGCAGTTTACGCTGACAGCAAAGCATCCTGGCACTCTACTTCGATGACACTCCCAGACAAATGGGGAGGTTATCCGTATACTCAATGCTTGAAGTACAACGAAATATGATTTTCGCAGGCAAACCCCAGCTGTGTGGAATGAGGTGCTACAGGCGTCATCACCGGTACGTTCATTGACAAAGCGGGAGTGAATCAGTCAATGAAATTCCTGATGGTGCTTGTGCCCGGTTTCGGATGTAACCCCTTCTCGATGTCTCAGACTTGGACACAACCTCTTCTCCGTGCCTCAGACGATGTCCCACGGCACCACCACTACGTTCGAGGTCGAGACTTCACGCATGAAGACGGGCAACAATATTCTCCCTCAGAAACACCCGGCAGGACCCCGCGACCTTTGATTCGTTTCACAAGGACTTAGATGCACAAGAGATAGCCTTACACGCGACAAAAACCAACAACGCTTAAAACAGCCGAAGCGGTATAAGACACATCATCGATGAAAGCAATCCGCCCCCCGGACAAGGCGGATGCGACGGGACGCACTTCGTCGGGCGAGTGTGGGACTCAGACGTCTGTGTAGTAGGGAAAACACCCAGCGAAGATCAAAGATACGGTAGGATTAAGGCTACGGTAGGGGGGTAACCCTAATTTTCACTCCGAGGTCAAAACCAAAAAAGGGTATACGTCTTAAATCAAGGCTACGGTAGGACAGTACTCCCAATTATCACTCCCGGGTCGAACCAAAAAAGGCTATACCTGCTACGGTAGGGGGGTACCCCTAATTTTCCCTCCCTGGTCAAAGCCAAAAAAGGCTTCAGAAAAGCCGAAAAGGGTGTACCTCTAGTACTGTACCTATATTTGGCTTTGACGAGGGAGTGAAAATTGGGAGTACCCTCCTACCGTAGCCTTGATCGTGGCGCGGTCGCTTGAAAAAAAATGACCTTTTTGCAGTGGGTCGGAATCACTCGCGCGAGTGTCGCCCATGAACCTTGGCGGTCTTGCGCTTTCGTTATGATTTCACGCTATGCAACATCAACCCGTAACGGAATGGTAAACTACGCCGCGCAGCAACAAACACCTCTGACATCCTTTTTTTACCCCGTAATTAGGTAGTCGCTCGTGCGAGTGTGATATGATGGCTCAAATCCAGTAGCGAAAATGAGGGATTGAACATGTATTCACACCCCTCTACGGTACCCTTGTCGTCCGAGGACACCCGACTACAGCCGGCCTAAATCTGAGCAATTATTTCCGGCTGGTCTACACCGATCTCATGGGGGGAATTTCACTTGTTTCAGCACTGGCAGGCTTCGACGACGTGAGCGAGATCACCGAGGAGTTCACCAGGTTCTCAGAAGTATTTCTCATCCACAGGATAAACGGAAAACCAACATAATGGATCACTCGAGACAAAAAAAATCAAGCACGTTCGGGACATCGGCGAGCAAACGCGAAAAGGACCCGAGCGGGTTATTGATCGCGACGCTTGGGCTGATTGGACGGACACCGCACCACTAACAAGCCGTTCAGAGGCGAAGATAATATCGACAGTATTGGAACAAGTTTTATAAATGTCGGGGTAGGGGGACGGGGGCGTTGCAGTGACACGTCGTCCAAAGAAATGGGAACCTGGAGTAGCAAGAACATCTACGGCCTAGAGACAGTGTCTCCCAGGGAAAATAAATCTGAGACCATCACAGGAACATCGTGTTATATCTATACCACCACTACTTGAGTATCCCATCAGCTACACATCCATCACTGCGACGTCTTGATCATGCCCGTCAAAGTGTCAATGACGCAACGTAGTAAGGGAGAGGTGGCACGTTTGGGTTAAACACTTTCTGATCGACGTCTTATCAGCACAAAGTCATCGGAAGAGCATTCTGTAATTTGTTGCACACGTATTTGTTGTACAAACAGCTCATGCGCTTGCTAGATCGTATTGCACTCTCACTCTCGTGAAAGTAAGGTTTCGGGTATCATTGTCTTAAGCTCCTCGAACGAGGAGCCCCCAAAGCAAAAATAGGCGCCTCTTTACCAGAGCGTGCGTTACACGCATACAAATCCCATCAGCTACACAACATCCATCACTGTGCCGTCGCCACCTCGAACATCACCGGCGAAACGGAAAACTGAAGTGGCGAGTTCAGCAATGAAGCGGCGCAACGTTCAGCGAACCAAGGCACGGAGAAAGCATATTCGAGTCCGAGCGCCAGCAAGGTAGTTTAACCACTACCAGCGCAATCTCGTTGCCCCTTGACATCGGCATTCTAAGCGCAAAATGAACAGCCATTGACAATTTCATATTTTTAACAATATAAACGTTGAAAAATCCGTGCAATTTTAATTTTTCATTGAGGCCCCGCATGCGTACGAAAATAGCGAAAGCTATCGAACACAACACTGGTACCTGGCGGGCCCAGCCATGTCGGTGGCGAGACCTCCAAGGGGATTGACCAAGAAGCCGTCGTCTTCTCCGGCTGGCACTTGCTCGCACGTGTCGAAGTCGCCTTCCGAAATGCATTCAATTAGGGCTGCAAAGGCGCCGGGGTCAACCTGAAGTGCATCACACACGAACACATCGACACATAAATGACATATCACGAAGTCGCGCTTTTTACGCCTCGCGACATGTTGATGTGGTATATGATTGGCATATATTCATGAAAAATGCACGCGATGATGCCGCCTAACTGGCATAACGAGGCCAGTTGTTCTTTACGGCGACCGCACCTGTCCTAGATCGTCGTGGGGCAGCGACTTGTGGAATGCGGCCGCCGATGAATGGTCTCCGTTATTGAAATGCAGCGTTCCCTCAGACGCCGTGAACTCCGTATCCGCCCAATCGATCCGCTGGGTCAACACGTTGGCCGCTCTATCGGCAGGCTGTGAGACACACGGCACCATAGGAGGGGTATCATAGATAAGAACAACGACGAAGTTGAGAATGCTCTAATTAAGATAGATGGTGAATATATCTGACGCCATAGGCAACGCACTTAACACATGTACACATCAAAATGATGTAAAGAACCGCTGTGGATGCAGCCGGGTCACGGCCGATGCCATACTCGATATTCGCGACAACATGTTGGATCCTCACGAATGTTTTCCATTCGTCGGCATGTGGCAATGAACCAGAACAATCCGCCGCTTGGACACGGATGGTGGCCATAGAAGTAGCCAGGTGTTCGTGGCTGAGTATAATGGTGCGGTGAACATATCAGACCTAGGAACGGGACAACACTTGCCATTTCGAATTCCGATGAATCTGCTGTGGTGTCCACCTCGAAAAACTACAAACCCCAACCTCACAATTAACTACGGACAACTACGTATTGGAACCTGTATGGTTTGAGTGACATCGACGTGGTGTTTCCTGTCCTCATCATCCACGGCAACAGCCGAGCCACCCACGGCAGGTGTGCCGTTGATTGTAAGAAGTTTCCTGGTCCCCTAGCTTGAGGAACTACGTCAACATCTCACCGTGAAAATGACTTCTAAGGCAGTCGTTCGCGCAACCCGACCATGTTTTACTATGCCCTAGTCCTGAAAACAAATGTTACTCGTAAAGGCGTTCGAAAAAACGGTAATTCCTCACTTGTGGAACTCGACCGCCCAGAGGTATACCTTTTGTTCGCGTAAACAGGTAGGTGTAATTCGAAGAGGCAGCCCGTCGCTGTTGCTACTGTTGTGTTGTTGTTGTTGCTGCTGTTGTGCTGCTGGTGTTGTTGTTGTTGATGTTGTTGTGGTTGTTGTTGTTGTTGTTGGATGACCCAGTCATTGAATCGGAATCCATGTATAACATTTTCGGTGCAATACTGGCAGCTTTTGGTCGATGTTAAAAATCCCACGGGGTCGGGTGACGCCATCAACATCACAGCGGCGTGCGGCATATTTTGTATCGCATTTCGAGGACCAACGCCCGAATGGGTGAGATGGACCGTAACGTGACCAAGTCCGGCGGAAAGATGTTTTATCATGGCCGGGGGTTTTTGTTAGGGTGTGAGCCTCCGCAACTACTACACTACCCGAAATTATACCGTCTCGGTTGGCTATGTCCACCGCACCTGGTCCTGCAGGCGTCACATCGGGTCGACATGCTCATTCATCCCAATAAAACGGCAGCTTTCGATGCTGGGGTTGTAACGTGCACCGCTGGTAGGGACAGCTCGCGCTGTCATTAGTTGCCACGGGAACTGAACGGCGCGCCGGCTAGCTCTGGATTGAGAACGTCATTGAGTTTAATTGGCACAGTAAATGTAATGGAATGCGAGGGAGTCCGGGGAACTTGAGGCATATGTTTCCCCATCCGCCGAAAAAAATAGAAAACAATATATACACGGTATTTCGCGGGTGTGAGCGAGCTTCGCTTCGGATTATGCATGTATTGAGGTAGTTATCTCGTTTAATTAATATATTGCCAACTACAAACGGAGTGCCTGCCCTTTTGTTCCCGGCCGATGCATAAAAGGGACGACGTCGACTAATCAGCCGCGCGCTGTCCATGCCCTAGACCATCGTTAAGGTGGCAATGGCTGAATGTCATTTTGAGGAATGATGTCATGGGGCTATACCGGAGAAAGTGTACCAGGATAAATATTTGCGGGTGATTGTGACATCGTTGTTGCGGAGAAGGCAACAAAAAGTGTCAAATGCGAATACTTCGTGCATTCCCGACATGTCGCATATCTTGTTGTCGTCTCCCTCTAA
Source organism: Undaria pinnatifida (assembly GCA_012845835.1). NCBI lineage: Eukaryota > Phaeophyceae > Laminariales > Alariaceae > Undaria > Undaria pinnatifida. The sequence continues at coordinate 11,503,361 of JABAKD010000025.1, read as the reverse complement.
GCAGGAAAGACGATTCTATGGCCCATCCCACCCAAGCCATCCATCAGCGTTTGGGATCTTTTAGCATGAAAAGGAGCCCAATATCCCACATAACATGGCCTCGAAGGCATTCCAATTCGCGCAATCGGAGGACGAACATATAATTGCGCTGTTAATAGTGATGAAACATATACATATACACACCCTGTTGACCCTGGTAGCTACACTGTAGTTGCAAGGGGAGTCGCCGACCTATATCCTCAATGAGGACACACAACCCATAATACGCGCGATCGGAGTATCACACACAGCTTGCAAAGATGAGTTTCGACAAAATATTCGATCTCACAGCTGGAGTGTATTTTAACTTTTAGAATATATATATACATGAAGGGATGTCTTCTTGCTACAACCGTCAGATTTCTGTCCTTCAATGATTTATAGTTTCCGCGCACATATTCAAGTCCCCCCCACCCACCGATTCCTCTTGTTCAAACGCCCCACCTGAAACCAAATTTTGCTAGAGTAATAAACACTACCAGCTAGCTGATATCACGTCAGTATCTTTCTAGCCATACATGACATAGCTCCAATTCATTTCTGCCCCCCACACACAATTTATTATTATTTTTTTGGTCCCCACTTTTTTGTTGGAACGCCCCGCCTACAATCTAAATCTGCCAGAGTAACAAACACTTCTACGAAACGGACATATCACGTCATTATACTTTCTAGCCATCTATGACGTAGCTTTCATTAGCACCCCCCCCCCCCCCCCCCCCTCCCAGCCCCAACGCTCCCTCCTGCCCCACTTCCAGCACGATCGCCTAGACCTAACACCCACGTCTATAGCAAGCCCCACATATATATATGCGAAATGCGCGCGATCGGAGTATCACACACAAGCTTGTAAAGAATGTTTTGACCAAATCTTCGATCTCACAGCTACAATGTATTATATATTATATGTGACCTAAACCTCTTGAAAACCCTTTCCCTCCCCAACCCCACCCGCCTTCTTTTTTTCCCGTTGGAACCCTCTTGCTCAAGCGCCTCACCTAACACCAAAATCTGCCAACACTTCTGCGCACTTGAAATCACCTCATTACCTTTCTAGAGCCATTTCTAGAGCCACCCATCCCGCTGTTGCAATTCACCCCACCCCCCCCACCCCCCCAATGCCCCTCCCTTCCCCACCACCGGCAGCATCGCCTAGACCTAGCACCACGCGTATAGCAAACACCTACATCTAGGAGACATTATGTGAAGAAAATAAAAACGCCCCCCCCGCCCCCCCTTCCCCTTCCCCCCCCCCACCCCCACCCCCTAGAACGCTCCGCCCTCTCCTCACTGGTTGTACGAATTACAGGATTGGATTTATAGTTGCCACGAACAGATTGAGATGCTCCCCCTCCCCCCGCTCCCTCTTGATCAAAACCAGGCCCCAAAATCCGCCCTCCCCTCAGCGGCTGTTCGACTTACAGGATTCACTCAATAAACTGGTGCATTTCCTTCCACAGCTAGCTGTCAGATTTTGTTCCACTCAAAAACGGGTTTTATAGTGTCTCCGCGCACAGCCTGACTAACACCACCCTGTTGATCGTGATAGCTACACTGTGATTGCAAGGGGAGTCGCCGACCTATATCCTTAATGAGGACACACAACCCGTAATACGCGCGATCAGGCTATCAGACACAGCTTGCGAAGATTATTTTCGACACAATTGTCGATCTCACAGCTGCAGTGTATTTTCAAATATATAAAATATACATTATAGTTGGTAAATATATCGTACTAACCCACAGCAGTTCCACACGCAAGGAGCTCAAACGGTAAAAAAACACACGTTTCGGGCCGCGAAACGTGCATATTCTACATGCAGTAGTTGTGAGAGATGGCTCCGGTAGGGGTCCAGCATCAGGTTCTGAGCGCTCCTAACACGAGGTTATTTTAATAGCATTTCACCGTTAAAAAGACTTCGTTCGGAGATAAAAGACTTCGGAGGCATTCGTTCGCACAACCCGAACAGGTATCTAGCATGCCTTGGTAAAAAATAAATAAAAAAACGTACGTACTCGTGAAATTTTCTTGGCTAGTAGTGACTACTAACCGGTAGTTCCTCACTTGAGGAGCTGAATCGGACAGGTCCATTATTGGTCAATCCAACAACTGTTAACTGCAACCCGTACCGCGGGATGACTTTGGTGTTTTCAGAAAATGCGACTTTATTGGATTCCAACACCCCTCAAAATAAAAAGTGATATGTACCTGGGCCTAGACCTGAAGTACGAGTACCATGAAATTGTCGTTACAGGTGGTGTTGCATGGTCGTAAAGGTTTGCTGACCGGGAAAACATGCAAATATGTATACCAGGTATATATTCGCTTAGCGCAAGAACGTATATATGTTGCGCCGCAATGACAGCTAGGTCGTATTGGTCCGGGCAACACCTCTATGCACCTGCTGGCGTGGTGTGCCTTGTTCGCGATAGGTCTGAATAGAAAAGCACATGCCTGCTTTATATCGGTTCGGTACCGCGCCGGTTCAGTCGGCACAGATGGGCAGGCGGCCCATTTAATTATAGTAGATAGTGTGTGCGAAATCGACTAACAATCGACGCCATAACTTTCAAGGCTTAGTCGTTGGAGCGGCCATCGCAAAGAAAAGTGCTTGTTTCGTGAACCATTTTGGAACAGGATTACACAATTCGCCGTCGGTTCACGCACCCATTGGTTGTGGTATCGGTAATACCTGGTACCTGGCATTCTAGTCCCAATGACAAGTTGGTGTGGGTACAACGTCCTCCTGACTGTGTACACCGACCGTCCAACCGGTGTGGTACTGCTGTGCTGCGATTAACCCGGTGGATCAGTAGGCGGATGCATCAATCGGGCGGTATTTTTTAATATGTGCGAGGCACATGCCGTACGTATGGAATACGTTATTTGTTTTCCTACAATATTAACGTCATCACCACTCGAGTCTAAACCCTTCTTGCAATTTTTGGATGGTTCGATTTTATCAGGATTAAATTAATGTAATACACATAAATGTATACATAGAGAAGACTATACGACATTCGTATTACTAACACAAAAAAATTTTAGCATACTATTTGGCAACCATTTCGATCATGGTGCGCAGAGTGACCGGCTTTCTCTCCTCCTTCCCCTTTGCCGCCTCGGTACGGCACGATGCGAGGCATGCACTGGCAGTTTTGTAGCGAATGGGGGGTCTTTTTGGCGGGTGTAGCGTCTCACCCTCAAGGCGTAATACGTTGCTGCTGCTGCGTGTGGCCGCGAGTCCAAGGCGTGACGGTAGAGTTGGGTAGTACGTCGTTCGTTAGGCATTTTTTTAGTTTTTTTTCTCACACTTTTACTCTCCAGCTTCTGGACATGCCGTGGTCACAAGTGTCGTCCCTTTCCGCCCCCGGTTCTTGCCTTCAATTTTTATCACGCATAATGTTCCGCAATCCGACTGCTCGTCGACGTTTTCATCGAATGATGCTAACGCACGCTCTCGCGCTTTCCGCAAGTCCGTTTATGCACAAGATAATGTCCCAACGAGTTTATACGAGTATGCACTCGGCGGGGCTCGAACTCACGAAACAGACCTATACCAGGCTCGAGGATAACCTGATACGTCACCGGGGCGATCGGTATTCTCGAACTCACGAAACAGACCTATACCAGGCTCGAGGATAACCTGATACGCCACCGGGGCGATCGGTATATAGACATGGTCACCTACGATTCGCACGTCTTTGAAGGCAGCAGCGGCAGAGCAGCAATCCTCAATCAGGATGCTCGTGCGCGTAGGCAGGTGCCACCAAGAGCCACACTACATCGCAGTCTTGGTTTGAGTGGAGGAAACTACGCCATTAGGAGGCTGGATTCGACGACAAAGGAGGAGGGTGAATGAGCGTCGGCAGGCGGGGAAGAGACGGATTCAACTCTTCTTGAACGAGATCTTTGGTTGCCAGATCATCACCGCAAGCTGGGAGGAGCGTTTGGTTTTTTGGGACAGGGGAGAAGGGGGAGTGACTGCAATTGAGCGTCAACGATAGCAAATGCGAACGAGCGGGCCGAGTAGGCGAAGGCGATGAGGCGGCCATGGAGAACCACAGCAGGAGGATGGCACACGAAGACCCACGACCCGCACGCACATCACGACGATAGCAGCAATCATATTTTCTCAGGGTTTAGATACGAGGCAGTAGAACAACATGTTACTCATGTCACTGGTGTTTGTAAATTTGGTGCAGTTGTGTATCATGGAAAACGACCCCCCCCCCCCCCAATTTTCAATTTTCAGGCACAGGGGTCGTAGCTCAGAGCTGCGCTGCAACCTGTCAGATCACTCGGAAAGACGGGGCGATCATTGATATTTTTTATGGTGGTTCTTGGTTCGATTGCTTTTTTTCACCGCATGCCCGGGGGTCATCACTCTGACAGCACTCCAGGCCGCAGGCGCGGTCGTCTGTGTTCACGATTACCGTGCGGTTCATACGGAGCAATCAGCCCCACCGCTGTAGTTTGTAGCCGCGAGTTGGTTATTTTTGGGAACGGGGGAACTCTATGCCGTAGCTAGAGTGGATACCCGCGGCCGTGAGAGTTCAGTTTTCACATTGGATAACTTCACTCGTGCGGTTTCGTAGGGGGAGTTTTTAGGCAGGAAAGAGTGGTATTTCCCGGACGAATTTTCATTTCGTTTGCTTTTTCGGGTCTTCCTACGGCTCCAGCACCTTTGTATGACCACGGACTCTACATGTTTGACCAACGTTAATGTGAGGCAACAACAAACAACAACAAGAACAACAACAGCTTATCATCGTCTTGGGACGTTTATCAACCTTCCCATGACCGTGCGTGATAGTCTATATATATCGTAAGGCTGCCCTGACTCCTTCGCCTTGTTTTTGCGTTCTATCTCCATTGGCGACTGATTCTACGCCCCCCCCCCCCAAAAAAAAAAAAAAAACAGCGATATTCTTTTAGAACATTTAATGGATGCGCGACATAACACGATACATATGACAACAAAGCTTTCAAATATTTTCCTGTGTGCAAAGGTTCATCGATCAGTTCTGGGTGAATTGCGGTGTAGTTTTTCAGACGCGAGTAGTGAGACGTAGTATTTAACAGTGTGGACCTGGCATGTCGTAGGGTGGCTCCTGACTTCACTATATTTATAACTTTTCGTCCGGAGGCATTAATTTGGTCGTCAGCTATGATCTTACTGTTTCAATTTTTTTCTCACTTCTACTTTCCAACTTCTGGACAGGCCGTGGGTGGTCACAGGTATCGTCCCGGTTTTTTCCTTCCATTTTATATCGCCCATTGGCAGGGGTCACCAATCCCACTGCTCGTAGGGTTATCGTCGAGTGTTGCTTACTCACGCTGTCTCGCTTCTCACAAAATAAGCGCGCACAAGCATGAAAGCCTCCGGATTTATACGTGTATGCACTTGGGGGGACTAGAACGCACGAAACCGACCTATACCAGGTACGAGGATAGCCTGAAATGCCACCGGGGCGACCAATATGGTATAATCAAGTGTACCACTCGGTGATTTCTCCCAGTGGTATTCCTCCTACATCAGAGATTTGATCGTCCTGTCTTTTGACCAAGTGACCACGGGCTTGAGTATGCTAGTTAATATGAGAAAAACAATCAATGCAATCCCCTCACTTCGTGTTTTTTGTTTCCCGTGCCAAACGGTTTCCTGCCTCGGTAAGAGGTGGAAACAAGATATGGCGAGGAAAATCCAGCATCATTTTTAGATGCTGTGTATACACCCACACTGCATACATGATGGAACCGACAAGTTCATCGACTTACGGCTTGATCGAACTCGGGCAATTACTCACATTAGCTACGGCCACTCCATCAACTAGTCTACATGTGAAACAAATGCTGAATCAAGCAACTCATTAAAGAGTTGGTGCTTAATCGCATGGCCATTCGCAACAGAAAATCACTGTCTGTGGCTATTCTTTGTTCAAACCTACCTTCCCTTGGACGAACTTTTTCAGTGAACCGATTGCAGCGACGTAGTGGGCCCCTTGCCAGATTGCAGCAGAACAAATAAAAACAAATTCGAATCTCGGTATCGTACTATGCTTGGAGGGATGTATGCCTACCTTTGTGTCAGATAGGTGTTTGCAAGCACAACAAAACCTATTAATTATACAAACAAAAGCATATCATATTCTATCAACTTCGATTTGAATCGGAATGCACGAGATCGCAACTAGTCTTGTTATCGTCAACTACGCTGCACTAAGCATGCAATCCAGCTACTAAACCTATAGAATTATCTTTCTTGCTCCGAACCATGCCGGAGTTGTCCACCGCCTAGAGGACCGCGAAGACGTGAAAGGTTGAGCCAACGGCTGTGTGTAGTTTATCTTTATTTATGTGTGGTTAACATCACGACAACCGCTGGAGTTTTCAAGTTTTTCCTCGTTCAGTGACGTTCAATCGTGCTTGCAAACGAAAGAGCGATGGCGTACCCGAAAGCTTGGCTAATACGGAAACATTCGGCGTCGGAATAAACCTGATTGCTCGGTGATTTTTCTCTCTATCTATCCAGTAGCCCTGCACGTTACGAACGAAACCAGGTCGGGAAAAATAAGTACGACATTCATTCGCAGTTGGTGTACATTGCTACGTGTACACCATTTATGACGAATAATCGATTAGCTTTCGAACATGTAGCTATTAGGCCTGCGGCAAGGTAAGTAAGAGGAGTAATATATACGTTACGTGAATGTATACGTATAACAAATATAATACACTCCAGCTGAGATTTTGTCGAAACTCATCTTTGCAAGCTGCGTGTGATACTCCCCTCGCGCGTATTACGGGTTGTGTGTGTCTTCATCAAGGATATAGGTCGGCGACTCCCCTTGAAACTACAGTGTAGCTATCAGGGTCAACAGGGTGATGTTAGGCAGTCTGTGCGCGGAAACTATATATCACGTTTCAAAGGTGGACACTATCTGACAGCTGTGGAAGGAAATGCATCAGTTTATCATGTGAATCCTGTAAGTCGAATAACCGGTAAGGGGAGGACGGAGTTTTAACGGACGCGGGGGCCTGGTTTTGATCAAAAGGGCGGCGGGAGGGAGGGAAGGGGGAGAGGGACACGGGGGGCAGCATAATTTGTGCGTTGAAACTATATATCCTTGTTGTGGGGGAGGGTGTGTGTGGGGGGGTTGGGGGCTAAGGGCTTTAGGTCGTGTAGATGTAGGGTTTTTCTATACGCGTGGTCCTAGTTCTAGGCGATGGTGCGGGTGGTGGCGAAGGAGGGTGCGTTGGGGGCGTGTGTGGGGGATTTGCAGCAGCGGCATGGTCAGGTGTGTGGAAATTGCAGCAGCGGCATGGTCGGCTCCAAAAAGACAATGAGGTTATATCCAGGGCGTGGAAGTGTCTATTACACTGGCGGATTTCGATATTAGGTGGGGCGTTTGAACAAGAGAGAGAGAAGGAAAAATAATAGCGGGGGGATTGGGTTCAAGAGGTTTAGGTCACATATAATGATCGGAGTATCACACACAGCTTGCAAAGATGAGTTTCGACGAAATCTTCGATCTCAAAGCTGGAGTGTATTTTAATTTTTATCATAATATTAAAATATACTCCAGCTATGAGAGCACACATTCTAGTCTTATCTTCTATAAATAGGAGTGGTGTAAAGATAGCGAAACAGCCCGGTGCAGCACAACGAACGGTGTATGTGATTCAATACACTCAGTAGGTTGGTACCACAACGTGACCACAATAATATTCATCGTTTGGAAATGTTGCCGTGACAAAAAAACATATATTCGACACGATATGACCATCTGTGCGACTCCGTACGAATAGCCGTGTAATACGTCTAAAAGCGATCATAAGACATAGTTTGCATGTGCGATGCTGTTGTTCTTAGCACGTTCTTGTCTCTGTCTTAGTAGTGGTAAATTAACGACCCAAAAGTTTTTTGGGTGGCCTCCTCGAAAAGTTTCGGGACTGCAGTGTTGAGTGTTAGATGATACTGCTGCTGTACCACCGCACGGCCGGTAGGAAGGTTTATTTTGACAGGTTTCCTCTTGATTGGGTTATACACTCCTTTCTTTTCTTCGCTATACATTCATGCTCTTTTTGTCTTTCGATTTTTCCTTCCTGTTTTCCCTCGGGGTACGATTGGGGGCCATGGAGGCGATGCTGTCGTGGCGGACTTCACCATCGAGTATACAGTATGTAGGCGACAGACCAGGCAGCAACGCTCGCAACGAAAAGAGTTGTACGTGCAGTTAGAACCCAGTTTGCGTCCGGCGCCGACAGGGGCTGGGTGGGTGGTGACACCTGCTCTGTTCCAGCTATTTTCTTTGATGATGATTATTGGACTTCGTTTTCGTATATGGGACGGGGGCGACGCCCGACAATATTATTGGCACCGCCGTCGTCAGAAAACGGGTGACGGCCTTAGACCATGCGGCGCAACGATCCACTCTTTCGGCAGGGTTTTTCCGAGGACCAGTAAGGTTTAGACCCACGATGACGTAAAATGAACGCCGTGTTGTTACGTATTCGTTTGCTGGCTGTTGTCTTACAGTTATCGTTTTTGGTCCTGCTGTCTCGTTCCCCTCATTATTTTCAAATACCATTTTTTCCTTCTTCTTCGTTCTTTATTTCACCTTTAGTTTCCTCTATGGAGCTGCCAAGAGTCTGTTTTTTGCATATATGGCTTTTTGTCCGCGTGCTCGTTGCGATTGGCACGGCACGGTCAAATGAACTTGCGGCACACGCAATGTGATGCAATCTCTGTTTCGTAGTCCATGACTACAGAGCTCTGTCAACGAGGCATCACCACGGACACCGGTCGTGCTGGGTGTAGATGGGTTCAAAAATCAATTTCGAAGACCACACGGACGGTTAGAAACGACGCCAGGAAAAAAGTTCGGATGATGCCCGCTGTCGTGCATACTACACGTGCCTGGTATATCGTTCTTCCGTCGGTCAAACAACCTGCATCCAATATATGCATACATGGCAATAAAAATGTTCAGAGAAACGTGAGGGCTGTCGCTACTCGGTCAGCCAAGAGCAACATTTGCATGCAATTTGAGTTGCTCATTGTAACCCCGGAGACGGCCGTCGCGAGTGGCTCCCTTAACACGACAGAAGCGGTTGTGAACTCCTGACGGCGGCTCCAAACCGCGGCTAGCCGATACTCGATGTATCCGATTAAATGGGGATGTCTGCTTAGATCGAAAAGATACTGACAGTCCACTAATGTCGTTGCAGGCCCTTGACACACCACACAATCCTTTCTTTCGAAAATTGGCCAGATAGAGACAGACATACAGAAAGACAGGCCGAAACGTCGCACGAGACGTGCCTAAATCCACCCATATATATATATTTCTGTTTGAATGAAATATAAACTAAAAACCCTGTGCCGCCACTTCACCTTGCCATTAACGTCGAGAGCATCATCGTCATTGGTGCCACGAGGGCGTGCACCCGTTTGCAGACGACGCGCACGACTGGTGTCGCCCCACGGTTTCGTCGATGGAGCCCGTGGAACATGAACACGGCCAGTTGGACCGTGGTCATTCACTTCCTGTGTCAGCGACTGCCCCGTTGACCGCGGAAATTGACAGACGGCGATAACCCCCGCAGCAACGGCGGGTGCCCCAAATCCCTTCTTCATGATAAGATCTTGTTTCGTTTTTAAAGTGAACTTGCGGCTAGGACCTGCTATGGGATGAACGACATCAATGCAGAAAGTGACACCTTCAATTAGGACACGTAAAAAATACCAGAGCCGCTTCGTTCACATTTAGTACGATCTCTTCCTCGTAATCGAGACGTGCATGCTGTCATTCATCTCAATGGGATGATGGTTTCCTAATGGTTTGGACCAATATTCCATTATTCCCGTCATCCCTGGCAGAAGTCAGCGTTGACAAAGTCGAACCGGGGCCGACGTCGGTAAGGTCCCTCGCCTAGAAGCGCTGGGGCAATATATATATATATATATATGTATGTTCCTGGTACTATTTTCTTCGCGTGGTGTCGATAATGAGGTGTCCCTTACCGACGCGTGCTACACGATAGAGGTTCCCCACTTTTGTTTTGAGGTTCCCCACTCTAGGAGCTCAAATGTCATCCTTAAGCCCAGTAAATGTCTTACGAAAATATTAATACAGCTGCTGAATAAGACATCTCAGGACCTGCTCGTATCATGCTCAGATATACAAAGAGAACCTTAAAAAAAATACGACGATTTCAGGTTATCCGACTCCGTCCTTCAGAAAGCTTTTCAGACGAAAGGTGATAGATGATACCTCTAGCCCGCAGCACGCGCTGGCCGCATGGATTACCTCTCGAATCTTCCGTACACATTGCTTGACGCTGAACAGAGTGTTCGATCCTCCTGCCTGTCTGACGTTCCCGGACATGTGGACTTCGGCCGGTCTCGAAAACTCGACAACCGATGGGCAAGGTTGACTATCGAGAGTATATCGTCTGAATCGTATCAATCAGTAAGTGCTGGGAGTAGGAACGTAGAGAGGATATGCGGTAGCCATCGCTAGTGAATAGCAACAGAGAGGCTGAGGAGAAAAGCCGCCGTGATGTAGCGTCAAACGGATGAACAAAAACGTTCTACAACGAAATATATATATATATATTATAGGAGTAAATATTAAAATACACTCCAGCTGTGAGGTCGAATATTTTGTCGAAACTCATTTTTGCAAGCTGTGTGTGATACTCCGATCGATATATATATATATATACATGTCGTGCGACTGATATTCCTTCCTTTCTGCAATCAAATTTAGAGCCAAACAAGTGGTATCGGGCTGGACTATTAGAGCACACACATACATCGCAATACACAGGAAAAGTAGGCAATTTCACGACAACCGCTACCATTGTGTCCGCGCCAAGCATGTACGGTTTTCACTCAACTTGCTGTGCCTCCGATGAATTGGTCCTCTCTTCTCGCGTGGCAGCAGAGAGTAGCGGTTTGCCTGTTGGTTTGTAAGTGGGGGCGTCTGCAGAATGACAAGGGGGGGCTAGGTCCAGAGATCCCATGCCGATCCCTATTCATCCGCGTGGCCCAACCCTGTTCACCCATAAAAACGTTAAACGAACAGCTACATACATAGTCTAAGGCTAGAACACGAGGTACAGCGAGTACAAGTAATACCGGAAATTTCCAACTATTCAGCCTTAAACGAAAGTTGGCGCCACAACAATGATTGGGGCATATATCGAACCGTCTATCGAACATAGATTCGATTATCTCTATTCCTCAGCAATAAATAGATACCGAGAATAACAAAATCGATAAATTACGTTCGAAGGAGATGTCCGCCAGCGGAGCAACAAGCCGTGTTCCTCCCGAGCGACGCGTTTAATGAGGTAAGCATACGAATGCGAAAACAGTGTTCTCGGCCAGTCGACTTCCAGTGCTCCATGAGGGTGTGAAACTATACTATAAGAAAGCGGAAACTATATGATAAGTGTACCAGGTATGAGGAACAGCATAAATAATTTGAACTGCTGGCGACGATGCAATACAATGCATTTCACGTTGTATCGGTGATGCGTATGTGAAACGCACCGCATCAAAACTTTCGAGATGCCATGTGTTGACGCTGATTGGTTCGGCTACTACACAATCGAAACACAGGTTGAGATAAGGACGGCAATTTTGTCGGATACAAAATCGAGGCGGTCACCATTTTAGCGGTAATATCCCACATGATGACCGGGAAGGTCGCCGACCTCCACACACAACCCAGATACCCATCGATGTCGGAGGTCACTTCGACTATCGATAGTAACGCGTACACTCCACGCCGGTATACGAGGCGATTAATCCCTGCGGTCCACAAAAAATACTATCTTCGAAGCATGAATCTCTCGCATCTTCGGGTTTAATTTGTTTCTGACGCATACTGTCATCAATGGCCTGGTTTGTGCATGTTCGCCCTGCATCGGATCATACGATCATACGCGGCCAAAGGGTCCGGGAATGCTGAGGATGACGGGACAACATAATTATGTGTTATTCGTGATGAGTGCATGTTCAGCGGGAGAGAAAACATGCGCGATGCTACGATGCTTGGTCGCTTGGTATAAATAATCATTGTGTTTGACGTCGAAACGGCCGTCGACTCGAATACTATTTTACCTCGAGAACACGATACGAGTAAGAGATATGTTTAACAAAACCATGGAACAAAGTAAAGCAGCTGAGCGTGAATACGATAAGCCATCCCTCCTTTGAAGCAATAAGCCTGACAGGCGTGTGCGCCGGGTTGCATGTTTCCCCCCTCGTGCTCAGTGCGGGTGAAATTGAACAACAAAAATCTCCTCGCGGCATTCGCAATGTGTATCGGTCTCAGTGTGTGGCTTTGAACGGTCGTCGCTCTAGGAGGAATCGGCACGATGACACTGTCTTCTTTGTTCGATGTAGACGTGTGAAAATGTCAGTTTATCAAACAGCACACACCCGTTCAATACTATTTTGTAAATATAATAATATACAATCATAAACGGGTTTTAGAGTTTGCGGGCACACACTAAATATCATCGCCCTGTTGACCCTGATAGTTACACTGTAGTTTCAACGGGAGTGGACGACCTATATCCTTAATGAATACACACAACCCGTAATACGCGTGACCGGAGTATCACACGGAGCTTGCGAAGATTAGTTTCGACAAATCTTCGATCTCACACGCAGCTGGAGTGTATTTTCGTTTTGTAAATGATAGTACCACACACAGCTTGCAACGATTAGTTCGACATAATGTTCGATCTCACAGGGGGAGCGGAGTGTGTTTTCAGTTGTATAGTAATATCTCACAATATAACAAAATAATATCCATCGGTGAGATCGAAGATTATGTCGAAACTCATCCTTGCAAGCTGTGTGTGATAATCCGATCGCGCGTGTTACGGACTTTGTGTCCTCATTAAGGATATAGGTCAGCGACTGACTCCCTTTCTTTGGAGCTACAGATTGGCAATCAGGGTCGACAGGGTGATGTTAGTCAATCTGTGCGCGAAAACTGTAAAACCCGTTTATGAGGGGACAAAATCTGACAGTTGTGGAAGAAAATGCATATGTTTATCTAGTAAGTATATCCTGCAAGTCGTATAACCGGTGAGGGGAGGGCGGACTTTTTAAGGGCGTGGGGCCTGGGTTTGAACAAAAGGGAGCGGGGGGGGGACACCGGGCGGGGCAACTCAATCCTTGCGAAGAAAAACAATGTATCCTGTAAGGGGACATATCTGAAGGTTTTAGAAAGAATGCACCCCTATATTTTAATGTATATCTTGCGAAAGTCGTACAGTGAGGAGGGGGCGGAGTGCTGGAAGGGGTGGGTGGGTGGGGGGGGGGGGGGGGGTTGCGGCAAAAGGGTTTTATCAGCTGTAGGTCGAATAGATGTAGGTGTCTGCTATACGCGTGGTGCTAGGTCTAGGCGATGGTGCGGGTGGCGGGTAAAGAGGGAGGTGAATTGGAGCAGCGGCATGGATGGCTCTACAAAGATTATGAGGTGATTTCGATGTCAGGTGCGGCGTTTGAGCAAGAGGCAGCGGGGAAAGAGCGGGTGGTTGGGGATTGGGCGGAGGGGGGAAGGGTTTTAAACAGGTTCAGGTCGCATATATGTAGAGGCTTGCTGTACGCGTGGTGCTAGGTCTAGGCAATCGTGCGGACGCTGGGGAAGGAGAGGGGCGTTGGGGCCGGGGGGGTGAATTGAAGCTACGTCATGGATGGCTAGAAATATAATGACGTGATATCAAATGCGTATATGTGTTTATTACTCTGGCTACATGTAGGACACCCATTCTGGCTGTCCCATTTGGAGGTCCTAATACCAATGTATATAAAGAGGAAAATAGCAACATTTTATTCGTCTGTGAGATCGGCCAAAAATGATATATTTGGCATAAAATCGCAGCTTTGCAGGCTGACTGCCAAAAACACATTTATATTTTGATAATGGTTCCATCCCTTCAGTATCATCGCCCTACGAGCTATTCTTGTGCTCCGCCCTGGTTGTAACTCAGATCCGGGGCCACTTTGCGGGTCCTCCTCCGCCCTCCCCACAACGGTACACGTCCTTTCTTTTCTTCGCGAGGATAATTCAACATATTATTCCATCATCGACTGGCGTTGAATTGTACATATATAATATGATTAACAGGCTGTTTCAGACCCAGGCCACCCTTTGAATGTTTCTCTACTATTAATAGACAGGTATCACGTTGGCCACTCACTTGTACTATATAAGCTCTGATATGACGTTCCACACACACACGCCGCGGACAAACTGAAAAGGGTTCAATTACGCGAATTATATGCATCATCGTGTTTTCTTAGACGCACATGCTTTCAAAGGAATGTGAAACCCATTTATATCGAGTGTGTCCTATGTCTCACTCCTTGTTAGGGTCCCAGAGGAATACCATAACACTACGAGTATCCCACCGTTTTAAGTCGTATATGCGGAATGATGTAACATTCAGGGAATCACCGGTTCCACGGTCTAGAACATGATTCGAAGATGCGGCTCTTCACAACCTACTCCAATACATCTACAGTGCGAGGATATGAAGCCTTTGGGATAATACCAAAGAAGAAAGTACAAACGAAGACCGGAAAACATGAAAAAGGGTGCATATAACTCCCGCGAATCACGGGGTCGACGGGCTTGAGAGCTACCCTTTCCGCAGATTTGCGAGGGAAACCGGGGCAGAGAGAAGGGGAAACAGGAACTACGCAAATATAAATAAACGAAATCAAATGCCAAAGCGCTGGGGTACAGGGCGGAAGAGTAAGAAATCTCGTGAGCAAAAACCCAAGCGGTTGCAAAAAAAGTGCCAGAACGCGCTACGTTCGAAACCCAATTCGCGCGCGCGGAGTGGACACGGTGCCCCACCCTGCGGGGGTGACGTCGAAACCAGGTAGGACACCTACCGCTCCCGCTAGCGTTTCATAGCGGTTGATCGTTTTTGTGTGTTTCTATATTTAGTCAGATCCGAATCTTAACCCGGTCGGAAATCGAACCCAAGGACCAACGCTAGTAGTATTCAATGGTGTAACCGGGTCGACCGGCATGTATGATATCATAATAATGAATATTTTGCTATGTTAGTTTTGCTTCTTTCTGTTTAACATACAGTCTATCGTCACAAATTTGTATCTCCAGGATGAAGAATCAGCGCCGACACTGGGTGTACTGATGATGATGTCGTTTGGTAGAAATAACATTATATTAGTGTGAAGTCAGCACACACGCAACACACATATGTCAGCACTTGTCGGCTAGCTTCTTAACCACTCACCATACAGTGATCGTCACGTTTTTAATCGCTCTGTCAAATGTTCTACCAACAGGTTATGTCCAACCACCCTATCCCTTCATGGCGAGTCGACGTATAGGAGCCTCTAATAATATGATACAATCATCAAAATTGTCATATTTATGTTCATATTCTGCTTTTCAAACAGTTCACCAGGCTTGGTTGTACGAAACCTAGGGCTGCAAAAAGGCACGAATCAATATGTCGCCGAGTATGTATTATCCGAACTAATAGGCAGTAGTGAAACGGAGGTGCTGACGTTCCAACTCATTGGGTTTGCTTAGCTGCAGAATGGCTTTGTTTTAATGCGGGGTACAGCTAATCGACGTTGATTGACGCGGGCTGCGGATAGCCCTCACATGACCTGCGACTCTGCAGCGCACGGTGGGAAAGCCACACACGCACACACGCACACATTGCGAGACAACGCCCATCTCTCTCGCCGGTGCCGACGGCGTCAGCCCTGGGGCGCCCAATGCCAATGCTGACGACGGAGATCCCGTCGGCGACGTTGTGGCCATTAACGGCCCGCCGACCACGATGGCGAGTGCACGCTACCTCGAATCAGTGCTCTAGCGCATGAAGCATGAGCGGGGGAGCAGCAAGCCACTCATATTCAACTCCCGCTGTGGAAATTTTTCATGGTCTACATCAAAACCTCGCTCCCTGGCATAGCCGTGTGCGACCTTTGCGCAGCGAACGGAGATATTTCGCGATGCTGAGGTAAGGTTCCGGTCCCCTCCCCGTTTGAGGCCGCAACTAGACAGGAAGTGGAAAGGGCATCGCGAAGCCCTGAAAGAACATCAGGCGCGTTGGGTGAGTAGCCAAGGCGGAGGCAAGCGAGTGGCGAGGGCTCGAGGGAGAAGGGTTCTGGGAGCATCATTGCCGACTACACGGACGGTTTCAAGCCATTCATGAGCAGGATGGTTCGGTTCACCATCGACAGCTCTAGTGATCGGCGTTTTTTACGGTAACCTTTGTCGCTGCGTACGCAAAGCTTGCTGTTCTCGTCCTGTGGTGTGGGAGTTCCGTATCACCGATGTCTGGTCTGTTCGCGAAGTAGAGTAACCTTCGTCCCTGCTCACGCATGCCTGCTGTTCTCGTGCTGTGGCGTGAGACTTACGCACCACCGATGTCTGGTCGGTTCGCGAAGTAGGGTAACCTTCGTCTCTGCTCACACAAAGCGTGCTGTTCCGTGCTGTGGTGTCGGCGATCCTCACCTCCGATATCTGTGCGGTCTGTGAAATGACGTAACCTTCGTGTCTGCTCACACAAAGCCTGTGGTTCTGAACCTTCTTGTGCTAGGTGATCGGTAAATTCGATATCTGCATTGATCTGACTTGCTGTTCCGACCCATGCGGGTTCTCCCTGGTTGATTGGAACGATTGGGCGAGTCTGCTGCTAAAATAACTGCGCTTCTCATCCTGCCGCCACGGCGGTTGCCACGACTGTGCTTCAGAGTTCTGCTGCGTACTGTACTGCTTCTTCCTCTCGGAAACTGAATCTCACCAAGACAAATGGCAGACGACACCAACTTGGGGACGGGACTCCCACGGAGCCTGCTGTTGTGAACGTCGTTGTACTTGACTGAGTGGGAAAAGGATTTCTGGGTAGATCTGACTCGCTTCTCCGACGCGAAAGCAACTACACCTTTATCTCTGATCACGCAAAGCTTGCTGTTCTGTGTTTCCGTGTGACAATTAAGCACCACTGATGTCTGTTCGGTCTGCGAAATAAGGCTATCATCGTCTCTGTTGACGCAGGACCTTTGCTGTGTCGTGATAATTCCGCACCACCCGATGTCTGTTCAGACTGCGGAATAAGTAAACCTCCATCTCTGCTCACACGACGCCTGCTAGTATGTCTTGTGGTGTGAGAGTTTCTGCTCACAAAACGCCTGCTGGTATATATTGTGGTGTGAGAGTTTCGCAACACCAATGTCTGTTTGGCCTGAAAAAAAATAAAACACTCCTATCTGTTCACACACAGCTTGCTGTTCTGTGCTGTAGTGTGGCGTTTGAACGTGGAAAGTATTGTTACGGTTCAGTGACAGTCTTAGGAGTTATTTGACAGGCAATTTTGTGATAGTAGGGGCCGCGCTATTTATGTCCCCTCCCTTAGTCGAGTGTGGCTGCCCCACCCGGACACTTCTTCTCCAAAAATTCTTCTTCACTTGACTTCACTTGTTCAACCAAGCATCAACCATCTTCCCACAATTCCTTGGGTTCACGTTCTTAAACCTTCGGATCAGAAATCAAGTTACCATTTTTCACACTACCTTCTCGGGAGGCTTCCCATCTTGAGCACTTGCACAAGGGACTTGCTCTCTTTCTCCGAGGAACGCCCAAGCGCCTTCTGAACTCGGTCGTATCGGACCTTCGGAGGTCAGTCATTATGAAGATCTGAGGCGGGCTACAGATATAGCCTGTGTGTGGACCTTGCGACGCTAGTAGGCTTGATACCCTCGTCTTCTTTGCCATGCATATACTCGCGTGTCCACCCTAATTCCAGACTGACTCCTCCGTTTAGGCTCCGATTCGTGACATGGTGTCCAATCCGAGAATCGCATTTTGACTCTCTTGTTAGTTGTCGCCGAACAAAATCCCCATCCGGTGTTGATAGGTGGGAATACAAGGGGAGGTCGAATGATGGGGTAGAGTCGAGCTGGCTGTCTGAGAATGAGATGTTAAAGAGTTTCACCCCCTTGCAGCTAGATGGCTTTATTGCACTATGTCATTTTTACAACCCCCAATCTGCTAGCGATTCAGTTCCCGTCTCAGTCAACCCTCGTTCCCCTCTCTCCCGCCAAGCCTTGACCCTGTTCCCAATAGGTTGCACCATCTGAAGAGACTTTGGCGGTGGTCTCAGACTGCAAGGGCAGGTGTACGACTACAGAGACCGCTACTGGCGACTGCGCTGGAACGACCATGACTGGGTCAGCCGACAATGCGAAGAGTTTCTTACCCTGTTCTGCTTCTCGTATTAGTTGTTCAGTTACACTTTGACCACGAGTCCTGCTAAGAAGTTTTTGAAGGAAGAATGGTACATCCAGTTGGAGGCAGCTGTTCGATTTGGAGTGGAGTATTTCGGTCAAAAAAATATTATGATGCGTTGTTGCGATAGCGGGGTGAATATTATTTGTGGGAATCTGTATCTAGGAAATCTCTCTGGTGTGCGAGACGTATGTTTACGTGTTTGGTCATAGTAATTTGTCAGGCCGCCAGAGCAAACACATAGATGTGCGGTTCCTTTTCGTCCGAGAGCTACTTCGTGCGAAGAAAATTGATATTCAATTTGCAGCTTCGGAAGAGCAGCACGCGGATATTTTGACGAAATCCCTCGCTGCGACCCCTTTTAAATCTCACCGTCAGTTCTTGTTGAACCTAGCGTTGGGTGATGAGTAAGGGGTGTGAGCATTATTCGTACCATGTTTGAGTCATGCGAGGAATAATTCGTCAGGCCGCCACCCCACGCTACTCTGAGGGGCATGGATGAGTAGGGCGCTACTTGGCATTTTAGTTTCTGGCCATGATAATCGTTTGAATGTGGCCGTTGTTGCAATCACAATGGTTTGGATGATATAAGACATACAGGGGGTGGCCGGGTTTCCTCCTGCGGGACTGTCGTTACCTGTCCGTTGGACCTAGCTTTTCGCTTTGGATGAAGTGGGGTCGGGGGGGAATGCCGTTTTGTTGTGGGTTAAGACGGGAATCACCCAGGCACCCGTCGACCGGGTGTAGAACAGTATGGGGCAGCAAGATGTGTGTTATTTTTATAATAGTGCGACAACGTTGTGAACGCTGTTGTACTTGGGTTGTGTGTGAGTGTTGGAGTTGAATTCCTTTCTTCACTTTTTCTTGTTTTGGCACTGCTTTATGAAGGGTGCGAGCTACTGTTAGTATGAAGTCTCTTGAACAGTGACGAGTTTGTAATCAGTGGTTGGATAGGGCTTGATTTTGACAGGCGAACAGGTGGTTGTTTTTCAGAAGGCTGCATACTACGTGCCGTTGTAGTCAATCGATTTCACGTGGCCGGTCTTGGTTTGCCAGTCAAAATTCTTCAATTTTCGGGTGTTGGTTATTGTTGGCCGTGTTATTTCGTTTTGCTTTGTTGTTCATTTTCGATAGCCGTGTCGGCTGCTATGTTTTGTTTTTGTGTTGGTTGTTGTTGGCCGTGTTGTTTCGTTTTGCTTTTTGACTTGTTTGACTTACTTTGGAGGCTAAACTTCTGTGTTGCTACAATCTTTCTGCGATTGTAATGGCTTTGTTTCGGAGTTACCAATGGGATTTTATCGGGCTCTTGCTCGCTGTATGGGTTTGCCCTGGGCATCTGCTTTGATTTTATTCCACAGCTCATGGGGGGTATGCCCTGTTTCTAGGATCGGCACTGCTTAAAGAATCGGATAGGCTGTTGGTACAATCTCTTGAGAAGTGACGGGGTCGTGTTTACTATTTGGGTATGAGTTGAAGTTAAATAGACTACGATATTAAGTGGTTGTTTGGTGAGGGCTTCATACTTATCCTCGACCTTCTGCCGTTTATTGTGTTTGCGGTTTATTGTGTCACATTCTTCCTTTTTGTGCTTTGATACCTGGCATCGGAGTTCCACTTTTGCCAAAGGTTCAGGATTTCTTCGCCCGTCGTGCTTTTCTTCTTTTTGCGGTATGTTATTGAGCTACCGACATTGCGTTTTGGTGGAGGATTATATTGTATGCCGTTTATTGTGTTTGAGGTTTACTGTGTCAGATTCTTCTAATTTTTGTGCTTTGATGCCTGGCATCGGAGTTCCGATTTTGCCGAAGATTAATAATTCTTTGCCCGTCGTGCTTTTGTTCCTTTTGCGATATGTTGCTGAGTTACCGACGTTGCATTTTGATGGGAAATTATATTGTATGTGGGCAGACTCAAAGAGGAGTAGACGAGTCAGTTCCGTGGAGTTGCGTGCTGCTTTAATGCACGTCAATTTCGTTCACATACGGACTTTGAGCCATTGAATGGTGGTCAGGCGATCAAATACGCAGTGAAAAGGCAGGGGGGAGGGTTTTTATCGAGGATTTCCCTCTTATGGCCCCTGTGTTTTCGGTTTGTTAGCCTATCCTCGAGATCATTTTTTTTGGCAAAAGTTTTGCTGCTCTGTACCCTTGGCTATACAGTCACAGTATTGATATAGCATATTGCTCTTGTCATCGCACTATGCTAGGGGGAAAGTTATGGTGTTGTCGATTTTCGAGCGTGCTCCCAGTCGACAGCCAGTTAAAGTTTGAATGTTTGGAGACGGGCTGATTAGATGTTCTGGTCTGATTGGTAGTCGAAGGGTGGCCCTGCGCTCCGTAGCACCCAAGTGGGTTCGTGCGGTGTGCCGTGGCGTTTGTGTGAGTTTGGTGTTGTAGGGCTTTGCGCAACGGGTTTTTTCCTGGATGGCCAGGTTTTTCCCGCGCTGTAGGTGTTGAGAGCCGGGCAGCAACTACAGTGGAATCACCAAGCGAGGGACGGTTTTTTTTAGAGTATTTTACGTCCGAGTGTCACTTGGTGTTTTCGGTTGTTGTCTCAATGCTAAGGCTCTCGGGATGGGGAGCGTATGGTTTTCCCGGAAGCCGGGTTTACTTTCGCGCAAGTAGATGTCGGGCCGCGAGCCAACGCGCAGTGAGAATTTTGAAGAGCAGTGAATTCTATTTGAGTTTCGCCACTATTTGTTTCTTGTAATTTTCGGTTGGCTGTTCGACCTACTCAAAGATATCACCGGTAGTTTTCGCCACAGGAAGTGTGTCACCTCGCGGTTGTCACTATCCCTGCTACCGTTAAGTTGTACTGTATGTACTAATGGGGGGATGTTACGGTTCAGTGACAGTTTCAAGAGTTATTTGACAGGCAATTTTGTGATAGTAGGGGCCGCGCTATTTATGTCCACTCCCTTAGTCGGGTGTGGCTGCCCCACCCGGACACTTCTTCTTCACTTCTTCTTCTTCACTTGACTTCACTTGTTCAACCAAGCATCAACCATCTTCCCACAATTCCTTGGGTTCACGTTCTTAAACCTTCGGATCAGAAATCAAGTTACCATTTTTTACACTACCTTCTCGGGAGGCTTCCCATCTTGAGCACTTGCACAAGGGACTTGCTCTCTTTCTCCGAGGAACGCCCAAGCGCCTTCTGAACTCGGTCGTATCGGACCTTCGGAGGTCAGTCATTACGAAGACCTGAGGCGGGCTACAGATATAGCCTGTGTGTGGACCT
Organism: Undaria pinnatifida; assembly: GCA_012845835.1. Taxonomy (NCBI): domain Eukaryota; class Phaeophyceae; order Laminariales; family Alariaceae; genus Undaria; species Undaria pinnatifida. Next base: position 11,481,767 of record JABAKD010000025.1, on the reverse strand, counting down.
TGCGACGCTAGTAGGCTAGATACCCTCGTCTTCTTTGCCATGCATATACTCGCATGTCCACCCTAATTCCAGACTGACTCCTCCGTTTAGGCTCCGATTCGTGACAGCATTGCAATATCGCATATATGTTCGGCTTGCGAACTGTTGTTACTGCCTTCTCTTTCTGCTACCACGAATGTTTGACTGCTTCAAATGTTCTGCTGCCTACTGCACTGTCTCTGCCTCTCGAAAAATCATTATCACCATGAACCACGGCCGGCGACCCCTACCTGGTACATTGCGCCCTCCCACGGGCCTTTCAGGGTCTGCTAAGGTGCTCTTCTCTTCTCTCGCCCTCCGCCGGCCATGCCTCACGGCAGAGACCGTGCCGTCAGTGAAACCCGATCAATTTCAACGGGTCCAAAAAACTTGACTCTTTTCGATATTACAGTTATATGCGTTCTCGCTCGCCTGTGCCCCCGGCGACCGTCTCTGGCAAGCGCGACAGCTGTTCTGTCGTTGCTCACTGGCATTGTTACATTTTTTATGCTGCTGGCCGCTGCATCGTGCAATATGCCAGCCTCAGATCACCAACACAAAACAGTGGCAGCAGCAGCAGCGCTGTGCAGGCAGGCATAGACGGCCTGCAGTCAGTAAGCAGACGCCTCAGACCACCGTGGTGTCTATCGGGGGTTGTGCAAAGTTCTCCCCCGGCCTCGCGGGAGTGTATGCGCTGCTTTTTCGATGTGGCTCGGGGTCAAACAAGGCGGCGAGTTGCTCCCAAAGGTTGTGTCGCATAATTCAACATCAGAACGCGCAACCAATCATATTGATAATTTTGATGATGTGACCGGCAAGAAAGCGGTAGCGAAAAGCGAAAAGACTGCGGCATGGAAAACGTGACTTATCACACCAACACACATCATGCAGGGCCAAGAACTGCTGTAGAGCTAAACTCCGAACAACCAAAAGACTATAATCAGAGACAAACAACTGAAAACAGACGGAGAAAAACGAACAAGAAAATTCAGGCTTTCAAAAACTTCGCCACGCGTTTTATCTAAAATACGGGGATTCTTAGTTGGTGCCCCAGACTCTTTTCCGTCAAGGCACGTCCGTCAAGGCGTTTGCCTTGATCCCATCCGTCAAACGTCATAAAGTGCCGTCTCCCGACAGTTTTGGTACTCGCAGCCGACGATTTGCAATTTTTTCAAACAAAGTGCAGCAGCAGGAAAGTAATGGCAAGCAGTTGTGAGACGCAGGAACTTGAGTGCTTCTCATCGCCTCACTCTCCCTTTGACCCCCGTTCCAGAACTCCCACCGGTTCGTCGTGATAGGTTATTTCTTTCCGGGAGAGCGCAAACTAACAGCTAAAAGACCGTCGTCGTACATCATCCGTGCAACACAAGCCGTCCAACTACAGCTGCGCGCCAGCCTCCAAGTCCGGCATCGGCCAGCGACTGAGACTACCTTTCGTCTTCTACTAAGGTCTCGGGTCGAGCACCGTCGTCACCAGACGACCAAAATTCTAACAGCATGCACCCCAGCATGGTAATTTAAACGTTCAGCCATGTCGACCATCGTTTAGCGATGCGAATGTGGCAAACACCCTAGACTACTTGTGGCAGATGTAAAAAGAAACAAACAACTAGAGACCTGCGACCACTGAGCGTAACAGAGATTGCTCAAATATCGCTATCTGCAATAGACAATAGCGAGATACGCTGTGACTCCAGCTGTCGTTAGCGATGAATAAGGAGATCTCCGACACCGATAATTTCGACGGTAGCGTGTATATTGATTTCGGAGATGTACGACACATAATGCAAACCGTCTCAAGGCGTACCATGTTGCGTTTCCCGGAGTGTGAACGTTGACGGGGCAGCCCCTTCAAGGCACTCGACGCAGCTTGGGACGGCTAGGATGTTGTATTTCTGACACGGTATTAGTCCGCACTAACTCGCTGATATAATACCAAACGACTGACCTCCTCCACCTTTCGTTCGAATTACCTTGGCATTCTGTCCGATATACTCTCCGTTGTCGGTGCCTCTTTCTGTCAATAGGTTGCTTTCTCGCTCGTATCGTGCCTGTCCTCATCTGGTTAATTCCACCTGGTGGTTTGACGAAGTCTACGACACGGACGATTTCGTGGCCGCATTAACCGAGATCTTTCTCTGTACAACGATTCCGGCGATCGCCATTGTTGGCAACGAATATGGGACGGAAAGATTTCCCGTTGTTCCATCCCTTCGTCTCGCTCTTCGGCCCGGGTTGTCCATGAACGGCCGGATTCCACAACAGCTCTGCGTTAGTAATCGCTGGTGCTTCAGCCATCAACTCCAAGGATGCTGGTGTTGGATCATTTCGGCACGGCAGCCGTTAGCTTCTGAAGTAGAGTTTAGTGAGACTTTACTATTCGCATTCGGCGTGGTGCGTTGAACCGACGCCATCCGTTGCGCGGCATTCGTTCATTTTCGGGAGACGTAGAATTTGTCTGGTTGATGTTGCCTTAACTGCCAAATGTGTCTCATAAAGAGTTAGGTGCGACGAGAACTACGGTAGAGGTGGCTTTGTTTATATTTTGGTTGATTGGCGTAATCTCCCTAAGAGCGATTCCAACATTGTCGGGGTTCCATTTCAATTCGTGGTGTACAATGGTGTTTTCGGTGAACATAGATGATGGAACTCTCCGCGGTGTCAATAGATGAACGGAAAAATAGCGTACATATTGTTAGCGAAAAGATATATCGCGTGGGGTATAGAGTTCGTTCCGTGAGGAGCCGCAGAAACGTTAAATGCATCTTTGTCGTAACATGGGCCGTTGGATGCCTTCTGAAAGTGCTCTGGATGGACCGTATCTTCACTTTTCGCTACAGGCCGCTCAAATGGCCGAGCTGTGCTGCATGGCCTTGACAAGGGACGTGCCGTTCTCCTAGAGGTCGCGACAGTTCACCAATACACCACTACCTGCAACGAAGTTCCAGCATTAACTTTCATAGAATATAGATACGCAACGCTCCCCAGTTGTCATTTTCCGTTGGCCTGCGGGTGACTGAGAGTTCACTAATAACCACACGCTTATGCTTGACACTTCGTAACTGGACATTCAAGCGATGCTATGCTTCGTTGGACCACGATCAATGGCCATCCTCTGCTTTGTTGGACAGCGCTGAATGTGTAACTATGTGATCATCTTTCTAGATTGGCAGGGAGGCGTACAGCTACCCTGACTCTTATCAAAAGAGGAGCCATCAGCCGTCCTGGCTAAAACGGTCCGTACGACGAGGGCGTCCGCCAGGTTGGTTTCGTCAACTACGACGTTTCTCACGTTATGAGGATAATCGGAGAGGCCGAGCTGGCCGTGCGATCCTCGTGATACCACAATTTGAACGTGCACCTGTTCGCTCGCCCACAAGTGAGATTTCACTTTCGAACCGAAGCTAACTGACGACTTACATCGAACGGCACGGGAGACGGAAGATGATCTCCCGGAATGTGAATATACCTCAAAGCACCACCGTCTTCGGTTACCGGGACTGGCGCAGCGTTTCCGATCATTCCTCCAACTGTCAGGCCCTTTCGACAGGTAATTCATTGGTTGACGATATATCTCCCTCGGTGTGATATATATATGGGGTCAGGCGATCCAGTGTCAATTAAACGGTTGTTTTTCCCGCATAAGGGTTTCCCACACCTTCGCGCTCTGCTGATATTGTTCGGTCGTCGGGCGTGCTAGGCCGTTGCTGAATCCCTTCACAATGTCATCCACGGCTATCTTGACGTATAATACGGCATTTTGCTCCTCAACAACAGCGAGTTGCTCAGCAGGGTGCGGGATCGGAATTTATGGATCAACGGAAGGAGGGGAAGGCGCGGGCGCACCGACCTTCTACCGATGGTGAGTAGCAATATCACTCTGCTACTGAGTGATACGTGCATTAGGTGCCGGGCAGGTTGAGGTGCACATGGCCACTCACGCGACTCTTCAATATGCACCACCTCGAAATGTAATTGCGCCTGCGTTTGTCTGTTGAAAATGCCTGGAGTGGTGCAAATGTGACGATCTTCTTCACCACGACGCCGATCATTAGCACCACGCGCTCGAGGTGACTAATGTCGCCACCATTTCCCGCTCAACTGCAATTTCAGGCTAGTCTCAAGCGCATAGACACCGCCTCGGACTCGCCCCTTCTAGGCAAACATGGATGCGGTAATATACGTAAGTTCTGCCAGCACAGGTACGGAATCAAACTTTAAACCGTGCTCGACAGCTTACCATAGGAAGATATGTCAACGACTAACATGACGCCCACAGACCTCGTGGGCAACTAACATGTTAACAGTCGTGCCCCAGAAGTTGGCCTTTGCAGCGGTGGAGTCTGGAGTTTAGTAACGTACATGCGAGCGGTACGGTCATACATGAACCGAGTAGGAACCTTGGCCGCATTAAGACTGTCCAAATTAGTGGTGTAAATTTGTTTCTGGTTTCCGACGCTGTCACTGAGGGTTCGCCAACTCACCCATCGTACCCATCTGGCCACCCTGTTCAGAACGATGCCTTCGCAACTGTGGTCAAGGTGAAACGCAGTTAACACTTACTTCGGTCAATCATACCTAGGACCACGGCGGCCATGTCGGAGTGTTGTCCCAACGTGATTATGAGTGGTCGAACCTAGCCCCACATGTCCCGTAGGAGACATTTCACTCATAAAACGGAAGAACTTCCGCCTCATGGCCTTGCTCATTGACATTTTAAACGGAACGGATGGTTTGAAAAAATGTCGGTTTCAACTGAAACGTTCCACACTAGCCCTCTCGAGGGTTAGGGTTAGCCATGTACTAACCTTAACCCTAAGTACATTGCGATAGCCATATACTAAAACACTGTGAACTCAGACCCTTATTAGTTAAAGAATATTATCCCGTTACGTTGTAAACTGGTCGTGAGCTGCTAACCAATGGGTTTGTTGCCCAGACGCTTTGTGTTATAGGCGAGCATTGTCCTGGGATGCACTGCGATCTCTCAAAATGTAGGTCAATCGTTTGTGACTTTCCGACGTTCAATTGCTGGAGTGTGCACACATACAGGATGCCAAGGGCGTGACCAACCCTGTACCGTGGGCCAAAACCAAGACGACGTATGAATTCTTCAAACTGACATTGGCTGGCACTTCCTTAACAACCTCTTCCAATCACCACCCTCTGCGTCAGGCCCTTGTTGGACTTGAGAGGGGCGATTCGTACTTCGATGACGCCGTGCTTCCCGACGACGATGAACTGTACCTTCTTCCCTAAACCGGCAAAGCCTGCTTGACGTCAAGGGGTAAACCAACACAATGGCTGTCAACGTCGCATTCAACAGGTACAACAAGCACGGATAATATGAATGGGCACTCTTGTCAAGAACCAATAGAGCCAACCCTTAGAACAACGCCCTGGCCACGTCTCGCAGCTCCAGATGTTACGAAACACAGTTTGTGAAGTGCGTCTTGCGTCGACGTAGCCGTGATATATCCATTTTTCGTGCCCGTGTCTTGCCGTACAACGATTTCCAAGTAAATGTGTGGTGTTCACTGGAGTATCGACGGCCAGGAAGGGTTGACCTTAGAGGGGATGATCACTGTGCGGATTCTGTGGCATGTATAAACAATCATGAATGACAACCGAGCATTACGTTTATGAACACGTGCGGACGCCACCCCGTATTCCAACGTTTTCCAGGAATCATGAAGGCAGCGAAAACCAACACTAGGCAGAGGAGGGTGGACTGCAGCAACTATTACAAACACCAGATAGAAGGCAAAAATTACCGACCCTACACCGGCGAGACACCTGTATATTGACCCTCCTATGGCTGGTATCCCTTTAATTTCGTTTCCAGGAGGGTGTGGTTTTCCGGCCTGCCGAACAAGCACTACGACGTCCTTCTCATGCAAGGCGAGAAGATCTAGCTCGAAACGGATGAGTTTTTATTCCTGGACCACAAGAGGTGCAACTGGGAAGCGTTCGTGTGGGCTGGTCAGTGCTAACCGGACACGTCACTAGCGTTCGTCGTAGCATGGGGACGGCTAGAATCGCCGTCGTACAGTGATTGCTTAAGCGATTTCCGCGAAAAGTGCGGGAGGTCTGGGAAGAAATTGTTGCAACAGATGACGGCGACTAAACTCAATGCATCAGCGATGTGTCGCAGTGGTTATCTATTGACTGGTCGTGTTTGGTTGCTGTCTGTATACACACCTATGTGGGAACAACCGCCTCGCGTACTAAAAACAGTAAAATAGCTTTGCGCGATTGTGTGCAGCGCATCGTAGACCGTCGTTGTGCAGCATTCTTACGAAACAATACATCAACCTTACAGACGGAGGCGTTCAGCAGAAAGCCATCCTCTTCGCTTGTAGAGTCTTTTCGAACGCAATGTTGGCATTGAGCTTCCAAGGCGCTGGTAGTCTTCTGGGTTGAATATGTGCGTAGCGGGTGCAAGACGGGTGGAGAAGTGGAAATATGTTTCGTGTGGGTTTGTACAATAAGTTCTTATTGATTTTTTGGAGTGGGCGCTCCGAGCACAAGTGGTATATGCAAAGCACGTCGAGGTTCCGGCATCTGCCATCTATACCGTGCCCGACTGTGTGGGCACACAATCCCGTATAGCTGCTTCCGTAGATATTAAGTGCTCTGAATTGTTGCCGTCTGTCCCGCTTAAGACAATAACGGTTGAATTGATGCTTTGAGGATGTGATTTACTACGTTGGGTGTGACCGGCCCCGCCTGCCGAGATATATAACGCAGTATGTTGTCGATGGGTTGCTCTCTGGAGTAGTGTGTGTCGAACCACTGGTACCAAATCCATTGGGAACGGTGGTGCCACCCGGTCAAGAATGGGACAGGTTTGTGCGTCGACCGCTTCGCCTGCAGAGACAACAAAAGCAGTGAATGGGTTGGGTTGTGCTCGACTTCTATGTGACCGAAGAAGGTGCTGCTGTCATGGTGAACATCTATTTTGAAACAAGAGCTCTCTTTCAATGGTGTTCCGTGGTTAAGCTTGAGATGTTGTTTTAGTTTATCCTCGGCGGGGAAACTGGATCTTGATACTGCCCGACTTGCGAAACAGGGGCTGAGTCACACTATCACCCGTTACTTTGTCTTGTTCTGGACAACGCCCTCGTTAAAGAGGAGGGTTGCGGTTTGCGATCATAGCTATCTGGCATGGAGGGAGTGGTTAGTTACATATATTGTTGTCATTGTTTCAACATAAATACACACTTCATTATTACCCGAAGCAAGAATTCGTTGCTCACGGAGGGATTAGCTATACCAATGGTCGACTATGTAGAGACTGCGCGTCTCATGTTAGTTTCGTGACGTGGGATGTATGATATTTATCAGCGGAGTACTGTAAGTAATACCTTACGTACGGCAGAGCCAACGGTTGGGATTTTTCGAACCTACTCTCCAAACCAGCTAGCGTTTGTCGCTGAAAAAATTGCCTATATATGACGAAGCAGATGGTTGGGCGTCATGATCATCGTCTTTGGTATTGATATCCTCAATTGTTTGAGATCGTGCATCACGACCCGCCACGGCGTTCATGGCTGCTACTGTAATTTCGCCTTCGACGATTTCGTCGTTTTGGAAGGAATATTTGTCTATGTTGCTACCATCTGGTTTGTTCCATTATTGGCGTCTCTTGTGTAGTACATTTTCCGGCAGTCCTGCATTAATGCGGCACACACGGCGCAATCGACTGTTGTTGTAGCGCTTCCCAGACCTTGAATAACCAATCATGATTTCGAGGCAAAGACCTCGCTTTGGGATTTGGTGTAATCATCATTTGTTGCATTTCCCATTCTGGTCCTTGTGTAATCCAGGTGCGCGAGACTAAATAGCGTTTTTGCCGCGTCGATCATGTTTCGCCGTAACGAAGCATCCGGTGTTCGGATCGGTGATTTCCACAATTTGATAAAGACTTTCAAAGGTTAGCTGTGGCTCTTATTAATTGAACCACAAACCAGTCCCGCTGTTGATCCGTCGCACATATTCTGCTTGCTGCAACATCGATCCTGCACCTCTAACGCTCTGACTGTTTCCAGGAAAAATGGCGCGACTCAAAACTTCGAAACGTTTACCCAGGGTACATCATCGACCAGTCAACCAGTCGAACTCACACTGAGTCATGACGTAATCTGTTTTGTTTTTTTTAAATCGTCCAACAATGAACTACATTCCATTGAAAAATGCGCTCATGTCTATAGACTACGCGCTGGCCCGATTAGACAATGTTATAGAAACCGATTTGTGCCAGATATGGCACCCTAACACCATAGGATATAATTTGGTCGGACTACAGAAGTGGGTCTTACCAGGGGACGGATGCCCCTTAAGTGAGTGTGTTTGTATTGAAATGCTTATCTGGAATATCAAACCTGGACGAAAAATAGCTCGACTCACGCATCGCCGCCAGCCTCAAGTTCAAGCGCAAATACCACACGTGGCTCTGTTTTTGTGGCCGTACGTGGGCTGCTTGTTTTAGTTCTTCACTCGGCGCCCCCCAGCAACTTTGACCTCGCTATGATAGAAGGATCGACCACCAGTTGGCTCCTGTTGTGTTAACAACCAACAACGGCTTTGGCGTGTAGATAACCTCACAACCTCGGAAACAAACGTCATCCATTCGTGAACCGTATCACCTGTCGCCAAAGATGGGCTTCGGGGGAAAGCGCTCTTTGGCGTCCTCGAAGGGACTACTGCAGGCTCTTGACTCGGCCGCGGCGGCATGAAGTCTTCTGACTTCTTCGTGTGAGCAAGTTTCTGCCTTTCTTTCCCAGCTCGACCTTCCGCACTTGGGCAGCTCTTAGACCTGAGCGTTTCGTGGTATTTTTGTTGAAAGCCGCTGCGTGCAACCGGCTGCTTTCAAAGTCTGAGAGCATTCGCAAAGGAACGAAACATATACAGGATAATGACGGTTAGAGGGAAGCTGTCTACACATTTTTCCAGTGGCGTTTAAATTTTTTTGGGGTGTAGAGTGGCAGAGTTTCCCTGTGCAGAGTTTCCCTGTCATTAGTGCAAAAATATATATTTTTAATTGTCGAGGCCGAAAGTAGTCCTTTCAACTATTTTTCAAACATACAGGCTGGTTAAGGTTATTATCTCAAGAAAATGTATTCCCCGGCGAATATCCATTCTCGATTCATACCGTGAAAATTTGCACGCGTCTTCTATGTGCCTTTTCGAAGACCTCACCTGGTACCTTTTTTAATCCACTACCAGGTACATGTGTTTCAAACGCTGACTGTCGGGGGGTCTTCCAACGCGCAATGCCGGCACCCTCCGAACCCACACTCGAGGGGGGGATTCGGGTGGGGGCGCTTGGCCCCCCTGCACTGCTATTTGCATGTTATCATTTTTCGGCGGCCGTGTACAACGTAACGCTGGTGGGTGCATTTTGCAACGCGCACTGACGACGGCTCGGGGGGGGGGCGGGTCGGGTGGGATCACGTCCCTCCCTTCCCGCCACTGCAATTTGCCTCCTGACTCTGTTCGGCTGCCGTGCGAACCTTACACTGGACAGGCATTTTCCAACGCACACTGACGACGGCTAGAGGGGAGGGGGTCGGCGGAGGACGCTTCGACCCGCACCTATACTGCTTTTTCCACCCGAACACTGTTCTGTTTCCGTGTACAGCTAACACTACACTTCTGCTGTTGAGGGGCTGTAGGGCTCCTTCTCTCTACTACACCCCACATATCTCTGCCTTTCTTCCTATTGCAACACCGTTGTCAGCGCCTTTAAGGTTGGGCTTGTGCACCCACCACTCCTTCTATTTGCGTCTGTGCATCCTATACCGTGCGTTCTCCCCGCACACGTGCTTCGGACACGTCATACTTTCGGCTTCTGATGTGAGCTGTACTCCTCCTTCAACTATCTCTTCTGCCACAACCCTCAGGTACTGACTCCCGTATGTTGCTGCTCCTCCCTTGCGACCGCTGTGTGTGTCTGCTATGAGCCTTCGTGCGTGGGTTTCGGCAATGTTCTACACAGAAAGATCGCACGTCTTTGTGATCTGGGACGCGGATGTACTTCCCCTGCTCAGAAACACGGCCTTCTCGAAGAAGCGATAATGAACTTACAGCCACAAAAAAAACTGATTTTCATCCTCTCGCTCAGCACAAAACCCCACTCACCCCGCGCACACCACACACTCGCTACTCATGTCCCCCGTGGTAGACACCTCACTCCTCGTAGCGTTTCCCCCCAGGGGTTGTGCGTCTGCTGCCTCCCTGCTGTCGATTGTCCGCTATTCCGACTGCTGTGGGATTCTGCTACTGCTGTGAATGTCTGCTATGAGCCGTCGTTTGTTTGTTTGTGCTACACTTGCACTGGTCTTTAGCTGCGTATTCCTTACCGTGTTCAAATCATCCGGCGTACCACTGACTTCTACTGCGGCGGACTCTCCGATTCAGCAGGGCCTTCCTCCGGAACGGTACGTCGATTGCTAGGAAGACCACCTCTCCCATAACACATGCACACGGCTCACTCAGCGTCTTGGTTTGAGGCTTTGCCGCATCTTGCCACCTTGCAAAGACAAGAACGCTCAATTCAGCAACATCACTGCCCAAACGGCCTCGTCCGACACCGCCGGAATACCCCAACTTTTTCGTGCAGAGGAGACGGCAATTGTGGCTGACACCATTAGCTCAACGGGAACTGCCGATTCTGGGGACGGTTGTGTGCACCACTATTAATCACAAACTGCGCGCATCACTACTCTCACTAGGTCCTGTATCCGTCCATTTCTCGTAGAAAGCTGCCAACCACACACAGCAGTAGCTTCGTGCGTGTGAGATTTGTGTGTGTACCACTACTGTAAATACACTGCGCACTGCACTACTATAGCACTACTAGGTCTTGTCTCCGTCCACGCCTCGACGAGAGCTGTCAGGCACATATTGCAGTAGTGATTCGTATGTGTAAGTTCTGTGTGTACGTGTGTGCTTGAGCGTGTCATAGCCGCGTGTCTTCTCTTTTGCAAGCGTATATCAAACTCACCTCCCTCCAGCGCTCATTGGTCAGAGTTGTGTGAGTCGCGTATGTTTGCATGGCGTCCTGTGCCGGCTGTGTGTTTCAGAAGCATCCGTCCCCTACGGACGTGTACACGGTGATACATACACACATCCATACACACTTTCTCATCATGTTGTGCTCCTTTCCTAGCCACATGTTACTGTTCACATTATAGAGGGCAAAGTAGGAGCACCCCCTTGGTGACATTCGTCGCCTCAAAGCGAAGGTCGCCGACAGCATCGACCACCACGTCACGGCCGGCCGCACCCTGCCCGTCGTCGGCCTGCAACGGCAATGCAGCCCACATAGACAGTCCGCCTAATAGTCTACTTATGGGACGGGGGACGCGCAGGATAGGTGTCGAACTTTTCGACAGCATCCACAGCCTCAAACGGTTCTCGGACTTCGAGTTTCATCTTCCCAACAATTTCATGGCAACTCGTCGGTACACCTCGCTGGATGTGCTGGGAGCCGTTGGTCAAGCGTTGGCGGCTACCATCGCAGTCTGGGTTACAGGCCGTGCTGACACTCTCATCGTCTACCATCAATACCAGCAGGTGGGTGTCAGGCGTGTGCACCCCTCTTCCAATCATAGGTGTATCTACATACGTTGTCTACGTCCGGCCGCACCCTCCCCATGGTTTTCCCAACATGTTCCGGCCTCAATCATACGTTCACACTTCACCCTTCTCTTCACAGGGGTTCACTGCAACCACCTACTCCCACCACGCCTTCGTCAATACTATCCCCCTGTATTTCTACAGCTCCGCCAATCCTGGGGATAGCAACGGCAATACGTGGGCCGGGACGTTTTCGGGTCATTCTGTGCTGCTCCTGCTAGATGGCGTTGGTTACAATGACGCCATCGGAGTCATCTCTCGGAAAAGGAAAGGTCTTCGAAAGCTTGGCTCCAAATACTCCCCCGTTGCCCGATCCCCTGCTAAAGACATCTCCTGGATCAACCTGTCGACGGTCGAACGTCAGAAGATTGCGCGGAACAAGAGACGTGCTCAGGTTGGTGTTTTGTGCTTCACGTTTACGTAATACAGGCGCATTGCACTGTTCACCGCTGCCGGTTGAAACCATTGCTCTTCAACACGCTCGTCCGCACCACCAACGACAAGCTCACGACTAAATGCTGCGCTTGCATCACTTGCCCACATTTGTTGCAGGACCGGATGCGGATGTACCACGAGGACAATAGCCGACACGGCTGGTCTCCAACACGTAAACGTTACTTTCGCGTCACCTACATTTCATCGCCGCGTACAAGCATATGACCTCCGTCCACTATCTAACGTTGCTGTCTCTTGTCTTACTTCAGGCTTTCCGCTTCCGAGGGGTAGAATGCGGGGCAACATTGACGCCGCTAAGGCAGGCGGTCCACGTCTTTCCGTCGAAAACAACACATGCTTCACCAACCGCCCAAAGACGCCCACGGCCAGTGGGACATACCCAAAGCCCTGTTCGGCCCGTCCCCTTTATGTCCGGGTGCCGGTTCGATAAGGTCACAGCTACGAGAAATACACGACGGACACAAGTCGGGTGACTGCTGTTTTGAGGGTATCCAGCACTCATCTGAAGGATCTCCCTCTCATTCAAGGGGCCTCCTCGGGGTTCGCCCCACCTGTTCTCGTGGCCATACGGAGCTCTCCAAAAACTCTCCGGTTGCGTGGACGACGATGGTGAGCCGGACGAACATGGTAAACAATACTACATGGTGCCCAATGACCCCACGGCTGACCGCCTCACGAATTGCCACACCTTGAGCAAGGAGTTGCCGAATATCATGTGCAACTACTATAGTACAACCCTCTACCCAGAAGACGTTAAATGGGTACCGCTCGCAACGATAATGGGTGAGTTTCCTTCAGCCTGCCGCCTCGGCGGCGAATAATCATGGTCCGCAAATCGAAGGATACACCGAGTGATTATCTACCGTCAAGGACGGGCGGCAGGAGTACGCCTTTTGCAGCAGATATTATTCAGGATAAAGAAGGATAGAATGGGTGCTCGGGGATGTCCGCGAAGCATCCCAGGTCATTGCCTTCCTTGTGCTCCAACTGAAAGAAGAGCTACTGCACTATTTAAAATGGGCTGCTACGTGTTCAAGGGCGACGCAGGCGTCAGAAGCGGGTATACCATCCTCAACGGTGCGGCGGAGAAAGTCCCAGCTGATTTTGATGGATTGGTCAGTAACATAGCGATCGACCCCAAAAAGCACAACTGCCGTCGGCGGAAAACGCTCAAATTCGCCGTGCAGCGGCTCGTGCACAGTAATCCTTGGGTGCCACGAAGTAGAGGAGATCAATGCTACGGTAGGAGTGTCTTATTTTGGGCCATTTGGTTTTTGGCTCGGGGTCACTCGCACCAGTGACCCCCCTGTTCCTTTCGGTAATAGGCTTCCGTGCTGTGTTAACGTTTCGACGCGAATACCCAGTGGGGTGGTTAGCTACGCTGCGCCAGACTAATCACTACACGCTGTTTTGGCAGTGAGATAAAGAGTAACTAGAGCGAGTACTATAGCCCAGACTCGGTAGTTAAGAAGGGTTTTTCCCCATACTGCAGCCTTGACCATGACGGTGTGCGACACGCACAAGGACAAGCTTAGTCAACCATCGCAGGATCAACAGGACAACAGCATCTCAGCTGAATTCCCACCAATCCCATGCCCTGCGAGCGCAACGGGCGATTCCAACTTCGGCATTCATAGCCTGATGCTGCTGTAGGGAGACAAGCGTGTACCGGAGACACACAACTGCGTTCCTGGCCTAAACAAAGTCGTCCCGGGGGGACCACTACGGTTGGATTCGGAGGGCCCTACCCCTGACTGTCATGGGGAGGTTCGACAAGCATTCTCCGTCTACTACGATCCTTACACCGGCAACACGAAAGACGCTGGACACTGCAAGGAAAAACGCTGAGGTCGGTGCACCTCTTCCCGTTTGGGAGGGGTGGATACACGCGGGGCAACAACGGGTCTCACCAGCTGCCAGCGATGGATCGCTCGCGATACTTAAATGTGGTTGACCCGCGCTTCAGGAGCCTTTCCGACACGTACTAGTTCGCCGCTGTCGACGAACCATCCACGAAACAACTGCGTAGGGCCAAAACGCGATCTACCACCTGACGCAAGATCGACGACGCTGGTGAGGGCTTCATGCAGCGGTTGGACGAGGCCACGAGGAGTAAGTGTGAGCTAGAAAATAACAGAGCTGTCGAGCACCTTTTCGAACAAAACGACGTGCCAATGCTTTCAGGCCCACGCTTCAGACAATGATCTGAACCACCTGTGACGACCAACAGCGTCGTCACGTGCAAGCTGTGCCGCCATTTCGTCAACGAGGGCGATCCCGTGTGCGCACACTGCCAGCTCCCCTCGTGTAAATTAACACGTGCTGGCGAAGGAGGTGGATATCCACACTCAAAAGGCAGGCAAAATTGACAGTCTCTGTCCCCTCAAATACTTGGGGGTAGCTCATTCTGGACACAATGGATCAAGGGGCCTCTCGCCATGGCCGAGAGCCTTGGAAGACCTGACCTATTCATCACCAACACGCGTCACAAAGGATCCCACGACATGGAAGCTCTTGTCCACTTCTTAGGGTGCAAACATCCGGACTGGGCTAGGCATCAGGTCTAGATTACTCGTCACTTGCACCGGAATATCATGAAGTGGCTGAAGAGGTGATGTGAACTTCAATAGTGTTTGCCCTTCATTGCGTCTGGCTCTTGGTTCAAAAGGTGAAATGCCAGCTTTAACCTCATTGCGTAACACTAACGACATTCATCAAGCGCATGTCTCTCTTCCCTACGAACGTTTTCAAGGGGAAAGACAGCGTGCTCTTCCCTGTTGCCGGCTCTTGGTTGAAGTTCGAAGCGCAGGGAAGGGGTACCTTCCATCTATATCTCCTCCTGTGGTTAGAAATCCCTGAGCACTCCCCCTCCGGCAGGACGGAGTCCATCCAAGACGTGAACGATAAGGGGGATCCCATTCAGAGGTACGCCCTCCACACCGCCCTTGGTGCAGAAGAGCTACCTTCGGTGCTCCTTCACCACATCACCCCCCCTCGTCTTCAAACGATCGTTAAAGCACACTTCCATTCTCGTAACTCCTACCCCGCCTTTCAAACAACGAAGAAGTCAGTAGTTCAAGGGGTTGGGCCATCGCACGAGCTTTGCGAGGATTCCATTCGTCAAGCCTGAGGCTGCATGCTGCAGGCTTCAACATCAACAGGCAAGCCAGGTACGACCCCACGGTTGCGGGAAGAAGTGCAGCCAGGAGGAAACCTTGCCAGCTCACCACCACCACTTGCGATGCGCCAAGGGGTATCCTTTCAATCAGAAGGAGACTAGGGAGCCAATACATTTGTGCGGTTAGTCGCTTCCTAAGAAAGGATGGCGGGATGTGCCGTCTGTCAGATCGACACGAGTATTCATGCCTGTGCCCCGAGAATGATCGAATTTCACCGTACCATCCAATGACGTTTGTGGCATACCCCACTCACGAGAACATCAAGATCTTCACCAAGGCTTGCTCTCCGCCTCTTCGGCCAAAATGCGTGGATAAGGTAGAGCCGACATGAAAGGTCTCCAAACCCTGAGTCACAGCGGAGAAGTCGGAGCTACCGCGAGACGGCCCGGAGCAGGGTGGGTAACAGTCTGAAAACCAGAAAAACATCCCACACATCTGGGCCGGAAATTGGCAGTGTCGGAATAATATACATCCTCCCCGGCCAGCCGTTGTGCCTCACATCTCGGAATTTCATGTAGCTGGACACTCGATAGCCACACCCTTCATGGATATTGGTCCAGGGGGAACGACCGAGGGTTTGCGAGGAAAGGGCAGGGAGGCGTCGTGAATGGTATGATGACACATCACTACTAGCGCTCGCAAGGCGGGCAGAGGGCTGCTAACACGCCGTATTATGAAGATGATAAGATCGACTTATACAGCATCCTTTACAACGACTTCTGGACAGAGTGGGACATGATCGCAAGCGACTGCAGCAGCCGCCCCCCCCCCCCTGAACATGCCACACTACTTGAACAAAGATGACTCCACGCACTGAATAAAGAAGCACTGCGACAAGCATTCTCGGCTACGGGTGCTACCAGCCTGACCGGGAACCATTTGAGATATTTAACCACCATCACATCATCCTCTCCATGGCACTCGGCCACCTCCTTGGGTTCGTCTCCGACGACAATGGCCAACACACGTACGAGCAAAGTACCATTTCCACGGGGTGTTCGGCGACGAAGTGACAACGACGAAACAAATTTTGGCGGCCGTGAAGAAGGACCTGCGCATGGCCAAGGTTGGAGACGACCGGCGTGCGGCGACAGCGCAGGAAGTTGGGGACTTCTTGGGTCATTCAACGGTGGCCCCCACAATTTTTCCCTAACGGAATCGCCGGTGTAAAAACCAGACCACGGCCGTATCTCCTTAAAAATGGTGCCTTTTGCCACCCTGACATCATCGGTCATAAACGTATCGCAAACAAGGATATATGTGAAGATATACGATTCATAGCATCCTTACTGGCATTCAGCAGCCACGCAAGGTTCGTGAAAGAACATCGCTGCTTTTGGAGGGGGCTATCATACAATCAGTCGCTTGATCCTCAAATCCGTCGGACAGGGACAATCACAACCGGACGACTGGATGGATATCGCGGCACCCACCCCAGCCGCTGAAAAATAGGTGGCCGAATGGCTGGACGAAGACCCTCAGGTGCTCGCGTGGACAGCAATACTGCCAGACTTGGAGGACCTAGCGAGTTGTCGCAGAGAGAATATGTTGCCGTCGTACTCGGGAGTGTTCCTGACCTCTGCTGCATGAGCGGCCGCGATGGATTCGGAACGTCAAACGTAGCGTCTTCCTTGTGGACTTCTTTCGCAGCATGAAACAGCCCGTTGCCCGCACAGGAACGACAGCGATCGCCACGGGAAACCTAGGGGGCCTCGCGCCTCACTGCTTCCTCAAGCTTTCCAAGGGTTCCAAGTTTGGCCTTGACCCATCCAACCGCACTTCAATATATCACCTTCGTCGTCATCGACGTCGAATACATTGACAATACGCCGTTGCTTGCCGCTGCGGACCATAGCTTGCGGCATGCGGCACCACCGCACAAACGACCGGTGCGTTTCGGGGGTACTGCCATCACCTTTGAGGACCTCTGCGAACTGCCGGCAGTGCCCCCTCGGCTTTTCGGTGTGCTCTACCACAATTGCACCGTGTACGTCTTGGGCCTTTTTGGCGACATTCTGGATGCACGAGGTCCGGGCATCCTTCGGCCACAGAATGATCCCGAAATTCAGTAATGCCTCGACGAACAACGCGTGCAACGATAAGGGTAGACGTTTCCGCATGAAACAGTGTCTGAATGACGGGGCTCCTTGACCCAAAATCGTCGGAAATGGACTATTTCGTTTTCGCAAAATGATAGTTGAGTACCCAGGCCATGGGATACATTTTCCGATCTTGAGCTTCGCAAGCTAGGAACCTCAGAAAAAATATTGTACACCTCCATCGTATCACGCGTCGAACTGCACGACGACGTCGAGGACGACGTTGCGTGAAAGGTCCTTCTTTCCCGGATGGCGGGCCTCGTTGGCAACGACAACCTCGAGCACACCACAGAACTCCCTCGGTAACTCCGCCCAGGCACCGCCCCGCATTGTCCCGTTAGAGAACCAGCCCCGCGACCAAGAAAGCACGGTTCCTTAATGCCACGTGAGTAACGAAGACCACCAAATAAGTACGTTTGGGGACGAGAGGAAAAGAAGAGAGGATTTCTCCACGACCGGGCCTACGTGAAGAAAAACGGTGCCAAGCTCAAGCGAGACCCCGATCGTTCTAGAATACGCGGACTTGCAGGACAAGATCGTCTTACAGGAAGGACTCAAAGGTGAGGGTTAGCGTCCGGTCCCTTCCTTCAGCGATAGAAGTGACAGCATGACAAACGTTCAACCAGCATGCCGAATTTTCACCCGAAGCCTTACACCGCCATCCCCGCCCGCCACGCACGTTATCTAACCCCCCTCAGATAAGCATCACCAAAAATGTCAATCAACAGCGGGTATCGTTAATGCCACCTGTGGGCTCGCTAGGGAGACCTAAGCAGTTTGTTGAGCGCCGCCACGGATCGGCCGAGATCCAGAGACATGCTTCATAATGTGCCCCGGGCAGACCAACTTGCCCCGCCGGCTAAATTGCTAGAAGAAACACTTGGCCGCCGTAGAGCAGCGAACAAAAAAAACGAAGATCACATTATACATGTACATACAAGGATTAGACAGTAGTTTCGGACGCGACCATGTTCCAGACTTTTTATTCCATTGTAAACAGTTACGAGGGAAACCCAGCAACGTTACGCTCCAAAGCAATTAAAAAACATTGAAAAAAGTGGACCGATTCTGACGGTCCCTATTTTTAAGTTTGTGGATGCCCTTAGATTTTGAACGCAGCAGTTTGCACGCAGCAGTTACCAACAAAGAGACCCGCAACTCGCAGATAAAGGAGCTGTCCCTATGCGGACAATTGAGGTGGGAAGGAAGGCCGATGCTTGTTCACACGAGCAAGTAACAAGACATAATGCCGCCTCGGCGGAGTCAAAGGCCTGCGGCCCCTTCCTAAACGCCGCTGAGGGCTTCCCCCCAAAACCCAGCTGCCGCGAAAGGTGACGCCGGCTACGCATGGAGGACGTTTTGTTGCGAGGTTGTGATGATATCGCCGCGCCAAAGCTGTCGTCAAATTTCAGACGCAAGAGGGGCCGACTGGTCGTCGATCCTTCTATCATAGCGAGGTCGAAGTCGTTGAGGGGTGCCGAGCGAAGAAATATACCAAGCAGCCCACGTAGACGGGCACAAGAAACAGGACCATGTGTGGAATTTGCGCTCTGACCTGATGCTGGCGTCGATGCGTGAGTCGAGCTGTTTTTCGCCAAGGCTTCATTATCCAAGAAAAATACGCATTTCAAACCAGACGCCCAAGCATCCGTCCCCCAGGAAGACATACTGCTGATGTAGTCCAACCTACTTTTCGTATCATATCAGGGTACCACACATGGCACAAATGATAGTAGCTGCATGCATGCTTTGATTTTAAGAGTATCATATACCACTTACAAGGTTCCCCTTCAGGATGTGGGAAACGTGAAATCGCACGGGCGTCGCAAGGCGAGAAGGGCAACATAGGTAACGCACATAAAACAATTTTTTTACCTCCAATACGACTATAAGCAATGGTGTTCAGCGTGCTCACATAGATGAACCCCATTGCTCTTGTTAGTGAGGGGAAACATGTGGGTTGAGCTAGTATATTGCTCCAAAGAAAACGTAGTACTCAGCGCAAAAAGTGTGATAGCAGTGGGGTGGGTGGGGTGCACGTTGCACTGGTGTACGCGCAAGCAAATTAGTGGTCAAGGGATGCTGTACCGTAACGTGGAATAATAGTGCTCGTTTCTATACAAGGCGTCACATGCGTTAGTACTATGTTATAATGTATAGGGTTGGCCAGCTAATTTCAGTCGCACTTGCATGTTGTACAATTGGGTGGCCGTGTGTTGGCGGCAACAATTTCGGTATCTGTCGTGTACGTGGTGGAATTTGCCGTGAGTTGGAGGTCATGTTCAACGCGTTGGTACTGGACCCAAATTGTTGATGTACTCTTCGTTTATCCCCGCAGAACGAGCAAGATGGAAAGTGTTCCTGCTTGAATCCGACACTACTTGATGCATGTATTCCGAAATGTAGTTGTTTAGTTGTTGTCGCACGTGCCGCGGTACCTATACTGCTGCAACTCATACTACCATTACCACTGACACTACTACTACCACTACCACTACCACTACCACTACCACTACCCCTACCCCTACTACTCTTATACAACTACGAGTAAATAGTACCACAGCCAGGACTACACGATTGCAACATTTGACGAAGGATTAGAAGTAGGAGGTTCCACATTGGAGCAGCGTTGTACACGTGACAGCTCCATTGCAGTGGGGGAGGAGGGGGGACGCATTATTCATGCACATAACTCCACCCCTTCGAACACTCCGCCCTCTCCTCACTGTTGTACGACTTACAAGTTATACATGACAAACTGACGAATTCATTCCACAATCGTCGGATTTGGTCCCTTAAAAGATTTATAGTTTCCGCGCAAGGATTACGACGCAGTTGATATCACCTTATAATATTTCTTGTCATCCATGCTGTAGCCCAAATTACCCCCCACCGTCCACCTCCCAACGCTCCCTCCATCCCCATTCCCCATTAGAGAAATAAAAACTACCAGGCAACTGTTATCACACCATAATCTCTCTAGCCATTCATTCCGTAGCTCCAATATATTTCTACGCCCCCCCCCCGTCCCTTTCCCCCCCCCGGCTCCCTCCTGTTCAAACGTCCCACGAAAGAACGAAATCGGCCAGAGTAATAAGCACTACCACCCAGTTGGTGTCACCTAACAATACGTCTAGCCATCCATGCTGTAGCTCCAATCCCCCCCCCCTCCCCCTCCCCCAACTTCCACATCTTCTACTGCCCGCACCATCGCCTAGACCTAGCAACACGCGAACAGCAAACCCCTGCAGCTATGCGACATGACCATGTCGGAAATCCCCCTCCCCCACGACCCCTTCGAACACTCCGCCTTCTCCTCACTGGTTGTACGACTTACTGGGTTTACATGATAAGCTGATGCATTCGTTCCACAACCGTCAGATTTATTCCCCGCAAGGACTTATAGTTTTCGCGCACAGATTGATTTGCCCTGCCCGTTTCCTCTCCCCCCCACCCCCCCCCGCTCCCTCTTGTTTAAACTCAGGCCCCCACGCCCTCCACTCATCGGTTATACGAGTTACAGGATGCACTTGACAAACTGATGCAGTTCCTTCCACAGCTGTCATGTTTTAAGCCCCTCAAAACGGGTACTAATGTTTTCGCGCACAGACTGACGAACATCACCTTGTTGACCCTGATAGCTACACTGTAGTTGCAAGGGGAGTCGCCGACCTAGCACCCTAATTAGGACACACAACCCGTAATACCCGCGCGATCGGAGTATCACACACAGATTGCAAAGATGAGTTTCGACACAATATTCGATCCCACAGCTGGAGTGTATATTATTGAAAATATTATTGATATGTGATGATGATTATTTTTGGGGGGATTCGGTCGGGAGTTTTTCTCGTCTCGGCCTCAGAATGGAATTTTCTAGGACGAACTGGAATTTCTCGGTTAAATCGCTTCATTCGAGCGCCGCCTGCGGGGGGCTCCTCCAACGCCCCTCGCCCCACCTTATTCATTCCGCACCTCGACGTGAACGCTGTTGGATGCAGAGCGAGATATGCGAGAAAAGAGCAAAATTTTGCATCTTGAACGGTACTCTACAGTTATTCTTCGGGTTTTCTTGATGTATAGTCAGGTAAATAATAAAAAAGTTGGCATGACAATATTTTGAAATCGGCGTCATTTTTTTTATTTAAACGAGTAAAAATATTTTCTAAAAAAATATACTCCATGGTACCGCTGTGGGTATCATCATAGAAGTGAATTGTTTAATTGAATTAAGGTAGGTACACGTGCATACATGGATATAGACGTGGCAAGCGCACGAATGACTAAAACAAGGAGGGGGTAGTGATTTCGATTACTGCGACAGAAAACGTTATACAGCAGCATTGCGAGTGGCTGCGTCTTCCCCAAGGCATCGTGGGTGGTATTATACAATTTTTGGCAAATCGACACAGTTTGTACTCTCGTGCAAGTATTATATGAACGAGTAAGAGCACACACAGCGATGCTCTATTACACACAACATTGGGTACCAAACAACATGGAATGCATTTTCAACACAATTAACAAGGGGGATACACCCGTCCCGGTTTCGCATGTTTTGGTAGTTTTTGTACACATACATACATGGATATAGACGTGGCAAGTACAAGCATAACTAAAACAAGGAGGGGGCAGTGATTACGATTACTGCGACAGAAAAAGCCACACACCAGCAGCAGTGTAAGTGGTTGCGTCCTCCTCGAGGCCTCGAGCGTGGTATTATAAAAGTTCCGGCAAATCGACATAGTTTGTACTCTCGCGCAAGTAATATAGGTACGACACAGCGATGCTCTAATACACACAACTTTTTTTTTATCTGTGACTCATCATATGGCATGGGGAGAGGGTGTATAAAAAAACAGGGAATATATTTTCAACACAAAAAACAAGGGGCATGCACTTTCGTCCTGGTATCGCATCCTTTAATGGTTTTCGTACACCATACCTACATGGATATAGACGTAGGAAGCACAAGCATCACTAACACAAGAAGGGGGTAGTGATTACGATTATTGCGCCAGAAAAAGTCACACAGCAGCATTGCGAGCGGCTGCGGTCTTCCCCGGGGCCTCGAGCGTGGTATTATACAAGTTCCGGCAAAGCGATATAGTTCATATTCTCGTGAAAGTAATATACTTACGAGTAAGGGCACACACAGCGATGCTCTTTACACACAACATTATGTCTGTCTGTAACTTATCGTATGTCATGGGGGGAGTGTTTACCAAACAATAGGGAATACCTTTTCAACACAAATAATAAGGGGCATGCACATTCGTCCCGGTATCGCATCCTTTGATGCTCTATGTACAGATACATACATGGATATAGACGTGGTAAACACGAGCATCACTAAAACAAGAAGGGGGTAGTAACTACGATTATTGTGCAAGAAAATGCCACACACCAGCATTGTGAATGGTTGCGTCTACGCCGGGGCCTCGAGATTGGTTTCACACAAGATCCGGCAAATCGACAGTTTGTACTCTCGTGCAAGTAAGATACGTACGAGTAAGGGGTCCCACAGCGATGCTCTATTACACACAAGAATTTCTTCTTTGTCTGTGACTTATCATACGGCATGGGGAAAGGGTGTACCAAAAAACAGGGAATTTGTACTCGACACAAAATAGAAGGGGAAAATCATTCCTCTTGTAGTTAAGCTGCGCCACGAGAATATCGTAAGTGTAGAGAGTATCCACGGAAGAAACCGGTGGCATACATTCGTCCCCGTGTCGCATTGTGTGGTGTTTTCGTTCTCCCAGAAGACTCTTTGAAGAAATTTAAGCGGTGTTGTTGGCGAGCTTTGTTGTTAATGTGGTCCCTGACTCTGTTGCTGTGGTCGTTTGCTGGTCAACTGCAAGCGATCGGGTTGGTACGCAACTGACAAATAAGCTTTTGTTGCGTTGTACTTGACGTGTGCTCTTTGCTGCTTGTTGCTAATTGTCATCTCTATACAGTACCAGGCAGTGATTTCTATTTTTATTGTGTTTACACACATCTACTTTCCAGCTTCTGGACACGCAAGCCGTGGTTACAAGTGTCGTCCCTTCCCTCTCGGTTATTGTCTTAATTTTTAGGCACATTGAGTTGAGCACCTCCTGATCGTCGATTTCTCATCGAGTGCTGTTGTTCAACGACCGGATAAAGAGCTACCTTTAGACACACGTGCCCAAGTCTCCAATCCCTTGTCCCAACTCTCTCGCCGCTTTTAGTTCGATTCCTCCGCGTCTACCTTCAGGCTGATTTCGCCCGTCTGCTTGCTGCAACAGCTGCCTGCAAACACCAGTCTCGTCTCACGCAGTCCTGTTCCAAACTTTTGTACAATGTAACAGATCTCCGGATGAAACCTCCAACAATGCCTCACGGTTACGATCGCTGTACTCAAGCTTGGTTTGCAGTCACTCACGCTCGTGTCAGATCAAGTTCAGGTTCCTTTTTCCCTCGTTTGGTTTTGTGTGTTTTTGGACTGAGGATGTGAGCGGGACGCGTTCTAGACTAATCGGCGTTATCCAGATCTAGGCAGCATTCCGCCACTGGGTTTCATGTGACGTCATGTCAATCCGCCGCAACACCCCCCCAGCACGGTTTCCTAAGAATACCGTGCTAACCAGGCTGCGGATACACTAGAGTAAGAGTGAGGGCCTTTTCCCAAACTTAGTTGTGTTTCGATTACCCCATAGCTCGAATGAGTGGCGTCAACCATTTTGGTGGATAGGCGTCTCTCAGGGGGTAAGGACCCTGACCCTCGCGCTTTTTCGCATTAGGTCCCAGATGGGTACTGCTGGACTTGCTAAAATTTCTCATCAAGCGCACCAGCTGAAAGCCTCCTATCCACCACATGCCGGCTTTTCCCATTTACTCGGGTAGGCCGAGGCCGTGATCTTGCTCGCTGGTCGATCGTCGGACAACGTCTTCTCCCATTCTCCATCGAACTCCTCTTCACGTTCCTCGTTCACGGGGAACCGGATTGCGAAAATCCTGTCCTCCTAACCTTCAGAATTTCACGTTGGTTAAGCTCCTCCCTATCTCCGTCTGCGTACCGAACCCGCCTGTACGGTGACTTGTAGTCGAAGACCTTTGAAAGGTGACGCTTCTTGTTTCCCTCAGCGTCCGCGAATTCCCTCCAGATCACGGTCCCCACGGGGTGTTGTTTCAACGCTGGTTCGCGGTCGATCTCTTCTCTTTTCTTCCCGTGTTGGCGTCGAAGTTGGTCTTGCCTGGCACTCCGCTCCGTGATAGTTTTCCACAGCGCATGGAAAACGTCCTGCTGTAAAGGAGTTAAACTGCCTCGTGCCTCCTCTTCGGACAACCACTGGGACTCTGCGCCATCCACGAATCGTCCCTTGTATCGCCACTTCCAAGCGTTGCCTTGACCCATCACAGCCTTTCTGTCTATTAGGGTATGCATAAGCGACGCTACAATCGACGGCTCCGCCAGTCCGAAGTCAACTCCCAATGGCAGGTGAGCAAATTCGTTTTCGAAGTCGTGACGGAGGCCGTCCGGACGTGAGTGGAACATCTTGATATTCGATGCTGACGCCCGTCGTCGGCGAATCCATCGCCCATTCATCGTAACGATAGAGCTGAGTCCTGGTAAGACAACTTCAGTCACCTCTCAAGGTCCGGTCCAGTGCTCGTGGGCTAGCTTATGATGTATCCCTTGCCATCACAGACTCCGCCTCTTCACCAGCACCTTATCTCCGACAACAACACGGGTTCCCACCGAGGTCCGACCGATTTTAGCATTCCGACTCTCACAACTTTTATATCTGTCTTCATGTTTTTTCGATAGAGCCGTCCGTACATCTCGTATTTCCTTGTACGTTTGACATTTGTCGGCCACGTGCATCCCGCCTCTGAAATCGCCACAATATATCTCGGGGTGCGTCGCGTTAAGTGGCGTGCGTGCACCACGACCGAATAAAAGACGGAAGGGAGTTGGTTTCCCCGGTAACCGCAGGTCTCGCGTGGTACGATGGATCCACAGTGCCGGTTGTACATACTCGTCCCATCTGCGAGGCCAGGTCTTGCACAGTTCTCCTAGTGCTTTGTGTCAGGAGTTGTTCTACGGTAGCCCCCCCAACTTTTCTTCAACATCATCGCCGGTTTCAAAACCAGCTCCCGGTCGTACCTCCTGAAGTACGGTGTCCCTCGACACCCCGAGGCTATCGATCGATAGGCCTTTGCACACAAGAAAATATGTGGATACGTTGCTTTCAATCGGGTCCTCCCTTTTGTCGAGCAGCCACGAAACATTCGTTAAAGAACGTCGCTGGTTTAGGGGGGGGCTATCGTAGAATAAGTCGTAGCCACCCCCCCCAGTCACTCCACCGTCCCCTGTGTACGTGGATGATCGGCAGGCCCATATGCGATGGTCACGTTCAACCACTTGCATAGGTGTTGCATCACCTCTGCCGTGAACTCGGATCCCGGATCACTGCGAACACACAACGGTAGCCCAAAAGTATGCGTCACTTATAGCAGTTTCCTCGCTACTCTGATTGCCTTTTTCGTGGGAAGGGAGAAGGCGAACAAGAACTTGCTGGCTTTGTCGACTGCCACCAGTAGAACTTTGTTGCCTGCGTCCGACTTCACCCCCATGTCCTGGATGTCGACTTCAAGTACTTCCCCGGGTCGCAGAAACCTCGACGGTAGCATGGCAACCCGGTGACTCGCTGACCGCTTGCGACGCCTGCACCCACACGAGAGGACGAAGTCTCTAACGTCCTTGATGAGGTTGGGCCAGCAGTACCGACTTCTAATCAAGGCTGTAGTTCTCGCCGTCCCCGGATGCTCATAGATGCTGTGCGCCAGCGCCATCTGGAACGAGAGATTGGGGAACTGCAAGTCGTGGGATTTTCCCCAGAGGTGCTATCCACAAGAGGCCGTTATCATTCATCACATATTCGCCACCTCCTGCTCCTCGGTTACCCGCTTCCTGGAGTTCTTTCCGAATCTTGCCAAGTGCCATGTCTTCGCACTGCCTCTGCAGCAGCTGTGGTAACTCCTGGAAAATAGCTGTAACCCTTTCCAGCATGGACGACTCTGACCGCTGGGGTCCCTTGGTCTCATTCCCTGGTCCGCGTGAAAGGCTGCTGGTGTCCTTTGGCGATTCCACCAACAGATCACGTTGCTGTTTCGGTCCCGGGATCGGCTCTCTCTGTCCCCTGCGTTTGCGTGGGCGATCAACTTCCACTGGTAGTTCAGCGGTAGTGCTCGTCTGTGCCGGTGCATTCTCCATCTCCTCCTCAGGTAACGGCGGTTCTGCCTCCCAGACAACCTCAGGTTCCTGGGAAGTGGACTTTGCCTTCGATCTCGTGACCGCTCTTGTCACCTCAAATGCTTTGCTTTTGATGCTGAAAGGTAATCCTCAAACACCATGCAGGCCAATCCTTTTAGTTCCGCCACCTCCGGTACCGGTTTTCCCCGTAAGCCTTGAACAGCTAGTTAAACTAATACTGCTCGTAGCATTGGAGGAGACGTGAAATCTGCGATGTCGTTTGCCGCTGCGCTTTTGCTGAATGTCTGCGGGATCACGTAGTGTTCCTGCCCGGTTGTAAGTTTGGCGTAGTCGTTGAAGTGCAACTCTTCGGCTTCTTCAAGGCGTGTCGCATCCGCGGGGTGTGTGATATACCCTTCGGTTGGCTTTTACCTCATGATGTGAGCACGGTTTAATAAGATGATGGGTCTGTTGAACAGGTAAGTCGCTCGCTCTCCGTTACCTCTCTTCAGGAAGCATGCCCCTCTTCGTCCCAGAAGTTCCCCTAGTTCCTGAGCTGGTCGCTTTACCTTCTCCAATCTCCGCTTCCAAACGACTAATTTCCCGTTTGTGGCAAGGCCTCCCTTGATTCCTACCACGAATGTCCGTTTCCTCCTCTACGGAATCCCTACTTGGCTCGCCAGTATTTCCGTTTTGACCACGATGTATGACTCTCGTTCCAAGCGGGGTAAATATCGTCGTTCCATTCCGTCGTTCGCAGAAGGCTGCCCAAAAATTCGAGTATATAAACTCGCGCGTCTGAGGCGATGACATCTTGGGCTGAGCTACTCGCTCCGGATATTCCCTCCTTCTCCCGTATCTTTCAAACCTCCTGCAGGCGTCATCGACCACCACGTCTGGTCTCACCTCTCTCAACATGGTTAGGCACTCCTGCGACCCTGTTGTCACCCTGAGTAGCTTCGCACCGTTGTCCAGCCCGTTTGCTCTGAGGCATTCCAGTGCTCTCCAGTCCAGTTCTACTGCTCCTCTGACCGTCAGCAATCCCTCTGATGCAAGGATGCTGCCTCCCCCCCCACAGTCGAGCATGACCACCACTGGAAGCTCCGGTGCGATGACAAGCTTGGCCTGTTGGGTATCTGCCTCTGAGGGGTCTACGAGTGTGAGTGCGACGGCTGCAAGTACTGTAAGACTTTGACCACTAGATCCGTCCACATCTTCCACTGCTAAAGTTTCGAGGTGTACGCCATCGAGCACTGGCCCCTGAGGCCCTTTGTAAACGTTTGGCAACGACTCGTCTCATGGAAAAGAGTCGTCAAAATCTCTGATCACGTTGCTCTTGTTCGGTGACCGCGACATGGCGTCTAGGAGCTGATGGTCTGTCCCCCGCCCTCACGTCAACGTTATGTCGTGCTTCATCAACATCAGAGCCCAGCGGTGGTATTTCGTTGTGAGAGATTGGCTTTTGAAGAGCCAAGTCAACGTCGGACAGTCCGTGATGAGTGTGAACGGTCGCCCTCAAAGATAGGGTTGGAATTTTTTCATTGCCCACATGACCGGCATACAATCACGGTCTGTTGCTGACCTTTTGGAGTCTCCTCTCGACCAACTGTTGCTGCCGTACGCGATCACCTTTTCCACTGCTTCGACGCTTTGTTTTAGCACCGCTCCCGCTCCAATCTCACGGGCATCGGTGGACAGCGAGAACGGTTCTGTCCGCACCAGCAGGGCTAGGATTGGAGGTGACGTCAAAAGCCTCGATAAACGCATTTAAGGCCTTGTTCTGCACATATCCTCACGGGACCTTCTCTTTCTTCGCTCTCTTGGTTCTGAACCTTGGATCCCTCAGCAAGCCGGAAATGGGCGCCACCACTGTGCTATGCTGGGGTACGAGTTGCCGTAAGTACCCTGTCATGCCCAGCAACACTCCAACTTCTTCCACCGTGTTCGGCCTTGACAACTGCGTGATAGCATCAATCTTGCTCGGGGCCGGCCTGGTACCAAGTCTATTCACGATCATGCCGACGAACTCTATGACCGACTGACAGAGATGGGATTTCTGAAGATTCACGGTCAACAGTCCTTGCCGTAGACACTCTAACGTTTCTGGCAGCAGTGCCCATTGATCTTCAAGGGTTTTCGACGGGATGGCGATGTCGTTCAACCCGAAGCCGCAGCGAACGTATTCGTACAGCTTCCGGTCAGCTTCTCGAAACGCCATCAGGGGTCGATCGTCCTCATGGATCTCGAGGTGTAAGAATCCTGAAGCTAAATCGATGCTGGAGAAATACTTCGACCCTTCCATCTCATCCATAATGTGCTTCAAGTCCCCGAGTCCACCACTCTGTGATTTGACAAGCGCATTGATACCTCGAAAATCGTGCACAACCCGCACTGTCCCATCTTTCTTGCGAACCGTCGAACAATTGGCGGCCCACTCGGAAGTTTTGATTCCCTAATGGATCCATTCTTCCGGATTTGTACCACCTCAGTCTGAATAATCTCGCGCTGTTCCGGGCTGTAGTGTCGAATGGGCGCCACGTATGGCTTGACGTTGGGATTTTTGGGCTCCAGTCGCATGGGTACTCTTTTTCATGGTGGTACGCTCTTGGGGTTGACCGCGAACACATCGACGTACTCGTAGAGAATGCCCATCAATGTGTTCTTTTCGCTCGGACTGAGATGCCTGAAGGTGGCCTCCCCCAGGTCCACCTTGGGGGCATCGCTCGGAATCTCTGCGATTTCACCCCCTTTGTTGCATTGCTCCCGTGGTCTCCCTTTGTTTTTCTTTTTGATCCCCTCGTCCTGTTTGGGGCTTGTCGGTTCCTCAGACACCGGGGTTCATGAGTAACTTCCTGTGTTCCCGATCGTATATGTCGACAGCGTAAACCGTCGCAATCACCAGCCCCCCCTAGATCTATCCTGGGTATCATTCGACAACTTGCATTGGAGCGGTATACCCGGGAACCATCGCTGTGCCCCCCTTGGTACTCCTAGATCCACTCCTAGTTTGAGATCATAACGGTTAGTTTGTTCTACCACTACGAGCTGCTGTACTTGAGGTTGAAGGCCTTTGACAAAAGCGTCTACCTGGATACTGGTACCACCTGGAACCTTTACGTGTTTCGCAACGCGTAGTTTCCAGTGCAGAGTGCTTCGTCCTCCCATACCGAGCTTACCAACTCCATAATCCCCGCCGGGATTTTCGGTGTCTCCAATTCCTCCTGTTCTTGCTCGTCCATCGATGGTTTCACCGTGCAATAGTGGTCCCATTCGGCATACATCGCTCTTGGGGCGGCTTCTCCGACCTCCTTCGGGGCGAATGGTACCCACGATGAGGATGGTGTCGGCCGGGAACCCTCCTCACCATCAAAACCGATGATACTTCGATTGTCTGTCATGAACGCGGCTCCAAGCACCATTGCATACGGAAGTCCTTTCACCACCCTGAACTTCACACGGAAGATTTGGTCGACCGGTGAAAAGACCCAGTGGTAGCAAGCACGAGCTATCACTTCCATCGGGGGTACTGCGCTGTTGTTTGCGTTTGCTGCGCGGAGTAGGCCCTTTCCCGATGGATTTATCAGCGACTTTCTCCAACCAACCCGTTCTTCAATGCATTTGATAAACTGCCGTGACACGTAGATTCCTCCGCTCGCCCCAGTATCCACCAACACCGCAATCGGAAGTCGCCGGCTCGAGCTCGTTGCATGCCACAACGTTGCATGAACCCAAACCTGTGACGTCATTGTTTGCAGTGCTCCTATTTCCGATTGGTGAGAGGAACTCTCTGAACCCTGACTGCTGTTGACCAGTGAACCCTGACTGCTGTTGGCCAGCGAACACTGGCTGCTGTCGGCCAGCAAACCTTGGCTGTGGTTGCTGCGGCGGCGTTGGCGCCATCGGAGGTCCCCATCGCGATCAAGGGTTCAGTTGTGTTCCTCTTGAGGTTGTCTTTGGACCCCATCGTCCTCCGATTTTAAACGGTGACGGTAGGGACGGAGTGGACATCTGGTTCTATCTGCATCCGGCTCATACAGGATTTGCCAGTCCTGCTGCCCCTTGTCCTGCACCACCCTGTAGACCCCATCCCACCTGGCCCCCCTGTGGTGGGCCTCCAGCTCGGCGGCTTTGTGACGGGCCTCCCTGTGGTGGGCCTCCCCTCGGGTGAGACGCACCAAAACGTCCCCGAAAAGGTCCTCTTTTTCCTTCCATTTTACTTCCTCCAATCACGCCTCCCCCCCTCCCCGGGACGCCGCCCGTTTTACTTTGACGAAACCTTTCGTTTTCTGTCGTGTAGAGTAAGATGAACTCGACGTAGGTGTGCAGTACACGAAAAACCCCGACGACGTTGTGTTGTATCCGACGAATGGAGCTGTGCAGTGGGAGCTGTGCAGTATGCGACGGACTCGATGAGGCTGCGTGGTACACGATGTACTCGACGAAGCTGCGTCGTATAAGGTGAAGATGGTATCAAACGATGTAGTCTAGGGAGACGAGTGGTGTTCAGGGGATCGATGGAGTCCAGTAGCACCAAGTTGACCCCGCCAACGGGTATAAACAGTGGCTTGGGACAAGGTGGGTGGGAAAAGGGGTGGTAAAAGATTCCGAGTACATGCATATTTACCTTGATGGTTTGTTGAGAGTTGTCCTCTTATCATAATATACATGCAACCCTTCAAAAGCTCGAGTCTTCACTAACAGAGTAACGTATGGATTCCCTTAGGTATCTAAGACACAACAATGATAAATATTAATGTATTCTTTATAAACCTCAAAATTCCAAACGTACTTATCAAGCTTCCCGGCTATTAATGCATTATTTACAATCGTCAACATTCCAACGTACTTATCGAGCTTCCCCCATTCCCATTACAATATGATGATGTCCCTAAACTATGTTTCCAAGTCCGGTAGGTTCTTAGCATGACAAAGAGCAGCTATAAAAAGGCTTACATTCCCCATACAAAATATACAACTAGAGCCAGTTTGCAGTATCACTACTCTTGAAACACCCGTGAGAACGACCTCGCAGTGCCTGTACAACCTGCGAAGACACAAAATCCCCATCACAAAGGACAAAACCAAATTGCCTGCAGAAGAGACCCTTGGCTTGTGGTCGTCTCACAGTATGCAACAAAAGTGTAGATCAACTAACAGACCCGAACTCATTTTCAACATGTATGATGGACGCAAGCACATGTCCACAGTAACTTATCACGTACGAACTTACTCGTAATCAGTAGTAATAATCCTCCCCTCTCGATGTCCTATTGGTCTCGTTTTCTTTATTCTACTTCCTACATATTATACAAGTTAGTCAGCCCTTGCTATATTTTCCAGAATAACCAAGCCCGTAGATTACGATTTCGCGCAGTATAAAGACCAATCTGTGTACTATTCTGTACCAGGTACAACAAACAAGTATCCCCAATAATATCGTATACATATAATAATCTATACTCACAACCGTACACTATTTTGACCATCTATACAGCAGTAAAAGCTATATGTATGAGCAAATGATGTACAATAATTATATTACTACATTATGTTACCGGCTCAACAGTCCATGTTACTCTCTTCTCGCCATACTGCCTACATATATACCCCCCAGCTTGCATGTAGACAAGGCTTTCAAGCAGGCAGCGATGCATGTGTATCTTTCCCAGTCCAAAATTCGAAAAATTTGGTTTACGGATATTGTAAAAATTATAATATACTCCAGTTGTGAGTGATGATGGTATTGTACCGTAGCTTGCTGTATGTATCCCTTATGGATTGAGTATGTACTGATACCCAAACAAACAAAAAAATAATTTTAAGGAAAAATCAGGAATAATACCTGGATAGTTTGGTGTCAAAACTGGTACAGCACCACTAAAAAAAAAACAAGTGCATATTATATCGCGCTAGGGCACCTGTCATTGGCCAGCCTCCTGGATTTGTCTACTTTGTCTAACTTTCAACTGATTTTGGCGCATTTTGAGTCAGTCAGAGGCCATACATGCATCGTCTCCTACATGCCACAACACGAAGACATCACCACACTACTCGTGCCACATTACTTACATACGACCTGCCACAACCTGCAACGACATACAGAACATATGATACGCACGTATACCGCACGATGGCATACATACCTGGTACAACAATACAGAAGTACTCGTCGCAATAGTAAGCACGATCACGAAGGCAATGAAACAAAGAGTACATGCCTTGCGGAGAAATTTATACCATTGATGCATACGTACCAACGTTTCGTCTGCATCGCAAACAAAAAAACAATGAGTCAAAGCGGGGAGAATCTCGTTTGCCCTCTGCACTGCTGTGCGTAGCATGAACTCCCTCATTTTGTATAAACTATCAAGCGTCTTATTCCGCGCCTCGACTATATAGAGATCAAGACCACCGTTTCTCATTAATCATGCGGCCTGCTGTACTGCTGCTTCTTTTTCTGCGGTGTCTTCCTGTGGTTGTCCTGCGGCGTGTGGGATTCGCGATACTGCGTCAAGCTGCTTCAAGCGAGATTTTCAACATGATAAACTTCAGTTGAACTGCTGTCATGGAACGTTTTTCGACATCCCGTAAACTCCATTCATATTTGGGCTGCTCCCCTTTTTCCGCACTCTATTTAATGCATTATTTCAAACAAAAATGGCCCGGCACGCTGCTGTACGTCTACCTGCGCATTTATGGCCGTTTTTCTACCAGCGTCAAGCGAGACTATCAACCCCAACGGATCCCAGCTGAAGCCCCATGTAGCGAACCGACAAAGAGCTACTTTAGGCACACGTACCCATGTGTCCAATCCCTTGTCCCAAGTCTCTCATCGCTTTTAGTTCGTTTCCTCCGCGTCTACTTTCAGGCTTATTCCTCCCGTCTGCTTGTTGCAACAGCTGCCTGCAAACACCAGTCTCGTCTCACGCAGTCCACTTCCAAGCGCTCGTACAATGTAACAGATCTCCGGATGAAACCTCCAACAATCCCTCACGGTAACGATCGCTGTGCTCAAACTCAGGTTTCCAGTCACTCACGCTCGTGTCAGATCAAGTTCAGGTTCCTTTTTCCCTCGTTTGGTTTTGTGTGTTGTTGGACTGAGGCTGTGAGCGGCACGCTTTCTAGACTGATCGGCGTTTTACAGACTAAGGCAGCATTTCGCCACGGGGTTTTATGTAGCGTCATGTCAATCCGCCGCAACAGATGACTCACGCTCTCGCGCTTCCCGAAAATCAATTAGTTCACAAGCAAAAGTCTCACGAATTTACGCACTCGGGGGGATTCAAACTCACGAAACTGACCGATAATACAATCCTCGACGATAGCCTGATACGCCACCGGGGCGGTGGGTTGTTCTTGAAAAAAAACAAAAACACTCCAGCTGTGTGGAATCGAAGATTTTGTGTAAAACTCATATTTGCAAGCTAGGCGTGATACTACTGTAGTAGACGCGTGCTACGATAGAGGTGGCGATTTTCGCGTGAAACGGTTTCTGATTTATTTGTGGGGGCTCCTTAACCTAACCAAAAGTCTTTAAAATCAAGCCGTGTTTTGGGCGTGTGGTTCTGGTTGTGTACCTAGGGTATGGGATTGTTTCTCCGGGACTAGCAGTATTGATTTACCTCCAAAGATGTTATTGGGAGAGGGCTTAAGCTCCCAAGTTGAGGAACCTGAGAAAGAAAGCGGCAAACATTTAGCGTAGCACGCGTATATATATATATATATATATATGTAAAGGCGATCGCCCCGGTGGTCTAGTAGTGGGGTTACGCTCGAATACTACTATTAATACTAGCTTTGGTCCTTGAGTCAAACTCCCACTGTTGTGAGCTTTGTTTGGCTATATTTATTCGAAAAAAAATAATGTATAGGTACAATTCGACGCGAACGCTAACTTATTGCTGAAGTATGACGCTTAGCAGCGTGGGTAGGTACAAACCGACGCGAAACGACAAGGAAAGAAATTCTGAATTGTTTTCGCGATAAAGTTATAGCGTGTACCGTGGTGGGGAGGGGGCATGGGAGCCCGCTTTACGACCCCGGATGTGAGTTATACTGTTGGGAGGGCGCGAGTAGTGCGAGCATAATAGCAAACGGGATGGCAATAATCAAATAAGTAAAGTGAAGTGGCTTTATTATTGCTACTACTGCTGTAATAATACGATACCCAAGCAAGTTGCACCGATCGACTCGATCTGGACTGCTGTATTATGCAGTTGGTCCATGAACATCTTCTCTAATAACAGGCCAGTAGTCATTGAACTTGATGACGTTTTTAGTAAGTGGCGGTTTCCTCCCTCCACGAACCTCGGCCGAGCCGATCAATCAAAGGTTGGGTTACGCTTTGCGGGGTGGTATCGAGGCAGGGGATCAAATGAAATGTCCGCGTACCGCGGGGTTGGGGTATACAAGTAAAAATTCAGCAGTAGTGCGTTTTGCTCCATTTTTTATCTAGTTGTTAATACCTCGAAGGAATTCCAAACCGGGGTTGGACCGTTTTCTGTGATGCTGGCGTGGTATAGGAACGACAGCTAGCCACGGCTTCCGCCCCGTGCGGTGTGATGTCGACCCGGGAGACGTCAGTTTTCGTTCCCGGTTTATTGGAGTTGATGGGGTATGGAACTATTTCTAGAACGGAGGTGGAGCCCTATGCTCAACTTGTGCGTCGTAACGCCCTCCGCCCGTTTAGTGGTCTATATCCTCCCCTGGGGTCTCTGGCTCTACGAGTTGCACAGCCAATCAACGATGAGCCAATCAATGTGAATATATTATTGCCACACCATTATGCGGGGCTGTGTCGACCCCCGGGAGAAATCGCTCATCGTCAAAATTTCTGAAACGGGCACAGGACTCTATATCTTCCCACGGTGGCCCTGTCCTCTGGTCCAAGCCCCAGCCAATCAGCGTTAAGCGATTATGGTTGAGGTTTCACGCCGTGCGGAGTGGTGTCGACAAGGGAGGTCATCGTGATTGTTCCCGAGTTTATGGAGCTGTGGAGATTCGGGGGGGTACATGAATCGGGGACGGGAACCGCGTGGAACCGGAATTCCCCGCAATGATGGGCCTCTATCCGTCTAAAGACGGCGCTGTGGAGCTCCAACCAATCAGTGATTTGCCAACGGGAGCGTTTTTATCTCGCCGTGCACGGCGGTGCCGACCCGAGAAAGCTCGGTTTGCTTTCCCGGTTGATCGAATTTTTAGAAATGTTGAACGACCTATCGACCGAGGATGGGACTCTAGATCTTCCGGAGGTGAAGCTGGCTCAACGTACGAAGCAAGGCCAATCACAAAATCGGCCGGTGGGTTTGGTCTTTACCCACCGTGCGTGGAGGTATATACCCGGATGATATCCATGTTCGTCCCTCGGTTGTCAGAGTTGTAGATGTGTGGATGGAATTCGATCCAGGCATGTGACCCTATCGTCCCCGGGTGATGCCTACTTTGTGTGTGAATCCTGACCAATGAGCGATCAGACAAAAATGAAATGTATATATTATCGTCTATATAACCCCGACTCTCAAATTCTTGTATGTCAAAATCGAAAGCGCTGCGGTCGCGTACTGTATTTACAACACGCTCCCTAAGACCGATGCATTTAACGAAATCAACAACCTCGAAAATCATGCTCAACATGGTAGGTTAACAGAAACAACGAACGTTACTGAGTCAATATCACGACGAAATGAAATACTCACACGGCACAACGAGGGTATCATGTGATGAAAATCTACCTCGTATCCCTACTGTTTGGGTTGAAAGAACTGGTCGTCGGCTTTATCCCCAATCGTGTAATACGTATGTGTAGCCTTAAACCTCCCACAGCTCATCACATGCCACCCGCCAATGTGTCGGGGTCCAAGAATCGCACTGATTAACCGGCATTCATCGTTAAGTGCGCTTCCAAACCCTTACCCCAGATGCGAAGGAACACCTACTACTTCGCCCACATCCATCGATTCAATAACCATTTTAATTATATATTTTTTTAATTGAAAGGAAACTCCAGCTGTGAGATCGAAGATTTTGTCGAAACTCATTTTGCAAGCTGGCCGTGATACTCCGATCGTGCGTATTTCGGGTTGTGTGTCCTCATTAAGGATATAGGTCGGCGAATCCCCTTAAACCTACAGTGTAGCTATCAGGGTCAACAGGGTGATGTAAGTCAGTCTGTGCGTGGAAACTATAAAACCCGTTTCTGAGGGGGACAGAATGTGACAGCTGTGGAAGAAAATGCATCCGTTTATCAAGTGAACCCTGTATGTCGAATAACCGGTGAGGGGAGGGCGGAGTTTTGAAGGACATGGGGGCCTGGTTTTGATCAAAAGGGAGCGGGGTTGAAGGGGGGGGGAAGGGGGGGGGGGCGAACGGGTGGGAAATTTGTGCGTGGAAGATAAACACTGACCATCTGCACTTCGCCCCCCCGTGTTTAATCGTGCTGACATCGCATAACCACATCACCTCGCTTGCTGTATTTGTAATATATAGACTATATCCTTGTCTAAGAATTTAGCGACCTCAGAGCCCCATATCGGCACTGTAAAAAACGTATAATCGTACATTAACGAATAATCATGTGAAAAGGAAGTACAGGCAGAAATATTTAAAAGGCGATAAACCACACTGCCAACCCATCTATTACGTATGGTGTTTCGTACCTAGAGTGTTTGCATGATCGCCTTCCAACCTCTGCCACACGAAGTAGCATATGCCTAACGAAGCAAAGTAATTGGGCGCAGGTGCATCAAGCGTTCATTTCGAATATCTGAATCATTGCACGTGTCCCTCTCGTGCTTAATGGTGGTGGCATTGCATGACCACGCCACCTCGCTCGGTAAAATTTGCAATGAATGTGTATCTCTGTGTTATAATTGGCAACCTCAGAGCCCCACATCGCCACCGTAATATCATTGTAACTACATGGTTGCGCCTATCGATTGTAATGTTCTATCTTGCGTTTCGTGTAAAATTACTCACCACGAAGCTATAACACATTGTATAACCACACCTGCTTTTGTGTTTCGTATACCACACCTAATGTCAAATCTGATAGAATAGTGAACAATACGAGGCAGGTGATATCACCTCAGTACCTATCCAACCAGCCATGCCGTAGGTCTAACTCAATAATTTCTGCCCGCCCCCACCCCCCCTTTCTGCCCCCCCCCCCCAAATCCCCCCCCTCCTCCCCTCTCTCCCCGCCCCCTCCTTCTCCACCACCCGCACAATCACCTAGACCTAGGACGTTTACTAAAGTTCCTCCCAGTTATACATCCATGCGACATCAAGGGATTTGACCCCCCCCCCCCCCCCCCCCCCCCTCGTTGTATTCTCTTTGGCCACCACACCTGAAAAAAAACAACAACAAGGGTAGGAAACGTTCCCAGAGAGTTGATATCACCTCATTACCTTTTTAGCTGTCCACGCTGTAGCTCCAACTCACCCCCCCCTCCCTCGTCCCCCTTCCCTCCCCCCCCCATTCCCCCCACGTCCCCCTGCCCCCCGCCCCCCCCGCCTCGAACACTCTGCCCTATGCTCACGCATTATTGTACGACTGACTAGATATACTTGATAAACAGATGCATTCCTTGTACAACCGTTATATTTTTCCCCTTAAATGATTTTTGGTTCCCGCGCGAAGATTGATATGCCCCCCCCCCCCCCCCCCCCCTCCCCCCCGTCGCTCCCTCTTGTTCAAACTCAATGCCCCAGGCTCGTAAGTACTCCGCTCTCCCGTCACCGGTTATACGACTTAAGGAATACACTTGATGAACTGATGCATTTTCTTTCACAGATGTCTAATTCTGTCCACCTCAAAAACGGGTTTCAGAGTTTCGCGCACAGACTGATTAACACCACCCTGTTGACCCTGATACAAGCTACTGAAGTTCAAAGGAGACTCGCCGCCCTCTATCCTTGACGAGGACACGCACCCATAAACACGCGCGATCAGGGTATCACACGCAGCTTGCAGCGTTTCCACAAGATATTCCATCTCACATCTGGAGTGTATTTTTATCTTTTTTAAATACCGAGGTGGCCCAAAACATTTCCTGACCAACACTTCCCCCTAGGAGGCCGAGGAGAAAAAGATTCCGCTGGATTTGTTTTGCTCAATATACTGCTCTATTATATTTTTTTGACAGGCCTTAAAGTGCTTTATTAACGGGTGCCTTGCCCAATTTCTTGTGGGTTGTATAATACAGCTAGCGCGATTCGCTTGTTTTCAATCGATTTTCCATCGAACGCGATCAAGAAAGAGCCTAAACGCTGCTGATGAACAAGCAACTTATATAAAACTATATACCTAGACCTCGCCCCCGTCGGACGTCTCGCTCGGCATATCCTCCCCCCTCTCAGCCCTTCTCAGCCCGTAATTATTGCCGAAAAGAACATTAGTTGCTGGGGAAAAGAACCATCCCGAAGTTCCTTGCCTTCCTTGCTTTCCCTAGTCTCATTCTTACGTAGCTCTCATTCTCTCATCTTTACTGCTTGCTCTGATATTTTTATTTTGCTTTTTCAGCAACTTCTTTTTTGTACTTTCACTTTTGAAGTTGGCCAGCTGCTGGCGGTTGGGAGGGAATCGCCGTTGACGGCTGCAAACAATTTGAATTTGAAATTTGCCGGATCGGCAATAATAATTTGAAGTTGAAATTTGCGAAGCGGACCAAGGCTAGTGCGGGAGGAGGCTCCGCCAACAGTGGGGGTTGTGGAGGTTCAGGATCAGGCGTGTGGAAGCTGGTCGGGCAAGAACGGGACTCAGCTTCTTCTGGCAATCCTGATTGGCCGTGCCCGAGCAAGGGTTGTGACGGCTTCCTCATCGCACGAAATAGGAAAAACAGGAGTTCTCAGTACGCTGTCTGCGACACCTGCAGGAGTGACGAGCCTTCCACGTGCCAAGCTTTTCATGTAACCTCAACAAGAAGCACTGGGGAAGCGGCGACAACCCTCGTGTGTGTGACTGGTGTGACGCGGACACCTGTGATTCACCTTCGATCGGCGTCCCTAACGAAGGAGCTGAGAGCTTGACGAAACGTGAGTTTCATTTCTTCGTGTTGTTGGAATTTGATGTTTGCTGTCAGCTACTATACTACTGAATCTGATGATGTTGACAGTTTCCCGTTGTCAGTGTGTTCAGCGCCGTGCGACATAATTAAGGCACCAGATGTCATCACCCTGTATTTTCGGTAGTGCTGCGTTGAGTGTTGGCTGAGTGCAAGTTGTGCGCAATAGACCACCAGTATGTGGTTTTGGGTGTTGGTGAACTCAAGCGAATCCTGTTTCCAATAATGATGCACAGTGAAATTTATATTTACATTGTTTGACCTTGTGTGTCTGTCTGAAACGTCTGCTGTAGCATGTGTGTGCTACACCAGCGTGGTCGAACTACCACACGGTCTGGAAGCTGTGCTTGGGGACGCGTAGCCTGGACAAACTCAAGTTCGCCTTGGTGGTCACGGAGGGCAGTCCCGTCGTCGGGGTAAGCATGTTGTACTAGTTGTCTACGCAGTTGTGTGCTGTGATTTCTTTTTCACGCGTACAAACACACTTTTGTATGTACGAGTACGTGTACGGGGCAGTCCCGTCATCGGGGTATAAGCGGGAATTGTACAAGTACTCAGGTCTACGAGTAGACCTATGCAGTGACGCTGCTATGTGATGCGATTTCTTTTTCATACGTACAGCCAAACACACTTCATGTATGTACGACTACGAGTACGGGGCAGTCCCGTCATCGGGGTAAGCGGGTGTTGGACAAGTGGTCCATGCAGTGGCGCTTTGTGCTGTGATATAAACACACGTTTTGGATGTGCGACTACGACTACGTGGTATCTATACATGTAAGACGCAATGAAAACGGGAAAGTCTCATCACAGGGGTCAGCCAGGGTTGTAAAAATGGTCCATGCAGTGATAAATAACACAGCAGCATGATAACTCAGCACCAGTCGCAGTACACACTGGAGGTTGATATATAGCAGTAAACAGAAGCTGAAGTTAACCTGGGTGATGCTCGAGAGCAGTCCCGTGATTGGGGCTAGCGAGTTGTTCATGTAGTGACGCGGTGTACTACTACTGTTACTCATTTTTCATACAACCACATGAACTCTTTGAATTAACGAGTACAAGTAGGGTGCGCAACCTCTTCAGGAATCGCAGTACACGTCGGTCGTAATAGTGTTGATAGCAGCAGTAATAGAGTAGTACCGAACAATATATACAGCAGGTACTGTCTCTTACCCTTCGTTGTCGGTATTCCGCCGGTAGGCCTTATATAGCAGTGTACCGGGGCTTATGCTTACCAGTTGCGACTGTGAATCCCGTTCGTTCCTGTCCCAGTGGTGGTTTCATAGGTGTTAGCAACGTTGTGGTACCAGGCGGGCTTTGCCGATTAAACGACCGCTTTCATTACAACGGTGTTAAATTGTACGACTTCCTTTCAAACTTTGGAAATCGACGACAGCTACGTGGCCTTACTATTTTGAACATTCACTGAACGCAAGGTATTCCCATCCGTTGTTGTCGTTTGCAGAAGCCCTGCGAAGCAGCCGCCGAGGGCCGCCAAGTCGGCGAGGACGTAAACACGAAGTGCACCGGCGACATCAAGGTCGGTGACCTCCTGAAGAAGGCAGGCGACCGCTTGCTCGATATACATCCCGCATTCCATTCCCACGGTGCCACGAGGGCGTTCGACATCGAGGTACGTTCTACTCTTATCTTGCGTCCAGTGTGTCACGAGTCGAGACATCCATGTCTCTTGCTCAAAACTAGGGGATGGCGTGCGGATATAGTCTATGAAGTGCGGCTGTTTTTCCGAGTACCAAGAGCAAGTACAACAATACCACAACAATTACTAACAACGAAAGGAGCTCCAATAGTATGGATGGTTACGACGTCTGCTGGAGAGAAGTACCAATACTTTTTTACGCATACTTATCGACGTCCTCCCGCCATGCTTCAACGTTTGTGGACAGATCCACAAGATCATCGACGAAAAACAAGAGTGCAAGGTGCTGGGTACCTCCGCTGAGGAGGAAGAGTCCAAGCAAGCCTGCATGCTCCTTTGGAAGCAATGTTGACAGCACGTTCTTTATAGAACGTTAAGTTGTGGTTTATGATACCAGCATCGTTTTTTGAGAACTATGCCTAAATGCGTGCTCTTCGTCTTTCAGGAATACAAATGTACTTCACATGTTTGCGGTGTGTGCGTTCAACTTCCTGCTTCCAGCATGTTTTTTTTGGCACTGCGCTCCTTTACATCTTAAGTAGTAGTTTTCCTGTCTCTATCCTTGACAAGCGCGTGCCTGGTGTTTAGGGTCTGCGATAATTTATTATTGATGATCGACTTAGAGGGAGCTATTAATAAGAAGTGTACAGGTGCTATCTGAGAGGTGGAAGGATATGCCAAGCAAGCCCTCCGACGTGCCCATCATGGACTGGGCGAATGGATGATAATAACAAACTCA
The DNA here is from genome assembly GCA_012845835.1 of Undaria pinnatifida. Taxonomy (NCBI): domain Eukaryota; class Phaeophyceae; order Laminariales; family Alariaceae; genus Undaria; species Undaria pinnatifida. Next base: position 11,439,686 of record JABAKD010000025.1, on the reverse strand, counting down.
TAATCACAATCGTCTCCATCGTTTACCGTTGTACTATATATGGACCTCTTGGCATTTTCAAGTCGCCAGTTGCGCCATTTGTGCTTCTTTTCCGCCTTCCTACTGAATGTCCATTCCTCCTTCCGCAAGCGTAGGGGGCGGCGCCCAGCCGCCCGCGAGCGAAGCCCTTGTATATATATATATAGGGCGTGCAGCCTGGCGGGTGACTCAGCACGATGAAATTGGGTGCTATGTGTGCGACGCCGGCTAGCGACAACGGGAACCAGTCTGTAGGCACGGTGGTTGTGATCTTTGCACGTATTTGAGCTAAACCGTAAGTGGTGGACCTGGATAACACATACAGGAACATCCACTCACAAGTTTTGTAACGCTCGGAGACTAAAAGTTGCCAAGCATTGTGCACTTCAACCATCAGTGCCAGTCAAAGCAAGTCGATGCCATTGCTAAAGTTGCCCATGTTGTTATGTGTGTGCTAGTATGGACCCGCCAGAACGTATCTGAACGGAGATCCTTACCCAAGCAGAACCAAGACGATATATATATATATATAGCCGGCACCTGAACGCAAATAATAAGCATTTCCTTGCGCGGCTTGGCTCTACGTCGACGTTGCACTTACCAGTTTGTACACATGGACAACCGGCCATGAAAAAACAACCAACTCAACGTTCTTGTTTCTATTAAATGAGGGTGGTCTGAACGATCTGAACGGCACCAGCAACAAACCTTCCAATGACCACCCAAGAGGGATCTGGATGAGCCCCTACCCTTAATTTCAATCGGTTACTCCTCCAACCACGTCCAACATGATAGTCGAGTTGTCCTCGATGATTTTCCAGCATCCGCAAACGCACGCGTAATCTTCACCATGGTCTTGGCTCGTATAGCAGTGACTGTCGAGCCAAGACGCTGCTGTGACTTTTGCCGCATCATATGCAGGGCTCATAGATCGGTCATGCTTGCTTGTGCGTCGGGGGGTGCACGTCGGCAGGGGTGGAGGCAAGGGTCTCACCGCTTTTTTCCGGTTATTGAACCGGTATTCCCGCCAGGGAAAGCCTCTCTGGTTTGTTTAATATTGAAATTAGTGTTGGGGGTAAAGTTTATTTGGCATTAAACTTGTTTTTGTTTGTAGGGAAAGGTTGTCGGGTAGCCCGCCCCCTCCGGCCTAAAAACTCCTAGGTAAACCAATGGTTGTGTTGCTCCGGGATTTTGTTTTCGGGCCACCCTGTAGATACCACACCATATAGAGCGTATTGAAGGACCAAAGCTCGCTTACAACCTAAGAGCGCCCCCCCCTCGATCACTTTCTGCAACAGACCTCGAGGGTGAAGCCGGTGAGGGATGCAACGGGAGGTTGTCATGTCTGAGGTCGGGTCCTCGAAAGGTGAACACAAGAGCTTTATTGCCATGTCGAATCGGGCTTAGGTGTGGGTATAGACGTGAACGCGTTTTCATGGAAAAGTATTTTCTTGCAACATTTCACGAAACCCAAAATACCATTACGTCAGCGGTGAGTTCGACCGGTTCAGTGGTCGATACCGTACCATCGAAAAACGTTTCGAGACTTTGAGTGGCGGCTTTTATCTGGGAACAGACAGAGCGTAACTGGCGCAGAGTCGATGTTACAACAAGTAGCGAACGTGCGACGGATAGACATCAGGTCTTGTCTGCGGTGCAAGCAGGCAAGCTTACCGCTGAAAGCCTTTAGTCAAAATATGGAAAACGCCGGCTCGAAACATGGCTATAATATTTCGGCAAAACACGATCCATGCCACAGAAATGCTACTATTATAAGTCCCATTCATCTGGAGCACAAACGACCCACAACGGGAAATCCAACGTATTAATTTTACACACAATCACAAAGCGAGGCCCTTGGCTTGTGATCATGACTAGTTTTCAAACGTTTGAGAATCCAAACATCAATGGACTGCGCCGTGGGTGCTGCAGTCACGCGGACAACCGACACATATCTCACACAGATATAGACGCCAATTAGAACAAACCAGATCGTAGCTATATCGACAAATGTCATACATATATCCAATTCCTCCCAGAACAACGAAAAGTTCTAAGGCGATAGTGTATCGTAGCGGGTCATACCCGCGGTGGTGGGACGTGCTGATCCCAAACGATTGGGGTTAAAAATCCCAAATACATTGAACCTGACGCCCGACAATCTGCTTGGCTATTTTATAGGCATATTTGTTTCTAGCGACAAACCAAACGTGAGCTGTTTTGAGGATTTCGTTCGTACAAACTCAATTGTTGGCTCCGCAGCACGTAGGGCCACACTTTCAGCTTTTCGCTGACAAATACAATACATCCCACATCACAAGAGCACAAGATGGAACGCGCGGTCTCTACATAGTCAAACATAGGTATTATTAAAATGCCGCAGTGGGGAACGAACGTTTGTTCCGGGTAATCAATCAAGTGTGTATACAAGTTCGAAACAAACACAATATTCAATCAACTGAACCGCTCCCCCCACAATATTTCATGTACTAAAGAACCACTCCCCCCGATGCTAGATAGCTATGCTTGCAAACCCAACCCTCTGCTGTAACGAGGGTTCTGTCCAGAACAAGACAATACGCCGGGTGACAGCATGACGCAGCCCCTGTTCTGTGTATCGGGCAGTACCGACCGCAACTATCTCCGCCGAAGATTGACCAAAGCAGCGTTTCAAGCTTAACAACGGATAACCAATTAAAGAGGGCTGATGGTTCAGAAAGGCCGTTCATCAGAACCACAGCACATACGTCGACCACATGGTAGTCGGGGACACGCCGATCCATTCACAGCTCTTTTGTGTTTCCGCAGTGGAAGCGGACGACGCACGAAACTGCCCCTTTCTTGACGGGGTGGCACCTCCGTTCCACCCCAATGGATTTGGCGCCAATGATTCGACGCACACTGCAGCAGAGAACAACTATCAACAACATACTTCCGTTCTGTATTTCGGCAGACGGGGCCAGCCACACCGAACGCGATACGTCGCATCCTCAAAACATAGCGTTTGTCTGAAGCCGGAAATGATGCAATTTTTCAGGGCACTTAACAACACCTGCGGACAAATCCTTACCGAATTGTGTGCGCACACAGTACGCGGTTTAGACTGCAGTTGCCGAATACTGGACGTGCTTTGCAAACCGCACACAATCGGAGCAACCACTTCAATATAGTCCATGTATAACAACTCATGTTACAAACCCACACGGGAAATCTTTCCCCTGTTCCGCCCGTCCCCGTCCTCGCTACGCATATGTCATTTTCACAAGCCTTCCTGGGCCTTCCAAGCTCAATGCCCACATTGCGTTCGAAGAGACAACAAGCATAAACGATGGCTTCCTGGCGAACGCCTCCGTCTTTGAGGTTGGTGTAATGTTTGGTGGGATCACTGCACCATACCAATCTACGATGAGCTGCACGGAATCGTCCGAAGCTCGTTCACTGTGAGGGTGGTTGTTGCCACATCGGGGTGTATACAGACAGCAACCAAACACGACCAGTCAGCAGATAACCACTGCGACACACCCGCTGATGAATTGCGATTCATCGCCATCATCTGTTGGAACAACATGTGGCAACAACTAGCGCACATTTGGCGGAAATCGCATACGCACTTAATCTACGACAGCGATGCAAGCCGTCCTGACGTTAAAAAAAACGCTATAGTGCCCCGTTTGTTTAGCACTGATCAGCCCCCATGAACGCTTCTCCGCTGCACCTCTTGTTGTTTACGAAGAAAGACCCGTCCGTTTCGAGCCTGATCGTCTCGCCTTTCATGAGACGGAACTCGTACGGTTCGTTCTCCGGGAAAGCCACAGCCTCCTGTGAAATAAAGTAAACGGGTACCAGCCATGGGGGGGTCAGCATACAAGTACCTCACCGATGTAGGGTCAGTAATTTCTGCCTTCTACCTGGTATTTGTAATCATTGCTGCAGTCGACGCTCCACTGCTCGGTATTTGATTTCACTGCCTTCATGGTTCCGGGGAACCGTGGGAACACTGCTCAAGCTGGGAGTGTCGTCCATGCGAGTACGGAAACTTTATGCTTGACTATCATTCATGTGTGTTTTCACCTGCTGCAAAATCCGCACAGCGACCGTCTCCCCGAGGGTCAACCCTTCCTGGCCGTCGATCCTCCAGTGAACGCCGCACATTTGCCTGGAAATCGTAGTATAGCAAATCACGGCCAAGGACGATGGAGGTCACGGTTATGTCGACGCAAGACTCTCTTGACAAACTGTGTTTGGCCGCATCTGAAGATGCAAGACGTGACCAAGTCGTAGGTATACATACGCATAAGATCCCTTCTTCAAAACAGTGCCCATGCATACTTTGTCCGTGCTCGCTGTACCTGCCGAATGCGACGTTGACAGCCATTTTGTTGATTTCTCCCTCGTACGTCAAGCAGTCTTTGCCGGTGTAGGGCAGAAGGTTCAGCCCTTCGTCGTCGGGAAACACGGGGTCCTCGATGCACGAAGCACCCCTCTCCAGTCCAACAAGGGCCTGCGGCGTATGGTGGTGATTCGAAGCTTTCGTTAGCGGAACTGCCAACCAACTGCTGTAATTGATCAAACCATACACGTCGTCTTGGTTTCGGTTCACGGTACTAAGTTGGTCCCTCTGGTCTGCTGTACGTGCACGATGTTAGGAACTGACTAAAATGTCGTGTAGCCGCAATCATGCAATGCGTACACTCTAGCAAGTGAACGCCGGAAAGTAACAAACGATTGAATCACGTTTGGAGAGATGTCAGTGCGTCCCAGAACTACGTGCGCTGTAACACACAGCAGCTCACGACCAGTTTACAACGTAACGGAACAGCGTGTTCGAAATACAAAGGGGTCGAGTACACACCACGTTATTGCACACGGCTATCGCGAGGCACTCGGCCCCAAGCCTAGCCGAGAAAGCACATGAGAGGATTAGTGTGGATCATTTGAGTTGAAACCGACTTCTTTCTAAATCAATTGTTCTTGTTATATTGGCATTTTGAGCAAGGCCTTGAGGCGAAGGTCCTTCCATCTATTCGTGACTTCACCCTATGGTGTATATGGGGCGAGGTTCGACCACGTCCTGACCCCACTCTGACATGGCCGCCGTGGTCGTAGGTACCAGCGACCGTAGTGGGTGTAAATTATCTTCATCTCACCTTGAGCACCGTTGCAAAGGCGCCGTTCTGAACAGCGTGGCCAGATGGGTACGATGGGTGTGTTGGCGATCCCTCGTTGACAGCCTGCGAAACCAAAAAACACATATACAGCAGAGTTAGGACAGTCCTAATCCGGCCAATATGAGAGTATCATTCACGCGCACTTTACTAAACGGCACACTCTACAGCTCCCGAATCGCCAACGTCAGGGGCGAGACGGCTAATGTGTTCGTTAGTAACGAGGGCAGAATATGCGGGCATGTACGTATCCACGCTTGGCTAGACGCGCGAGTGCGAGGGGGTGTCTAAGTTCTTAACATCACCCTGAAGTTACAGTTGATCGGAAAATAAGGGAGAGGTTGGTCACGTCGATCGCGTGCTGCCACTGATTGTCGCCGTGGCGAACAAGATCGGCACAGTCACACCACACCAGGCATCTTCAACAGACCAAAAACGTGGGCGCAATTACAACACGCGGTGGTTACTATAGAAGAGGCGCCCGAAATTACTACTCACCATTGGCAGAAGGTAGGTGCGCCCGCGTCTGCCCCTCCTTCCGTTGATCTCTACATTCCGGTTCCGCACCCTCCTGAGCAACTCCCTGTTGTTGAGGAGCGACTTGTCGAATTCTACGTCAAGATCGCCGTAGATGACATTGTGAAGGGTTCCAGCGACGGCCTGGCACGTCCAGTTACCCAACAGTAGCGGTAAAACGCGAGGGAGTGGGATGACGTTTGCCGGGAATGACATTCGGTTATTCGACAATAGATCGCCTGGGTCCGCCTATATCACACCCTTGGGAGATCGTCAAGCAATGCATTCTTGTTGGAAAGAGCCAGACAGTTAGAGGAATGACCCGAAACGTTGTACAAGTCCCGGTGACCGAAGCAAACTGTGCTTTAATATACACACACATCACGGGGTGGGGCATTTTCCGTCTTCCATGCCGTTTGATGTACGTCATCAGTGAGGCTCGGTGTGTCAGTGAAATCTCACCTCTGGACGAGCGAACAGGTGCACATTCCACTTCTGGTACCACGACGATCGCATGGCCAGCTCGGCGTTTCCGATGATCCTCATAACGTGAGACACGCCGTAGTTGACGAAACCAACCTGGCGGTCGCTTTCCTCGTACGGACCGTTGAAGCCAGGACGGCTTATGGCTCCTTCTTCGATAAGAATCAGTGCGGCTCGGTACGCCTCCCTGCCAATCGAGAATGTTGATTACATTGTCACGTATTCATCGCGGTCGAACGGAGCAGGGCATCGCTGTTGATCGCTGTCCCCAACGAAGCAGAGCATCGCTGGAACGCTCGGTCACATAGTGTCATGCACAAGCGTTTGTGGGTTTTTGTGAAGTCTCAGTCACTTGCAGGTGAACTGAAATGACAACTGGGGAGCGTTGTGTGTCGTTCTTGTAAAATGTTTTGTGTGGGGACTTCTAGCCCAGGAGTGGTAATGGCGGCTTCAGTGACATATCGAACGACGGCAAAAACCTTTGGTTCACGGAGTATCCCCCAGCAGCAGTCGCAAATGCAGTCCGAACCCACAGTAGAGCACTCACGTGTTGATAGTGTCGGTGACTACCAGCCTTGAAAGATCGCGGGAGTTGCGGATGTACCGCTTATCAGGGTCTTCCTCCTCCGGTGAATCCGGCTTGCCACCGTTCTGGGAATACGGCGGAGGCATAGAGAAAGCATTTGAAGTTAGAGTGAGAGTACGATTCGGTGACATCAGAACAGACACAGTTGCACGGCCGTCGGGAAGTCCACCAGACGAAGGGCGCACTACTGCCAGGGGCAATCGTCACACTGCGCAAATTTATATTCCCAAGTCTATGTATCATCTCGTTTTTCACAGGTAAACGGCACGCTTGCGGCTCAGATCGATAAGATGCTTCGAAACGGTTTCGGTGTACAATACCTGATGCATGGTACACACCAAGAACCAGATGACCCCAATGCTCTTTCACTTGTTAAGACATACATCTACAACGACAGTGTACTGACGGTGCCCTACCCTAAGGCCGATTCTAGGTGTACCACGGATGCAGAGGCATTACGCGGGGACAAATCACGTTCTTGGGATAACTGGTTTTATATTCCGCAGCTACGCGCCTACAGCGCCCAATGGAGTTGCGTGAATGCATCCAATGGAACCAATCAATGTCTTGAGAAGGTGTGATCGTTCGAACGTTGCGACCAGAGGCGACGTATATCGGATACATTGGGAGAGCTAGGGGATTTTGACCCTTCCCTTTCCTCCTCTTCTATGTCCAGCTCCTGCGCCAAACATTGCCGTCGGTGCACACGCAGTTCATTTTCGGTCGTCATGTGTTTAAAGTGATTTCGCTAACCTGTATGCGAAGCCATTCGTCGTAATCGACCATGTAGTCCACCCCAGATGCAAATGTCGTCTGCAGAGGCGCTACCGTGATGGAATCAATTGTAAAATCCTTCACCAGTAGCTGATTTGGATCAAAATCATTGGCAACGGGACAAGCGATCGAGGGGAGATGTTACTCGGCGCGTTACCTTCGTAAGCATGGAATCAAAATACACTCCGAAAGAGGACATCATCGCAGCAGCTTAACCCGGATCCCCATCACGCGTTTTCAGGCATGTCTATACGTCATGACGAAATAAGCGCCGGTGCCGATGCTTCCACCTTAGCGATAGCGGTCCGTCGCTGGGTCTTCCATTTCATTTCGCCGATCCAATTCGTATAGTGAGGCAGATACGAACTGTCCTATTGTAGAACAACGCAAACTTTACCGACCAAGCAACATAGTACTGAAAAACACAATCAAGGCGTGGAAAAGCCCCGTACAAAGAACCCCATCATGAACAGGCTGCTACACTGTACCTGGGAAATGAAGGGCCCTGTCTCGACACCGAGTGCAGAAGACCGGAACAACTGCGACTGCGGATCCGCTTTGCCATTGCTTCCGACGGCCACCCCGTTCATGTTAGCGAACCCAGGCATCGTGGCCAAGTTGTCTGTCAAAACCAGAAGGTTCCAATCGTTAAACCCCGACTGCGATATCGTCGTTGGTCAATATGGTACAAACACGATTGTTTATCAAACGTAGCAACGCCTAAGAATATCTATATTGTTAGCCTTGTCGAACGACTCGAAGAACCCGTGGCAACAAGTGCAGAACTTGGTTGTCATACACCGCAGTGTAGCATTACCTACAGCTATAAATGACCAATCGTCCATAAATACACGTGGGAAGATTTTGAACGGGAATCTACTAATCGCAGAACTCGGCTCACCAAGCCCACAATACACGGAGAGTTGAAGCACACAATTGCGATATCTATCGGCCGACATCGGGTAGTCATTCCTGATTCCTAGGGGCGTCACATGGCGGCGTCACTGCACAAACAATATATAGGGGGTGGTCGAGAACCCAGTGGGCAGGCCAATAGAACGTGAACATATATCTTTATTCGGCTTCTCACGAGTACCACACATACATCATCTCGCTCTCCTCGCGTACCATGGAGAAGACGTCCCGGAGAGAAGGAAAATCGGGGAGTTTGACGGCACCGATCTCCGACATCCCAGTATTCTCATACGACAGCTCGCTCTCCTCGCGTACCATGGAGAAGACGTCCCGGAGAGAAGGAAAATCGGGGAGTTTGACGGCACCGATCTCCGACATCCCAGTATTCTCATACGACAGCGCTATCTCTCGTTCAACCTCAACCCTCCCATTATCATATACTCCGGAGTATGTAACAAGCGAGAAAGCACAACCAAAAGGGAGCTTCTGCTTCGAAGCTAGAACTCCACATTGGTGACGAAATGAAAATTTTTCACGGAATAGCGAAATGTCGTCCCTTGCGTCATTCTATTTTGCCACTTGCATACGAAAAATAGTAGCGGTACCTGCTGCCGCCACGGTTGCCTCGTCTTCACCGTACTTGGAGAACGGCACGTCTCTTGTCAAGGCCATCCAGTACAGCTCCGCCATTTGAGCGGCCTGAGGCGGAATCGCGAAGGTACGTTCGATCCAGGGCACTTTCATAAGGCATCCAACGACCCATGTTGCGAAATGATGAACCTCAATATTCTGGGGCTCCCCACGGAAGATGCTCTATACACCACGCAATAGATTTTTGGATAAACATATTTACCCTATCACCGTGTTCATGTATCGACACCGCGGACCTTTCCATCGTCTATGTTCACCGAAAACACTATTGCAAACACCACACGTATAGGAGGAGTCTAGACAATGTGGGGAGCAGCTCCTCAGTTGATCAGGCCCATCAGTCAAATGCAAAACACCGCTACCTAGACCGTAGTCCTCGTCGAGCATACCCCTTTATGGGGACACATTTGTGTAGTAAGACCAACGGCAACCAGACAAATTGTACGTTTTCTGACGAAATTAATCGATACGAGAACAATAGGCGACGTCGGTTCAAACCCAGAGGAACACACTTCAGAAGCTAACAGCTGCCGTGCCAACATAGTCCAACAACCACAACTCACCAAGTCCTCAGAGTTGATTGCTGAAGCACTAGGGATTGTCAAGGCAGAGCTGTTTTGAAATCCGGCCGTTCAATTACACCCAGGTCGGAAGTGCGGGAAGAATACACGTACCAACGGAACATAATTCGGTACCATATTGAATATTGTCCATGGATACCGTCGGTATCGTCGTAACGAGGAAGATGTCCGCGACGCGTCAAGTAAAGTCGCCCGAGTCCCAGAGTTCGTCCAACCGCCGCATGGAATGAACCAGAACAGGACAGGCACGATAGGAACGAAACAGCACTGACTTAATGGAGGGTCGCCGACGCGGGAGGATGGAAGGGACGGAACGCTCTTTGAAACAAAACGCAAGTTGGAGGAGGTCAGGCGTCGGGTACGACAACAGCAGGTCAGCGCGGGCCAATACAGTGTCTGGAAACCAAACGTTTTTACCGTCAAAAGCTGTGTTGAATGTCTTGAAGGTTCTGTCCCGTCCGTGTCTACCTACCGGGGAACGCAACATGGTCCGCATTAAAGCGGACCACATCGTGTGTCATACGTCTACAAGCTAACTATGCACGACCACGTCGAATTTACAGGTGTTGTGGGCACCACCTCGTTCGACGCCGATGATAGCTGGAGTAACACGTATCTCGCTGTAGTATTCAGGAGCGACAATATTTGGGACCAATATATTTTTCGCCTAGGGGTCTCAGATCTCTAGTTTGAAGTTATTTACACATCAACTGCGGGTAGGGTGTCCCTGCATTCACTTCGCAAGCGGATGATCGAGATGACTCAATTCTGAAATCGAGGATGCATGGTGCCGGCCACAATATTACCTGGCCGGTCCTGCCATATTGGTCGCGAGTCCACCAAGAGGATTTACGAGGAAGCCGTCCTCGTCTCCGGCCGGCACCTTTTCGCACGTGTCGAAGTCGCCTTCGGAAACACACTCGATCAGGGCGTCGAAGGCATCACTGTCCACCTGGAGCGTGGCAGGTGTAGGAACGAACGAAAACAACAAGATATAAGATACACGGCGCCGATAAACGATTCAACACTGGCTCTAGATGTTCAATATCACGTTCGCGGAGCATACGAAAGAGACACATCTGTAGAACACATGCATGGTATGGTATTGTACCTCTGTGTGTGGTCGTTCGCGTAGGTAATGAGGCAATGAGAGTCAATGAACGTTCGGTGCAAACGTTAACCCTCTACCGTCGTTCGCTCCACCTTGCCCGTTACGTCTAGGTACTGCTAGTGCTTGCGGAGCACCTGCAGTAGATAGGATATACCGGCCCGGCATTTTAAATCCACAAGCTGCCCGGGTTACTCTCTGGATTTTCACGGCATAAATAATTATCACTCAGGGGGGGTTCACCTGTCCAAGGCTGTCGTGAGGCAGCGACTTGTGGAACGTGGCGGCGGAGGAGCGGTCTCCGTTGTTGACGTGTACCGTACGCTCTGACGCTGTGAACTCGGTCTCGGCCCAATCGGTGCGCTGGGTCAACACGTTGGCCGCTCTCTCGGCAGGCTGTTCGAAACACGTAAACGCATGGAATAATGGCGGAAAAGCCGAATGTCAATTTTGAACAATACATGATCGTAGTCGTGCATGCCTCTAGCCGTCTCTTCGTCTCAAAGACAGGCTGCGGCGCGCTACGCCAGTTATTTTAACGTAGAGGTACTACCCGTGGCATGCCGGGGAGTTGTTTCGGTTTGTCTCACATTAACTACTGCCAACCATGTATGGATGGAAAACGCGTTATGATGCTTTATCATGGAGATTAGCCATCCCACGGTAGGATTGCAGCATCAGAACGTCCCTGAGCTCCTCACAGGAGGAACTCAGTATCTCACCCGAAAAATGACTTGGAAGGCATTCGTTCGCAAAACCCGACCAAGTTTCTACGCCTTGGTCCTAAAACAATATGTTCTCGGGAAATTACTTTATTGATCGGCAGTTCTTCGCATGAGGAACTATATCGCCCAAGGAATGTTTGGCAAGAAAAACGCAACCCCTACCGTGGGATGACTCAGACATTAACAAGTAAGTCGACGGCCAGGTTTCGCAGTATCATGAACAAAAATTGTACCGAGGAGCTAACATGTGCCTAACGTTGCTCCAGTTTATTCGCTACCGCGGTAACCGCTACAGATCTATTGTAGCCGCAACCAACCCTACAATCGCGTTGGTAGTACAATACACATTGATAGAGTGTCGGCACGCACCGTTCCATTAACATCGAGGGCATCATCTGTCACAGGTTGGGGACGATGGCGCCTTTGAAGACGGCGCGAGCCATTGCTGTCCAAGGTGTTTATGGAGGGTGATTCGACCGCATTCACACCTCCAGTCGGGCCGTTAAAATTCCCGTCACGTCGTAGGGATTCCCCGCTGGAACCGGAAAACAGCCCCAGAGCGATTACGGCCATAGCACCTGAAGATCCTGCAAGCCCCTTCATCGTGCGAATTTATTCTTCCTTGAGAAGTACAGTTGCCAGCTACTATTACCTGAGCGGAAAACAGGGATTACCGGTGACGTTTAGATAAAATGTTCGTTGTTTGCGTGGGGAGAGCTTGTTTCATCAGGTGTACACGAGAAACAGTTTTAGATTTGCGCTCTTCTTGTCAATCTGTCCGCACGCTCTACCTCGTTTACCGTAGCACATATAGTTCGAAGTATGGGCTCGAACAGCCGAGATACACGGAGTGTGACAATTCCATAGTCCCCCCCCCCCCCGCCCCCCTCCCCCTCCACGCACTAGTACGTTGCGGCACAGCGCAGAAGTGACAAGTTGACAGGGCGTGCCTCGCACAGACACCGTCGCACCTAGAACGGTTGTGGTCCCAGAGGCACTCGTAGAAGTGCCCAGGGCTTCATGCTTAGTAGAGTGATCTACATCGTGATCACCAGTATACACTCGTTCTCTACTATGTCTGAACATTATGCAATTGTAAGCGTAAGCCGCAGTCCCCGGTTGCCTTCTTCAGTTTACTGAAGTAGGCCTAGAGTCTTGACCGGTGGGCAGCCAACCGGCTGTAGGGCTATTAATTTCCTGAAATGTCGCAGCAATAATATTCAACTCTAATGTTATCTAGTGCAGAGTAAAAGTAAACTCTTCCGCAACAACTCGTTCGCCTCAGGCTCCATGCTCAACGGATTTTCTTGCGTTGCCTGCTTTCGAACCTGAGACGTGGTTGACCCGCATGCACTCTTTGGGAGTATAAAAGAGTAATGTTTTCTTACTGTAGAAAAACGCTCTAATGATACGTCTACTCAGGTCCACTCACTCTATGGGATATCGGAGGCAGGAAGTGAGTACGCCCGGAAGGTCGATGTGCTCCTCTCGCGTGACGGCTGGCAATTGTTTGCGCTGGATGCAACTGGGCGGTGGTGACTGTGGAATGACAACCGTGGGCTGGAGACCACGGCGATATATGTCCGTCCGCGAAAAGGGCCATATGCCACAAAAATGTAACAGTACAAGCTATATTCTTGTAAGCTTCCGGGAATGGAGCCAGAAAAATATTAAATGCACTCTGGGAATTCGTCTTTTTGTGATTTGTGGTTTGATCCTAGAAAAACCAGAGAAAAAAACTGGCGCCACTCCGACGATATCCATATGTTGCTCTCTTCATGAAACCTTCGTACGCCTTGACCCCTTCTGAACTGAATCCATATTCTCGGAGACAAAAAAAATGCTGGGAACGTGTGTGAGATCAAGGTCGTAGTTCCACCGTACGCAGGTGGTTGACCCACTCAGGTTTGTATATCTGCGTGGCATATATGGGATTCGTGCGTATCCCATGGCCTGTGGTTCCATGCCAAAGCCGACAGTATTCGTTGATGAGTGGGGACGCAAGGACAACTCGATGACACCTTCTGTGTCCATTGTTATGGATGCCGTGGACAAAAGTTATTATCGAACCACATCGTGTTTAGGTGCGGGTAAGAAACATCAGACAGTTGGTTCTTGTGTCGAGCAGATCTCACCATGGATACGCACGCATATATGTCGTGTGTTCTGTGGTAGGTAGTTCACTTCGACTATAATAAAATATTACTCAATGCAGCACGAGATGCTGCTCCGATCAGTACTACGTGTGTACTCAGCGGGATACATACTTAGACAACAAAGAGTGGATCGTGGGCTGTACAATCGCCAGGCCAGGGACAAAACGATTCTTGCTGGGAAAAAGTTGTCATATTTTTCCGTGACCGCTTCTCGGTCTACTGGAAACAACGACGTGAACACAAAGATAACATGCACCTCACACTTTTCAGGAAGAGGGGTGCTGAACCGTAGCTAAACGTTAACGGCATGGTTGTACGTAAGAATCGTTTGCATGATATTGTAACAATTTAAATACACCCCAGCTGTGAGATCGAATATTTAGTCGAAACCCATCGTTGCAAGCTGTGTGTGATACTCCGATCGCGCGTATTACGGGTTGCGTGTCCTCATTAAGGATATAGTTCGGCGACTCCCTTTGCAACTGCATTGTAGTTATCAGGATCAACATGGTGATGTTAGGCAGTCTGTGCGCGGAAACTATAAAACATATTTCTGAGGGGGACCAAATCTGACAGCTGTGGAAGGAAATGCATCAGTTTATCAAGTGAATCCTATAAGTCGAATAACCGGTGAGGGGAGGGCGGAGTTTTTAAGGAATTGGAAGTCTGATTTTGATCAAGCGGGGGGGCGGGAGGGGGGGGGAGGGACAGATGGGGCAGGTCAATTTGTGCGTGGAAACCATAAATCCTTCTTTTGGGGGACGGGGGGGGGGGGGGTTGGGGATGGGAGGGGGGGGGGGGGGTGGCTTTAGGTCGCATAGATGCAAGGGTTTGCTATACGCGTGGTGCTAGGTCTAGGCCATGGTGCAGGTGGTGGGGAGGGAGGGGGCGTTGGGGGCAGGGGGAGAGGGTTGGGAATTGCAGCAGCGGCATGGACGGCTCTATAACGATGTTGAGGTGACATCCAGCGCGTTGAAGTGTTTATTACTCTGGCGGATCTCGGTATTAGGTGACTTGTCTGGGAAAGAGAGAGCGAGGAAAAAAATATATATGCAACACATAACATTCTCGTACGAGTACATAGTTGTTAAACTGTTGTAAGCATGTGGTAGTATCCTAAGGCACAGATACATAGTCTGTCCTGGTATGTTGGTGTCAATGGGATGTAGAACCTATACTGGGCAACTCATGCGTATTGCTGTCGTCTGCTGTGCTTTTCCTTTCCAGATACCTCCCTCCTCTTGGCTTAGATACGAAGTCATATACCAGGTCATTCGCCCGCCATCCACACTAAGGTGCCCGACATCATCTATCTGTGGGCCTCAAACCGCTTGTTTTTTTTTTTTTGTTTTTTCATCCTCCGGCGGATTGGGAAAAATCAGCGTTTTCTTCCCTCGGGTCGCCCAGTCGGAACAGGTGCTCCACAGGTGCACAGGCATTCAACTTTACCTACTGCTACAGTAAGTAGTAGATATTTTCAGATAATCCAAACATTTTTTCTGAATGGAGAGTATTTTTTTTTCTCTGTATTTTCCTGCTGGGTTCGGCTTTGTCCGTTCTTGCCCCCCCAGACAGCCCTCGGTATCCGGCACTTGCAAAAGAGGGCTACATACAGAAAAATAATGTGTAGGTTCGATGCTTTTAGTCTAAATATGTTGTTCAATACCAATCGGGTAGTAGTATGCATAATAGCTGCTGCTGTACATGCTATACTCTGTGAGCTCGTATTACAATAATACCATGTTTACAGCCAGGCCATCGCGGACGCCGGCTCGGTGTTGTCCATACTCAACTGCTGTTATTGTAACCATTATCCGATAAATTGCGCGTAAATGTCTCTACAATGTTTTTCGTTTCTGAGATATGAAACTTCGTTTTTTTCCAACTACGCGATCAATGCGAATGAAATACCCAGACTATATACTCGTACGTTACTGACTGGGTGTACTACCGTTCTCCTTCGGCCTGCCCCGTCCTTGGGGTGGGCCGAGGAAGCCCGCGAGGACCTGCAGCGGTCTAGCGGCAGTCACACGGGCATCGAGACTCGGGCTGGGTAGAGAGGGAACCTTGCGCGGTCTGGCTAGTGAACTGCTCACTCTAAGGACCGCGTGGGGTGGTGGTGATGGGTTTTCTTTTTAACCCCGACGCCGAGGAGTTCATCCCCGGGGCAGGACGGGTACATCACCACAGCAGAGAGCGCAGCGTGGGCAGCTTGGGGAGTGGAGAGGCTGGCCACCGCGTGGGTACGCATGCACGACAGGAAGGATGGGAGTGTCGGCGTTGGCTGGGACGGCTGCACCCAGCCAGCGGAAACCAAGGCGCGAACCGGGCTACGAAACGGAGAGCCACAATCATCACATTAATAGAGAGAAAAAAGAAACAACAGAAACAGAAACGGAGGAGGGGACGAGCCTCTCGTCGGCTGGCTGAGAAAGCAGCACGCGAGACTCGTAAGAGACGGAAGGCGGCACTTGTGGCGGTAGCGACCTACAACGTGCGTACCCTGGCCGTAAAGGGGAAGAACGGGTATGGGCATGACGAGCGTGTACTGGCGAAAGGCCAGCAACTCGGCTGTGACTTCATTGGCCTGCAGGAAACTCGACGGCCCGGCAACACGAGATTCAGGGCAGCTGGATACCATGTTTTTTGCTCAGGTATTTTGGCTTAATGAGAAGAACACAAGGGCGGGAGGGGGGGAAACAGGAGGAGTAGAAGGAAAGCCGTCCAAGGGAATGGGGGCAGGGGGGGCAACAGGAGGAATAGAAGGGAGACCGCGGTGGACGAAGGCAGGAAGGAGATGGCAGACGGGGTAGCAAGGTACCAGGCCGACTAGTAGGTACATAGCACTTTTCGTCTTTTTCTGGGGTATTTTTTCCCCTTTGTTCCCTCCTTCCGTGTCCAGGTTTTTGGCTCGTGTTCGGATTATCTTATTTTGGTTTAACTTTACTTTTTTTTTTTCATTTTGTTATGTTTCTTTTCCGAGCTTCGGCTCTCCTTTCCGGTTGGGTTGTTTCTTCGATTTCCCCTTCATTTTGTTTGTTTCATTTTTTGTAAATTTTTATCTTTGTTTTTATTTGTTTTCTTAATTTGTTTTTGTTTTTTGTTTTTGTTTTTGTTTTTGTTTATTTCGTATTTCTCTCTTCCAATGTATTTCTGTTGCTGACGTATGTATGTTGTGCCTGTCGTACCCAGTACTAGAGCATGACATTGCGTTGTCGAATGCATTACGATGCATTATCTCTGTGTCGTAGCTTGTGACCACAGAGCTGATCTTTCTAGGGTGAAGAATCAGTACGGACACTGGGTGTGCTGGATGTCGACGAGTAGAAGAACGGTTTAATGTGAAGAACACACACACACACACGTTCGCCGAGAATTGCAACTAATGTTCCGTACGTAGGAATGCAGGGTTCAGTTATATGTCTAGTGTGAGATCCGCGCAGAACGCATCAATGAATACCACACGTCCATTATCATTGCTTTTCTCTCCTAAAACTAGCCAATCTAGATGGTGGACCAAAATGTGATATTATCCTGTATTTTGCACTATAATAGCTAGCTGCTGTCCTCTGTGAACTCGTATCAGTATAGCACGGCGGAGATAGCCACCCGGGACGGCATCATTGGGGGTAGAATAGCACCGAGGACGCCGGGTGGGTGGGACGCATACTCAACTGTTGTTGTAACCATCAAGTATACCACGAAGTGTGCATAAAAATCTCTTTTCCGATATTCGTTCTCAGAGAGAACGATTTCGTTTCTCGGAAACTACGGAATCAAAATAAAAGGTCAAGTTCGGAAATTAAAACCCATGTTCTTCGTGTAGAAATAGGGTCTTGTGTTATACACTATATATTTTGCCTATTTAATCTAATTATATTTATTACCTCTTAAACCTCCCCCCCCCCCTTTTTTTTTTTTTTTTTTTCTCGCTTTCTCCTGCTTAAACGCCCCACCTAATAATAGCAAAATTCGCCGGAGTAATAAACACTTTCACGCCCTGGATATCGCCTCGGTGTTGTTTTAGAGACGTCCATGCCGCTGCTGCAATTCCCACCCACCTCCGCCCCCAACGCCCCTTCCTTCGCCACCAGCCGCACCATCGCCTAGACCTAGCACCACGCGTATAGCAAACCCCTACATCCATGCGACCTATAGCCCACCCCCGCCCCCCCCCGCCACATTCCCACCCCCTCCCCCACTAAAAGGATATATAGTTTCCACGCACAAATTAATCTGCCCCACCCGTCCCCTCCCCCCCCCTCCTCCCCTCCCCCCCCCTCCTCCCCTCCCCTCCCTCCTCCCCTCCCGCCCCCCTTTTAATCAAAATCAGGCCGCCACGTCTTCAAAAACTCCGTCCTCCCCTCACCGGTTATTCGACTTACAGCGTTCACTTGATAAACTGATGCATTTTCTTCCACAGCTGTCGGATTTTGTCCCCCTCAGAAACGTTTTTTTGTAGTTTTCACGCACAGACTGCCTAATATCACCCTGTTGACCCTGATAGCGACACTGTAGTTGCAAGGGGAGTCGCCGACCTATATCCTTAATGAGGACACACAACCCGTAATACGCGCGATCGGAGTATCACACACAGCTTGCAACGATGAGTTTCGCCAAAAACATTCGATCTCACGCTGCGGTGTATATTGATTTTTATAATATTATATTCGCCACACCTTTCCTTCCTCTGTGTTTTGCCGGATTGATGCATGTGAGTTACACACACTTTCTTGAGTCCTGGTATGTAATGATTTGTGGCGCCCCATGTAACCGACAGCACTTACCTGCATTCAGTAGAAGTATAAAACCACAACAGTGGTTTCCTTGTCGCGCGTGGGGACGTACCGGTGACTACATGATAAACTCCCCGTGAGCCATTAGTGGAACGAGCGCCTACAACAACTTGTACCTGCTCAATCGTTATAATAAAAATATCATTTCATGATGTCGACCCCTCGAAGACGTCACGATGTTTCCAACACTACCAGTCCAGTAGGTTGGTTTGGCTATACTGCCGATATACATATTTTCTGCAAAACGCTTCAAAACGTTCATCTTTCGACAGTTTTTTGCGTCAAAAACAACGCAAAACAAACATACTCGAAGTAGATAATGGATTTTAAGGGTCGATTCGCCTCGACGTTCGGAAAAGAAAGGAACCACATGCGAACGACCAACAAAAGCGGAAGAGGAATAGCCCCTTTTCTGCTCGTATATTCTATTTCTTGTGATTTTTCATCCTATATTGTACTATCCTCGCACTACTACTGTGCTCCCTCCAAGTAGTATATCAGATTCGGGATCACATAGAGGGCCCCTCTCCCCCCTCCAGACTACGCGATACGTGCCTTCATTGTTATCGCGAGAAGAATTCAACATTTTCCTGCCCCGTCGACCCGCGTCGAACTGTATCTGCCCACGCATCTAGGTGCTCTCCGTAGTTAGTTTTTTTTTTTTTTTTTTTTGCATTTTTGCAACCAGAAAGGAAAAAATGTCATCACGGTTGGAATCGAACTCAAGGACCAACCCTATTTATAGTAGTATACGAGGCTAACCATTAGACAACTGGGGCAACCAGATACACTATACAGCAGTAATACTAATGATACCATCAGCAGGAGCGCAAATATCAAAGACAAGCATGTATACATAATATTTGACAGTAGTCTCCGACACGACAATTTTCCATTTTTTTTTTACTATTGACAGGGGAAACCTGCAACTTCACGCCCGAAAAAAAAAAAAAAAGAATTCAGTGGACGGCTTCTGGCGGTCCCTCATACTTTATGTTTTTGTTTTATTAGGACTGCCTCCAGATTACAAAAGCAGCAGTTTACACGCAGCGGTATTCAACGAAGACCATGTGACCCTTAGATTCAGGAGCTGACCGGATAGATTGGGAAAGCCGAGCTGTGGGAAAGAAAGACGGATGCTTGCTCACTACAACAAGTCACAAGACCTAATGCCGCCGCGGCAGAGTAAAAGGCCTGCGACCCCTTCCAACACGCCGCTGATCGCTTCTCCCCAAACCGCAGCGGCCGCGAAAGGTGATGCGAGCCACGGATGGATGGCGTTTGGTTCCGAGGACGTGAGGGAATCTTCACGCTGAAGAGGCGGTTGTCCATTTATCGCGAGAGAGTTGCCGGCTGGCGGTCAATCCTGGTATCATAGCGAGATCGACGTTGTTGGGGGGCGCTGAGTACAGAACTAATCCGACCACTCCACGTGGGCAGGCACAAAAATCAGACCCACGCGTGTTGTGTGCGCTCTGACTTGAAGATGGCGGCGAGGCGTTAGTCGAGATGTTCTTCGTCAATGTGTGATTTTCCAGACAACTACTCATTCCAAACCAGACGCACCAGCATCCGTCCCTTGGTAGCGTGCTTATTTGACATACAGCTGTAGTCTGATGTACATAGTGCTATAAATCAGGGCACCATACATGGCACCAATGATGATGGTGGTATACAAATGCATGCATGCTCCTCAAAAGAATACTTCATCAAATATATATCTAAAAAATCCCATATCCTCCTGTCCCTCCCCCTCACCCCCGCCCTGTCGAACACCCCCTCCCCCTCTTCTCACCGGTTGTAAGATTGACAAATTATACATGATAAACTGATGCGTTCCTCCCACAACAACAGTTAGATTTGTCCCTTCAAGGGTTTGCAGCAGCTGCACAGATTGAGCCGTACCTTCCCTCTACTACCTCGCTCCCCCCCCCGCCCCCGGCCCACACGCCTTGAATCCCCCCCCCTCACCATCACCGGTTGTACGATTTATAGCAGGATATTTTATACGTGACAAACTGATGCCTTTCCTTCTACGACGGCTGTTATACTTTGTCCTCCTCAGAAATGGTTCTTGCGCGCACAGATTAACTAACATCACGCTGTTGACCCTGGTACAAGATACGTTGTAGTTTCAGGGGGAGTCGCCGATCTATATCCTAAACAAGGACACACACCCAGTAATACGCGCGGTCGGAGTACCACACACAGCTTGCAAAGATGTGTTCCGACGAAATATTCAATCTCACAGATGGAGTGTATTTATAGTTTTATAATATACCGAGGGGGCCCAAAAAACAAATTCCTGACCAACACTTCATCTCTCCTACCGCGCTAGCAGGCCGAGAAAAAAGATACCGCTGGATGTATATTTCTCAATGACCTTTTTATCTTTTTTTCTGGCCCAGGCATTGACGAGATTAGACGTTACCATGCACTAGCCCTTGTGCTTCGCATACTAGTCTACATAATACCGCTAGAGCGCGATATGCTTGGTTTTTTTAGATTTACCATCGAGTGTGATTGAGAATGGGCTTGAATACTGCTGCTGCTGCTTACGCAACTTATTGACAGGTGGCGTGTGACTCCGCGCGATTCAATTGCGTTCTATGTGTGCGATGCCAGCTAGCGAAAACGGGAACCAGTCCGTAGTCAAGGTGGTGGTGATATTTGCACGCATTTGAGCTTAAAGTAAGACCAAGGCTACGGTAGGGGGGGTACCCCCATTTTCACTGGTGTGTTTGAGCCACTCGCACGAGTAGCTCTGTACCCTACGGATGAAGATGGTTTAGGAACTTGGTTTGCCGCAGCTTAGATCACCTTTGCATTGCGGATTGATTTTGTCAATGTAAAACATAAAGAAAACGTAAGATTTGTTAGGAACAAAGGGGTTACTCGCGCGAGTGACCCCTAGCCACTGAAATAAAAGGCCCAAAAGGGGACCCCCCTACCGTAGCCCGGGTCGTAAGTGGTGGGGGACTGCATCTTCCAAACTGGAACATCCGATCACAAGTTTTGCAACAGTTGGAGACAGAAAGTTGTCGAACTTTGTGCACGTCAATCATCAATGCCAGTTAAAGCAAGTCAATGCCATTGCCAAGGTTGCCTTTGTTATTGTGTGTGTTAGACTTAAAACCAAGGTTCTACAGTGTGTAATGATGTCGAATCGTGCCATGCTCGTGTATAGACATGAACGAAATTTTCAAGAAAGCATAGTTCATGTTTGGAAGATATCACGAATAATTTTTCACATTTCGTCAGCCGTGAGTTCGACCGGTTGAGTGATGGATATTATACCATCGAGAAAACGTTTCGAGATTTAGAGTTGGGCCTCTTTCTCCAACAACAGGCCGAGCGAAACTGGTGCAGGATCGATGTTGCAGCAAGCAGCAAACGTGCGACGGATCAACATCGGGACTGGCCTGTGGTGGGAGGAGCCAAGCTTACCTGTGAAGGTCTTCATTCAATTCCTGGGAATCACAAGTCCGGAAACTGGCTATTTAATTACGGATAAACAGGATCGATTCGCATTACGTCTTTCGCACATTGATCGCATAAAAACATTTGGGAACTCCAAGGAACGAATATCACACCAAACCCAAAGCGGGACCCTTGGTGTGTGATCATGATTGGGTTTTCAACGTCTGAGAAGCGCAACATCATTTATTTGACTGTGTCGTCGTTGCCACACAGATGCAAGATCGCTGAAACGCATATTACAAAGAAACGCCAATAACATATGAAATCAAGGCCGAAGCTACATAAACCAACATTCATGTAGGCCAGATTCCTTCGAAAACAACGAAAGCTTCGAAGGCGATACTACACCAGTCGTAACCTCCGCTGCGAGTTGAGCTGTACGATCTCAAACGGTTGGATATAACAATACCAAGTACAATGACCATGACGCCCGACACTGTGCTCGATGTTTTAAATGCATAATTTCCAGTCCCCCTCAGAAACGGGTTTTATAGTTTCCGCGCACAGACTGACTAAGATCATCCTGTTGACCCTGATAGCTACACTGTAGTTGTAAGGGGAGTCGCCGACCTATATCCTTAATGAGGACACACAACTCGTAATGCGCGCGATCGGAGTATCACACACAGCTTGCAAAGATGAGTTTCGACGGAATCTTCGATCTCACATCTGGAGCGTATTTTAATTTTTATAATAATTTCCAGCGATGAACGTGAGCTGGTTTGGGGATTACGTTCGAACGAATCCAACCGCTGGCTCTGCCGTACGTAGTGCTACATTCACAGTACTCCACTGAAATATATCATAAACCGCACAACGCAAATGTTCTCACGATGAAACACGCAGTGTCTACATAATCAAACATACATATGATTAACGCTCTCCTGAGGAAGGTACGGATGCTTCGGGTAAGTAATCAGGTGTGTACTCATGTTGAAACAAACACCACAACCGATGTATACAACCACTCTGCTCAAGGTTAGGTAGCTATTCTTGCAAACTGCTACCCTTCCCTCAATCGAGGGCGTTGTCCAGGACAGGGCAACAACGGTGACATCGTGATGCAGCCCCCGTTTCGTGTATTGGGCAGTATCAAGCGCAACCATCTCCGTCGAACATCAACCAAAACATCATCTTAAGCTTAACCACGGGACACCCATGGAGGAGGGTCTTGGCTTGATGAAAGGCTTCAATAGGACAGCACCACATACTTCGGCCACATAGAAGACGGGTCACCCCGACCCATTCAAAATATTGGTGTGTCACCGAGGTGGAAGCGCACGAACAACACTGT
The DNA here is from genome assembly GCA_012845835.1 of Undaria pinnatifida. NCBI lineage: Eukaryota > Phaeophyceae > Laminariales > Alariaceae > Undaria > Undaria pinnatifida. The sequence continues at coordinate 11,416,438 of JABAKD010000025.1, read as the reverse complement.
CCCAGTCTTAACCGGGTGACACCACCGTCGCCAGACAGAGCTGACACCGGTGGTTTGACGCACACTACACCCTAGAACAAACAAAGGACAGCATACTGGCGTATATATACGGGCACATACAGTCTATATAGTCTATATATAGACTAGACTATATCGGCAGAATGGGCCAGTCACACCCAACGAAGTACATTACATGAAAACATTCAGAAACCTATGATTGTCTAAAATATGCCATTTTCCAGAGCACTTAGCACCTGCAGACACATAATTTCCCCAAGGTGCGCGCACACGGTACAAGGTGTAGAATGCAGCTCCGTTGACTTGAGGCGCTGGGAATACCGCTCACGCTCATAGCGATACCTCCAAAACAGTTAACAACAAGATATTTCACAAACCTACACGGAACATGTTTCCAATGCTCCACTTGTCCCCACCCCTGCTACGTGTAAGTCTATTTCAGAAGACTACTGGTGCCTTGCAATCTCAATGTCAATATTGCGTTCGAAGTGCCTCCACAAGCAGAAAGGATGGCTTCCCGCCCAACGACTCCGTCCTTAAGTTTGCCTCTGGTGTAATGTTCCCAGGAACACCGTACCACGACCTTCTGCGATGAGCTGAAAATATTCGCTCATAGATCTTACACTGTTTTTAGTCCGTGCGAGGGCGGTTGTTCGCTCGTCGGGGTGTAGTCTATACAGACAACAACCAGACATGACCAGTAAACAGATAACAACTACACCTGTGATGCATGTCGATTAACCGCCGTCTTCTGTTGGCACAATATGTGTTCGTGCACATTTGGCAGATGTCGCCTATGCAATCAATCTACGACGGTGGTTTAAACCATCTTCATGCTAAAACAAACGCTGGTGGCCCGTTGGTTAGCACTGGTTAGCCCCCGTGAACGCTTCTCCGCTGCACCTCTTGTTGTTCACGAAGAAAGACCCGTCCGTTTCGAGCCTGATCGTCTCGCCTTTCATTAGACGGAACTCGTAGGCCTCGTTCTCTGGGAAAGCCACAGCCTCCTGGAAACGAAAGTAGAAGAAAACCAGCGATGGGAGGGTCAGCATACACGTACCTTACCGATGTACGGTCAGTCATATCTGCCTTTTACCCGGTATATGTATATAGTCTAATCATTGCTGTAGTCGGCCCTCCTCAGCTAAACGTCCGTTTGTGTTGGCTTCATGGTTCCGGGAAAAAGTGGAAACACGATCCAAACTGGGAATGCCGTCCGCACGGGTTCGAAAAGCACCGCTTGGTCATCATTGATAGCGTAATTTTACCTGCTGCAGAATCCGCACAGCGACAGTCTCCCCGAGGGTCAACCCTTCCTGGCCGTCGATCCTCCGGTGAACGCCACACATTTGCCGGGAAATCGTAGTATAGCAAGACACGGGCAAGGACAATGTAGATACCGGTCATATCGACGAAAGAACTCCTTCACAAACTGTGTTTGTCCGCATCTATCTGGATACGCAAGACGTGACCAAGTCATTGGTATACAGCCGCATAAGATCCCTTCTTCAATACAGTGCCCATGCATACTTTGTCCGTTCTTGCTGTACCTGCCAAATGCGACGTTGACCGCCATTTTGTTGATTTCTCCCTCGTACGTCAAGCAGTCTTTGCCGGTGTAGGGCAGAAGGCTCAGCCCTTCGTCATCGGGAAACACGGGGTCCTCGAATCACGAAGCACTCCTCTCAAGTCCAACGAGGGCCTGCGGCATATGGTGGTGATTCGCAGATGTTGTTAGGGAAACAACAAACAACACGTCTAGTTGAATAAATCATACACGTCGTGGTGATCTCGGTCCACGGTACAGGGTTGGTCCCCATGGCCTGCTGCACGTGCACGATGTTAGAAACTGACTAAACTGTCGTGTAGCCGCAGACAAGCGATGCGTACACTCTAGCAAGTGAACGGCTGAAAGTGACCAACGATTGAAGTACATTTGGAAAGATAAAATTGCATCCCAGAACTACGTTCGCTGTTAACACAAAACGACTGGACAACGTTCGCCTTGGTTCACAGCTCGCGACCAGCTTACATCGCAACGGAACAGCGAGTCGAAATACAAAGGGTTCGAGTACACATCATGTTAGTACACACGGCTATCGCAAGGCACTTGGCCCGACGCCTTGCCGAGGAAGTACACGAGAGGATTAGTGCAGATCATTTGAGTGAAAACCGACCTCTTTCTAAATCGATCGTACCTGTTACATAGGAATTTTGAGCAAGGCCTTGAGGCGAAGGTCCTTCCATCTATTTGCGTGAATATATCCTATGGTGTATATATATGGGTCTGGGTTGGACAATGTTCTGACCTCACTCTGACATGGCCGCTGTATTCTTAGGTATCAGCGACCGCAATAGGTGTTATCCACATCTCACCTTGAGCACCGTTGCGAAGGCGCCGTTCTGAACAGCGTGGCCGGATGGGTACGATGGGTGAGTTGGCGATCCCTCGTTGACAGCCTGCCAAACCAACACCACGTGTACAGCACAGTTAGAACAGATGTGCACAGGTCTTGATCCGGCCAATGTTCTTACTCAATTGATATACGAGCGCATCCTTCACACGCGTATGCCACTAAACGGTAACTCTACCGCTCCGCAGAGGGTCGAGACAGCGAGCGTTTCCGTGGTTCACGGATGTAGTGGGCGTCATTTATGTTGCTGAAATGTTTTTCTATAGTAAGCTGTCGAGCTCAGTTCAACGTTTTTCTCCTGCAGCTGTTTTACCTGAAAATGCGAACATGTTCGCACATTCATGTTTAGCTGGACGTGTGGGTTCGAGAGGGTGTCCAAGCGCTTGGGACTACCCTTGAGATTACCCGGGAATTACAGTTGATATCGAGGCTACGATGCCACTTACCAAAACCAGCGATTGTCGTATACGCGTTTCATGGCTGTTCAACACGAGGGACGATAAAAGCATTCTATTATTTGATGATTGGACCACTTGATTGATCAATGAACGGTCAAACGCTCCGACGATGGGTGTTGGTATATTTTCACGGTTGGTTTACTCTGCTGCTGCTGCTGTCGGGAATACTGTGGAACACACGTTGTTGCTATCGGCGAAACATCACCGGCACACCAAGTAGCTTTTTAGGCACGATGATTGTCCTTTACAGAGTTGTTTTTGTTGTTTTGGCCGGTGACAAAATATAGACTATATGCGGGGAGGTGGTAAAATGCAAGAAGCAGGAGATTAAGTGGGGAAACCAAAAACGAACAACGAAGAAATATGTCGTAACCCCTGTAGAGCCCCCAAATCCCCCCATACTAAATCCAAGTAAATTTGTCACCCAAAAGGGTTTCCAATTGTAAAGGTATGCGTGTGTGTACTGTTCACAATTACCTTCATTTTTTTAAAATACTAGTTGCTGCAGTATGTGCTAGAAGTTTTGCCCTTCGGCTACTGCTGCTGCACCTGATGTTGTGTGTTTGCCAATGCCGTCAATTAATTGGCGTTCATGCTCGTCGTATATACTGCTGTTCTCACCCGGTACGCAAAATTCCAAACATTATCACGTACCGTTTGGAAATGATGCCAATTTTGTAAATCATTCAGGCGTTGCAGCCGTTAAGATTCAACAATTTTTCCAAAATTCCTCCTCGACACTCGCTCGTCTCGCTCGGCGCCCGTCCGCGTTCACGTGGATGTGCGAAACGGACACGGCAGGGCGAGGGGCGTTGGAGCCGCCCCCCGAAGGCGGCGCTCGAACCAAGCCATATTCGACCGAGAATTCCAGTTCCGCGAATCGCATACTTAGGCCGAGACAAAAATCTCCGGACCAAAGTCCATGACACCAAGGAATGGCTCTATATTCAAGGAATGATTTTATATATGTTTATATATATTTTTTTTTTTCACGAAACCGTCATGTTTATCCCCTGACAAGGATTCACAGCTTGTCCACGCACGAATTGCCGGCCCGTCCGCCCCCCTCCCCCCCCCCCCTTCTCACCCCCTCCAAACCCGCTCGCTTTTGATCGAAACCAGGCCCCCACGTCCTTCAAAACTCCCCCCCCCCCTCACCGGTTAATCGACTTACAGGATTCACGTGATAAACGGATACATTTCCCTCCACTGCTGTCAGATTTGGTCCCCCTCACAAATGGGTTAAATAGTTTCCGCGCACAGACTGACTAACATCACCCTGTTGACCCTGATAGCTACACTGTAGAACTTTGTAAGGGGAGTCGCCGACCTATATCTTTAATGAGGACACACAACTCGTAATACGTGCGATCGGAGAATCACACACACGTTGCAAATATTAGTTTTGACGAAATCTTCGATCTCACAGCTGGAGTGTATTTTCATTTTTTGTAATATAAAAATTATTCAAGTATGTTAATCTGGTGCAAAGGACTATCGAACGACGACGCCTGGGCGGCATGGGGAACCGTATTTTAGACGATACGGCCAGGAGCTGGGTTCAAACCTGGTGATTTCGTTGAATAAAAACTGGGGGGCGACCACAGAACCACTCGTGAGCGGATGAATGGTGGATAAACCCGCCATCTTCAACGCGTGCTGCCACGGATTGGTGTTGTGGTGATCAAGATCGACACAGACACACCACACCGGGCGTCTCCAACAGAAACAAGCGCGAGAGAAAATACACATCGCTTTGTGGTGCCTATTGCAGAGCCGCGTGAGTGGTCATGTGCATCTCGACCCGCCCGGCACCTACTGCACGTATCACTCAGTAGCAGAGTGCTACTCACCATCGGCAGAAGGTAGGTGCGCCCGCGTCTTCCCCTCCTTCCGTTGATCTCTACATTCCGGCTCCGCACCCTCCTGAGCAACTCCCTGTTGTTGAGGAGCGACTTGTCGAATTCTACGTCAAGATCGCCGTAGATGACATTGTGAAGGGTTCCAGCGACGGCCTGGCACGCCAAACGATCCAATAATAACGGCAGAACGCGGCGAAGTGGGAAGACGTTTGGCGAGAATGAGAAGCGTATAATCGACAATGTATCGCACGGCCCGCTTATGTTCCACCCGGGGAGATCGGTAAAAAATGAATTCTCGTTGGAAAGGGTTCGACAGATCAGGGACACACGCAAAACGCTGAGCCAGTGTCCCGGCAACCAAAGCCAATGTTGCTTTGATATATAAACACGTTGCGGGGGAAGGATGTTTTCCGTCTATCATGCCGTTTTCGATTAATTTCGTCAGTCAGCTTCGGTTTGTTGGCGAAATCTCACCTCCGGGCGAGCAAACAGGTGCACGTTCCACTTCTGGTACCACGAGGATCGCATGGCCAGCTCGGCGTTTCCGATGATCCTCATAACGTGAGACACGCCGTAGTTGACGAAACCAACCTGGCGGCCGCTCTCGTCGTACGGACCGTTGAAGCCAGGGCGGCTGATAGCTGCTTCATCGATAAGAATCAGCGCGGCTCGGTACGCCTCCCTGCCAATCGATAATGTTGATCACATGGTTACGTATTCATCGCGGTCGAACAGACCAGAGCATCGCTGTTGATCGCTGTCCCCAACGAAACAGAGCATCGCGTCAAGGTCCGGTCACTTAGTGTCAAGCACAACGGATTGTGGGTATTCGTGGAGTCTCAGTCATCTATACGCGAACGGAAATGACGCCTGGGGAGCGTTGTGTATCTTGATGCTGAAAGGGTTTGTGCGGGGCACTCTCGCCAAAAAGTGGTAATGGTGACTGCCGAGACCTCTTGAACCAAGACACAAACCCTTAGTTGAGATATTATGCCGAAACAGGTGCACTAAATGCAGTCCGAAACACAAGAGTACTCACGTGTTGATAGTGTCAGTGACTACGAGCCTTGAGAGGTCGCGGGAATTGCCGATGTACCGCTTAACAGAGTCTTCCTCCTCCGGCGGGTCCGGCTTGCCACCGTTCTAAAACAGTTGTGGGGCGAGAGAGGAAGCGTTTCCGGTTAAGGTGAGAGCACGAAGCGGTGAGATCAGAACGGGCACGATCTCATGGCCGACGGGCAGTCCACCAGACAAAGGGCGCTCTGCTTCCTATGCGCTAATCGTCACAATGGTGCGAAACTCAAGATTCTCACATCTATCTACCTTTTCATATTGTCGGGGGTAAACGACACGTTTGCGGTTTTGTTAGCTGCCAAGCTGCATAAGAATTCATGTACGATATGTGATGCATTGTATATACCAAATCGCAGGTAGCACTAATGCTCGTTGACTTGTTGGAGCCTAAAATCAAAACGACAGTGTATTGATGAGGCCCTGTCTAACGGCCGATTTTAGGCGCTCCAAAGGATCAAGAGGAATAACACAGGGACGAATCACGTTCTTGTGATGATTGGTATCAAATCGTGCGGCGTCGCCCCAGCAACGACCAATCGAGATGCGCGAATGCCCATAACGGAACCAATCAACGTTCTAGGAATATTAAATCGTTCAAATGTTGCCATCGGAAGCGACCTTTGTCTGATACATTGAAAAAGCTAAATCTTTCGTCCATTCTTTCCCCCTCCGTCCGGGTAGCTCCCGCGCCGAAAATTGTCGTCGGTGCACACGCAGCTCATTTCCGGTTGAAATATACTTTATGTGCGTACGCTAACCTGTGTGCGAAGCCATTCGTCGTAGTCGACCATGTAGTCCACTCCGGACGCAAAAGTCGTCTGCTGCGGCGATACCGTCATGGAGTCAATAGTGAAGTCCTTCACCAGTAGTAGCTGTTTCAGCGCAATATCATGGAGAGCGGGTCAATGATAAAGGAGAGATGTTACTCAGCGCGGTTATTTCGTAAGCCTGAAACCGAAACACATGCGTTGTCTGGCATAGCAAAATACCATTATGAAATCAGCGCCGGCGCCGATGTCGGCACGTTAGCGATAGTTTCCTGCCGCGAGGTCTTCCTTTTCGTTTCTTCGATCCAACTCGTAAAGTGCTCGAGATACGAACCGTCGCGTAAAGCCACGACGCCAACGTCAATCACCCAAGCAACATAGTACTGACAAAAACATTTCAGGCGTGGGGAAAGGTCCGACGAATAAACAACAACATTAGCAGGCTGCTTCACCGTACCTGGGAAATGAAAGGTCCTGTCTCGACACCGACCGCGGAAGACCGGAACAGCTTCGACTGCGGATCCGCTTTGCCATTTCTTCCGACGGCCACCCCGTTCATGTTGGCGAAACCCGGCATCGTGGCCAAGTTGTCTGTCAAAATCAGTTGTAGGTTCAAACCGTTATACCCCAAATAATGTAATCGTCGTTGTTGAACATATTACAAACACGATATTGTATATCAAAATTGCGATGCCTGGCAGCCAGTTTATGTTAGCCTCGACAAACGGTTCATAAAACACATTGCCACAATCGCCGACCTTGGCTGCCATACACCGCAGAGTAGCATCAACTACCGCCTGAGTTGACATTTTACCCATACTGACGCGTGCAAACATGCTGACGTGAATCTTCTCAGTACAGAATTGGGCCGTCCGGGCCCACAATGCTCGATTAATTGAGATATACAATCGCGTGTACTAGCCGGTATTGTATTCTGATTGCTAATAGCGTCGCGAGGCGAGGTCACTGCACCGACAATCTCTAAAGTATTGGAAACTCAAGTGGGTAGGCAAAAAAAACGTGTAGAGATGTCTTACTTGGCTTCTCACGAATACCACACATACATCGTCTTGCTCCCCTCGAGTGCCAAGGAAGGGGTAGGTGTCCCGGAGAGAAGGAAAAGCGAGGAGTTAGACGGGGACCGATCTCCGACAAAATTGTATCCCGAAACGTCAACGTCAGAAACGTTGCGGTGTAATTCCTATCTCTCGTTCTCATATATGTATCAAGTAAGAAAGCACAATCAACAGGTAGGTTTTGCACTTTACGGCTTCGAAGCTGGAACTCCGCATATGTGACGAAATAACTGAATTTTTACGGTATAGCGAATCGTTGTCTCGTGCACCGTTCTATTTTGCCATTCACATACAAAATGCGGTTGGCACACCTGCTGCCGCCACGGTTGCTTCGTCCTCGCTGTACTTGGAGAACGGCACGTCCCTTGTCAAGGCCATCCAGTACAGCTCCGCCATTTGAGCGGCCTGAAGCGAAAATCGTGAAGATACGTTCGATCGAGAGTACGATCAGAAGGCATCCAACGACCCGTGTTTCGACAAGGATGAACCTAAACATTCTGCGTATCCTCACAGAAGAAGCTGTATACTCCACCCGATAGCCCTTTTGGATGAAAATGTGTACCCTTATTACAGCGTTAATTTATCAACACCGCGGACAGTTGTGTCGTCTATGTTCACTTAATTCACTGCTGTAACCCACAAATTGAAGTAGAACCCAGACAATGTGGGGAGCAGGTCCTCGGTTGATCAGGCCCATCCGCGAAATGCCAAACGCCGCTACCTCAATCCTAGTCCTCGTCGAAAGCAACCCTTTCTTGGAAACATTCGGGCAATAAGGGCAACAGACAACCAGACTACGTCTCTTGACATAAGAACGATACACACGCGACGGACGGCGTCGGTTCAAAGCACCCCATGGGATGCGAGCGGCAGAGTCTAACTAGAATACTCGTATGAAGCTAACAGCTACTGTGCCAAACTAATCCAACTTTGGCCACAACTCACCAGGTCCTCGGAGTTGATGGCTGAAGCACTAGGCATTACCAGGGCGGAGCTGTTGTGAATAAATTCCCGCCGTTCATGGAATACCAGGACGAAAGACGAGAAGGAGAGATGAAAACATTGAACATATTTCGGTACCATATTGGTCACCAACCATGTATATATCGTCGGTGTCGTTGTGCAGGGGAAGATATCCGCGATGCGGCAAGCGAAGTCGCCCGCGTCATTGAGTTCGTCAAGCCGCCGCATGGGATGAACCGGGCGAGGACAGGCACGATACGAGGGAGACAGCAACGGATTGACAGGAAACGTTACCGACAAGGGAGAATGGAAGGACAGAATGACAAGATATACTATAACGCCAGTTGGAGAAGACCCGGCGTTGGGTACGAGTAGTACAGCAGGTCAGTGCGGGAAAATACCGGGTCAGGAATCCAAACATCCTGGCCCTTACACGGTGCGTTCTGTGTCTTAAAAGGACTGCCCCGTCAAAGTCCACACACGGGGAAGTGCAACATTGTACTCCTTGAGGCGGAGTGCAATTAGTGCCGTCGTGCTACGAGGTCAATATCCACCTCAATGAAATGTAAACCAAGGTCGCAGACGACCCCGTTCGGCGCCAATGGTGGCTGAAGTCACAACGTCTCTCGCTGTTGACTTTAGCCGCGAGGTATTTGAGGACCAATATATTCTTCGATCAGGAGTAACAGGTTTCTAGTTTGTAGCTTCGTTGTACACCAGCTACAAGTATGGTGTTCGTGCATTCACTTCGTCAACGGAGGATCGAGATGGTTAAATCCTATTGGAAGGGTGCATGGTGCCGACCACAACATTACCTGGCGGGTCCAGCCATATTGACCGCGAGACCACCAAGAGGGTTGACCAGGAAGCCGTCCTCATCTCCGGCCGGCACCTTCTCGCATGGGTCGAAGTCACCTTCGGAAACACACTCGATCAAGGCGTCGAAGGCATCGCTGTCCACCTGGAGCGTGGCATGCGAAGGAACGATAGCATCATAAAATACGATACACGGCGCGGAGAAACTATTCAACGCTTGCGCTAGCTGGATAATAACATTCGCGAAGCATACGATAGATATATGTGTGGTGGTCGCTCGCGTAGAGAAGGAGGCAAAGGCAGTCAGAGACCTTTGGGTGCAAACGTTAACCCGCTACCGCCGTTCGCTGAACCTTACCCGTTACGTTTAGGTACTGCTCGTACGCGGGGAGCACCTACAGTAGGTAAATATATACCGGCCCGGCGTTTTCAATCCGCAAGCTGCGCAGGGTTACTCTCTCGATTCTCACGGCATAAAGTAGTATCACCCAGGGGGGTTTACCTGTCCAAGGCTGTCAAGTAGTATCACCCAGGGGGGTTTACCTGTCCAAGGCTGTCGTGAGGCAGCGACTTGTGGAACGTGGCGGCAGAAGAGAGGTCTCCGTTTTTGACGTTTACCGTAACCTCTGACGCCGTGAGTTCGGTCTCCGCCTAATCGGTCCGCTGGGTCAACACGTTGGCAGCTCTCTCGGCAGGCTGTTCGACACACGTAAACGGATATAATAGTAGCAGGAACACTAACCGTCAATTTCGAACAATATATGATCATATTCCTGGACGCCTTCAGCCGTCTCTACGTCTCAAAGAGAGGCTATGTCGCGCGATGCTAGTTGATTTTGCGTAAAGGTACAAAACCGTGGCATGCCGGGTCGGGAGTTGTTTCGTTTAGTCTCACTTTGAGTACTGCCTACCATGTATGGGTGGGAAACGTGTTGGTGATGCTTTATCAAGGTCGTACTATCGAGTAAGTCGACGGCCAGGTTTCGCAGTATCATAATCAAATTGTAACGAGGAGAGAACATGTGCATAATTCATCCCCAGTTTATACGCTATAGCGGCAACCGCTACATACGGTATTCCAGCCGCAACCAAACACTACAATCGCGTTGATTGTGCAATATACATCAATAGAGTGACGGCACCCACCGTTCCATTGACATCGAGGGCATCATCTGTCACAGCCTTGGGACGACGATGCCTTTGAAGACGGCGCGCCCTTGCTGTCCGAGGTGTTAATGGAGGGTGATTCGGCCGCATCCACGCCTCCAGTTAGGCCGATATCATTCCCGTCTTGTCGTACGGATTCCCCGCTGGAACTGGGAAACAGCCCCAGAGCGATTACGGCCATAGCACCGGCAGATCCCGCAAGCCCCTTCATCGTGCTAATCGATTTCTCCCTTGAGAAGTACAGGTGCCGGCTATTACTACCTGAGCGGGAAACAGGGAAAACCGATGATGTTTAGGTAAAATATTAGTCGTGCGTGTGGGGAGAGCTTGTCTTAGCAGATTTTTCACGATTACACTTTTTTTACATGCGCTCTTGTCGATCTATCGGCACGCTCTACCTCGTTTGCCGTACCAGATATACTTCGAAGTATGGCTTCGAACAGCCGAGAAAAGCGAATAGTAACAATTCCATAGCCCCGCCACAAGCACGTTGCGGTACAGCGCGCAGCAGTGACAAGTTGACACGGCGTGCCTCGCGCAGTCGCTATCGTACCTATGGTAGATTGTTGTCCCAGCGGCACTCGTCTCGGTGCCCAGGGCTTCATGCTAAATATCGTGATCTACTTCGTGATAAGCAGTATACACTCGTTTTCTATTTGTTTTTAATATTGGAGAATGTCAAGCGTGAGCGGCAGCCCCCCGTAGGCCTCGAGCCTCGACGGATGGGCATGTAGGAATATTTTTTTGGATAAATGTCGCCGCCATTTTCAACTCTGCTGTTGTCTAGCGCAGCAAAATCCAACTCGTCTGCCACATCTGTTCGCCGGGAGCTCCCCGTCTAAGGGGGTTTATTGCAATGCCTGCTTTCGAACCTGAGACGTGGTTGACTCGCATGCACTCTAATGGTATCGTCTAACATAGGGCAATATTGGCTAAGGGAAACGTTATAGTATTAGGTCCACTCAGGTCCACTCAAGTAATGAGATATCCGGGGCTGAAAGTGAGCGCGCCGGGAAGGTCGATGTGCTCCTCTCGTGTGACGGCAGGTAATTATTTGCACTGGATGCCACTGGGCGGTGGTGACTGCGGAATGACAACCGTGGGCTGGAAACCACGGCGATATATATCCTTCCGCGAAAAGACTACATGCCACACAAATGTAACAGTACGAGCGATATTCTTGTAAGCTTCGAGGAATGGAGCCAGAAAAGTATTAAGTGCGCCCTGGGGCCTGGTCCATTTTGCGATTTGTGGTTTGATCCTAGAAAAATCAGAGAAAAAAACAGGCGCTACTCCGACGATATCCCTATGTTGCTCTCTTCATGAAACCTTCGTACGCCTTGACCCCTTCTAAACTGAATCCATATTCTTGGGGACGAAATGCTGGGAACGTGTGTGAGATCAAGGTCGTAGTTCGCCTGAAAGCAGGCGGTTGACCAGGTAAGGATTGTAAAAACAAAAAACGTGATACACATGGAATTCGTGCGTATATCATGGCCTGTGGTTCCATGCGAAAGCCGACAGTATTCGTTGATGAGTGGGGACGCAAGGACAATTTGTCAACTCGATGACACCTCCTGTGTCCATTGGTTTGGATGCCGTAAACGGAAGTTATTAACGAACCACATCGTGTTTAGGTGCGGTAAGAAACATCAGATATTTAGTTCTTGTATCGAGCAGATCTCACCATGGATACGCACGCATATATATATATATATATTATAAAAAATGAAAATACACTCCAGCTGTTAGATCGAAGATTTCGTCGAAACTCATCTTCGCAAGCTGTGTGTGATACTCCGTTCGCGCGCATTACGAGTTGTGTTTCCTCATTAAGGATATAGGTCGGCGACTCCCCTTACAACTACAGTGTAGCTATCAGGGTCAACAGGGTGATTTTGGTCAGTCTGTGCGTTGAAACTATAAAACCCGTTTCTGAAGGGGACAAAACCTGACAGCTGTGGAGGGAAATGTACCCATTTATCGAGTGAATCTTGTACGTCGAATAACCGGTGAGGGGGAGGGGCGGAATTTGGAAGGACGTGGGGGCCTAGTTTTGATCAAAAGCGAGCGGGTTTGGAGGGGGGGGGGGGGGGGGGGGGAGGGGGGGGGGAATTTGTGCATGTAAGTTGTAATCCTTTCAATCAAGGGGATAAATCTGACGGTTTTGGCACCAGTTTATTACTTGGGGGGCGGGGGGGGGTTGGGGCGGGGTTGGGGCGTGTGGGGCAGCTCAATATGTGCGTGGAAACTATACATTATTTTTAGGGGATAAATGTGACGGTTTTGAAAATGATGCATCAGTTTATCATGCATATCCTGGGGTAAGTCGTACAATCAGTGAGTAGAGAGAGGGTGGAGTGTTCGAGGGGGTGGGGTTGGGATGGGTTGCGGGGGGGGAAGGTGGGGGATGGGGGCGGAGGGGGCGGGGGAGGGGGTGGAGGGGGGGGGGGGGATAGAAGGGTTTTAGGTGAGGGGTTTGTTATACGTGTGGTGCTAGGTCTAGGCGATGGTGTGGGTGATGGGGAAGAAGGGGGTGTTCGGGGCGGGGGGGGGGGGGGGGAAAGCAGCGGCATGGATGGCTCTCGAAAGATAATGAGGTGATATCCTGTGCGTGAAAAGTTTTTATTAATCTGGCGGATTTCGATATTTGGTGGGACGTTTGAGTAAGGGAGAGCGAGAAGGGGTGGGACGGGGCGGGGGGGAGATTTTTTAGCAAGTTTAGGTCACAAATAATTTTTAAATACACTTCGGCTGTGAGATCAAAGATATGTAGGGGCTTGTTGTACGCGTGGTGCTAGGTCTAGGCGATCGTGCGGGTGGTTGGAAAAGAGGGGGCGTTGAAGGGGGGGGGGTCGGAGGGAAAATAATTGAAAACTACGTTATGGATGGTCAGAAAGATGATGACGTGATATCAACTGCGTGTAGGGGTTGATTACTCTGGCCTCGATTTCGATATATATATATATATTATAAAAATTAAAATACACTCCAGCTGTGAGATCGAAGATTTCGTCGAAACTCATCTTTGCAAGCTGTGTGTGATACTCCGATCGCGCGCATTACGAGTTGTGTGTCCTCTTTCAGGATATAGGTCGGCGACTCCCCTTACAACTACAGTGTAGCTATCAGGGTCAACAGGATGATTTTTGTCAGTCTGTGCGCGGAAACTATAAAACCCGTTTCTGAGGGGGACAAAATCTGACAGCTGTGAAGGGAAAGGGGGGCCTGGTTTTGATCAAAAGCGAGCGGGTTTGGAGGGGGCGGGGGGGGGGGGGGGGGAGGGGCAATTTGTGCATGTAAGCTATAAATCCTTTCGAGGAGATAAATCTGACGGTTTTGGCACCAGTATATTATTGGGGGCGGGGGGGGGGGGGGGGGGGGGTTGGGCGCGGGGGGGGGGGGGGGGGGGGGCGGCGGGGGCAGCTCAATATGTGCCTGGAAACTATACATTATTTTGAGGGGATAATATATATCGTGTGTTCTGTGGTAGGTAGTTTACTTCGACTATAATAATCCATGAAGCACAAGTATGCTACTCCGATCAGTACGAGCTTACTCGGTGGGATACATACCTTGACACTACAGAGTGGATCGCCGGCTGTACAATCGCCAGGCCACGGCCAAAACGATTTTTGATGGAAACATCTGTCATATTGTACCGGGACCGCTTCTCGGTCTACTGGAAACAAGCACGTGAACACAAAAATAACATACACATTAGACTTAACTTTTAGGGAAAAGGGGGTAATACACCGTAGCTAAACGTTAACGGCATGGTTGTACGTGGGAATCGTTGCCAGCAGACTACATACATACTAATAGCACATGTAACACCTGACATTGTCGCACGAGTATATAGTTGGCGGTATATATATATATATATATATTATAAAAACGGCCAAGTACACTGTAAACTATTGTAAGTGTGTTGTATCCTAAGGCGCAGATACACAGTCTAGTCTGTCCTGTTGTATAGATATCAATTGGATGCAGAGCCTAGATACCAGGTAACTCACACGCCTACAGTGATTTTCCTTTCCACCTATCTCCCTCCTCTTGGCTCAGATACATAATCGTACACCTGGCTTTTCGCCCGCCCTCCACACTTAGGTGCACGGGATCATCTGTGGGCGTTTTCTTCCCTTTGGTCGCCCGGTCGGAACAGGTGCTCGAAAAGTGCACAACCATTTCAACTCTACCTACAGATTTACAGTGAGCGGTTGATACTTCCAAATCATCCAAACATTTCTAAATACAGCGTAACCTTGTTTCTCTGTATTTTCCTGCTGGGTTCGGCGTTGTCCGTTCGTGCCCCCCCCCTGTGGCCCCCATACCACTAGACAGTACTGTGACTACGGCACTTGCAGAAGAGGGTTACATGCAGAAAAAAGTGTAGGTTCGATTCTTCTCGTCACAATATATTTTTAATTACAAACCGGGGAGTATGACATACATACATACGCTGTATGCCGCATAGAAGTAGCTGCGCTGCATGCATGCCATGCTCTATGAACTCGTATTGTAATACCATTTTTACAGCCAGGCCACCGCAGACGCCGACTGGGCGGGATCCATACTCAGCTGCTGTTGGTGTAACCATCGTCCTTTGAAATGCGCGTAAATATCTCTCTAATAGTCTAAAGTTTTTCGTTTCTGTAAATTAGGAACTTTTCGTTTCTTTCAAATTGCGCGGGCTCACAAATCAGTATAAAAACACGTAGCCTTTTTGTGTTCGTCGGAAATTGCAAGTCATGTTCTGCGCGTAAAAATACAGCGTTTCGTTTTATGTATAGTCTAGTGTAAGATCCAGGCAGAACGCATAAATTAACACCACACGTCCAGCTTCACTGCTTTTCTGTTATTCATGGAGGTTTTTCCACGAATCCCCTCTAGAAAAAAATATAATAAATAAAATAAAAATAAATGAGGACGCCAGCTAGCTGTGAGTTTACTGATACAAAAACGTGTTTTGTTTTTGCCCATTTTATCTAACAACATATTTGCCGTTTCCCCTCCTTTCTCTCCAGTAGTCTTTCCCTCGGTAGACCCAGAGTAGTGATAGAAATTTCGCGGATATATATATACACTGTAGTTGTAAGGGGAGTCGCCGACCTATATCCTTAATAAGGACACACAACTCGTAATGCGCGCGATCGGAGTATCACACACAACTTGCAAAGATGAGTTTCGACGAAATCTTCGATGTCACAGCTGGAGTGTATTTTCATTTTTATAACATATCTATGAGGACCACCGTCTACCGGCCATCTACCATATACTAGTCATCTCGTATCGGCCTCCGCGACCATATCGAGGGGATGACCGCTAGACACCTCCCCCCTGGCATGCAGCAGTTGAGTTTGACGAATTTGGGATCAATAATCATCTTTGCAACCTGTGTTGCGTACTTGTAATATGCTAAAATATGTGGGTGATTTTTTTCTCAATGTGAGGGGTCCTATTATGATTATTTTTTATTTTTAAGATGAGTATATATTTTGTTTTTCTCCACAATAGTCTAATGGTTGGTGTTGGGATTTTTTAGAAGTAATTTCAGGACGTCAGCCGTGAGTTCGACAAATTTCGGGACAATACACATGTTTTCAACCTGCGTTGTTGGTGGTTGTGATATAAGTGGGTGTTTTTTTATGTAAGGCGTCCTATTCTTCTGTTATAATATGCCTGATAGTCTATATATAGTCTATGCTGGGATATGTTTTGTATACTACTCGGTTGGTAATGAAATATACTCGTATAAATATTTCGATGAGAAGCAATTTGTGGATGATGTAGAAAACTATGAAATATTACTTACCCCTTGTAGGTAGAGTAGAAGCGTGCACATTTCGAGCACCTGTTCCGACCGGACGATACGAAGAAAGAAAACGCAAAGCTACAGGTGTTGATGCCGTCCACCTTAGTGTGAAGGGCGGGCGAAGGGCCTGGAATATGACTCCGCATCTCAGCCACGAGAGGGAAGGTACTCGTAGCTGGAGGGAAACAACACAGTAGTAGAAGATACCAATACTCATCATGAGTTACTTGGTATAGGCTCTATATCGAACTGACCTGCCTATAGTCTATACCGGTACAAAATAGTTACCTTTGCCTCAGGATAGAAGAAACGCACATGAACCTCACGATGATGCCTCAACACTGTAGCAGTTGGTATGGTATGCTCTATACACTACGATAGTGTCGGGTGTTACAAATCCGATGTAAACGATTCCCACGTAAATCAGGCCGTGAACGTGTAGTTACACTTCAGTACCCTCTTCCTTCAACGTGTGAAGCGTATTGCTTTTCTTCCCGTTAATATCCTTTTCAGTAGAACGAGAAGCCGTCCAGCTAATATTCCACAACTTTTCCCAGCGAAAAAAAGTCCTTTTGGCTCTGGCCTGGCACTTGTAGCAAGCCACGATCCATTCTGTGGCGTCCAAGTATGTATCCCAAGAAGAAGGTATGTGCACTAATCGGAGAGGCATACTTGTACTTTTAGGACTAGTCGAGGTGAACTGTACCATAGTATCTACAGTCTGTACGCCAAAAATGTACCATCTGAGTGTTTACTCATGGCGAGATGTGCAAGATACCGGAACCACCCATCTGCCTGATGTTTCTCACCCGCCACCAAAAACCGACCAATGCGGAGTGTTGATTAGTTTCCGTCCACGGCATCCCTGGGAATGGACACGGGAGCCATCGAGCTATCCTTGGGTCGTAACTCGCGAACGAATAAGGTTCGCTTCGGCCTGGAACCACAGGCTACGATATACGCACGAACTGTATACCAGTTCATACGTAGCACACAAATGTACAAACCTGAGCGAGTCAATCAGTTTATTTCGGTCCAACTGCAATCTTTATCGCACGCAATTCCCTAGCATTTAGATCCCGACATCATGTGGATTCAGATTGCAAGAGGTTAAGGCGTTCGGACGTATCATGAGCAGAACGACATGCAGACATCTTCGCAGCGATGCATAGTTTTTTTTTCTGTTTCCCTTGGGATTGAACCCTAAACCACAAAACGGATGAGGTCCCAGAGCGCGTTAATACCTCTATCCCCGGGAGCTTGCAATACTATATCTTGCATACTTCCACACGGTGGTGGCAGATAGCCCTCAATTCTGACGGATAGACATCGCCGTCGTTTCGAGCCCACCGTCGTCATTCCACAGTCACCACCGCCTAGTTGCATCCAGAGCAAGCAATTTCCTGCCGTCACTCGAGAGGAACACATCGACGTTCTGGGCGCACGAACTCCCTGCCTTCGATATATCGAATTAGGTGAGTGGATGTGGGTGGACCTAGTATTAGAGCGTTTCACTAAGCAAAAACAAGTATTTTGGTAAGATACCCGAAGGGTGAATGCGGGTACACCACGTCTCAGATTCGGAAGCAGGCAATGCAAGTAACTCCGTTGGATATTGAGCCTCCGGCCAGCAGTCATATATATGTTACCAGACAAGAAAACAATGGATTGGGAAATTATGGCGACAGTTCAGGGGATCAATAGCTTTCGATCTTCTTCGTTGCCACCGGTCGAGAATCACGTCATCGAACTAAAGAAGTCAAGGGGAAATTGGGGCCTACTGTTTGTTGTCTAATGCTTAGTAGAGGACGAGTGCTATTTGTTACCACGATGTACATTATTTACTTTGAGTAAAAAGTCCTGCGTCCCGCTACGATTGCCGCTAAGGGAATCGCCTACCGCAGGCGTGGTATCAACTGTGTAAGGCACGCCGTGTTTAATTGTTATTGCCGCGGTGTGCCGCGACGTACTTTGGAAAGGTATTAAACTGTTACACTTCACATATCTCGGCTATTCAAGTGCATTTATTGAAGTATACCTGGTACGGCAAACGAGGTGGAGCGTGCGGATGGATTGACACTAACGCAAAGATAAAGATGTTTTTTGTGTACTATCTGCTAAGACAAGCTCTCCCGACGCGAACGACTAATATTTTAGCTAAACATCACCGGTGTTCCCTGTTTCCCGCTCAGGTAGTAGTAGCCGGCAACTGTACTTCTCAAGGGAGAAATCGATTAGCACGATGAAGGGGCTTGCGGGATCTGCCGGTGCTATGGCCGTAATTGCTCGGGGGCTTTTCCTGGTTCCAGCGGGGAGTCCCTACGAAAATCCGGGAAGGATCACGGCCCAACTGGAGGCGTCGATGCGGTAGGATCACCCTCGACCAACACCTTGGACAGCAATGGCTCGCGTCGTCTTCAAAAGCACCATCGTCCCCGAACTGTGACAGATGATGCCCTCGATGTCAATGGAACGGTGGGTACCGACACTCTGTTCATGTGTACAGTGATATCAACGCGATTTCAGGGTTTGGTTGCGGCTGGAATACCGTCTGTGGCAGTTACCGCAATATTATTTGCGTATGAACTGAGGCTATATTATGCACATGTTCACTCCTCGGTACAATTTGTTCATGATACTGCGAAACCTGGCCGTCGACTTACGCGTTAATACCACCTTGATAAACCAGCATCAACACTTTTTCCAAATATTCATGGCAGGCAGTAATCAGTGTGAGACAAACCGAAACATCTCCCCGGCATGCCACGGTTTTGTACCTCTACGCAAAATAAACTGGCATCGCGCGCCACAGCCTCTCTTTGAGACGTAGAGACGGCTGAAGGCGTCCAGGAATATCATCATATATTGTTCGAAATTGACGGTTAGTGTTCCTGCTACTATTATATCCGTTTACGTGTGTCGAACAGCCTGCCGAGAGAGCTGCCAACGTGTTGACCCAGCGGACCGATTGGGCCGAGACCGAGTTCACGGCGTCAGAGGGTACGGTACACGTCAACAACGGAGACCGCTCTTCTGCCGCCACGTTCCACAAGTCACTGCCCCACGACAGCCTTGGACAGGTAAACCCCCCCATGGGTGATAATATTTTATGTCATGAAAATCGAGAGAGTATCCCTGCGCAGCTTGCGGATTGAAACGCCGGGCCGGTATATCCTTCCTACTGTAGGTGCTCCTCAAGTTCTGGCAGTGCCTCTTAGTAACGGGTAAGGTGCAGCGAACGGCGGTAGCTGGTTAACGTTTGCAACTAAAAGTCTCTGACTGCCTTTGCCTCCTTATCTACGCGAGCGACCACCATACATATATCTATTGTATTCTTCGCGAATGTTATTGTCCAGCTAGCGCCAGCGTTGAATCGTTTCTCCGCGCCGTCTACCTCTTTTCTTGATGCTATCGTTCCTACGCCTGCCACGCTCCAGGTGGACAGCGATGCCTTCGACGCCTTAATTGAGTGTGTTTCCGAAGGTGACTTCGACACATGCGAGAAGGTGCCGGCCGGAGACGAGGACGGCTTCCTGGTCAACCCTCTTGGTGGCCTCGCAGTCAATATGGCTGGACCCGCCAGGTAATGTTGTGGTCGGCACCTTGCACCATTCTATTAGGATTCAGCTATCTCGATCCTCCGTTGACGAAGTGAATGCAGGAACACCCTACTTGTAGTTGGTGTATAACGAAGCTCCAGCCTAGAGACCTGTTACTCCTTAGCGTAAAATGTATTTTTCCTCAAATATCTCGCGGCTAATGTCAACAGCGAGAGACGTGGTGACTCCAGCCACCACTTGCGCCGAACGGGGTCGTCTGCGACCCTGGTATACGTGTCGTTGAGATGGGTATTGATCTCGTAGAAGTACCGCACTAGATGCGCTCCCCCTCAAGAAGTACCATGTTGCATTTCCCTGTGTGTGGCCTTTGATGGGGCAATCCCTCTTAAGACACACGACGCACCGTGTAAGGGCCAGGATGTTCGCATTCCTGACACGATGCTGGCCCGCAATGACCTGCTGTATTTCTCGTACTCAACGCCAGGCCCCCTCTATCTTGCGTTTGAATTTATCTTGTTATTCTGTCCCTCTCATCCTCCCCTGTCGGGAACTCCTCCCGTAAATCCACTGCTGTCTCCATCGTATCGTGCCTGTTCTCGTCCGGTTGATCAAATCTGGCGGCTTGACGAACTCAATGACGCGGGCGACTTTGCTTGCCGCATCGCGGATATCGTCCCCTGACCAACGACACCGACGATATACATGGTTGGTGACGAACATTGTACCGAACCATAATCTATTTTCCCATCTCTTCTTCTCGCCCTTCATTCCTGGCTTTCCATGAACATCCGGATTTCCCAACAGCTCTGCCTTGGCAATGCCTAGTGCTTCAGCCATTAATTCCGAGGACCTGGTGAGTGTTGGCCAAGGTTGGATTAGTTCGGCACCGTAGCTGTTAGCTTCATACGAGTATCCTCGTTAGACTCTGCCACTCGCATTCCATGGGGTGCTTTGAGCCGACGTCGTCCGTTGCGTGTGTATCGCTTTTTTGTCAAGAGGCGTGGACATTGTCGGGTTGTCTGTTGGCCTTATTGCCCGAATGTGTCCAACAAACGGTGTGCTTCGACGAAGACTAGGATTGAGGTAGCGGCGTTTGGCATTTCGCGGATGGGTCCGATCAACCGAGGACCTGTTCCCCACATTGTTTGGGTTCCACTTCAATTTGTGGGTTACAACAGTGTTGTAGGTGAGCATACGCGATGGAACGGTCCGCGGTGTTGATAAATGAACGCGGTAAAAAGGGTACACATTGTCATCGAAAAGAGCTATCGGGTGGAGTATAGGGCTTCTTCCGTGAGGAGCCGCAGAATGTTTAGGTTCATCCTTGTCGAAACATTGGTCGTTGGATGCCTTCTGATGGTACCATGGATCCAACGTATCTTCACGATTTTCGCTTCAGGCCGCTCAAATGGCGGAGCTGTACTGGATGGCCTTGACAAGAGACGTGCCGTTCTCCAAGTACGGCGAAGACGAAGCAACCGTGGCGGCAGCAGGTAGGTACCGCGACCATATTTCCCATGCAAAGGTTTCAAATTGAATGAAGCATGTTAGGACAACTTTCTACACCGTCAAAAATCAGTACTTTCGTCACCAATGCGGAGTTCTAGTTCTGAAGGCGTAAAGTGCAAACGTTACCTGTTGATTGTGCGTTTTTACTTGATACACACATGAGAATGAGAGATACGAGTTCCAACGAAACTTTATAACGTTGTCGTTTCGGGACACTATTATGTAGGAGATCGGTCCCCGTCTAACTCCGCGCTCTTCCTTCTATCTGGGACGCCTACCCCTTTGCACTCGAGGGGAGCAAAGGTGATGTATGTGTGGTACTCGTGAGGAGCAGAATATAACGTCTCTACCCGTTCTAGGTGCCTACCCACTGGATTTTTCCACCACCCCCGAGTTTTACTGTGCAGTGACATCGCCTTGCGACGCTCTCAAGGATCAGGGTGCACTAGCGGCTAGATCACGCCATTCTATATCTCACCCAATCGAGGATTGTGGGCTCGGACAGCCAACTTGTGTACTGATGAGATTCACGTTCAAGATTTTCGCACGTGTCATTACGGGTGAAATATCAACTCAGGCGTTAGTTGATTCTACTCTGCGGTATATGGCCCCCGAGATCGGTGATTGTGGCAATGTGTGCTGCGAATCGTTTGACGAGGCTGACATGAACCGACTGTCAGGCATCGCTATTTTGACATACAATCGGGTTAGTAACATGTTGACCAACGAAAATTACTTAGTTGGGGTATAACGGTTTGAACCTACTACTGGGTTTGATAGACAACTTGGCCACGATGCCGGGTTTCGCCAACATGAACGGGGTGGCCGTCGGAAGCAATGGCAAAGCGGATCCGCAGTCGCAGCTGTTCCGGTCTTCTGCGGTCGGTGTCGAGACAGGACCCTTCATTTCCCAGGTGCGGTGTAGCAGCCTGTTCATGTTTTAGTTCGTTTTTCGGACCTTTCCCCACGCCTGAAGTGTTTTTGCCAGTACTATGCTTCTTCGTTGGTTGGCGTCGTGGTTTGACGTGACGGTTCGTATCTCGCTCACTTTACGAGTTGGATCGGAGAAACGAAAAGGAAGGCTCCGCGGCAGACACCTATTGCTAACGTGCGGACATCGGTGCCGGCGCTCATTTCATTATGGTTTTTTGCCGTGCCTGACAACGCGTGATGTTGGTCAAGGTTGAGCTACTGTTTGAGCATCCCGTTTCGGCATGTAGCTCGATTGCAGGCATACGAAGGTACCGCGCTGAGTAACATCTCCCAACCATAAACGGCCCGTTGCCCATGGTGTTGCGCTCAAACAGCTGCTGGTGAAAGACTTCACCATTGACTCTATCACGGTAAAACCGCAGTAGACGACGTTTGCGCCCGGGATCGACTACATGGTCGACTACGACGAATGGCTTCGCATACAGGTTAGCGGACGCACAAAAAGTACATAACGAATGGAAATGAACTGCGTGCGCACCGACGAGAATTTTCGGCGCGGGAGCTGGACCCGGAAAGAGGAGGGGAGAAGGGCGAAAGAAACTAGCTCTCTCAATGTATCAGACAAAGGTCGCTTCCGATGGCAACATTCGAACGGATAAATATCTTTAGAAGGTTGATTGGTTCTGTTATATGCATTCACGCAACTCGCTTGGTCGTTGTTGGGGCGAAGCCGAACGATTTCGAAACAATCATCACAAGAACGTGATTCGTCCCTGTGTTATTCCTTTTGCACCTCATCCGTACACTGTCGTATTGATTTTAGGCCTCAACAAGTCAACGAGCATTAGTGGCACCTGGCGTTTGGTGTGTACAATGCATCACATATCCTATGCCGGAATCCTGCCGTAGCTTGGCATATATCAAAACCGCAAGCGTGTCGTTTTACCTCGACAAAAAGAAAATATATATATATATATATATATGAACATATGAGACTCTTTAGTTGAGCACAATTGTGACGACTAGCATAGGAATCGGTGCACCTTTTGCCTGGTGGACAGCCCGTCAACCATGAGATTGTGCCCCATCTGATCTCGCCGATTCGTGCTCTCACCTTACCCGGAAACGCTTCCTCACTCCCCCCACAATTTGAACAGAACGGTGGCAAGCCGGACTCGCCCGAGGAGGAAGACTCTGTTAAGCGGTACATCCGCAATAACCGCGATCTCTCAAGGCTGGTAGTCACCGACACCATCAACACGTGAGTACTCTTGTGGTTTCGGACTGTATTTATTACTCCTGCTTCGGCATAATCTCTCAACCAAGGGTGTGTGTCTTGGTTCGAGAGTTCTCGGCAGTCACCATTACCCCTCCTTGGCGAGAAGGACCCGAACAAACCCTTTTAGCATGACGATACACAACGCTATCCAGGCATCATTAGTGTTCGCCCGTAGGTGACTGAGACTCCACGAATACCCACAATCCGTTGTGCTTTTGACACTAAGTGACCGAACGTTCCAGCATGTTCTGATTCATTGGGGACAGCGATCAACAGCGATGCTCTGCTCCGTTCGACCGCGATGAATACGTAACCATGTGATCAACATTCTCGATTGGCAGGGAGGCGTACCGAGCCGCACTGATTCTTATCGATGAAGGAGCAATCAGCCGCCCTGGCTTCAACGGTCCGTACGACGAGAGCGGCCGCCAGGTTGGTTTCGTCAACTACGGTGTGTCTCACGTTATGAGGATCATCGGAAACGCCGAGCTGGCCATGCGATCCTCGTGGTATCAGAAGTGGAACGTGCACCTGTTCGCTCGCCCGGAGGTGAGATTTCACCATCTAACCGAAACGGATTGACGAAATATATCGAACGGCACGGAAGACAGACCCCCCTCTGCGTCCCCCCCGCAACGTGTGTATTTGTCGTAGCAAAATTGATTTTGGTTGCATGGACTGGTACAGATTTTCGCGTCTGTCCTTGATCTGTCTAGCCCTTTCCAACGAGAACCCATTTGTTGACGATCTCCCTGGGTTTAGACCCAGGCTACGGTAGGGGGGTCCCCTTTTGGGCCTTTTATTTCAATGGCTAGGGGTCACTCGCGCGAGTAACCCCTTTGCTCCTGTGCAATCTTACGTCTTCTTTATGTTTTACATTGACGAAATCAATCCGCAATGCAAAGGTGATCTAAGCTGCGCCGAAACAAGTGCCTAAACCACCTTCATCTGTGGGGTACAGAGCCACTCGTGCGAGTGGCTCAAACACACCAGTGAAAATGGGGGTACCCCCCCTACCGTAGCCTTGGTCTTTAATATATGTGGACTCAGGCGATCCATTGTCGATTGACCGAATATATTATTCCCGCCAAATGTCATCCCACCCCCTCGCGCTCTGCCGTTTTTTGTGGATAATTCGGCGTGCCAGGCCGTCGCTGGAACCCTCCACAATGTCATCTACGGCGATCTTGACGTAGAATGCGACAAGTCGCTCCTCAACAACAGGGAGTTGCTCAGGAGAGTGCGCAAGCGCAATGTAGAGATCAACGGAAGGAGGGGAAGACGCGGGCGCACCTACCTTCTACCGATGGTGAGTAGCAATATCACTCTGCTTCTGAGTGATACGTGCAATAGGTGCCGGGCAGGTTGAAATGCACATAACAACTCATGCGGCTCTGCAGTATGCACCACTCAGCGATATGTAATTGCGCCCGCGTCTGTCTCTGATGAAGATTCTCGGTGTGGTGTGTCGGTGCCGACCTTGTTAACCAAATCGCCAATCCGTGGCAGCACGCGTTGGAGGTGGCGGGTGTCATCCATCAATCACCCGCTCACGAGTTTTTCGACGGTCGCCCTCCCAGTTTTTTATTCACCGAAATGGCCTGTTTAGAACCCAGCTCCTGGCCGTGTCGTCTCAAATACGGTTCCCCATTGTGCCCAGGTGTCGTCGTTCGATCGTCCTTTGCAACACATGAATATACGTGAATATTGTTTATCCATAGGATCGTTCCTCGTTTTTAACAGCCATGAAACGCCGTTTACAACAATCGCTGGATTTGGTAGGTGGCATCGTAGCCTCGATATCAACTGCAGTTCCTCGGTAATCTCAAGGGTAGTCTCAAGCGCTTGGACACCCTCTCCAACCCACACGTCTAACTAAACATGGGTGTGCGAACATGTCCGTCCGCATCTTCTGCGAGAACAGCTACAGGAGAATAGTTTGAACAGTGACTTACAGCTTGCTGTAGAAAAATATTTCAGCAACAGAAATGACGCCCACTACACCCGTGAGCCACGAAAAAGTTCGCATTCTCGACCCAAATCTTGGCCTTTGAGGAGTTGTAGAGTGTACCGGTTAGTAGCATACGTGTGTGAAGGATGCATTAACATATCAACTGAGTAGGAACATTGGCCAGATTAGGACCTGAGCATACCCGTCCTAACTATGCTGTGTTTTTACCTTCCAGGCTGTCAACGAGGGATCGCCAACTCACCCATCGTACCCATCTGGCCACGCTGTTCAGAACGGCGCCTTCGCAACGGTGCTCAAGGTGAGATGTGGGTAATACCCATTGCGGTCGCTTATACCTAAGACCACAGCGGCCGTGTCAGAGTGGCGTCAGAACGTGGCCGAATATAGCCCCATGTACACCATTGGATATATTCATGAATAGATGGAGGGAACTCCGCCTCGAGGCCTTGCGCAAGAACAAATTCAGTTTAACAGATACGGTTGATTTATAATAAGGTCGGTTTCCATCCACATGATCCACAATAATTCTCTCGTGGGCTTTCTCGGCGAGGCATAGGGTGGAGTGCTTTGCTACTACCATAATGTGTACTCGACCCCTTTGTATTTCGGACACGCTGTTCCGCTACGTTGTAAACTGGTCGTCATCTGCTAAGCAAGGCGGACGTTGTCCAGACGCTTTGTGTTAACAGCGAACGTAGATCTGGGATGCACTTCAATCTCCTCAAATTTATTTCAATCGTTTGTCACTTTCAGACGTTCACTTGCTGAGTGTACGCATTGCTTGTCTGCGGCTACACGACAGCTGAGTCAGTTTCTAAGATCGTGCACGTACAGCAGACCAAAAGGACCAACCCTGTACCGTGGACCAAACCCAAGACGACGTGTATGCTTTGTTCAATTTGACGTCATTTGTTATTTCCCTAACAACCGCTTCGAACCGCCACCATGTGCTGCAGGCCCTTGTTGGACTGGAGAGGGGTGGTTCGTGCATCGAGGACCCCGTGTTTCCCGACGACGAAGGGCTGAACCTTCTGCCTTACAGCGGCAAAGACTGCTTGACGTACGAGGGAGAAATCAACAAAATGGCTGTCAACGTCGCATTCGGCAGGTACAGCAAGCACGGACAAAGTATGCATGGGCACTGTTTTGAAGAAGGGATTTCATGCGGCTGTATACCTACGACTTGGTCACGTCTTGCGTATGCAGATAGATGCGGCCAAACACAGTTTGTTAAGAAGGTCTTTCGTCGATAAAACCGTGATCTGCATCGGCCTTGCCCGTGTTTCGCTATACTATGTTTTGCAGGCAAATGTGTGGCGTTCACTGGAGGATGGACGGCCAGGAAGGGTTGACCCTCGGAGAGACGGTCGCTGTGCGGATTCTGCAGCAGGTGAAATTACGCGATCAATGATGACCAAGCGGTGTTTCCCGAACACGTGCGGACGGCATTCCCAGTTTGGACCGTGTTTCCACTTTTTCCCGGAACCATCAAGCCAATGAAAACGGATTTTTTTGCATAAGGGGGGGCGTCTGCAGCAAGGATTACTTACATATTCCAGGTAGAAGGCAGAAATGACTGACCGTACATCGGTAAGGTACGTGTATGCTGACCCTCCCATCGCTGGTTTTCGTTTCCTTTCGTTTTCAGGAGGCTGTGGCGTTCCCAGAGAACGAGGCCTACGAGTTCCGTCTAATGAAAGGCGAGACGATCAGGCTCGAGACGGACGGGTCATTTTTCGTGAACAACAAGAGGTGCAGCGGAGAAGCGTTCACGGGGGCTGACCAGTGCTAACCAAACGGGGCACCAGCGTTCGTTGTATCATGAGGATGGTTTGAACCACCGTCGTCGATTGATTGCGTAGGCGACATCTGCCAACTGTGCACGTGTTCTCGCCACATATGGTGCCAACAGATAACGGCGGTATATCGCGATGCATCACCGGTGTAGTTTGTTATATGATTCCTGGTCATGTCTGGTTGTTGTCTGTATACACCCCGACCAGCGAACAACCGCCCGCGCACGGGCTAGAATCAGTGAAACGGCCTTGAGCGCATTTTTTGCAGCTCAACTTAGACCGTCGTGGTACAGTGTTCCTGCGAACATCACACTAGAGAAAACCGTAAAGACGGAGGCGTTTGGCAGGAATCCATTCTTTCTGCTTGTGGAGGGGCTTCGAACGCAATATTGACATGGAGCTTTCAAGGCACCGGTAGTCTTCTGGAATTGACTTACACGTAGCAGGGACGGGGACAAGTGGAGCATTAATAACGTGTTCCGTGCGTGTTTGAAAAATATGTTGTTATTCATATTTCTGAGTGATCGCTCTGAGCGTGAGCGATATGCGAGGTGCCTCAAGTCTACGGAGCAGCAGTGTACACTTTGTACTGTGTGCGTGCACAGTTGGGCAAATATGTGTTCCAATGTGCTAAGTGATCTGGAAATTAGCATCATTCAGACAATCATGGGTTTCTTTGTGCTTTGGTGTAATGTACTCCGTTTGGTGCGACTGGCCCCGCTTGCCAAGATATATATATATATATATATATATATATCGTCTATGCCATGCTTAATGCTTTGGTGTAGTGTACCTTGTTTAGTGTGACTGGCCCCCGCCTGCAAGATATTTATACATATATAGTCTATGCCAGGATGAATTTTTCTAGTTTGTTGTCCTTCGTCTGTTCTAGGGTGTAGTGTGCGTCGAACCAATGGCGTCGCATCCGTCGGGCAACAGGGGTGTCACCCGGTCAAGAATGAGACAGTGCTGTTCGTGCGGTTCGACCGCCGTGACACGCAAATGCTTCAAATGGGTCCGGGTGGCCCCGGTTTCTGTGTGGCCCACGTATGTGCTGCTGTCCTAGTGAAGGCTTTTCATCAAGCTAAGGCCGTCTTCCATGGGTGCTCCGTGGTTAAGGTTGAGATGTGGTTTTGGTTCATGTTCGACGGGGATTATTGCGCTTGATACTGTCCGACACGCGAAACAGGGGCTGCGTCACGATATCACCGTTGTTGCCTTGTCCTGGACAACGCCCTCGATTAAGGGGAGGGTGGCGGTTTGCACGCATCATCAAGAGTACGTTAGCCATACGTATGTTTGACTGTGTAGAGACTGCGTGTTAAATCTTAGGAACCTTTGTTATGTGGGGTTTATGGTATATTCAGTGGAGTGTTGTAAGTGTAGCACTACATACGGCAGAGCCAGCGGTGGGGTTTGTTAATCCTTAAAGCAGCTGTCGTTTGTCGCTGGCATTTCGAACAGCGAGCAATTGTTGGGCGTCGGGGTCATTGTATTTGGTATTGGTACCTCCAATCGTTTGAGATCGTACAGCTCAACTCGCCACGGCGGTTATGAGTACTGCAGTATCGCTTTCGAATCTTTCGTTATTCTCGAAGGAATCGGGCCTATATATAAATGTTGGTCTGAGTAGCTACGGCCTTGCTTGTTATTTCATTGTCGTCTCTTTTGTAATATACGTTTCAGCGGTCTTTCGTTAAAGTGGTATCGACGACACAGTCAACTGTTGTTGCGCTTCTCGGACGTTGAAAATCCAATCACGATAACACACTAATGGCCTCGCTTGAGGTTTTGGTTTGATATTTGTTCCTTGGACTTGCCAGTATTTTTTATGTGATCGAGGTGCGAAAGACCTAATGACGTTTCAGCCGCATTGATCCTGGTTTCGGTAATGAAATAGCCATTTTTCGCACTGGTGATTTCCAGAAATTGAATGAAGACCTTCACAGGTAAGCTTGGTTCCTCGCACCACAGGCCAGTCCCGATGTTGACCCGTCGCACGTTTGCTGCTTGCTGCAACATCAATCCTGCACCAGTGACGTTCGGTATGTTCTCGGAGTAAAGGGCGCGACTGTGAATCTCGAACCGTTTATCGATGGTAGAGTATTGGCCACTCAACCGGTCGAACTCACGGCTGACGATGTACGATATATAGATCTCACAGCTGGAGTGTATTTTAATTTTTTTAATATATATTTTCGTGAAATCTTCCAAACACGAACCATGCTTTCTTGAAAATCCCGTTCATGTATAAACACGCATGGCATGATTGGACATCATGATACCGTGTAACCCTGGTGTTCACTTTGCAATGATCCGACCTCGGACATGGCAACCACTCGTTGCCTCCCACACCTGCTTCGCCCTCGAGTTTCTCTGGAAGAAGGCTGTCGAGGAGGGGCTCTCAGGGTGTAAGCGACCTTTGGCCCTTTGGTACGCGCTTCAAGTAATTCGTTGGTATATACCGGTAGGCCCGAAAGACAATGCTGGAGCAAGAGAACCTTTTTTTCACTAAGTTCCTTTCACGGGGAGGGGGGGTTGCCAGACCACTATCCCTCCATGCTCAATTCTAAATATGCTTTTCCCCACATGCTATTTCTAAGCGAATATTTACCAGAGACTTTCCTCGGCAAAATTATGAGTCAATAACCCGAAGAAAACGCGGGGAGACTCTTCCCTTCACCGCTGCCGACGTGCACACCCTGACGCACCAGCAAGCACAAATGACCTGTGGGATCTGCGGAGGGTACAGCACAAGAGTCACAGCAACGTCTTTCACTCTGCAGGCTTGGCTCGATAGCCACTGCCATAAGAGCCAAGACCGTGGTGAAGATCACGCGCGGATTCTACGATGCGGGAAAATCTTCGAGGTCAGGTCGGCTATCAGCGTCGAGGTGGTTGAAGGACTAATCGACGAAGGGTAGTGATTTGTTACAGAGAAGTTTCGCTTGTTGGCTATCATGTGTCGGCTAGATATCGTCTTCGTTCTGCTTAGGTTAGGACTTTCCGTCAGGCACGTTTTGGTGGGTTGAGTCTAGCACACACATGACAACAAAGGCATCTTTGGCAGTGGCATCGACGTGTTTGACTGGCGTTGATGATTGGCGTGCACAAAGTTCGCAACTTCCTTTCCCCGATCGATTGATACAAAACTTTTGATCGCATGTTCCCATATGTAAGATCCAGTACAACCACTTACTTTATACATCGAGTACGTGCAAATATCACAACCCCCTTGTCTACGGACTCGTTGGTTTCCGTTGGCGCTAGCTGGTATCGCACGCATCGCATGCAATTTTATCGCGCTGAGTCACACGCCACTTATATATCATATGCGTATTCAGCAGATACAGCAGCAGTACTCAAGCCCATTCTCAATCACAGTCGATGTAAACTCGAATGGAAACAAGCGTATCGCGCTAGCTGTATGTATTATGCGAAGCACAAGAGCTAGTACAAGATAGCGTTTGATGTCGTCAATGCCTGTAAAAGAGAAAAAATAAAAAGGTCACTGAGAAAAAAAAAAAGCAGCGGTACCTATTTTCTCGGCCGGCTTCCTAGCGCGATATGAGACATGGAGTGTTGGTCCGGAATTTGTTTGTTGGGCCCCCTTGGTAAATTTTATGACCCTGATAGCTACACTGTAGTTACCAGGGGAGTGGCCGACCTATATCCTTAATGAGGACACACAACCCGTAATACGCGCGATCGGAGCATCACACACAGCTCGCAAAGATGAGTTTCGACAAAATATTCGATTTTACAGCTGGAGTGTATTTTCATATTTTATATAGGGATGCCTTCATGCTACAACCGTCAGGTTTGTCCCCTTTAAATATATATAGTTTCCACGCACAGATTGAGCTGCCCCACCCGCCCCACCCCCGCCCCAACCCCCCCCCCCGCCGTTGTAAACTAGTGCTTTTATAATTTTTTTTCAAAACCGTCAAATTTAACCCTTAAAGGATTGATTGCTTCCATGCACAAATTGCCCGCCTGTCCCCCCCCCCCTCCTTTCCCCGCCCCTCCAACCCCGCGCCTTTTGATCAAAATCTAAATGAAGCCCTCACGTCCATGAAAACCCCGCCCTCCCCTCACCGGTTTTTTACATAGGATTCACTTGATAAACGGATGCATTTCCTTCCACACAGCTGTCACATTTTGTCCCCCACAGAAACGAGTTTTTATAGTTTCCGCGCACAGACTGACTAACATCACCCTGTTGACCCTGATAGCTCCACTGTAGTTGCAAGGGGAGTCGCAGACCAATATCCTTAATGAGGACGCCCAACCCGTAATACGCGCGATCGGAGTATCACACACAGCTTGCAAAGATGAATTTCGACAAAATTTTCTATGTCACAGCTGGAGTGTATTGTAATTTCTTCTAATATTACGTATCAATATTCTACACTCATGCTGTGAGATCGAATATTTTGTCGAAAAATATCTTGGCATGCTTTGTGTGATACTTCGACTGCGCGTATTACTGAGTGTGTCCTCATCATGTGGAAAATAGGTTAGCCACTCCCCTTTTAACTACAATGTAGCTTGTACCAGGGTCAACAGGGCGATGGTTTTCAAACTGTGCGCGAAAAATCGTTTCTGAGGGGAACAAAGTCTGACAGCCGTAGAAGGAAAGGCATCAGTTTATCATGTATATCCTGTAACTCGTACAACCGGCGAGGGGAGGGGGGATATGTTTAATGCGTGGGGGCCGGGGGCGGGGCAAGGGCGAAGTAGTAGAGGGAAGGGACGTTTTTTTTTCTTCTTATTTTTGTGCAGCTGCTGAAACCCCTGGACTGACCAATCCAGCGGTTGTGCGAGGAACGCATCAGTTTATCATGTATATTCTGTACATCGTACACCCGGTGAGGAGAGGGTTGGGGAGTGTTAGATAGGGCAGGGATGGATGTTAGGAACAGGAGGAGATGGGACTTTTTTTCATATATTTGATAGAATATTTTATTGAGGAGCATGCATGCGTTTGTATACCACTACCAGCATTTGTGCCATGTATAGTACCCTGATGCAAGTGCGTCTGGTTTGAAATGAGTAGCTGTCTGGAAAATCCAACCTTGACGATGAACAGCTCGACTCACGCTATGACACCAGGATTGACCACCAGCCGGCCACTATCACGTTATTAATGGACAACCGCCTCTTTAGCGTGGAGATTGCCTCACAGCCTCGGAACCAAACGCGATCCATCCGTGGGCCGCATCACCTGTCGCGGCCGCTGGGTTTGGTGGAGAAGCGCTCAGCGGCGTCTTGGAAGTGAGCAAGCATCCGTCTTTTTTTCCTAAAAATCGGCTTTCCCCGTCTATCATGTCAGCTCATGAACCTGAGGGTCACATGGTCTCTTTGTTGAAAACCGCTGCGTGCAAACTTCTGCTTTCGAAATTTAGGAGCAGTCCTAACAAAACAAAAACATTCAATACGAGGGACTGCCAGAAGCCGTCCAATAAATATGAGAACTTTTTTTTGGGGGGGAGGGGCGTAAAGTGGCAGGGTGCCCCTGTCAATAGTAAAAAATAATCTGGAAAATTGTCGTGTCGGAGACTACTACTACTACTGTCAAGTATTATTGATACATGCCTGCCTTTGATATTTGCGCTACTACTGCTGATGGTGCTCATTAGTATTATTGCTGTATAGTGTAGCCGGCTGCCGCAGTTGTTTGGTTGCTAAAAAGCAACAAACTAACTGCTGAAAGCACCTAGTTGCGTGGGCAGGTACAATTCGTCGCGAGTCCACGAGCCAAGAAAATGTTCAATACCTCTCGCGATAACAATCAAGGCACGTATCGCGTAGTCGAGAGGGGGAAGAGGGGCCCCGATCTGAGCTACTACTTACAGGGAGCACAGTAGTAGTGCGAGAATAGCACAGCACGATCGCCTAGGTCCAGCACCACGCGTATAGCAAGCCCCTACATATATATGATTAATACGCGCGATCGGAGGATCACACACAATGTTGCGAAAACAGTGTCGACCAAATCCTTGATGTCACAGCTGGAGTGAATTTTAGTACTATTTAAAAAAATTAAAATACACTCCAGCTGTGAGATCGAATATTTTGTCGAAGCTCATTTTTGCAAGCTGTGTGTGATACTCCGATCGCGCGCGTATTACGAGTTGTGTGTCCTCATTATTAGGGTGCTAGGTCAAGGCGATTGTACGGGTGGTGGGAAAAGAGGGGGCATTGGACGGGAGGATTGAGGGGGGATTGGGGGAAAGAATGAAAACTACGTCATGAATGTTCAGAAAGATAATGACGTGATATCAACTGCGTAGAGGTGTTTATTACTCTGGCTGGTTTCAAGTGTAAGTGGGGCGTTTCAACAAACTAGCCGAAAAAAAAAAAAAAAAAGGGGGGGGGAGGGGAGGGAGGAGGGGGGGGGGGCGGGGGGGGGGGCATTTCAGTATGTGCGCGGAAACTATAAATCCTTAAAGAAGGGGACAAACATGACGGTTGTAGAAAGACGACATCCCTTGATATCGTCTGTCTGGTAATGTTTACTACTCTAGAAGGTTTGATGTTGGATGCAGTATGCAACCCAGTGTTTAGATGTAGTAGTGACCTGTTATATATTCACAATTTGTTATTGCACATGGATCCAAAGCAAAATATATTTGTAGTTACCATTATTTTCTAACGTCGCAAAATATATGAAAGAGATACGTATTATTGCCAAATACAACATGCGAGGTGATGTGGTCATGCACTGTCACCGCCATTGAGGACTAGAGGTAGACATGCGAATTGTCGCATTTTGCGTGAGCTAAACCTCTTGAACCCCCCCCCCCCCCCGTATGAAAGAGATACTTACTGCCAAGTATAACATGCGAGGTGATGTGGTCATGCACTGTCACCGCCATTGAGGACCAGATAGAGGGATCAATGCGAATTGTCTTATTTTGTGTGACCTAAACCTTTTGAAAACCCTCCCCCCCGCCCCCCCTTTGTTGTATTTTTTTTTCCCCTCGCTTTCTCTTGCGTGAACGCCCCACCTCATATCAAAATCCGCCAAAGTAATACACACTTCCACGATCTGGACGTCGCGAGAGTCGAACCTATACCTTTCTATGTTTGTTTTGCGTTGTTTTCAACCCAAGAAACTATCGAAAGTTTTGAAACTTTTTGCAGAAAATATTTATTATATCAGCAGGGGGAATTGTTATACAGCATTATGGCAAAACAAACATACTCGAGGTGTTGGAAACATCGTGACGTTTTCAAGGGGTCGACATCATGAAATGATAATTATCATATAGCTATTGAGAAGGTACAACAAGTTGTTGTAGTCGCACGTTCCACTACGAGCTCACGGGGTGTTTATCATGTAGTCGCCGATACGTCCTCACGCACGACAACGAAACTACTGTTATGGTTTAATAGTACTGCATGCAGGTAAGTGCTGTCGGTTACCTGGGACGCCACAAGTCATTACACACCAGTACTCGAAGGAGCGTGTGTAACTCACATGCATCAATCCGGCAATCAATGAAAATGAACGCAGGTACCGTAAACGCGAGGGACAGAGAGAATTGAAAGTCGTTGCGAAGATACTATTAGATTATACCTGGTATGTATGGGCAAAAATATATAGTCTATGACACAGCACCCTATTTCTACGCGAAGAATATGGGTTTCAATTTCCGAACTTGACCTTTTATCTTGAGCCCGTAGTTTCCGACAAACGAAATCCTTCTCTCAGAGAACGATAAACGAAAAAGATATATTCACGCGTACTTCATGGTATACATAATGGTTTCAACAGCAGTTGAGTATGCATCCCACCCACTCGGCGTCCACGGTGCCCGGGCTGGAGAACTGGTCCACCCCCAATTACGTCGTCCCGGGTGGCTATCTCCGCCGTACTATACTGATACGAGTTCACAGAATATTGCGAATAGCAGCTATTATGCAGAATACAGGAAAGTATCACAAATACTACCCGGTTGGTAATTAAAAATAGAGATACTTCGATGAGAAGCAAATGTAACGCTCTTCTGCTGCAATTGCCGGGGTGAGAGGGCTACGTGGAGTCATGGGGGGGCACGAACAGACGAAGTTGAACCCAACAAGAAGATATACAGAAACAACTTTAAGGTCAATTAAAGCAATTTGTGGATGATGTAGAAAACTATGAAATATTACTTACCCCTTGTAGGCAGAGTAGAAGCGTGCACATTTCGAGCACATGTCCCGACCGGACGATACGAAGAAAGAAAACGCAAAGCTACAGGTGGTGATGCCGTCCACCTTAGTGTGAAGGGCAGACGAGGGCCTGGAATATGACTCCGAATCTCGGCCACGAGACAGGAGGTTGCTGAAGGGAAAAAACACAGTAGACTTTAGATAGCAATACGCATGATGAGCTTTCCTGGTATAGGCTCTACATCGAACTGACCCACCCATAGTCTATACCGGTACAAAATATTTACCTTTGCCTCGGGATACAAGAAACGCACATGAACCTCACGATGATGCCTCAACACTGCTGTAGCAGTTGGTATGGTATGCTCTATACACTACGAGATAGTCAGGTGTTACAAATCCGATGTAAACGATTCCCACGTGAATCAGGCCGTGAACGTGTAGCTACACTTCAGCACCCTCCTCCTTCAATGTGTGAAGCGTATTGTTTTTCTTCCCGTTAATATCTTTTTCATTAGAACGAGAAGCCGTCCAGGTAATTTTCCACAACTTTTCCCAGCTAAAAAGTCCTTTCGGCTCTGGCCTAGCACTTGTAGCAGGCCACGACATACTCTGTGGTGTCCAAATATGTTTCCCAAGAAGAAGGTATGTGCTCTAATCGCAGAGGTATACTTGTACTTTTGGGACTAGTCGAGGTGAACTGTATCATAGTATCTACGGTCTATACGCCACAAATGTACCATCTGAGTGTGTACTCATGGCGAGATCTGGAAGATACCGGAACCACCCATCTATCTGCCTGATGTTTTTCACCCCCCACCAAAAACCAACCAATGCGGAGTGTTGAATAGTTTCCGTTCACGGCATCCCTGAGAATGGACACAGGAGCCATCGAGCTATCCTTGCGTCGGAACTCGCGAACGAATAGTGTGGGCTCCGGCCTGGAACCACAGGCCACAATATGCGCACGAATTGTATAGCAGTCCATACGTAGCACAAAATATACACACCTGAGCGAGTCAACCAGTTTATTTCGGTCCAACTGCAATTTTTATCGCACGCAATTTCCCAGCATTTAGTTCCCGAGAACATGTGGATTCATATTGCAAGAAGTTAAGGCGTTTGCACGTATAATGAACAGGACAACATGCGGACATCTTCGCAGTGATGCATAGTTTTTTCTCCGTTTCCTTGGAAATTAAACCCCAAACCACAAAACGAATGAGGCCCCAGAGCGCATTGAAGGCTCTATCCCCAGAAGCTTGCAAGACTATGCCTTCATACTTCCACATGGTTGTGGCAGATGGCCCTCAACCCTGACGGGTATACATCGACGTGGTTTCGAGCCCACCGTTGTCATTCCACAGTCACCACCGCCCAGTTGCATCCAGAGCAAGTAATTTCCTGCCGTCACTTGAGAGGAATACATCGACGTTCTGGGCGCACGAACTCCCTGCCTTAGATATATCGAATTAGGTGAGTGGATGTGGGTGGACCTAGTATTAGAGCGTTTCACTAAGCAAAAACAAGTATTTTGGTAAGATACCCGAAGGGCGAATGCGGGTACACCACGTCTCAGATTCGGAAGCAGGCAATGCAAGTAACTCCGTTGGTATTGAGCCTCCGGCCAGCAGTCATATGTTACCAGACAAGAATAAAATGGATTGGGAAATTTTGGTGACAGTTCAGGGGATCAATAGCTTTCGATCTTCTTGGTTGCCACCGGTCGAGATTCACCTCATCGAACTGAAGAAGTCAAGGGGAAATTGGGGCTTACTCTTTCAATGTCTAATGCGTTACGCTTAGTGGAGGATTTGTTACCACGATGTACATCATTTGCTTTTAGTATAAAGTCCTGCGTCCCGCTACGATTGCCACTATGAGAATCGCCTACCGTAACCGTGGTATCAACTGTGTAAGGCACGCCGTGTCACATTGTCATTGCCGCGGTGTGCCACGACGTACTTTGGGAAGGTATTAAACTGTTACACTTCACATATCTCGGCTATTAAAGCCCATTCATTGAAGAATACCTGGTACGGCAAACGAGGTGGAGGGTGCGGAAGGATTGACATTATCGCGAAGATTCATGCTTTTTGTGTACTATCTGCTAAGACAAGCTCTCCCCACGCGAACGACTAATAGTTTACCTAAACATCACCGGTTTTCCCTGTTTCCCGCTCAGGTAGTAATAGCCGGCACCTGTACTTCTCAAGGGAGAAATCGATTAGCACGATGAAGGGGCTTGCGGGATCTGCCGGTGCTATGGCCGTAATCGCTCTGGGGCTTTTTCCCAGTTCCAGCGGGGAGTCCCTACGAAAATCCGGGAAGGATCACGGCCCAACTGGAGGCGTCGATGCGGTAGGATCACCCTCGACCAACACCTTTGACAGCAATGGCTCGCGTCGTCTTCAAAGGCACCATCGTCCGCGAACTGTGACAGATGATGCCCTCGATGTCAATGGAACGGTGGGTACCGACACTCTGTTCACGTGTACGGTGATATCAACGCGATTGCAGGGTTTGGTTGAGGCTGGAATACCGTCTGTAGCAGTTACCGCAATATTTATTGCGTATAGTTACTGGGGCTATATTATGCACATGTTCACTCCTCGGTACAATTTGTTCATGATACTACGAAACCTGGCCATCGACTTACGCGTTAATATCACCTTGATAAACCAGCATCAACACTTTTTCCAAATATTCATGGCAGGCAGTAATCAGTGTGAGACAAACCGAAACATCTCCCCGGCATGCCACGGTTTTGTACCTCTACGCAAAATGAACTGGCATCGCGCGCCACAACCTCTCTTTGAGACGTAGAGACGGCTGAAGGCGTCCAGGAATATGATCATATATTGTTCGAATTTGACGGTTAGTGTACCTGCTACTATTATATCCGTTTACGTGTGTCGAACAGCCTGCCGAGAGAGCTGCCAACGTGTTGACCCAGCGGACCGATTGGGCCGAGACCGAGTTCACGGCGTCAGAGGGTACGGTACACGTCAACAACGGAGACCGCTCTTCTGCCGCCACGTTCCACAAGTCACTGCCCCACGACAGCCTTGGACAGGTAACCCCCCCCCTGGGTGATAATATTTAATGTCATGAAAATCAAGAGAGTATCCCTGCGCAGCTTGCGGATTGAAACGCCGGGCCGGTATATCCTTCCTACTGTAGGTGCTCCTCAAGTTCTGGCAGTGCCTCTTAGTAACAACGGGTAAGGTGCAGCGAACGGCGGTAGCTGGTTAACGTTTGCAACTAAACGTCTCTGACTGCCTTTGCCTCCTTATCTACGCGAGCGACCACCATACACATATCTATTGTATTCTTCGCGAATGTTATTGTCCAGCTAGCGCCAGCGTTGAATCGTTTCTCCGCGCCGTCTACCTCTTTTCTTGATGCTATCGTTCCTACGCCTGCCACGCTCCAGGTGGACAGCGATGCCTTCGACGCCTTAATTGAGTGTGTTTCCGAAGGTGACTTCGACACATGCGAGAAGGTGCCGGCCGGAGACGAGGACGGCTTCCTGGTCAACCCTCTTGGTGGCCTCGCAGTCAATATGGCTGGACCCGCCAGGTAATGTTGTGGTCGGCACCTTGCACCATTCTATTAGGATTTAGCTCTCTCGATCCTCCGTTGACAAAGTGAATGCAGGAACACCCTACTTGTAGCTGGTGTATAACGAAGCTACAGCATAGAGACCTGTTACTCCTTAGCGTAAAATGTATTTGTCCTCAAATATCTCGCGGCTAATGTCAACAGCGAGTGACGTGGTGACTCCAGCCACCACTTGCGCCGAACGGGGTCGTCTGCGACCCTGGCATACGTGTCGTTGAGATGGGTATTGATCTCGTAGAAGTACCGCACTAGATGCGCTCCCCCTCAAGAAGTACCATGTTGCATTTCCCTGTGTGTGGCCTTTGATGGGGCAATCCCTCTTAAGACACACGACGCACCGTGTAAGGGCCAGGATTTTCGCATTCCTGACACGGTGCTGGCCCGCAATGACCTGCTGTATTTCTCGTACTCAACGCCAGGCCCCCTCTATCTTGCGTTTGAACTTATCTTGTTGTTCTGTCCCTCTCATCCTCCCCTGTCGGGAACTCCTCCCGTAAATCCACTGCTGTCTCCATCGTATCGTGCCTGTTCTCGTCCGGTTGATCAAATCTGGCGGCTTGACGAACTCAATGACGCGGGCGACTTTGCTTGCCGCATCGCGGATATCGTCCCCTGACCAACGACACCGACGATATACATGGTTGGTGACGAACATTGTACCGAACCATAATCAATTTTCCCATCTCTTCTTCTCGCCCTTCATTCCTGGCTTTCCATGAACATCCGGATTTCCCAACAGCTCTGCCTTGGCAATGCCTAGTGCTTCAGCCATTAATTCCGAGGACCTGGTGAGCGTTGGCCAACGTTGGATTAGTTAGGCACCGTAGCTGTTAGCTTCATACGAGTATCCTCGTTAGACTCTGCCACTCGCATTCCATAGGGTGCTTTGAGCCGACGTCGTCCGTTGCGTGTGTATCGCTTTTTTGTCAAGAGGCGTGGACATTGTCGGGTTTTCTGTTGCCTTTATTGCCCGAATGTGTCCAACAAACGGTGTGCTTCGACGAAGAGTAGGATTGAGGTAGCGGCGTTTGGCATTTCGCGGATGGGTCCGATCAACCGAGGACCTGTTCCCCACATTGTTTGGGTTCCACTTCAATTTGTGGGTTACAACAGTGTTGTAGGTGAGCATACGCGATGGAACGGTCCGCGGTGTTGATAAATGAACGCGGTAAAAAGGGTACACATTGTCATCGAAAAGAGCTATCGGGTGGAGTATAGAGCTTCTTCCGTGAGGAGCCGCAGAATGTTTAGGTTCATCCTTGTCGAAACATTGGTCGTTGGATGCCTTCTGATGGTACCATGGATCGAACGTATCTTCACGATTTTCGCTTCAGGCCGCTCAAATGGCGGAGGTGTACTGGATGGCCTTGACAAGAGACGTGCCGTTCTCCAAGTACGGCGAAGACGAAGCAACCGTGGCGGCAGCAGGTAGGTACCGCGACCATATTTCCCATGCAAAGGTTTTAAATTGAATGAAGCATGTTAGGACAACTTCCTATACCGTCAAAAATTAATTCTTTCGTCACCAATGCGGAGTTCTAGTTTCGAAGGCGTAAAGTGCAAACGTTACCTGTTGATTGTGCGTTCTTACTTGATACATACATGAGAATGAGAGATACGAGTTCCAACGAAACTTTATAACGTTGTCGTTTCGGGACACTATTATGTCGGAGATCGGTCCCCGTCTAACTCCGCGCTCTTCCTTCTATCTGGGACGCCTACCCCTTTGAAGTCGAGGGGAGCAAAGGTGATGTATGTGTGGTACTCGTGAGGAGCAGAATATAACGTCTCTACCCGTTCTAGGTGCCTACCCACTGGATTTTTCCACCACCCCAGAGGTTGACTGTGCAGTGACATCGCCTTGCGACGCTCTTGAGGATCAGGGTGCACTAGCGGCTAGATCACGCCATTCTATATCTCACCTAATTGAGCTTTGTGGGCTCGGACAGCCAACTTGTGTACTGATGAGATTCACGTTCAAGATTTTCGCACGTGTCATTACGGGTGAAATGTCAACTCAGGCGTTAGTTGATGCTACTCTGCGGTATATGGCCCCCAAGATCGGCGATTGTGGCAATGTGTTCTGCGAATCGTTTGACGAGGCCGACATAAACCGACCGTCAGGCATCGCTATTTTGACATACAATCGGGTTAGTAACATGTTGACCAACGAAGATTACTTAGTTGGGGTATAACGGTTTGAACCTACTACTGGTTTCGACAGACAACTTGGCCACGATGCCGGGTTTCGCCAACATGAACGGGGTGGCCGTCGGAAGCAATGGCAAAGCGGATCCGCAGTCGCAGCTGTTCCGGTCTTCTGCGGTCGGTGTCGAGACCGGACCCTTCATTTCCCAGGTGCGGTGTAGCCGCCTGTTCATGTTGTAGTTCGTTTTTCGGACCTTTCCCCACGAGTAAAGTGTTTTTGTCAGTACTATGCTTCTTCGTTGGTTGGCGTCGTGGTTTCACGTGACGGTTCGTATCTCGCTCACTTTACGAGTTGGATCGGAAAAACGAAAAGGAAGGCTCCGCGGCAGACACCTATTGCTAACGTGCGAACATCGGTGCCGGCGCTCATTTCATTATGGTTTTTTGCCATGCCTGACAACGCGTGATGTTGGTCAAGGTTGAGCTACTGCGTGAGCATCCCGTTTTGGCATGTAGCTCGATTGCAGGTATACGAAGGTACCGCACTGAGTAACATCTCCCAACCATAAACGGCCCGTTGCCCATGGCTTTGCGCTCAAACAGCTGCTGGTGAAGGACTTCACCATTGACTCTATCACGGTAAAACCGCAGCAGACGACGTTTGCGCCCGGGATCGACTACATGGTCGACTACGACGAATGGCTTCGCATACAGGTTAGCGGACGCACAAAAAGTACATAACGAATGGAAATGAACTGCGTGCGCACCGACGAGAATTTTCGGCGCGGGAGCTGGACCCGGAAAGAGGAGGGGAGAAGGGCGAAAGAAACTAGCTCTCTCAATGTATCAGACAAAGGTCGCTTCCGATGGCAACATTCGAACGGATAAATATCTTTAGAAGGTTGATTGGTTCTGTTATATGCATTCACGCAACTCGCTTGGTCGTTGTTGGGGCGAAGCCGAACGATTTCGAAACAATCATCAGAAGAACGTGATTCGTCCCTGTGTTATTCCTTTTGCACCTCATCCGTACACTGTCGTATTGGTTTTAGGCCTCAACAAGTCAACGAGCATTAGTGGCACCTGGGGTTTGGTGTGTACAATGCATCACATATCGTATGCCGGAATCCTGCCGTAGCTTGGCATATATCAGAACCGCAAGCGTGTCGTTTTACCTCGACAAAATGAAAATATATAGATATATATATGAACATATAAGACTCTTTAGTTGAGCACAATTGTGACGACTAGCATAGGAATCGGTGCACCTTTTGCCTGGTGGACAGCCCGTCACCCATGAGATTGTGCCCCATCTGATCTCGCCGATTCGTGCTCTCACCTTAACCGGAAACGCTTCCTCACTCCCCCCACAATGTGAACAGAACGGTGGCAAGCCGGACTCGCCCGAGGAGGAAGACTCTGTTAAGCGGTACATCCGCAATTCCCGCGATCTCTCAAGGCTGGTAGTCACCGACACCATCAACACGTGAGTACTCTTGTGGTTTCGGACTGTATTTATTACTCCTGCTTCGGCATAATCTCTCAACCAAGGGTGTGTGTCTTGGTTCGAGAGTTCCCGGCAGTCACCATTACCCCTCCTTGGCGAGAAGGACCCGGACAAACCCCTTTAGCATAACGATACACAACGCTATCCAGGCATCATTAGTGTTCGCTCGTAGGTGACTGAGACTCCACGAATACCCACAATCCGTTGTGCTTGGCGTCGTTCTACGGTAGCCCCCCCAACTTTTCTTCAACGAAATCGCCGGTTTCAAAACCAGCTCCCGATCATATTCGCTCAAATGTGGTGTCCCTCGACACCCCGACGTCATCGACTGATAAACCTTTGCACAAAAAAAAATATATGGATACTTTGTTTTCAATAGTATCCTTCCTTGTATTGAGCAGACATGAAACGTTCGTTAAAGAAAAGGTTGGTTTTTGAGGGGGCGATCGTAGAATCAGTCCTTGACACTAAGTGACCGAACGTTCCAGCGATGTTATGATTCGTTGGGGACAGCGATCAACAGCGATGCTTTGCTCCGTTCGACCGCGATGAATACGTAACCATGTGATCAACATTCTCGATTGGCAGGGAGGCGTACCGAGCTGCACTGATTCTTATTGATGAAGGAGCAATCAGCCGCCCTGGCTTCAACGGTCCGTACGACGAGAGCGGCCGCCAGGTTGGTTTCGTCAACTACGGTGTGTCTCACGTTATGAGGATCATCGGAAACGCCGAGCTGGCCATGCGATCCTCGTGGTATCAGAAGTGGAACGTGCACCTGTTCGCTCGCCCGGAGGTAAGATTTCACCATGAAACCGAAACGGATTGACGAAATACCACGAACGGCGCGGAAGACGGACCCCCCCTCTCTGCGTCCCCCCCGCAACGTGTGTATTTGTCGTAGCAAAATTGGTTTTGGTTGCATGGACTGGTACAGATTT
Organism: Undaria pinnatifida; assembly: GCA_012845835.1. NCBI lineage: Eukaryota > Phaeophyceae > Laminariales > Alariaceae > Undaria > Undaria pinnatifida. The sequence continues at coordinate 11,372,573 of JABAKD010000025.1, read as the reverse complement.
TCGCGTCTGTCCTTGATCTGTCTAGCCCTTTCCAACGAGAACTCATTTCTTGACGATCTCCCTCGGTGTAATATAAGCGGACTCAGGCGATCCATTGTCGATTGACCGAATATATTATTCCCACCAAATGTCATCCCACCCCCTCGCGCTCTGCCGTTTTTCGTGGATAATTTTTCGTGCCAGGCCGTCGCTGGAACCCTCCACAATGTCATCTACGGCGATCTTGACGTAGAATTCGACAAGTCGCTCCTCAACAACAGGGAGTTGCTCAGGAGAGTGCGCAAGCGGAATGTAGAGATCAACGGAAGGAGGGGAAGACGCGGGCGCACCTACCTTCTACCGATGGTGAGTAGCAATATCACTCTGCTTCTGAGTGATACGTGCAATAGGTGCCGAGCAGGTTGAAATGCACATGACAACTCTTGCGGCTCTGCAGTATGCACCACTCAGCGATATGTAATTGCGCCCGCGCTTGTCTCTGATGAAGATTCTCGGTGTGGTGTGTCGGTGCCGACCTTGTTAACCAAAACGCCAATCCGTGGCAGCACGCGTTGGAGGTGGCGGGTGTCATCCATCAATCACCCGCTCACGAGTTTTTCGACGGTCGCCGTCCCAGTTTTTTATTCACTGTTTAGAACCCAGCTCCTGGCCGTGTCGTCTCAAATACGGTTCCCCATTGTGCCCAGGTGTCGTCGTTCGATCGTCCTTTGCAAAACATGAATATACGTGAATATTGTTTATCCATAAGATCGTTCCTCGTGTTTAACAGCCATAAAACGCCGTTTACAACAATCGCTGGATTTGGTAGGTGGCATCGTAGCCTCGATATCAACTGTAATTCCCCGGTAATCTCAAGGGTAGTCTCAAGCGCTTGGACACCCTCTCCAACCCACACGTCTAACTAAACATGGGTGTGCGAACATGTCCGTCCGCATCTTCTGCGAGAACAGCTACAGGAGAATAGTTTGAACAGTCATTTACAGCTTGCCGTAGAAAAACATTTCAGCAACAGATATGACGCCCACTACACCCGTGATCCACGAAAACGTTCGCATTCTCGACCCAAATCTTGGCCTCTGAGGAGCTGTAGAGTGTACCGGTTAGTAGCATACGTGTGTGAAGGATGCATTATTATATCAACTGAGTAGGAACATTGGCCAGATTAGGACCTGAGCATACCCGTCCTAACTATGCTGTGTTTTTACCTTGCAGGCTGTCAACGAGGGATCGCCAACTCACCCATCGTACCCATCTGGCCACGCCGTTCAGAACGGCGCCTTCGCAACGGTGCTCAAGGTGAGATGTGGGTAATACCCATTGCGGTCGCTTATACCTAAGACCACAGCGGCCGTGTCAGAGTGGCGTCAGAGCGTGGCCGAATATAGCCCCATGTACACCATTGGATATATTCATGAATAGATGGAGGGAACTCCGCCTCGAGGCCTTGCGCAAGAACAAATTCAGTTTAACAGATACGGTTGACTTATAATATGGTCGGTTTCCATCCACATGATCCACACTAATTCTCTCGTGGGCTTTCTCGGCGAGGCATAGGGTGGAGTGCTTTGCAACTACCATAATGTGTACTCGACCCCTTTGTATTTCGGACACGCTGTTCTGTTACGTTGTAAACTGGTTGTCATCTGCTAAGCAAGGCGGACGTTGTACAGACGCTTTGTGTTAACAGCGAACGTAGATCTGGGATGCACTCCAATCTCCCCAAATTTATTTCAATCGTTTGTCACTTTCAGACGTTCACTTGCTGAGTGTACGCATTGCTTGTCTGCGGCTACACGACAGCTGAGTCAGTTTCTAAGATCGTGCACGTACAGCAGACCAAAAGGACCAACCCTGTACCGTGGACCAAACCCAAGACGACGTGTATGGTTTGTTCAGTTAGACGTCGGTTGTTATTTCCCTAACAACCGCTTCGAATCGCCATTATATGCCGCAGGCCCTTGTTGGACTGGAGAGGGGTGGTTCGTGCATCGAGGACCCCGTGTTTCCCGACGACGAAGGGCTGAACCTTCTGCCTTACAGCGGCAAAGACTGCTTGACGTACGAGGGAGAAATCAACAAAATGGCTGTCAACGTCGCATTCGGCAGGTACAGCAAGCACGGACAAAGTATTCATGGGCACTGTTTTGAAGACGGGATTTTATGCGGCTGTATACCTACGACTTGGTCACGTCTTGCGTATGCAGATAGATGCGGCCAAACACAGTTTGTTAAGGAGGTCTTTCGTCGATATAACCGTGATCTGCATCGGCCTTGCCCGTGTCTTGCTATACTATGTTTTGCAGGCAAATGTGTGGCGTTCACTGGAGGATGGACGGCCAGGAAGGGTTGACCCTCGGAGAGACGGTCGCTGTGCGGATTCTGCAGCAGGTGAAATTACGCGATCAATGATGACCAAGCGGTGTTTCCCGAACACGTGCGGACGGCGTTCCCAGTTTGGACCGTGTTTCCACTTTTTCCCGGAACCATCAAGCCAATGAAAACGGATTTTTTTGCATAGGGGGGGGCGTCTGCAGCAAGGATTACTTACATATTCCAGGTAAAAGGCAGAAATGACTGACCGTACATCGGTAAGGTACGTGTATGCTGACCCTCCCATTGCTGGTTTTCGTTTCCTTTCGTTTTCAGGAGGCTGTGGCTTTCCCAGAGAACGAGGCCTACGAGTTCCGTCTAATGAAAGGCGAGACGATCAGGCTCGAGACGGACGGGTCATTTTTCGTGAACAACAAGAGGTGCAGCGGAGAAGCGTTCACGGGGACTGACCAGTGCTAACCAAACGTGGCACCAGCGTTCGTTGTATCATGAGGATAGTTTGAACCACCGTCGTCGATTGATTGCATAGGCGACATCTGCCAACTGTGCACGTGTTCTCGCCACATATGGTGCCAACAGATAACGGCGGTATATCGCGATGCATCACCGGTGTAGTTTGTTATATGATTCCTGGTCATGTCTGGTTGTTGTCTGTATACACCCCGACCAGCGAACAACCGCCCGCGCACGGGCTAGAAACAGTGAAACGGCCTTGAGCGCATTTTTTGCAGCTCAACTTAGACCGTCGTGGTGCAGTGTTCCTGCGAACATCACACACTAGAGAAAACCGTAAAGACGGAGGCGTTTGGCAGGAATCCATTCTTTCTGCTTGTGGAGGGGCTTCGAACGCAATATTGACATGGAGCTTTTAAGGCACCGGTAGTCTTCTGGAATTGACTTACACGTAGCAGGGACGGGGACAAGTGGAGCATTAGAAACGTTTTCCGTGCGTGTTTGAAAAATATGTTGTTATTCATATTTCTGAGTGATCGCTCTGAGCGTGAGCGATATGCGAGGTGCCTCAAGTCTACGGAGCAGCAGTGTACACCTTGTACTGTGTGCGTGCACAATTGGGCAAATATGTGTTCCCATGTGCTAAGTGATCTGGAAATTAGCATCATTCAGACAATCATGGGTTTCGTTGTGCTTTGGTGTAATTTACTCCGTTTGGTGCGACTGGCCCCGCTTGCCAAGATATATATATATATATATACATATATATCGTCTATGCCATGCTTAATGCTTTGGTGTAGTGTACCTTGTTTGGTGTGACTGGCCCCCGCCTGCCAAGATATTTATACATATATAGTCTATGCCAGGATGAATTTTTCTAGTTTGTTGTCCTTCGTCTGTTCTAGGGTGTAGTGTGCGTCGAACCAATGGCGTCACATCCGTCGGGCAACAGGGGTGTCACCCGGTCAAGAATGAGACAGTGCTGTTCGTGCGGTTCGACCGCGGTGACACGCAAATGCTTTAAATGGGTCCGGGTGGCCCCGACTTCTGTGTGGCCCACGCATGTGCTGCTGTCCTAGTGAAGGCTTTTCATCAAGCTAAGGCCGTCTTCCATGGGTGCTCCGTGGTTAAGGTTGAGATGTGGTTTTGGTTCATGTTCGACGGGGATTATTGCGCTTGATACTGTCCGACACGCGAAACAGGGGCTGCGTCACGATATCACCGTTGTTGCCTTGTCCTGGACAACGCCCTCGATTAAGGGGAGGGTGGCGGTTTGCACGCATCAAGAGTACGTTTGCCATACGTATGTTTGACTGTGTAGAGACTGCGTGTTAAATCTTGGGAACCTTTGTGATGTGGGGTTTATGGTATATTCAGTGGAGTGTTGTAAGTGTAGCACTACATACGGCAGAGCCAGCGGTGGGGTTTGTTAATCCTTAAAGCAGCTGTCGTTTGTCGCTGGAAATTATGCATTTCGAACAGCGAGCAGTTGTTGGGCGTCGGGGTCATTGTATTTGGTATTGGTACCTCCAATCGTTTGAGATCGTACAGCTCAATTCGCCACGGCGGTTATGACTACTGCAGTATCGCTTTCGAAGCTTTCGTTGTTCTCGAAGGAATCGGGCCTATATATAAATGTTGGTCTAAGTAGCTACGGCCTTGCTTGATATTTCATTGTCGTCTCTTTTGTAATATACGTTTCAGCGGTCCTTCGTTAAAGTGGTATCGACGACACAGTCAACTGTTGTTGCGCTTCTCGGACGTTGAAAATCCAATCATGATAACACACCAATGGCCTCGCTTGGGGTTTTGGTTTGATATTTGTTCCTTGGACTTCCCAATATTTTTTATGTGATCGAGGTGCGAAAGACCTATTGACGTTTCAGCCGCATCGATCCTGGTTTCGGTAATGAAATAGCCAGTTTTCGGACTGGTGATTTCGAGAATTTGAATGAAGACCTTCACAGGTAAGCTTGGTTCCTCGCACCACAGGCCGGTCCCGATGTTGACCGGTCGCACGTTTGCTGCTTGCTGCAACATCAATCCTGCACCAGTGACGTTCGGTATGTTCTCGGAGAAAAGGGCGCGACTGTGAATCTCGAACCGTTTATCGATGGTAGAGTATTGGCCACTCAACAGGTCGAACTCACGGCTGACGATGTACGATATATATATTTTCGTGAAATATTCCAAACACGAGCTATGCTTCCTTGAAAATCCCGTTCATGTATAAACACGCATGGCATGATTGGACATCATGATACCGTGTAACCCTGGTGTTCACTTTGCAATGATCCGACCTCGGACATGGCAACCACTCGTTGCCTCCCACATCTGCTTCGCCCTCGAGTTTCTCTGGAAGAAAGCTGTCGAGGAGGGGCTCTCAGGGTGTAAGCGACCTTTGGCCCTTTGGTACGCGCTTCAAGTAACTGGTTGGTATATACCGGTAGGCCCGAAAGACAATGCTGGAGCAAGATAACCTTTTTTTCACTAGATTCCTTTCACGGGGAGGGGGGGGCGCCAGACCACTATCCCTTTCAGAACCTCCATGCTCAATTCCTTAGTATGCTTTTCCCCACATGCTATTTCTAAGCGAATATTCACCAGAGACTTTCTTCAGCGAAATTATGAGTTAATAATCCGAAGAAAACGCGGGGAGACTCTTCTCTTCACCGCTGCCGACGTGCACACCCTGACGCACCAGCAAGCACAAATGACCTGTGGGAACTGCGGAGGGTGCAGCACAGGAGTCACAGCAACGTCTTTCAATCTGCAGGCTTGGCTCGATATCCACTGCCATAAGAGCCAAGACCGTGGTGAAGATCACGCGCGGATTCTACGATGCGGGAAAATCTTCGAGGTCAGGTCGGCTATCAGCGTCGAGGTGGTTGAAGGACTAGTCGACGAAGGGTAGTGATTTGTTCCAGAGAAGTTTCGCTTGTTGGCGTCCATGTGTCGGCTAGATATCGTCTTCGTTCTGCTTAGGTTAAGCCTTTCCGTCCGGCACGTTTTGGTGGGTTGAGTCTTGCACACACATAACAACAAAGGCAACTTTGGCAGTGGCATCGACTTGTCTGACTGGCGTTGATGATTGGCGTGCACAAAGTTCGCAACTTTCTTTCCCCGATTGATTGTTACAAGACTTGTGGTCGCATGTTCCCATATGTAAGATCCAGTACAACCACTTACTTTTTACATCGAATACGTGCAAATATCACAACCCCCTTGTCTACGGACTCGTTGGTTTCCGTTGGCGCTAGCTGGTATCGCACGCATCGCATGCAATTGTATCGCGCTGAGTCACACGTCACTTATATATCATATGCGTATTCAGCAGAAGCAGCAGCAGTACTCAAGCCCATTCTCAATCACAGTCGATGTAAACTCGAATGGAAACAAGCGTATCGCGCTAGCTGTATGTATCATGCGAAGCACAAGAGCTGGTACAAGATAGCGTTTAATGTCGTCAATGCCTGTAGAAAAGAAAAGATAAAAAGGTCATTGAGAAAAAAAAAATGCAGCGGTACCTATTTTCTCGGCCGGCCTCCTAGCGCGATATGAGACATGGAGTGTTGGTCCGGAATTTGTTTGTTGGGCCCCCTTGGTAAATTTTTATAACCCTGATACCTACACTGTAGTTACCAGGGGAGTCGCCGACCTATATCCTTAATGAGGACACACAACCCGTAATACGCGCGATTGGAGCAACACACACAGCTTGCAAAGATGAGTTTCGACAAAACGTTCGATTTCACAGCTGGAGTGTATTTTCATATAATATATAGGGATGCCTTCATGCTACAACCGTCAGGTTTGTCCCCTTTAAATATTTATAGTTTCCGCGCACATATTCAAATGGCCCGTCCCCCGCCCCCCCCTCCCCTTCCCTCCCCCGATCCACCTTGTTCGAAAACCCTCCACCCTTTCCCCCCCCCCATCCCCAGATCCCTTGCTCCCCCCCTCCCCCCGCTCTATTTTTTTTTCTGCCAGGTTGTTGAAACGCCCCACTTACACACTTGAAATCGGCCAGAGTAATAAACACCTCCACGCATTTGATATAACGTCATTGTCTTTCTGACCATCCATCACGTAGTTTTCATTCTTTTTCCCCACCCCCTTCAACCCCCCCCTCCAACGCCCCCTCTTTTTTCACCACCCTCACGATCGCCTAGACCTACAACCACGTGTATAACGAGCTCCTTGTTATACCTTTGATCTCACAGCCGGAGTGTATTTGAATATATATGTGACCTAAACCTCATCAAAAATCTCCCCCCCCCTTTTCGCTCTCCCTTTCTCGAACGCCCCAACAAAAATCGAAATCCGCCACGTTAAAAAACACTTCACGCACGGGATATCCCCTCATTATCTTTCTAGAGCCATCCATGTCACTGCTTTCCCCCTCCCCCCCCCCCTGCCCCCGGCCCCCACCCCCCGCCCCGAACGCCCCCTCCTTCCCCACCACCCGCACCATCGCCTAGGCCTAGCACCACACGTATAACGAGCCCCAACATCTATGCCACGTAAGGCCCTTCCCTTCGCCCCCCCCCCCCCCTTCCCAACCTCCCCCCCCCGCCCCCCGCCCCCACCCCCCACCTCTCTACCCCCTCACCCCATGCCACCCCCACCTCCTCGAACACTCCGCCCTCTACTCGCTGATTGTACGACTTACCCCAGAATAAACTGATGCATTATTTCCGAAAAAGTCACATTTACCCACCTGAAAGAATGTATAGTTTCTACGCACAGATTGAGCTGCCCCACCCGCCCCACCCCCGCCCCAACCCCCCCCCCCCCCCGTTGTAAACTGGTGCTTTTTTTATTTTTTTTCAAAACCGTCAAATTTATCCCCTTAAAGGATTGATTGCTTCCATGCACAAATTGCCCGCCTGTCCGCTCCCCCCCCCCCCCCCCCCCCCCTGTCCCCCCCCACCCTCCTTCCCCCGCCCCTCCAACCCCGCGCCTTTTGATCAAAATCTGAATGAAGCCTTCACGTCCTTAAAAACTCCGCCCTCCCCTCACCGGTTATTTTACATAGGATTCACTTGATAAACGGATGCATTTCCTTCCACACAGCTGTCACATTTTGTCCCCCACAGAAACGAGTTTTTATAGTTTCCGCGCACAGACTGACTAACATCACCCTGTTGACCCTGATAGCTCCACTGTAGTTGCAAGGGGAGTCGCAGACCAATATCCTTAATGAGCACACACAACCCGTAATACGCGCGATCGGAGTATCACACACAGCTTGCAAAGATGAGTTTCGACAAAATTTTCTATGTCACAGATGGAGTGTATTGTAATTTCTTCTAATAATACGATACGTATAAATATTCTACACTCCATCTGTGAGATTGAATATTTTGTCGAAAATTATCTTTGCATGCTTTGTGTGATACTTCGACTGCGCGTATTACTGTGTGTGTCCTCATCATGTGGGATATAGGTTAGCCACTCCCCTTGGAACTACAATGTAGCTTGTACCAGGGTCAACAGGGCGATGGTTTTCAAACTGTGCGCGAAAAAACCGTTTCTGAGGGGAACAAAATCTGACAGCCGTAGAAGGAAAGGCATCAGTTTATCATGTATATCCTGTAACTCGTACAACCGGCGAGGGAAGGGGGGATATTGTTTAATGCGTGGGGGGCGGGGGCGGGGGAAGGGCGAAGTAGTAGAGGGAAGGGACGTTTTTTTTTTTCTTCTTTTTGTGCAGCTGCTGTAAACCCCTGGACTGACCAATCTATCGGTTGTGAGAGGAACGCATCAGTTTCTCATGTATATTCTGTAAATCATACAACCGGTGAGGAGAGGGTTGGGGAGTGTTAGATAGGGCGGGGATGGATGGGAGGAACAGGAGGAGATGGGACTTTTTTTTAATATTTTATAGAATATTTTATCAAGGAGCATGCATGCGTTTGTATACCACTACCAGCATTTGTGCCATATATGGTACCCTGATGCTGGTGCGTCTGGTTTGAAATGAGTAGCTGTCTGGAAAATCCAACCTTGACGATGAACAGCTCGACTCACGCTATGACACCAGGATTGACCACCAGCCGGCCACTATCACGTTATTAATGGATAACCGCCTCTTTAGCGTGGAGACTGCCTCACAACCTCGGAACCAAACGCGATCCATCCGTGGGGCGCATCACCTGTCGCGGCCGCTGGGTTTGGTGGAGAAGCGCTCAGCGGCGTCTTGGAAGTGAGCAAGCATCCGTCTTTTTTTCCTAAAAATCGGCTTTCCCAGTCTATCATGTCAGCTCATGAATCTAGGGGTCACATGGTCCCTTTGTTGAAAACCGCTGCGTGCAAACTTCTGCTTTCGAAATTTAGGAGCAGTCCTAACAAAACAAAAACATTAAATACGAGGGACTGCCAGAAGCCGTCCAAAAATTCTGAAAACCTTTTTTTTTTGGGGAGGGGCGTAAAGTGGCAGGGTGCCCCTGTCAACAGTAAAAAATAATCTGGAAAATTGTCGTGTCGGAGACTACTGTCGAATATTATTCATACATGCCCGTCTTTGATATTTGTGCTGCTGCTGATGGTGCTCTTTAGTATTATTGCTGTATAGTGTAGCCGGCTGCCGCAGTTGTTTGGTTGCTAAAAAGCAACAAACTAACTGCTGAAAGCACCTAGTTGCGTGGGCAGGTACAATTCGTCGCGAGTCCACGAGCCAAGAAAATGTTCAATACCTCTCGCGATAACAATCAAGGCACGTATCGCGTAGTCGAGAGGGGGAAGAGGGGCCCCGATCTGAGCTACTACTTACAGGGAGCACAGTAGTAGTGCGAGAATAGCACAGCACGATCGCCTAGGCCCAGCACCATGCGTATAGCAAGCCCCTACATATATATGATTAATACGCGCGATCGGAGGATCACACACAATGTTGCGAAAACAGTGTCGACCAAATCCTTGATGTCATAGCTGGAGTGAATTTTAGTACTATTTTAATTAATTAATATACACTCCAGCTGTGAGATCGAATATTTTGTCGAAGCTCATTTTTGCAAGCTGTGTGTGATACTCCGATCGCGCGTATTACGAGTTGTGTGTCCTCATTATTAGGGTGCTAGGTCTAGGCGATTGTACGGGTGGTGGGAAAAGAGGGGGCATTGGACGGGAGGATTGAGGGGGGATGGGGGGAAAGAATGAAAACTACGTCTTGAATGTTCAGAAAGATAATGACGTGATATCAACTGCGTAGAGGCGTTTTTTACTGTGGCCGGTTTCAATTGTAAGTGGGGCGTTTCAACAAACTAGCCGAAAAAAAAAAAAAAAAAAAGGGGGGGGGGGGGGCATTTCAGTATGTGCGCGGAAACTATAAATCCTTAAAGAAGGGGACAAACATGACGGTTGTAGAAAGACGACATCCCTTGATATCGTCTGTCTGGTAATGTTTACTACTCTAGAAGGTTTGATGTTGGATGCAGTATGCAACCCAGTGTTTAGATGTAGTAAGTAACCTGTTATATATTCACAATTTGTTATTGCACATGGATCCAAAGCAAAATATATTTGTAGTTACCATTATTTTCTAACGTCGCAAAATATATGAAAGAGATACGTATTATTGCCAAATACAACATGCGAGGTGATGTGGTCATGCACTGTCACCGCCATTGAGGACTAGAGGTAGACATGCGAATTGTCGCATTTTGTGTGAACTAAACCTCTTGAACCCCCCCCCCCCCCGTATGAAAGAGATACTTACTGCCAAGTATAACATGCGAGGTGATGTGGTCATGCACTGTCACCGCCATTGAGGACCAGATAGAGGGATCAATGCGAATTGTCTTATTTTGTGTGACCTAAACCTTTTGAAAACCCTCCCCCCCGCCCCCCCTTTGTTGTATTTTTTTTTTCCCCTCGCTTTCTCTTGCGTGAACGCCCCACCTCATATCAAAATCCGCCAAAGTAATACACACTTCCACGATCTGGACGTCGCGAGAGTCGAACCTATACCTTTCTATGTTTGTTTTGCGTTGTTTTCAACCCAAGAAACTATCGAAAGTTTTGAAACTTTTTGCAGAAAATATTTATTATATCAGCAGGGGAATGGTTATACAGCATTATGGCAAAACCAACATACTCGAGGTGTTGGAAACACCGTGACGTTTTCAAGGGGTCGACATCATGAAATGATAATTATCATATAACTATTGATAAGGTACAACAAGTTGTTGTAGTCGCACGTTACACTACGAGCTCACGGGGTGTTTATCATGTAGTCGCCGATACGTCCTCACGCACGACAACGAAACTACTGTTATGGTTTAACAGTACTGCATGCAGGTAAGTGCTGTCGGTTACCTGGGACGCCACAAGTCATTACACACCAGTACTCGAAGGAGCGTGTGTAACTCACGTGCATCAATCCGGCATTGAAAATAAACGCAGATACCGTAAAGGCGAGGGACAAAGAGTAAGGAAAGACGTTGCGAAGATACTATTAGATTATACCTGGTATGTATGGGCAAAAATATATAGTCTATGACACAACACCCTATTTCTACGCGAAGAACATGGGTTTCAATTTCCGAACTTGACTTTTTATCTTGAGCCCGTAGTTTCCGACAAACGAAAACCTTCTGACAGAGGACGAACAACGAAAAAGATTTATTCACGCGTACTTTATGGTATACATAATGGTTTCAATAGCAGTTGAGTATGCATCCCACCCACTCGGCGTCCACGGTGCCCGGGCAAGAGAACTGGTCCACCCCCAATCACGTCGTCCCGGGTGGCTATCTCCGCCGTACTATACTGATACTAGTTCACAACAGAGTATAGCGAATAGCAGCTATTATGCAGAATACAGGAAAGTATCACATATACTACCCGGTTTCTGGTAATTCAATTTAGAGATACTTCGATGAGAAGCAAATGTAACTCTCTTCTGCAGCAACTGCCGGGGTGAGAGGGCTACGTGGAGTCATGGGGGTGCACGAACAGACAAAGTTGAACCAAACAAGAAGATATACAGAAACAAGTTTAAGCTCCATTAAAGCAATTTGTGGATGATGATGTAGAAAACTATGAAATATAACTTACCCCTTGTAGGCAGAGTAGAAGCGTGCACATTTCGAGCACCTGTTCCGACCGGACGATACGAAGAAAGAAAACGCAAAGCTACAGGTGATGCTGTCCACCTTAGCGTGAAGGGCGGGCGAAGGGCCTGGAATATGACTCCGAATCTCAGCCACGAAACGGGAAGTAGCTGAAGGGAAAAAAACACAGTAGACTATAGATAGCAATACGCATGATGAGTTTTCCTGGTATAGGCTCTAAAATCGAACTGACCCACCCATAGTCTATACCGGTACAAAATATTTACCTTTGCCACGGGATACAAGAAACGCACATGAACCTCACGATGATGCCTCAACACTGCTGTAGCAGTTGGTATGGTATGCTCTATACACTACGAGATAGTCAGGTGTTACAAATCCGATGTAAAGGAATCCCACGTAAATCAGGCCGTCAACGTGTAGCTACACTTCAGCACCCTCCTCCTTCAATGTGTGAAGCGTATTGTTTTCCTTTCCGTTAATATCTTTTTTTTTAGAACGAGAAGCCGTCCAGCTAATATTCCACAACTTTTCCCAGCTGAAAAGTCCTTTTGGCTCTGGCCTGGCACTTGTAGCAGGCCACGATTCACTCTGTGGTGTCCAAGTATCTATCTCAACGAGGAAGCATGTGCACTAATCGGAGTGGCATACTTGTACTTTTAGGACTAGTCGAGGTGAACTGTCTCATAGTGTCTACAGTCTATACGCCACAAATGTACAATCTGAGTTTGTACTAATGGCGAGATATGGAAGATACCGGAACCACCCATCTGCCTGATGTTTTTCACCCCCCACCAAAAACCAACCAATGCGGAGTGTTGAATAGTTTCCGTTCACGGCATCCCTGAGAATGGACACAGGAGCCATCGAGCTATCCTTGCGTCGGAGCTCGCGAACGAAAAGTGTGGGCCCCGGCCTGGAACCACAGGCCACGATATACGCACGAACTGCATAGCAGTCCATACGTAACACACAAATATACACACCTGAGCGAGTCGACCAGTTTATTTCGGTCCAACTGCAATCTTTATCGCACGCAATTTCCCAGCATTTAGTTCCCGAGAACATGTGGATTCATATTGCAAGAAGGCAAGGCGTTTAGACGTATCATGAACAGGACAACATGCGGACATCTTCGCAGTGATGCATATTTTTTTCTCCGTTTCCTTGGAGATTAAACCCCAAACCACAAAACGGATGAGGCCCCAGAGCGCATTGATGCCTCTATTCCCAGAAGCTTGCAAGACTATGTCTTGCATACTTCCACATGGTTGTGCCAGATGGCCCTCAACCCTGACGGGTATATATCGACGTGGTTTCGAGCCCACCGTTGTCATTCCACAGTCACCACCGCCTAGTTGCATCCAGAGCAAGTAATTTCCTGCCGTCACTCGAGAGGAACACATCGACGTTCTGGGCGCACGAACTCCCTGCCTTCGATATATCGAATTAGGTGAGTGGATGTGGGTGGACCTAGTATTAGAGCGTTTCACTAAGCAAAAACAAGTATTTTGGTAAGATACCCGAAGGGCGAATGCGGGTACACCACGTCTCTGATTCGGAAGCAGGCAATGCAAGTAACTCCGTTGGTATCGAGCCTCCGGCCAGCAGTCATATGTTACCAGACAAGAAAAAGTTGGATTGGGAAATTATGGTGACAGTTCAGGGGATCAATAGCTTTCGATCTTCTTGGTTGCCACCGGTCGAGATTCACCTCATCGAACTGAAGAAGTCAAGGGGAAATTATGGCTTACTCTTTCAATGTCTAATGCGTTACGCTTAGCAGAGGACGAGTGTTAATTGTTACCACGATGTACATCATTTGCTTTTAGTATAAAGTCCTGCGTCCCGCTACGATTGCCACTATGAGAATCGCCTACCGTAACCGTGGTATCAACTGTGTAAGGCACGCCGTGTCACATTGTCATTGCCGCGGTGTGCCACGACGTACTTTGGGAAGGTATTAAACTGATACACTTCACATATCTCGGTTATTAGAGCCCATTCATTGAAGTATACCTGGTACGGCAAACGAGGTGGAGGGTGCGGAAGGATTGACATTATCGCGAAGATTTAGATGCTTTTTGTGTACTATCTGCTAAGACAAGCTCTCCCCACGCGAACGACTAATAGTTTACCTAAACATCACCGGTTTTCCCTGTTTCTCGCTCAGGTAGTAATAGCCGGCACCTGTACTTCTCAAGGGAGAAATCGATTAGCACGATGAAGGGGCTTGCGGGATCTGCCGGTGCTATGGCCGTAATTGCTCTGGGGCTTTTTTCTGGTTCCAGCGGGGAGTCCCTACGAAAATCCGGGAAGGATCACGGCCCAACTGGAGGCGTCGATGCGGTAGGATCACCCTCGACCAACACCTTTGACAGCAATGGCTCGCGTCGTCTTCAAAGGCACCATCGTCCGCGAACTGTGACAGATGATGCCCTCGATGTCAATGGAACGGTGGGTACCGACACTCTGTTCACGTGTACGGTGATATCAACGCGATTGCAGGGTTTGGTTGCGGCTGCAATACCGTCTGCAGCAGTTACCGCAATATTAATTGCGTATAGTTACTGGGGCTATATTTTGCACATGTTCACTCCTCGGTACAATTTGTTCATGATACTGCGAAACCTGGCCGTCGACTTACGCGTTAATACCACCTTGATAAACCAGCATCAACACTTTTTCCAAATATTCATGGCAGGCAGTAATCAGTGTGAGACAAACCAAAACATCTCCCCGGCATGCCACGGTTTTGTACCTCTACGCAAAATGAACTGGCATCGCGCGCCACAGCCTCTCTTTGAGGCGTAGAGACGGCTGAAGGCGTCCAGGAATATGATCATATATTGTTCGAATTTGACGGTTAGTGTTCCTGCTACTATTATATCCGTTTACGTGTGTCGAACAGCCTGCCGAGAGAGCTGCCAACGTGTTGACCCAGCGGACCGATTGGGCCGAGACCGAGTTCACGGCGTCAGAGGGTACGGTACACGTCAACAACGGAGACCGCTCTTCTGCCGCCACGTTCCACAAGTCACTGCCCCACGACAGCCTTGGACAGGTAAACCGCCCCCTGGGTGATAATATTTTATGTCATGAAAATCGAGAGAGTATCCCTGCGCAGCTTGCAAATTGAAACGCCGGGCCGGTATATCCTTCCTACTGTAGGTGCTCCTCAAGTTCTGGCAGTGCCTCTTAGTAACGGGTAAAGTGCAGCGAACGGCGGTAGCTGGTTAACGTTTGCAACTAAAAGTCTCTGACTGCCTTTGCCTCCTTATCTACGCGAGCGACCACCATACATATATCTATTGTATTCTTCGCGAATGTTATTGTCCAGCTAGCGCCAGCGTTGAATCGTTTCTCCCCGCCGTCTACCTCTTTTCTTGATGCTATCCTTCCTACGCCTGCCACGCTCCAGGTGGACAGCGATGCATTCGACGCCTTAATTGAGTGTGTTTCCGAAGGTGACTTCGACACATGCGAGAAGGTGCCGGCCGGAGACGAGGACGGCTTCCTGGTCAACCCTCTTGGTGGCCTCGCAGTCAATATGGCTGGACCCGCCAGGTAATGTTGTGGTCGGCACAATGCACCATTCTCGATCCTCCGTTGACGAAGCGAATGCAGGAACACCCTACTTGTAGCTGGTGTATAACGAAGCTACAACCAAGAGACCTGTTACTCCTTAGCGTGAAATGTATTTTTCCTCAAATATCTCGCGGCTAATGTCAACAGCGAGAGACGTGGTGACTCCAGCCACCACTTGCGCCGAACGGGGTCGTCTGCGACCCTGGTATACGTGTCGTTGAGATGGGTATTGATCTCGTAGAAGTACCGCACTAGATGCGCTCCCCCTCAAGAAGTACCATGTTGCATTTCCCTGTGTGTGGCCTTTGATGGGGCAATCCCTCTTAAGACACACGACGCACCGTGTAAGGGCCAGGATGTTCGCATTCCTGACACGGTGCTGGCCCGCAATGACCTGCTGTATTTCTCGTACTCAACGCCAGGCCCCCTCTATCTTGCGTTTGAATTTATCTTGTTATTCTGTCCCTCTCATCCTCCCCTGTCGGGAACTCCTCCCGTAAATCCATTGCTGTCTCCATAGTATCGTGCCTGTTCTCGTCCGGTTGATCAAATCTGGCGGCTTGACGAACTCAATGACGCGGGCGACTTTGCTTGCCGCATCGCGGATATCGTCCCCTGACCAACGACACCGACGATATACATAGTTGGTGACGAACATTGTACCGAACCATAATCTATTTTCCCATCTCTTCTTCTCGCCCTTCATTCCTGGCTTTCCATGAACGGCCGGAATTCCCAACAGCTCTGCCTTGGGAATGCCTAGTGCTTCAGCCATTAACTCCGAGGACCTGGTGAGTGTTGGCCAAGGTTGGATTAGTTAGGCACCGTAGCTGTTAGCTTCATACGAGTATCCTCGTTAGACTCTGCCACTCGCATTTCATGGGGTGCTTTGAACCGACGTCGTCCGTCTCGTGTGTATCGCTTTTTAGTCAAGAGGCGTAGATATTGTCTGGTTTTCTGTTGCCTTTATTTCCCGAATGTGTCCAACAAACGGTGTGCTTCGACGAAGACTGGGATTGAGGTAGCGGCGTTTGGCATTTCGCGGATGGGTCCGATCAACCGAGGACCTGTTCCCCACATTGTTTGGGTTCCACTTCAATTTGTGGGTTACAACAGTGTTGTAGGTGAGCATACGCGATGGAACGGTCCGCGGTGTTGATAAATGAACGCGGTAAACAGGGTACACATTGTCATCGAAAAGAGCTATAGGGTGGAGTATAGAGCTTCTTCCGTGAGGAGCCGCAGAATGTTTATGTTCATCCTTGTCGAAACATTGGTCGTTGGATGCCTTCTGATGGTACCATGGATCGAACGTATCTTCACGATTTTCGCTTCAGGCCGCTCAAATGGCGGAGGTGTACTGGATGGCCTTGACAAGAGACGTGCCGTTCTCCAAGTACGGCGAAGACGAAGCAACCGTGGCGGCAGCAGGTAGGTACCGCGACCATATTTCCCATGCAAAGGTTTTAAATTGAATGAAGCATGTTAGGACAACTTCCTATACCGTCAAAAATCAGTACTTTCGTCACCAATGCGGAGTTCTAGTTTCGAAGGCGTAAAGTGCAAACGACCAAGGCTACGGTAGGGGGGGTACCCCCATTTTCACTGGTGTGTTTGAGCCACTCGCACCAGTAGCTCTGTACCCTACGGATGAAGATGATTTAGAAACTTGGTTTGCCGCAGCTTAGATCACCTTTGCATTGCGGATTGATTTCATCAATGTAAAACATAAAGAAAACGTAAGATTGCATAGGAACAAAGGGGTTACTCGCGCGAGTGACCCCTAGCCACTGAAATAAAAGGCCCAAAAGGGGACCCCCCTACCGTAGCCTGGGTCAAACGTTACCTGTTGATTGTGCGTTCTTACTTGATACATACATGAGAATGAGAGATACGAGTTCCAACGAAACATTATAACGTTGTCGTTTCGGGACACTATTATGCCGGAGATCGGTCCCCGTCTAACTCCGCGCTCTTCCTTCTATCTGGGACGCCTACCCCTTTGCACTCGAGGGGAGCAAAGGTGATGTATGTGTGGTACTCGTGAGGAGCAGAATATAACGTCTCTACCCGTTCTAGGTGCCTACCCACTGGATTTTTCCACCACCCCAGAGGTTGACTGTGCAGTGACATCGCCTTGCGACGCTCTTAAGAATCAGGGTGCACTAGCGGCTAGATCACGCCATTCTATATCTCACCTAATTGAGCATTGTGGGCTCGGACAGCCAACTTGTGTACTGATGAGATTCACGTTCAAGATTTTCGCACGTGTCATTACGGGTGAAATGTCAACTCAGGCGTTAGTTGATGCTACTCTGCGGTATATGGCCCCCAAGATCGGCAATTGTGGCAATGTGTTCTGCGAATCGTTTGACGAGGCTGACATAAACCGACTGTCAGGCATCGCTATTTTGACATACAATCGGGTTAGTAACATGTTGACCAACGAAGATTACTTAGTTGGGGTATAACGGTTTGAACCTACTACTGGTTTTGACAGACAACTTGGCCACGATGCCGGGTTTCGCCAACATGAACGGGGTGGCCGTCGGAAGCGATGGCAAAGCGGATCCACAGTCGCAGCTGTTCCGGTCTTCTGCGGTCGGTGTCGAGACAGGACCCTTCATTTCCCAGGTGCGGTGTAGCAGCCTGTTCATGTTGTAGTTCGTTTTTCGAACCTTTCCCCACGAGTAAAGTGTTTTTGTCAGTACTATGCTTCTTCGTTGGTTGGCGTCGTGGTTTCACGTGACGGTTCGTATCTCGCTCACTTTACGAGTTGGATCGGAAAAACGAAAAGGAAGGCTCCGCGGCAGACACCTATTGCTAACGTGCGGACATCGGTGCCGGCGCTCATTTAATTATGTTTTTTTGCCATGCCTGACAACGCGTGATGTTGGTCAAGGTTGAGCTACTGCGTGAGCATCCCCTTTCGGCATGTAGCTCGATTGCAGGTATACGAAGGTACCGCGCTGAGTAACATCTCCCAACCATAAACGGCCCGTTGCCCATGGTTTTGCGCTCAAACAGCTGCTGGTGAAGGACTTCACCATTGACTCTATCACGGTAAAACCGCAGCAGACGACGTTTGCGCCCGGGATCGACTACATGGTCGACTACGACGAATGGCTTCGCATACAGGTTAGCGGACGCACAAAAAGTACATAACGAATGGAAATGAACTGCGTGCGCACCGACGAGAATTTTCGGCGCGGGAGCTGGACCCGGAAAGAGGAGGGGAGAAGGGCGAAAGAAACTAGCTCTCTCAATGTATCAGACAAAGGTCGCTTCCGATGGCAACATTCGAACGGATTAATATCTTTAGAAGGTTGATTGGTTCTGTTATATGCATCCACGCAACTCGCTTGGTCGTTGTTGGGGCGAAGCCGAACGCTTTCGAAACAATCATCACAAGAACGTGATTCGTCCCTGTGTTATTCCTTTTGCACCTCATCCGTACACTGTCGTATTGGTTTTAGGCCTCAACAAGTCAACGAGCATTAGTGGCACCTGGGGTTTGGTGTGTACAATGCATCACATATCGTATGCCGGAATCCTGCCGTAGCTTGGCATATATCAGAACCGCAAGCGTTTCGTTTTACCTCGACAAAATGAAAATATATAGATATATATATGAACATATAAGACTCTTTAGTTGAGCACAATTGTGACGACTAGCATAGGAATCGGTGCACCGTTTGCCTGGTGGACAGCCCGTCACCCATGAGATTGTGCCCCATCTGAACTCGCTGATTCGTGCTCTCACCTTAACCGGAAACGCTTCCTCACTCCCCCCACAATTTGAACAGAACGGTGGCAAGCCGGACTCGCCCGAGGAGGAAGACTCTGTTAAGCGGTACATCCGCAATTCCCGCGATCTCTCAAGGCTGGTAGTCACCGACACCATCAACACGTGAGTACTCTTGTGGTTTCGGACTGTATTTATTACTCCTGCTTCGGCATAATCTCTCAACCAAGGATGTGTGTCTTGGTTCGAGAGTTCTCGGCAGTCACCATTACCCCTCCTTGGCGAGAAGGACCCGAACAAACCCTTTTAGCATAACGATACACAACGCTATCCAGGCATCATTAGTGTTCGCCCGTAGGTGACTGAGACTCCACGAATACCCACAATCTGTTGTGCTTGGCGTCGTTCTACGGTAGCCCCCCAACATTTCTTCAACGAAATCGCCGGTTTCAAAACTAGCTCCCGATCGTATTTGCTCAAATGTGGTGTCCCTCGACACCCCGACGTCATCGACTGATAAACCTTTGCACACAAAAAAATATATGGATACTTTGTTTTCAATAGTATCCTTTCTTGTATTGAGCAGCCATGAAACGTTCGTTAAAGAAAAGGTTGGTTTTTGAGGGGGCGATCGTAGAATCAGTCCTTGACACTAAGTGACTGAACGTTCCAGCGATGTTATGATTTGTTGGGGACAGCGATCAACAGCGATGCTCTGCTCCGTTCGACCGCGATGAATACGTAACCATGTGATCAACAATCTCGATTGGCAGGGAGGCGTACCGAGCCGCACTGATTCTTATCGATGAAGGAGCAATCAGCCGCCCTGGCTTCAACGGTCCGTACGACGAGAGCGGCCGCCAGGTTGGTTTCGTCAACTACGGTGTGTCTCACGTTATGAGGATCATCGGAAACGCCGAGCTGGCCATGCGATCCTCGTGGTATCAGAAGTGGAACGTGCACCTGTTCGCTCGCCCGGAGGTGAGATTTCACCATGAAACCGAAACGGATTGACGAAATACCACGAACGGCACGGAAGACGGACCCCCCTCTGCGTCCCCCCCGCAACGTGTGTATTTGTCGTAGCAAAATTGGTTTTGGTTGCATGGACTGGTAATGATTTTCGCGTCTGTCCTTGATCTGTCTAGCCCTTTCCAACGAGAACTCATTTGTTGACGATCTCCCTGGGTGTAATATATGCGGACTCAGGCGATCCATTGTCGATTGACCGTATATATTTTTCCCGCCAAATGTCATCCCACCCCCTCGCGCTCTGATGTTCTTTGTGGATAATTCGGCGTGCCAGGCCGTCGCTGGAACCCTCCACAATGTTATCTACGGCGATCTTGACGTAGAATTCGACAAGTCGCTCCTCAACAACAGGGAGTTGCTCAGGAGAGTGCGCAAGCGCAATGTAGAGATCAACGGAAGGAGGGGAAGACGCGGGCGCACCTACCTTCTACCGATGGTGAGTAGCAATATCACTCTGCTTCTGAGTGATACGTGCAATAGGTGCCGGGCAGGTTGAAATGCACATAACAACTCATGCGGCTCTGCAGTATGGACCACTCAGCGATATGTAATTGCGCCCGCGCTTGTCTCTGATGAAGATTCTCGGTGTGGTGTGTCGGTGCCGACCTTGTTAACCAAAACGCCAATCCGTGGCAGCACGCGTTGGAGGTGGCGGGTGTCATCCATCAATCACCCGCTCACGAGTTTTTCGACGGTCGCCCTCCCAGATTTTTGTTCACCGAAACGGCCTGTTTAGAACCCAGCTCCTGGCCGTGTCGTCTTAAATACGGTTCCCCATTGTGCCCAGGTGTCGTCGTTCGATCGTCCTTTGCAACACATGAATATACGTGAATATTGTTCATCCATAGGATCGTTCCTCGTGTTTAACAGCCATGAAACGCCGTTTACAACAATCGCTGGATTTGGTAGGTGGCATCGTAGCCTCGATATCAACTGCAGTTCCTCGGTAATCTCAAGGGTAGTCTCAAGCGCTTGGACACCCTCTTTAACCCACACGTCTAACTAAATATGGGTGTGCGAACATGTCCGTCCGCATCTTCTGCGAGAACAGCTACAGGAGAATAGTTTGAACAGTAATTTACAGCTTGCCGTAGAAAAACATTTCAGCAACAGAAATGACGCCCACTACACCCGTGAGCCACGAAAACGTTCGCATTCTCGACCCAAATCTTGGCCGGTAAGGAGCTGTAGAGTGTACCGGTTAGTAGCATACGTGTGTGAAGGATGCATTAATATATCAAATGAGTAGGAACATTGGCCAGATTAGGACCTGTGCATACCCGTCCTAACTATGCTGTGTTTTTTACCTTCCAGGCTGTCAACGAGGGATCGCCAACTCACCCATCGTACCCATCTGGCCACGCTGTTCAGAACGGCGCCTTCGCAACGGTGCTCAAGGTGAGATGTGGATAATACCCATTGCGGTCGCTTATACCTAAGACCACAGCGGCCGTGTCAGAGTGGCGTCAGAACGTGGCCGAATATAGCCCCATGTACACCATTGGATATATTCATGAATAGATGGAGGGAACTCCGCCTCGAGGCCTTGCGCAAGAACAAATTCAGTTTAACAGATACGGTTGATTTATAATAAGGTCGGTTTCCATCCACATGATCCACACTAATTCTCTCGTGGGCTTTCTCGGCGAGGCATAGGGTGGAGTGCTTTGCTACTACCGTAATGTGTACTCGACCCCTTTGAATTTCGGACACGCTGTTCCGTTACGTTGTAAACTGGTCGTCATCTGCTAAGCAAGGCGGACGTTGTACAGACGCTTTGTGTTAACAGCGAACGTAGATCTGGGATGCACTTCAATCTCCTCAAATTTATTTCAATCGTTTGTCACTTTCAGACGTTCACTTGCTGAGTGTACGCATTGCTTGCCTGCGGCTACACGACAGCTGAGTCAGTTTCTAAGATCGTGCACGTACAGCAAACCAAAAGGACCAACCCTGTACCGTGGAAAAAACCCAAGACGACGTGTATGGTTTGTTCAATTAGACGTCGGTTGTTATTTCCCTAACAACCGCTTCGAATCGCCACCATATGCCGCAGGCCCTTGTTGGACTGGAGAGGGGTGGTTCGTGCATCGAGGACCCCGTGTTTCCCGACGACGAAGGGCTGAACCTTCTGCCTTACAGCGGCAAAGACTGCTTGACGTACGAGGGGGAAATCAACAAAATGGCTGTCAACGTCGCATTCGGCAGGTACAGCAAGCACGGACAAAGTATGCATGGGCACTGTTTTGAAGAAGGGATTTTTTTGCGGCTGTATACCTCACGTCTTGCGTATCCAGATAGATGCGGCCAAACACAGTTTGTTAAGGAGGTCTTTCGTCGATATAAGCGTGATCTGCATCGGCCTTGCCCGTGTCTTGCTATACTGTGCTTTGCAGGCAAATGTGTGGCGTTCACTGGCGGATGGACGGCCAAGAAGGGTTGACCCTCGGAGAGACGGTCGCTGTGCGGATTCTGCAGCAGGTGAAATTACGCGATCAATGATGACCAAGCGGTGTTTCCCGAACACGTGCGGACGGCATTCCCAGTTTGGACCGTGTTTCCGCTTTTCCCGGAACCATCAAGCCAATGAAAACGGATTTTTTTGCATAGGGGGGGGCGTCTGCAGCAAGGATTACTTACATATTCCAGGTAGAAGGCACAAATGACTGACCGTACATCGGTAAGGTACGTGTATGCTGACCCTCCCATCGCTGGTTTTCGTTTCCTTTCGTTTTCAGGAGGCCGTGGCTTTCCCAGAGAACGAGGCCTACGAGTTCCGTCTAATGAAAGGCGAGACGATCAGGCTCGAGACGGACGGGTCATTCTTCGTAAACAACAAGAGGTGCAGCGGAGAAGCGTTCACGGGGGCTGACCAGTGCTAACCAAACGGGGCACCAGCGTTCGTTGTATCATGAGGATGGTTTGAACCACCGTCGTCGATTGATTGCATAGGCGACATCTGCCAACTGTGCACGTGTTCTCGCCACATATGGTGCCAACAGATAACGGCGGTATATCGCGATGCATCACCGGTGTAGTTTGTTATATGATTCCTGGTCATGTCTGGTTGTTATCTGTATACACCCCGACCAGCGAACGACCGCCCGCGCACGGGCTAGAAACAGTGAAACGGCCTTGAGCGCATTTTTTGCAGCTCAACTTAGACCGTCGTTGTACAGTGTTCCTTCGAACATCACACTAGAGAAAACCGTAAAGACGGAGGCGTTTGGCAGGAATCCATTCTTTCTGCTTGTGGAGGGGCTTCGAACGCAATGTTGACATGGAGCTTTCAAGGCACCGGTAGTCTTCTGGAATTGACTTACACGTAGCAGGGACGGGGACAAGTGGAGAATTAGAAACGTGTTCCATGCGTGTTTGAAAAATATGTTGTTATTCATATTTCTGAGTGATCGCTCTGAGCGTGAGCGATATGCGAGGTGCCTCAAGTCTACGGAGCAGCAGTGTACACCTTGTACTGTGTGCGTGCACAATTGGGCAAATATGTGTTCCCATGTGCTAAGTGATCTGGAAATTAGCATCATTCAGACAATCATGGGTTTCTTTGTGCTTTGGTGTAATGTACTCCGTTTGGTGCGACTGGCCCCGCTTGCCAAGATATATATATATATATATATATATATAGTCTACGCCATGCTTAATGCTTTGGTGTAGTGTACCTTGTTTGGTGTGACTGGCCCCCGCCTGCCGAGATATTTATACATATATAGTCTATGCCAAGATGAATTTTTCTAGTTTGTTGTCCTTCGTCTGTTCTAGGGTGTAGTGTGCGTCGAACCAATGGCGTCACATCCGTCGGGCAACAGGGGTGTCACCCGGTCAAGAATGAGACAGTGCTGTTCGTGCGGTTCGACCGCGGTGACACGCAAATGCTTTAAATGGGTCCGGGTGGCCCCGACTTCTGTGTGGCCCACGTATGTGCTGCTGTCCTAGTGAAGGCTTTTCATCAAGCTAAGGCCGTCTTCCATGGGTGCTCCGTGGTTAAGGTTGAGATGTGGTTTTGGTTCATGTTCGACGGGGATTATTGCGCTTGATACTGTCCGACACGCGAAACAGGGGCTGCGTCACGATATCACCGTTGTTGGACCAAGGCTACGGTAGGGGGAGTACCCCCATTTTCACTGGTGTGTTTGAGCCACTCGCACGAGTAGCTCTGTACCCTACGAATGAAGATGGATTAGAAACTTGATTTGCCGCAGCTTAGATCACCTTTGCATTGCGGATTGATTTCGTCAATGTAAAACATAAGAAAACGTAAGATTGCATAGGAACAAAGGGGTTACTCGCGCGAGTGACCCCTAGCCACTGAAATAAAAGGCCCAAAAGGGGACCCCCCTACCGTAGCCTGGGTCGTTGCCTTGTCCTGGACAACGCCCTCGATTAAGGGGAGGGTGGCGGTTTGCACGCATCAAGAGTACGTTTGCCATACGTATGTTTGACTGTGTAGAGACTGCGTGTTAAATCTTGGGAACCTTTGTGATGTGGGGTTTATGGTATATTCAGTGGAGTGTTGTAAGTGTAGCACTACATACGGCAGAGCCAGCGGTGGGGTTTGTTTATCCTTAAAGCAGCTGTCGTTTGTCGCTGGAAATTATGCATTTCGAACAGCGAGCAGTTGTTGGGCGTCGGGGTCATTGTATTTGGTATTGGTACCTCCAATCGTTTGAGATCGTACAGCTCAATTCGCCACGGCGGTTATGACTACTGCAGTATCGCTTTCGAAGCTTTCGTTGTTCTCGAAGGAATCGGGCCTATATATAAATGTTGGTCTAAGTAGCTACGGCCTTGCTTGATATTTCATTGTCGTCTCTTTTGTAATATACGTTTCAGCGGTCCTTCGTTAAAGTGGTATCGACGACACAGTCAACTGTTTTTGCGCTTCTCGGACGTTGAAAATCCAATCATGATAACACACCAATGGCCTCGCTTGGGGTTTTGGTTTGATATTTGTTCCTTGGACTTCCCAATATCTTTTATGTGATCGAGGTGCGAAAGACCTATTGACGTTTCAGCCGCATCGATCCTGGTTTCGGTAATGAAATAGCCAGTTTTCGGACTGGTGATTTCCAGAAATTGAATGAAGACCTTCACAGGTAAGCTTGGTTCCTCGCACCACAGGCCGGTCCCGATGTTGACCGGTCGCACGTTTGCTGCTTGCTGCAACATCAATCCTGCACCAGTGACGTTCGGTATGTTCTCGGAGAAAAGGGCGCGACTGTGAATCTCGAACCGTTTATCGATGGTAGAGTATTGGCCACTCAACAGGTCGAACTCACGGCTGACGATGTACGATATATATATTTTCGTGAAATCTTCCAAACACGAACTATGCTTTCTTGAAAATCCCGTTCATGTATAAACACGCATGGCATGATTGGACATCATGATACCGTGTAACCCTGGTGTTCACTTTGCAATGATCCGACCTCGGACATGGCAACCACTCGTTGCCTCCCACACCTGCTTCGCCCTCGAGTTTCTCTGGAAGAAAGCTGTCGAAGAGGGGCTCTCAGGGTGTAAGCGACCTTTGGCCCTTTGGTACGCGCTTCAAGTAACTGGTTGGTATATACCGGTAGGCCCGAAAGACAATGCTGGAGCAAGATAACCTTTTTTTCACTAGATTCCTTTCACGGGGAGGGGGGGGGGGCAGACCACTATCCCTTTCAAAACCTCCATGCTCAATTCCTTAGTATGCTTTTCCCCACATGCTATTTCTAAGCGAATATTAACCAGAGACTTTCTTCAGCGAAATTATGAGTTAATAATCCGAAGAAAACGCGGGGAGACTCTTCCCTTCACCGCTGCCGACGTGCACACCCTGACGCACCAGCAAGCACAAATGACCTGTGGGAACTGCGGAGGGTGCAGCACAGGAGTCACAGCAACGTCTTTCAATCTGCAGGCTTGGCTCGATATCCACTGCCATAAGAGCCAAGACCGTGGTGAAGATCACGCGCGGATTCTACGATGCGGGAAAATCTTCGAGGTCAGGTCGGCTATCAGCGTCGAGGTGGTTGAAGGACTAATCGACGAAGGGTAGTGATTTGTTCCAGAGAAGTTTCGCTTGTTGGCGTCCATGTGTCGGCTAGATATCGTCTTCGTTCTGCTTAGGTTAAGCCTTTCCGTCCCGCACGTTTTGGTGGGTTGAGTCTTGCACACACATAACAACAAAGGCAACTTTGGCAGTGGCATCGACTTGTTTGACTGGCGTTGATGATTGGCGTGCACAAAGTTCGCAACTTCCTTTCCCCGATTGATTGTTACAAGACTTGTGGTCGCATGTTCCCATATGTAAGATCCAGTACAACCACTTACTTTTTACATCGAATACGTGCAAATATCACAACCCCCTTGTCTACGGACTCGTTGGTTTCCGTTGGCGCTAGCTGGTATCGCACGCATCGCATGCAATTGTATCGCGCTGAGTCACACGCCACTTATATATGATATGCGTATTCAGCAGAAGCAGCAGCAGTACTCAAGCCCATTCTCAATCACAGTCGATGTAAACTCGAATGGAAACAAGCGTATCGCGCTAGCTGTATGTATCATGCGAAGCACAAGAGCTAGCACAAGATAGCGTTTAATGTCGTCAATGCCTGTAGAAAAGAAAGATAAAAAGGTCATTGAGAAAGAAAAAATGCAGCGATACCTATTTTCTCGGCCGGCTTCCTAGCGCGATATGAGACATGGAGTATTGGTCCGACATTTGTTTGTTGGGCCCCCTTGGAAAATTTTATAACCCTGATACCTACACTGTAGTTACCAGGGGAGTCGCCGACCTATATCCTTAATGAGGACACACAACCCGTAATACGCGCGATTGGAGCAACACACACAGCTTGCGAAGATGAGTTTCGACAAAATATTCGATTTCACAGCTGGGGTGTATTTTCATATAATATATAGGGATGCCTTCATGCTACAACCGTCAGGTTTGTCCCCTTTAAATATTTATAGTTTCCGCGCACATATTCAAATGGCCCGTCCCCCGCCCGCCCCTCCCCTTCCCTCCCCCGATCCACCTTGTTCGAAAACCCTCCACCCTTTCCCCCCCCCCATCCCCAGATCCCTTGCTCCCCCCCTCCCCCCGCTCTATTTTTTTTTCTGCCAGGTTGTTGAAACGCCCCACTTACACACTTGAAATCGGCCAGAGTAATAAACACCTCCACGCATTTGATATAACGTCATTGTCTTTCTGACCATCCATCACGTAGTTTTCATTCTTTTTCCCCACCCCCTTCAACCCCCCCCTCCAACGCCCCCTCTTTTTTCACCACCCTCACGATCGCCTAGACCTACAACCACGCGTATAACGAGCTCCTTGTTATACCTTTGATCTCACAGCCGGAGTGTATTTGAATATATATGTGACCTAAACCTCATCAAAAATCTTCCCCCCCCCTTTTCGCTCTCCCTTTCTCGAACGCCCCAACAAAAATCGAAATCCGCCACGTTAATAAACATTTCACGCACGGGATATCCCCTCATTATCTTTCTAGAGCCATCCATGTCACTACTTTACCCCTCCCCCCCCCCTGCCCCCGGCCCCCACCCCCCGCCCCGAACGCCCCCTCCTTCCCCACCACCCGCACCATCGCCTAGGCCTAGCACCACACGTATAACGAGCCCCAATATCTATGCCACGTAAGGCCCTTCCCTTCGCCCCGCCCCCACCCCCCACCTCTCTGCCCCCTCACCCCATCCCACCCCCACCTCCTCGAACACTCCGCCCTCTACTCGCTGATTGTACGACTTACCCCAGAATAAACTGATGCGTTTTTTCCGAAAAAGTCACATTTACCCACCTGAAAGAATGTATAGTTTCCACGCACAGACTGACTAACATCACCCTGTTGACCCTGATAGCTCCACTGTAGTTGCAAGGGGAGTCGCAGACCAATATCCTTAATGAGCACACACAACCCGTAATACGCGCGATCGGAGTATCACACACAGCTTGCAAAGATGAGTTTCGACAAAATTTTCTATGTCACAGATGGAGTGTATTGTAATTTCTTCTAATAATACGATACGTATAAATATTCTACACTCCATCTGTGAGATTGAATATTTTGTCGAAAATTATCTTTGCATGCTTTGTGTGATACTTCGACTGCGCGTATTACTGTGTGTGTCCTCATCATGTGGGATATAGGTTAGCCACTCCCCTTGGAACTACAATGTATCTTGTACCAGGATCAACAGGGCGATGGTTTTCAAACTGTGCGCGAAAAAACCGTTTCTGAGGGGAACAAAATCTGACAGCCGTAGAAGGAAAGGCATCAGTTTATCATGTATATCCTGCAACTCGTACAACCGGCGAGGGAAGGGGGGATATTGTTTAATGCGTGGGGGGCGGGGGCGGGGGAAGGGCGAAGTAGTAGAGGGAAGGGACGTTTTTTTTTTTCTTCTTTTTGTGCAGCTGCTGTAAACCCCTGGACTGACCAATCTATCGGTTGTGAGAGGAACGCATCAGTTTCTCATGTATATTCTGTAAATCATACAACCGGTGAGGAGAGGGTTGGGGAGTGTTAGATAGGGCGGGGATGGATGGGAGGAACAGGAGGAGATGGGACTTTTTTTTTAATATTTTATAGAATATTTTATCAAGGAGCATGCATGCGTTTGTATACCACTACCAGCATTTGTGCCATATATGGTACCCTGATGCTGGTGCGTCTGGTTTGAAATGAGTAGCTGTCTGGAAAATCCAACCTTGACGATGAACAGCTCGACTCACGCTATGACACCAGGATTGACCACCAGCCGGCCACTATCACGTTATTAATGGATAACCGCCTCTTTAGCGTGGAGACTGCCTCACAACCTCGGAACCAAACGCGATCCATCCGTGGGGCGCATCACCTGTCGCGGCCGCTGGGTTTGGTGGAGAAGCGCTCAGCGGCGTCTTGGAAGTGAGCAAGCATCCGTCTTTTTTTCCTAAAAATCGGCTTTCCCAGTCTATCATGTCAGCTCATGAATCTAGGGGTCACATGGTCCCTTTGTTGAAAACCGCTGCGTGCAAACTTCTGCTTTCGAAATTTAGGAGCAGTCCTAACAAAACAAAAACATTAAATACGAGGGACTGCCAGAAGCCGTCCAAAAATTCTGAAAACCTTTTTTTTTTGGGGAGGGGCGTAAAGTGGCAGGGTGCCCCTGTCAACAGTAAAAAAGACATCTGGAAAATTGTCGTGTCGGAGACTACTGTCGAATATTATTCATACATGCCCGTCTTTGATATTTGTGCTGCTGCTGATGGTGCTCTTTAGTATTATTGCTGTATAGTGTAGCCGGCTGCCGCAGTTGTTTGGTTGCTAAAAAGCAACAAACTAACTGCTGAAAGCACCTAGTTGCGTGGGCAGGTACAATTCGTCGCGAGTCCACGAGCCAAGAAAATGTTCAATACCTCTCGCGATAACAATCAAGGCACGTATCGCGTAGTCGAGAGGGGGAAGAGGGGCCCCGATCTGAGCTACTACTTACAGGGAGCACAGTAGTAGTGCGAGAATAGCACAGCACGATCGCCTAGGCCCAGCACCATGCGTATAGCAAGCCCCTACATATATATGATTAATACGCGCGATCGGAGGATCACACACAATGTTGCGAAAACAGTGTCGACCAAATCCTTGATGTCATAGCTGGAGTGAATTTTAGTACTATTTTAATTAATTAATATACACTCCAGCTGTGAGATCGAATATTTTGTCGAAGCTCATTTTTGCAAGCTGTGTGTGATACTCCGATCGCGCGTATTACGAGTTGTGTGTCCTCATTACTAGGGTGCTAGGTCTAGGCGATTGTACGGGTGGTGGGAAAAGAGGGGGCATTGGACGGGAGGATTGAGGGGGGATGGGGGGAAAGAATGAAAACTACGTCTTGAATGTTCAGAAAGATAATGACGTGATATCAACTGCGTAGAGGCGTTTTTTACTGTGGCCGGTTTCAACTGTAAGTGGGGCGTTTCAACAAACTAGCCGAAAAAAAAAAAAAAAAAAGGGGGGGGGGGGGGCATTTCAGTATGTGCGCGGAAACTATAAATCCTTAAAGAAGGGGACAAACATGACGGTTGTAGAAAGACGACATCCCTTGATATCGTCTGTCTGGTAATGTTTACTACTCTAGAAGGTTTGATGTTGGATGCAGTATGCAACGCAGTGTTTAGATGTAGTAAGTAACCTGTTATATATTCACAATTTGTTATTGCACATGGATCCAAAGCAAAATATATTTGTAGTTACCATTATTTTCTAACGTCGCAAAATATATGAAAGAGATACGTATTATTGCCAAATACAACATGCGAGGTGATGTGGTCATGCACTGTCACCGCCAATCGAGGACTAGAGGTAGACATGCGAATTGTCGCATTTTGTGTGAACTAAACCTCTTGAACCCCCCCCCCCCCCCGTATGAAAGAGATACTTACTGCCAAGTATAACATGCGAGGTGATGTGGTCATGCACTGTCACCGCCATTGAGGACTAGATAGAGGGAGCAATGCGAATTGTCTTATTTTGTGTGACCTAAACCTCTTGAACACCCTTCCCCCCGCCCCCCCTTTGTTGTATTTTTTTTTTTCCCTCGCTTTCTCTTGCGTGAACGCCCCACCTCATATCAAAATCCGCCAGAGTAATACACACTTCCACGATCTAGACGTCGCGGAGAGTCGAACCTATACCTTTCTATGTGTGTTTTGCGTTGTTGTTTTCAACCCAAGAAACTATCGAAAGTTTTGAAACTTTTTGCAGAAAATATTTATTATATCAGCAGGGGGAATGGTTATACAGCATTATGGCAAAACCAACATACTCGAGGTGTTGGAAACATCGTGACGTTTTCAAGGGGTCGACATCATGAAATGATAATTATCATATAACTATTGATAAGGTACAACAAGTTGTTGTAGTCGCACGTTACACTACGAGCTCACGGGGTGTTTATCATGTAGTCGCCGATACGTCCTCACGCACGACAACGAAACTACTGTTATGGTTTAACAGTACTGCATGCAGGTAAGTGCTGTCGGTTACCTGGGACGCCACAAGTCATTACACACCAGTACTCGAAGGAGCGTGTGTAACTCACATGCATCAATCCGGCAATGAAAATGAACGCAGATACCGTAAAGGCGAGGGACAAAGAGGAAGGAAAGACGTTGCGAAGATACTATTAGATTATACCTGGTATGTATGGGCAAAAATATATAGTCTATGACACAACACCCTATTTCTACGCGAAGAACATGGGTTTCAATTTCCGAACTTGACTTTTTATCTTGAGCCCGTAGTTTCCGACAAACGAAAACCTTCTGACAGAGGACGAACAACGAAAAATATTTATTCACGCGTACTTTATGGTATACATAATGGTTTCAATAGCAGTTGAGTATGCATCCCACCCACTCGGCGTCCACGGTGCCCGGGCAGGAGAACTGGTCCACCCCCAATCACGTCGTCCCGGGTGGCTATCTCCGCCGTACTATACTGATTCTAGTTCACAACAGAGTATAGCGAATAGCAGCTATTATGCAGAATACAGGAAAGTATCACATATACTACCCGGTTTCTGGTAATTCAATTTAGAGATACTTCGATGAGAAGCAAATGTAACTCTCTTCTGCAGCAACTGCCGGGGTGAGAGGGCTACGTGGAGTCATGGGGGTGCACGAACAGACAAAGTTGAACCAAACAAGAAGATATACAGAAACAAGTTTAAGCTCCATTAAAGCAATTTGTGGATGATGATGTAGAAAATTATGAAATATAACTTACCCCTTGTAGGCAGAGTAGAAGCGTGCACATTTCGAGCACCTGTTCCGACCGGACGATACGAAGAAAGAAAACGCAAAGCTACAGGTGATGCCGTCCACCTTAGCGTGAATGGCGGGCGAAGGGCCTGGAATATGACTCCGAATCTCAGCCACGAAACGGGAAGTAGCTGAAGGGAAAAAAACACAGTAGACTATAGATAGCAATACGCATGATGAGTTTTCCTGGTATAGGCTCTAAAATCGAACTGACCCACCCATAGTCTATACCGGTACAAAATATTTACCTTTGCCACGGGATACAAGAAACGCACATGAACCTCACGATGATGCCTCAACACTGCTGTAGCAGTTGGTATGGTATGCTCTATACACTACGAGATAGTCAGGTGTTACAAATCCGATGTAAAGGAATCCCACGTAAATCAGGCCGTCAACGTGTAGCTACACTTCAGCACCCTCCTCCTTCAATGTGTGAAGCGTATTGTTTTCCTTTCCGTTAATATCTTTTTTTTTAGAACGAGAAGCCGTCCAGCTAATATTCCACAACTTTTCCCAGCTGAAAAGTCCTTTTGGCTCTGGCCTGGCACTTGTAGCAGGCCACGATTCACTCTGTGGTGTCCAAGTATCTATCTCAACGAGGAAGCATGTGCACTAATCGGAGTGGCATACTTGTACTTTTAGGACTAGTCGAGGTGAACTGTCTCATAGTGTCTACAGTCTATACGCCACAAATGTACAATCTGAGTTTGTACTAATGGCGAGATATGGAAGATACCGGAACCACCCATCTGCCTGATGTTTTTCACCCCCCACCAAAAACCAACCAATGCGGAGTGTTGAATAGTTTCCGTTCACGGCATCCCTGAGAATGGACACAGGAGCCATCGAGCTATCCTTGCGTCGGAGCTCGCGAACGAATAGTGTGGGCCCCGGCCTGGAACCACAGGCCACGATATACGCACGAACTGTATAGCAGTCCATACGTAACACACAAATATACAAACCTGAGCGAGTCGACCAGTTTATTTCGGTCCAACTGCAATCTTTATCGCACGCAATTTCCCAGCATTTAGTTCCCGAGAACATGTGGATTCATATTGCAAGGCAAGGCGTTTGGACGTATCATGAACAGGACAACATGCGGACATCTTCGCAGTGATGCATATTTTTTTCTCCGTTTCCTTGGAGATTAAACCCCAAACCACAAAACGGATGAGGCCCCAGAGCGCATTGATGCCTCTATTCCCAGAAGCTTGCAAGACTATGTCTTGCATACTTCCACATGGTTGTGCCAGATGGCCCTCAACCCTGACGGGTATATATCGACGTGGTTTCGAGCCCACCGTTGTCATTCCACAGTCACCACCGCCTAGTTGCATCCAGAGCAAGTAATTTCCTGCCGTCACTCGAGAGGAACACATCGACGTTCTGGGCGCACGAACTCCCTGCCTTCGATATATCGAATTAGGTGAGTGGATGTGGGTGGACCTAGTATTAGAGCGTTTCACTAAGCAAAAACAAGTATTTTGGTAAGATACCCGAAGGGCGAATGCGGGTACACCACGTCTCTGATTCGGAAGCAGGCAATGCAAGTAACTCCGTTGGTATCGAGCCTCCGGCCAGCAGTCATATGTTACCAGACAAGAAAAAGTTGGATTGGGAAATTATGGTGACAGTTCAGGGGATCAATAGCTTTCGATCTTCTTGGTTGCCACCGGTCGAGATTCACCTCATCGAACTGAAGAAGTCAAGGGGAAATTATGGCTTACTCTTTCAATGTCTAATGCGTTACGCTTAGCAGAGGACGAGTGTTAATTGTTACCACGATGTACATCATTTGCTTTTAGAATAAAGTCCTGCGTCCCGCTACGATTGCCACTATGAGAATCGCCTACCGTAACCGTGGTATCAACTGTGTAAGGCACGCCGTGTCACATTGTCATTGCCGCGGTGTGCCACGACGTACTTTGGGAAGGTATTAAACTGTTACACTTCACATATCTCGGTTATTAGAGCCCATTCATTGAAGTATACCTGGTACGGCAAACGAGGTGGAGGGTGCGGAAGGATTGACATTATCGCGAAGATTTAGATGCTTTTTGTGTACTATCTGCTAAGACAAGCTCTCCCCACGCGAACGACTAATAGTTTACCTAAACATCACCGGTTTTCCCTGTTTCCCGCTCAGGTAGTAATAGCCGGCACCTGTACTTCTCAAGGGAGAAATCGATTAGCACGATGAAGGGGCTTGCGGGATCTGCCGGTGCTATGGCCGTAATTGCTCTGGGGCTTTTTTCTGGTTCCAGCGGGGAGTCCCTACGAAAATCCGGGAAGGATCACGGCCCAACTGGAGGCGTCGATGCGGTAGGATCACCCTCGACCAACACCTTTGACAGCAATGGCTCGCGTCGTCTTCAAAGGCACCATCGTCCGCGAACTGTGACAGATGATGCCCTCGATGTCAATGGAACGGTGGGTACCGACACTCTGTTCACGTGTACGGTGATATCAACGCGATTGCAGGGTTTGGTTGCGGCTGCAATACCGTCTGCAGCAGTTACCGCGATATTAATTGCGTATAGTTACTGGGGCTATATTTTGCACATGTTCACTCCTCGGTACAATTTGTTCATGATACTGCGAAACCTGGCCGTCGACTTACGCGTTAATACCACCTTGATAAACCAGCATCAACACTTTTTCCAAATATTCATGGCAGGCAGTAATCAGTGTGAGACAAACCGAAACATCTCCCCGGCATGCCACGGTTTTGTACCTCTACGCAAAATGAACTGGCATCGCGCGCCACAGCCTCTCTTTGAGGCGTAGAGACGGCTGAAGGCGTCCAGGAATATGATCATATATTGTTCGAATTTGACGGTTAGTGTTCCTGCTACTATTATATCCGTTTACGTGTGTCGAACAGCCTGCCGAGAGAGCTGCCAACGTGTTGGCCCAGCGGACCGATTGGGCCGAGACCGAGTTCACGGCGTCAGAGGGTACGGTACACGTCAACAACGGAGACCGCTCTTCTGCCGCCACGTTCCACAAGTCACTGCCCCACGACAGCCTTGGACAGGTAAACCGCCCCCTGGGTGATAATATTTTATGTCATGAAAATCGAGAGAGTATCCCTGCGCAGCTTGCAAATTGAAACGCCGGGCCGGTATATCCTTCCTACTGTAGGTGCTCCTCAAGTTCTGGCAGTGCCTCTTAGTAACGGGTAAGGTGCAGCGAACGGCGGTAGCTGGTTAACGTTTGCAACTAAAAGTCTCTGACTGCCTTTGCCTCCTTATCTACGCGAGCGACCACCATACATATATCTATTGTATTCTTCGCGAATGTATTGTCCAGCTAGCGCCAGCGTTGAATCGTTTCTCCCCGCCGTCTACCTCTTTTCTTGATGCTATCGTTCCTACGCCTGCCACGCTCCAGGTGGACAGCGATGCATTCGACGCCTTAATTGAGTGTGTTTCCGAAGGTGACTTCGACACATGCGAGAAGGTGCCGGCCGGAGACGAGGACGGCTTCCTGGTCAACCCTCTTGGTGGCCTCGCAGTCAATATGGCTGGACCCGCCAGGTAATGTTGTGGTCGGCACCTTGCACCATTCTCGATCCTCCGTTGACGAAGCGAATGCAGGAACACCCTACTTGTAGCTGGTGTATAACGAAGCTACAACCAAGAGACCTGTTACTCCTTAGCGTGAAATGTATTTTTCCTCAAATATCTCGCGGCTAATGTCAACAGCGAGAGACGTGGTGACTCCAGCCACCACTTGCGCCGAACGGGGTCGTCTGCGACCCTGGTATACGTGTCGTTGAGATGGGTATTGATCTCGTAGAAGTACCGCACTAGATGCGCTCCCCCTCAAGAAGTACCATGTTGCATTTCCCTGTGTGTGGCCTTTGATGGGGCAATCCCTCTTAAGACACACGACGCACCGTGTAAGGGCCAGGATGTTCGCATTCCTGACACGGTGCTGGCCCGCAATGACCTGCTGTATTTCTCGTACTCAACGCCAGGCCCCCTCTACCTTGCGTTTGAATTTATCTTGTTATTCTGTCCCTCTCATCCTCCCCTGTCGGGAACTCTTCCCGTAAATCCATTGCTGTCTCCATAGTATCGTGCCTGTTCTCGTCCGGTTGATCAAATCTGGCGGCTTGACGAACTCAATGACGCGGGCGACTTTGCTTGCCGCATCGCGGATATCGTCCCCTGACCAACGACACCGACGATAAACATAGTTGGTGACGAACATTGTACCGAACCATAATCTATTTTCCCATCTCTTCTTCTCGCCCTTCATTCCTGGCTTTCCATGAACGGCCGGAATTCCCAACAGCTCTGCCTTGGCAATGCCTAGTGCTTCAGCCATTAACTCCGAGGACCTGGTGAGTGTTGGCC
The DNA here is from genome assembly GCA_012845835.1 of Undaria pinnatifida. Classification (NCBI taxonomy): domain Eukaryota; class Phaeophyceae; order Laminariales; family Alariaceae; genus Undaria; species Undaria pinnatifida. Next base: position 11,336,147 of record JABAKD010000025.1, on the reverse strand, counting down.
AAGGTTGGATTAGTTAGGCACCGTAGCTGTTAGCTTCATACGAGTATCCTCGTTAGACTCTGCCACTCGCATTTCATGGGGTGCTTTGAACCGACGTCGTCCGTCTCGTGTGTATCGCTTTTTAGTCAAGAGGCGTAGATATTGTCTGGTTTTATGTTGCCTTTATTTCCCGAATGTGTCCAACAAACGGTGTGCTTCGACGAAGACTGGGATTGAGGTAGCGGCGTTTGGCATTTCGCGGATGGGTCCGATCAACCGAGGACCTGTTCCCCACATTGTTTGGGTTCCACTTCAATTTGTGGGTTACAACAGTGTTGTAGGTGAGCATACGCGATGGAACGGTCCGCGGTGTTGATAAATGAACGCGGTAAAAAGGGTACACATTGTCATCGAAAAGAGCTATAGGGTGGAGTATAGAGCTTCTTCCGTGAGGAGCCGCAGAATGTTTATGTTCATCCTTGTCGAAACATTTGTCGTTGGATGCCTTCTGATGGTACCATGGATCGAACGTATCTTCACGATTTTCGCTTCAGGCCGCTCAAATGGCGGAGGTGTACTGGATGGCCTTGACAAGAGACGTGCCGTTCTCCAAGTACGGCGAAGACGAAGCAACCGTGGCGGCAGCAGGTAGGTACCGCGACCATATTTCCCATGCAAAGGTTTTAAATTGAATGAAGCATGTTAGGACAACTTCCTATACCGTCAAAAATCAGTACTTTCGTCACCAATGCGGAGTTCTAGTTTCGAAGGCGTAAAGTGCAAACGTTACCTGTTGATTGTGCGTTCTTACTTGATACATACATGAGAATGAGAGATACGAGTTCCAACGAAACTTTATAACGTTGTCGTTTCGGGACACTATTATGCCGGAGATCGGTCCCCGTCTAACTCCGCGCTCTTCCTTCTATCTGGGACGCCTACCCCTTTGCACTCGAGGGGAGCAAAGGTGATGTATGTGTGGTACTCGTGAGGAGCAGAATATAACGTCTCTACCCGTTCTAGGTGCCTACCCACTGGATTTTTCCACCACCCCAGAGGTTGACTGTGCAGTGACATCGCCTTGCGACGCTCTTAAGGATCAGGGTGCACTAGCGGCTAGATCACGCCATTCTATATCTCACCTAATTGAGCATTGTGGGCTCGGACAGCCAACTTGTGTACTGATGAGATTCACGTTCAAGATTTTCGCACGTGTCATTACGGGTGAAATGTCAACTCAGGCGTTAGTTGATGCTACTCTGCGGTATATGGCCCCCAAGATCGGCAATTGTGGCAATGTGTTCTGCGAATCGTTTGACGAGGCTGACATAAACCGACTGTCAGGCATCGCTATTTTGACATACAATCGGGTTAGTAACATGTTGACCAACGAAGATTACTTAGTTGGGGTATAACGGTTTGAACCTACTACTGGTTTTGACAGACAACTTGGCCACGATGCCGGGTTTCGCCAACATGAACGGGGTGGCCGTCGGAAGCGATGGCAAAGCGGATCCGCAGTCGCAGCTGTTCCGGTCTTCTGCGGTCGGTGTCGAGACAGGACCCTTCATTTCCCAGGTGCGGTGTAGCAGCCTGTTCATGTTGTAGTTCGTTTTTCGGACCTTTCCCCACGAGTAAAGTGTTTTTGTCAGTACTATGCTTCTTCGTTGGTTGGCGTCGTGGTTTCACGTGACGGTTCGTATCTCGCTCACTTTACGAGTTGGATCGGAAAAACGAAAAGGAAGGCTCCGCGGCAGACACCTATTGCTAACGTGCGGACATCGGTGCCGGCGCTCATTTAATTATGTTTTTTTGCCATGCCTGACAACGCGTGATGTTGGTCAAGGTTGAGCTACTGCGTGAGCATCCCCTTTCGGCATGTAGCTCGATTGCAGGTATACGAAGGTACCGCGCTGGGTAACATCTCCCAACCATAAACGGCCCGTTGCCCATGGTTTTGCGCTCAAACAGCTGCTGGTGAAGGACTTCACCATTGACTCTATCACGGTAAAACCGCAGCAGACGACGTTTGCGCCCGGGATCGACTACATGGTCGACTACGACGAATGGCTTCGCATACAGGTTAGCGGACGCACAAAAAGTACATAACGAATGGAAATGAACTGCGTGCGCACCGACGAGAATTTTCGGCGCGGGAGCTGGACCCGGAAAGAGGAGGGGAGAAGGGCGAAAGAAACTAGCTCTCTCAATGTATCAGACAAAGGTTGCTTCCGATGGCAACATTCGAACGGATTAATATCTTTAGAAGGTTGATTGGTTCTGTTATATGCATTCACGCAACTCTCTTGGTCGTTGTTGGGGCGAAGCCGAACGCTTTCGAAACAATCATCACAAGAACGTGATTCGTCCCTGTGTTATTCCTTTTGCACCTCATCCGTACACTGTCGTATTGGTTTCAGGCCTCAACAAGTCAACGAGCACTAGTGGCACCTGGGGTTTGGTGTGTACAATGCATCACATATCGTATGCCGGAATCCTGCCGTAGCTTGGCATATATCAGAACCGCAAGCGTGTCGTTTTACCTCGACAAAATGAAAATATATAAATATATATATATATGAACATATGAGACTCTTTAGTTGAGCACAATTGTGACGACTAGCATAGGAATCGGTGCACCTTTTGCCTGGTGGACAGCCCGTCACCCATGAGATTGTGCCCCATCTGATCTCGCCGATTCGTGCTCTCACCTTAACCGGAAACGCTTCCTCACTCCCCCCACAATTTGAACAGAACGGTGGCAAGCCGGACTCGCCCGAGGAGGAAGACTCTGTTAAGCGGTACATCCGCAATTCCCGCGATCTCTCAAGGCTGGTAGTCACCGACACCATCAACACGTGAGTACTCTTGTGGTTTCGGACTGTATTTATTACTCCTGCTTCGGCATAATCTCTCAACCAAGGATGTGTGTCTTGGTTCGAGAGTTCTCGGCAGTCACCATTACCCCTCCTTGGCGAGAAGGACCCGAACAAACCCTTTTAGCATAACGATACACAACGCTATCCAGGCATCATTAGTGTTCGCCCGTAGGTGACTGAGACTCCACGAATACCCACAATCTGTTGTGCTTGGCGTCGTTCTACGGTAGCCCCCCAACATTTCTTCAACGAAATCGCCGGTTTCAAAACTAGCTCCCGATCGTATTTGCTCAAATGTGGTGTCCCTCGACACCCCGACGTCATCGACTGATAAACCTTTGCACACAAAAAAATATATGGATACTTTGTTTTCAATAGTATCCTTTCTTGTATTGAGCAGCCATGAAACGTTCGTTAAAGAAAAGGTTGGTTTTTGAGGGGGCGATCGTAGAATCAGTCCTTGACACTAAGTGACTGAACGTTCCAGCGATGTTATGATTCGTTGGGGACAGCGATCAACAGCGATGCTCTGCTCCGTTCGACCGCGATGAATACGTAACCATGTGATCAACAATCTCGATTGGCAGGGAGGCGTACCGAGCCGCACTGATTCTTATCGATGAAGGAGCAATCAGCCGCCCTGGCTTCAACGGTCCGTACGACGAGAGCGGCCGCCAGGTTGGTTTCGTCAACTACGGTGTGTCTCACGTTATGAGGATCATCGGAAACGCCGAGCTGGCCATGCGATCCTCGTGGTATCAGAAGTGGAACGTGCACCTGTTCGCTCGCCCGGAGGTGAGATTTCACCATGAAACCGAAACGGATTGACGAAATACCACGAACGGCACGGAAGACGGACCCCCCTCTGCGTCCCCCCCGCAACGTGTGTATTTGTCGTAGCAAAATTGGTTTTGGTTGCATGGACTGGTACAGATTTTCGCGTCTGTCCTTGATCTGTCTAGCCCTTTCCAACGAGAACTCATTTGTTGACGATCTCCCTGGGTGTAATATATGCGGACTCAAGCGATCCATTGTCGATTGACCGAATATATTATTCCCGCCAAATGTCATCCCACCCCCTCGCGCTCTGATGTTTTTTGTGGATAATTCGGCGTGCCAGGCCGTCGCTGGAACCCTCCACAATGTTATCTACGGCGATCTTGACGTAGAATTCGACAAGTCGCTCCTCAACAACAGGGAGTTGCTCAGGAGAGTGCGCAAGCGCAATGTAGAGATCAACGGAAGGAGGGGAAGACGCGGGCGCACCTACCTTCTTCCGATGGTGAGTAGCAATATCACTCTGCTTCTGAGTGATACGTGCAATAGGTGCCGGGCAGGTTGAAATACACATAACAACTCATGCGGCTCTGCAGTATGGACCACTCAGCGATATGTAATTGCGCCCGCGCTTGTCTCTGATGAAGATTCTCGGTGTGGTGTGTCGGTGCCGACCTTGTTAACCAAAACGCCAATCCGTGGCAGCACGCGTTGGAGGTGGCGGGTGTCATCCATCTATCACCCGCTCACGAGTTTTTCGACGGTCGCCCTCCCAGATTTTTGTTCACCGAAATGGCCTGTTTAGAACCCAGCTCCTGGCCGTGTCGTCTCAAATACGGTTCCCCATTGTGCCCAGGTGTCGTCGTTCGATCGTCCTTTGCAACACATGAATATACGTGAATATTGTTTATCCATAGGATCGTTCCTCGTGTTTAACAGCCATGAAACGCCGTTTACGACAATCGCTGGATTTGGTAGGTGGCATCGTAGCCTCGATATCAACTGCAGTTCCTCGGTAATCTCAAGGGTAGTCTCAAGCGCTTGGACACCCTCTTTAACCCACACGTCTAACTAAACATGGGTGTGCGAACATGTCCGTCCGCATCTTCTGCGAGAACAGCTACAGGAGAATAGTTTGAACAGTAATTTACAGCTTGCCGTAGAAAAACATTTCAGCAACAGAAATGACGCCCACTACACCCGTGAGCCACGAAAACGTTCGCATTCTCGACCCAAATCTTGGCCGGTAAGGAGGTCTAGAGTGTACCGGTTAGTAGCATACGTGTGTGAAGGATGCATTAATTTATCAAATGAGTAGGAACATTGGCCAGATTAGGACCTGTGCATACCCGTCCTAACTATGCTGTGTTTTTTACCTTCCAGGCTGTCAACGAGGGATCGCCAACTCACCCATCGTACCCATCTGGCCACGCTGTTCAGAACGGCGCCTTCGCAACGGTGCTCAAGGTGAGATGTGGATAATACCCATTGCGGTCGCTTATACCTAAGACCACAGCGGCCGTGTCAGAGTGGCGTCAGAACGTGGCCGAATATAGCCCCATGTACACCATTGGATATATTCATGAATAGATGGAGGGAACTCCGCCTCGAGGCCTTGCGCAAGAACAAATTCAGTTTAACAGATACGGTTGATTTATAATAAGGTCGGTTTCCATCCACATGATCCACATTAATTCTCTCGTGGGCTTTCTCGGCGAGGCATAGGGTGGAGTGCTTTGCTACTACCGTAATGTGTACTTGACCCCTTTGAATTTCGGACACGCTGTTCCGTTACGTTGTAAACTGGTCGTCATCTGCTAAGCAAGGCGGACGTTGTACAGACGCTTTGTGTTAACAGCGAACGTAGATCTGGGATGCACTTCAATCTCCTCAAATTTATTTCAATCGTTTGTCACTTTCAGACGTTCACTTGCTGAGTGTACGCATTGCTTGTCTGCGGCTACACGACAGCTGAGTCAGTTTCTAAGATCGTGCACGTACAGCAAACCAAAAGGACCAACCCTGTACCGTGGAAAAAACCCAAGACGACGTGTATGGTTTGTTCAATTAGACGTCGGTTGTTATTTCCCTAACAACCGCTTCGAATCGCCACCATATGCCGCAGGCCCTTGTTGGACTGGAGAGGGGTGGTTCGTGCATCGAGGACCCCGTGTTTCCCGACGACGAAGGGCTGAACCTTCTGCCTTACAGCGGCAAAGACTGCTTGACGTACGAGGGAGAAATCAACAAAATGGCTGTCAACGTCGCATTCGGCAGGTACAGCAAGCACGGACAAAGTATGCATGGGCACTGTTTTGAAGAAGGGATTTTTTGCGGCTGTATACCTACGACTTGGTCACGTCTTGCGTATCCAGATAGATGCGGCCAAACACAGTTTGTTAAGGAGGTCTTTCGTCGATATAAGCGTGATCTGCATCGGCCTTGCCCGTGTCTTGCTATACTGTGTTTTGCAGGCAAATGTGTGGCGTTCACTGGAGGATGGACGGCCAGGAAGGGTTGACCCTCGGAGAGACGGTCGCTGTGCGGATTCTGCAGCAGGTGAAATTACGCGATCAATGATGACCAAGCGGTGTTTCCCGAACACGTGCGGACGGCATTCCCAGTTTGGACCGTGTTTCCACTTTTCCCGGAACCATCAAGCCAATGAAAACGGATTTTTTTGCATAGGGGGGGGCGTCTGCAGCAAGGATTACTTACATATTCCGGGTAGAAGGCAGAAATGACTGACCGTACATCGGTAAGGTACGTGTATGCTGACCCTCCCATCGCTGGTTTTCGTTTCCTTTCGTTTTCAGGAGGCCGTGGCTTTCCCAGAGAACGAGGCCTACGAGTTCCGTCTAATGAAAGGCGAGACGATCAGGCTCGAGACGGACGGGTCATTCTTCGTAAACAACAAGAGGTGCAGCGGAGAAGCGTTCACGGGGGCTGACCAGTGCTAACCAAACGGGGCACCAGCGTTCGTTGTATCATGAGGATGGTTTGAACCACCGTCGTCGATTGATTGCATAGGCGACATCTGCCAACTGTGCACGTGTTCTCGCCACATATGGTGCCAACAGATAACGGCGGTATATCGCGATGCATCACCGGTGTAGTTTGTTATATGATTCCTGGTCATGTCTGGTTGTTGTCTGTATACACCCCGACCAGCGAACGACCGCCCGCGCACGGGCTAGAAACAGTGAAACGGCCTTGAGCGCATTTTTTGCAGCTCAACTTAGACCGTCGTGGTACAGTGTTCCTTCGAACATCACACTAGAGAAAACCGTAAAGACGGAGGCGTTTGGCAGGAATCCATTCTTTCTGCTTGTAGAGGGGCTTCGAACGCAATATTGACATGGAGCTTTCAAGGCACCGGTAGTCTTCTGGAATTGACTTACATGTAGCAGGGACGGGGACAAGTGGAGAATTAGAAACGTGTTCTATGCGTGTTTGAAAAATATGTTGTTATTCATATTTCTGAGTGATCGCTCTGAGCGTGAGCGATATGCGAGGTGCCTCAAGTCTACGGAGCAGCAGTGTACACCTTGTACTGTGTGCGTGCACAATTGGGCAAATATGTGTTCCCATGTGCAAAGTGATCTGGAAATTAGCATCATTCAGACAATCATGGGTTTCTTTGTGCTTTGGTGTAATGTACTCCGTTTGGTGCGACTGGCCCCGCTTGCCAAGATACATATATATATATATATATATAGTCTACGCCATGCTAAATGCTTTGGTGTAGTGTACCTTGTTTGGTGTGACTGGCCCCCGCCTGCCGAGATATTTATACATATATAGTCTATGCCAGGATGAATTTTTCTAGTTTGTTGTCCTTCGTCTGTTCTAGGGTATAGTGTGCGTCGAACCAATGGCGTCACATCCGTCGGGCAACAGGGTAAAGAATGAGACAGTGCTGTTGGTGCGGTTCGACCGCGGTGACACGCAAATGCTTTAAATGGGTCCGGGTGGCCCCGACTTCTGTGTGGCCCACGTATGTGCTGCTGTCCTAGTGAAGGCTTTTCATCAAGCTAAGGCCGTCTTCCATGGGTGCTCCGTGGTTAAGGTTGAGATGTGGTTTTGGTTCATGTTCGACGGGGATTATTGCGCTTGATACTGCCCGACACGCGAAACAGGGGCTGCGTCACGATATCACCGTTGTTGCCTTGTCCTGGACAACGCCCTCGATTAAGGGGAGGGTGGCGGTTTGCACGCATCAAGAGTACGTTTGCCATACGTATGTTTGACTGTGTAGAGACTGCGTGTTAAATCTTGGGAACCTTTGTGATGTGGGGTTTATGGTATATTCAGTGGAGTGTTGTAAGTGTAGCACTACATACGGCAGAGCCAGCGGTGGGGTTTGTTAATCCTTAAAGCAGCTGTCGTTTGTCGCTGGAAATTATGCATTTCGAACAGCGAGCAGTTGTTGGGCGTCGGGGTCATTGTATTTGGTATTGGTACCTCCAATCGTTTGAGATCGTACAGCTCAATTCGCCACGGCGGTTATGACTACTGCAGTATCGCTTTCGAAGCTTTCGTTGTTCTCGAAGGAATCGGGCCTATATATAAATGTTGGTCTAAGTAGCTACGGCCTTGCTTGATATTTCATTGTCGTCTCTTTTGTAATATACGTTTCAGCGGTCCTTCGTTAAAGTGGTATCGACGACACAGTCAACTGTTTTTGCGCTTCTCGGACGTTGAAAATCCAATCATGATAACACACCAATGGCCTCGCTTGGGGTTTTGGTTTGATATTTGTTCCTTGGACTTCCCAATATCTTTTATGTGATCGAGGTGCGAAAGACCTTTTGACGTTTCAGCCGCATCGATCCTGGTTTCGGTAATGAAATAGCCAGTTTTCGGACTGGTGATTTCCAGAAATTGAATGAAGACCTTCACAGGTAAGCTTGGTTCCTCGCACCACAGGCCGGTCCCGATGTTGACCGGTCGCACGTTTGCTGCTTGCTGCAACATCAATCCTGCACCAGTGACGTTCGGTATGTTCTCGGAGAAAAGGGCGCGACTGTGAATCTCGAACCGTTTATCGATGGTAGAGTATTGGCCACTCAACAGGTCGAACTCACGGCTGACGATGTACGATATATATATTTTCGTGAAATCTTCCAAAAACGAACTATGCTTTCTTGAAAATCCCGTTCATGTATAAACACGCATGGCATGATTGGACATCATGATACCGTGTAACCCTGGTGTTCACTTTGCAATGATCCGACCTCGGACATGGCAACCACTCGTTGCCTCCCACACCTGCTTCGCCCTCGAGTTTCTCTGGAAGAAAGCTGTCGAAGAGGGGCTCTCAGGGTGTAAGCGACCTTTGGCCCTTTGGTACGCGCTTCAAGTAACTGGTTGGTATATACCGGTAGGCCCGAAAGACAATGCTGGAGCAAGATAACCTTTTTTTCACTAGATTCCTTTCACGGGGAGGGGGGGGGGGCAGACCACTATCCCTTTCAAAACCTCCATGCTCAATTCCTTAGTATGCTTTTCCCCACATGCTATTTCTAAGCGAATATTAACCAGAGACTTTCTTCAGCGAAATTATGAGTTAATAATCCGAAGAAAACGCGGGGAGACTCTTCCCTTCACCGCTGCCGACGTGCACACCCTGACGCACCAGCAAGCACAAATGACCTGTGGGAACTGCGGAGGGTGCAGCACAGGAGTCACAGCAACGTCTTTCAATCTGCAGGCTTGGCTCGATATCCACTGCCATAAGAGCCAAGACCGTGGTGAAGATCACGCGCGGATTCTACGATGCGGGAAAATCTTCGAGGTCAGGTCGGCTATCAGCGTCGAGGTGGTTGAAGGACTAATCGACGAAGGGTAGTGATTTGTTCCAGAGAAGTTTCGCTTGTTGGCGTCCATGTGTCGGCTAGATATCGTCTTCGTTCTGCTTAGGTTAAGCCTTTCCGTCCCGCACGTTTTGGTGGGTTGAGTCTTGCACACACATAACAACAAAGGCAACTTTGGCAGTGGCATCGACTTGTTTGACTGGCGTTGATGATTGGCGTGCACAAAGTTCGCAACTTCCTTTCCCCGATTGATTGTTACAAGACTTGTGGTCGCATGTTCCCATATGTAAGATCCAGTACAACCACTTACTTTTTACATCGAATACGTGCAAATATCACAACCCCCTTGTCTACGGACTCGTTGGTTTCCGTTGGCGCTAGCTGGTATCGCACGCATCGCATGCAATTGTATCGCGCTGAGTCACACGCCACTTATATATGATATGCGTATTCAGCAGAAGCAGCAGCAGTACTCAAGCCCATTCTCAATCACAGTCGATGTAAACTCGAATGGAAACAAGCGTATCGCGCTAGCTGTATGTATCATGCGAAGCACAAGATCTAGCACAAGATAGCGTTTCATGTCGTCAATGCTTGTAGAAAAGAAAGATAAAAGGTCATTGAGAAAGAAAAAATGCAGCGATACCTATTTTCTCGGCCGGCTTCCTAGCGCGATATGAGACATGGAGTATTGGTCCGGCATTTGTTTGTTGGGCCCCCTTGGAAATTTTTATAACCCTGATACCTACACTGTAGTTACCAGGGGAGTCGCCGACCTATATCCTTAATGAGGACACACAACCCGTAATACGCGCGATTGGAGCAACACACACAGCTTGCGAAGATGAGTTTCGACAAAATATTCGATTTCACAGCTGGGGTGTATTTTCATATAATATATAGGGATGCCTTCATGCTACAACCGTCAGGTTTGTCCCCTTTAAATATTTATAGTTTCCGCGCACATATTCAAATGGCCCGTCCCCCGCCCGCCCCTCCCCTTCCCTCCCCCGATCCACCTTGTTCGAAAACCCTCCACCCTTTCCCCCCCCCCATCCCCAGATCCCTTGCTCCCCCCCTCCCCCCGCTCTATTTTTTTTTCTGCCAGGTTGTTGAAACGCCCCACTTACACACTTGAAATCGGCCAGAGTAATAAACACCTCCACGCATTTGATATAACGTCATTGTCTTTCTGACCATCCATCACGTAGTTATCATTCTTTTTCCCCACCCCCTTCAACCCCCCCCTCCAACGCCCCCTCTTTTTTCACCACCCTCACGATCGCCTAGACCTACAACCACGCGTATAACGAGCTCCTTGTTATACCTTTGATCTCACAGCCGGAGTGTATTTGAATATATATGTGACCTAAACCTCATCAAAAATCTTCCCCCCCCCTTTTCGCTCTCCCTTTCTCGAACGCCCCAACAAAAATCGAAATCCGCCACGTTAATAAACATTTCACGCACGGGATATCCCCTCATTATCTTTCTAGAGCCATCCATGTCACTACTTTACCCCTCCCCCCGGCCCCCACCCCCCGCCCCGAACGCCCCCTCCTTCCCCACCACCCGCACCATCGCCTAGGCCTAGCACCACACGTATAACGAGCCCCAATATCTATGCCACGTAAGGCCCTTCCCTTCGCCCCGCCCCCACCCCCCACCTCTCTGCCCCCTCACCCCATCCCACCCCCACCTCCTCGAACACTCCGCCCTCTACTCGCTGATTGTACGACTTACCCCAGAATAAACTGATGCGTTTTTTCCGAAAAAGTCACATTTACCCACCTGAAAGAATGTATAGTTTCCACGCACAGACTGACTAACATCACCCTGTTGACCCTGATAGCTCCACTGTAGTTGCAAGGGGAGTCGCAGACCAATATCCTTAATGAGCACACACAACCCGTAATACGCGCGATCGGAGTATCACACACAGCTTGCAAAGATGAGTTTCGACAAAATTTTCTATGTCACAGATGGAGTGTATTGTAATTTCTTCTAATAATACGATACGTATAAATATTCTACACTCCATCTGTGAGATTGAATATTTTGTCGAAAATTATCTTTGCATGCTTTGTGTGATACTTCGACTGCGCGTATTACTGTGTGTGTCCTCATCATGTGGGATATAGGTTAGCCACTCCCCTTGGAACTACAATGTATCTTGTACCAGGATCAACAGGGCGATGGTTTTCAAACTGTGCGCGAAAAAACCGTTTCTGAGGGGAACAAAATCTGACAGCCGTAGAAGGAAAGGCATCAGTTTATCATGTATATCCTGCAACTCGTACAACCGGCGAGGGAAGGGGGGATATTGTTTAATGCGTGGGGGGCGGGGGCGGGGGAAGGGCGAAGTAGTAGAGGGAAGGGACGTTTTTTTTTTTCTTCTTTTTGTGCAGCTGCTGTAAACCCCTGGACTGACCAATCTATCGGTTGTGAGAGGAACGCATCAGTTTCTCATGTATATTCTGTAAATCATACAACCGGTGAGGAGAGGGTTGGGGAGTGTTAGATAGGGCGGGGATGGATGGGAGGAACAGGAGGAGATGGGACTTTTTTTTTAATATTTTATAGAATATTTTATCAAGGAGCATGCATGCGTTTGTATACCACTACCAGCATTTGTGCCATATATGGTACCCTGATGCTGGTGCGTCTGGTTTGAAATGAGTAGCTGTCTGGAAAATCCAACCTTGACGATGAACAGCTCGACTCACGCTATGACACCAGGATTGACCACCAGCCGGCCACTATCACGTTATTAATGGATAACCGCCTCTTTAGCGTGGAGACTGCCTCACAACCTCGGAACCAAACGCGATCCATCCGTGGGCCGCATCACCTGTCGCGGCCGCTGGGTTAGGTGGAGAAGCGCTCAGCGGCGTCTTGGAAGTGAGCAAGCATCCGTCTTTTTTTCTTCCAAATCCCCGTCTATCATGTCAGCTCATGAACCTGAGGGTCACATGGTCTCTTTGTTGAAAACCGCTGCGTGCAAACTTCTGCTTTCGAAATTTAGGAGCAGTCCTAACAAAACAAAAACATTAAATACGAGGGACTGCCAGAAGCCGTCCAATAACTCTGAGAACTTTTTTTTTTTGGGGAGGGGCGTAAAGTGGCAGGGTGCCCCTGTCAATAGTAAAAAATAATCTGGAAAATTGTCGTGTCGGAGACTACTACTGTCAAATATTTTTGATACGTGCCTGTCTTTGATATTTGCGCTACTGCTGATGGTGCTCCTTAGTATTATTGCTGTATAGTGTAGCCGGCTGCCGCAGTTGTTTGGTTGCTAAAAAGCAACATACTAACTCCTGAAGGCACCTAGTTGCGTGGGCAGGTACAGTTGGACGCGAGTCCACGAGCCGAAACAATGTTCAATACTTTTCGCGCTAACAATCAAGGGACGTATCGCGTAGTCGAGAGGGGTTGAAGGGGCCCCGATCTGAGCTACTATTTACAGGGAGCACAGTAGTAGTGCGAGAATAGCACAGCACGATCGCCTAGGCCCAGCACCATGCGTATAGCAAGCCCCTACATATATATGATTAATACGCGCGATCGGAGGATCACACACAATGTTGCGAAAACAGTGTCGACCAAATCCTTGATGTCATAATAGCTGGAGTGAATTTTAGTACTATTATAATTAATTAATATACACTCCAGCTGTGAGATCGAATATTTTGTCGAAGCTCATTTTTGCAAGCTGTGTGTGATACTCCGATCGCGCGTATTACGAGTTGTGTGTCCTCATTATTAGGGTGCTGGGTCTAGGCGATTGTACGGGTGGTGGGAAAAGAGGGGGCATTGGACGGGAGGATTGAGGGGGGATGGGGGGAAAGAATGAAAACTACGTCTTGAATGTTCAGAAAGATAAAGACGTGATATCAACTGCGTAGAGGCGTTTTTTACTGTGGCCGGTTTCAATTGTAAGTGGGGCGTTTCAACAAACTAGCCGAAAAAAAACAAAAAAAAAAGGGGGGGGGGGGGGGCATTTCAGTATGTGCGCGGAAACTATAAATCCTTAAAGAAGGGGACAAACATGACGGTTGTAGAAAGACGACATCCCTTGATATCGTCTGTCTGGTAATGTTTACTACTCTAGAAGGTTTGATGTTGGATGCAGTATGCAACCCAGTGTTTAGATGTAGTAAGTAACCTGTTATATATTCACAATTTATTATTTCACATGGATCCAAGGCAAAATATATTTGTAGTTACCATTATTTTCTAACGTCGCAAAATATATGAAAGACTTAGAGTCGCGCCCTTTTCTCCGAGAACAGACAGGGCGTCACTGGAGCAGGAATCGATGTTGCAGCAAGCAGCAAACGTGCGACGGATCAACATCGGGACCGGCCTGTGGTGGGAGGAGCCAAGCTTACCTGTGAGGGTCTTCATTCAATTCCTGGGAATCACAAGTCCGGAAACTGGCTATTCCAGTAGTCTATGGAAACAAGATCAATGCGGCAAAAATGCCATTAGGTCTCGCGCACCTAGACCACACAAAAACCAATGGCAACTCCAAGGAACGAGGACCACACCAAAACTCAAAGCGAGACCCCTGGTGTGTGATCATGAATGGATTTTCAACGTCCGTGAAGCGCCACAAAAGTTGACTGTGTCGTCGATGCCACATGAATGCAAGACCGCTGAAACATATACGGAGTATTACACAAGATACGCCAATAATATGACAAGCAAGGCCTTAGCTACATAGACCAGTATTCATGTATAGGCCCAATTCCTTCGAGAACAACGAACGCTTCGAAGGCGGTACTACAGTAGTCATAACCGTCGTGGCGAGTTGATCTGTACGATATCAAACGACTGGAGATACCAATACGAAAGACAATGACCCTGACGCCCAAGAATCTTCTCGATGTAATAAAAGCATGAATTCCAGCGACAAACATGAGCTGTTTTGAGGATTACGTTCAAGGAAATCAAACCGCTGGCTCTGCCGTACGTAGTGCTGCACTTACATCACTCCACTGATACATATCATAAACCCCACAACACAAAGGTTCCCAAGATGAAACACGCAGTCTCTACAGAGTCAAACATACGTATGGTTAACGTTCTCCTGAAAAAGGAACGGGTCTTTCGGACAAGTAATCCGGTGTGTATACAAGTTCAAACGAACGCAACAAACGATGTATACGAGCACTCTCCCTGATGCTAGGTAGCTATGCGTGCAAACCGCCACCCTTCCCTTAATCGAGGGCGTTGTCCAGGACAAGGCAACAACGGTGATATCGTGACGCAGCCCCTGTTTCGCGTATCGGGCAGTATCAAGCGCAACTATCTTCGTCGAGCATCAACCAAAACAACATCTCAAGGTTAACAGCGGAAAACCCATGCGAGAGACCCTTGGCTTGATGAAAGGCCTTCGTTAGGACAGCAGCACATACTTCGGCCACATAGAAGTCGGGGCCACCCCGACCCATTCAAAATACTTGGGTGTCACCGCGGTCGAAGCGCCCGAACAACACTGTGCCATTCTTGACCGGGTGACACCACAGTTGCCCGACGGAGCTGACGCCAGTGGTTTGACGCACACTATACCCTAGAACAAAAAATGGACAACATACCGGCATTATTATACTGGCATATATATATAAATATATGTATATATATATCGGCAGGCGGGGCCAGTCACACCCAACGGAGTACATTGCACCAAAGCATTAAGAAACCCAAAACTGTCTAAATGATGCTATTTTCAGAGCACTTAGAACCTGCGGACACATCTTTACCTAATGGTACGCCCACAAAGTACAAGGTGTAGACTGCAGCTCCGTGACGTAAGGCGCCTGGCATACCGCTCACGCTCAGAGCGATCGCTCTAAAAATAATAATAACAAGATATTTTACAAACCCACATAGAACATGTTTCCAATGCTCCACTCGTCCCCGGCCCTGCTACGTGTAAGTCTTTTTTAGAAGACTACCGGTGCCTTGGGAGCTCAATGCCAATATTGCGTTCGAAGGGCCTCCACAAGCAGAAAATATAGCTTCTTGCCAAACGACTGCGTCCTCAAGGTTGCCTCTAGTGTAATGTTTGCAGGAGCACTGTACCACGACGGTCGACGATGAGCTGCAAATAATCGCTCATAGCTCTTTCGCTGTTTTTAGTCCGTGCAAGTGCGGTTGTGTACTCGTCGGGGTGTATACAGACAACAGCCAGACATGACACGTAAACAGAAAACCACTACACCAGTGATGCATGGCGATTTATCGCCGTCTGCTGATGGCACAATATGTGGCGAGAACTCGTGCACATTTGGCAGATGTCGCCTATGCAGTCAATCTAAGACAGTGCTTCAAACCATCCTCATGATACAACGAACGCTGGTGCCCCGTTTGGTTAGCACTGGTCAGCCCCCGTGAACGCTTCTCCGCTACACCTCTTGTTGTTCACGAAGAAAGACCCGTCCGTTTCGAGCCTGATCGTCTCGCCTTTCATTAGACGGAACTCGTAGGCCTCGTTCTCTGGGAAAGCCACAGCCTCCTGAAAACGAAAGTTAATTGAAACCGGCAATGGGAGGGTCAGCATACACGTACCTTACCGATGTAGGGTCAGTCATTTCTGCTTTCTACCTGTTATAGGTATGTAATCATTGCTGTAGTCAGCCCTCCTCAACTGAAAGTCCGTTTGTGTGGTGGCTTCATATTTCCGGGAAAAAAGTGGAAACACGGTCCAAACGGGGAATGCCGTCCGCACGGGTTCGAAAAACACCGCTTGGTTATTATTGATTGCGTAACTTCACCTGCTGCAAAATCCGCACAGCGACCGTCTCCCCGAGGGTCAACCCTTCCTGGCCGTCGATCCTCCAGTGAACGCCGCACATTTGCCTGGAAATCGTAGTATAGCAAATCACGGGCAAGGACGACGGTTATGTCGACGCAAGACCCTCTTAACAAACTGTGTGTGGCCGCATCTGGAGATGCAAGACGTGACCAAGTCGTAGGTATACAGCCGCATAAGATCCCTTCTTCAAAACAGTGCCCATGCATACTTTGTCCGTGCTTGCTGTACCTGCCGAATGCGACGTTGACAGCCATTTTGTTGATTTCTCCCTCGTACGTCAAGCAGTCTTTGCCGGTGTAGGGCAGGAGGTTCAGCCCTTCGTCGTCAGGAAACACGGGGTCCTCGATGCACGAAGCACCCCTCTCCAGTCCAACAAGGGCCTGTGGCGTATGGTGGTAATTCGAAGCTGTCGTTAGGGAAATGCCAACCAACTACTGTAATTGATCAAATCGTACACGTCGTTATGGTTTCGGTTCACGGTACTAAGTTGGTCCCTCTGGTATTCTGCACGTGCACGATGTTAAGAACTGACTAAACTGTCGTGTAGCCGCAATCATGCAATGCGTACACTCTAGCAAGTGAACGCCGGAAAGTGACATACAATTGTAGTACATTTGGAGAGATTGAAGTGCATCCCAGAACTACGTTCGCTGGTAACACAAAGCTTCTGGACAACGTCCGCCTTGGTTAGCAGATGACGACCGAATTACAACGTGACGATACAGCGTGTTAGAAATATAAAGGGGTCGAGTACACACCATATTTGTGAACACGGCTATCGCAAGGCACTCGGCCCCAAGCCTTGCCTAGAAAGCACACGAGAGGATTAGTGTGGATCATTTGAGTTAAAACCGACCTCTTTTTAAAGCAATCGTACTTGTTACGTTGGCATTTTGAGCAAGGCCTTGAGGCGGAGGTCCTTCAATCTATTCGTGAATATATCCTATGGTGTAAATGTGGCAAGGTTCGACCACGTCCTGACCCCACTCTGACATGGCCGCCGTGGTAGTAAATACCAGCGACCGTAGTGGGTGTTATTCATCTTCATCTCACCTTGAGTACCGTTGCAAAGGCGCCGTTCTGAACAGCGTGGCCAGATGGGTACGATGGGTGAGTTGGCGATCCCTCGTTGACAGCCTGCGAAACCAAAAAACACATAACAGCACAGTAAGAACAGGTGTGCACAGGTCCTAATCCGGCCAATGTTCCTACTCAGTTGATATATGAACGCATCTTTTAAACGCGTATGCTACTAAACGGCACACTCCACCGCCCCGCAAAGGCCAGAATCTGGGGGGAGACAGCGAGCGTTTCCGTGGCTCACGGATGTAGTGGGCGTTATTTATGTTGCTGAAATGTTGTCAAATTGTAAGCTGTCAAGCACGGTTCAACATTTCCTCATGTAGCTGATCTTGCAGAAAATAAATGCGGACGTGTTCGCACACCCATATAAACATGGGTTCGATTTTGAGAGGGTTCGAGAGGGTGTCCAAGCGCTTGAGACTACCGTTGAGATTACCCGGGGATTAGTCAACAGTTGAGATTGAGGCCACGACGCCACCTCCCAAAATCAGCAATTGCCGTAAACGGCGTTTCATGGCTGTTAAACACGAGGAACGATCCTATGGATGAAAAATATCCACGTATATCTATTTGTTACAAAGGAATACCGAACGACGACACCTGGGCGGCACGGGGAACCGTATTCAAGACGATGTGGCCGGGAGCTGGGTTCAAAACGGGCGAATTTAGTAAATACAAATCGGGGGGGCGACCGTACAACAACTTGTGAGCGGATGAATGGTGGAGACACCCGCCACCTTCAACGCGTTCTTCCCCGCATTGGTGTTGTGGTGATCAAGATCACCACAGACACACCAACTCGGGCATCTTCAACCGAGACAAGCGCGGGCGCAATTACATATGGCTGTGTGGTGCATACTGCAGGGCCGCGTGAGTGGTCATGTGCATCTCGACACGCCCGGCACCTACTGCACGTACCACTCAATAGCAGAGTGATATTGCAACTCACCATCGGTAGGAGGTAGGTGCGCCCGCGTCTCCCCCTCTTTCCGTTGATCTCTACATTCCGCTTCCGCACCCTCCTGAGCAACTCCCTGTTGTTGAGGAGCGACTTGTCGAATTCCACGTCAAGATCGCCGTAGATGACATTGTGGAGGGTTCCAGCGACGGCCTGCCACGCCAAACGTTCCACAAAACGCGGCAGAGCGCGAGGGAGTGGGATGACATTTAGCGGGAATAGCAATCGGTTAACCGACAATGTATTGCCTGGGTCCGCTTATACTACACCCAGGGAGATCGTCAACAAATGAGTTCTCGTTGGAAAGGGCTAGACAGATCAAGGACAGACGCGAAAATCTGAATCAGTTCCTGCAATCAAAGCCAAGTTTGTTTCGATATATACACACGTTGCGGGGAGAGGGGGGGGGGGGGTCCGTCTTCCATGCCGTTCGATATATTTCGTTAGTCCGCTTCGGTTTGTTGGTGAAATCTCACCTCCGGGCGAGCAAACAGGTGCACGTTCCACTTCTGGTACCACGAGGATCGCATGGCCAGCTCGGCGTTCCCGATGATCCTCATAACGTGAGACACGCCGTAGTTGACGAACCCAACCTGGCGGCCGCTCTCGTCGTAAGGACCGTTGAAGCCAGGGCGGCTGATTGCTCCTTCTTCGATAAGAATCAGTGCGGCTCGGTACGCCTCCCTGCCAATCGAGAATTTTGATCACATGGTCACGTATTCATCGCGGTCGAACGGAGCAGGGCATCGCTGTTGATCGCTGCCCCCAACGAATCAGAACATCGCTGGAACGTTCGGTCTCTTAGTGTCAAGCACAACGGATTGCGGGTATTCGTGGAGTCTCAGTCACCTACAGGCGAACAATGATGATGCCTGGGAAACGTTGTGTATCGGTATGCTAAAGAGTTTTGTTCGGGTCCTTCTCGCCAAGGAGGGGTAATGGTGACTGCCGAGACCTCTCAAACGAAGACACACACCCTTGGTTGAGAGATTATGGCGAAGCAGGAGTACAAAATACAGTCCGAAACCACAAGAGTACTCACGTGTTGATGGTGTCGGTCACTACCAGCCTTGACAGATCGCGGGAATTGCGGATGTACCGCTTAACAGAGTCTTCCTCCTCCGGCGAGTCCGGCTTGCCACCGTTCTGTTAAGATTGTGGGGGAAGTGAGGAAGCGACTCTGGTTAAGGTAAGAGCACGAATCGGCGAGATCAGAGCGGGCACAGTCTCATGGCCGTCGGGAAGTCCACCAGACAAATGGCACACTGCTTCCTATGCCAATCGTCACTATGGTGCTAAACTCAATATTCTCACATCGATCTATCTTCTCATTTTGTCGGGGTTAAACGACACGCTTGCGGTTCTGATAGATGTCAAGCTGCGGCAGGATTCCGGCGTACGATATGTGATGCATTGTACACACCAAACCCCAGGTGGCACTAGTGCTCGTTGACTTGTTGAGGCCTAAAAACAACACGACTGTGTATCGATGAATCCCTGCCCAACGGCGGATTTCAGGCGTTCCAAAGGATGCAGAGGAATAACACAGGGACGAATCACGCTTTTGTGTTGATTGGTTTAAACTCGTACGGCTCCGCCCTAACAACGACCGATCGAGTTGCGTGAATGCCCATAACGGACCCAATCAACCGTCAAAAACATTTTTTTCGTTCGAATGTTGCTATCGGATGAGCCTTTTGTCTGATACATTGAGAGAGCTACATTTTCTCGTCCATCCCCCCCCCATCCATTCCGGGTGCAGCTCCCGCGCCGAGAATCGTAACCGGTGCACACGCAGCTCATTTCCAGTCATTATATACTTTATGTGCGTCCGCAAACCTGTATGCGAAGCCATTCGTCGTAGTCGACCATGTAGTCCACTCCGGACGCAAAAGTCGTTTGCTGCGGCGTTACCGTGATTGAGTCAATAGTGAAGTCCTTCACCAGCAGCTGTTTGAGCGCAAAACCATGGGCAACAGGTAAATGATCGAGGGGAAATGTTACTCAGCGTGGTACCTTGGTAAGCCTGGAATCCATATACATGCCGGAAGAAGATGCTCACGCAGTAGCTCAATCTTGACCAACATCACGCGTTGTCAGGCATGGCTAAATACCATTATAAAATGAGCACCGGCGCCGATGTCCGCACGTTAGCGATAGTTGTCTGCCGCGGGGTCTTCCTTTTCGATTCTCCGATCAAACTCGTTAAGTGAGCGAGGTACGAACCGTCGCGCGAAACCACGACGTTAACCTCAACCAACGAAGCAATAGAGTACTGAATGAAACAAATCAGGCGTGGGGTAAGATCCGAAGAATGAACCACAACATGAACAGGCTGCTACACCGTACCTGGGAAATGAAGGGTCCTGTCTCGACACCGACCGCAGAAGACCGGAACAGCTGCGACTGCGGATCCGCTTTGCCATTGCTTCCGACGGCCACCCCGTTCATGTTGGCAAACCCGGCATCGTGGCCAAGTTATCTGTCAAAACCAGTAATAGGTTCAAACGGTTATACCCCAAATAAAGTAACCGTCGTTGGTCAGCATGTTACAAACACGATTGTATGTCAAAATAGCAATATCTGGTAGTCGGTTTATGTTAGTCTCGTCAAACGATTCGCAGAACACATGTCCACAATAGCCGACCTTGGGTGCCATACACCGCAGAGTAGCATCAACTACCGCCTGAGTTGACATTTCACTCGTAATGACACGTGCGAACATATTGAACGTGAACCTTCTTAGTACAGAATTTATGGTTGCGAGCACACAATGCTCGATTAGTATACAATCGTGTGATCTGGCCGATAGTGTATCCTGATTCCCAAGAGCGTCGCAAGGCGATGTCACTCCGCAGGCAATCTCTATGGTGGTGGAAAATCCAGTGGGTAGGCAAATAGAACTTGTCGAGATGTCTTGCTCGGCTTCTCACAAGTACCACACACGCATCGTCTTGCTCCCCTCGAGTGCCAAGGGGTAGGTGTCCCGGATAGAAGGAAAAGCGAGGAGTTAGACGGGGACCGATCTCCGGCATTTTAGTATCCCGAAACAACAACGTAAGAAACATTTCGTTGGAACTCCTATCTCTCACTCTCACATATGTGTCGAGTAAGAAAACATAATCAACAGGTTGCTTTTGTACTTTACGGCTTCGAAACTGGAACTCCGCATTGCTGACGAAAGAACTAATGTTTAACGGTGTAGCGAATTGTCGTCTCGTGCTTCATTCCATTTTGGCTTTTTTCATGGGAAATATGGTGTAGCGGTACCTGCTGCGGCCACGGTTGCCTCGTCTTCGCCGTACTTGGAGAACGGCACGTCCCTTGTCAAGGCCATCCAGTACAGCTCCGCCATTTGAGCGGCCTGATGCGGAGTCGAAAACATACGTTCGATCCAGGGTACGCTCAGAAGGTATCTAACGACCAATGTTTTGACAAGGATGAACCTAAACATTCCGCGGCTCCACACGGAAGAAGCTCTATACCCCACGCGACAACTCTTTTCGAAACAAACATGTACCATTGTTTCCGCGTTCATCCATCAACACCGCGGACCGTCCCATCGTCTATGTTCACCTAAAACACTGTTATAACCCACAAATTCAAGTGGAACCCAGACAATGTGGGGAGCAGGTCCTCGGTTGATCAGGCCCATCAGCGAAATGCCAAAGACCGCTACCTCAATCCTAGTCTTCGTCGAAGCACACCGTTTGTTAGACACATTCGGGCAACAAGGCCAACAGACAACCAGACAATGTCTATGTCTCTTGAAAAATAAACGATACACACGCGACGGACGACGTCGGTTCAATCCACCTCATTGGATGGGAGTGGCAGAGTCTAACCAGAATACTCGTATGAAGATAACAGCTACGGCGCCGAACTAATCCGACCTTGCCCACAACTCACCAGGTCCTCGGAGTTGATGGCTGAAGCACTAGGCATTGCCAAGGCAGAGCTGTTGTGAATTCCGGCCGTTCGCGGAAAGCCAGGACCGAAGGACGAGAAGAAGAGATGGAAAAAGAGGACAAATTTCCGTACCATATTGGTCGCCAACGATGCATATTGTCAGTGTCGTTGTACAGAGGAAGATTTCCGCGATGCGGCAAGCGAAGTCGCCCGCGTCGTAGAGTTCGTCAAACCGCCGGATGGAATGGACCAGACGAGGACAGGCACGATGCGAGCGAGACAGCAACGGATTGAGAAGAAGAGTTACCGACAGGGAAGGATGGAAGGGGCAAAATGACGAGTTAACTGCAAACGATAGACAGAGGAGGCCCGGCGTTGGGTACGAGTAGTACAGCAGGTCAGTGGGGGTAAATACCGGGTCAGGAAGGCAAACATCCTGGCCTTTGCAAGGTGCGTCGTGTGTCTTGAAGAGGCTCCACCTTTGAAGTCCACACACCGTGAAAGGCAACATGGTTGCACTTTGAGGCGGACCGCAACGTGCGCCGTCATTGTGCCAGCTCAATATCGATCTTAACTTCATTTTTTTACCGGGGTGGCACACGACCTCGTTAGGCGCCAATGATGGCTGGGGTCACAACTTATTTTGCTGTTGACTTTAGCAGTGAGATATACGAAGACCAACCAGTTTTCATTACACTCAGGAGAAACAGGTCTCTAGTGTGTATCTTCTGTATACATCAGCTACACAAGTAGGGTGTTCCTGCATTCACTTCGTCAATGGATTATCGAGATGTCTAAATCGTACAAGGAGGATGCATGGTGCCGACCACAATATTACCTGGCGGGTCCTGCCATATTGACCGCGAGGCCTCCAAGAGGGTTTACGAGGAAGCCGTCCTCGTCTCCGGCCGGCACCTTCTCGCACGTGTCGAAGTCGCCTTCGGAAACACACTCGATCAGGGCGTCGAAGGCATCGCTGTCCACCTGGAGCGTGGCAGGTGTAGGAACGACATCATCAAGAAATACGACACACGGCGCGGAGAAACGGTTCAGCAATTGGCGCTAGCTCGACAATCATATTCGCGAAGAATACAATATGTACATTTGTAGATTACATGCATGGTATGGTATTGCCCCTATGTGTAGTGGTCGCTCGCGTAGATATGGGCGCAAAGGCAGTCATAGACCTTCGGGTGCAACCGTAAACCCCCTACCATCGTTCGCTCCACCATGCACGTTACTTTTAGGTACTGCTAGTACTTGAAGAGCACCTACAGCAGATAGGATATACCTGCCCGGCATTTTCAATCCCCAAGCCTCGCAGGGTTACTGTCTCCATTTTCACGACCTACATAATTACCCCACAGGGGGTTTTACCTGTCCAGGTTGTCGTGGGGCAGTGACTTGTGGAACGTGGCGCCGGAGGAGCGGTCTCCGTTGTTGACGTGTACCGTACGCTCTGACGCCGTGAGCTCGGTCTCGGCCCAATCGGTCCGCTGGGTCAACACGTTGGCAGCTCTCTCGGCAGGCTGTTCGACACACGTAAACGGATAGGATAATAGCGGGAACACCAAACTTCAATTTCGAACAAAACACGACCATAGTCGGGCAAGCCTTCAGCCGTCTCTATGTCCTAAAGAAAGGCTGTGGCGCGCGATGCCTGTTGATTTAACGTAGAGGTACAAAACCGTGGCATGCCGGGTAGTTGTTTCGGTTTGTCTCACATTGATCACTGCCTACCATGTATAATTGGAAAAAGTGTTGATGATGCTTTATCCAGGAAGTATTAAGGAGTAAGTCGACATCCAGGTTTCGCAGTATCATGAACAAGTTGTACCGAGGAGCGAACATGTGCCTTATGTTGCCGCAGTTTATTCCCTACTGCGGTAACCGCTGCAGACGCTATTCCAGCCGAAATCAAATGCTACCATCGCGTTGACGGTACAATACACATTAATAGAGTGTCGGTACTCACCGTTCCATTAACGTCGAGGGCATCATCTGTCACAGGTTTGGGACGAGGGTGCCTTCGAAGACGGCGCGAGCCATTGCTGTCCAACGTGTTTGTGGAGGGTGATTCGGCCGCATCCACGCCTCCAGTTGGGCCGTTATCATTCCCGTCGTGTCGTAGGGGTTCCCCGTTGGAACCGGGAAACAGCCCCAGAGCGATTACGGCTATAGCACCGGCAGATCCCGCAAGCACCTTCATCGTGCTTGTTGATTTCTTCCTTAAGAAGTACCGTTGTCTGCTACTATTACCTGAGCGGAAGACAGGGAACACCGGTGACGTTAAGAGAAAATATTTGACTTTTGCGTGGGGAGAGCTTGTCTCATTTAACTGTGTACACGTGAAACAGTTTTGATCTGCACTCTTGTCAATCTATCCCCACGCTCTAGCTCGTTTGCCGTACCAGATATGCTTCGAAGTATGGGTTCGAACAGCCGAGATATGTGAAGTGTAACAGTTTTATAACCCAGCCCCCTTGCCCAAGTACATCGCGGCACGCCGCGGAAATGACAATTCGATACGGCGTGGGTTACGCAGTTGATATATATCACGCCTACGGTATGCGGTGCTCATAGCGGCAAGCGTAGCGGTGCGTAGGATATTATACTAGAAAAAAACTCATGTCCATCGTTGTAAGAAATATGCACTCGATCTCGACTAAGCCTTATCTCATGGGACAATGAAACAGTAAGCCGCAACTTTCCCTTGACCTTTTCAGTTCGCTGACGTAAATCTCGACTGGTGGCAGCCAAGAAGATCGAAAGCTATTCGTTCCCTGAACTGTCGGCATAATTTCCCATTCCAATGGTTTCGCGTTTGGTATCATATGACATTTGGCCGGTGGCTCTATATCCAACGGAGCTACTTGCATTCCCTGCGCCTCCGAATCTGAGACGTGGTATACCCGCATGCACCCTTCGGGTATCTGTACCAGATAATAACTCTTGCTTACTGAAACGCTTCAATACTAGGTCCACTCAGATCCACTCACCTAATTCGATATGTAGAAGGCAGGAAGTTATTGCGCCCAGAATGTTGACGTGCTCCTTTCGAGTGACGGCAGGCAATTGCTTGCTCTGGATGCAACTGGACGGTGGTGACTGTGGAATGACATCGGTGGGCTCGGAACCACGGCGATATCTACCCGTCAAGGTTGAGGGCTATCTGCCACAACCATGTAGAAGTTTACAAGATATAGTCTTGCAAGCTTCCGGGCATATAGAGGCATGAAAGCGCTCTGGGGCCTCATCCGTTTTGTGGTTTGGGGTTTGATCTCAAAGGAAACGGAGAAAAACTATGCATCACTGCGACGATGTCCGCATGTCGTCCTGTTCATGATACGTCCGAACGCCTTAACCTCTTGCAATCTGAATCCACATGTTCTCGGGAACTGAATGCTGGGAAATTGCGTGCGATAAAGATTGCAGTTGGACCGAAATGAACTGGTTGACTCGCTCAGGTTTGTATATTTGTGTGCTACGTATGGACTGCTATACAGTTCGTGCGTATATCGTGGCCTGTGGTTCCAGGCCGAAGCGAACACTATACGTTCGCGACTTCCGACGCAAGGATAGCTCGATGGCTCCCGTGTCAATTCTCAGGGATGCCGTGGACGGAAACAATTCAACACTGCGCATTGGTTGGTTTTTGGTGGGGGTAGCAAACATCAGACAGGTGGTTGGTTCCTGTATCTTGCAGATCTCGCCATAAGTACGCGCTCAGATGGTACAATTGTGGCGTGTATAGATACTATGTTACAACTAATCTCGACTAGTAGTCCTAATAGTACAAGTATGCCTCTCCGGCCAGTGCACGTGTTGGCTCGGTGGGATACATACTTGGACACCACAGAGTAGATCGAGGCCTGCTACAAGTGCCAGGCCAGAGCCAAAAGGACTTTTGCTAGGAAAAGTTGTAGAATATTAGCGGGACGGTCTCTCGTTCTACTGAAAAATATATTTAGCGGAAAAGGAACAATACGCTTCACACATTGAAGGAAGAGGGTACTGAAGTGTAGCTACACGTTCACGGCCTGATTTACGTGGGAATCGTTTACATCGGATTTGTAACACCTGACTATCTCGTAGTGTATAGAGCATACCATACCAACTGCTACAGCAGTGTTGAGACATCATCGTGAGGTTCATTTTCTCTTCTAGTATTTTAATGCAAAGGTAAATGGTTTGTTACGGTATAGACTATAGATAGGTCAGTTCGATATAGAGCCTATACCAGGTAACTCATCATGCGTATTGCAATCGTCTACTGTGTTTTTTCCCTCCAGCTACCGTCTATCTCGTGGCTGAGATTCGGAGTCATATTCCAGGCCCTTCGCCCGCCCTCCACAGACGGTAAGGTGGACGGCATCACCACCTGTAGCTTTGCGTTTTCTTTCTTCGTATCGTTCGGTCGGAACAGGTGCTCGAAATGTGCACGCTTCTACTATGCCTACAAGGGGTAAGTAATATTTCATCGTTTTCTACATCATCCACAAATTGCTTTAATGGAGCTTAAACTTGTTTCTGTAGACTATATCTTCGTGTTGGGTTCGACTTTGTCCGTTCGTGCCCCCCCATGACTCCACGTAGCCCTATCACCCCGGCAGTTGCTCCAGAAGAGATTAAAATTTGCTGTAGAAACATGTATCATACGCTCGATGCTTCTCATCGAAGTATCTATATAGACCATTTCATTACCAACCGGATCGTAAATTTTTGATATTTTTCTGCATTCATCATTGAATTGCTGCTAATTGCTATACTCTGTGAACCCGTATCAGTATAGTACGGCGGAGATAGCCACCCGCGACGATATAATTGGGGGTGGACCCGTTCTCCAGCCCGGGCACCGTGGACGCCGAGTAGGTGGGATGCATACTCAACTGCTGTTGAAACCATTATGTATACCATAAGGTGCACGCAAATATCTCTTTTTCGTTGTTCGTTCTCTGTGAGAAGGTTTTCGTTTGTCGGAAAGTACGGGCTCGAGACAAAACGTCAAGTTCGGTAATTGAAACCCATGTTCTTCGCGTAGTAATTGGGTCTTGTGGTATAGACTAAATATTTTGCCTATTTAATCTAATATTATCTTCGCAACGCCTTCCCTTCCTCTTTGTCCCTCGCCTGTACGGTGCCTGCGTTCATTGTCATCGCCGGATTTATGCATGTGAGTTACACACACTCCTTCGAGTACTGGTATGTAATGATTTGTGGCGTCCCAGGTAACCTACAGCACTTACCTGCATGAAGTACTATTAAACCATAACAGTAGTTTCGTTGTCGTGCGTGAGGACGTACCGCCGACTACATGATAAACACCCTGTGAGCTCGTGGTGGAACGTGCGACTTCAACAACTTGAACCTGGTCAGTAGTTATATTGAAAATATCATTTCATGATGTCGACCCCTCGAAGACGTCACGATGTTTCCAACACTTCGAGTTGGTTGGTTTGGCCACACTGCTGTATAACCATTCCCCCTACTGATATAAATATTTTCTGCTAAACGATTCAAAACTTTCGATGGTTCCTTGCGCTCAAAACAACGCAAAACAAACGTATAAAGTATAGGTTCGACTCTCCTTTGCGTTCGGCAAAGGAAGGAAGCATTTGCGAACGAGAAACGAGAGGAACAGCCCGTTTTCTGCTACTATTCCACTTCTTCTTGTTTTTCTTCATCCTATTATAATATCAAAAATCGAAATACACTCCAGCTGTGATATCGAAAATTTTGTCTAAATTCATCTTATTTGCAAGCTATGTGTGATTCTCCGATCGCGCGTATTACCGGTGTTGTGTCCTTGTTAAGGATATATGTCGGCGACTCCCCTTGCAACTACAGTGTAGCTATCACGGTCAACAGGGTGATGTTAGGCAGTCTGTGTGCGGAAACTCTCAAACACGTTTCTGAGGGGGACAAAATCTGACAGATGGTGAAGGAAATGCATCAGTTGATCAAGTATATCCTGTAAGTCGAATATCCGGTGAGGTGGGGGCGGAGTTGTTAAGGACGTGGGGGCCTGATTTATATCAAAAGGGGAGCGGGAGGGGGGGAGCGGGGGGGGGGGGGATGGGTGGGGCAGCTCAATTTGCGCGTGGAACTATGAATCCTTCTTGTGGGGGAGGGGGGGGGGATGTGGCAGGGGGGGCGGGGGGGGGGGGGGGGGGGGGGGGGGTGGAAGGTTTTAGGTCGCATAGACGTAGGGGTTTGATATACGCGTGGTGCTAGGTCTAGGCGACAGTGCGGGTAGTGGGGAAGCTGGGGGCGTTGGGGGCGGGGGTGGGTGGGAATTGCACCAGCGGCATGGACAGCTCTTAAACGATAATGAGGCGACATCCAGATCGTGGAAATGTTTATTACTCTTGCGGATTTTGATATTAGGTGGGCCGTTCAAGCAAGTGAGAGCGAGGAAAAACTAGATACAAAGAAGGGGAGGGGGGGGGGGGGGGGTTCAAGAGGTTTAGGTCACATATAATAGGACGATGCGCATTGCTCCCTCTAGTGCTCAAGGGCGGCGACAGTGCATGACTACATCACCTCGCATGTTGTCTTTGTCAATACGTATATATTTCTATAATTGGCGATGTCAGAAAATAATGGCAACTACATGATGGCGGTGACAGTGCGTGACCACATCGCCTCGCATGCTGTATTTGTCAATACGTATCACATTCTTATAATAACCGAAGTCAGGAAATAATTGTAACTACAAATATTCTAGCTTTCGTTCCATGTACACTAACAAATTGTGAAGATATCACACGAAATATACTACACCTAAACAATGGGTTCCATACTGCATCTAACATCAAACCTTCTAGAATAGTAAACATTAGCGGGCAGATGATATAAAGGGATGTCTTCTTTCTACAACCGTCATGTTTTCTCCTTCAAGGGTTTATAGTTTACGCGCACATATTGAAATGTCCCCTCCCCCCCCCCCTCCCCCCCCCCCTCCCCCCCACTCCCTTGATCCCTCTTGTTCAAAACACCCCCATCGCTTTATCCCCCCCCCCTCCCCCGATCCCTTCCCCCCCCCCCCCCTCTTTTTCTTTTTTTTTCCCGCGTAGTTTGTTCAAACGCCGCACTTACAAACGAAATCAGCCACAGTAATAAACACCTCTACGCAGCTGATATCACGTCATTATCTTTCTGACCGTCCATGACGTTGTTTTCATTATTTCCCCCCACCCCCCTCAACCCCCCCCTCCAACGACCCCTCTTTTTCCACCATCCGCACGATCGCATGGACCTAGCACCACGCGCATAACAAGCCCCTACATATCTTTGATCTCACAGCCGGAGTGTATTTGAATATTATATGTGAGCTAAACCTCCTAAAAACTCCTTCTCCCCCCCCCCTTCATGCTCTTCCTTGCTCAAACGCCCCACCTAATATCAAAATCCGCCAGATCAACAAACACTCCACGCACTGGACATCACCTCACTATCTTTCTAGAGCCATCTATGCCGATGCCCCCCCCCCCCCCTACCGCCCCCCACCCCTCCCCCCTCTCCCGAACGCCCCGTCATTCCCCACCACCCGCACCATCGCCTACACCTAGTACCACACGTATAACAAACCCCTACATCTATTCCACGTAAAGCCCTTCCCTCCCCCCCCCCCCCCCTCCCCGCACGCACCCCCTACCTCCACAACCCCCAGCCCCATCCCACCCCTCCCCGCTCGAATACTCCGCCCTCTACTAGCTGATTGTACGACTCACAGGATATAAATGATAAACTGATGCGTTCTTTCCAAACCCGTCACATTCATCCCCTTCAAAGAATGTATGGTTTCCACGCACAAATTGAACTGTCTCACCCGCCCCATCCCCCCCCCCTTCCCGCCCCCTCCAACACCGCTCCCCTTTGGATCGAAACCAGGCCCCCACGTCCTTAAAAACTCCGCCCTCCCCTCTAAATGGTTATTTAACTTACAGGGTTGACTTGATCAGCGGATGAGTTTCCTTCCACAGCTGTCAGATTTTGTCCTCCTCAGAAATGGGTTTGGTAGTTTCAGCGCACAGACTGACCAACATCACCCTGTTGACCCTGATAGCTTCATTGTAGTTGCAAAGGGAGTCGCCGACCTATATCCCAATTGAGGACACACAACCCATAATACGCGCGATTGGAATATCACGCACAGCTTGCAAAGATGAGTTTCGACAAAATATTTGATCTGACAGCTGGAGTGTATCTTCATTTTGATACAAATACTAATTTTCATTTTTATACTAATACTAAAATACACTCCAGCTATGAGATCAAGGATTCGGTCGAAACTGATTTTCAAATCATTGTGTGTGATCATCCGATCGCGCGTATTAATCATTTATGAAGGGGCTTGCTATACGCATGGTACTGGGTCTATTAATAGGCGATCGTGCTGTACTATCCTCGCACTACTACTATGCTCTCTCAAAGTAGTAACTCAGATCGGAGGGCCCCTCTTCCCCCTTTCGACTACACGATACGTGCCTTAATTGTTATCGCGAGATGTATTCAACATTTTCTTCCCTCGTCGACTCGCGTGGAATTGTACCTGCCCACGCATCTAGGTGCTCTCAGTAGTTGGTGTTCTTTTTGTTTTAGCAACTGAAAAATTTATGATCTCATCACGGTTGGAATCGAACCCAACGACCAACCCTATTTATAGTAGTATCCGAGGCTAACTACCACTTTTAGACTACTGGGGCAACTAGCTACACTATACAACAGTAGTACTAATGAGCACCATCAGCAGCAGCACAGATATCAAAGACAGGCATGTATACATTATATTATACAGTAGTCTCCCACACGACAAACTTCCAATTTATACTATTTTACTATTGACGGGGCACCCTGCCACTTTACGCCCGAAAAGTATATAAATAGTTTTCAGAATTCATTGAACGGCTTCTGGCAGTCCCTCTTATTTAATTTTTTTGTTTTTGTTAGGACTGCTCCCAAATTTCGAAAGCAGCCGTTTGCACGCAGCGGTTTTCAACAGAGAGGCCATGTGACCCTCACATTCAGGAGCTGACATGATAGGCGGGGAAAGCCGATTTTTAGGAAAAAAAGACGGACGCTTGCTCACTTCCAAGACGCCGCTGAGCGCATCTCCACAAAACCCAGCGGCCGCGACAGGTGATGCGGCCCACGGATGGATGGCGTTTGGTTCCGAGGTTGTGAGGCAATATCCACGCTAAAGAGGCGGTTGTCCATTAAAAACGTGAGAGTGGCCGGCTGGTGGTCAATCCTGGTGTCATAGTGTGAGTCGAGCTGTTCATCGTCAAGGTTGGATTTTCCAGACAGCTACTCATTTCAAACCAGACGCACCAGCATCAGGGTACCATACATGGGACAAATGCTGGTAGTGGTATACAAACGCATGCATGCTCCTTGATAAAATATTATATAAAATATTAAAAAAAAAATCCGATCTCCTCCTGTTCCTCCCATCCATCCCCGCCCTATCGAACACTCCCCAACCCTCTCCTCACCGGTTGTATGATTTACAGAATATACACGATAAACTGATGCGTTCCTCTCACAACCGCTGGATTGGTCAGTCCAGGGGTTTCAGCAGCTGCACAAAAAGAAGAAAAAAAAAACGTCCCTTCCCTCTACTACTTCGCCCTTCCCCCGCCCCCGCCCCCCACGCATTAAACAATATCCCCCCTCCTCTCGCCGGTTGTACGAGTTACAGGATATACATGATAAACTGATGCCTTTCCTTCTACGGCTGTCAGACTTTGTTCCCCTCAGAAACGGTTTTTTCGCGCACAGTTTGAAAACCATCGCCCTGTTGACCCTGGTACAGGCTACATTGTAGTTCCAAGGGGAGTGGCTAACCTATTTTCCACATGATGAGGACACACACAGTAATACGCGCAGTCGGAGTATCACACACAGCTTGCAAAGATGAGTTTCGACAAAATTTTTGATCTCACAGCTGGAGTGTAGACTATTGTTACGTATTATTATAAGAAATTAAAATACACTCCAGCTGTGAGATCGAAAAATTTGTCGAAACTCATCTTTGCAAGCTGTGCGTGGTATTCCAATCGCGCGTATAGTGTGTCCTCATTAAGGATATAGGTGGCGACTCCCCTTGAAACTACAGTGTAGCTATCAGGGTCAACAGGGTAATGTTAGTCAGTCTGTGCGCGGAAACTATCAAACCCGTGTCTGAGGGGGACAAAATGTGACAGCTGTGGAAGGAAATGCTTCAGTTTATCGAGTGAATCCTGTAAGTCGAATAACCGTTGAGGGGAGGGCGGAATTTCTAAACACGTGGGGGCCTGATTAAGATCAAAAGAGCCGGCGTTGGAGCGGCGGCGGATGGAGAGGGAGGGGGAAGGGGGGGGGCGGACAGGCGGGCAATTTGTGCATGGAAGCAATAAATCCTTTAAGGGGATAAATCTGACGGTTTTGAAAAAAACAAACAAAAACAAAAGCACCATTTATAATCGGGGGTGGGGGGGGCGGGGGGGCGGGTGGGGCAGCTCAATCTGTGCGTGCAACTATACATTCTTCTAAGTGGAAAAATGTGACGTTTTCGGGAAGAATGCATCAGTTCATCATGTATATCCTAAGGTAAGTCGTATAATCAGCGAGTAGAGAGCGGAGTGTTCGAGGGGGTGCGGGTGGGATGGGGTGGGGGGGTAGGGAGATGGGTGGTGGGGGCGGGAGGGGGGGAGGAGGAGGTTGGGAGGGGGGTGGGGCGGGGGGGGGGGGGGAGGGGGGGGCGAAATGGAAGGCTTGAGGTGGCATAGATGTAGGGGTTTGTTTTACGTGTGGTGCTAGGTCTAGGCCATGGTGCGGGTAGTGGGGAAGGAGGGGGCGTTCGGGGCGGGGGGGTGGGGTGCGGAAAAATCAGTGGCATGGATGGCTCTAGAAAGATACTGAGGTGATATCCAGTGCGTGAAATGTTTATTAATGTAGCGCATTTCTATTTTTGGTGGGGCGTTTGAGCAAGGGCGAGCGAGAAGGGGGGGAGGGAGGGGGGGGAGGTTTTTGATAGGGTTAAAGTCACATATAATATTTGAATATACTCCGGCTGTGAGATCAAAGGTATGTACAAGGAGATTGTTATACTCGTTGTGGTAGGTGTAGGCGATCGTGTAGGTGGTGGGAAAAGAGGGGACGTTTGAGGGGGTGGTTGAGAGGGGCGGAGGGAAAGAATGAAAACTACGTCATGAATGGTCAGAATGACAATGACGTGATATCAACTGCGTAGAGGTGTTTATTACTCTGGCCGATTTCGATTGTAAGTGGGGTGTTTCAACAAACTAGGCGGGGAAAAAAAATGAAAAAGGGGGGGGGGAGGGGCGGGGGGGGGATCTGGGGAGGGGGGTGAGGAAAAGGGGTGGGGGGTTTTGAACAAAAGGAATCGAGGGAGGGGAGGGGAGAGGGGGGCGGGGGACGGGACATTTGAATATGTGCGCGGAAACTATAAATACTTAATGGGGACAAACCTGGCGGTTGTAGCAAGAAAACATCCCTATATAAAATATGAAACTACACTCCATCTGTGAAATCGAATATTTTGTCGAAACTCATCTTTGCAAGCTGTGTGTGATGCTCCGATCGCGCGTATTACGGGTTTCGTGTCCTCATTAAGGATATAGGTCGGCGACTCCCCTTGCAACTACGGTTTGTACCTATCAGGGTCATAGAAAATACCCTGGGGGCCCAACAAACAAGTTCCTGACCAACACTCCATATCTCCTACCGCGCTACGATACAGGCGGAGAAAATAGGTATTTTTTTTCCTCAATGACATTTTTATCTTTTTTTTGTACAGGCATTGCTGCCAACACTCCATATCTCCTACAGCGCTACGATACAGGCCGAGAAAATAGGTACCGCGGGATTTTTTTTCCTCAATGACATTTTTATTTTATTTTTCCTACCGGCATTGACGACATTAAACGTTATCTTGCACTAGCTGTTGTGCTTCGCATAATACATACAGCTAGCGCGATACGCTTGTTTTCATTCGATTATACATCTACTGTGATTGAGAATGGGCTTGAGTACTGCTGCTGCTTCTGCTAAATACGCAAATGATTTATATGTGTCGTGTGACTCAGCGCTACACAATTGAGTGATATGCGTGCGATGCCATCTAGCACCAACGGAAACCAACCAGTCCGTAGACAAGGTGGTTGTGATATTTGCACGAATTTGAGCTATTAAGTAAGAGGTTGTAGTGGATCTTCCATAGAGCAACATGCGATCACAAGTTTTGTAACGATCGGGGAAAGGAAGTTGCCGAACTTTGTGCACGTCAATCATCAATGCCAGTCAAAGCAAGTCGATGCCACTGCCAAAGTTTCATTTGTTGCTATGTGTGTGCTAGACTCAACCCACCAGAACGTACCTGACGGAAAGTCCTAACCTAAGCAGAACGAAGACGATATCTAGCCGTCACATGAACGCCAACAAGCGAAACTTCTCTGGAACAAACCACTACCCCTAGTCGATCAATCCTTCAACCACGTCGAAGCTGATAGCCGACCTGACGTCGAAGACTTTCCCGCGTCGTAGAATCCGCGCGTGATCTTCACCACGGTCTTGGCTCTTACTGCAGTGGTTATAGAGCCAAGCCTGCAGATTGAAAGGCGTTGCTGTGACTCCTGTGATGCACCCTCCGCAGAATCCACAGGTCATTTGTCCTTGCTTTTGCGTCGGGGTGTGCACGTCGGCAGCGGTGAAGGGGAAAGTCTCCCCGCGTTTTTTCGGATTATTATCCCATAATTTTGCCGAGGAAAGTCTCTGGTTTAAATTCGCTTGGAAATAGCATGTGGGGAAAAGCATATTTAGGATTGAGCATGGAGGTTTTGATCGGGATTGTGATCTTGCGCCCCCCCTCTCCGTAAAAAGGTTTTGTGAAAAAAAGGTTGTTGTGCTCTAGCATTGGTTTTCGGGCCGACCGGTATATACCTACGAAATAGCGCCTACTAAAGGGCCAAAGGTTGCTTACACCCCAAGAGCCTCCCCTCGACAGCCTTCTGCTAGAGAACTCGACTCGAGGGCGGAGCAGGTGTGGGACGCAACGCGTGGTGGCCATGTACGAGGTCGCATCATTGAAAGGTGAACACCAAGGTTCCACGGTATAATGATGTCGAATCGTGCCATGCGTGTATATGCATGAACGGAACGTTCAAAAAAGCATGGTTCGTGTTTGGAAGGTTTCACGAAAATATATGTCTTACTTCGTCAGCCGAGAGTTCGACCGGTTGAGTGGCCAATACTCTACCATCGATAAACGGCTCGAGATTTAGAGTCGCGCCCTTTTCTCCGAGAACAGACCGAACGTCACTGGTGCAGGATCGATGTTGCAGCAAGGATCAAACGTGCGACGGGTCAACATCGAGACCGGCCTGTGGTGCAAAGAACTAAGCTTACCTGTGAAGGTCTTCATTCGAATTCTGCAAATCACCAGTCTGAAAACGGGCGATTTCATTACCGAAACCATGATCGATGCGGCTGAAATGTCATTAAGTCTTTCGCACCTCGATCACAGAAAAATATCGGGAACTCCAAGGAACAAATATCACACCAAAACTCCAAGCGAGACCACTGGTGTGTTATCATGATTGGATTTTCAACGTCTGAGAAGCGCAACAACAGTTGACTGTGTCGTCGATACCACTTTAACGAAGGACCGCTGAAACGTATATTACAACAGAGACGACAATGAATTATCAAGCAAGGCCGTAGCTACTTAGACCAACATTTATATATAGGCCCGATTCCTTCGAGAACAACGAAAGCTTCGAAAGCGATACTGCAGTAGTCATAACCGCCGTGGCGAGTTGAGCTGTACGATCTCAAACGATTGGAGGTACCAATACCAAATACAATGACCCCGACGCCCAACAATTGCTCGCTGTTAGAAATGCCAGCGACAAACGACAGCTGCTTTAAGGATTAACAAACCCCACCGCTGGCTCTGCCGTATGTGGTGCTACACTTACAACACTCCACTGAATATACCATAAACCCCACATCACAAAGGTTCCCAAGAGTTAACACGCAGTCTCTACACAGTCAAACATACGTATGGCTAACGTACTCTTGATGCGTGCAAACCGCCACCCTCCCCTTTATCGAGGGCGTTGTCCAGGACAAGGCAACAACGGTGATATCGTGACGCAGCCCCTGTTTCGCGTGTCGGACAGTATCAAGCGCAATAATCCCCGTCGAACATGAACCAAAACCACATCTCAACCTTAACCACGGAGCACTCATGGAAGACGGCCTTAGCTTGATGAAAATCCTTCACTAGGACAGCAGCACATACGTGGGCCACACAGAAATCGGGGCCACCCGGACCCATTTGAAGCATTTGCGTGTCACCGCGGTCGAACCGCACCAACAGCACTGTCTCATTCTTGACCGGGTGACACCCCTGTTGCCCGACGGATGTGACGCCATTGGTTAGACGCACACTACACCCTAGAACAGACGAAGGACAACAAACTAGAAAAATTCATCCTGGCATAGACTATATATGTATAAATATCTTGGCAGGCGGGGGCCAGTCACACCAAACAAGGTACACTACACCTAAGCATTAAGCATGGCATAGACGATATATATATATATATATATATATCTTGGCAAGCGGGGCCAGTCGCACCAAACGGAGTACATTACACCAAAGCACAAAGAAACCCATGATTGTCTGAATGATGCTAATTTCCAGATCACTTAGCACATGGGAACACATATTTGCCCAATTGTGCACGCACACAGTACAAGGTGTACACTGCTGCTCCGTAGACTTGAGGCACCTCGCATATCGCCCACGCTCAGAGCGATCACTCAGAAATATAAATAACAACATATTTTTCAAACACGCACGGAACACGTTTCTAATGCTCCACTTGTCCCCGTCCCTGCTACGTGTAAGTCAATTCCAGAAGACTACCGGTGCCTTGAAAGCTCCATGTCAATATTGCGTTCGAAGCCCCTCCACAAGCAGAAAGAATGGATTCCTGCCAAACGCCTCCGTCTTTACGGTTTTCTCTAGTGTGATGTTCGCAGGAACACTGTACCACGACGGTCTAAGTTGAGCTGCAAAAAATGCGCTCAAGGCCGTTTCACTGTTTCTAGCCCGTGCGCGGGCGGTTGTTCGCTGGTCGGGGTGTATACAGACAACAACCAGACATGACCAGGAATCATATAACAAACTACACCGGTGATGCATCGCGATATACCGCCGTTATCTGTTGGCACCATATGTGGCGAGAACACGTGCACAGTTGGCAGATGTCGCCTATGCAATCAATCGACGACGGTGGTTCCAACCATCCTCATGATACAACGAACGCTGGTGCCCCGTTTATTAGCACTGGTCAGCCCCCGTGAAAGCTTCTCCGCTGCACCTCTTGTTGTTTACGAAGAATGACCCGTCCGTCTCGAGCCTGATCGTCTCGCCTTTCATTAGACGGAACTCGTAGGCCTCGTTCTCTGGGAAAGCCACAGCCTCCTGAAAACGAAAGGAAACGAAAACCAGCGATGGGAGGGTTAGCATACACGTACCTTACCGATGTACGGTCAGTCATTTCTGCCTTTTACCTGGAATATATAAGTAATCCTTGCTGCAGACTCCCCTCCCTATGCAAAAAAATCCGTTTTCATTGGCTTGATGGTTCCGGGAAAAAGTGGAAACACGGTCCAAACTGGGAATGCCGTCCGCACGTGTTCGGGAAACACCGCTTGGTCATCATTGATCGCGTAATTTCACCTGCTGCAGAATCCGCACAGCGACCGTCTCTCCGAGGGTCAACCCTTCCTGGCCGTCCATCCTCCAGTGAACGCCACACATTTGCCTGCAAAACATAGTATAGCAAGACACGGGCAAGGCCGATGCAGATCACGGTTATATCGACGAAAGACCTCCTTAACAAACTGTGTTTGGCCGCATCTATCTGCATACGCAAGACGTGACCAAGTCGTAGGTATACAGCCGCATAAAATCCCGTCTTCAAAACAGTGCCCATGAATACTTTGTCCGTGCTTGCTGTACCTGCCGAATGCGACGTTGACAGCCATTTTGTTGATTTCTCCCTCGTACGTCAAGCAGTCTTTGCCGCTGTAAGGCAGAAGGTTCAGCCCTTCGTCGTCGGGAAACACGGGGTCCTCGATGCACGAACCACCCCTCTCCAGTCCAACAAGGGCCTGCGGCATATGGTGGCGATTCGAAGCGGTTGTTAGGGAAATAATAACCGACGTCTAATTGAACAAACCATACACGTCGTCTTGGGTTTGGTCCACGGTACAGGGTTGGTCCTTTTGGTCTGCTGTACGTGCACGATCTTAGAAACTGACTCAGCTGTCGTGTAGCCGCAGACAAACAATGCGTACACTCAGCAAGTGAACGTCTGAAAGTGACAAACGATTGAAATAAATTTGGGGAGATTGAAGTGCATCCCAGATCTACGTTCGCTGTTAACACAAAGCGTCTGTACAACGTCCGCCTTGCTTAGCAGATGTCGACCAGTTTACAACGTAACGGAACAGCGTGTCCGAAATACAAAGGGGTCGAGTACACATTATGGTAGTGCACACGGCTATCGCAACGCACTTCGCCCTAATCCTCGCCGAGAAAGCCCACGAGAGAATTAATGTGGATCATGTGGGTGGAAACCGACCTCATTCTAAATCAAC
This sequence comes from Undaria pinnatifida, assembly GCA_012845835.1. Lineage (NCBI taxonomy): Eukaryota > Phaeophyceae > Laminariales > Alariaceae > Undaria > Undaria pinnatifida. The sequence continues at coordinate 11,297,246 of JABAKD010000025.1, read as the reverse complement.
CGTATCTGTTAAACTGAATTTTGTTTTGCGCAAGGCCTCGAGGCGGAGTTTCCCCCATCTATTCATGAATATATCCTATGGTGTATATGAAGCTAGATTCGACCACGTTCTGACGCTACTTTGACATGGCCGCCGTAGTCTTAGGTATAAGCGACCGCAATGGGTGTTATCCACATCTCACCTTGAGCACCGTTGCGAAGGCGCCGTTCTGAACAGCGTGGCCAGATGGGTACGATGGGTGAGTTGGCGATCCCTCGTTGACAGCCTGCAAGGTCAAAACACAGCGTCGTTAGGACAGGTGTGCACAGGTCCTAATCTGGCCAATATTCCTACTCAGTTCATATATCAACGCATCTTTCACACGCGTATGCTACTAACCGGTACACTCTACCGCTCCTTGAAGGCCAAGATTTGGGTCGAGAATGCGAACGTTTCCGTGGCTCACGGGTGTAGTGGGCGTCATTTCTGTGTTATTCTACGGTATGCGCTGTAAATCACGGTTCAAACTACTCTCCTGTAGCTGTTCTCGCAGAAGATGCGGACGGACATGTTCGCACACCCATGTATAATTAGACGTGTGGGTTGGAGAGGGTGCCCAAGCGCTCGAGACTACCCTTGAGATTACCGGGGAATTACAGTTGATATCGAGGCTACGATGCCACCTACCAAATCCAGCGATTGTTGTAAACGGCATTCCATGGCTGTTAAACACGAGGAACAATCCTATGGATAAAACGTTTTCACGTATATTCATGTGTTGCAAAGGACTATCGAACGACGACACCTGGGCACAATGGGGAACCGTATTTGAGACGACACGGCCAGGAGCTGGGTTCTAAACAGGCCATTTCGGTGAATAAAAAACTGGGACGGCGACCGTCGAAAAACTCGTGAGCGGGTGATTGATGGATGACACCCGCCACCTCCAACGCGTGCTGCCACGGATTGGCGTTTTGGTTAACAAGGTCGGCACCGACACACCACACCGAGAATCTTCATCAGAGACAAGCGCGGGCGCAATTACATATCGCTGAGTGGTGCATACTGCAGAGCCGCATGAGTTGTCATGTGCATTTCAACCTGCCCCGCACCTATTGCACGTATCACTCAGAAGCAGAGTGATATTGCTACTCACCATGGGTAGAAGGTAAGTGCGCCCGCGTCTTCCCCTCTTTCCGTTGATCTCTACATTGCGCTTGCGCACTCTCCTGAGCAACTCCCTGTTGTTGAGGAGCGACTTGTCGAATTCTACGTCAAGATCGCCGTAGATGACATTGTGGAGGGTTCCAGCGACGGCCTGGCACGCCGAATTATCCACAAAAAACGGCAGAGTGCGAAGAAGTGGGATGACATTTGGTGGTAATAATATATTCGGTCAATCGACAATGGATCGCCTGAGTCCGCTTATATTACACCCAGGGAGATCGTCAACAAATGAGTTCTCGTTGGAAAGGGCGAGACAGATCAAGGACAGACGCGAAAATCTGTACCAGTCCATGCAACCAAAACCAATTTTGCTACGACAAATACACACGTTGCGGGGGGGACGCAGAGGGGGGTCCGTCTTCCATGCCGTTCGTGATATTTCGTCAATCCGTTTCGGTTTAATGGTGAAATCTCACCTCCGGGCGAGCGAACAGGTGCACGTTCCACTTCTGGTACCACGAGGATCTCATGGCCAGCTCGGCGTTTCCGATGATCCTCATAACGTGAGACACACCGTAGTTGACGAAACCAACCTGGCGGCCGCTCTCGTCGTACGGACCGTTGAAGCCAGGGCGGCTGATTGCTCCTTCATCGATAAGAATCAGTGCGGCTCGGTACGCCTCCCTGCCAATCGAGAATGTTGATCACATGGTTACGTATTCATTGCGGTCGAACGGAGCAGAGCATCGCTGTTAATCGCTGTCCCCAACGAATCAGAAAATCGCTGGAACGTTCGGTCACTTAGTGTCAAGCACAACGGATTGTGGGTATTCGTGGAGTCTCAGTCACCTACAGGCGAACACTAATGATGCCTGGATAGCGTTGTGTATCGCTATGCTTAAAGGGTTTGTTCGGGTCCTTCTCGACAAGGAGGGGTAATGGTGACTGCCGAGAACTCTCAAACCAAGACACACACCCTTGGTTGACAGATTTTGCCGAAGTCAGGAGTAATAAATACAGTCCGAAACCACAAGAGTACTCACGTGTTGATGGTGTCGGTGACTACCAGCCTTGAAAGATCGCGGGAATTGCGGATGTACCGCTTAATAGAGTCTTCCTCCTCGGGCGAGTCCGGCTTGCCACCGTTCTGTTCAAATTGTGGGGGGAATGAGGTAGCGTTTCCGGTTAAGGTGAGAGCACGAACCAACGAGATCAGAGCGGGCACAATCATATGGTTGACGGGCAGTCCACCAGACATAAGGTGCACTGCTTCCTATGCTAATCGTCAAAATGGTGCGCAACTAAAGATTTTCACATATATATATATATCTATATATATATATATGTCTTCTCCTTTTGTCGGGGGTAAACGACACGCTTGCGGTTCTGATTGATGTCAAGCTGCGGCAGGATTCCGGCGTACGATATGTGATGCATTGTACACACCAAACCCCATGTGCCACTAATGCTCGTTGACTTGTTGAGGCCTAAAATCAATACGACAGTGTACGGATGAGGTGCAGAGGAATAACACAGGGACGAATCACGTTCTTGTGATGATTGTTTCGAAGTCGTTCCGCTTCGCCCCAACAACGACCAAGCGAGTTGCGTGAATGCATGTAACAGAACCAATCAACCTTCTAAAGATATTTATCCGTTCAAATGTTGCCATCGGAAGCGACCTTTGTCTGATACATTGAGAGAGCTAGTTTATTTCGTCTCTTCTCCCCCTCCTCTTCCCGGGTCCAGCCCCCGCGCCGAAATTTATCGTCGGTGCGCACGCAGTTCATTTCCGGTCGTTAAGTACTTTGTGTGCGTCCGCTAACCTGTATGCGAAGCCATTCGTCGTAGTCGACCATGTAGTCGACCCCGGACGCAAACGTCGTCTGCTGCGGTTTTACAATGATGGAGTCAATGGTGAAGTCCTTCACCAATAGCTGTTTGATCGCAAAACCATGGGCAACGGGCCGATTATGGAGGGGAGATGTTACTCAGCGCGGTACCTTCGTATACCTGCAATCGAGCTACATGCCGAAACGGGATACTCACGCAGTAGCTCAACCTTGACCAACATCACGCGTTGTCAGGCATGGCAAAAAACCATAATGAAATGAGCGCCGGCACCGATGTCCGCACGTTAGCAATAGGAGTCTGCCGCGGAGCCTTCCTTTTCGTTTCTCCGATCCGACGCGTAAAATGAGCGAGATACGAACCGTCGCGTGAAACCACGACGTTAACCTCAACCAACGAAGAAGCATAGTACTGACAAAAACACTTCAGGCGTGGGGAAAGGTCCGAAAAACGAACTACAACATGAACAGGCTGCTACACCGCACCTGGGAAATGAAGGGTCCTGTCTCGACACCGACCGCAGAAGACCGGAACAGCTGCGACTGCGGATCCGCTTTGCCATTGCTTCCGACGGCCACCCCGTTCATGTTGGCGAAACCCGGCATCGTGGCCAAGTTGTCTGTCAAAACCAGTAGTAGGTTCAAACCGTTATACCCCAACTAAGTAATCTTCGTTGGTCAACATGTTACTAACCCGATTGTATGTCAAAATAGCGATGCCTGACAGTCGGTTTACGTCAGCCTCGTCAAACGATTCGCAGCACACATTGCCACAATCGCCGATCTCGGGGGCCATATACCGCAGAGTAGCATCAACTAACGCCTGAGTTGACATTTCACGCGTAATGACACGTGCGAAAATCTTGAACGTGAATCTCATCAGTACACAAGTTGGCTGTCCGAGCCCACAATGCTCGATTGGGTGAGATATAGAATGGCGTGATCTAGCCGCTAGTGCACCCTGATCCTTAAGAGCGTCGCAAGGCGATGTCACTGCACAGTAAACCTCTGGGGTGGTGGAAAAATCCAGTGGGTAGGCACCTAGAACGGGTAGAGACGTTATATTCTGCTCCTCACGAGTACCACACATACATCACCTTTGCTCCCCTCGAGTGCAAAGGGGTAGGCGTCCAAGATAGAAGGAAGAGCGCGGAGTTAGACGGGGACCGATCTCCTACATAATAGTGTCCCGAAACGACAACGTTATAAAGTTTCGTTGGAACTCGTATCTCTCATTCTCATGTATGTATCAAGTAAGAACGCACAATCAACAGGTAACGTTTGTACTTTACGCCTTCGGAACTAGAACTCCGCATTGGTGACGAAAGTACTGATTTTTGACGGTATAGGAAGTTGTCCTAACATGCTTCATTCCATTTAAAACCTTTGCATGGGAAATATGGTCGCGGTACCTACCTGCTGCCGCCACGGTTGCTTCGTCCTCGCCGTACTTGGAGAACGGCACGTCTCTTGTCAAGGCCATCCAGTACACCTCCGCCATTTGAGCGGCCTGAAGCGAAAATCGTGAAGATACGTTCGATCCATGGTACCATCAGAAGGCATCCAACGGCCAATGTTTCGGCAAGGATGAACCTAAACATTCTGCGGCTCCTCACGGAAGAAGCTCTATAATCCACCCGATAGCTCTTTTCGATGACAATGTGTACCCTTTTTACCGCGTTCATTTATCAACACCGCGGACCGTTCCATCGCGTATGCTCACCTACAACACTGTTGTAACCCACAAATTGAAGTGGAACCCAAACAATGTGGGGAACAGGTCCTCGGTTGATCGGACCCATCCGCGAAATGCTAAACGCCGCTACCTCAATCCTAGTCTTCGTCGAAGCACACTGTTTGTTGGACACATTCGGGCAATAAGGCCAACAGACAACCCGACAATGTCTACGCCTCTTGACAAAAAAGCGATACACACGCAACGGACGACGTCGGCTCAAAGCACCCCATGGAATGCGAGTGGCAGAGTCTAACGAGGATACTCGTATGAAGCTAACAGCTACGGTGCCGAACTAATCCAACCTTGGCCAACACTCACAAGGTCCTCGGAATTAATGGCTGAAGCACTAGGCATTGCCAAGGCAGAGCTGTTGGGAAATCCGGCCGTTCATGGAAAGCCAGGAATGAAGGGCGAGAACAAGAGATGGGAAAATAGATTATGGTTCGGTACAATGATCGTCACCACCCATGTATATCGTCGGTGTCGTTGGTCAGGGGACGATATCCGCGATGCGGCAAGCAAAGTTGCCCGCGTCATTGAGTTCGTCAAGCCGCTAGATTTGATCAACCGGACGAGAACAGGCACGATACGATGGAGACAGCAGTGGATTTTCGGGAGGAGTTCCCGACAGGGGAGAATGAGAGGGACAGAATAACAAGATAAATTCAAACGCAAGATAGAGGGGGCCTGGCGTTGAGTACGAGAAATACAGCAGATCATTGCGGGCCAGCACCGTGTCAGGAATGCGAACATCCTGGCCCTTACACGGTGCGTCGTGTGTCTTAAGAGGGATTGCCCCATCAATAGCCACACACAGGGAAATGCAACATGGTACTTCTTGAGGGGGAGCGCATCTAGTGCGGTACTTCTACGAGATCAATACCCATCTCAACGACACGTATACCAGGGTCGCAGACGACCCCGTTCGGCGCAAGTGGTGGCTGGAGTCACCACGTCTCTCGCTGTTGACATTAGCCGCGAGATATTTGAGGAAAAAATTATTTTACGCTAAGGAGTAACAGGTCTCTAGGCTGTAGCTTCGTTATACACCAACTACAAGTAGGGTGTTCCTGCATTCACTTCGTCAACGGAGGATCGAGATAGCTAAATCCTAATAGAATGGTGCATGGTGCCGACCACAACATTACCTGGCGGGTCCAGCCATATTGACTGCGAGGCCTCCAAGAGGGTTGACCAGGAAGCCGTCCTCGTCTCCGGCCGGCACCTTCTCGCATGTGTCGAAGTCACCTTCGGAAACACACTCAATTAAGGCGTCGAAGGCATCGCTGTCCACCTGGAGCGTGGCAGGCGTAGGAACGATAGCATCAAGAAAAGAGGTAGACGGCGCGGAGAAACGATTCAACGATGGCGCTAGCTGGACAATAACATTCGCGAAGAATACAATAGATATATGTATGGTGGTCGCTCGCGTAGATAAGGAGGAAAAGGCAGTCAGAGACGTTTAGTTGCAAACGTTAACCAGCTAACGCCGTTCGCTGCACCTTACCCGTTACTAAGAGGCACTGCCAGAACTTGAGGAGCACCTACAGTAGGAAGGATACACCGGCCCGGCGTTTCAATCCGCAAGCTGCGCAGGGATACTCTCTCGATTTTCATGACATAAAATATTATCACCCAGGGGGGGGTTTACCTGTCCAAGGCTGTCGTGGGGCAGTGACTTGTGGAACGTGGCGGCAGAAGAGCGGTCTCCGTTGTTGACGTGTACCGTACCCTCTGACGCCGTGAACTCGGTCTCGGCCCAATCGGTCCGCTGGGTCAACACGTTGGCAGCTCTCTCGGCAGGCTGTTCGACACACGTAAACGGATATAATAGTAGCAGGAACACTTACCGTCAATTTCGAACAATATATGATCATATTCCTGGACGCCTTCAGCCGTCTCTACGTCTCAAAGAGAGGCTGTGGCGCGCGATGCCAGTTCATTTTGCGTAGAGGTACAAAACCGTGGCATGCCGGGGAGATGTTTCGGTTTGTCTCACACTGATTACTGCCTGCCATGAATATTTGGAAAAAGTGTTGATGCTGGTTTATCAAGGTGGTATTAACGCGTAAATCGACGGCCAGGTTTCGCAGTATCATGAACAAATTGTACCGAGGAGTGAACATGTGCATAATATAGCCCCAGTAACTATACGCAATAAATATTGCGGTAACTGCTACAGACGGTATTCCAGCCGCAACCAAACCCTGCAATCGCGTTGATATCACTGTACACGTGAACAGAGTGTCGGTACCCACCGTTCCATTGACATCGAGGGCATCATCTGTCACAGTTCGGGGACGATGGTGCCTTTGAAGACGACGCGAGCCATTGCTGTCAAAGTTGTTGGTCGAGGGTGATCCTACCGCATCGACGCCGCCAGTTGGGCCGTGATCCTTCCCGGATTTTCGTAGGGACTCCCCGCTGGAACTGGGAAACAGCCCCAGAGCGATTACGGCCATAGCACCGGCAGATCCCGCAAGCCCCTTCATCGTGCTAATCGATTTCTCCCTTGAGAAGTACAGGTGCCTGCTATTACTACCTGAGCGGGAAACAGGGAAAACCGATGATGTTTAGGTAAAATATTAGTCGTTCGTGTGGGGAGAGCTTGTCTTAGCAGATAGTACACAAAAAGCATCTACATCTTCGCGATAGTGTCAATCCTTCCGCACCCTCCACCTCGTTTGCCGTACCAGGTATACTTCAATGAATGGGCTTTAATAGCCGAGATATGTGAAGTGTAACAGTTTAATACCTTCCCAAAGTACTCGTGGCACACCGCGGCAATGACAATGTGACACGGCGTGCCTTACACAGTTGATACCACGGTTACGGTAGGCGATTCTCATAGCGGCAATCGTAGCGGGACGCAGGACTTTATACTAAAAGCAAATGATGTACATCGTGGTAACAAATCCTCTACTAAGCGTAACGCATTAGACATTGAAAGAGTAAGCCCCAATTTCCCCTTGACTTCTTGAGTTCGATGAGGTGAATCTCGACCGGTGGCAACCGAGAAGATCGAAAGCTATTGATCCCCTGAACTGTCACCATAATTTCCCAATCCATTTTTTTCTTGTCTGGTAACATATGACTGCTGGCCGGAGGCTCAATACCAACGGAGTTACTTGCATTGCCTGCTTCCGAATCTGAGACGTGGTGTACCCGCATTCGCCCTTCGGGTATCTTACCAAAATACTTGTTTTTGCTTAGTGAAACGCTCTAATACTAGGTCCACCCACATCCACTCACCTAATTCAATATATCGAAGGCAGGGAGTTCGTGCGCCCAGAACGTCGATGTGTTCCTCTCAAGTGACGGCAGGAAATTACTTGCTCAGGATGCAACTGGGCGGTGGTGACTGTGGAATGACAACGGTGGGCTCGAAACCACGTCGATGTATACCCGTCAGGGTTGAGGGCCATCTGCCACAACTATGTGGAAGTATGCAAGACATAGTCTTGCAAGCTTCTGGGGATAGAGGCATCAATGCGCTCTGGGGCCTCATTCGTTTTGGGGTTTGGGGTTTAATTTCCAAGGAAACGGAGAAAAAACTATGCATCACTGCGAAGATGTCCGCATGTTGTCCTGTTCATTATACGTCCAAACGCCTTAATTTCTTGCAATATGAATCCACATGTTCTCGGGAACTAAATGCTGGGAAATTGCGTGCGATAAAAATTGCAGTTGGACCGAAATAAACTGGTTGACTCGCTCAGGTGTGTATATTTGTGTGCTACGTATGGACTGCTATGCAGTTCGTGCGCAGATTGTGGCCTGTGGTTCCAGGCCGGAGCCCACACTATTCGTTCGCGAGTTCCGACGCAAGGATAGCTCGATGGCTCCTGTGTCCATCATCAGGGATGCCGTGAACGGAAACTATTTAACACTCCGCATTGGTTGGTTTTTGGTGGGGGGTGAAAAACATCAGGCAGATGGGTGGTTCCGGTATCTTCCAGATCTCGCCATGAGTACACACTCAGATGGTACATTTGTGGCGTATAGACTGTAGATACTATGATACAGTTCACCTCGACTAGTCCCAAAAGTACAAGTATGCCTCTCCGATTAGAGCACATACCTTCTTCTTGCGAAACACATTTTGACACCACAGAGTGGGTCGTGGCCTGCTACAAGTGCTAGGCCAGAGCCGAAAGGACTTTTTAGCTGGGAAAAGTTGTGGAAAATTACCTGGACGGCTTCTCGTTCTAATGAAAAAGATATTAACAGGAAGAAAAACAATACGCTTCACACATTGAAGGAGGAGGGTGCTGAAGTGTAGCTACACGTTCACGGCCTGATTTACGTGGGAATTGTTTACATCGGATTTGTAACACCTGATTATCTCGTAGGGTATAGAGTATACCATACCAACTGCTACAGCAGTGTTGAGGCATCATCGTGAGGTTCATGTGCGTTTCTTGTATCCCGAGGCAAAGGTAAATATTTTGTACCGGTATAGGCTATGGGTGGGTCAGTTCGATGTAGAGCCTATACCAGGAAAACTCATCATGCGTATTGCTATCTATAGTCTACTGTGTTTTTTCCCTTCAGCAACCTCCTGTCTCGTGGCCGAGATTCGGAGTCATATTCCAGGCCCTTCGTCTGCCCTTCACACTAAGGTGGACGGCATCACTACCTGTAGCTTTGCGTTTTCTTTCTTCGTATCGTCCGGTCGGAACAGGTGCTCGAAATGTGCACGCTTCTACTCTGCCTACAAGGGGTAAGTAATATTTCATAGTTTTCTACATCATCCACAAATTGCTTTAATGGACCTTAAACTTGTTTCTGTATATCTTCTTGTTGGGTTCAACTTCGTCTGTTCGTGCCCCCCCATGACTCCACGTAGCCCTCTCACCCCGGCAGTTGCTGCAGAAGAGAGTTACATTTGCTTCTCATCGAAGTATCTCTATTTTTAATTACCAACCGGGTAGTATATGTGATACTTTCCTGTATTCTGCATAATAGCTGCCATCCGCTATATTCTGTGAATTCGTATCAGTATAGTACGGCGGAGATAGCCACCCGGGACGACGTAATTGGGGGTGGACCAGTTCTCCAGCCCGGGCACCGTGGACGCCGAGTGGGTGGGATGCATACTCAACTGCTGTTGAAACCATTATGTATTCCATGAAGTACGCGTGAATATATCTTTTTCGTTGTTCGTTCTCTGAGAGAAGGTTTTCGTTTGTCGGAAACTACGGGCTCAAGATAAAAGGTCAAGTTCGGAAATTGAAACCCATGTTCTTCGCGTAGAAATAGGGTGCTGTGTCATAGACTATATATTTTTGCCCATACATACCAGGTATAATCTAATATTATCTTCGCAACGACTTTCAATACTCTTTGTCCCTCGCCTTTACGGTACCTGCGTTCATTTTCATTGATTGCCGGATTGATGCATGTGAGTTACACACGCTCCTTCGAGTACTGGTGTGTAATGACTTGTGGCGTCCCGGGTGACCGACAGCACTTACCTGCATGCAGTACTATTAAACCATAACAGTAGTTTCGTTGTCGTGCGTGAGGACGTATCGGCGACTACATGATAAACACCCCGTGAGCTCGTAGTGGAACGTGCGACTACAACAACTTGTTGTACCTTCTTATTAGCTATATGATAATTATCATTTCATGATGTCGACCCCTTGAAAACGTCACGATGTTTCCAACACCTCGAGTATGATGGTTTTGCCATAATGCTGTATAACCATTCCCCCTGCTGATATAATTAATATTTTCTGCAAAAAGTTTCAAAACTTTCGATAGTTTCTTGGGTTGAAAACAACGCAAAACAAACATAGGAAGGTATAGGTTCGACTCTCGCGACGTCCAGATCGTGGAAGTGTGTATTACTCTGGCGGATTTTGATATGAGGTGGGGCGTTCACGCAAGAGAAAGCGAGGGAAAAAAAAAAAATACAACAAAGGGGGGGGCGGGGGGGAGGGTTTTCAAGAGGTTTAGGTCACACAAAATAAGACAATTCGCATTGCTCCCTCTATCTAGTCCTCAATGGCGGTGACAGTGCATGACCACATCACCTCGCATGTTATACTTGGCAATAAGTATCTCTTTCATACGGGGGGGGGGGTGCGACAATTCGCATGTCTACCTCTAGTCCTCAATGGCGGTGACAGTGCATGACCACATCACCTCGCATGTTGTATTTGGCAATAATAGGTATCTCTTTCATATATTTTGCGACGTTAGAAAATAATGGTAACTACAAATATATTTTGCTTTGGATCCATGTGCAATCACAAATTGTGAATATATAACAGGTTACTTACTACATCTAAACACTGGGTTGCATACTGCATCCAACATCAAACCTTCTAGAGTAGTAAACATTACCAGACAGACGTTATCAAGGGATGTCGTCTTTCTACAACCGTCATGTTTGTCCCCTTCTTTAAGGATTTATAGTTTCCGCGCACATACTGAAATGCCCCCCCGCCCCGCACCCTAATCCCTCCCCCCCCCCCCCCCTTTTTTTTGTTTTTTTCGGCTAGTTTGTTGTTGAAACGCCCCACTTACAATTGAAACCAGCCAGAGTAATAAACACCTCTACGCAGTTGATATCACGTCATTATCTTTCTGAACATTCATGACGTAGTTTTCATTCTTTCCCCCCATCCCCCCTCAATCCTCCCGTCCAATGCCCCCTCTTTTCCCACCACCCGTACAATCGCCTAGACCTAGCACCCTAACAATGAGGACACACAACTCGTAATACGCGCGATCGGAGTATCACACACAGGTTGCAAAAATGAGCTTCGACAAAATATTCGATCTCACAGCTTGAGTGTATTTTCATTATTTATGATGATACTAAAATTCACTCCAGCTATGACATCAAGGATTTGGTCGACACTGTTCCCGCAACATTGTGTGTGATTCTCCTATCGCGCATATTTATCATTTATGTAGGGGCTTGCTATACGCATGGTGCTGGGCCTAGGCGATCGTGCTTTGCTATTCTCGCACTACTACTGTGCTCCCTCTAAGTGGTCACTCAGATCGGGGCCCCTTTAACCCCTCTCGACTACGCGATACGTGCCTTTATTGTTAGCGCGAAAAGTATTGAACATTTTTTCGGCTCGTGGACTCGCGTCCAACTGTACCTGCCCACGCAACTAGGTGCCTTCAGGAGTTAGTATGTTGCTTTTTAGCAACCAAACAACTGCGGCAGCCGGCTACACTATACAGCAATAATACTAAGGAGCACCATCAGCAGTAGCGCAAATATCAAAGACAGGCATGTATCAGAAATATTTGACAGTAGTAGTAGTCTCCGACACGACAATTTTCCAGATTATTTTTTACTATTGACAGGGGCACCCTGCCACTTTACGCCCCTCCCCAAAAAAAAAAAGTTCTCAGAATTATTGGACGGCTTCTGGCAGTCCCTCGTATTTAATGTTTTTGTTTTGTTAGGACTGCTCCTAAATTTCGAAAGCAGAAGTTTGCACGCAGCGGTTTTCAACAGAGAGACCATGTGACCCTCACATTCAGGAGCTCTGACATGATAGACGGGGATTTGGAAGAAAAATAGACGGATGCTTGCTCACTTCCAAGACGCCGCTGAGCGCTTCTCCACCAAACCCAGCGGCCGCGACAGGTGATGCGGCCCACGGATGGATCGCGTTTGGTTCCGAGGTTGTGAGGCAATCTCCACGCTAAAGAGGCGGTTATCCATTAATAACGTGATAGTGGCCGGCTGGTGGTCAATCCTGGTGTCATAGCGTGAGTCGAGCTGTTCATCGTCAAGGTTGGATTTTCCAGACAGCTACTCATTTCAAACCAGACGCACCAGCATCAGGGTACCATATATGGCACAAATGCTGGTAGTGGTATACAAACGCATGCATGCTCCTTGATAAAATATTCTATAAAATATTAAAAAAAAAGTCCCATCTCCTCCTGTTCCTCCCATCCATCCCCGCCCTATCTAACACTCCCCAACCCTCTCCTCACCGGTTGTACGGTTTACAGAATATACATGATAAACTGATGCGTTCCTCTCACAACCGCTGGATTGGTCAGTCCAGGGGTTTCAGCAGCTGCACAAAAAGAAGAAAAAAAAAAACGTCCCTTCCCTCTACTACTTCGCCCTTCCCCCGCTCCCGGCCCCCACGCATTAAACAATATCCCCCCTCCCCTCGCCGGTTGTACGAGTTACAGGATATACATGATAAACTGATGCCTTTCCTTCTACGGCTGTCAGACTTTGTTCCCCTCAGAAACGGTTTTTTCGCGCACAGTTTGAAAACCATCGCCCTGTTGACCCTGGTACAGGCTACATTGTAGTTCCAAGGGGAGTGGCTAACCTATTTTCCACATGATGAGGACACACACAGTAATACGCGCAGTCGAAGTATCACACAAAGCATGCAAAGAAAAGTTTCGACAAAATATTTGATCTCACAGCTGGAGTGTAGAATATTGATACGTATTATTAGAACAAAATTAAAATACACTCCAGCTGTGAGATCGAAGATTTCGTCGAAACTCATCTTTGCAAGCTGTGTGTGATACTCCGATCGCGCGCATTACGGGTTGTGTGTCCTCATTAAGGATATAGGTCGGCGACTCCCCTTACAGCTACAGTGTAGCTATCAGGGTCAACAGGATGATTTTAGTCAGTCTGTGCGCGGAAACTATAAAACCCGTTTCTGAGGGGGACAAAATCCGACAGCTGTGAAGGGAAAAGGGGGGGCTGGTTTTGATCAAAAGCGAGCGGGTTTGGAGGGGGGCGGGGGGGGGGGGGGTGGGGGAGGGGCAATTTGTGCATGTAAGCTATATATATCGTACATCGTCAGCCGTGAGTTCGACCGGTTGAGTGTCCAATACTCTACCATCAATAAACGGTTCGAGATTCACAATCGCGCCCTTTTCTCCGAGAACATACCGAACGTCACTGGTGCAGGATCGATGTTGCAGCAAGCAGCAAACGTGCGACGGGTCAACATCGGGACCGGCCTGTGGTACGAGGAACCAAGCTTACCTGTGAAGGTCTTCATTCAATTTCTGGAAATCACCAGTCCGAAAACTAGCTATTTCATTACCGAAACCAGGATCGATGCGGCTGAAACGTCATTAGGTCTTTCGCACCTCGATCACATAAAAAATATTGGGAAGTACAAGGAACAAATATCAAACCAAAACCCCAAGCGAGGCCATTGGTGTGTTATCATGATTGGATTTTCAACGTCCGAGAAGCGCAACAACAGTTGACTGTGTCGTCGATACCACTTTAACGAAGGACCGCTGAAACGTATATTACACAAGAGACGCCAATGAAATATCAAGCAAGGCCGTAGCTGCTTAGACCAACATTTGTATATAGACCCGATTCCTTCGAGAACAACGAAAGCTTTAATAGCGTTACTGCAGTAGTCATAACCGCCGTGGCGAGTTGAGCTGTACGATCTCAAACGATTGGAGGTACCAATACCAAATACAATGACCCCGACGCCCAACAACTGCTCGCTGTACGAAATGCATAATTTCCACCGACAAACGACAGCTGCTTTAAGGATTAACAAACCCTACCGCTGGATCTGCCGTATGTAGTGCTACACTTACAACACTCCACTGAATATACCATAAACCCCACATCACAAAGGTTCCCAAGATTTAACACGCAGTCTCTACACAGTCAAACATACGTATGGCTAGCGTACTCTTGATGCGTGCAGACCGCCACCCTCCCCTTAATCGGGGGCGTTGTCCAGGACAAGGCAACAACGGTGATATCGTGACGCAGCCCCTGTTTCGCGTGTCGGACAGTATCAAACGCAATAATCCCCGTCGAACATGAACCAAAACCACATCTCAACCTTAACCACGGAGCACCCATGGAAGACGGCCTTAGCTTGATGAAAAGCCTTCACTAGGACAGCAGCACATACGTGGGCCACACAGAAATCGGGGCCACCCGGACCCATTTGAAGCATTTGCGTGTCACCGCGGTCGAACCGCACGAACAGCACTGTCTCATTCTTGACCGGGTGACACCCCTGTTGCCCGACGGATGTGACGCCATTGGTTCGACGCACACTACACCCTAGAACAGACGAAGGACAACAAACTAGAAAAATTCATCCTGGCATAGACTATATATGTATAAATATCTTGGCAGGCGGGTGCCAGTCACACCAAACAAGGTACACTACACCAAAGCATTAAGCATGGCGTAGACGATATATATGTATATATATATATCTTGGCAAGCGGGGCCAGTCGCACCAAACGGAGTACATTACACCAAAGCACAACGAAACCCATGATTGTGTGAATGATGCTAATTTCCAGATCACTTAGCACATGGGAACACATATTTGCCCAACTGTGCACGCACACAGTACAAGGTGTACACTGCTGCTCCGTAGACTTGAGGCACCTCGCATATCGCCCACGCTCAGAGCGATCACTCAGAAATATAAATAACAACATATTTTTCAAACACGCACGGAACACGTTTCTAATGCTCCACTTGTCCCCGTCCCTGCTACGTGTAAGTCAATTCCAGAAGACTACCGATGCCTTGAAAGCTCCATGTCAATATTGCGTTCGAAGCCCCTCCACAAGCAGAAAGAATGGATTCCTGCCAAACGCCTCCGTCTTTACGGTTTTCTCTAGTGTGATGTTCGCAGGAACACTGTACCACGACGGTCTAAGTTGAGCTGCAAAAAATGCGCTCAAGGCCGTTTCACTGTTTCTAGCCCGTGCGCGGGCGGTTGTTCGCTGGTCGGGGTGTATACAGACAACAACCAGACATGACCAGGAATCATATAACAAACTACACCGGTGATGCATCGCGATATACCGCCGTTATCTGTTGGCACCATATGTGGCGAGAACACGTGCACAGTTGGCAGATGTCGCCTATGCAATCAATCGACGACGGTGGTTCCAACCATCCTCATGATACAACGAACGCTGGTGCCCCGTTTGGTTAGCACTGGTCAGCCCCCGTGAAAGCTTCTCCGCTGCACCTCTTGTTGTTTACGAAGAATGACCCGTCCGTCTCGAGCCTGATCGTCTCGCCTTTCATTAGACGGAACTCGTAGGCCTCGTTCTCTGGGAAAGCCACAGCCTCCTGAAAACGAAAGGAAACGAAAACCAGCGATGGGAGGGTTAGCATACACGTACCTTACCGATGTACGGTCAGTCATTTCTGCCTTTTACCTGGAATATGTAAGTAATCCTTGCTGCAGACTCCCCTCCCTATGCAAAAAAATCCGTTTTCATTGGCTTGATGGTTCCGGGAAAAAGTGGAAACACGGTCCAAACTGGGAATGCCGTCCGCACGTGTTCGGGAAACACCGCTTGGTCATCATTGATCGCGTAATTTCACCTGTTGCAGAATCCGCACAGCGACCGTCTCTCCGAGGGTCAACCCTTCCTGGCCGTCCATCCTCCAGTGAACGCCACACATTTGCCTGCAAAACATAGTATAGCAAGACACGGGCAAGGCCGATGCAGATCACGGTTATATCGACGAAAGACCTCCTTAACAAACTGTGTTTGGCCGCATCTATCTGCATACGCAAGACGTGACCAAGTCGTAGGTATACAGCCGCATAAAATCCCGTCTTCAAAACAGTGCCCATGAATACTTTGTCCGTGCTTGCTGTACCTGCCGAATGCGACGTTGACAGCCATTTTGTTGATTTCTCCCTCGTACGTCAAGCAGTCTTTGCCGCTGTAAGGCAGAAGGTTCAGCCCTTCGTCGTCGGGAAACACGGGGTCCTCGATGCACGAACCACCCCTCTCCAGTCCAACAAGGGCCTGCGGCATATGGTGGCGATTCGAAGCGGTTGTTAGGGAAATAACAACCGACGTCTAATTGAACAAACCATACACGTCGTCTTGGGTTTGGTCCACGGTACAGGGTTGGTCCTTTTATTCTGCTGTACGTGCACGATCTAGAAACTGACTCAGCTGTCGTGTAGCCGCAGACAAGCAATGCGTACACTCAGCAAGTGAACGTCTGAAAGTGACAAACGATTGGAATAAATTTGGGGAGATTGAAGTGCATCCCAGATCTACGTTCGCTGTTAACACAAAGCGTCTGTACAACGTCCGCCTTGCTTAGCAGATGACGACCAGTTTACAACGTAACGGAACAGCGTGTCCGAAATACAAAGGGGTCGAGTACACATTATGGTAGTGCACACGGCTATCGCAACGCACTTCGCCCTAATCCTCGCCGAGAAAGCCCACGAGAGAATTAGTGTGGATCATGTGGGTGGAAACCGACCTCATTCTAAATCAACCGTATCTGTTAAACTGAATTTTTTTTTGCGCAAGGCCTCGAGGCAGAGTTTCCCCCATCTATTCATGAATATATCCTATGGTGTATATGAAGCTAGATTCGACCACGTTCTGACGCCACTTTGACATGGCCGCCGTAGTCTTAGGTATAAGCGACCGCAATGGGTATTATCCACATCTCACCTTGAGCACCGTTGCGAAGGCGCCGTTCTGAACAGCGTGGCCAGATGGGTACGATGGGTGAGTTGGCGATCCCTCGTTGACAGCCTGCAAGGTCAAAACACAGCGTCGTTAGGACAGGTGTGCACAGGTCCTAATCTGGCCAATATTCCTACTCAGTTCATATATCAACGCATCTTTCACACGCGTATGCTACTAACCGGTACACTCTACCGCTCCTTGAAGGCCAAGATTTGGGTCGAGAATGCGAACGTTTCCGTGGCTCACGGGTGTAGTGGGCGTCATTTCTGTGTTATTCTACGGTATGCGCTGTAAATCACGGTTCAAACTACTCTCCTGTAGCTGTTCTCGCAGAAGATGCGGACGGACATGTTCGCACACCCATGTATAATTAGACGTGTGGGTTGGAGAGGGTGCCCAAGCGCTCGAGACTACCCTTGAGATTACCGGGGAATTACAGTTGATATCGAGGCTACGATGCCACCTACCAAATCCAGCGATTGTTGTAAACGGCATTCCATGGCTGTTAAACACGAGGAACAATCCTATGGATAAAACGTTTTCACGTATATTCATGTGTTGCAAAGGACTATCGAACGACGACACCTGGGCACAATGGGGAACCGTATTTGAGACGACACGGCCAGGAGCTGGGTTCTAAACAGGCCATTTCGGTGAATAAAAAACTGGGACGGCGACCGTCGAAAAACTCGTGAGCGGGTGATTGATGGATGACACCCGCCACCTCCAACGCGTGCTGCCACGGATTGGCGTTTTGGTTAACAAGGTCGGCACCGACACACCACACCGAGAATCTTCATCAGAGACAAGCGCGGGCGCAATTACATATCGCTGAGTGGTGCATACTGCAGAGCCGCATGAGTTGTCATGTGCATTTCAACCTGCCCCGCACCTATTGCACGTATCACTCAGAAGCAGAGTGATATTGCTACTCACCATGGGTAGAAGGTAAGTGCGCCCGCGTCTTCCCCTCTTTCCGTTGATCTCTACATTGCGCTTGCGCACTCTCCTGAGCAACTCCCTGTTGTTGAGGAGCGACTTGTCGAATTCTACGTCAAGATCGCCGTAGATGACATTGTGGAGGGTTCCAGCGACGGCCTGGCACGCCGAATTATCCACAAAAACGGCAGATTGCGAAGAAGTGGGATGACATTTGGTGGTAATAATATATTCGGTCAATCGACAATGGATCGCCTGAGTCCGCTTATATTACACCCAGGGAGATCGTCAACAAATGAGTTCTCGTTGGAAAGGGCGAGACAGATCAAGGACAGACGCGAAAATCTGTACCAGTCCATGCAACCAAAACCAATTTTGCTACGACAAATACACACGTTGCGGGGGGGACGCAGAGGGGGGTCCGTCTTCCATGCCGTTCGTGATATTTCGTCAATCCGTTTCGGTTTAATGGTGAAATCTCACCTCCGGGCGAGCGAACAGGTGCACGTTCCACTTCTGGTACCACGAGGATCTCATGGCCAGCTCGGCGTTTCCGATGATCCTCATAACGTGAGACACACCGTAGTTGACGAAACCAACCTGGCGGCCGCTCTCGTCGTACGGACCGTTGAAGCCAGGGCGGCTGATTGCTCCTTCATCGATAAGAATCAGTGCGGCTCGGTACGCCTCCCTGCCAATCGAGAATGTTGATCACATGGTTACGTATTCATTGCGGTCGAACGGAGCAGAGCATCGCTGTTAATCGCTGTCCCCAACGAATCAGAAAATCGCTGGAACGTTCGGTCACTTAGTGTCAAGCACAACGGATTGTGGGTATTCGTGGAGTCTCAGTCACCTACAGGCGAACACTAATGATGCCTGGATAGCGTTGTGTATCGCTATGCTTAAAGGGTTTGTTCGGGTCCTTCTCGACAAGGAGGGGTAATGGTGACTGCCGAGAACTCTCAAACCAAGACACACACCCTTGGTTGACAGATTTTGCCGAAGTCAGGAGTAATAAATACAGTCCGAAACCACAAGAGTACTCACGTGTTGATGGTGTCGGTGACTACCAGCCTTGAAAGATCGCGGGAATTGCGGATGTACCGCTTAATAGAGTCTTCCTCCTCGGGCGAGTCCGGCTTGCCACCGTTCTGTTCAAATTGTGGGGGGAATGAGGAAGCGTTTCCGGTTAAGGTGAGAGCACGAACCAACGAGATCAGAGCGGGCACAATCATATGGTTGACGGGCAGTCCACCAGACATAAGGTGCACTGCTTCCTATGCTAATCGTCACAATGGTGCGCAACTAAAGATTTTCACATATATATATATCTATATATATGTCTTCTCCTTTTGTCGGGGGGGTAAACGACACGCTTGCGGTTCTGATTGATGTCAAGCTGCGGCAGGATTCCGGCGTACGATATGTGATGCATTGTACACACCAAACCCCATGTGCCACTAATGCTCGTTGACTTTTTGAGGCCTAAAATCAATACGACAGTGTACGGATGAGGTGCAGAGGAATAACTCAGGGACGAATCACGTTCTTGTGATGATTGTTTCGAAGTCGTTCCGCTTCGCCCCAACAACGACCAAGCGAGTTGCGTGAATGCATGTAACAGAACCAATCAACCTTCTAAAGATATTTATCCGTTCAAATGTTGCCATCGGAAGCGACCTTTGTCTGATACATTGAGAGAGCTAGTTTATTTCGTCTCTTCTCCCCCTCCTCTTCCCGGGTCCAGCCCCCGCGCCGAAATTTCTCGTCGGTGCGCACGCAGTTCATTTCCGGTCGTTAAGTACTTTGTGTGCGTCCGCTAACCTGTATGCGAAGCCATTCGTCGTAGTCGACCATGTAGTCGACCCCGGACGCAAACGTCGTCTGCTGCGGTTTTACAGTGATGGAGTCAATGGTGAAGTCCTTCACCAATAGCTGTTTGATCGCAAAACCATGGGCAACGGGCCGATTATGGAGGGGAGATGTTACTCAGCGCGGTACCTTCGTATACCTGCAATCGAGCTACATGCCGAAACGGGATACTCACGCAGTAGCTCAACCTTGACCAACATCACGCGTTGTCAGGCATGGCAAAAAACCATAATGAAATGAGCGCCGGCACCGATGTCCGCACGTTAGCAATAGGAGTCTGCCGCGGAGCCTTCCTTTTCGTTTCTCCGATCCGACGCGTAAAATGAGCGAGATACGAACCGTCGCGTGAAACCACGACGTTAACCTCAACCAACGAAGAAGCATAGTACTGACAAAAACACTTCAGGCGTGGGGAAAGGTCCGAAAAACGAACTACAACATGAACAGGCTGCTACACCGCACCTGGGAAATGAAGGGTCCTGTCTCGACACCGACCGCAGAAGACCGGAACAGCTGCGACTGCGGATCCGCTTTGCCATTGCTTCCGACGGCCACCCCGTTCATGTTGGCGAAACCCGGCATCGTGGCCAAGTTGTCTGTCAAAACCAGTAGTAGGTTCAAACCGTTATACCCCAACTAAGTAATCTTCGTTGGTCAACATGTTACTAACCCGATTGTATGTCAAAATAGCGATGCCTGACAGTCGGTTTACGTCAGCCTCGTCAAACGATTCGCAGCACACATTGCCACAATCGCCGATCTCGGGGGCCATATACCGCAGAGTAGCATCAACTAACGCCTGAGTTGACATTTCACGCGTAATGACACGTGCGAAAATCTTGAACGTGAATCTCATCAGTACACAAGTTGGCTGTCCGAGCCCACAATGCTCGATTGGGTGAGATATAGAATGGCGTGATCTAGCCGCTAGTGCACCCTGATCCTTAAGAGCGTCGCAAGGCGATGTCACTGCACAGTAAACCTCTGGGGTGGTGGAAAAATCCAGTGGGTAGGCACCTAGAACGGGTAGAGACGTTATATTCTGCTCCTCACGAGTACCACACATACATCACCTTTGCTCCCCTCGAGTGCAAAGGGGTAGGCGTCCAAGATAGAAGGAAGAGCGCGGAGTTAGACGGGGACCGATCTCCTACATAATAGTGTCCCGAAACGACAACGTTATAAAGTTTCGTTGGAACTCGTATCTCTCATTCTCATGTATGTATCAAGTAAGAACGCACAATCAACAGGTAACGTTTGTACTTTACGCCTTCGGAACTAGAACTCCGCATTGGTGACGAAAGTACTGATTTTTGACGGTATAGGAAGTTGTCCTAACATGCTTCATTCCATTTAAAACCTTTGCATGGGAAATATGGTCGCGGTACCTACCTGCTGCCGCCACGGTTGCTTCGTCCTCGCCGTACTTGGAGAACGGCACGTCTCTTGTCAAGGCCATCCAGTACACCTCCGCCATTTGAGCGGCCTGAAGCGAAAATCGTGAAGATACGTTCGATCCATGGTACCATCAGAAGGCATCCAACGGCCAATGTTTCGGCAAGGATGAACCTAAACATTCTGCGGCTCCTCACGGAAGAAGCTCTATAATCCACCCGATAGCTCTTTTCGATGACAATGTGTACCCTTTTTACCGCGTTCATTTATCAACACCGCGGACCGTTCCATCGCGTATGCTCACCTACAACACTGTTGTAACCCACAAATTGAAGTGGAACCCAAACAATGTGGGGAACAGGTCCTCGGTTGATCGGACCCATCCGCGAAATGCTAAACGCCGCTACCTCAATCCTAGTCTTCGTCGAAGCACACTGTTTGTTGGACACATTCGGGCAGTAAGGCCAACAGACAACCCGACAATGTCTACGCCTCTTGACAAAAAAGAGATACACACGCAACGGACGACGTCGGCTCAAAGCACCCCATGGAATGCGAGTGGCAGAGTCTAACGAGGATACTCGTATGAAGCTAACAGCTACGGTGGCGAACTAATCCAACCTTGGCCAACACTCACCAGGTCCTCGGAATTAATGGCTGAAGCACTAGGCATTGCCAAGGCAGAGCTGTTGGGAAATCCGGCCGTTCATGGAAAGCCAGGAATGAAGGGCGAGAACAAGAGATGGGAAAATAGATTATGGTTCGGTACAATGTTCGTCACCAACCATGTATATCGTCGGTGTCGTTGGTCAGGGGACGATATCCGCGATGCGGCAAGCAAAGTTGCCCGCGTCATTGAGTTCGTCAAGCCGCCAGATTTGATCAACCGGACGAGAACAGGCACGATACGATGGAGACAGCAGTGGATTTTCGAGAGGAGTTCCCGACAGGGGAGGATGAGAGGGACAGAATAACAAGATAAATTCAAACGCAATATAGAGGGGGCCTGGCGTTGAGTACGAGAAATACAGCAGGTCATTGCGGGCCAGCACCGTGTCAGGAATGCGAACATCCTGGCCCTTACACGGTGCGTCGTGTGTCTTAAGAGGGATTGCCCCATCAAAGGCCACACACAAGAAAATGCAACATGGCACTTCTTAAGGGGGAGCGCATCTAGTGCGGTACTTCTACGAGATCAATACCCATCTCAACGACACGTATACCAGGGTCGCAGACGACCCCGTTCGGCGCAAGTGGTGGCTGGAGTCACCACGTCTCTCGCTGTTGACATTAGCCGCGAGATATTTGAGGAAAAAATTATTTTACGCTAAGGAGTAACAGGTCTCTAGGCTGTAGCTTCGTTATACACCAACTACAAGTAGGGTGTTCCTGCATTCACTTCGTCAACGGAGGATCGAGATAGCTGAATCCTAATAGAATGGCGCATGGTGCCGACCACAACATTACCTGGCGGGTCCAGCCATATTGACTGCGAGGCCTCCAAGAGGGTTGACCAGGAAGCCGTCCTCGTCTCCGGCCGGCACCTTCTCGCATGTGTCGAAGTCACCTTCGGAAACACACTCAATCAAGGCGTCGAAGGCATCGCTGTCCACCTGGAGCGTGGCAGGCGTAGGAACGATAGCATCAAGAAAAGAGGTAGACGGCGCGGAGAAACGATTCAACGCTGGCGCTAGCTGGACAATAACATTCGCGAAGAATACAATAGATATATGTATGGTGGTCGCTCGCGTAGATAAGGAGGAAAAGGCAGTCAGAGACTTTTGGGCGCAAACGTTAACCAGCTACCGCCGTTCGCTGCACCTTACCCGTTACTAAGAGGCACTGCCAGAACTTGAGGAGCACCTACAGTAGGAAGGATATACCGGCCCGGCGTTTCAATCCGCAAGCTGCGCAGGGATACTCTCTCGATTTTCATGACATAAAATATTATCACCCATGGGGGGGTTTACCTGTCCAAGGCTGTCGTGGGGCAGTGACTTGTGGAACGTGGCGGCAGAAGAGCGGTCTCCGTTGTTGACGTGTACCGTACCCTCTGACGCCGTGAACTCGGTCTCGGCCCAATCGGTCCGCTGGGTCAACACGTTGGCAGCTCTCTCGGCAGGCTGTTCGACACACGTAAACGGATATAATAGTAGCAGGAACACTAACCGTCAATTCGAACAATATATGATAATATTCCTGGACGCCTTCAGCCGTCTCTACGCCTCAAAGAGAGGCCGTGGCGCGCGATTCCAGTTCATTTTGCGTAGAGGTACAAAACCGCGGCATGCCGGGGAGATGTTTCGGTTTGTCTCACACTGATTACTGCCTGCCATGAATATTTGTAAAAAGTGTTGATGCTGGTTTATCAAGGTGGTATTAACGCGTAAATCGACGGCCAGGTTTCGCAGTATCATGAACAAATTGTACCGAGGAGTGAACATGTGCATAATATAGCCCCAGTAACTATACGCAATTAATATTGCGGTAACTGCTACAGACGGTATTCCAGCCGCAACCAAACCCTGCAATCGCGTTGATATCACTGTACACGTGAACAGAGTGTCGGTACCCACCGTTCCATTGACATCGAGGGCATCATCTGTCACAGTTCGGGGACGATGGTGCCTTTGAAGACGACGCGAGCCATTGCTGTCAAAGTTGTTGGTCGAGGGTGATCCTACCGCATCGACGCCTCCAGTTGGGCCGTGATCCTTCCCGGATTTTCGTAGGGACTCCCCGCTGGAACTGGGAAACAGCCCCAGAGCGATTACGGCCATAGCACCGGCAGATCCCGCAAGCCCCTTCATCGTGCTAATCGATTTCTCCCTTGAGAAGTACAGGTGCCGGCTATTACTACCTGAGCGGGAAACAGGGAAAACCGATGATGTTTAGGTAAAATATTAGTCGTTCGTGTGGGGAGAGCTTGTCTTAGCAGATAGTACACAAAAAGCATCTACATCTTCGCGATAGTGTCAATCCTTCCGCACCCTCCACCTCGTTTGCCGTACCAGGTATACTTCAATGAATGGGCTTTAATAGCCGAGATATGTGAAGTGTAACAGTTTAATACCTTCCCAAAGTACGTCGTGGCACACCGCGGCAATGACAATGTGACACGGCGTGCCTTACACAGTTGATACCACGGTTACGGTAGGCGATTCTCATAGCGGCAATCGTAGCGGGACGCAGGACTTTATACTAAAAGCAAATGATGTACATCGTGGTAACAAATCCTCTACTAAGCGTAACGCATTAGACATTGAAAGAGTAAGCCCCAATTTCCCCTTGACTTCTTCAGTTCGATGAGGTGAATCTCGACCGGTGGCAACCGAGAAGATCGAAAGCTATTGATCCCCTGAACTGTCACCATAATTTCCCAATCCGTTTTTTTCTTGTCTGGTAACATATGACTGCTGGCCGGAGGCTCAATACCAACGGAGTTACTTGCATTGCCTGCTTCCGAATCTGAGACGTGGTGTACCCGCATTCGCCCTTCGGGTATCTTACCAAAATACTTGTTTTTGCTTAGTGAAACGCTCTAATACTAGGTCCACCCACATCCACTCACCTAATTCAATATATCGAAGGCAGGGAGTTCGTGCGCCCAGAACGTCGATGTGTTCCTCTCAAGTGACGGCAGGAAATTACTTGCTCAGGATGCAACTGGGCGGTGGTGACTGTGGAATGACAACGGTGGGCTCGAAACCACGTCGATGTATACCCGTCAGGGTTGAGGGCCATCTGCCACAACCATGTGGAAGTATGCAAGACATAGTCTTGCAAGCTTCTGGGGATAGAGGCATCAATGCGCTCTGGGGCCTCATTCGTTTTGGGGTTTGGGGTTTAATTTCCAAGGAAACGGAGAAAAAACTATGCATCACTGCGAAGATGTCCGCATGTTGTCCTGTTCATTATACGTCCAAACGCCTTAATTTCTTGCAATATGAATCCACATGTTCTCGGGAACTAAATGCTGGGAAATTGCGTGCGATAAACATTGCAGTTGGACCGAAATAAACTGGTTGACTCGCTCAGGTGTGTATATTTGTGTGCTACGTATGGACTGCTATGCAGTTCGTGCGCATATTGTGGCCTGTGGTTCCAGGCCGGAGCCCACACTATTCGTTCGCGAGTTCCGACGCAAGGATAGCTCGATGGCTCCTGTGTCCATCATCAGGGATGCCGTGAACGGAAACTATTTAACACTCCGCATTGGTTGGTTTTTGGTGGGGGGTGAAAAACATCAGGCAGATGGGTGGTTCCGGTATCTTCCAGATCTCGCCATGAGTACACACTCAGATGGTACATTTGTGGCGTATAGACTGTAGATACTATGATACAGTTCACCTCGACTAGTCCCAAAAGTACAAGTATGCCTCTCCGATTAGAGCACATACCTTCTTCTTGGGAAACACATTTTGACACCACAGAGTGGGTCGTGGCCTGCTACAAGTGCTAGGCCAGAGCCGAAAGGACTTTTTAGCTGGGAAAAGTTGTGGAAAATTACCTGGACGGCTTCTCGTTCTAATGAAAAAGATATTAACAGGAAGAAAAACAATACGCTTCACACATTGAAGGAGGAGGGTGCTGAAGTGTAGCTACACGTTCACGGCCTGATTTACGTGGGAATTGTTTACATCGGATTTGTAACACCTGACTATCTCGTAGGGTACAGAGTATACCATACCAACTGCTACAGCAGTGTTGAGGCATCATCGTGAGGTTCATGTGCGTTTCTTGTATCCCGAGGCAAAGGTAAATATTTTGTACCGGTATAGGCTATGGGTGGGTCAGTTCGATGTAGAGCCTATACCAGGAAAACTCATCATGCGTATTGCTATCTATAGTCTACTGTGTTTTTTCCCTTCAGCAACCTCCTGTCTCGTGGCCGAGATTCGGAGTCATATTCCAGGCCCTTCGTCTGCCCTTCACACTAAGGTGGACGGCATCACTACCTGTAGCTTTGCGTTTTCTTTCTTCGTATCGTCCGGTCGGAACAGGTGCTCGAAATGTGCACGCTTCTACTCTGCCTACAAGGGGTAAGTAATATTTCATAGTTTTCTACATCATCCACAAATTGCTTTAATGGACCTTAAACTTGTTTCTGTATATCTTCTTGTTGGGTTCAACTTCGTCTGTTCGTGCCCCCCCATGACTCCACGTAGCCCTCTCACCCCGGCAGTTGAAGCAGAAGAGCGTTACATTTGCTTCTCATCGAAGTATCTCTATTTTTAATTCACCAACCGGGTAGTATATGTGATACTTTCCTGTATTCTGCATAATAGCTGCTATCCGCTATATTCTGTGAACTCGTATCAGTATAGTACGGCGGAGATAGCCACCCGGGACGACGTAATTGGGAGTGGACCAGTTCTCCAGCCCGGGCACCGTGGACGCCGAGTGGGTGGGATGCATACTCAACTGCTGTTGAAACCATTATGTATTCCATGAAGTACGCGTGAATATATCTTTTTCGTTGTTCGTTCTCTGAGAGAAGGTTTTCGTTTGTCGGAAACTACGGGCTCAAGATAAAAGGTCAAGTTCGGAAATTGAAATCCATGTTCTTCGCGTAGAAATAGGGTGCTGTGTCATAGACTATATATTTTTGCCCATACATACCAGGTATAATCTAATATTATCTTCGCAACGACTTTCAATCCTCTTTGTCCCTCGCCTTTACGGTACCTGCGTTCATTTTCATTGATTGCCGGATTGATGCATGTGAGTTACACACGCTCCTTCGAGTACTGGTGTGTAATGACTTGTGGCGTCCCAGGTGACCGACAGCACTTACCTGCATGCAGTACTATTAAACCATAACAGTAGTTTCGTTGTCGTGCGTGAGGACGTATCGGCGACTACATGATAAACACCCCGTGAGCTCGTAGTGGAACGTGCGACTACAACAACTTGTTGTACCTTCTTATTAGCTATATGATAATTATCATTTCATGATGTCGACCCCTTGAAAACGTCACGATGTTTCCAACACCTCGAGTATGTTGGTTTGGCCATAATGCTGTATAACCATTCCCCCTGCTGATATAATTAATATTTTCTGCAAAAAGTTTCAAAACTTTCGATAGTTTCTTGGGTTGAAAACAACGCAAAACAAACATAGGAAGGTATAGGTTCGACTCTCGCGACGTCCAGATCGTGGAAGTGTGTATTACTCTGGCGGATTTTGATATGAGGTGGGGCGTTCACGCAAGAGAAAGCGAGGGAAAAAAAAAAAATACAACAAAGGGGGGGGCGGGGGGGAGGGTTTTCAAGAGGTTTAGGTCACACAAAATAAGACAATTCGCATTGCTCCCTCTATCTAGTCCTCAATGGCGGTGACAGTGCATGACCACATCACCTCGCATGTTATACTTGGCAATAAGTATCTCTTTCATACGGGGGGGGGGGTGCGACAATTCGCATGTCTACCTCTAGTCCTCAATGGCGGTGACAGTGCATGACCACATCACCTCGCATGTTGTATTTGGCAATAATAGGTATCTCTTTCATATATTTTGCGACGTTAGAAAATAATGGTAACTACAAATATATTTTGCTTTGGATCCATGTGCAATCACAAATTGTGAATATATAACAGGTTACTTACTACATCTAAACACTGGGTTGCATACTGCATCCAACATCAAACCTTCTAGAGTAGTAAACATTACCAGACAGACGATATCAAGGGATGTCGTCTTTCTACAACCGTCATGTTTGTCCCCTTCTTTAAGGATTTATAGTTTCCGCGCACATACTGAAATGCCCCCCCGCCCCCCACCCTACTCCCTCCCCCCCCCCCCCCTTTTTTTTGTTTTTTTCGGCTAGTTTGTTGTTGAAACGCCCCACTTACAATTGAAACCAGCCAGAGTAATAAACACCTCTACGCAGTTGATATCACGTCATTATCTTTCTGAACATTCATGACGTAGTTTTCATTTTTTCCCCCCTATCCCCCCTCAATCCTCCCGTGCAATGCCCCCTCTTTTCCCACCACCCGTACAATCGCCTAGACCTAGCACCCTAATAATGAGGACACACAACTCGTAATACGCGCGATCGGAGTATCACACACAGCTTGCAAAAATGAGTTTCGACAAAATATTCGATCTCACAGCTTGAGTGTATTTTAATTGTTTAAAATAGTACTAAAATTCACTCCAGCTATGACATCAAGGATTTGGTCGACACTGTTTTCGCAACATTGTGTGTGATCCTCCGATCGCGCGTATTAATCATATATATGTAGGGGCTTGCTATACGCATGGTGCTGGGCCTAGGCGATCGTGCTGTGCTATTCTCGCACTACTACTGTGCTCCCTGTAAGTAGTAGCTCAGATCGGGGCCCCTCTTCCCCCTCTCGACTACGCGATACGTGCCTTGATTGTTATCGCGAGAGGTATTGAACATTTTCTTGGCTCGTGGACTCGCGACGAATTGTATCTGCCCACGCAACTAGGTGCTTTCAGCAGTTAGTTTGTTGCTTTTTAGCAACCAAACAACTGCGGCAGCCGGCTACACTATACAGCAATAATACTAATGAGCACCATCAGCAGTAGTAGCGCAAATATCAAAGACAGGCATGTATCAAAAATATTTGACAGTAGTAGTAGTCTCCGACACGACAATTTTCCAGATTTTTTTTTACTATTGACAGGGGCACCCTGCCACTTTACGCCCCTCCCCAAAAAAAATAAGTTCTCAGAATTATTGGACGGCTTCTGGCAGTCCCTCGTATTTAATGTTTTTGTTTTGTTAGGACAGCTCCTAAATTTCGAAAGCAGAAGTTTGCACGCAGCGGTTTTCAACAGAGAGACCATGTGACCCTCACATTCAGGAGCTGACATGATAGACTGGGAAAGCCGATTTTTAGGAAAAAAAGACGGATGCTTGCTCACTTCCAAGACGCCGCTGAGCGCTTCTCCACCAAACCCAGCGGCCGCGACAGGTGATGCGGCCCACGGATGGATCGCGTTTGGTTCCGAGGTTGTGAGGCAATCTCCACGCTAAAGAGGCGGTCATCCATTAATAACGTGATAGTGGCCGGCTGGTGGTCAATCCTGGTGTCATAGCGTGAGTCGAGCCGTTCATCGTCAAGGTTGGATTTTCCAGACAGCTACTCATTTCAAACCAGACGCACCAGCATCAGGGTACCATACATGGCACAAATGCTGGTAGTGGTATACAAACGCATGCATGCTCCTTGATAAAATATTCTATAAAATATTAAAAAAAAAGTCCCATCTCCTCCTGTTCCTCCCATCCATCCCCGCCCTATCTAACACTCCCCAACCCTCTCCTCACCGGTTGTATGATTTACAGAATATACACGATAAACTGATGCGTTCCTCCCACAACCGCTAGATTGGTCAGTCCAGGGGTTTCAGCAGCTGCACAAAAAGAAGAAAAAAAAAAACGTCCCTTCCCTCTACTACTTCGCCCTTCCCCCGCCGCCGGCCCCCACGCATTAAACAATATCCCCCCTCCCCTCGCCGGTTGTACGAGTTACAGGATATACATGATAAACTGATGCCTTTCCTTCTACGGCTGTCAGACTTTGTTCCCCTCAGAAACGGTTTTTTCGCGCACAGTTTGAAAACCATCGCCCTGTTGACCCTGGTACAGGCTACATTGTAGTCCCAAGGGGAGTGGCTAACCTATTATCCACATGATGAGGACACACACAGTAATACGCGCAGTCGAAGTATCACACAAAGCATGCAAAGATAAGTTTCGACAAAATATTTGATCTCACAGCTGGAGTGTAGAATATTGATACGTATTATTAGAAGAAATTTCAATACACTCCAGCTGTGACATAGAAAATTTTGTCGAAACTCATCTTTGCAAGCTGTGTGTGATACTCCGATCGCGCGTATTACGGGTTGGGTGTCCTCATTAAGGATATTGGTCTGCGACTCCCCTTGCAACTACAGTGGAGCTATCAGGGTCAACAGGGTGATGTTAGTCAGTCTGTGCGCGGAAACTATAAAAACACGTTTCTGTGGGGGACAAAATGTGACAGCTGTGTGGAAGGAAATGCATCCGTTTATCAAGTGAATCCTATGTAAAATACCGGTGATTGGAGGGCGGGGTTTTTTTTGGACGTGAGGGCTTCATTTAGATTTTCATCAAAAGGCGCGGGGTTGGAGGGGCGGGGGAAGGAGGGGGGGGGGGGACAGGGGGGGGGGAGGGGGGGAGCGGACAGGCGGGCAATTTGTGCATGGAAGCAATCAATCCTTTAAGGGGATAAATTTGACGGTTTTGAAAAAAAATAAAAAAGCACCAGTTTACAACGGCGGGGGGGGGGGTTGGGGCGGGGGTGGGGCGGGTGGGGCAGCTCAATCTGTGCGTGGAAACTATACATTCTTTCAGGTGGGTAAATGTGACTTTTTCGGAAATAACGCATCAGTTTATTCTGGGGTAAGTCGTACAATCAGCGAGTAGAGGGCGGAGTGTTCGAGGAGGTGGGGGTGGGATGGGGTGGGGGGGTACAGAGGCGGGGGGTGGGGGCGGGGGGCGGGGGGGGAGGTTGGGAAAGGGGGGGGGGGTGGGGGGGGGGGGGGCGAAGGGAAGGGCCTTACGTGGCATAGATGTTGGGGCTCGTTATACGTGTGGTGCTAGGCCTAGGCGATGGTGCGGGTGGTGGGGAAGGAGGGGGCGTTCGGGGCGGGGGGTGGGGGCCGGGGGCAGGGGGGGGGGAGGAGGGAAGCAGTGACATGGATGGCTCTAGAAAGATAATGAGGGGATATCCCGTGCGTGAAATGTTTTTTAACGTGGCGGATTTCGATTTTTGTTGGGGCGTTTGAGAAAGGGAGAGCGAAAAGGTGGGCGGGGAGGGGGGGGGAAGATTTTTGATGAGGTTTAGGTCACATATATATTCAAATACACTCCGGCTGTGAGATCAAAGGTATAACAAGGAGCTTGTTATACGCGGGGTTGTAGGTCTAGGCGATCGTGAGGGTGGTGAAAAAAGAGGGGGCGTTGGACGGGGGGGTTGAAGGGGGTGGGGAAAAAGAATGAAAACTACGTGATGGATAGTCAGAAAGACAATGACGTTATATCAAATGCGTGGAGGTGGTTATTACTCTGGCCGATTTCGATTGTAAGTGGGGCGTTTCAACAAACAAGGCAGATAAAAAAAGGGGCGGGGGGAGGGGGGGAGCAAGGGATCTGGGAATGGGGGGGGGAAAGGGGGGGGGGGTTTCAAACAAGAGGGATCGGGGGAGGGGAGCGGAGGGGGGGGCGGGGCACGGGCCATTTGAATATGTGCGCGGAAACTATATATATTTAAAGGGGACAAACCTGACGGTTGTGGCATGAAGGCATCCCTATATAAAATATGAAAATACACTCCAGCTGTGAAATCGAATATTTTGTCGAAACTCATCTTTGCAAGCTGTGTGTGATGCTCTGATCGTGCGTATTACGGGTTGTGTGTCCTCATTAAGGATATAGGTCGGCGACTCCCCTGGTAACTACAGTGTAGCTATCAGGGTCATAAAATTTACCAAGGGGGCCCAACAAACAAATTCCGGACCAACACTCCATGTCTCATATCGCGCTAGGAAGCCGGCCGAGAAAATAGG
This sequence comes from Undaria pinnatifida, assembly GCA_012845835.1. Classification (NCBI taxonomy): domain Eukaryota; class Phaeophyceae; order Laminariales; family Alariaceae; genus Undaria; species Undaria pinnatifida. Next base: position 11,265,228 of record JABAKD010000025.1, on the reverse strand, counting down.
TACCGCTGCATTTTTTTTTTCTTAATGACCTTTTTATTTTTTCTTTTCTACAGGCATTGACGACATTAAACGCTATCTTGTACTAGCTCTTGTGCTTCGCATAATACATACAGCTAGCGCGATAAGCTTGTTTCCATTCGAGTTTACATCGACTGTGATTGAGAATGGGCTTGAGTACTGCTGCTGCTTCTGCTGAATACGCATATGATATATAAGTGACGTGTGACTCAGCGCGATACAATTGCATGCGATGTGTGCGATACCAGCTAGCGCCAACGGAAACCAACGAGTCCGCAGACAAAGGGGTTGTGATATTTGCACGTATTCGATGTATAAAGTAAGTGGTTGTACTGGATCTTACATATGGGAACATGCGATCATAAGCTTTGCAACAATCGGGGAAAGGAAGTTGCGAACTTTGTGCACGCCAATCATCAACGCCAGTCAGACAAGTCGATGCCACTGCCAAAGTTGCATTTGTTGTTATGTATGTGCTAGACTCAACCCACCAAAACGTGCCTGACGGAAAGTCCTAACCTAAGCTGAACGAAGACGATATTTAGCCGACACATGAACGCCAACAAGCGAAACTTCTCTGGAACAAATCACTACCCTTCGTCGATTAGTCCTTCAACCACCTCGACGCTGATAGCCGACCTGACCTCGAAGATTTTCCCGCATCGTAGAATCCGCGCGTGATCTTCACCACGGTCTTGGCTCCTATGGCAGTGGCTATCGAGCCAAGCCTGCAGATTGAAAGACGTTGCTGTGATTCCTGTGCTGCACCCTTCGCAGATCCCACAGGTCATTTGTGCTTGCTGGTGCGTCAGGGTGTGCACGTCGGCAGCAGTGACGGGAAGAGTCTCCCCGCGTTTTCTTCGGATTATTAACTCATAATTTCGCCGAGGAAAGTCTCTGGTTAATATTCGCTTAGAAATAGCATGTGGGGAAAAGCATATTTAGAATTGAGCATGGAGGTTTTGTAAGGGATAGTGGTCTGGCGCCCCCCCCTCCCCGTGAAAGGAATTTAGTGAAAAAAAGGTTCTCTTGCTCCAGCATTGGGCACCGGTATATACCAACGAATTACTTGAAGCGCGTACCAAAGGGCCAAAAATCGCTTACACCCTGAGAGCCCCTCCTCGACAGCCTTCTTCCAGAGAAACTCGAGGGCGAAGCAGGTGTGGGGGGCAACAAGTGGTTGCCATGTCCGAGGTCGGATCATTGCAAAGTGAACACCAGGGTTACACGGTATCGTGATGTCGAATAATGCCATGCGTGTTTATACATGAACGGAATTTTCAAGAAAGCATAGTTCGTGTTTGGAAGATTTCACGAAAATATATATTATAAAAATTAAAATACATATATATTATAAAAATAAAAATACACTCCAGCTGTGAGATCGAAGATTTCGTCGAAACTCATCTTTGCAAGCTGTGTGTGATACTCCGATCGCGCGCATTACGGGTTGTGTGTCCTCATTAAGGATATAGGTCGGCGACTCCCCTTACAGCTACAGTGTAGCTATCAGGGTCAACAGGATGATTTTAGTCAGTCTGTGCGCGGAAACTATAAAACCCGTTTCTGAGGGGGACAAAATCCGACAGCTGTGAAGGGAAAAGGGGGGGGCTGGTTTTGATCAAAAGCGAGCGGGATTGGAGGGGGGCGGGGGGGGGGGGGGGGGGGGAAGGGGCAATTTGTGCATGTAAGCTATATATATTGTACATCGTCAGCCGTGAGTTCGACCGGTTGAGTGGCCAATACTCTACCATCGATAAACGGTTCGAGATTCACAATCGCGCCCTTTTCTCCGAGAACATACCGAACGTCACTGGTGCAGGATCGATGTTGCAGCAAGCAGCAAACGTGCGACGGGTCAACATCGGGACCGGCCTGTGGTACGAGGAACCAAGCTTACCTGTGAAGGTCTTCATTCAATTTCTGGAAATCACCAGTCCGAAAACTAGCTATTTCATTACCGAAACCAGGATCGATGCGGCTGAAACGTCATTAGGTCTTTCGCACCTCGATCACATAAAAAATATTGGGAAGTACAAGGAATAAATATCAAACCAAAACCCCAAGCGAGGCCATTGGTGTGTTATCATGATTGGATTTTCAACGTCCGAGAAGCGCAACAACAGTTGACTGTGTCGTCGATACCACTTTAACGAAGGACCGCTGAAACGTATATTACACAAGAGACGCCAATGAAATAACAAGCAAGGCCGTAGCTGCTTAGACCAACATTTGTATATGGACCCGATTCCTTCGAGAACAACGAAAGCTTTAATAGCGTTACTGCAGTAGTCATAACCGCCGTGGCGAGTTGAGCTGTACGATCTCAAACGATTGGAGGTACCAATACCAAATACAATGACCCCGACGCCCAACAACTGCTCGCTGTTCGAAATGCATAATTTCCACCGACAAACGACAGCTGCTTTAAGGATTAACAAACCCTACCGCTGGATCTGCCGTATGTAGTGCTACACTTACAACACTCCACTGAATATACCATAAACCCCACATCACAAAGGTTCCCAAGATTTAACACGCAGTCTCTACACAGTCAAACATACGTATGGCTAACGTACTCTTGATGCGTGCAAACCGCCACCCTCCCCTTTATCGAGGGCGTTGTCCAGGACAAGGCAACAACGGTGATATCGTGACGCAGCCCCTGTTTCGCGTGTCGGACAGTATCAAGCGCAATAATCCCCGTCGAACATGAACCAAAACCACATCTCAACCTTAACCACGGAGCACCCATGGAAGACGGCCTTAGCTTGATGAAAAGCCTTCACTAGGACAGCAGGATATACGTGGGCCACACAGAAGTCGGGGCCACCCGGACCCATTTAAAGCATTTGCGTGTCACCGCGGTCGAACCGCACCAACAGCACTGTCTCATTCTTGACCGGGTGACACCCCTGTTGCCCGACGGATGTGACGCCATTGGTTCGACGCACACTATACCCTAGAACAGACGAAGGACAACAAACTAGAAAAATTCATCCTGGCATAGACTACATATGTATAAATATCTTGGCAGGCGGGGGCCAGTCACACCAAACAAGGTACACTACACCAAAGCATTAAGCATGGCATAGACGATATATATATCTTGGCAAGCGGGGCCAGTCGCACCAAACGGAGTACATTACACCAAAGCACAAAGAAACCCATGATTGTCTGAATGATGCTAATTTCCAGATCACTTAGCACATGGGAACACATATTTGCCCAATTGTGCACGCACACAGTACAAGGTGTACACTGCTGCTCCGTAGACTTGAGGCACCTCGCATATCGCCCACGCTCAGAGCGATCACTCAGAAATATAAATAACAACATATTTTTCAAACACGCACGGAACACGTTTCTAATGCTCCACTTGTCCCCGTCCCTGCTACGTGTAAGTCAATTCCAGAAGACTACCGGTGCCTTGAAAGCTCCATGTCAATATTGCGTTCGAAGCCCCTCCACAAGCAGAAAGAATGGATTCCTGCCAAACGCCTCCGTCTTTACGGTTTTCTCTAGTGTGATGTTCGCAGGAACACTGTACCACGACGGTCTAAGTTGAGCTGCAAAAAATGCGCTCAAGGCCGTTTCACTGTTTCTAGCCCGTGCGCGGGCGGTTGTTCGCTGGTCGGGGTGTATACAGACAACAACCAGACATGACCAGGAATCATATAACAAACTACACCGGTGATGCATCGCGATATACCGCCGTTATCTGTTGGCACCATATGTGGCGAGAACACGTGCACAGTTGGCAGATGTCGCCTATGCAATCAATCGACGACGGTGGTTCCAACCATCCTCATGATACAACGAACGCTGGTGCCCCGTTTGGTTAGCACTGGTCAGCCCCCGTGAAAGCTTCTCCGCTGCACCTCTTGTTGTTTACGAAGAATGACCCGTCCGTCTCGAGCCTGATCGTCTCGCCTTTCATTAGACGGAACTCGTAGGCCTCGTTCTCTGGGAAAGCCACAGCCTCCTGAAAACGAAAGGAAACGAAAACCAGCGATGGGAGGGTTAGCATACACGTACCTTACCGATGTACGGTCAGTCATTTCTGCCTTTTACCTGGAATATGTAAGTAATCCTTGCTGCAGACTCCCCTCCCTATGCAAAAAAATCCGTTTTCATTGGCTTGATGGTTCCGGGAAAAAGTGGAAACACGGTCCAAACTGGGAATGCCGTCCGCACGTGTTCGGGAAACACCGCTTGGTCATCATTGATCGCGTAATTTCACCTGCTGCAGAATCCGCTACAGCGACCGTCTCTCCGAGGGTCAACCCTTCCTGGCCGTCCATCCTCCAGTGAACGCCACACATTTGCCTGCAAAACATAGTATAGCAAGACACGGGCAAGGCCGATGCAGATCACGGTTATATCGACGAAAGACCTCCTTAACAAACTGTGTTTGGCCGCATCTATCTGCATACGCAAGACGTGACCGAAGTCGTAGGTATACAGCCGCATAAAATCCCGTCTTCAAAACAGTGCCCATGAATACTTTGTCCGTGCTTGCTGTACCTGCCGAATGCGACGTTGACAGCCATTTTGTTGATTTCTCCCTCGTACGTCAAGCAGTCTTTGCCGCTGTAAGGCAGAAGGTTCAGCCCTTCGTCGTCGGGAAACACGGGGTCCTCGATGCACGAACCACCCCTCTCCAGTCCAACAAGGGCCTGCGGCATATGGTGGCGATTCGAAGCGGTTGTTAGGGAAATAACAACCGACGTCTAATTGAACAAACCATACACGTCGTCATGGGTTTGGTCCACGGTACAGGGTTGGTCCTTTTATTCTGCTGTACGTGCACGATCTTAGAAACTGACTCAGCTGTCGTGTAGCCGCAGACAAGCAATGCGTACACTCAGCAAGTGAACGTCTGAAAGTGACAAACGATTGAAATAAATTTGGGGAGATTGAAGTGCATCCCAGATCTACGTTCGCTGTTAACACAAAGCGTCTGTACAACGTCCACCTTGCTTAGCAGATGACGACCAGTTTACAACGTAACGGAACAGCGTGTCCGAAATACAAAGGGGTCGAGTACACATTATGGTAGTGCACACGGCTATCGCAACGCACTTCGCCCTAATCCTCGCCGAGAAAGCCCACGAGAGAATTAGTGTGGATCATGTGGGTGGAAACCGACCTCATTCTAAATCAACCGTATCTGTTAAACTGAATTTTTTTTTGCGCAAGGCCTCGAGGCGGAGTTTCCCCCATCTATTCATGAATATATCCTATGGTGTATATGAAGCTAGATTCGACCACGTTCTGACGCTACTTTGACATGGCCGCCGTAGTCTTAGGTATAAGCGACCGCAATGGGTATTATCCACATCTCACCTTGAGCACCGTTGCGAAGGCGCCGTTCTGAACAGCGTGGCCAGATGGGTACGATGGGTGAGTTGGCGATCCCTCGTTGACAGCCTGCAAGGTCAAAACACAGCGTCGTTAGGACAGGTGTGCACAGGTCCTAATCTGGCCAGTATTCCTACTCAGTTCATATATCAACGCATCTTTCACACGCGTATGCTACTAACCGGTACACTCTACCGCTCCTTGAAGGCCAAGATTTGGGTCGAGGAATGCGAACGTTTCCGTGGCTCACGGGTGTAGTGGGCGTCATTTCTGTGTTATTCTACGGTATGCGCTGTAAATCACGGTTCAAACTACTCTCCTGTAGCTGTTCTCGCAGAAGATGCGGACGGACATGTTCGCACACCCATGTATAATTAGACGTGTGGGTTGGAGAGGGTGTCCAAGCGCTCGAGACTACCCTTGAGATTACCGGGGAATTACAGTTGATATCGAGGCTACGATGCCACCTACCAAATCCAGCGATTGTTGTAAACGGCATTCCATGGCTGTTAAACACGAGGAACAATCCTATGGATAAAACGTTTCACGTATATTCATGTGTTACAAAGGACTATCGAACGACGACACCTGGGCACAATGGGGAACCGTATTTGAGACGACACGGCCAGGAGCTGGGTTCTAAACAGGCCATTTCGGTGAATAAAAAACTGGGACGGCGACCGTCGAAAAACACGTGAGCGGGTGATTGATGGATGACACCCGCCACCTCCAACGCGTGCTGCCACGGATTGGCGTTTTGGTTAACAAGGTCGGCACCGACACACCACACCGAGAATCTTCATCAGAGACAAGCGCGGGCGCAATTACATATCGCTGAGTGGTGCATACTGCAGAGCCGCATGAGTTGTCATGTGCATTTCAACCTGCCCCGCACCTATTGCACGTATCACTCAGAAGCAGAGTGATATTGTTACTCACCATGGGTAGAAGGTAAGTGCGCCCGCGTCTTCCCCTCTTTCCGTTGATCTCTACATTGCGCTTGCGCACTCTCCTGAGCAACTCCCTGTTGTTGAGGAGCGACTTGTCGAATTCTACGTCAAGATCGCCGTAGATGACATTGTGGAGGGTTCCAGCGACGGCCTGGCACGCCGAATTATCCACAAAAAACGGCAGAGTGCGAAGAAGTGGGATGACATTTGGTGGTAATAATATATTCGGTCAATCGACAATGGATCGCCTGAGTCCGCTTATATTACACCCAGGGAGATCGTCAACAAATGAGTTCTCGTTGGAAAGGGCTAGACAGATCAAGGACAGACGCGAAAATCTGTACCAGTCCATGCAACCAAAACCAATTTTGCTACGACAAATACACACGTTGCGGGGGGGACGCAGAGGGGGGTCCGTCTTCCATGCCGTTCGTGATATTTCGTCAATCCGTTTCGGTTTCATGGTGAAATCTCACCTCCGGGCGAGCGAACAGGTGCACGTTCCACTTCTGGTACCACGAGGATCTCATGGCCAGCTCGGCGTTTCCGATGATCCTCATAACGTGAGACACACCGTAGTTGACGAAACCAACCTGGCGGCCGCTCTCGTCGTACGGACCGTTGAAGCCAGGGCGGCTGATTGCTCCTTCATCGATAAGAATCAGTGCGGCTCGGTACGCCTCCCTGCCAATCGAGAATGTTGATCACATGGTTACGTATTCATTGCGGTCGAACGGAGCAGAGCATCGCTGTTAATCGCTGTCCCCAACGAATCAGAACATCGCTGGAACGTTCGGTCACTTAGTGTCAAGCACAACGGATTGTGGGTATTCGTGGAGTCTCAGTCACCTACAGGCGAACACTAATGATGCCTGGATAGCGTTGTGTATCGCTATGCTTAAAGGGTTTGTTCGGGTCCTTCTCGACAAGGAGGGGTAATGGTGACTGCCGAGAACTCTCAAACCAAGACACACACCCTTGGTTGACAGATTTTGCCGAAGTCAGGAGTAATAAATACAGTCCGAAACCACAAGAGTACTCACGTGTTGATGGTGTCGGTGACTACCAGCCTTGAGAGATCGCGGGAATTGCGGATGTACCGCTTAATAGAGTCTTCCTCCTCGGGCGAGTCCGGCTTGCCACCGTTCTGTTCAAATTGTGGGGGGAATGAGGAAGCGTTTCCGGTTAAGGTGAGAGCACGAACGAACGAGATCAGAGCGGGCACAATCACATGATTGACGGGCAGTCCACCAGACATAAGGTGCACTGCTTCCTATGCTAATCGTCACAATGGTGCGCAACTAAAGATTTTCACATATATATATATATATGTCTTCTCCTTTTGTCGAGGTAAAACGACACGCTTGCGGTTCTGATATATGCCAAGCTACGGCAGGATTCCGGCATACGATATGTGATGTATTGTACACACCAAACCCCAGGTGCCACTAATGCTCGTTGACTTGTTGAGGCCTAAAATCAATACGACAGTGTACGGATGAGGTGCAAAAGGAATAACACAGGGAAGAATCACGTTCTTGTGATGATTGTTTCGAAATCGTTCGGCTTCGCCCCAACAACGACCAAGCGAGTTGCGTCAATGCATATAACAGAACCAATCAACCTTTTAAAGATATTTATCCGTTCGAATGTTGCCATCGGAAGCGACCTTTGTCTGATACATTGAGAGAGCTAGTTTCTTTCGCCCTTCTCCCCTCCTCTTTCCGGGTCCAGCTCCCGCGCCGAAAATTCTCGTCGGTGCGCACGCAGTTCATTTCCATTCGTTATGTACTTTTTGTGCGTCCGCTAACCTGTATGCGAAGCCATTCGTCGTAGTCGACCATGTAGTCGATCCCGGGCGCAAACGTCGTCTGCTGCGGTTTTACCGTGATAGAGTCAATGGTGAAGTCCTTCACCAGCAGCTGTTTGAGCGCAAAACCATGGGCAACGGGCCGTTTATGGTTGGGAGATGTTACTCAGCGCGGTACCTTCGTATACCTGCAATCGAGCTACATGCCGAAACGGGATGCTCACGCAGTAGCTCAACCTTGACCAACATCACGCGTTGTCAGGCATGGCAAAAAACCATAATGAAATGAGCGCCGGCACCGATGTCCGCACGTTAGCAATAGGTGTCTGCCGCGGAGCCTTCCTTTTCGTTTTTCCGATCCAACTCGTAAAGTGAGCGAGATACGAAGCGTCACGTGAAACCACGACGCCAACCAACGAAGAAGCATAGTACTGACAAAAACACTTTATTCGTGGGGAAAGGTCCGAAAAACGAACTACAACATGAACAGGCTGCTACACCGCACCTGGGAAATGAAGGGTCCTGTCTCGACACCGACCGCAGAAGACCGGAACAGCTGCGACTGCGGATCCGCTTTGCCATCGCTTCCGACGGCCACCCCGTTCATGTTGGCGAAACCCGGCATCGTGGCCAAGTTGTCTGTCAAAACCAGTAGTAGGTTCAAACCGTTATACCCCAACTAAGTAATCTTCGTTGGTCAATTTGTTACTAACCCGATTGTATGTCAAAATAGCGATGCCTGACAGTCGGTTTATGTCAGCCTCGTCAAACGATTCGCAGAACACATTGCCACAATTGCCGATCTTGGGGGCCATATACCGCAGAGTAGCATCAACTAACGCCTGAGTTGACATTTCACCCGTAATGACACGTGCGAAAATCTTGAACGTGAATCTCATCAGTACACAAGTTGGCTGTCCGAGCCCACAATGCTCAATTAGGTGAGATATAGAATGGCGTGATCTAGCCGCTAGTGCACCCTGATCCTTAAGAGCGTCGCAAGGCGATGTCACTGCACAGTCAACCTCTGGGGTGGTGGAAAAATCCAGTGGGTAGGCACCTAGAACGGGTAGAGACGTTGTATTCGGCTCCTCACGAGTACCACACACACATCACCTTTGCTCCCCTCGAGTGCAAAGGGGTAGGCGTCCCAGATAGAAGGAAGAGCGCGGAGTTAGACGGGGACCGATCTCCGACATAATAGTGTCCCGAAACGACAACGTTATAAAGTTTCGTTGGAACTCGTATCTCTCATTCTCATGTATGTATCAAGTAAGAACGCACAATCTACAGGTAACGTTTGCACTTTACGCCTTCGAAACTAGAACTCCGCATTGGTGACGAAAGTACTGATTTTTGACGGTATAGGAAGTTGTCCTAACATGCTTCATTCAATTTAAAACCTTTGCATGGGAAATATGGTCGCGGTACCTACCTGCTGCCGCCACGGTTGCTTCGTCTTCGCCGTACTTGGAGAACGGCACGTCTCTTGTCAAGGCCATCCAGTACACCTCCGCCATTTGAGCGGCCTGAAGCGAAAATCGTGAAGACACGTTCGATCCATGGTACCATCAGAAGGCATCCAACGACCAATGTTTCGACAAGGATGAACATAAACATTCTGCGGCTCCTCACGGAAGAAGCTCTATACTCCACCCTATAGCTCTTTTCGATGACAATGTGTACCCTTTTTACCGCGTTCATTTATCAACACCGCGGACCGTTCCATCGCGTATGCTCACCTACAACACTGTTGTAACCCACAAATTGAAGTGGAACCCAAACAATGTGGGGAACAGGTCCTCGGTTGATCGGACCCATCCGCGACATGCCAAACGCCGCTACATCAATCCCAGTCTTCGTCGAAGCACACCGTTTGTTGGACACATTCGGGAAATAAAGGCAACAGAAAACCAGACAATATCTACGCCTCTTGACTAAAAAGCGATACACACGAGACGGACGACGTCGGTTCAAAGCACCCCATTAAAGGCGAGTGGCAGAGTCTAACGAGGATACTCGTATGAAGCTAACAGCTACGGTGCCTAACTAATCCAACCTTGGCCAACACTCACCAGGTCCTCGGAGTTAATGGCTGAAGCACTAGGCATTGCCAAGGCAGAGCTGTTGGGAATTCCGGCCGTTCATGGAAAGCCAGGAATGAAGGGCGAGAAGAAGAGATGGGAAAATAGATTATGGTTCAGTACAATGTTCGTCACCAACTATGTATATCGTCGGTGTCGTTGGTCAGGGGACGATATCCGCGATGCGGCAAGCAAAGTCGCCCGCGTCATTGAGTTCGTCAAGCCGCCAGATTTGATCAACCGGACGAGAACAGGCACGATACTATGGAGACAGCAATGGATTTACGGGAGGAGTTCCCGACAGGGGAGGATGAGAGGGACAGAATAACAAGATAAATTCAAACGCAAGATAGAGGGGGCCTGGCGTTGAGTACGAGAAATACAGCAGGTCATTGCGGGCCAGCACCGTGTCAGGAATGCGAACATCCTGGCCCTTACACGGTGCGTCGTGTGTCTTAAGAGGGATTGCCCCATCAAAGGCCACACACAGGGAAATGCAACATGGTACTTCTTGAGGGGGAGCGCATCTAGTTCGGTACTTCTACGAGATCAATACCCATCTCAACGACACGTATACCAGGGTCGCAGACGACCCCGTTCGGCGCAAGTGGTGGCTGGAGTCACCACGTCTCTCGCTGTTGACATTAGCCGCGAGATATTTGAGGGAAAAATTATTTTACGCTAAGGAGTAACAGGTCTCTAGGCTGTAGCTTCGTTATACACCAACTACAAGTAGGGTGTTCCTGCATTCACTTCGTCAACGGAGGATCGAGATAGCTGAATCCTAATAGAATGGTGCATGGTGCCGACCACAACATTACCTGGCGGGTCCAGCCATATTGACTGCGAGGCCTCCAAGAGGGTTGACCAGGAAGCCGTCCTCGTCTCCGGCCGGCACCTTCTCGCATGTGTCGAAGTCACCTTCGGAAACACACTCAATCAAGGCGTCGAAGGCATCGCTGTCCACCTGGAGCGTGGCAGGCGTAGGAACGATAGCATCAAGAAAAGAGGTAGACGGCGCGGAGAAACGATTCAACGATGGCGCTAGCTGGACAATAACATTCGCGAAGAATACAATAGATATATGTATGGTGGTCGCTCGCGTAGATAAGGAGGAAAAGGCAGTCAGAGACTTTTGGGCGCAAACGTTAACCAGCTAACGCCGTTCGCTGCACCTTACCCGTTACTAAGAGGCACTGCCAGAACTTGAGGAGCACCTACAGTAGGAAGGATACACCGGCCCGGCGTTTCAATCCGCAAGCTGCGCAGGGATACTCTCTCGATCTTCATGACATAAAATATTATCACCCAGGGGGGGGTTTACCTGTCCAAGGCTGTCGTGGGGCAGTGACTTGTGGAACGCGGCGGCAGAAGAGCGGTCTCCGTTGTTGACGTGTACCGTACCCTCTGACGCCGTGAACTCGGTCTCGGCCCAATCGGTCCGCTGGGTCAACACGTTGGCAGCTCTCTCGGCAGGCTGTTCGACACACGTAAACGGATATAATAGTAGCAGGAACACTAACCGTCAAATTCGAACAATATATGATCATATTCCTGGACGCCTTCAGCCGTCTCTACGTCTCAAAGAGAGGCTGTGGCGCGCGATGCCAGTTCATTTTGCGTAGAGGTACAAAACCGTGGCATGCCGGGGAGATGTTTCGGTTTGTCTCACACTGATTACTGCCTGCCATGAATATTTGGAAAAAGTGTTGATGCTGGTTTATCAAGGTGATATTAACGCGTAAGTCGATGGCCAGGTTTCGTAGTATCATGAACAAATTGTACCGAGGAGTGAACATGTGCATAATATAGCCCCAGTAACTATACGCAATAAATATTGCGGTAACTGCTACAGACGGTATTCCAGCCTCAACCAAACCCTGCAATCGCGTTGATATCACTGTACACGTGAACAGAGTGTCGGTACCCACCGTTCCATTGACATCGAGGGCATCATCTGTCACAGTTCGGGGACGATGGTGCCTTTGAAGACGACGCGAGCCATTGCTGTCAAAGGTGTTGGTCGAGGGTGATCCTACCGCATCGACGCCGCCAGTTGGGCCGTGATCCTTCCCGGATTTTCGTAGGGACTCCCCGCTGGAACTGGGAAACAGCCCCAGAGCGATTACGGCCATAGCACCGGCAGATCCCGCAAGCCCCTTCATCGTGCTAATCGATTTCTCCCTTGAGAAGTACAGGTGCCGGCTATTACTACCTGAGCGGGAAACAGGGAAAACCGATGATGTTTAGGTAAAATATTAGTCGTTCGTGTGGGGAGAGCTTGTCTTAGCAGATAGTACACAAAAAGCATCTACATCTTCGCGATAGTGTCAATCCTTCCGCACCCTCCACCTCGTTTGCCGTACCAGGTATACTTCAATGAATGGGCTTTAATAGCCGAGATATGTGAAGTGTAACAGTTTAATACCTTCCCAAAGTACGTCGTGGCACACCGCGGCAATGACAATGTGACACGGCGTGCCTTACACAGTTGATACCACGGTTACGGTAGGCGATTATCATAGCGGCAATCGTAGCGGGACGCAGGACTTTATACTAAAAGCAAATGATGTACATCGTGGTAACAAATCCTCTACTAAGCGTAACGCATTAGACATTGAAAGAGTAAGCCCCAATTTCCCCTTGACTTCTTCAGTTCGATGAGGTGAATCTCGACCGGTGGCAACCGAGAAGATCGAAAGCTATTGATCCCCTGAACTGTCACCATAATTTCCCAATCCATTTTTTTCTTGTCTGGTAACATATGACTGCTGGCCGGAGGCTCAATACCAACGGAGTTACTTGCATTGCCTGCTTCCGAATCTGAGACGTGGTGTACCCGCATTCGCCCTTCGGGTATATTACCAAAATACTTGTTTTTGCTTAGTGAAACGCTCTAATACTAGGTCCACCCACATCCACTCACCTAATTCAATATATCGAAGGCAGGGAGTTCGTGCGCCCAGAACGTCGATGTGTTCCTCTCAAGTGACGGCAGGAAATTACTTGCTCAGGATGCAACTGGGCGGTGGTGACTGTGGAATGACAACGGTGGGCTCGAAACCACGTCGATGTATACCCGTCAGGGTTGAGGGCCATCTGCCACAACCATGTGGAAGTATGCAAGACATAGTCTTGCAAGCTTCTGGGGATAGAGGCATCAATGCGCTCTGGGGCCTCATTCGTTTTGGGGTTTGGGGTTTAATTTCCAAGGAAACGGAGAAAAAACTATGCATCACTGCGAAGATGTCCGCATGTTGTCCTGTTCATTATACGTCCAAACGCCTTAATTTCTTGCAATATGAATCCACATGTTCTCGGGAACTAAATGCTGGGAAATTGCGTGCGATAAACATTGCAGTTGGACCGAAATAAACTGGTTGACTCGCTCAGGTGTGTATATTTGTGTGCTACGTATGGACTGCTATGCAGTTCGTGCGCATATTGTGGCCTGTGGTTCCAGGCCGGAGCCCACACTATTCGTTCGCGAGTTCCGACGCAAGGATAGCTCGATGGCTCCTGTGTCCATCATCAGGGATGCCGTGAACGGAAACTATTTAACACTCCGCATTGGTTGGTTTTTGGTGGGGGGTGAAAAACATCAGGCAGATGGGTGGTTCCGGTATCTTCCAGATCTCGCCATGAGTACACACTCAGATGGTACATTTGTGGCGTATAGACTGTAGATACTATGATACAGTTCACCTCGACTAGTCCCAAAAGTACAAGTATGCCTCTCCGATTAGAGCACATACCTTCTTCTTGGGAAACACATTTTGACACCACAGAGTGGGTCGTGGCCTGCTACAAGTGCTAGGCCAGAGCCGAAAGGACTTTTTAGCTGGGAAAAGTTGTGGAAAATTACCTGGACGGCTTCTCGTTCTAATGAAAAAGATATTAACAGGAAGAAAAACAATACGCTTCACACATTGAAGGAGGAGGGTGCTGAAGTGTAGCTACACGTTCACGGCCTGATTTACGTGGGAATCGTTTACATCGGATTTGTAACACCTGACTATCTCGTAGGGTATAGAGCATACCATACCAACTGCTACAGCAGTGTTGAGGCATCATCGTGAGGTTCATGTGCGTTTCTTGTATCCCGAGGCAAAGGTAAATATTTTGTACCGGTATAGGCTATGGGTGGGTCAGTTCGATGTAGAGCTTATACCAGGAAAACTCATCATGCGTATTGCTATCTATAGTCTACTGTGTTTTTTTCCCTTCAGCTACTTCCCGTTTCGTGGCCGAGATTCGGAGTCATATTCCAGGCCCTTCGCCCTGCCCTTCACGCTAAGGTGGACGGCATCACCTGTGGCTTTGCGTTTTCTTTCTTCGTATCGTCCGGTCGGAACAGGTGCTCGAAATGTGCACGCTTCTACTCTGCCTACAAGGGGTAAGTAATATTTCATAGTTTTCTACATCATCCACAAATTGCTTTAATGGACCTTAAACATGTTTCTGTATATCTTCTTGTTGGGTTCAACTTCGTCTGTTCGTGCCCCCCCATGACTCCACGTAGCCCTTTCACCCCGGCAGTTGCAGCAGAAGAGCGTTACATTTGCTTCTCATCGAAGTATCTCTAAATTGAATTACCAACCGGGTAGTATATGTGATACTTTCCTGTATTCTGCATAATAGCTGTTATCCGCTATATTCTGTGAACTCGTATCAGTATAGTACGGCGGAGATAGCCACCCGGGACGACGTAATTGGGGGTGGACCAGTTCTCCAGCCCGGGCACCGTGGACGCCGAGTGGGTGGGATGCATACTCAACTGCTGTTGAAACCATTATGTATTCCATGAAGTACGCGTGAATATATCTTTTTCGTTGTTCGTTCTCTGAGAGAAGGTTTTCGTTTGTCGGAAACTACGGGCTCAAGATAAAAGGTCAAGTTCGGAAATTGAAACCCATGTTCTTCGCGTAGAAATAGGGTGCTGTGTCATAGACTATATATTTTTGCCCATACATACCAGGTATAATCTAATAGTATCTTCGCAACGACTTTCAATCCTCTTTGTCCCTCGCCTTTACGGTATCTGCGTTCATTTTCATCGATTGCCGGATTGATGCATGTGAGTTACACACGCTCCTTCGAGTACTGGTGTGTAATGACTTGTGGCGTCCCAGGTGACCGACAGCACTTACCTGCATGCAGTACTATTAAACCATAACAGTAGTTTCGTTGTCGTGCGTGAGGACGTATCGGCGACTACATGATAAACACCCCGTGAGCTCGTAGTGGAACGTGCGACTACAACAACTTGTTGTACCTTCTCAATAGCTATATGATAATTATCATTTCATGATGTCGACCCCTTGAAAACGTCACGATGTTTCCAACACCTCGAGTATGATGGTTTTGCCATAATGCTGTATAACCATTCCCCCTGCTGATATAATTAATATTTTCTGCAAAAAGTTTCAAAACTTTCGATAGTTTCTTGGGTTGAAAACAACGCAAAACAAACATAGGAAGGTATAGGTTCGACTCTCGCGACGTCCAGATCGTGGAAGTGTGTATTACTCTGGCGGATTTTGATATAAGGTGGGGCATTCACGCAAGAGAAAGCGAGGGAAAAAAAAAAAATACAACAAAGGGGGGGGCGGGGGGGAGGGTTTTCAAGAGGTTTAGGTCACACAAAACAAGACAATTCGCATTGCTCCCTCTATCTAGTCCTCAATGGCGGTGACAGTGCATGACCACATCACCTCGCATGTTATACTTGGCAATAAGTATCTCTTTCATACGGGGGGGGGGGTGCGACAATTCGCATGTCTACCTCTAGTCCTCAATGGCGGTGACAGTGCATGACCACATCACCTCGCATGTTGTATTTGGCAATAATACGTATCTCTTTCATATATTTTGCGACGTTAGAAAATAATGGTAACTACAAATATATTTTGCTTTGGATCCATGTGCAATCACAAATTGTGAATATATAACAGGTTACTTACTACATCTAAACACTGGGTTGCATACTGCATCCAACATCAAACCTTCTAGAGTAGTAAACATTACCAGACAGACGATATCAAGGGATGTCGTCTTTCTACAACCGTCATGTTTGTCCCCTTCTTTAAGGATTTATAGTTTCCGCGCACATACTGAAATGCCCCCCCGCCCCCCACCCTAATCCCTGCCCCCCCCCCCCCCTTTTTTTTGTTTTTTTCGGCTAGTTTGTTGTTGAAACGCCCCACTTACAATTGAAACCAGCCAGAGTAATAAACACCTCTACGCAGTTGATATCACGTCATTATCTTTCTGAACATTCATGACGTAGTTTTCATTCTTTCCCCCCATCCCCCCTCAATCCTCCCGTGCAATGCCCCCTCTTTTCCCACCACCCGTACAATCGCCTAGACCTAGCACCCTAATAATGAGGACACACAACTCGTAATACGCGCGATCGGAGTATCACACACAGGCTTGCAAAAATGAGTTTCGACAAAATATTCGATCTCACAGCTTGAGTGTATTTTCATTATTTAATGATGATACTAAAATTCACTCCAGCTATGACATCAAGGATTTGGTCGACACTGTTTCCGCAACATTGTGTGTGATCCTCCCATCGCGCATATTTATCATTTATGTAGGGGCTTGCTATACGCATGGTGCTGGGCCTAGGCGATCGTGCTTTGCTATTCTCGCACTACTACTGTGCTCCCTCTAAGTGGTCACTCAGATCGGGGCCCCTTTAACCCCTCTCGACTACGCGATACGTGCCTTTATTGTTAGCGCGAAAAGTATTGAACATTTTTTCGGCTCGTCGACTCGCGTCCAACTGTACCTGCCCACGCAACTAGGTGCCTTCAGGAGTTAGTATGTTGCTTTTTAGCAACCAAACAACTGCGGCAGCCGGCTACACTATACAGCAATAATACTAAGGAGCACCATCAGCAGTAGCGCAAATATCAAAGACAGGCATGTATCAAAAATATTTGACAGTAGTAGTCTCCGACACGACAATTTTCCAGATTATTTTTTACTATTGACATGGGCACCCTGCCACTTTACGCCCCTCCCCCCCAAAAAAAAGTTCTCAGAATTATTAGACGGCTTCTGGCAGTCCCTCGTATTTAATGTTTTTGTTTTGTTAGGACTGCTCCTAAATTTCGAAAGCAGAAGTTTGCACGCAGCGGTTTTCAACAAAGAGACCATGTGACCCTCAGGTTCATGAGCTGACATGATAGACGGGGATTTGGAAGAAAAAAAGACGGATGCTTGCTCACTTCCAAGACGCCGCTGAGCGCTTCTCCACCAAACCCAGCGGCCGCGACAGGTGATGCGGCCCACGGATGGATCGCGTTTGGTTCCGAGGTTGTGAGGCAATCTCCACGCTAAAGAGGCGGTCATCCATTAATAACGTGATAGTGGCCGGCTGGTGGTCAATCCTGGTGTCATAGCGTGAGTCGAGCCGTTCATCGTCAAGGTTGGATTTTCCAGACAGCTACTCATTTCAAACCAGACGCACCAGCATCAGGGTACCATACATGGCACAAATGCTGGTAGTGGTATACAAACGCATGCATGCTCCTCAACAAACTATTCTATCAAACATATGAAAAAAAATCCCATCTTCTCCTGTTCCTCCTATCCATCCCCGCCCTATCTAACACTCCCCAACCCTCTCCTCACCGGTTGTATGATTTACAGAATATACATGAGAAACTGATGCGTTCCTCTCACAACCGCTGGATTGGTCAGTCCAGGGGTTTCAGCAGCTGCACAAAAAGAAGAAAAAAAAAAACGTCCCTTCCCTCTACTACTTCGCCCTTCCCCCGCCCCCGGCCCCCACGCATTAAACAATATCCCCCCTCCCCTCGCCGGTTGTACGAGTTACAGGATATACATGATAAACTGATGCCTTTCCTTCTACGGCTGTCAGACTTTGTTCCCCTCAGAAACGGTTTTTTCGCGCACAGTTTGAAAACCATCGCCCTGTTGACCCTGGTACAGGCTACATTGTAGTTCCAAGGGGAGTGGCTAACCTATTTTCCACATGATGAGGACACACACAGTGATACGCGCAGTCGAAGTATCACACAAAGCATGCAAAGAAAAGTTTCGACAGACTATTTGATCTCACAGCTGGAGTGTAGAATATTGATACGTATTATTAGAAGAAATTACAATACACTCCAGCTGTGACATAGAAAATTTTGTCGAAACTCATCTTTGCAAGCTGTGTGTGATACTCCGATCGCGCGTATTACGGGTTGGGTGTCCTCATTAAGGATATTGGTCTGCGACTCCCCTTGCAACTACAGTGGAGCTATCAGGGTCAACAGGGTGATGTTAGTCAGTCTGTGCGCGGAAACTATAATAACTCGTTTCTGTGGGGGACAAAATGTGACAGCTGTGTGGAAGGAAATGCATCCGTTTATCAAGTGAATCCTATGTAAAATAACCGGTGATTTGAGGGCGGGTTTTTTTTTGACGTGAGGGCTTCATTTAGATTTTCATCAAAAGGCGCGGGGTTGGAGGGGCGGGGGAAGAAGGGGGGGGGGGACAGGGGGGGGGGGAGGGGGGGAGCGGACAGGCGGGCAATTTGTGCATGGAAGCAATCAATCCTTTAAGGGGATAAATTTGACGGTTTTGAAAAAAAATAAAAAAGCACCAGTTTACAACGGCGGGGGGGGGGGTTGGGGCGGGGGTGGGGCGGGTGGGGCAGCTCAATCTGTGCGTGGAAACTATACATTCTTTCAGGTGGGTAAATGTGACTTTTTCGGAAATAATGCATCAGTTTATTCTGGGGTAAGTCGTACAATCAGCGAGTAGAGGGCGGAGTGTTCGAGGAGGTGGGGGTGGGATGGGGTGGGGGGGTACAGAGGCGGGGGGTGGGGGCGGGGGGCGGGGGGGGAGGTTGGGAAAGGGGGGGGGGGTGGGGGGGGGGGGGGCGAAGGGAAGGGCCTTACGTGGCATAGATGTTGGGGCTCGTTATACGTGTGGTGCTAGGCCTAGGCGATGGTGCGGGTGGTGGGGAAGGAGGGGGCGTTCGGGGCGGGGGGTGGGGGCCGGGGGCAGGGGGGGGGGGAGGAGGGAAGCAGTGACATGGATGGCTCTAGAAAGATAATGAGGGGATATCCCGTGCGTGAAATGTTTTTTAACGTGGCGGATTTCGATTTTTGTTGGGGCGTTTGAGAAAGGGAGAGCGAAAAGGTGGGCGGGGGGGGGGGGGGAAGATTTTCGATGAGGTTTAGGTCACATATATATTCAAATACACTCCGGCTGTGAGATCAAAGGTATAACAAGGAGCTTGTTATACGCGGGGTTGGAGGTCTAGGCGATCGTGAGGGTGGTGAAAAAAGAGGGGGCGTTGGAGGGGGGGGTTGAAGGGGGTGGGGAAAAAGAATGAAAACTACGTGATGGATAGTCAGAAAGACAATGACGCTATATCAAATGAGTGGAGGTGGTTATTACTCTGGCCGATTTCGATTGTAAGTGGGGCGTTTCAACAAACAAGGCAGATAAAAAAAGGGGCGGGGGGAGGGGGGGAGGAAGGGATCTGGGAATGGGGGGGGGAAAGGGGGGGGGGGTTTCAAACAAGAGGGATCGGGGGAGGGGAGCGGAGGGGGGGGCGGGGCACGGGCCATTTGAATATGTGCGCGGAAACTATATATATTTAAAGGGGACAAACCTGACGGTTGTGGCATGAAGGCATCCCTATATAAAATATGAAAAAAACACTCCAGCTGTGAAATCGAATATTTTGTCGAAACTCATCTTTGCAAGCTGTGTGTGATGCTCCGATCGCGCGTATTACGGGTTGTGTGTCCTCATTAAGGATATAGGTCGGCGACTCCCCTGGTAACTACAGTGTAGCTATCAGGGTCATAAAATTTACCAAGGGGGCCCAACAAACAAATTCCGGACCAATACTCCATGTCTCATATCGCGCTAGGAAGCCGGCCGAGAAAATAGGTACCGCTGAATTTTTTTTTTCTTAATGACCTTTTTATTTTTTCTTTTCTACAGGCATTGACGACATTAAACGCTATCTTGTACTAGCTCTTGTGCTTCGCATAATACATACAGCTAGCGCGATAAGCTTGTTTCCATTCGAGTTTACATCGACTGTGATTGAGAATGGGCTTGAGTACTGCTGCTGCTTCTGCTGAATACGCATATGATATATAAGTGACGTGTGACTCAGCGCGAAATATTGCATGCGATGCGTGCGATACCAGCTAGCGCCAACGGAAACCAACGAGTCCGCAGACAAAGGGGTTGTGATATTTGCACGTATTCGATGTATAAAGTAAGTGGTTGTACTGGATCTTACATATGGGAACATGCGATCATAAGCTTTGCAACAATCGGGGAAAGGAAGTTGCGAACTTTGTGCACGCCAATCATCAACGCCAGTCAGACAAGTCGATGCCACTGCCAAAGTTGCATTTGTTGTTATGTGTGTGCTAGACTCAACCCACCAAAACGTGCCTGACGGAAAGTCCTAACCTAAGCTGAACGAAGACGATATTTAGCCGACACATGAACGCCAACAAGCGAAACTTCTCTGGAACAAATCACTACCCTTCGTCGATTAGTCCTTCAACCACCTCGACGCTGATAGCCGACCTGACCTCGAAGATTTTCCCGCATCGTAGAATCCGCGCGTGATCTTCACCACGGTCTTGGCTCTTATGGCAGTGGCTATCGAGCCAAGCCTGCAGATTGAAAGACGTTGCTGTGATTCCTGTGCTGCACCCTTCGCAGATCCCACAGGTCATTTGTGCTTGCTGGTGCGTCAGGGTGTGCACGTCGGCAGCAGTGAAGGAAAGAGTCTCCCCGCGTTTTCTTCGGATTATTAACTCATAATTTCGCCGAGGAAAATCTCTGGTTAATATTCGCTTAGAAATAGCATGTGGGGAAAAACATATTTAGAATTGAGCATGGAGGTTTTGTAAGGGATAGTGGTCTGGCGCCCCCCCCTCCCCGTGAAAGAAATTTAGTGAAAAAAAGGTTCTCTTGCTCCAGCATTGGGCACCGGTATATACCAACGAATTACTTGAAGCGCGTACCAAAGGGCCAAAGGTCGCTTACACCCTGAGAGCCCCTCCTCGACAGCCTTCTTCCAGAGAAACTCGAGGGCGAAGCAGGTGTGGGGGGCAACAAGTGGTTGCCATGTCCGAGGTCGGATCATTGCAAAGTGAACACCAGGGTTACACGGTATCGTGATGTCGAATAATGCCATGCGTGTTTATACATGAACGGAATTTTCAAGAAAACATAGTTCGTGTTTGGAAGATTTCACGAAAATATATATTATAAAAATTAAAATACATATATATTATAAAAATTAAAATACACTCCAGCTGTGAGATCGAAGATTTCGTCGAAACTCATCTTTGCAAGCTGTGTGTGACACTCCGATCGCGCGCATTACGGGTTGTGTGTCCTCATTAAGGATATAGGTCGGCGACTCCCCTTACAGCTACAGTGTAGCTATCAGGGTCAACAGGATGATTTTAGTCAGTCTGTGCGCGGAAACTATAAAACCCGTTTCTGAGGGGGACAAAATCCGACAGCTGTGAAGGGAAAAGGGGGGGGCTGGTTTTGATCAAAAGCGAGCGGGTTTGGAGGGGGGCGGGGGGGGGGGGGGGGGGGGGGGAGGGGCAATTTGTGCATGTAAGCTATATATATCGTACATCGTCAGCCGTGAGTTCGACCGGTTGAGTGGCCAATACTCTACCATCGATAAACGGTTCGAGATCCACAATCGCGCCCTTTTCTCCGAGAACATACCGAACGTCACTGGTGCAGGATCGATGTTGCAGCAGGCAGCAAACGTGCGACGGGTCAACATCGGGACCGGCCTGTGGTACGAGGACCCAAGCTTACCTGTGAAGGTCTTCATTCAATTTCTGGAAATCACCAGTCCGAAAACTAGCTATTTCATTACCGAAACCAGGATCGATGCGGCTGAAACGTCATTAGGTCTTTCGCACCTCGATCACATAAAAAATATTGGGAAGTACAAGGAACAAATATCAAACCAAAACCCCAAGCGAGGCCATTGGTGTGTTATCATGATTGGATTTTCAACGTCCGAGAAGCGCAACAACAGTTGACTGTGTCGTCGATACCACTTTAACGAAGGACCGCTGAAACGTATATTACACAAGAGACGCCAATGAAATAACAAGCAAGGCCGTAGCTGCTTAGACCAACATTTGTAAATAGACCCGATTCCTTCGAGAACAGCGAAAGCTTAAATAGCGTAACTGCAGTAGTCATAACCGCCGTGGCGAGTTGAGCTGTACGATCTCAAACGATTGGAGGTACCAATACCAAATACAATGACCCCGACGCCCAACAACTGCTCGCTGTTCGAAATGCATAATTTCCACCGACAAACGACAGCTGCTTTAAGGATTAACAAACCCTACCGCTGGATCTGCCGTATGTAGTGCTACACTTACAACACTCCACTGAATATACCATAAACCCCACATCACAAAGGTTCCCAAGATTTAACACGCATTCTCTACACAGTCAAACATACGTATGGCTAACGTACTCTTGATGCGTGCAAACCGCCACCCTCCCCTTAATCGGGGGCGTTGTCCAGGACAAGGCAACAACGGTGATATCGTGACGCAGCCCCTGTTTCGCGTGTCGGACAGTATCAAACGCAATAATCCCCGTCGAACATGAACCAAAACCACATCTCAACCTTAACCACGGAGCACCCATGGAAGACGGCCTTAGCTTGATGAAAAGCCTTCACTAGGACAGCAGCACATACGTGGGCCACACAGAAGTCGGGGCCACCCGGACCCATCGAAAGCATTTGCGTGTCACCGCGGTCGAACCGCACCAACAGCACTGTCTCATTCTTGACCGGGTGACACCCCTGTTGCCCGACGGATGTGACGCCATTGGTTCGACGCACACTACACCCTAGAACAGACGAAGGACAACAAACTAGAAAAATTCATCCTGGCATAGACTACATATGTATAAATATCTCGGCAGGCGGGGGCCAGTCACACCAAACAAGGTACACTACACCAAAGCATTAAGCATGGCATAGACGATATATATATATATATATCTTGGCAAGCGGGGCCAGTCGCACTAAACGGAGTACATTACACCAAAGCACAAAGAAACCCATGATTGTCTGAATGATGCTAATTTCCAGATCACTTAGCACATGGGAACACATATTTGCCCAATTGTGCACGCACACAGTACAAGGTGTACACTGCTGCTCCGTAGACTTGAGGCACCACGCATATCGCCCACGCTCAGAGCGATCACTCAGAAATATAAATAACAACATATTTTTCAAACACGCACGGAACACGTTTCTAATGCTCCACTTGTCCCCGTCCCTGCTACGTGTAAGTCAATTCCAGAAGACTACCGGTGCCTTGAAAGCTCCATGTCAATATTGCGTTCGAAGCCCCTCCACAAGCAGAAATAATGGATTCCTGCCAAACGCCTCCGTCTTTACGGTTTTCTCTAGTGTGATGTTCGCAGGAACACTGTACCACGACGGTCTAAGTTGAGCTGCAAAAAATGCGCTCAAGGCCGTTTCACTGTTTCTAGCCCGTGCGCGGGCGGTTGTTCGCTGGTCGGGGTGTATACAGACAACAACCAGACATGACCAGGAATCATATAACAAACTACACCGGTGATGCATCGCGATATACCGCCGTTATCTGTTGGCACCATATGTGGCGAGAACACGTGCACAGTTGGCAGATGTCGCCTATGCAATCAATCGACGACGGTGGTTCCAACCATCCTCATGATACAACGAACGCTGGTGCCCCGTTTGGTTAGCACTGGTCAGCCCCCGTGAAAGCTTCTCCGCTGCACCTCTTGTTGTTTACGAAGAATGACCCGTCCGTCTCGAGCCTGATCGTCTCGCCTTTCATTAGACGGAACTCGTAGGCCTCGTTCTCTGGGAAAGCCACAGCCTCCTGAAAACGAAAGGAAACGAAAACCAGCGATGGGAGGGTTAGCATACACGTACCTTACCGATGTACGGTCAGTCATTTCTGCCTTTTACCTGGAATATGTAAGTAATCCTTGCTGCAGACTCCCCTCCCTATGCAAAAAAATCCGTTTTCATTGGCTTGATGGTTCCGGGAAAAAGTGGAAACACGGTCCAAACTGGGAATGCCGTCCGCACGTGTTCGGGAAACACCGCTTGGTCATCATTGATCGCGTAATTTCACCTGCTGCAGAATCCGCACAGCGACCGTCTCTCCGAGGGTCAACCCTTCCTGGCCGTCCATCCTCCAGTGAACGCCACACATTTGCCTGCAAAACATGGTATAGCAAGACACGGGCAAGGCCGATGCAGATCACGGTTATATCGACGAAAGACCTCCTTAACAAACTGTGTTTGGCCGCATCTATCTGCATACGCAAGACGTGACCAAGTCGTAGGTATACAGCCGCATAAAATCCCGTCTCCAAAACAGTGCCCATGAATACTTTGTCCGTGCTTGCTGTACCTGCCGAATGCGACGTTGACAGCCATTTTGTTGATTTCTCCCTCGTACGTCAAGCAGTCTTTGCCGCTGTAAGGCAGAAGGTTCAGCCCTTCGTCGTCGGGAAACACGGGGTCCTCGATGCACGAACCACCCCTCTCCAGTCCAACAAGGGCCTGCGGCATATGGTGGCGATTCGAAGCGGTTGTTAGGGAAATAACAACCGACGTCTAATTGAACAAACCATACACGTCGTCTTGGGTTTGGTCCACGGTACAGGGTTGGTCCTTTTATTCTGCTGTACGTGCACGATCTAGAAACTGACTCAGCTGTCGTGTAGCCGCAGACAAGCAATGCGTACACTCAGCAAGTGAACGTCTGAAAGTGACAAACGATTGAAATAAATTTGGGGAGATTGAAGTGCATCCCAGATCTACGTTCGCTGTTAACACAAAGCGTCTGTACAACGTCCGCCTTGCTTAGCAGATGACGACCAGTTTACAACGTAACGGAACAGCGTGTCCGAAATACAAAGGGGTCGAGTACACATTATGGTAGTGCACACGGCTATCGCAACGCACTTCGCCCTAATCCTCGCCGAGAAAGCCCACGAGAGAATTAGTGTGGATCATGTGGGTGGAAACCGACCTCATTCTAAATCAACCGTATCTGTTAAACTGAATTTTTTTTTGCGCAAGGCCTCGAGGCGGAGTTTCCCCCATCTATTCATGAATATATCCTATGGTGTATATGAAGCTAGATTCGACCACGTTCTGACGCTACTTTGACATGGCCGCCGTGGTCTTAGGTATAAGCGACCGCAATGGGTATTATCCACATCTCACCTTGAGCACCGTTGCGAAGGCGCCGTTCTGAACAGCGTGGCCAGATGGGTACGATGGGTGAGTTGGCGATCCCTCGTTGACAGCCTGCAAGGTCAAAACACAGCGTCGTTAGGACAGGTGTGCACAGGTCCTAATCTGGCCAATATTCCTACTCAGTTCATATATCAACGCATCTTTCACACGCGTATGCTACTAACCGGTACACTCTACCGCTCCTTGAAGGCCAAGATTTGGGTCGAGGATGCGAACGTTTCCGTGGCTCACGGGTGTAGTGGGCGTCATTTCTGTGTTATTCTACGGTATGCGCTGTAAATCACGGTTCAAACTACTCTCCTGTAGCTGTTCTCGCAGAAGATGCGGACGGACATGTTCGCACACCCATGTATAATTAGACGTGTGGGTTGGAGAGGGTGTCCAAGCGCTTGAGACTACCCTTGAGATTACCGGGGAATTACAGTTGATATCGAGGCTACGATGCTACCTACCAAATCCAGCGATTGTTGTAAACGGCATTCCATGGCTGTTAAACACAAGGAACAATCCTATGGATAAAACGTTTTCACGTATATTCATGTGTTGCAAAGGACTATCGAACGACGACACCTGGGCACAATGGGGAACCGTATTTGAGACGACACGGCCAGAAGCTGGGTTCTAAACAGGCCATTTCGGTGAATAAAAAACTGGGACGGCGACCGTCGAAAAACTCGTGAGCGGGTGATTGATGGATGACACCCGCCACCTCCAACGCGTGCTGCCACGGATTGGCGTTTTGGTTAACAAGGTCGGCACCGACACACCACACCGAGAATCTTCATCAGAGACAAGCGCGGGCGCAATTACATATCGCTGAGTGGTGCATACTGCAGAGCCGCAAGAGTTGTCATGTGCATTTCAACCTGCTCGGCACCTATTGCACGTATCACTCAGAAGCAGAATGATATTGCTACTCACCATCGGTAGAAGGTAGGTGCGCCCGCGTCTTCCCCTCCTTCCGTTGATCTCTACATTGCGCTTGCGCACTCTCCTGAGCAACTCCCTGTTGTTGAGGAGCGACTTGTCGAATTCTACGTCAAGATCGCCGTAGATGACATTGTGGAGGGTTCCAGCGACGGCCTGGCACGCCGAATTATCCACAAAAAACGGCAGAGTGCGAAGAAGTGGGATGACATTTGGTGGTAATAACATATTCGGTCAGTCGACAATGGATCGCCTGAGTCCGCTTATATTACACCCAGGGAGATCGTCAACAAATGAGTTTTCGTTGGAAAGGGCTAGACAGATCAAGGACAGACGCGAAAATCTGTACCAGTCCATGCAACCAAAACCAATTTTGCTACGACAAATACACACGTTGCGGGGGGGACGCAGAGGGGGGTCCGTCTTCCATGCCGTTCGTGATATTTCGTCAATCCGTTTCGGTTTAATGGTGAAATCTCACCTCCGGGCGAGCGAACAGGTGCACGTTCCACTTCTGGTACCACGAGGACCTCATGGCCAGCTCGGCGTTTCCGATGATCCTCATAACGTGAGACACACCGTAGTTGACGAAACCAACCTGGCGGCCGCTCTCGTCGTACGGACCGTTGAAGCCAGGGCGGCTGATTGCTCCTTCATCGATAAGAATCAGTGCGGCTCGGTACGCCTCCCTGCCAATCGAGAATGTTGATCACATGGTTACGTATTCATTGCGGTCGAACGGAGCAGAGCATCGCTGTTAATCGCTGTCCCCAACGAATCAGAACATCGCTGGAACGTTCGGTCACTTAGTGTCAAGGACTGATTCTACGATCGCCCCCTCAAAAACCAACCTTTTCTTTAACGAACGTTTCATGGCTGCTCAATACAAGGAAGGATACTATTGAAAACAAAGTATCCATATATTTTTTTGTGTGCAAAGGTTTATCAGTCGATGACGTCGGGGTGTCGAGGGACACCACATTTGAGCGAATATGATCGGGAGCTGGTTTTGAAACCGGCGATTTCGTTGAAGAAAAGTTGGGGGGGCTACCGTAGAACGACGCCAAGCACAACAGATTGTGGGTATTCGTGGAGTCTCAGTCACCTACGAGCGAACACTAATGATGCCTGGATAGCGTTGTGTATCGTTATGCTAAAGGGGTTTGTCCGGGTCCTTCTCGCCAAGGAGGGGTAATGGTGACTGCCGGGAACTCTCGAACCAAGACACACACCCTTGGTTGAGAGATTATGCCGAAGCAGGAGTAATAAATACAGTCCGAAACCACAAGAGTACTCACGTGTTGATGGTGTCGGTGACTACCAGCCTTGAGAGATCGCGGGAATTGCGGATGTACCGCTTAACAGAGTCTTCCTCCTCGGGCGAGTCCGGCTTGCCACCGTTCTGTTCACATTGTGGGGGGAGTGAGGAAGCGTTTCCGGTTAAGGTGAGAGCACGAATCGGCGAGATGAGATGGGGCACAATCTCATGGGTGACGGGCTGTCCACCAGGCAAAAGGTGCACCAATTCCTATGCTAGTCGTCACAATTGTGCTCAACTAAAGAGTCTCATATGTTCATATATATATCTATACATTTTCATTTTGTCGGGGTAAAACGACACGCTTGCGGTTCTGATATATGCCAAGCTACGGCAGGATTCCGGCATACGATATGTGATGCATTGTACACACCAAACGCCAGGTGCCACTAATGCTCGTTGACTTGTTGAGGCCTAAAATCAATACGACAGTGTACGGATGAGGTGCAAAAGGAATAACACAGGGACGAATCACGTTCTTCTGATGATTGTTTCGAAATAGTTCGGCTTCGCCCCAACAACGACCAAGCGAGTTGCGTGAATGCATATAACAGAACCAATCAACCTTCTAAAGATATTTATCCGTTCGAATGTTGCCATCGGAAGCGACCTTTGTCTGATACATTGAGAGAGCTAGTTTCTTTCGCCCTTCTCCCCTCCTCTTTCCGGGTCCAGCTCCTGCGCCGAAAATTCTCGTCGGTGCGCACGCAGTTCATTTCCATTCGTTATGTACTTTTTGTGCGTCCGCTAACCTGTATGCGAAGCCATTCGTCGTAGTCGACCATGTAGTCGATCCCGGGCGCAAACGTCGTCTGCTGCGGTTTTACCGTGATAGAGTCAATGGTGAAGTCCTTCACCAGCAGCTGTTTGAGCGCAAAACCATGGGCAACGGGCCGTTTATGGTTGGGAGATGTTACTCAGTGCGGTACCTTCGTATACCTGCAATCGAGCTACATGCCAAAACGGGATGCTCACGCAGTAGCTCAACCTTGACCAACATCACGCGTTGTCAGGCATGGCAAAAAACCATAATGAAATGAGCGCCGGCACCGATGTTCGCACGTTAGCAATAGGTGTCTGCCGCGGAGCCTTCCTTTTCGTTTTTCCGATCCAACTCGTAAAGTGAGCGAGATACGAAGCGTCACGTGAAACCACGACGCCAACCAACGAAGAAGCATAGTACTGACAAAAACACTTTATTCGTGGGGAAAGGTCCGATAAACGAACTACAACATGAACAGGCGGCTACACCGCACCTGGGAAATGAAGGGTCCGGTCTCGACACCGACCGCAGAAGACCGGAACAGCTGCGACTGCGGATCCGCTTTGCCATTGCTTCCGACGGCCACCCCGTTCATGTTGGCGAAACCCGGCATCGTGGCCAAGTTGTCTGTCGAAACCAGTAGTAGGTTCAAACCGTTATACCCCAACTAAGTAATCTTCGTTGGTCAACATGTTACTAACCCGATTGTATGTCAAAATAT
The DNA here is from genome assembly GCA_012845835.1 of Undaria pinnatifida. Classification (NCBI taxonomy): domain Eukaryota; class Phaeophyceae; order Laminariales; family Alariaceae; genus Undaria; species Undaria pinnatifida. The sequence continues at coordinate 11,235,933 of JABAKD010000025.1, read as the reverse complement.
CGATGCCTGACGGTCGGTTTATGTCGGCCTCGTCAAACGATTCGCAGAACACATTGCCACAATCGCCGATCTTGGGGGCCATATACCGCAGAGTAGCATCAACTAACGCCTGAGTTGACAGTTCACCCGTAATGACACGTGCGAAAATCTTGAACGTGAATCTCATCAGTACACAAGTTGGCTGTCCGAGCCCACAAAGCTCAATTAGGTGAGATATAGAATGGCGTGATCTAGCCGCTAGTGCACCCTGATCCTCAAGAGCGTCGCAAGGCGATGTCACTGCACAGTCAACCTCTGGGGTGGTGGAAAAATCCAGTGGGTAGGCACCTAGAACGGGTAGAGACGTTATATTCTGCTCCTCACGAGTACCACACATACATCACCTTTGCTCCCCTCGAGTGCAAAGGGGTAGGCGTCCCAGATAGAAGGAAGAGCGCGGAGTTAGACGGGGACCGATCTCCGACATTATAGTGTCCCGAAACGACAACGTTATAAAGTTTCGTTGGAACTCGTATCTCTCATTCTCATGTATGTATCAAGTAAGAACGCACAATCAACAGGTAACGTTTGCACTTTACGCCTTCGAAACTAGAACTCCGCATTGGTGACGAAAGAATTGATTTTTGACGGTATAGGAAGTTGTCCTAACATGCTTCATTCAATTTAAAACCTTTGCATGGGAAATATGGTCGCGGTACCTACCTGCTGCCGCCACGGTTGCTTCGTCTTCGCCGTACTTGGAGAACGGCACGTCTCTTGTCAAGGCCATCCAGTACACCTCCGCCATTTGAGCGGCCTGAAGCGAAAATCGTGTAGATACGTTCGATCCATGGTACCATCAGAAGGCATCCAACGACCAATGTTTCGACAAGGATGAACCTAAACATTCTGCGGCTCCTCACGGAAGAAGCTCTATACTCCACCCGATAGCTCTTTTCGATCACAATGTGTACCCTTTTTACCGCGTTCATTTATCAACACCGCGGACCGTTCCATCGCGTATGCTCACCTACAACACTGTTGTAACCCACAAATTGAAGTGGAACCCAAACAATGTGGGGAACAGGTCCTCGGTTAATCGGACCCATCCGCGAAATGCCAAACGCCGCTACCTCAATCCTACTCTTCGTCGAAGCACACCGTTTGTTGGACACATTCGGGCAATAAAGGCAACAGAAAACCCGACAATGTCTACGCCTCTTGACAAAAAAGCGATACACACGCAACGGACGACGTCGGCTCAAAGCACCCTATGGAATGCGAGTGGCAGAGTCTAACGAGGATACTCGTATGAAGCTAACAGCTACGGTGCCGAACTAATCCAACGTTGGCCAACGCTCACCAGGTCCTCGGAATTAATGGCTGAAGCACTAGGCATTGCCAAGGCAGAGCTGTTGGGAAATCCGGCCGTTCATGGAAAGCCAGGAATGAAGGGCGAGAAGAAGAGATGGGAAAATAGATTATGGTTCGGTACAATGTTCGTCACCAACCATGTATATCGTCGGTGTCGTTGGTCAGGGGACGATATCCGCGATGCCGCAAGCAAAGTCGCCCGCGTCATTGAGTTCGTCAAGCCGCCAGATTTGATCAACCGGACGAGAACAGGCACGATACGATGGAGACAGCAGTGGATTTACGGGAGGAGTTCCCGACAGGGGAGGATGAGAGGGACAGAATAACAAGATACATTCAAACGCAAGATAGAGGGGGCCTGGCGTTGAGTACGAGAAATACAGCAGGTCATTGCGGGCCAGCACCGTGTCAGGAATACGAACATCCTGGCCCTTACACGGTGCGTCGTGTGTCTTAAGAGGGATTGCCCCATCAAAGGCCACACACAGGGAAATGCAACATGGTACTTCTTGAGGGGGAGCGCATCTAGTTCGGTACTTCTACGAGATCAATACCCATCTCAACGACACGTATACCAGGGTCGCAGACGACCCCGTTCGGCGCAAGTGGTGGCTGGAGTCACCACGTCTCTCGCTGTTGACATTAGCCGCGAGATATTTGAGGAAAAATTAATTTTACGCTAAGGAGTAACAGGTCTCTAGGCTGTAGCTTCGTTATACACCAGCTACAAGTAGGGTGTTCCTGCATTCACTTTGTCAACGGAGGATCGAGAGAGCTAAATCCTAATAGAATGGTGCAAGGTGCCGACCACAACATTACCTGGCGGGTCCAGCCATATTGACTGCGAGGCCACCAAGAGGGTTGACCAGGAAGCCGTCCTCGTCTCCGGCCGGCACCTTCTCGCATGTGTCGAAGTCACCTTCGGAAACACACTCAATCAAGGCGTCGAAGGCATCGCTGTCCACCTGGAGCGTGGCAGGCGTAGGAACGATAGCATCAAGAAAAGAGGTAGACGGCGCGGAGAAACGATTCAACGCTGGCGCTAGCTGGACAATAACATTCGCGAAGAATACAGTAGATATATGTATGGTGGTCGCTCGCGTAGATAAGGAGGCAAAGGCAGTCAGAGACGTTTAGTTGCAAACGTTAACCAGCTACCGCCGTTCGCTGCACCTTACACGTTGTTACTAAGTGGCACTGCCAGAACTTGAGGAGCACCTACAGTAGGAAGGATATACCGGCCCGGCGTTTCAATCCGCAAGCTGCGCAGGGATACTCTCTCGATTTTCATGACATAAAATATTATCACCCAGGGGGGGGTTTACCTGTCCAAGGCTGTCGTGGGGCAGTGACTTGTGGAACGTGGCGGCAGAAGAGCGGTCTCCGTTGTTGACGTGTACCGTACCCTCTGACGCCGTGAACTCGGTCTCGGCCCAATCGGTCCGCTGGGTCAACACGTTGGCAGCTCTCTCGGCAGGCTGTTCGACACACGTAAACGGATATAATAGTAGCAGGAACACTAACCGTCAAATTCGAACAATATATGATCATATTCCTGGACGCCTTCAGCCGTCTCTACGCCTCAAAGAGAGGCTGTGGCGCGCGATGCCAGTTCATTTTGCGTAGAGGTACAAAACCGTGGCATGCCGGGGAGATGTTTCGGTTTGTCTCACACTGATTACTGCCTGCCATGAATATTTGGAAAAAGTGTTCATGCTGGTTTATCAAGGTGGTATTAACGCGTAAGTCGACGGCCAGGTTTCGCAGTATCCTGAACAAATTGTACCGAGGAGTGAACATGTGCAAAATATAGCCCCAGTAACTATACGCAATTAATATTGCGGTAACTGCTACAGACGGTATTCCAGCCGCAACCAAACCCTGCAATCGCGTTGATATCACTGTACACGTGAACAGAGTGTCGGTACCCACCGTTCCATTGACATCGAGGGCATCATCTGTCACAGTTCGGGGACGATGGTGCCTTTGAAGACGACGCGAGCCATTGCTGTCAAAGGTGTTGGTCGAGGGTGATCCTACCGCATCGACGCCTCCAGTTGGGCCGTGATCCTTCCCGGATTTTCGTAGGGACTCCCCGCTGGAACCAGGAAAAAGCCCCAGAGCGATTACGGCCATAGCACCGGCAGATCCCGCAAGCCCCTTCATCGTGCTAATCGATTTCTCCCTTGAGAAGTACAGGTGCCGGCTATTACTACCTGAGCGAGAAACAGGGAAAACCGGTGATGTTTAGGTAAACTATTAGTCGTTCGCTTAGGCAGAGCTTTTCTTAGCAGATAGTACACAAAAAGCATCTAAAGCTTCGCGATAATGTCAATCCTTCCGCACCTTCCCCCTCGTTTGCCGTACCAGGTATACTTCAATGAATGGGCTCTAATAACCGAGATATGTGAAGTGTAACAGTTTAATACCTTCCCAAAGTACTCGTGGCACACCGCGGCAAGGACAATGTGACACGGCGTGCCTTACACAGTTGATACCACGGTTACGGTAGGCGATTATCATAGCGGCAATCGTAGCGGGACGCAGGACTTTATACTAAAAACAAATGATGTACATCGTGGTAACAATTAACAATCGTCCTCTACTAAGCGTAACGCATTAGACATTGAAAGAGTAAGCCCCAATTTCCCCTTGACTTCTTAGTTCGATGAGGTGAATCTCGACCGGTGGCAACCAAGAAGATCAAAAGCTGTTGATCCCCTGAACTGTCACCATAATTTCCCAATCCAATTTTTTCTTGTCTGGTAACATACGACTGCTGGCCGGAGGCTCAATATCCAACGGAGTTACTTGCATTTCCTGCTTCCGAATCTGAGACGTGGTGTACCCGCATTCACCCTTCGGGTATCTTACCAAAATACTTGTTTTTGCTTAGTGAAACGCTCTAATACTAGGTCCACCCACATCCACTCACCTAATTCGATATATCGAAGGCAGGGAGTTCGTGCGCCCAGAACGTCGATGTGTTCCGCTCGAGTGACGGCAGGAAATTACTTGCTCTGAATGCAACTAGGCGGTGGTGACTGTGGAATGACAACGGTGGGCTCGAAACCACGTCGATATATACCCGTCAGGGTTGAGGGCCATCTGGCACAACCATGTGGAAGTATGCAAGACATAGTCTTGCAAGCTCCTGGGGATAGAGGCATCAATGCGCTCTGGGGCCTCATCCGTTTTGTGGTTTGGGGTTTAATCTCCAAGGAAACGGAGAAAAAACTATGCATCACTGCGAAGATGTCCCCATGTTGTCCTGTTCATGATACGTCCAAACGCCTTACCTTCTTGCTATATTAATCCACATATTCTCGGGAACTAAATGCTGGGAAATTGCGTGCGATAAAGATTGCAGTTGGACCGAAATAAACTGGTTGACTCGCTCAGGTTTGTATATTTGTGTGTTACGTATGGACTGCTATACAGTTCGTGCGTATATCGTGGCCTGTGGTTCCAGGCCGGAGCCCACACTATTCGTTCGCGAGTTCCGACGCAAGGATAGCTCGATGGCTCCTGTGTCCATTCTCAGGGATGCCGTGAACGGAAACTATTTAACACTCCGCATTGGTTGGTTTTTGGTGGGGGGTGAAAAACAGCAGGCAGATGGGTGGTTCCGGTATCTTCCAGATCTCGCCATGAGTACACACTCAGATTGTACGTTTGTGGCGTATAGACTGTAGACACTATGAGACAGTTCACCTCGACTAGTCCTAAAATTACAAGTATGCCACTCCGATTAGTGCACATGCTTCCTCGTTGAGATAGATACTTGGACACCACAGAGTGGGTCGTGGCCTGCTACAAGTGCCAGGCCAGAGCCAAAAGGACTTTTTAGCTGGGAAAAGTTGTGGAATATTAGCTGGACGGCTTCTCGTTCTAAAAAAAAGATATTAACGGAAAGAAAAACAATACGCTTCACACATTGAAGGAGGAGGGTGCTGAAGTGTAGCTACACGTTGACAGCCTGATTTACGTGGGAATCGTTTACATCGGATTTGTAACACCTGACTATCTCGTAGTGTATAGAGCATACCATACCAACTGCTACAGCAGTGTTGAGGCATCATCGTGAGGTTCATGTGCGTTTCTTGTATCCCGAGGCAAAGGTAAATATTTTGTACCGGTATAGACTATGGGTGGGTCAGTTCGATGTAGAGCCTATACCAGGAAAACTCATCATGCGTATTGCTATCTATAGTCTACTGTGTTTTTTTCCCTTCAGCTACTTCCCGTTTCGTGGCTGAGATTCGGAGTCATATTCCAGGCCCTTCGCCCGCCCTTCACACTAAGGTGGACGGCATCACTACCTGTAGCTTTGCGTTTTCTTTCTTCGTATCGTCTGGTCGGAACAGGTGCTCGAAATGTGCACGCTTCTACTCTGCCTACAAGGGGTAAGTAATATTTCATAGTTTTCTACATCATCATCCACAAATTGCATTAATGGAGATTAAACTTGTTTCTGTATATCTTCTTGTTTGGTTCAACTTTGTCTGTTCGTGCACCCCCATGACTCCACGTAGCCCTCTCACCCCGGCAGTTGCTGCAGAAGAGAGTTACATTTGCTTCTCATCGAAGTATCTCTAAATTGAATTACCAGAAACCGGGTAGTATATGTGATACTTTCCTGTACAAGGCATAATAGCTGCTATTCGCTATACTCTGTTGTGAACTAGTATCAGTATAGTACGGCGGAGATAGCCACCCGGGACGACGTAATTGGGGGTGGACCAGTTCTCCTGCCCGGGCACCGTGGACGCCGAGTGGGTGGAATGCGTACTCAACTGCTGTTGAAACCATTATGTATACCATGAAGTACGCGTGAATATATCTTTTTCGTTGTTCGTTCTCTGTGAGAAAGTTTTCGTTTGCCGGAAACTACGGGCTCAAGATAAAAAGTCAAGTTCGGAAATTGAAACCCATGTTCTTCGCGTAGAAATAGGGTGTTGTGTCATAGACTATATATTTTTGCCCATACATACCAGGTATAATCTAATAGTATCTTCGCAACGTCTTTCCTTCCTCTTTGTCCTCGCCTTTACGGTACCTGCGTTCATTTTCATTGCCGGATTGATGCACGTGAGTTACACACGCTCCTTCGAGTACTGGTGTGTAATGACTTGTGGCGTCCCAGGTAACCGACAGCACTTACCTGCATGTACTATTAAACCATAACAGTAGTTTCGTTGTTGGGCGTGAGGACGTATCGGCGACTACATGATAAACACCCCGTGAGCTCGTAGTGGAACGTGCGACTACAACAACTTGTTGTACCTTATCAATAGTTATATGATAATTATCATTTGATGATGTCGACCCCTTGAAAACGTCACGATGTTTCCAACACCTCGAGTATGTTGGTTTTGCCATAATGCTGTATAACCATTCCCCCTGCTGATAAAATAAATATTTTCTGCAAAAAGTTTCAAAACTTTCGATAGTTTCTTGGGTTGAAAACAACAACGCAAAACAAACATAGAAAGGTATAGGTTCGACTCTCCGCGACGTCCAGATCGTGGAAGTGCGTATTACTCTGGCGGATTTTGATATGAGGTGGGGCGTTCACGCAAGAGAAAGCGAGGGGAAAAAAAAAATACAACAAAGGGGGGGCGGGGGGAGGGTTTTCAAGAGGTTTAGGTCACACAAAATAAGACAATTCGCATTGCTCCCTCTATCTAGTCCTCAATGGCGGTGACAGTGCATGACCACATCACCTCGCATGTTATACTTGGCAATAAGTATCTCTTTCATACGGGGGGGGGGGGGGTTCAAGAGGTTTAGTTCACACAAAATGCGACAATTCGCATGTCTACCTCTAGTCCTCAATGGCGGTGACAGTGCATGACCACATCACCTCGCATGTTGGATTTGGCAATAATACGTATCTCACGAAACGTTTTCTCGATGGTACAGTATAGACCACTCAACCGGTGGAAATCACGACTGTCAAAGTTTGAAAGATTGTTCGTGAAATATTCCAAACATGAACTATGTTTTCCTGAAAATCCGTTCATGTCTATACACGCGTGGCACGATTCGACATCGTTAAACGGTTAAACCCTGTTATTCACCTCCCAAGGATCCGACCTTGGACATGGCAACCACTCGTTGCGTCCCACACCTGCTTCGCCCTTGATTTTCTTTAGCAGAACGTCGTCGAGGCGGGGCTCTTAGGGTATCAGCGACCTTTCTTTGGCCATTTGGTACGCGCTATTTCCTTAGAATATACCGGTTAGCCCGAAACAAAACATGGAACAAGACTAATTTTTTTTCACTAAATTCCTTTCACGGGGAGGGGGGGGCGCCAGACCACTATCCCTTACAAACCCTCTATGCTCAATCCAAATACGCTTTTCCCCATATCCAATTCCCAAGCGATTTGAAACCAGAGACTTTCATCGGCGGAGTTGTGGGTGTAAAATCCGAAATAACGCCGCGAGACTCTTCCCTTCACCGCTGTCGACGTGCACACCCTGACGCACAAGAAAGAATACATGACCTGTGGGCTCTGCGGAGGGTGCAGCACAGGATTCACAGCAACGTCTTTCAATCTGCAAACTTGGCTAGATAGCCAATACTATAAGAGCCAAGACCGTGGTGAAGATCACGCGCGGATTTGCCTATGCGGGAAAATCTTCGAAGACAGCTCTGCTATCAACTTCGACGTGATTGAAGGAGTAATCGACTGAAACTAAGGGTAGTGGTTCGTCCAGGTCCATCTAAGGTAATGAATTGAAGGTTCATAGCTGGTACCATTCAGATCGTCAATACTCTCCTATTATATCTGAACCAAGAACGGGGGGTTGGCGTTTCTTCCATGGTTGTTTCCTTTATGAGAACAAGCCGGTAAGTGCAATGTCGACGGAGCGCAAAGGTGCGCAAGGAAGTTTCGCTTGTTTGCGTTCGGGTGTCGGCTATATATCGTCTTCGTTCTGCTTAGGTTAGGCGTTTCCGTTAGGTACGTTTTGGTGGGTTATGTTTAACACACACATAACAACAAAGACAACCTTGGCGATGGCATCGACTTGTTTTGACTGGCATTGATGGTTGAAGTGCACAAAGTTCGGCACCTTCCTGTTACCGATTGTTACAAAACTTGTCATCGCATGTTCCTATATGTAATAATCAGTCCCGTTACTTATTTTATAGCTCAAACACGTGCAAACATCGCAACCACTTTTCCTACGGACAGGTTGGTTTTCGTTGGCGCTAGCTGGCTTCGCACGCATAGCACGCATTTGTATCGCGCTGAATCACACGCCACCTGTAAATCATTTGAGTATTTAGCAGCAGCAGTATTTAAGCCCACCCTCAATCACATCGATGTAAAATCGAATATAAACAAGCGTATCGCGCTAGCTGTATGTATTATGCGAAGCACAAGAACTAGTGCAAGATGACGTTTAATGTCGTCAATGCCTGTGAAAAAAAGAAGATAAAAAGGTCATTGAAGAATAAAAACCCCGCGCTATCTATTTTCTCAGTCTGCTTCGTAGCGCGGTAGGAGAGATGGAGTGTTGGTCAGGAATTTGTTTGTTGGTGGAGTCCCCCTCCGTATATATGTACTATATGACCCTGATAGCTACACTGAATAGTCGCAAGGGGAGTCGCCGACATATTTACTTAATGAAGACACACAACGTGTAACACGCGCAATCGGAGCATCACACAAAGCTTGCCATGATGAGTTTCGACAAAATATTCAATTTCACAGCTGGAGTGTGTTTTCAAGTTATATATTACTTAAAAAAAGTCTACACTCCAGCTGTGAGATCAAAGATTTCGTCGAAACTCATCTTTGCAAGCTGTGTGTGTGATACTCCGACCGCGTGTATCACTGTGTGTGTCCTCATTTAGGATATAGATTGGCGACTCCCCTTATAACTGCAATGTAGGTTGTACCAGGGTCAACGGGGCGATGTTTTTCAAACTGTGCGCGGAAAAACCCGTTTCTGAGGTGCACAAAGTCTGACAGCCGTAGAAGAAAAGGCATCAGTTTATCATGTATATCCTGTAAATCGTACCACCGGTGAGGGGAAGGGGGATATCGGTTATGACGTAGGGGCCGGAGACGGGGGAGGGGCGAGGTAGTAGAGGTAAGGGACGGCTAAATCTGTGCAGCTGCTGTAAACCCTTGAAGGGACAAATCTAGCGGTTGTGGGCGGAACGCATCAGTTTATCATGTATAATTTGTCAATCGTACAACCGGTGAGGAGAGGGGCGGGAGTGTTCGATATGGCGGGGGTGGGGGGCAGGGACAGGAGGAGATGGGATTTTCCAGATATGTTAGAAAAAAAAAAAAATGAGGAGCATGCATGCGTTTGTGTACCACTACCAGCATTTGTGCCATGTATGGTACTTGATGTAGTACAATATGTAGATCAGACTATCGCCGTATGTAATTGAATCACGCTAGCAGGGGACGGATGCTGGTGCGTCTGGGTCGAAAAGAGTGGCTGTCTGGAAAATCAAACCCTGACGATGAACAGCTCGACTCACGCCTCGCCGCCAGCATCAGGTCAGAGCACACACCACGCATGGTTCTTGTTTTTTGCGCCTGTCCACGCGGGGTGGGCAGTTTACTTCTATTGTCGACGCTTCCCAACGACGTCGATCTCGCTGTGACACCAGGATTGACCTCGGGCCGGCAGCTCTCACGCTATAAATGGACAACCGCCTCTTCAGCGTGGAGATTCCCTCACAACCTCAGAATTAAACGCCATCCATCCGTGGCCCGCATCACCTCTCGCGGCCGCTAGGTTTTTGGGAGAAGCGCTCAGCGGCGTCATGGAAGGGTCGCAGGCCTTCGACTCTGCCGCGGCGGCATCAAATTAGGTTTTGTGATTTGATAGGGTGAACAAGCATCCGTCTTTCTTTCCCACCGCTCGGCTTTCCCCATCTACCCGGTCAGCTCCTAAATCTGAGGGTAACATGGTCTCTTAGTTGAAATGTGCTGCGTGCAAACTGCTGCTTTTCAAATCTGGGGGCAGTCCAAACAAAACAAAAACGTAAAAATAGAGGGACTGCCCGAAGCCGTCCAATTCATTCTGAAAACGTTTTCATGCTTTGGGCGTAAAGTTGCAGGGTGCCCCTGTCAATTTAGCAAAATAAAAATTTGGAAACTTGTCGTGTCGGAGACTACTACTGTCGAACGTTATGTATACATGCCTGTCTTTGATATTTGTGCTGCTGCTGATGGTAGTGCTGTATAGCGCAGCTGGTTGCCTCAGTTGTCTATTAATATTGGTTAGCCTCGGATACTACTCTAAACAGCGAATCATCTATGGTGAGGATGGTGCTTTTTGTTGAGGATGAAAAACAGTCGGAAAAATTCCGAGCAACAGCGAAACATTTTCTCCGAGAAATGTTCCAACGGCTGCGTGTTGGACACAGCACATTGTCAGTGTCGTCGTGAGATGCGTGGCTTGTGTTGTCTAACACACACCGCACGACTCTGCTGCGATAAGGACTGGACCTCGATAGGCCACGGATGAGTACAGAGGGCGGGAAAAGGTAGTGTGGGGGTCGGAGAACAACACAACGAGCGGACGCATGCCGGAGTGAATTGCTCGTCTTGGTTGACGAGTCACGTCGGAGAAGTTCTTGTTCTGCTCCTCACCATAACTAATACCCCTCGCCACATAGAAGCAAGTACCACCCTCACCAGTTGATACGCTCTTGCAAATTACGCTACTCTACTGACGCGAGGAGGTTTGGAGACGATTGGTGCCCTACAGGGCTCGAGTAAGAAGGTGGTGTCGTGGGCTACTGTTGTGTTGGGTGGACGTTCATGCAATCAACACAGCACTTACGTCTCAAACCCTCACCGGAGATTGTTCTTGCTCCTCACCTCCACGGAAATCTCCCCACAGAGGCCAGCTCCACCCCAACCAGCAGACACACCATTGAGCCCCACATTACTCTACCGCCGCGAGGAGGTTTAGAGTCGTTCGGATATTCAGGGCTCGAGTTAGGAAGTGGTGCAGCCGACTGCTGTACGCACTTGTCGCATCGTGGTACGGCGGAATTTCGATTTTTTTCGGCCCGGCACACTCCCTCAAACCTCGATCGACATGTGCTGGTGCTTGCTCCTCACCGCTACCAAAATCTCCCCACAGAGGCCAGCACCACTTCCAACAGTCGGTACGGCGTTCAAACTTCCACAGTACTTGTAGCGCGAGAAGGTTTGGGGTCCATTGGTTGTCTAGAGAGGGCTCAAGTTAAGAGTGTGGTGCTGCCTACTGGTGTAAGCTGTGTCGAAGTAGGGGGCTGTCGTTTTTTTTTTTCAAACCGCCACCCGTGTGTCTGGAACCTCGATCGAATTGTGCTTGTTGTGCTTGCTCCTCATCGCTACGGTAATCTCCCCACAGAGGCCAGCACCACCGTTAGTCGGCATGCATATGAAACTTGAAACTAATGCTGAGCAGCTACTCTACTGCACGGGCGCGAGGAGAATTGGAGTCGATTAGTTGTTGTCTATGACGGGAATCATCCGAAGCACACATCTGAATGATGACTTGTTTCAGGTTCCCCGGTGGACCGCTAAGAATCGCATGTTCGCGAAGTGTTGGAAGATTAGTTTATTTTAACCCTCGAGACAGAACATTTGGGACATTCATTTAAAAATTACCGAATTTGACATGAAAACGAATCTCGTCTATTCCAATACTCCCAAGAATCAAATGTCGCTCGAACATCCGACCGACAATTGTTCTGAACATGAAACCTTCCAGAAGTTGACCCGTGAATTGTTAGAAACACAAACTCGCCAAAACGGAGTCAACGCGGTACTTGATGGTCCGAAGGACCTGTGATACATATCATACTCAAAAGTAAACTGTCCTCTCTTTCACAGCACGCAGGCAGCGTCTGTCTGTCTATTGCATGCCGTTTGACTTTTTCGTTGACCACACCACATACCCACCACTCTATGTCAGTGCGGTTCATCCAGAGTCTGAGAGGAACAGGCAGAGAGAGGGGAGAGACAGGCTCGATCATTGATGACTCGCGGCCGGTCGTCTCTTGTATTTTGCGTTTCCGCCACGACAGCAGCGTACTTTGTCTGCTGTGCAAAGTACTTCGTACATCGCTCTCAATCAATCACCACCTGCTGTGCTGTACGAAGTATATTCTAGTCTAATACGTTTTGTTTTTTTGCTGTTGACCACAGCAAGACAACTAACAGCAAGGAGCCTTTCCACTGCCAAGAGCGAGCGAACTAGATAAACGCCCCCGAGCCACAGCCTACATATACTGCTTCTGTAGCTACAGCAGCAGCAGCGGCAGCAGCTGCAGCAGCATTGCTGCTTCTCTGTTGAAGAGGTGAGGAGCAAGCACAACAATCACAATTCGATCGAGGTTCCAGACACACGGGTGGCGGTTTAAAAAAACAAATCGGCAGCCCCCTACTTCGACACAGCTTACACCAGTAGGCAGCACCACACTCCTAACTTGCGCCCTCTCTAGACAACTAATCGACCCCAAACCTTCTCGCGCTACAAGTACTGTGGAAGTTTGAACGCCGTACCGACTGTTGGGAGTGGTGCTGGCCTCTGTGGGGAGATTTTGGTAGCGGTGAGGAGCAAGCACCAGCACATGTCGATCGAGGTTTGAGGGAGTGTGCCGGGCCGAAAAAAATCGAAATTCCGCTGTACCACGATGCGACAAGTGCGTACAGCAGTCGGCTGCACCACTTCCTAACTCGAGCCCTGAATATCCGATCGACTCTAAACCTCCTCGCGGCGGTAGAGTAATGTGAGGCTCAATGGTGTGTCTGCTGGTTGGGGTGGAGCTGGCCTCTGTGGGGAGATTTCCGTAGAGGTGAGGAGCAAGAACGATCTCCGGTGAGGGTTTGAGACGTAAGTGCTGTGTTGATTGCATGAACGTCCACCCAACACAACAGTAGCCCACGACACCACCTTCTTACTCGAGCCCTGTAGGGCACCAATCGTCTCCAAACCTCCTCGCGTCAGTAGAGTAGCGTAATTTGCAAGAGCGTATCAACTGGTGAGGGTGGTACTTGCTTCTATGTGGCGAGGTGTTAGTTATGGCGAGGAGCAAGAAGAACAAGAACTTCTCCGACGTGACTCGTCAACCAAGACGAGCAATCCATTCCGGCATGCGTCCGCTCGTTGTGTTGTTCTCCGACCCCTACACTACCTTCTCCTGCCCTCTGTACTCATCCGTGGCCTATCGAGGTCCAGTCCTTATCGCAGCAGAGTCGTGCAGTGTGTGTGAGACAACACAAGCCACGCATCTCACGACGACACTGACAATGTGCTGTGTCCAACACGCAGCCGTTGGAACATTTCTCGGAGAAAATGTTTCGCTGTTGCTCGGAATTTTTCCGACTGTTTTTCATCCTCAACAAAAAGCACCATCCTCAGCATAGATGATTCGCTGTTTATAAGTAGGGTTGGTCGTTGAGTTCGATTCCAACCGTGGTGAGATTTTTTCTTTTTTAGTTGCAAAAATAAATGCAAAAAAAAAAAAAAATCTAACTACTACTAAGAGCACCTAGATGCGTGGGCAGGTACAATTCGACGCGAATCGACGAGGGAAGAAAAACTTGAGTACTTCTCGCGACAACAATCAAGGCACGTATTGCGTAGTCAAGAGGGGGAAGCGGGGCCCTCTAAGCGATCCCCCATCTGAGATGATACTACTTGGAGGGAGCACAGTAGTAGTGCGAGGATAGTACAATATAGGATGAATGAAGAAAAACAAGAAAAAGTGGAATAGGAGCAGATAAAGGGCTGTTCCTCATCCTCGTTTCTCGTTCGCATGTGTGTCCTTCCTTTGCCGAACGCCGAGGAGAGTCGAACATACATTAATTCAAAAATTCAAATACACTCCTGCTGTGAGATCGAATATTTTGTCGAAACTTATATTTGCAAGCTGTGTGTGATACTCCGATCGCGCGTATTACGGGTTGTGTGTCCTCATTAAGGATATAGGTCGGCGACTCCCCTTGCAACCACAGCGTAGCTATATCGGGGTCAACAGGTTGATGTTAGGCAGTCTTCGCACGGAAAATATAAAAACCGTTTTCTGAGGGGGACAAAATCTGACAGCTGTTGAAGGAAATGCATCCGTTTATCAAGTGAATCCTGTAAGTCGAATAACCGGTGATGGGATAGCGGAGTTTTTTATGGGCGGCCTGATTTTGTTCAAAAGGGGGACGGGAGGGGGGGAGGAGGGGAAGGGCACGGGTGGGGCAGCTCAATGTGTGCGTGGAAACTATACATCCTCCTTGTGGGGGAGGGGGGGGGAATGTGGCGGGGGGACGGGGGGCGAGGCGGGATGTCTCTAGGTCACATAGCTGCAGGGGTTTGCTATACGCGTGGTGCCATGTCTAGGCGGTAGTGCGGGTGGTGGGGAAGGAGGGGGCGTTGCGGGCGGTGGGGGGGTGGGAATTGCAGTAGCGGCATGGACGGCTCTCAAAAGATATTAAGGCGATATCCAGGGCGTGGAAGTGTTTATTACTCTGATATTGATTGGGTGGGGCGTTTAAGCAAGAAAGAGCGAGAAAAAAAAAAAAAAAAACGGGGGGGGTTCAAGAGGTTTAGGTTGACATGTAATATTTAATACGCCCCCGCTATGAGATCAAAGATGAACCTACATTGGACTCTATAGGTAATATGAGTTTGTTTTGCGTTGTTTTCAACGCTAGAAACTATCGAGTTTTTTTAGACGTTTTGCAGAAAATATTTATATCAGCAGGGGGAATATGTATACAGCAGTATGGCAAAACCAACCTACTCGAAGGGTTGGAAACATCGTGACGTCTTCAAGGGGTCGACATCATGGAATGATATTTTTAATATAACGATTGAGCAGGTACACGTTGTTGTAGGCGCACGTTCCACAACGAGCTCACGGCGTGTTTATCATGTAGTCGCCGGTACGTCTTCACGCACGACAGCGAAACTACTGTTATGGTTGAATAGTACTGCATGCAGGTAAGTGCTGTCGGTTACCTGGGACGCCACAAATCATTACACACCAGTACTCGAAGGAGCGTGTGTAACTCACATGCATCAATCCGGCAATGAAAATGAACGCAAGTACCGTAAAGGCGAGGGACAAAGAGGATTGGAAGTCGTTGCGAAGATAATATTAGATTATACCTGGTATGTATGGGCAAAAATATATAGTCTACAACACAACACCCTATTTCTGCGCGAAGAACATGGGTTTCAATTTCCGAACTTGACCTTTCATCTTGAGCCCGTAGTTTCCGACAAACGACAACCTTCTCTCAGAGAACGAACAACAAAAAATATATATGTACGCGTACTTCATGGTGTACATAATGGTTTCAACAGCAGTTGAGTATGCATTCCACCCACTCGGCGTCCACGGTGCTCGGGCTGGAGAACTGGTCCACCCCCAATTATGTCGTCCCGGGTGGCTATCTCCGCCGTACTATACTGATACGAGTTCACAGAGTATAGCGAATAGCAGCTATTGTGCAGAATACAGGAATGTATCACATATACTACCCGGTTGGTAATTCAATATAGAGTTACTTCGATGAGAAGCAAAAATGTAACGCTCTTCTGCAGCAACTGCCGGGGTGAGAGGGCTACGTGGAGTCATGGGGGGGCACGAACAGACAAAGTTGAACCCAACCAAAAGATTTACAGAAACAAGTTTAAGCTCAATTAAAGCAATTTGTGGATGATGTAGAAAACTATGAAATATTACCTACCCCTTGTAGGCAGAGTAGAAGCGTGCACATTTCGAGCACCTGTTCCGACCCCGGACGATACGAAGAAAGAAAACGCAAAGCTACAGGTGGTGATGCCGTCCACCTTAGTGTGAAGGGCAGACGAAGGGCCTGGAATATGACTCCGAATCTCGGCCACGAGACAGGAGGTTGCTGAAGGGAAAAAACACAGTAGACTTTAGATAGCAATACGCATGATGAGTTTTCCTGGTATAGGCTCTACATCGAACTGACCTACCCATAGTCTATACCGGTACAAAATATTTACCTTTGCCTCAGGATACAAGAAACGCACATGAACCTCACGATGATGGCTCAACACTGTAGCAGTTGGTATTGTATGCTCTATACACTACGAGATAGTCAGGTGTTACAAATCCGATGTAAACGATTCCCATGTGAATGAGGCCGTGAACGTGTAGCTACACTTCAGCACCCTCCTCCTTCAATGTGTGAAGCGTATTGTTGTTCTTCGCGTTAATATCTTTTTCATTAGAACGAGAAGCCGTCAAGGTAATATTCCACAACTTATCCCCGCTAAAAAGTCATTTTGGCTCTGGCCTGGCACTTGTAGCAGGCCACGATCCACTCTGTGGTGTCCAAGTATGTATCCCAACGAGGAAGCATGTGCACTAATCGGAGAGGCATACTTGTACTTTTAGGACTAGTCGAGGTGAACTGAATCATAGTATCTACAGTTTATACGCCACAAATGTACAATCTGAGTGTGTACTCATGGCGAGATCTGAAAGATACCGGAACCACCCATCTGCCTGATGTTTCTCACCCCCCACCAAAAACCAACCAATGCGCAGTGTTGAATAGTTACCGTCCACGGCATCCCTGAGAATTGACACGGGAGCCATCGAGCTATCCTTGCGTCGGAAGTCGCGAACGAATAGTGTTAGCTTCGGCCTGGAACCACAGGCCACGATATACGCACGAACTGTATAGCAGTCCATACGTAGCACACAAATATACAAACCTGAGCGAGTCAACCAGTTTATTTCGGTCCAACTGCAATCTTTATCGCACGCAATTTCCCAGCATTTAGTTCCCGAGAACATGTGGATTCAGATTGCAAGAGGTTAAGGCGTTCGGACGTATCATGAACAGAACGACATGCGCACATGTTCGCAGTGATGCATAGTTTATTCTCCGTTTCCTTTGAGATTGAACCCCAAACCACAAAACGGATAAGGCCCCAGAGCGCATTGATGCCTCTATCCCCGGAAGCTTGCAAGACTATATCTTGCATACTTCCACATGGTTGTGGCAGATGGCCCTCAACCCTGACGGGTATATATCGACGTGGTTTCGAGCCCACCGTTGTCATTCCACAGTCACCACCGACCAGTTGCATCCAGAGCAAGCAATTGCCTGCCGTCACTCGAGGGGAAAACATCGACTTTCTAGGCGCAATAACGTCCTGCCTTCAATATATCGAGTTAGGTGAGTGGATCTGAGTGGACCTGGTATTGAAGCGTTCCACTAAGCAAAAGTTATTATCTGGTGAGATACCCGAAGGGTGCATGCGGGTACACCACGTCTCAGATTCGGAAGCAGGCATTGCAAATAACTCCGTTGGATATAGAGCCTCCGGCCAAACGTCATATGATACCAAACGAGAAACAAATAGACTGGGAAATTATGCCGACAGTTCAGGGAAGGAATAGCTTTCGATGTTCTTGGCTGCCACCGGTCGAGATTTACGTCAGCGAACTGAAAAGGTCAAGGGAAAATTGCGGCTTACTGTTTCATTGTCCGATGGGATAAGGCTTAGTAGAGGGCGAGTGCAAATTTCTTACCACGATGTACATGAGTTTTTTTCTAGTATAAAGTCCTACGCACCGCTACGCTTGCCGCTATGAGCACCGCATATCGTAGGCGCGATATATATCAACTGTGTAACCCACGCCGTGTCAAATTGTCATTGCCGCACTGTGCCGCGACGTACTTGGGCAAGGGGGCTGGGTTATGAAACTGTTACACTTCAAATATCTCGGCTGCTCGAACCCCTACTCCGAAGCATATCTGGTACGGCAAACGAAGTAGAGCGTGGGGATAGATTGACAAGAGGGCAGATCAAAAATGTTTCACGTGTACACAATTCGATGAGACGAGCTCTCCCCACGCAAAAGACAAATATTTTCGCTTAACGTCACCGGTGTTCCCTGTTTTCCGCTCAGGTAATAGTAGCTGACAACGGGTACGTCTTAAGGAAGAAATCAACAAGCACGATGAAGGGGCTTGCGGGATCTGCCGGTGCTATAGCCGTAATCGCTCTGGGGCTGTTTCCCAGTTCCAACGGGGAACCCCTACGACACGACGGGAATGATAACGGCCCAACTGGAGGCGTGGATGCGGCCGAATCACCCTCCACAAACACGTTGGACAGCAATGGCTCGCGCCGTCTTCGAAGGCACCCTCGTCCCAAACCTGTGACAGATGATGCCCTCGATGTTAATGGAACGGTGAGTACCGACACTCTATGAATGTGTATTGTACTGTCAACGCGATGGTAGCATTTGGTTTCGGCTGGAATAGCGTCTGCAGCGGTTACCGCAGTAGGGAATAAACTGCGGCAACATAAGGCACATGTTCGCTCCTCGGTACAACTTGTTCATGATACCGCCAAACCTGGATGTCAACGTACTCCTTAATACTTCCTTGATAAAGCATCATCAACACTTTTTCCAATTATACATGGTAGGCAGTGATCAATGTGAGACAAACCGAAACAACTACCCGGAATGCCACGGTATTGTACCTCTACGTTAAATCAACAGGCATCGTGCGCCACAGCCTTTCTTTAGGACTTAGAGACGGCGGAAGGCTTGCCCGACTATGGTCGTGTTTTGTTCAAAATTGAAGTTTGGTGTTCCCGCTATTATCCTATCCGTTTACGTGTGTCGAACAGCCCGCCGAGAGAGCTGCCAACGTGTTGACCCAGCGGACCGATTGGGCCGAGACCGAGTTCACGGCGTCAGAGCGTACGGTACACGTCAACAACGGAGACCGCTCCTCCGCCGCCACGTTCCACAAGTCACTGCCCCACGACAGCCTTGGACAGGTAAAACCCCCTGTGGGGTAATTATGTAGGTCGTGAAAATGGAGACAGTAACCCTGCGAGGCTTGGGGATTGAAAATGCCGGGCCGGTATATCCTATCTGCTGTAGGTGCTCTTCAAGTACTAGCAGTACCTAAAAGTAACGTGCAAGGTAAAGTGAACGACGGTAGGGGGATGACGGTTGCACCCGAGGGTCTATGACTGCCTTTTGCCTCCATATCTACGCGAGCGACCACTACACAAAGGCGCAATACCATACCATGCATGTGTTCTACAAATGTATGTATTTTAGTCTTCGCGAATATGATTGTCCAGCTAGCGCCATTGCTGAACCGTTTCTCCGCGCCGTGTATCGAATTTCTTGATGATGTCGTTCCTACACCTGCCACGCTCCAGGTGGACAGCGATGCCTTCGACGCCCTGATCGAGTGTGTTTCCGAAGGCGACTTCGACACGTGCGAGAAGGTGCCGGCCGGAGACGAGGACGGCTTCCTCGTAAACCCTCTTGGAGGCCTCGCGGTCAATATGGCAGGACCCGCCAGGTAATATTGTGGTCGGCACCATGCATCCTCCTTGTATGATTTAGACATCTCGCTAATCCATTGACGAAGTGAAAGCAGGAACACCCTACTTGTGTAGCTGATGTATAAAGAAGCTACACACTAGAGACCTGTTACTCCTGAGTGTAATGAAAACTGGTTGGTCTTCATATATCTCACTGCTAAAGTCAACAGCAAAAGAAGTTGTGACCCCAGCCATCATTGGCGCCTAACGAGGTCGTGTGCCACCCCGGTAAAAAAATGAAGTTAAGATCGATATTGAGCTGGCACAATGACGGCGCACGTTGCGGTCCGCCTCAAAGTGCAACCATGTTGCCTTTCACGGTGTGTGGACTTCAAAGGTGGAGCCTCTTCAAGACACACGACGCACCTTGCAAAGGCCAGGATGTTTTCCTTCCTGACCCGGTATTTACCCCCACTGACCTGCTGTACTACTCGTACCCAACGCCGGGCCTCCTCTGTCTATCGTTTGCAGTTAACTCGTCATTTTGCCCCCTCCATCCTTCCCTGTCGGTAACTCTTCTTGTCAATCCGTTGCTGTCTCGCTCGCATCGTGCCTGTCCTCGTCTGGTCCATTCCATCCGGCGGTTTGACGAACTCTACGACGCGGGCGACTTCGCTTGCCGCATCGCGGAAATCTTCCTCTGTACAACGACACTGACAATATGCATCGTTGGCGACCAATATGGTACGGAAATTTGTCCTCTTTTTCCATCTCTTCTTCTCGTCCTTCGGTCCTGGCTTTCCGCGAACGGCCGGAATTCACAACAGCTCTGCCTTGGTAATCCCTAGTGCTTCAGCCATCAACTCCGAGGACCTGGTGAGTTGTGGGAAAGGTTGGATTCGTTTGGCGCCGTAGCTGTTATCTTTAACAAGTATTCTGGTTAGACTCTGCCACTTGCATCCCATGAGGTGGATTGAACCGACGTCGTCCGTCGCGTGTGTATCGTTTCTTTTTCAAGAGACATAGACATTGTCTGGTTGTCTGTTAGCCTTATTGCCCGAATGTGTCTAACAAACGGTGTGCTTCGACGAAGACTAGGATTGAGGTAGCGGCGTTTGGCGCTTCCCTGATGGGCCTGATCAACCGAGGACCTGCTCCACACATTGTCTGGGTTCCACTTGAATTTGTGGGTTATAACAATGTTTTAGGTGAACATAGACGATGAGACGGTCCGCGGTGATGATGGATGAACGCGGAAACATTGTTACATGTTTGTTTCGAAAAGAGTTGTCGCGTGGGGTATAGAGCTTCTTCCGTGTGGAGCCGCGGAATGTTTAGGTTCATCCTTGTCGAAACATTGGTGGTTAGATACCGTCTGAGCGTACCCTGGATCGAACGTATGTTTTCGATTCCGCCTCAGGCCGCTCAAATGGCGGAGCTGTACTGGATGGCCTTGACAAGGGACGTGCCGTTCTCCAAGTACGGCGAAGACGAGGCAACCGTGGCCGCAGCAGGTACCGCTACACCATATTTCCCATGAAAAAAGCCAAAATGGAATGAAGCACGAGACGACAATTCGCTACACCGTTAAACATTAGTTCTTTCGTCAGCAATGCGGAGTTCCGGTTTCGAAGCCTTAAAGTGCAAAAGCTACCTGTTGATTATGTTTTCTTACTCGACACATATGTGAGAGTGAGAGATAGGAGTTCCAACGAAATGTTTCTTACGTTGTTGTTTCGGGATACTAAAATGCCGGAGATCGGTCCCCGTCTAACTCCTCGCTTTTCCTTCTATCCGGGACACCTACCCCTTGGCACTCGAGGGGAGCAAGACGATGCGTGTGTGGTACTTGTGAGAAGCCGAGCAAGACATCTCGACAAGTTCTATTTGCCTACCCACTGGACTTTCCACCACCATAGAGATTGCCTGCGCAGTGACATCGCCTTGCGACGCTCTTGGGAATCAGGATACACTACCGGCCAGATCACGCGATTGTATACTAATCGAGCATTGTGGGCTCGCACCCATAAATTCTGTACTAAGAATATTCACGTTCAATATTTATGCACGTGTCATTACGAGTGAAATGTCAACTCAGGCAGTAGTTGATGCTACTCTGCGGTGTATGGCACCCAAGGTCGGCGATTGTGGCCATGTGTTCTGCGAATCGTTCGACGAAACTAACATAAACCGACTACCAGATATTGCTATTTTGACATACAATCGTGTTTGTAACATGCTGACCAACGACGGTTACTTTATTTGGGGTATAACCGTTTGAACCTATTACTGGTTTTGACAGACAACTTGGCCACGATGCCGGGTTTTGCCAACATGAACGGGGTGGCCGTCGGAAGCAATGGCAAAGCGGATCCGCAGTCGCAGCTGTTCCGGTCTTCTGCGGTCGGTGTCGAGACAGGACCCTTCATTTCCCAGGTACGGTGTAGCAGCCTGTTCATGTTGTAGTTCATTCTTCGGATCTTACCCCACGCCTGATTTGTTTCATTCAGGACTGTATTGCTTCGTTGGTTGAAGTTAACGTCGTGGTCTCGCGCGACGGTTCGTACCTCGCTCACTTAACGAGTTTGATCGGAGAATCGAAAAGGAAGACCCCGCGGCAGACAACCATCGCTAACGTGCGGACATCGGCGCTGGTGCTCATTTTATAATGGTATTTAGCCATGCCTGACAACGCGTGATGTTGGTCAAGGTTGAGCTACTGCGTGGGCATCTTCTTCCGGCATGTATATGATTTACAGGCTAACGAAGGTACCGCGCTGAGTAACATGTCCCCTCGATCATTCACCTGTTGCCCATGGTTTTGCGCTCAAACAGCTGCTGGTGAAGGACTTCATTATTGACTCCATCACGGTAACGCCGCAGCAGACGACTTTTGCGTCCGGAGTGGACTACATGGTCGACTACGACGAATGGCTTCGCATACAGGTTTGCGGACGCACATAAAGTATATAATGACCGGAAATGAGCTGCGTGTGCACCGGTTACGATTCTCGGCGCGGGAGCTGCACCCGGAATGGATGGGGGGGGGATGGACGAGAAAATGTAGCTCTCTCAATGTTTTAGACAAAAGGCTCATCCGATAGCAACATTCGAACGAATACAAATTTTTTGACGGTTGATTGGGTCCGTTATGGGCATTCACGCAACTCGATTGGTCGTTGTTGGGGCGGAGCCGTACGAGTTTAAACCAATCAACACAAGAGCGTGATTCGTCCCTGTGTTATTCCTCTGCATCCTTTGGAACGCCTGAAATCCGCCGTTGGGCAGGGCTTCATCGATACACAGTCGTGTTGTTTTTAGGCTTCAACAAGTAAACAAGCACTAGTGCCACCTGGGGTTTGGTGTGTACAATGCATCACATATCGTACGCCGGAATCCTGCCGCAGCTTGACATCTATCAGAACCGCAAGCGTGTCGTTTACCCCCGACAAAATGAGAAGATAGATCGATGTGAGAATATTGAGCTTCGCACCATAGTGACGATTGGCATAGGAAGCAGTGCGCCATTTGTCTGGTGGACTGCTCGACGGCTATGAGACTGTGCCCGCTCTGATCTCGCCGATTCGTGCTCTTACCTTAACCAGAGTCTCTTCCTGACTTCCCTCACAATTTTAACAGAACGGTGGCAAGCCGGACTCGCCGGAGGAGGAAGACTCTATTAAGCGGTACATCCGCAATTCCCGCGATCTCTCAAGGCTGGTAGTCACCGACACCATCAACACGTGAGTGCGTTTGTGGTTTCGGACTGTATTTGGTACTCCTGCTTCGCCATAATCTCTCAACCAAGGGTGTGTGTCTTGGTTTGAGAGGTCTCGGCAGTCACCATTACCCCTCCTTGGCGAGAAGGACTCGAACAAAACTCTTTAGCATAACGATACACAACGTTTCCCAGGCATCATCATTGTTCGCCTGTAGGTGACTGAGACTCCACGAATACCCACAATCCGTTGTGCTTGACACTAAGTGACCGAACGTTCCAGCGATGTTCTGATTCGTTGGGGACAGCGATCAACAGCGATGCCCTGCTCCGTTCGACTGCGATGAATACGTAACCATGTGATAAAAATTCTCGATTGGCAGGGAGGCGTACCGAGCCGCACTGATTCTTATCGAAGAAGGAGCAATCAGCCGCCCTGGCTTCAACGGTCCTTACGACGAGAGCGGCCGCCAGGTTGGGTTCGTCAACTACGGCGTGTCTCACGTTATGAGGATCGTCGGGAACGCCGAGCTGGCCATGCGATCCTCGTGGTACCAGAAGTGGAACGTGCACCTGTTCGCTCGCCCGGAGGTGAGATTTCACCAACAAACCGAAGCGGACTAACGAAATAAATCGAACGGCATGGAAGACGGACGCCCCCCCCCCCCCCCGCTGCAACGTGTTTATATATCGTAACAAAATTGGCTTTGATTGCAGGAACTGATTCAGATTTTCGCGTCTGTTCTTGATCTGTCTAGCCCTTTCCAACGAGAACTCATTTGTTGACGATCTCCCTGGGTGTAATATAAGCGGACCCAGGCAATCCATTGTCGATTAACCGAATACTTTACCCGCCAAATGTCATCCCACTCCCTCGCGCTCTGCTGCTATTTGTGGAACAATTGGCGTGCCAGGCCGTCGCTGGAACCCTCCACAATGTCATCTACGGCGATCTTGATGTAGAATTCGACAAGTCGCTCCTCAACAACAGGGAGTTGCTCAGGAGGGTGCGGAAGCGGAATGTAGAGATCAACGGAAAGAGGGGGAGACGCGGGCGCACCTACCTCCTACCGATGGTGAGTTGCAATATCACTCTGCTATTGAGTGGTACGTGCAGTAGGTGCCGGGCGTGTCGAGATGCACATGACCACTCACGCGGCTCTGCAGTATGCACCACACAGCCATATGTAATTGCGCCCGCGCTTGTCTCGGTTGAAGATGCCCGAGTTGGTGTGTCTGTGCCGATCTTGTTCACCACAACACCAATGCGGGGAAGAACGCGTTGAAGGTGGCGGGTGTCTCCACCATTCATCCGTTCACAAGTTGTTGTACGGTCGCCCCCCCCATTTGTATTTGCTAAATTCGCCCGTTTTGGACCCAGCTTCCGGCCACATCGTCTTGAATACGGTTCCCCGTGCCGCCTAGGTGTCGTCGTTCGGTATTCCTTTGTAACAAATAGATATACGTGGATATTTTTCATCCATAGGATCGTTCCTCGTGTTTAACAGCCATGAAACGCCGTTTACGGCAATTGCTGGTTTTGGGAGGTGGCATCGTGGCCTCAATCTCAACTGTTGACTAATCCCCGGGTAATCTCAAGGGTAGTCTCAAGCGCTTGGACACCCTCTCGAACCCTCTCAAAATCGAACCCACGTTTATATCGGTGTGCGAACACGTCCGCATTTATTTTCTGCAAGAACAGCTACATGAGGAAATGTTGAACCGTGCCTGACAGCTTACAATAGGAAAACATTTCAGCAACATAAATGACACCCACTACATCCGTGAGCCACGGAAACGCTCGCTGTCTCGCCCGAGATGTTGGCCTTTGCGGAGCGGTGGAGTGTGCCGTCTAGTAGCATACGCGTTTGAAAGATGCGCTCATATATCAACTGAGTAGGAACATTGGCCGGATTAGGACCTGTGCACACCTATTCTTACTGTGCTGTTATGTGATTTTTGGTTTCGCAGGCTGTCAACGAGGGATCGCCAACTCACCCATCGTACCCATCCGGCCACGCTGTTCAGAACGGCGCCTTTGCAACGGTACTCAAGGTGAGATGAAGATAAATAACACCCACTACGGTCGCTGGTACCTAACGCCACGAACACCACGGCGGCCATGTCAGAGTGGGGTCAGGACGTGGTCGAACCTTGCCACATATACACCATAGGATATATTCACGAATAGATAGAAGGACCTCCGCCTCAAGGTCTTGCTCAAAATGCCAACGAAAACAAGTACGATTGCTTTAGAAAGAGGTCGGTTTCAACTCAAATGATCCACACTAATCCTCTCGTGTGCTTTCTAGGCAAGGCTTGGGGCCGAGTGCCTTGCGATAGACGTGTGCGCTAACATTGTGTGTACTCGACCCCTTTGTATTTCGAACACGCTGTATCGTTACGTTGTAAACCGGTCGTCATCTGCTAACCAAGGCGGACGTTGTCCAGACGCTCTGTGTTAACAGCGAACGTAGTTCTGGGACACACTGATATCTCTGCAAACGTGATTCAATCATTTGTCACTTTCCGGCGTTCACTTGCTAGAGTGTACGCATTGCATGTTTGCGGCTACACGACAATTTAGACAGTTCCTAACATCGTGCACGTACAGCAGACCAGAGGGACAACATTAGTACCGTGAACTGAAACCAAGACGACGTGTATGATTTGATCAATTACAGAAGTTGGTTGGCATCTCCCTAACGACAGCTTCGAATCACCACCATACGCCGCAGGCCCTTGTTGGACTGGAGAGGGGTGCTTCGTGCATCGAGGACCCCGTGTTTCCCGACGACGAAGGGCTGAACCTTCTGCCCTACACCGGCAAAGACTGCTTGACGTACGAGGGAGAAATCAACAAAATGGCTGTCAACGTCGCATTCGGCAGGTACAGCAAGCACGGACAAAGTATGCACGGGCCCTGGTTTGAAGAAGGGATCTTATGCGGCTGTATACCTACGACTTGGTCACGTCTTGCATCTCCAGATGCGGCCACACACAGTATGCTAAGAGGGTCTTGCGTCAACATAACCGTGACCTGCATCGTCCTTGCCCGTGATTTGCTATACTACGATTTCCAGGCAAATGTGCGGCGTTCACTGGAGGATCGACGGCCAGGAAGGGTTGACCCTCGGAGAGACGGTCGCGGTGCGGATTTTGCAGCAGGTGAAGTTACGCAATTAATAATGACCAAGCGGTGTTTTCGAACCCGTGCGGACGGCATTCCCCGTTTGGACCGTGTTTCCTCTTTTTCCCGGAAATATGAAGCCACTACAAGCGGACTTTCAGTTGAGGAGGGCCGACTACAGCAAGGATTATTTACATATACCAGGTAGAAGGCAGAAATGACTGACCCTACATCGGTAAGGTACGTGTATGCTGACCCTCCCATTGCCGGTTTTCATTTACTTTCGTTTTCAGGAGGCTGTGGCTTTCCCAGAGAACGAGGCCTACGAGTTCCGTCTAATGAAAGGCGAGACGATCAGGCTCGAAACGGACGGGTCTTTCTTCGTGAACAGCAAGAGGTGCAGCGGAGAAGCGTTCACGGGGGCTGACCAGTGCTAACCAAACGGGGCACCAGCGTTCGTTGTATCATGAGGATAGTTTGAACCACTGTCGTAGATTGACTGCATAGGTGACATCTGCCAAATGTGCACAAGTTCTCGCCACATTTTGTGCCAACAGCAGAAGGCGTTAAATCGCCATGCATCACTGGTGTAGTGGTTATCTGTTTACTGGTCATGTCTGCTTGTTGTCTGTAAACACCCCGACGAGCGAACAACCGCACTCGCACGGACTAAAAACAGCGAAAGAGCTAGAGCGATTATTTGCAGCTCATCGTCGACCGTCGTGGTACAGTGCTCCTGCGAACATTACACTAGAGGCCACCTTGAGGACGGAGTCGTTTAGCAAGAAGCCATCTTTTCTGCTTGTGGAGGCGCTGCGAACGCAATATTGACATTGAGCTTCCAAGGCACCGGTAGTCTTCTGAAAAAGACTTACACGTAGCAGGGCCGGGGGCAAGTGCAGTATTGGAAACATGTTCCATGTGGGTTTGTAAAATATCTTGTTATTAATATTTTTGGAGTGATCGCTCTGAGCGTGAGCGGTATGCCAGCCGCCTTAAGTCACGGAGCTGCAGTCTACACCTTGTACTTTGTGGGCGTACCACTGAGTAGAGATGTGTCCGCAGGTGCTAAGCGCTCTGGAAAATAGCATCATTTAGACAGTTTCGCGTTTCATAATGCTTTGGTGCAATGTACTCTGTTGGGTGTGACTGGTCCGCCTGCCGATATATATATGTATATATATACATATATATATATACATATATGCCAGCATATATATGCCAGTATAACATTTGCCGGTATGTTGTCCTTTGTTTGTTCTAATGTGTAGTGTGCGTCAAACCACTGGCGTCAACTCCGTCGGGCAACTGTGGTGTCACCCGGTCAAGAAGGGCACAGCGCTGTTCGTGCGCTTCGACCGCGGTGACACCCAAATATTTTGAATGGGTCGGGTTGGCCCCGACTTCTATGTGAACGAAGTATGAGCTGCTGTCCTAACGAAGGCTTTTCATCAAGCCAAGGCTCTCTTGCATGGGTGTTCCGCTGTTAACCTTGAGATGTTGTTTTGGTTGAGGTTCGACCAATATAGTTGCGCTTGATTCTGCCCGATACGCGAAACAGGGGCTGCGTCACGGTATCACCGTTGTTGCCTTGTCCTGGACAACGCCCTCGATTAGGGGAAGGGTGGGGGTTTGCACGCATAGCTACCTAGCATCGAAGGGAGTGTCGTTTGTTGCGTTTGTTTGAACTTGTATACACACCGGATTACATATCCGAAGCATCCGTTCCTTCCTCAGGAGAACGTTAACCATACGTATGGTTGACTCTGTAGAGACTGCGTGTTTCATCTTGGGAACCTTTGTGTTGTGTGGTTATGGTATGTTTCAGTGGAGTGATGTAAGTGCAGCACTACGTACGGCAGAGCCAGCGGTTTGATTTCCTTGAACGTAATCCTCAAAACAGCTCACGTTTGTCGCTGGAATTCATGCTTTTATTACATCGAGAAGATTCTTGGGCGTCAGGGTCATTGTCTTTCGTATTGGTATCTCCAGTCGTTTGATATCGTACAGATCAACTCGCCACGACGGTTATGACTACTGTAGTACCGCCTTCGAAGCGTTGGTTGTTCTCGAAGGAATTGGGCCTATATATGAATACTGGTCTATGTAGCTAAGGCCTTGCTTGTCATATTATTGGCGTATCTTGTGTAATATATGTTTCAGCGGTCTTGCATTCATGTGGCATCGACGACACAGTCAACTGTTGTGGCGCTTCTCGGACGTTGAAAATCCAATCATGATCACACACCAGGGGTCTCGCTTTGAGTTTTGGTGTGGTCCTCGTTCCTTGAAGTTGCCATTGGTTTTTGTGTGGTCTAGGTGCGCAAGACCTAATGGCATTTTTGCCGCATTGATCTTGTTTCCATGGACTAATGAAATAGCCAGTTCCGGACTTGTGATTCCCAGAAATTGAATGAAGACCTTCACAGGTAAGCTTGGCTCCTCCCACCACAGGCCAGTCCCGATGTTGATCCGTCGCACGTTTGCTGCTTGCTGCAACATCGATCCTGCTCCAGTGACGCTCTGTCTGTTCTCGGAGAAAAGGGCGCGACTCTAACTCACGAAACGTTTTCTCGATGGTACAGTATAGACCACTCAACCGGTGGAAATCACGACTGTCAAAGTTTGAAAGATTGTTCGTAAAATATTCCAAACATGAACTATGTTTTCATGAAAATCTGTTCATGTCTATAAACGCGTGGCACGATTCGACATCGTTAAACTGTTAAACCCTGTTATTCACATCTCAAGGATCCGACCTTGGACATGGCAACCACTCGTTGCGTCCCACACCTGCTTCGCCCTCGATTTTATCTAGCAGAAGGTCGTCGAGGCGGGGCTCTTAGGGTATCAGCGACCTTTCTTTTGGAACGCGCTATTTCCTTAGAATATACCGGTTAGCCCGAAACAAAACATGGAACAAGACTAATTTTTTTTCACTAAATTCCTTTCACGGGGAGGGGGGGGCGCCAGACCACTATCCCTTACAAACCCTCTATGCTCAATTCAAAATACGCCTTTCCGCACATCCAATTCCTAAGCGATTTGAAACCAGAGACTTTCATCGGCGGAGTTGTGTGTGTAAAATCCGAAATAACGCCGCGAGATTCTTCCCTTCACCGCTGTCGACGTGCACATCCTGACGCACAAGAAAGAATAAATGACCTGTGGGCTCTGCGGAGGGTGCAGCACAGAATTCAAAGCAACGTCTTTCAATCTGCAGGCTTGGCTAGATACCCATTACTATAAGAGCCAAGACCGTGGTGAAGATCACGCGGGGATTTGCCTATGCGGGAAAATCTTCGAAGACAGCTCTGCTATCAACTTCGACGTAATTGAAGGAATAATCGACTGAAACTAAGGGTAGTGGTTCGTCCAGGTTCATCTAAGGTAGTGAATTAATGGTTCATAGCTGGTACCATTCAAATCGTCCATACTCTCCTGTTATATCTGAACCAAGAACGGGGGGTTGGCGTTTCTTCCATGGTTGTTTCCTTTATGAGAACAAGCCGGTAAGTGCAATGTCGACGGAGCGCAAAGGTGCGCAAGGAAGTTTCGCTTGTTTGCGTTCGGGTGTCGGCTATATATCGTCTTCGTTCTGCTTAGGTTAGGCGTTTCCGTTAGGTACGTTTTGGTGAGTTATGTTTAACACACACATAACAACAAAGACAACCTTGGCGATGGCATCGACTTGTTTTGACTGGCATTGATGGTTGAAGTGCACAAAGTTCGGCAACTTCCTGTTACCGATTGTTACAAAACTCGTGATCGCATGTTCCTTTATGTAATATTCAGTCCCACCACATATTTTATAGCTCAAACACGTGCAAACATCGCAACCACCTTTCCTACGAACTGGTTGGTTTTCGTTGGCGCTAGCTGGCTTCGAACGCATAGCACGCATTTGTATCGCGCTGAATCACACGCCACCTATAAATCATTTGTGTATTTAGCAGCAGCAGTATTCAAGCCCACTCTCAATCACATCGATGTAAAATCGAATATAAACAAGCGTATCGCGCTAGCTGTATGTACTATGCGAAGCACAAGAACTAGTGCAAGATAACGTTTAATGTCGTCAATGCCTGTGAAAAAAAGAAGATAAAAAGGTCATTGAAGAATAAAAACCCCGCGCTATCTATTTTCTCGGTCTGCTTCGTAGCGCGGTAGGAGAGATGGAGTGTTGGTCAGGAGTTTGTTTTTTGGGCCCCGTCGGTATATTATTTGACCCTGATAGCTACACTGTAGTTGCAAGGGGAGTCGCCGATCTATATCCTTAACGAGGACACACAACCCGTAATATGCGCGATCGGAGCATAACACACAGCTTACAAAGATGAGTTTCGACAAAATTTTCGATCTCACAGCTGGAGTGTTTTTCCATATAATATAATACGTACAAATAACTATCTCCTATTCGTAGCAGCATCCAAGTCACACAAAAATATATTCTAACATCGTACAATCAAGGAAGGTATTATTCACCAATATTCCTGAGAATATTAGTGCATCATACTAGAATTGACTGTGAGGGAGAACATTGAAAGCCCAAATGTCCCTAGCTATTTGGTTAGGAGATACAAAAAAATGCGTTATCAAAATCTAAGATGAAACCTTAACTTATATATTTCTCAACATATAACCAACCTCAAGATTGTTAAGTGTATCTACTAATAAACAGAACAAACCTCACGCTTGCAAAATTCAACAATAAGTAACATTATCACTGGTCTCTTAAGTTATCTGCCTCTTACTGTCTGGTACGTATGAATGAAACATAGCCGTGAAACGGATGAACTAATCTTTTTGTATTTCCGTTTCGTACACAGGTACTTCAATCAAGATCATGGAAAAACAACTACACAAAAAAATAAGAAATGCACTTGTAAATTTATTCAGTATTGGTTCCTTGCTTCAACCTTCGTTGTGTGCGGAATCAAGGCTTCGAGCTCAGCCGTTTGTGCTACAGTACCGTCCGTTAGTGACTGAGGGGAACCAGGGAGCCTTAGTGGCATGTTCAAGAGCATTGCTAAGTTCATGTGGTGAAAAACTGAAAAACTTCCTGCATCTATCTGCGGCAAACATACAGGTGAACATTTCGAGATGAAGGAGTTTAGTATACGAGTGAATAGAACTGAAAAGAAGTGCGGTTCAAGAAAAACGAGAATGACATGTCATCATGGACGGGATGCAAGCATTCATATTCGAGCGACCATACCAAGTCAGGAAGGATGGGACGTACTGGATATACACGGCTTCTGTGCACTGCCTATACGTATAAGGAAGAGAAGTACCATGAGTATACCACTGCTTGCCGATTGTGCTCACATTAATCCATCCTCCAACGCGTTGATTTACCATGATGAGTACGAGGTGTGCTTCCAATTAATCGATTCTTCATATATACGACCTGACTCAGTAACCTAAGTACCAATAGCTACTGTAATCAACAGGTGATAATGTGAAATTAAAGGTGGGGGACACAGAGTGCCCCCTGCAGGTCTGCCAATTGAGCAGGTCCTCGGAGAGTACTCACTTTCGTTCCTTCGTAGAGATGTAGCTTTATTCGTTTCCACCAGAGCCCGGGATAGCTTCTGAAATCGGAGGCGCGTGCCTCCGATCTAAATCCCAACTTCCCTGAATATAAACCGCCAATCTTATCATACGAAACCCGTCCAAATGATCTCAAATTCGGATACTCTCAGGCCTTTCGAGGCCGTATCTTAACACTAGCCCACCCTGATGAGTCGCATATGCAGAAATATGGGAAATTCGGGGAAACTCCGGTTCTACGAACTAGACCATGAGTCGAAGATGCGGCTCCTCAATTCCCACTCCCACACCTCTAACCGTCTGGCTATGGAGCCAGGAACACGCGTAGAAAAGCAGTAGAAAGAAAAGCAGACCCTACAGAAAGGCAATAGTCACCCATCAAAACCTGCCGCATGCCACCGGCGTGGCGGGGGGGCAGAAAAGGCTCTAGAACCTGCCCCATGCCGCCGGTGTGGCGATGGGGGGCAGGAAAGGCTCTACGGTAAACCAACCACAGAAAAGGTACTATGGCGAGGCGAGCCCTCGTCGAAATAGAGGAGGACACAGGCGCTAACACAAGGAGAAGTCATGCGAAAAACCTCCCGCGGGCCATCAGCAAGGCGGGGGGTTAGACGAAGAAACGACGAATACCCGGGATGGAAGTTGTCAACACATTCTGCCCCGCTGGGGAGGAAGTGTTAGACAAAAAAAAAAAAAATCAGAACAAATACAACACACAAAACATG
This sequence comes from Undaria pinnatifida, assembly GCA_012845835.1. Taxonomy (NCBI): domain Eukaryota; class Phaeophyceae; order Laminariales; family Alariaceae; genus Undaria; species Undaria pinnatifida. Next base: position 11,203,137 of record JABAKD010000025.1, on the reverse strand, counting down.
AAAGATGACACACAGACCCGTACACTGGTCGACCCCCCCGGCTCTGGGCTGAGGAGGGCGTCGGCAGGGCGAAATTGAACAACGACAAAACGGCGACAGCCCTGCGCCTCAGATAGCGGCGTTTTACCCGAACCCTGAGCCGGCACTGAGCAGGGGGTTCGGCAGGACAGAAAAAAAAATGGAAATAACCGCCCCAAAACTCGATGAAGACCCTCAGGACACTACGAACGACCCAAAGACAAAGACGCAAAACTCATACCTAAAAAAAATGAAGAACTATCGAGAAGCGGTGTTGGCTTGGAAGTCAACTGGCCACGGCCGCGCCTCGAGATTCGTCTACGTTACGTTGGATTCCCCGAGGAAACGCACTGGCGATGTGAACTTGCAAGCACCAAGAGCCTCGTACGGCTCCCGTTGAAGTCGTGTAGCGTGCCGGGGGAAGAGGGAGTTTAAACGGTCCCGGGTCGGCCAGAAAGCGGACCAGGTATACATTGTTCTCGGTAGTGCTCGCGCTGATTTTTCCTAGCCACCATAAACCATCGTCTCCCTTGTACCAAAAATGGGCTCCCTTAGGGAGTACTGTGTCGTGGTAGCGACGGAGCTAATCGGTGCGGGGAACACAGGCGTAGCCCGGCGCTAGGAAACGTTCCCCGTTGTTGCGGGAGAGCTCACCCTGTGCCGCCCCGATCCGCATTCGGCGGTAAAGGCGGTTGGTTTGGCGGTGCTGGTCCGGGGTTCCGGCCCAATAATGCAAGATGTGGGAGCGGGAGAGGTGGAGGTCCATTTTCCGCTCCCAGAACGGTTCGGAGAGTCCCGCCCAATGCGTCTTGTATAGCACCGCGATGACGCCACCTCGCCCCCGTACCGACTGATGACCAGTGATCTGCTCCACCTCCGGCCGTTGGAGGGGAGTCGAAACGTCGTCTTGAGTGACGTGGTACGGCGGGGACTTCTTGGAAAATTTGTTGAGCACATAATATTGTGTCAGCCCCGCCGGTAGATATTTGGGCATGCCACCGCTTTCGTGGGGGTTGGCACAGGGTTTGCAGCGCTCGATGGCCACACGCCGACGAGCGTCTGAACCAGGCAGGTCGGAAGGGAGATCCAAATAAAGGGGGTTGCTCCCGAGCGGCGAGCCGTCCGGGGTCTCGGCGGCGGAGCAGGGACCGACGGCCAGGACCTGTATGGGCCCGTCCAGTTAAGCGCGAGTTTGGCCTTGAGTGCCTTGGCGTCGGTATTCGCCTTCACATCCTAGCGGATGGTAGAGGCAGAATTGTATACCCATGTCCAACCACCCACAGTGAAGTTAGGTGTTGGACGCAGCGCGTCGGCGAGGGCGGAGTTTCTGCGGTTAACACGGGAAACAGTGAGGGCGTGGTGTGCGCGGACAATGTCGTTCGCGCGCTTTTGCCGGTCGGTGGCCAAATCGCCATAGGCCAGGTGGTCACGGGCCAGACTCTGGTGTCCCACGACACCTTTGCGGTCGAAAATCGTCAGGGGGAGCCGTGGGAGTCTGCCCATGTGGACCTCGTTGGGCGCCAAACCCGTCGCCGCGCTGACAGAGTTGTTGTAAGCGAATTCGACGTGGAGCAGATGCAAGTCCCACTCGTCTTGTCGCTCGTTGACGACGATACTCTCAGGCCTTTCGAGGCCGTATCTCAACAAAAACATATTGTCCCCATAATGCGGGGAAACAACTTCGCATTTCTTGCATGATGACATGGCTCAGTAATATAAATGGTATCATATGAAGATTAATATTCAGTGCGATCAGATACCGTTGCAAACAAAAACTGAATTAAACCGAAATAATGAGAGAATGGAAGGCTCACCGTCTCCCGGGTGGGATTTTGCATGTTTTTTTGGGGTGACAGCGTGTTAATTTAGAATCGTGGGTTTGGGCTCACCGACTCCCGTTTTTTTGCTCAGGGATGGGATTGTTTATGTTAGGGTGACAGTGTTTGAATTTAGAGGAGCAGGTTCGAGTCTCACCGACTCCCGTTGCTTTTTTCTTCGTTCTTGTTTTGTTTTCGTTTTGTTTTTGTTTTCGTTGTTTTTTTTTTTTTTTTGTCTTTGTTTTCAAGGGTAAGACTTTTACATGTAAAATGTTATGGAGACAATATCTTTTGATTCATGTATTTATATTTATTTTAATTTGATGAATATATATATTTTTGTTTCATTCTTTATATTTTTTTAAGATGGAACTTTATCATGATATTTATTAGAACACTACTGCTGTCTTCATACTTCCGATATATATACCAAAACCCGCCACGATCGTGAAAAAAAAATGAAATAATACTAATATAAACCACCCCCAAGTAAAGAAAACTTACTTACGCACGTAACCACAAGTACCAACAACCGTGACCAAGCCATCCATCCGCAAACCATCCACCATACATATGGTAGAGCAACATATAGTATAGTAGAAACTACAGGAAAAAAATCATAAAATAGATATGATGTTAGATTACTTCAAAATTCCCCACCTAAAGCAAAAATAATAACACCAATCATTGTAGTGGAGAGAAACAATTGTGTATGAAAGAATAGGGCCCCTCCCATTAAAATTTTACTCACATAGTATAGTACAAGTACCAGCAAGCAGCTTCAAAATATGACAATTGACCCGAAATTCGTCGAACTCGCACCTCATAAAATGATAGAGTGACAGCGTATCAATTTAGTGTCCAACAGAGTTTTTATTTATTATATACTTCGTATATATATATATATATGTTTCCGCGCACATATTGAAATGCTTGCCCCCCCGCCCCCACCCCCCTGATCCTTCTTGTTCAAACGCCCCACCTGAAATCAAAATCTGTCAGAGTAGTAAACACTACCGGCCAGCAAATAGCATCTCATTATGCATCTAGCCATCCATGCCGTAGCTCCAACTTATCTTCGCCCTCCCCCCCCCCCCCCCCCCCCCCTTTTTCTTTCCCGCCCAGTCCGTTCAAACGCCCCACTTACAATCAAAATCGCCAAGAGTAATAAACACTTCTAAGCAATTGATATCACGTCATTATCTTTCTAGCCATCCATGACGTAGCTTTCATTCATCCCCCCTCCCCCCCTCCAACGCCCCCTCCTTCCCCACCATTCACACGATCGCCTAGACCCAGCACCGCGCGTATAGCAAGCCCCTACATTTATGATAAATACGCGCGACCAAAGGATCATCACACACAATGTTGCGAACATCAGTGTCGACCAAGTCCTTGATCTCATAGCTGGAGTGTATTTTTATATGATATGTGACCTATTGGAACCCCCGCCCCCCGCCCCCCGGCCTTTCGTTTTTTTTTCCCCCTCGCTTTCTCTTGCTTCAACGCCCCACCTAATATCGAAACCCGCCGGAGTAATAAACACTTCCTTGCCCTGGATATCGCCTCATTACCGTTTCAGAGCCGTCATGTCGCTGCTGCAATTTCCACCCACCCCCGCCCCCAACGCCCCCTCCTTCCCCACAACCCGCACCATCGCCTAGACTTAGCACCACGCGTATAGCAAACCACTACACCTATGCGACCTATAACCTTCCCCCCTCGCCCCCCGACCCCCTCACTGCATCCCCCCCCCCTCCCCCACAAGAAATATTTATAGTTTCCAGCCACAAATTGACCTACCCCACCCCCCCCCTCCCCCCACTCCCCCCCTCCCGCCCCCCTTTTGATCAAAATCAAGCCCCCACGTCCTTGAAAACTCCGCCCTCCCGTCACCGGATATGTGACCTACAGGATTGACTTGATAAACTGATGCACTTCCTTCCACAGCTGTCAGATTTTGTCCCCCTCAGAAACGGGTTTTGTAGTTTCCGCGCACAGACTGCCTAACATAACCCTGTTGACCCCGATAGCTACACTGTAGTTTCAAGGGGAGTCGCCGACCTATATCTTTAAACGAGGACACACACCCCGTAATACGCGCGATCGGAGTATCACACACAGCTTGCAAAGATGAGTTTCGACAAAATATATTCGATCTTACAGCTGGTGTGTATTTTGATTTTTATAATATATATTTTTTTTATTATATATAACACACTACCTAGAACCGAAATATTTCAGGAAATAAACAACGCCGAAAATCATGCTAAACAAGGTATGTCCACGGAAACAACGAACGTTTCTGAGTCCAAATCACGCCTGAATGCAAGGGCTAGTCGTTTTTTTTTTTTTTTTTCTTCTGCCCTCACCTCGCTTTCCTTTAAACGCCCCACATCGAAATCCGCCAGAGTAATGAACACTTTCACGCACTGGAGATCCCGTTGCTACAATTCACCCCCTTCCCCCGCCCCCCGCCCCCGTACCCTTCCCTCACCAGATATTGGACTTACAGACTTCACTTGATTAACTGATGCATTACCTTCCACGAAATTCATAGTTTCCGTCCGTAGATTGACTAACATCACACTGTTGACCCGGATAGCTACACTGTAGTTGCAAGTGGTGTCGCCGAAACCTCCCAAAACCTCCCACAGCTCATCACATGTCACCCGCCAACATGACGGGATACTCAATAAGCAGACTACCTATCCATACAAACGCTTTCTTGTCAAATCCCCCCCCCCCCCCTTTTTCTTAAACCTAGCCTCACTCCGTATTTCGGTTCAACCCACACCGTGTAGTAAAATAATTAATACACACATAGTCAAACAATGGAGAGTAACTGTATTATAAGTGTATTATGATACCGCTACAACCCATAGTTGTCAAGGCTGGTTACTGCATGTTTATATTCAGGGATAAATATGCATTTAACCAAACTTGACAAAAGCCGCGAGGGGGAACGTTGAAATTCCCAAACGTCCCTCGCAAGTTCGTTTTTAGCCCCCCGAAGCAGTTTTCTCGGGGTACAAAAATACGTTTTGCAGATATCTACAACACCCCCCCACCCCCCCGTCCCACCCCCTAACCACTGTAAACCAATATGTATTCGAGAACACGACTCTGATAAAATACGATAATGAAGTCTAGAACATCAAACAAAACGTTCACGTGTAGCACAAACCACGTGGTTGCAAAGCAAAACAAAACAAAACAATATGTATTCGAAAAAACCACCCTGATACATTACAATAACGAAACCTAGAACATCAACCAAAACGTACACGTGTAGCAAAAACTACTCGGTTACAAAAAAATATGTATTCGGAAACACCACTCCGAAACAACACGATATCAAAGTCTAGAACATGAACCAAAACATATACGTGTAGCATCAACTACGCGGAAAGCGCCACTTTGAAACAATACGATAACCAAGTCTAGAATATCAACCAAAACATACGTGAAACTAAAACCACGCGGACACACGACACACTAAAACCATATATACGTCCGCATACGAACACCAGTCAAAAGATGGAACCCATATACCCTGGGTTCCAAATTGAGGTCCCTACGAGTCAGAAACATCACATAGTCCACATAAAGTCTTTACACAAACCTAAAAATGCGTCACAACTGCTCGTTGCCGAATGACAGGTTCATCAAGAACGCAAGAACAAACAGAACGAGAGACGGGGTAATCGCAGCAGCGCAAATCATTATAGCATTCGCCCACCACATCACCTCCTTTGAAATTGGTTTTGGGCATCAGCGAACTGGGTCCAACGCATGCCCGTAGTGTCTTAGGTGGAGTGAGGAGTGGTAGTAAAAATCAAGTGCGCTGCTCGATAACCTGTTCCTGACCGTCGGTATACCGAACAATCTTCGGGCCGCGTCTTCTCTGTGTCAGGTGTGTGAGGAATTTCTTTGTCGTTTTTCAAGCAAGCTGTTGCGTTGTCGTATACTACCTGGTTTGATGTAAGGAAAGGTACACCACTCAGCGATCATCTACTACACGTTAGGGCATGTTTTCATGAGCACCACTAACAAGAGCACCAGACATGGACGCGACATCTAGAGGACCACAACATCTTCGACGACAGTGGGGACAAAGCAGGACGCATAAGCGTATACTATAGTCTATAATAATGTGAAATGTAAGTGCAGACAGGGATGTTGACACTGCGTTGAACCACACGACCAACCTATTACGCAGGGTATTTCGTGCCTCCATTTGCGTACATGATTACCTGACAACCTCTACCATACCAAACGCAGTAGCATATGCCTAACGAAGTAAGGTCACCCTCGCGTTCAATAGTGGTGACATCGCATGTCCACGTGAGACAACCTTTACGAAACGCAGTAGCATATGCTTTCGTAACGAAAAAAAGTCACCTTCGCGTTCAATAGTAGTGACATCGCATATATATGACATTGCATGCCCACCTCCACTGCTGTATTTGTAAGACGTATCTCTGTCTTAGAATTGGCGACCTCAGGGTCCCACGGCGGCACGGTAAAAATCATGGGCGTGAAATCGTACATTTGAGACAATAATATGTCGAAAAAGAAGCACAGGCAGACCTGATAAAATTGCGGCAAACCACACTGCCGACCTATCGCATACCCACCTGAGACGACCTCTACGAAACACAGTATTATATACCTAACGAAGTAAAGTCACCCTCGCGGTCAATAGTGATGACATAGCAAATATTTGACATCGCATACCCACCTCGCCTGATGCATTGGTAGGATGTATCTCTGTCTTAAAATTGACGACCGCCGAGCCCCACATCGTCAAGGTAAAAATCATGGGCGTGAAATCGTACATTTATTTGAGACAACAATAATGTGGAAAAGGAAGCTCAGGCAGATGTGTTAAAATTGCGGTAAACAACCTTACCAACCCATTACGTAGGGTATTTTGTACATACCGTCTGCACGACCGCCTCCCAACCTATGACAAGCGAAGTATGACTAACGAGGTAACTTATTTGAGCGCGTGTACACCAAGTATGACTAACGAGGTGACGTAATTGAGCGCATGTATATCAAGCGTTCCTTAAAAACTGACGATTCGCATTTTTCCCTCTAGTGCTCAATGGCGGAGACAGTGCATGGCCACATACATCACCCCGCATGTTGTATTTGGCAAAACGTATCTCTTTCGTATAATTGGCGATGTCAAAAAATAATGGTAACTGTATGATGGTGGTGACAAACAGTGCATGACCACATCACCTCGCCTGTTGTATTTGGCAATACGTATCTTTTTCTTATAATTAGCGATGTCAGAAAAAATGGTAACTACAAATGTTCTATAAATTATTCTAGCTTTCGATCCATGTATCATACAACAACAAATTATGAAGATTCAACACGTCATTTACTACACTTAAACACTACTAGGTTGCATGCTGCATCTAACATCAAACCTTCTAGAATAGTAAACATTACCAGGCAGATGATATAAGGGGATGTCTTGTTGCTTCAATCGTCAATTTTGTCACCTTTGAGGATTTATAGTTTCCGCGCACATATTGAAATGTCCCGCCCCCCGCCCCCCCCCCCCTCCTCTCTCCCTCCCCTGCCCCCTCTTGTTCAACAAAAACCCCACCCCTTACCCCCCCCCCCCCCCCCGTCCCCCTCCCCCCCCCCCCCCCCCCCCCCCCCTCCCCCCCCCGATCCCCCCCCCCCTTCCACCTAGTTTGTCCAAACGCCCCACTCACAATCGAAATCGGCCAGAGTGAAAAAAAAAACTCCAACGCCCCCTCTTTTCCAACCACCCGCATGATCGCCTAGACCTAGCACTACGCGTATAACAAGCCTCTACATATCTTTCATCTCACAGACGAAGTGTATTTGAATATTATTTGTGACCTAAACCTCTTTTAAAATCCATCCCCCCCCCCCCCTCTCGTTCTCCCTTGCTCAAACGCACCACCTAATATATCGAAATCCGCCAGATTAATAAACACTTCACGCACTGGATATCACCTCATTATCTTTCGAGAGCCATCCATGCCGCTTCCCCCCTCCCTCCCCACCCCGAACGCCCCCTTTTTCCCCACCACCCGCACCGTCACATAGACCCAGCACCACACGTATACCAAACCCCTCACCTAAAGCCCTCCCCCCCCCCCCCCCCGCCCCCTTCCCTCCCCCCGCCCCCTCCCCCGCCCCCACCCCCCACCATCCCAACCCCACCCCCTCAAACACTCCGACCTCTCTCTACTCACTGATTGGAGGTCTAAATGTACAGCATCATCCGAGAAGGAAAGTCGGCTACTCCCCCCCCCAAATATATATTTAAAAAAATGAAAATTCACTTTAGCTGTGAGATCGAAGATTTCGTCGAAACTCATCTTTGCAAGCTGTGTGTGATACTCCGATCGCGCGTATTACGAGTTGTGTGTCCTCATTAAGGATAAGGGTCGGCGACTCCCCTTACAACTAAAGTGTAGCTATCAGGGTCAACAGGGTGATTTTAGTCCGACTGTGCGCGGAAACTATAAAACCCGTTTCTGAGGGGGACAAAATCTGACATCTGTGGAGGGAAATGTATACTTTTATCAAGTGATTCTTGTAAATCGAATAACCGGTGAGGGCGCGGGCGGAGTTTTGAAGGACGTGGGGGCCTGGCTTTGATCAAAAGCGATCGGGGTTGGAGGGGGGGGGGGGGGAAGGCGGGGGGGGCGGACGGGCGGGCATTTTGGGCGTGTAAGCTATGAATCCTTTCAAGGGGATAAATCTGACGGTTTTCGGGAAAAAAAAAATATATATATATAAAATGAAATATAAAATACACCAGTTTATCATGGGGTGGGGGGGTGGGGCTGGGGTGGGGCGTGTGGGGCAGCTCAATCTGTGCGTGGAAACTAAATATTATTTTGAGGGGATAAACGTGACGGTTTTGGAAAGAATGCATCAGTTCATCATGTATATCCTGGGGTAAGAGTAACATATAAGATAACTATTAATATTCCGTATTCGTACTCCTCCCGATATTAAAGCCGGGGGAGAGAAAACAAAATAAACCGCCTACCATACGTACGATAGAGAAGTATGCTGGAAACTAAAGTAATATACTAAAAAATAGATCAGATGTGATGTTAGATCTCTAGCTCAAAATTCCCCACCTAAAGTATAAATACCAACACTTACTATTATATATAGTGGACAAAAATAGGACACCTCCCAAAAAATACTTACTTATATAGTCTAGTATATTACGAGTACCAACAACGCTGCTTGCAAAGATGAGTATTGACCTGAGATTCGTCGAACTCACGGCTGACGTCCTTGAAATATTTTTATCATTATGTACATACACGTATATATATGTGTGTTTGTTTTTAACAAAACGAAATGACCCCTCCCATTTCGAAAAAACTCACCCACATAGCAGTATGTTACAAAAACCAACAATGCAGCTTGCAAAGATAATTATTGACCCGAAATTCGTCGAGCTCACGGCTGACGTCCTTGAAATATTTTTATAAAATACACTCCAGCTGTTAGATCAAATATTTCGTCGAAACTCATCTTTGCAAGCTGTGTGTGATACTCCGACCGCGCGTACTACTGGGTGTGTGTCCTCATCTAGGATATAGATCGGTGAGTCCCCTTGGAACTACAATAGCGCTTGTACCGGGGTCGACAGGGTGATGTTACTCAATCTGTGCGAAGAAAAACCCGTTTCTGAGGGGGACAAAGTTTGACAGCCATAGAAGGAAAGGCATCAGTTTATCATGTATATCCTGTAAGTCGTACAGCCGGTGAGGGGAGGGGGAATATTTTTCAAGTCGTGGGGGCCGGGGGCGGGGGAGGGGCGAGGTAGCAGAGGGAAGGGGCGGCTCAATCTGTGCAGCTGCTGCAAACCCTTGAAGGAACAATTCCAGCGGTTGCGGGAGGAACACATCAGTTTATCGTGTATATTCTGGAGACCGTACAACCGGTGAGGAGATGGGGGAAAGTGTTCGATACAGCGGAGGTGGGGGGGGAAGACAGAAGGATATATGATATTTTAGACATATTTGATATACATTATTATTTTTGAGGAGCATGCATGCGTTTGTTTACCACTACCAGCATTCGTGCCATGTATAGTACCCTGATGTAATACAATACAAGGGCTCCGCATAGGCGCCGGCAATCGCCGGGCCTAAAGCTTCGGGTAGGGCAGGGCGGCACTCGGACGAGGAAAAGAGGAAAAAAATGTAGTTGTTCGATTCGACAAATTTGGGAAGTTTGAAGTAATGCCGAGAGTTTAATACGAACATGAGGTTCTAAAGATCATAATTTGACATTCCATGGCGCCCATTCATTCGGTGAGGAAGAGTAGCACTCGACTAGATAAGTGGTAGTTACGTATAAAGAAATTAAAGTTTTAAGTAATGCCAAACGTTCAATACGAACATGAGGTTCTAAATGTTACAAAGTGGTGAGCTTAAGCTTTATTTTTCCCCATCCGCCGGAGGATGAAAAAAAAAAAAAAATGCTTTGATCGATGGAAAACATACTGAGTATAAACGAAGGAAGCAAGCATAGGCGAAACACTGATGTTATTAAAACCGCCACCAAGTAAAAGTAGGCCAGAAATGCCGAAAGGAGAAATTGAGAACCTGCTTCGCTTCGAGTCTTCGAGGCGAAAGGAAAGAGGACATGGCATCAATAAAAAAGATATCGGACGGAATGGTTGAACATGTTGTTTTTTTAGGGAAGGGAAAAAGGAAGGCGCCGTAGATTGTGCCTTGGAAAACCCCTCGGTGTGTAGCAGTAGACGAAGAAGTTACCGTGTATGTTTGCTTCCAAAATATACGAAGAACTCACTCAGAAAATAGAACTATAGACGACACTGCATGCCCTCAATTAGCTACTTCGATGTGCGCGGCACTTACACTGGTGAAGATATACCAAAAATAAAAACGTACTAATTACACTTAGAGAGGGGCGCTGAAGGGGAAAAGTAATGTCCTCGATCCAGTTGGTACTTTCAACGCAGATATCTTACACCAGAAAATGGCAAGGTAAACGGGAAAAGGGGGATAATCAAGCCTCACACAAGAAGACAAAAAAAAAAAAACTTAGACCGGTATGAAATCGTACCACCACCACTGACAGCCCCCGACTCTGTGGAAGCTAGGCCCCGAAACAACTTAATCCGTATGACAGATCAGTATTTGATCGTACCATAGTCACAAAACAGCTCTCGAACTCGGCGTGAGATACACGATTGGTCCTCCTGGCTTTCTTGCACAATGTACGAAGAACTCATATATGAGGGGAGCCCTAATGCGGATAAAGAAAAAAAATCCTAGACCGGTATGAAATCGTACCACTATCACTATTAACAACAGCCCCTGACTTTGTGGAAGGTAGGCCCCAAAACAACCTAATCCGTATGCAGATCAGTTTTGAGCCTATCTGTATCTGCAGACCAAGCACGCTCAAAATGATGAACACTCCAACAGCACCAAACGCAATAATATAAAAAGGCAAATTATTAGAGCAATCTACTACTGATATATCACGCGTTCTTCTGGACGTATCATGTGTCGTTTTGCAGCCACACCTGCAGCCACATGGCCAGCACGCACACATCACATGACAGCCCAACAGCACACACGCAATCAACCGCTGCACGTATGAAGCCTACATCGCGGCACCACGAATACCGAACGACCGCGACGGCTGGATTACCCCTTTGACAGAACGGTGCCCCTGCTCTCGAGCCCGGGCAAGATGTGTGTCTGTCTTGGCCTAATGGGTCAAACCCCACTAATTCTAATATCGCAATTATTTGCGCGGTCGCAGTTCGGCTGGTCATTTGCGTCATGTACGTTGTCTAGGGATTTTGTATATGTTTGTGAAGGGTGTCCGTCTAATATTGCTTCCTTATATAGTTGTATTCCCGCTTTACCGGCCGTACGGAACCTTTCGCGGATGTCGTAGTATGCACATTCGTCTACGACGAGCACGCCATCGCTCATGCGTTACTTGTTTAATCCTTTTTGTAGGTTGTCCGTCGTTGTTGTACTAATATCTTATCAGACTGCACCAGATGTACTATTTTCAAGTGCGTATTCACCCGACGAAGTTATACACATTCTTCATACAGTAACTCCTGCTGCAGAATAATTTTGCGTAACCTTGCGCAAAGGAACGGTTTTGAGCCTCTCTGTATCTGCAGACCAAGCACGCTCAAAATGATGAACACTCCAACAGCACCAAACGCAAAAATTAAAAAAAAGCAAATTATTAGAGCGATCTACTACTGGTATAACACGCGTTCTTCTGGACATATCGTGTGTCGTTTTGCAGCCAAACCTGCAGCCACATGGCCAGCACGCACACAGCACATGAGAGCCCACCAGAACACACGCAACCAACCGCGGCACGTATGAAGCCTACAGCGCGGCACCATGAATAACGAATGACCGCGACGGCTGTATTAGCCCTACGACAGACCGTCGCCCCTGCTTTCGAGCCCGGGCAAGATGTGTGTGTCTGTTGCTTGGTTTCAGTTGATGAGGGCACTCCACATCAGAAGGTAGCTGGAGCACAGCACTCAGTTATTCCTTTGGTGTGTCAACTCCCTTGCCTGCGTTCGTTCCTCGGCATCGATCGTTTTTAGATTGTGTCTATCCCAACAACAGCAGTAACCACGTAAAGCACAGCTCAAATCATGACCCATGGCGGCTTCCGCGCTTTTATATTGTAGTGGGCAGTTGTTGCAGGCAACGTTTTCTAGCCCATGGCGTGCATGCCTCGTCTCACACCCCCGGCAGCTGGTGCCCTACGCTGCTCTGGGTTTCGCACGGGACGGCGCAAATAACCTTGCTTCGTCTCGTCTCGAGTCTTGGGCATTTGATGACACGAGTGTAGATAAAGCGCCACACTCTGTGACCAAGCAATAATAGGTTGTATTTGCGGAAATATTATCAAGTACCGTTTGGAAATGATGCCAATTTTGTTTATCGTCCAGGCGCGTGCAATAAAACGCCTGGTGCACAATTTGTGACGAAACAATAATATGCTGCACATGCCACCGAAAAATTCGAAGCAATATCAAGTACCGTTTGGAAATGATGCCAACTTTGTAAATGGTCCAGGCGTTGCAGACATTAATATTAAACCAAAATGTTGGAAATTCCTCGGTATTTTTGCAACTTCTCGCTTGTCTCGGCATCCGTCCGCGTTCACGTCGATGTGCGGAACGGACACGGCAGGGGGAGTGGCGTTGGAGCCGCCCCCCGAAGGCGGCGCTCAACCCAAGCTATATGTTGCGGCGGATAGACATGACGTCATGAAACCCCGTGGCGAAATGCTGCCTAGGTCTGTATAACGCTGATAAGTCTAGAAAGCGTGCCGCTCACGGCCTCAGTCCAAAAACACACAAAACCAAACGAGGGAAAAAGGAACCTGAACTTGATCTGACACGAGCGTGAGTGACTGCGAATCGAGCTTGAGTACAGCGATCGTCACCGTGAGGCGTTGTTGGAGGTTTCATCCGGAGATTTGTTATATTGTACGAGGGCTAAGAAGAGCACTGCGTGAGACGAAGACTGGTGTTTGCAGGCAGCTGTTGCAACAAGCAGACGGGAGGAATCAGCCTGAAGGTAGACGCGGAGGAAACGATTTAGAAGCGGTGAAAGAGTTGGGATAAGGGATTGGAGACTTGGGTACGTGTGTCTAAATTAGCTCCTCATCCGTTCGTTACATGGGGCTTCAGCTGGGACCCGTGTGGGTTCATAGTCTCGCTTGACGCAGGTAGAAGTACAGTCGTAAATGCGCAGGTAGAAGTATGAATGGATTTTACAGGGTGTTGAAGAAAGTTCCATAGCAGTTCAACTCTTTTTTATCATGTTAAAAATCTCGATTGAAGCAGCTTGAAACAGTATCATGAACCCCACATGCTGCAGGATAACCACAGGCAGGCACCGCAGAAATAGAAGCAGCAGTACAGCAGGCCGCATGAGTGCTGAGAATCGGTGGTCGTGATCTCTAGACAGTGGAGGCGAGGAATGAGACGCCTAATAGTTTATACAAAATGAGGGAGCCACGCAGTTCATGCTACGTGCGGCAGTACAGAGGGCAAACGAGATTCTCCCCGCTTCGACTCACTGTTTTTTTGTACGCGATGCAGACGAAACGTTGGTAAGTATGCATCAATGGTATAAATTGCTCCGCAAGACATGTATTTTTTTTGCTATCGTGCTCGTACTTACTCTTACGACGAGTACTTCTTAATTGTTGTACCAGGTATGTATGCCATCGTGCTGTATACGTGCGTATTATGTGTTCTGTATGTCGTTTGTGATATTATGCGCTTTTTTCTTTGTGCTGCACCAGTTTTGACACCAAACGGACCAGGTATACCTGATTTTGCCTAAATTTTTTTGTTTGTTTGTTTAGGTATCAGTACGTACTCAATCGATAACGGATGCATACAGCAAGTGATGGTACAATGCGATCTCACAAGTTGAGTGTATTTTAACTTTTACAATATCCATAAACCAATTTTTTCAAATTTTGAACTGGGAAAGATATACATGCATCCCTGCCTGCTAGTAAGCCTTGCCTACATGCAAGTTGGGGAGGTATTTTTGTAGGCAGGATGGCGAGAAGGGAGTAACATGGACTGTTGAGCCAGTAACATAATGTAGTAATAAAAGTATCATACATCATTTGCTTATACATATACCTACTACTGCTGTATATATAGCCAAAACAGTGTACGGTTGTGAGCATAGAGTATCATATGTATACGTTATTATTGGGGATATTTGTTTGTTGTACCTTGTACAGAATAGTGCACAGATTGGTCATTATACTGCGCGAAATCGTAATCTACGGGCTAGGAAATTTTGGAAAAATTTAGCAAGGGCTGACTAAGTTGTATAACATGTAGGAAGTAGATTAAGGAATACGGGACCAATTGGACATCGGGAAAAAGGAGGATCATCACTACTGATTACGAGTAAGCTCGTACGTGATAAATCACTGTGGAAATGTGCTTGCGTCCATCGTACAGGTTGAAAATGAGTTCAGGTCTGTTAGTTGGTCTACACTTGTTGCATACTGTGAGACGACCACTAGACAAACGTTTTATTTGCAGGCAATTTGGTTTTGGCCTTTGTGATAGGGATTTTGTGTCTTCGCAGGTTGTACAGGCACTGCAAGGTCGTTCTCACAAGTGTTTCAACAGTAGTGATACTGCAAACTGGTTCTAGTTTTCAATTTTGTGTGGGGAACGTAAGCCTTTCTATAGCTGCTCTTTGTCATGTTAAGAACCTACCGGAATTGAACCCATGGTTTAGGTCCTAGTTTTAATTTTGTATGGGGAATGTAAGCCTTTGTATAGCTGCTCTTTGTCATGCTAAGAACTTACCGGAATTGGTAACATGGTTTAGGGACATTATCATATAAGAATGGGAAGGGGGGAAGCTCGATAAGTACGTTGGAATCTTGAGGATTATAAAGAATGCATTAATAGGGGGGAAGCTTGATAAGTACGTTGGAATTTTGAGGTTTGTAAAGAATACATTAATATTCATCATTTTTGTGTCTTAGATACCTAAGGGATGCCATACGTTACTCTGTTAGTGAAGACTCGAGCTTTCGAAGAGTTGCATGTATATTATGATAAGGGGACAACTTTCAACAAACCAGGGAGGTAAATATACATGTACTCGAAACCTTTTACCACCCGTTTTTCCCACCCACCTTGTCCCAAGCCAATGTTTATACCCGTTTGGTGGGGTCAACTTGGTGTTACTAGACTCCATCGATCCCCTGGACTTCACCCGTCTCCCTAGACTACATCATTGGATACCATCTTCACCTTATACGACGCAGCTTCGTCGAGTACATCGTGTACCACGCAGCCTCATCGTTTCCGTCGCATAATGCACAGCTCCTACTGCACAGCTTGATTCGTCGGATACAACACAGCGTCGTCGATTCCGTTGTGTACTGCGCAACTTCCTCGAGTTCATCTTACTCTACACGGCAACAAAGCGAGAGGTTTTGTCAAAGGGAAACGGGCGGCGTCCCGGGGAGAGGTGGAGGATTAATTGGATGAAATAACATGGCAGGAAGAGGGGGACCTTTTTGGGGACCTTTTGGTGCACCTTACCCGAGGGAAGGCCCACCACAGGGAGGCCCGTCACAGAGCTGCCAGGCTGGAGGCCTACCACAGGGCGGCCAGGGTGGATGGGGTTCACAGGGTGGTGCAGGACAAGGGGCAGCAGGACTGGTGAATCCTGTAGGATCGGGAGGCGGGTACAATCAGATGTCCGCTCCCTCCCTACCGTCACCGTTTGGAATTGGAGGACGATGGGGTCCACAGACAACCCCAAGAGGAGCACAACCGAACCCTTGATCGCAACGGGAACCTCCGATGGTGACAAGGCCGCCACAACAACAACAGCGAGGGTTTGCTGGTCAACAGCAGCCAGGGTTCGCTTGCCAACAGCAGTCAGGGTTCACTGGCCAACAGCAGTCAGGGTTCACTGGTCAATACCAGCCAGGGTTCAAAGAGTTTCTCTCACCAATCGAAAATGGGAGCACTGCAAACTAAGACGTCACATGTTTGGGTTCATGCAACGTTGTGGCATGCAACGAGCTCGAGCCGGCGACTTCCGATCGCGATGCTGGTGGATACTGGGGCGGGCGGAGGAAACTACGTGTTGCGGCAGTTCATCGAATCCATCGAAAAGCGGGATGGTTGGGGAAAGTCGCTGATAAATCCAACGGGAAAGGGATTACTCAGCGCAGCAAACCCAAAGAACAGCGCCGTACCCCCGATGGAATTGGTAGGCTCGTGCTTGCTGCCACTAGTCTTTGCACCTGTCAATCAAATATTCCGTGTAAAGTTCAGGTTGGTGAGAGGACTTCCGTATGCGATGGTGCTTGGAGCCGCGTTCATGACGGACAGTCGAAGTATCATCAGTTTCGATGCTGAGGAGGGTTTCCGGTCGACACCATCTTCATCGTGGATACCATTCGCCCCGAGGGAGGACGGAGAGGCCGAGGCAGGAGCGATGTGTGCTGAATAGGACCAATATCGCACGGTGAAACCGTCGACGGACGAGCAAAAACCGGAAGAATTGGAGAAACCGAAGATCCCGGCGGGGATTATGGGGTTAGGAAGCTGTGTTTGGGAGGACGAAGGCACTCTGCACTGGAAACTACGCATTGCGAAAGACGTAGAGGTTCAAGGTGGTACCAGTATCCAAGTAGACGCTTTTGTCAAAGTCCCTCAACTTCAAGTACAAGAGCTCGTAGTGGTAGAACCAACTAACCACTATGATCTTAAAATAGGATTGGATCTAGGGGTGCCAAGGGGGGCACAGTGGTGGTCCCCGGGTATACCACTTCAATGTAAGTTGTCGAATGTTACCCAGGAAAATGTGAACAACCAGGGGGGGCTGGTGAATGCGACGGTTTACGCTGTTAACAATTACGATCGGGAACGCATAAAGTCGCTCATGAACCCGGTGTCGGAGGAACCGACAAGCCCCAAACAGGACGAGGGGATCAAAAAGAAAGACAAAGGGAGACCACCGGAGCAATGCAACAAAGGGGGTGAAATCGCAGAGATTCCGAGCGAAGCCCCCAAGGTGGACCTGGGAGAGGCCAACTTCGGATAGCTCAGTCCGAGCGAAAAGGACACATTGATGGGCATTCTCAACGAGTACAACGACGTGTTCGCGGTCAACCCCAAGAGCGTACCAGCGTGCAAAGGAGTGCCCATGCGATTGGAGCTCAAAGATCCCCACGTCAAGCCATACGTGGCGCCCATTCGACACTACAGCCCGGAACAGCGCGAGATGAATCAGACTGAGGTGGTAAAGCTCCTGAAGAATGGATCCATTCGGGAACCAACTTCCGAGTGGGCCGACAATTGTTCGACGGTCCCCAAGAAAGATGAGACAGTGCGGGTTGTGCAGGATTTTCGAGGTATCAATGCGCTTCTCAAATCACAGAGTGGTGGACTCGGGGACTTGCAGCACATTATGGATGAGATGGAAGGGTCGAAGTATTTCTCCAGAATCGATTTAGCTTCAGGATTCTTACAGCTCGAGATCCATGAAGACGATCGACACCTGACGGCGTTTCGAGACGCTGACGGGAAGCTGTACGAATGCGTTCGCTGCGGCGTCGGGTTGAAGACCGAGCCTTCGGCGTTTGCCAACTACATTGGAGGGCGACTGTTAACCGTCAAGGATAGGGGAATCAAGAACTGGCTGGACGACATCGCCATCCCGTCGAAAACCGTTGAGGATCAATGGTCACAGCTGCGGGAAACGTTAGAGTGTCTATGGCAAGGACGTTTAACCGTAAATCTTGACAAGTTTCATTTCTGTCATTCGGTCATGGAGTTCGTCGGCATGATCGTCGATAGACTTGGTACCAGGCCGGCCCCGATCAAGATTGATGCTATCACGCAGCTGTCAAGGCCGAACACGGTGGAGGAAGTGCGAATGTTGCTGGGCATGACAGGGTACTTACGGCAATTCGTACCCCAGTATGGCACCGTGGTGGCGCCCATTTCCAACTTGCTGAGAAATCTATGTTCAGAGCCAAGAGAGCGAAGAAACAGAACGTCCCGTGGGGAGAAGAGCAGAACAAAGCTTTTGATGCGCTTATCGAGGCTTTGACGTCACCTCCAATCCTAGCCCTGCCGGTGTGGACAGAACCGTTCTCGCCGCCCACCGATGCCAGTGAGATAGGAGCAGGAGCGGTGCTAACACAATTCACCGAAGGAGTGGAAAGGGTGATTGCGTACGGCAGCAAAAGGTGGTCGAGAGGAGACTCCAAAAGGTCAGCAACAGACCGTAAATGCATGGTGGTCATGTTGGCAGTAAGCAAATTCCAACCCTATCTTTGGGGGCGATCGTTCATTTTTGCGGGCGATCGTTCACGCTTATCACGGACTGTTCGGCGTTGACTTGGCTCTTCAAACGTCAATCTCTCACACCGAAATACGACCGCTGGACTCTGAGATTGATGGAGCACGACATAACCTTGAAGTGGAGGCCAGGGACACAACATCAGCTCCCAGACGCGATGTCGCGGTTACCGAACAAGAGCATCGTGATCGAAGATTTCGACGACTTTTTTCCAGGAAACGAGTCGTTGCCAAACGTTCACAAAGGGCCACAGGGGCCAGTGCTCGACGGCGTACACCTCGAAACCTTGGGAATGGAAGATGTGGACGGATATAGTACTCAAAGTCTTACAGTACTCGCAGCCGTCGCACTCACACCAGAAGACCTATCAGAGGCAGATACTCAACAGGCCAAGCTTGTCATCGCACCGGAGCTTCCAGTGGTGGTCATGCTCGACTGTGGGGGGGGGAGGCAGAATCCTTGCATCAGAGGGATTGCTGACGGTCACAGAAGCAGTAGATCAGGACTGGAGAGCACTGGGATGCATCAGAGCAAATGGACTGGACAACGGTGCGAAGCTACTTGGGGTGACAACAGGGTCGCAGGAATGCCCAATTATGTTGAGAGAGGCGAGACCAGACGTGGTGGTCGGTGACGCCTGCAGGAAGTTTGAATAGATACGAGAGAAGGAGGGAATATTCGGAGCGAGTAGCTAGCCCAAGCTGTCATCGCCTCAGACGCGCGAGTTTTCATACTCGAATGTTTGGCCAACCTTCTGCGAACGACGGAATGGAACGACGAGATTCTCCATGCTTTGGAACGAGAGTCCTACATCGTGGACAGAACGGAGATACTAGCGAGCCAAATAGGGATTCCGTGGAAGAGGAAGCGGACATTCGTGGTAGGAATCAAGGGAGGCCTTGCCACAAAAGGGAAGTTAGCCGTTTGGAAGCGGAAGTTGGAGAAGGTAAAGCCACCAGTTCAGGATTTAAGGGGATTTCTGGGACGAAGAGGCGCATACTCCCTGAAGAGAAGTAACGGAGAGCGAGCGATTTATTCGTTCAGCGAGCCCATCATCTCTTTGAACCGTGCTCATATCATGGGGGAAACAACAACCGAAGGGTATATCGCACACCCAACGGGTGCGGCACGCCTTGAAGAAGCCGAAGAGTTGCACTTCAACGATTACGCCAAGAACACCACAGGGCAGGAACACTACGTGATCCCGCAGACGGTCAGCAAAAGTGCAGCGGCAAACGTCATCGCAGATTTCACGTCTCCTCCAATGCTACGAGCAGTATTAGTATAAGTAGCTGTTCAAGGCTTACTGGGAAAACCGGCACCAGAGGTCCCGGAACTTGAAGGATTGGCCTGCATAGTGTTTGAAGATTCCCTCGCAACAGCAAAGGCTTTTGAGGTTCCAAGAGCGATCACGAGATCGCAGGAAAAGGCCACTTCCCAGGAACCGGAGGTTGTCTGGGAGGCGGAACCGCCGTTACCTGAGGAGGAGGAAATGGAGAATGCAACGGCGCAGACGGTCACTACTACTGAACTACCAGTGGAAGTTGATCGCCCACGCAAACGCAGAAGACTGAAAGAGCCCATCCCGAGACCGAAACGGCAACGTGATCCGTTGGAGGAATCACCAAAGGACACCAGCAACCGTTACCGCGGATCAGGGAAAGAGACCAAGGGACCCCAGCGGTCAAAGTAATCCATGCTGGAAAGGGTGACAGCTATTTTCCAGGATATACCACAGCTGATGCAGAGGCAATGCGAAGACATGGCACTTGGCAAGATTCGGAAAGGACTCCAGGAAGCGGGAAACCGAGGACCAGGAGGTGGCGAATATGTGATGGATGATAACGGCCTCTAGTGGGTAGCACCTCGGGGAAAGTTCCCACGACTTGCAGTTCCCTGATCTCTCGTTCCAGGTATTATGGCGCTGGCGCACAGCACCTATGGGCATCCGGGGACGGTGAGAACTACAGCCTTGATTAGTCATCGGTACTGCTGGCCCATCCTCATTAAGGACGTTAGAGACTACGTCCTCTCGGGTGGTTGCAGACGTCGCAAGCGTTCAGCGAGTCAAAGGGTTGCCATGCTACCGTCGAGGTTTCTACGACCTGGGGAAGTACTCGAAGTCGACATCCAGGACATGGGGGTGAAGTCGGACGCAGGCAACAAAGTTGTACTGGTGGCAGTCGACAAAGCCAGCAAGTTCTTGTTCGCCTTTCCACTCCCCACAAAAGAAGCAATCGGAGCAGCGAGGAAACTGCTCAAATTGATTCTTACTTTTGGGCTACCGTTGTATGTTCGCAGTGATCCGGGATCCGAGTTCAAAGCAGAGGTGATGCAACACTTATGTAAGTGGTTGAACGTGATTATCGCCTATGGGCCTGCCGATCATCCACGTGCTCAGGGGACGGTGGAGACTGGGGGGGTGGCTACACGAAGCACTAGGAGAACTGTGCAAGACCTGGCCTCGCAGATGGGACGAGTATGTACAACCGGCACTGTGGATCCATCGTACCACGTCGGACCTGCGCTTACCGGGGAAGCCAACTCCCTTCCGTCTTTTCTTCAGTCGTGATGCACGCACGCAACTTGATGCTACGCACCCCGAGATAGATGGTGGTGATTTCAGAGGCGGGATGCACAGTTACGTGGCCGACAAATGTCAAGCATACAAGGAGGCACGGGATGTACGGATGGCTGTATCGAAAGACATGAAGACAGACAGAAAAGTAGTGAGAATCGGAATGCTGAAATCGGTCGGACCTCGGTGGGAACCCGTGTTGTTGTCGGAGATAAGGTGCTGGTGAAGGAGACAGAGTCTGTGATGGCAAGGAAAGGGATACAGCATAAACTAGCCGACGAGCACTGGACCGGACTTTGGGAGGTGACTGAAGTTGCCTTGCCAGGACTCAGCTACATCGTCACGATGAATGGGCGAGGGATTCGCCGACGACGGACGTCAGCATCGAATATCAAGGTGTTCCACTTACGTCCTGACGACCTCCATCACGACTTCGAAAACGAATTTGTTCACCTGGCATGGGGAGTTGACTTCGGACTAGCAGCCGTCGATTGTAGCGTCGCCTATGTATACCTATGTATACCCTAACAGAAAGAAAACCTGTGATGGGTCGAGACAACGCTTAGAAGTGGCGATACAAGGGACGGTTCGTGAATGGCACAGAGTCGCAGTGGCTGTCCGAAGAGGAGGCACGAGACAGTTTCACCCCTTTACAGCCGGACGTTTTCCATGTGCTGTGGGAAACGTATCACGGAGCGGAGTGCCGGGCAAGACCAACTTCGACTCTAACGCGGAAGGAAAGAGATGGGATCGACCGCGAACATGCGTTGAAACAACACACCGTGGGGACCGTGATCTGGAGGGAATTCGCGGACGCTGAAGGAAACAAAAAGCGTCACCTTTCAAAGGTCTTCGACTACAAGTCACCGTATTGGCGGGTTCGGTACGCAGACGGAGATTGGGAGGAGCTCAACGAACGTGAAACACTGAAAGGTGGGAAGACCGGAAATTCGCAATCCGGTTCCTCGTAAACGAGGAACGTGAAGTGGAGTTTGTCGGAGAAAGGGAGAAGACGATGGCCGAAGATCGACTAGCGAGCAAAACCAAGCCCTCGGCTTACCCGGGTTAATGGGAAAAGCCGGGAAGTGGTGGATAAGAGGCTTTCAGCTGGTGCGCTTGATGAGAAATTCCAGCAAGTCCCGCAGTACTAATCTGGAACCTAATGCGAAAACGCGCGAGGCCCAGGGTCCCTACCCCCTGAGAGACGCCTATCCATGAAAAGGGTAGACGCCACTCATCCGAGCCTTAGGGTAATCGAAACACGACTAAGTGTGGGAAAAGGCCCTCACTCTTACTCTAGTGTATCCGCAGCCCGGTTAGCACGGTAGTTTTGGGAAGCCGTGCTGGGGGGGCGTTGCGACGGATTGACTTGACGTCACATGAAACTCTGTGGCGGAATGCTGCCTAGGTCTGTATAACGCCGATTAGTCTAGAAAGCGTGTCGCTCACGGCCTCAGTCGAAAAACACACAAAAAAACCAAACGAGGGAAAAAGGAACCTGAACTTGATCGGACACGAGCGTGAGTTACTGCGAACCGAGCTTGAGTACAGCGATCGTTACCGTGAGGCATTGTTGGAGGTGTCATCCGGAGATTTGTTACATTGTACGAGCGCTTGGAAGAGGACTGCGTGAGACAAGACTGGTGTTTGCAGGCAGCTGTTGCAACAAGCAGACGGGAGGAATCAGCCTGAAGGTAGACGCGGAGGAAACGAACTAGAAGCGGTGAGAGAGTTGGGCCAAGGGATTGGAGACTTGGGTACGTGTGTCTAAATTAGTTCTTTATCCGTTCGTTACATAGATTCGACTAAGAATTCCAGTTCCGCGAATCGCATACTTCGGCCGAGACAAAAAAAACTCCTGACCAAATCCCCGACACCAAATAAGGATTGTATATATATATGTAGATCCGACTACAGCAGCATGTGATATAAATACGCTAGCAGGGGACGGATGCTGGTGCGTATGGTTCGAAATGAGTAGCTGTCTGGAAAATCAAACCTTGACAATGAACAGCTTGGCTCACGCCTCGCCGCCAGCTTCAGGTCAGAGCGTACACACCACGCGTTGTTCTGTTTTTAATTCCTGTCCACGCGGGGTGGTCCGTTTACTTCTATAGTCGGCGCCCCCCAACGATGTCGATCTCGCTGTGACATCAGGATTGACCACCAGCCGGCTATGCTCACGTTATGAATGGACAACTGCCTCTTCAGGGTGGAGATTCCGTCACCTCTTCGGAACTAAACGCCATCCATGCGTGGACCGCATCACCTCTCACCGCCGCTGGGTTTTGGGGAGAAGCGCTCAGCGGCGTCTTGGAAGGGGTCGGATGCCTTCGACTCTTCCGCGGCGGCATTAGGTTTTGTGATTTGTTTGAGTGAGCAAGCATCCGTCTTTCTTCCCCACCGCTCGGCCTTCCCCGTCTACCCGGTCAGCTCCTAAATCTGAGGGTCACATGGTCTCTTTGTTGAAAACTGCTGTTTTTTTAATCTGGGGGCAGTCCTAACCAAACAAAAAATAAAATATGAGGGACTGCCAGAAGCCGTCCACTGAATTCTAAAAACTATATTGTTTTTTGGCGTAAAGTTGCAGGGTGCCCATGTCAATAGCAAAATATAAAACCTGGAAAATTATCGTGTCGGAGAACTGGTATACATGGGAGAAGTATTCAACGATGACAGCATACTGGATATAGTGCTGGAAGGATTCACGTATGAATACCTCCGAACACAATAGAGTACCAAAGCAGATCATGACTTCATAATCAACCGAGCTGTTTTAAACTAAATCGAGCTGTGATAACAATGCCTAATTGTACGCGAATAGGGCCATTCCAAACGGGGCTTCGCGAAAGCGAAGGGAGTGAATCTGCTATGAAAGGGCGTGATTCTGCTATGGTAGCCACGTCAACACCTTCAGCAGTTTTAGTGACCTGTTCACTACGCAAAACGACAAGCCATCGATTAGAAAAATGCTTTCAACCCAACGGAACGTCATGGGAAAAACCCCCCCAACACCACAGAAACAATCGTGGTGTAGCTTGCATAACACAGATCGCCACGATAGTAGCGACTGTCGGTCCCAAAAGCGGGACGACAACAAACCTCGTCGCCCTTGTCCCGGTCAACCAAATGGTCCGCATAATAACAACCGCAGCAGACACGCCAACACCACCATAACTCAAATTTCAAAAACACAAACGAACGCGTACGTCCCGGAAACACATGGTCTATCCGCTACGACTTCGGCTGCGGCTACAGCAGCTACTTCTACCTCCTTGGCGACTTATCCCTGTCCATGTTTACCTCCAGTCGGTATAGGTTACTTTTTCATCGCCACACATTCGGAAGATCGCCACACCGCCAGTTGAATTCACCATGACAGCAGACACTGGAGCTCCTAGTCACTTTATCGACAATCAGCTTCTACCTGGCGCCGAACTCAAAATGAAACACTACGTGCACCTGTACAAATTACCGTAGCAGGAAACCATCGCCGTTATGGCGTTGGTCACGGGGTTCTGATCGTTCAATTGCTGGACCATCTAGGCTTTAAGCACTCCGTGCATCTTTCCCTCAAAATCGTACCAGGGCTAGGCAGGCACTCATCTGCGGGGGGATTAGTAGGTACAAAGGGGGTCAATATTATTATCGCGAAGAATTCGTATTTGCACGTGGGTGCGCTTACTGTGCACTTACGTGAGACAGCTACTGCTCTACTCTGGATCATCTGGACCTCGCCACTGAGGCAACTATCCGAACATCTGACACAGCGTTTCCGATTTTTCCTGGCAGTAACGTCCAACCGAAAACCGTCTTCGTTGTTCAGGGCCTCGACCGCTACTAAAAGCTACTCCCTATATTACACCCGTCCGAGCTAACATCTGGCATAAGAGGTTGGGACATCCCAATGGGCAGAAGATGGTCAATGTGAAAAATATCGCAGAGTGAGGGGTAAGATTTTCGGACACTTTATCGGTGTGTGATGCGTGCCAAATCAATAAGAGGACTCAACCAAAAACCGTAGGACGTCGCGGCCTGACTCTTCCGACGACGTGTCGTCTACCGTTCTATCAACGGCAGATTCGGGTGGCAAAATACCGTGGTCCCTGATTGGATTTGAAGCCAGACTCTGATTCTATGTACGACTAACACAGCATTAAACAAGGCATCTCATCTCTAAAGGCTAGCGACACCGACGCTACCAGAAACAGGCCGTTTCAAGTGCGGCTGCACTCATCCTCTTCTC
Source organism: Undaria pinnatifida (assembly GCA_012845835.1). Taxonomy (NCBI): domain Eukaryota; class Phaeophyceae; order Laminariales; family Alariaceae; genus Undaria; species Undaria pinnatifida. The sequence goes on along the minus strand of JABAKD010000025.1, from coordinate 11,177,547 downwards.
AAGCAAGAGCGCGTCAGTTGGCCCTACAGTGCCAAGATTCTTTGAAACGTCAGTTTGAGGCCTTCTCGCAGTACATTGGGGCTGTCGGAATGGAAAAAGTAAACCCTCCGGTATCTATTGCGGTACACAACACTTACGCGCAAGCTATGGCGTCACCATATGCGCAAGAGTGCAAACCTTCAGCGACCTCGGTTCGGAGAACAACGACTTCGGCACGGAAAACGTCTGCCAAGCTCCAACACCTCGAAGTCGCAACTGCTGCTCCAGCCCGCAAGGCCGTCTTTGACCATGGTGTCTACCTTGTAAAAATCTCGGGTACCCTCACATGATCCATGAAATCACTGCCTTGTGGAGTGCGATACATGATCGCGGCGTGTTAAATGCGGGAACAAAATCAAGCCCGGTTTGTATTCTGCTGTATGCGACCGGACCTTTCAATCACCGACAAACCGCGATGCGCCGAGAAATGAGAAGCGCGTTTTGCACAACCAAAAAAAAAATGTACCGGCAAAACGGTTGGTATATCATAATTCAGCTACAAGACTGCAAAAATCCGAGGAAGGGCAAGGCCCACGCACACATCGCATCACAACTTTTTCCCGCATGTCTGTCCAGATCTTCTCCAGCTATTCCGGCGTAGATCGCCGACTCGGTCGCCGACCCTTTTGGCTGCCTCCTCGCTACTCGTATGTACAACGACATAGCCGAACGGCTGTCAAGTATCTCGTACGTATCTCAACCTCGTAGAATGAGTAAATATTGACGATACTTGACCGTGTCCCAATCCAGGAGTTAATTCTACCGGAGTTGTCATTCCTCGGGGGGGAGCAGGCATACGGTAATACCGGTCATTTCTCCTCGGGCGATGTACTTGCAGAACTCAAAAATGGATACTTAAGTAGATAATACTACTCACTAAAAGCAGTTTTGTCCGCTACAAAGTTGCAATGGCTTGTCAGTTACGTATGAGTAAAGGTGAAACTATAGGCCGTATGAAGTTAAGTCAATGATCGTACAGCAACAGGCTATGTTCTACCGAAAATACGTACGAGAATATATTCCAGAATTTTGGAGCAAAGGCACACAAAGAAAATCTATCTTATGCTCTTCAGCGTGCGATTGGTGTCAGCCATATATTGTTATATGCGTGTCCTAGGAACATATTAAGGTGACATATTAAACTTACAGCAGTGACCTTTGTTTTTTTCTGCCGGGATGTAGCTCGACGATGGACAATGACTACACACATCATTGTCTATTACTTTATTATCGGTATTTGGAGTTCAATTTTTTTATATATTTATATTTTCACGTATGCAAGTACATACCCCAAAACGGAATAGTGACAATCGTTTATTTTGCCGTGCTGGACACTAGTCCAAAAATTTTCTTTATTGGTCTAGGATTGTTTGTATATTTGGTACAGTTCAAGAAGCGTGATTAAACCCCAGTTAGTTGACGCATGTTTGCGTTTTATCTTCTACGGTATTTATCGCTGATAATTACACCAACCTTAGCTTTTACACGTAAATTATCTTGTATTTTTGTATTTTGAGTGCGTGAACAGCATGGCTACATCCATATTGCAGAATATTATCGAAGTATGAGAAAATATGGGTTTTATACGTACGTAAGAAGTTTGACCAATCAGATCAATGCGGTAATTCATGGTCGTATGAGCGATAGTATTGGGCACACCTGGCCCAGCTGTGTAGGCGACGACCTGCACGCGGAGCGCGTAGGGGAGCAGAGTCAGAGCTTACAGGTCCAAGGTGTGATACAGACTGGTTTAAGTTCTACTTTAAGGCTAGTTTAAGTTCGTGCACTCCCCGACGATGAAGGAGTGCAAGTCACCGGAGGCTGAAGCTCTCGTGGCTGCTGCTGTACGCGGTCCTAATCAGGCCGCCTCGGCTGCTGCTCGAGTCGAGGCTCATGCTGCTGTCGACGCTGTGCAAGCTGGGGTCAACAAACGCCGTGCCGAAGCTCTGGCTGCTGTGCAAGCTGAGTCCGAAGGTCGCCGTGCCGCAGCCGCTTCGGCTGCTGCTACTACTGCGTCTGCCACCGCGGCACCATCTTGCTCAGCCCCAGTCCCGCTGTGTCCGAGGCTGCGGGGGTAATATAGGCTGAAGTTCTGCGCTGGCAAGGGCAGGTGTCTGGCGAGTTTGCTCGGATAGAGGGAGATGTGTTCCGCCTCAAGTCGACGATGGATCAACTGCTGGCCTCCTATAAAACCCTGCAGGATGCGGTGGCTGGTGGCGCGTCTAAAACCGAGCACGTCGAGGCCATGCTCCAGCAGTTCATAGACAACTTTGCCGATCAGCAGCCGGCCCCGCGGGACAGTGGGGACGCGAGAGAGCGCCACGTCCAAAGGTCGCAGTTAACTGACGACACTGCGCTATGGAAAAAAAATGGCGTCCAGAAAACATTGGGTGCTCCGCGGGCGCATACCTCCCAACATTGGCGACTCGGCAGCGGATATCCAGTCCTTCGTAGGCGAGGACATCAACGTCACGACGTCAGTGGCTACCCAGCTCCGCGCGATCAGTGACTTTGACGTTCGTGCGTACGGGCCGCGCAGAAGGGATGGTCGAACACCTGCTGATGGTCGCTGACCGCCTCGATTTCTCGCGCCAGGCTCTTGTGGCGGTCCTGTCTGGTGGGTTTTCCCTCGACAGCGACGGCGACCGCCATTGCCGGGAGAGGGTGGCAACGATCGATGCCGCCTTCACGACAGCGTTTGCCGACCTACGCCGGCACACCCAAGCAAAACCAAGCAACCGGCAATATTATCCTGCTCTCTGGCTCCGCGGCGCGGGCTGTCATGAGCAAGATGGTAAACGACGATCTTCGTCTCCAACTGCAAATTCTTGCATTCGGCTCCCCTGGCCGACGCCACTTCACCTGGTGCTCTTCGCGACAGTGGCAGTTCGGCGGCGCCGGCTGGTGGGTCGCGGGCGGTGCTGCGCTCAGAGCCCCGCGGTGGGTCCGGAGTGGTAGTGGCGGCGCTGGTTCTGGATGAGGACACGGTCCCTTCCTGTCGGTTGGGCCAACACCTGGGGGGGCGGCTGCTGAGCTTGCCGTTGGTAGAGCGGTGACGGCGCCGGGGGCCAGCGGGGGAGCGGGTGCCCGGCCGGCCACCCAAGGCGTAGGAGGGGGGCTGCGTGGGCGTGCGTTGGTAGCTTTGGCTGGCGATAGGGGTGTGGGGCGTGCTCGCGTGGCGGTGGCTCCGGGCTCGGTCCCCTTCGGCGAGAAAGGTACGGTTTCTTGTGCGCGTGTGAGTGAGTTGCCGGCTGACTTGCTGCGTGTACAAGGGGCGTTTGATGGCGTACGTTCGGGTGCCCTGCGATTCGTTGCGGTCGAATCTTGGTTGGAAGCTCGGGCGGTTGTGATGCAGGCGATGGCCGAGCAAGGCTCCGCGAGCCTCGGTCATCTCGCCTCGGTAAACTCCCCCCTCTTAAGACGGTGTCAGCGCCCTCGTCTCGTACAACTGCTTCAGCGAGGCAGGTGTCGCAGCTCGTTGGCTTCCTTATACATGTCTCCTTTGTTGTGCGTCCGGGGCGGTTTTTCGTGAACCGTTTGTTGGCTTCGGTGGGTATGCCGTGCATATCTGCCGGATCTGATTTCGGTTTTCAAGGCGCAGATGTTTCCCAAAAAAAAAAGGGGCTGCTGCCGTCGCGCACGTCGGAATTTCCCCGCCGCGGGGGGTTCCAGTTGTCTCTATCCCGGGTGATTGTGGGCCTGTTTCTGGCTCTGGTGGCAACGCCGGGAACTACTTCTTTGTGAGGTAGTACGTAGACGATGGCATTGTCGTCGAGTTGCAATGGTGGCCGGACGGTCGCCGTTGTTTGCGCGCTGTCCAGTCGCTGGCATTGAACATTTTCGCTTGTTGGGCGAACGTGGTGTCTCTGATCTGATCTCCTGTCCGCCAGAAAAATCACTGACTGGGACACGCAACTGGAGGTGTTGGGTTGGATCATTGACACGGAGGTGCTTACGGTTACGTTGCCGTCCCATAAGCGCCTCAAGCTGCAAAAATCTCCTTGCGGAATGGCCCTCGTCTCGTACATCTGCTTCAGCGAGGCAGGTGTCGCAGCTCGTTGGCTTCCTTATACATGTCTCCTTTGCCTTGCGTCTGGGGCGGTTTTTCGTGAACCGTTTGTTGGCTTCGGTGGGTATGCCGCGCATATCTGCCGGATCTGATTTCGGTTTTCAAGGCGCAGATGTTTCCCAAAAAGGGGCTGCTGCCGTCGCGCACGTCGGAATTTCCCCGCTGCGGGGGGTTCCAGTTGTCTCTATCCCGGGTGATTGTGGGCCTGTTTCTGGCTCTGGTGGCAACGCCGGGAACTACTTTTTTGTGAGGTAGTACGTAGACGATGGCATTGTCGTCGAGTTGCAATGGTGGCCGGACGGTCGCCGTTGTTTACGCGCTGTCCAGTCGCTGGCATCGGACCATTTTTGCTTGTTGGGCGAACGTGGTGTCTCTGATCTGATCTCCTGTCCGCCAGAAAAATCACTGATTGGGACACGCAACTGGAGGTGTTGGGTTGGATCATTGGCGCGGAGGTGCTTACGGTTACGTTGCCGCCCCATAATCGCCTCAAGCTGCAAAATCTCCTTGCGGAATGGCCCTCGTCTCGTACATCTGCTTCAGCGAGGCAGGTGTCGCAGCTCGTTGGCTTCCTTATACATGTCTCCTTTGTTGTGCGTCCGGGGCGGTTTTTCGTGAACCGTTTGTTGGCTTCGGTGGGTATGCCGCGCATACCTGCCGGATCTGATTTCGGTTTTCAAGGCGCAGATGTTTCCCAAAAAAGGGGTTGCTGCCGTCGCGCACGTCGGAATTTCCCGCCGCGGGGGGTTCCAGTTGTCTCTATCCCGGGTGATTGTGGGCCTGTTTCTGGCTCTGGTGGCAACGCCGGGAACTACTTTTTTGTGAGGTATTACGTAGACGATGGCATTGTCGTCGAGTTGCAATGGTGGCCGGACGGTCGCCGTTGTTTACGCGCTGTCCAGTCGCTGGCATCGGATCATTTTCGCTTGTTGAGCGAACGTGGTGTCTCTGATCTGATCTCCTGTCCGCCAGAAAAATCACTGACTGGGACACGCAACTGGAGGTGTTGAGTTGGATCATTGACACGGAGGTGCTTACGGTTACGTTGCCGTCCCATAAGCGCCTCAAGCTGCAAAAATCTCCTTGCGGAATGGCCCTCGTCTCGTACATCTGCTTCAGCGAGGCAGGTGTCGCAGCTCGTTGGCTTCCTTATACATGTCTCCTTTGCTGTGCGTCTGGGGCGGTTTTTCGTGAAACGTTTGTTGGCTTCGGTGGGTATGCCGCGCATATCGGCCGGATCTGATTTCGGTTTTCAAGGCGCAGATGTTTCCCAAAAAGGGGCTGCTGCCGTCGCGCACGTCGGAATTTCCCCGCTGCGGGGGGTTCCAGTTGTCTCTATCCCGGGTGATTGTGGGCCTGTTTCTGGCTCTGGTGGCAACGCCGGGAACTACTTTTTTGTGAGGTAGTACGTAGACGATGGCATTGTCGTCGAGTTGCAATGGTGGCCGGACGGTCGCCGTTGTTTACGCGCTGTCCAGTCGCTGGCATCGGACCATTTTTGCTTGTTGGGCGAACGTGGTGTCTCTGATCTGATCTCCTGTCCGCCAGAAAAATCACTGATTGGGACACGCAACTGGAGGTGTTGGGTTGGATCATTGGCGCGGAGGTGCTTACGGTTACGTTGCCGCCCCATAATCGCCTCAAGCTGCAAAATCTCCTTGCGGAATGGCCCTCGTCTCGTACATCTGCTTCAGCAAGGCAGGTGTCGCAGCTCGTTGGCTTCCTTATACATGTCTCCATTGTTGTGCGTCTGGGGCGGTTTTTCGTGAACCGTTTGTTGGCTTCGGTGGGTATGCCGCGCATACCTGCCGGATCTGATTTCGGTTTTCAAGGCGCAGATGTTTCCCAAAAAAGGGGTTGCTGCCGTCGCGCACGTCGGAATTTCCCGCCGCGGGGGGTTCCAGTTGTCTCTATCCCGGGTGATTGTGGGCCTGTTTCTGGCTCTGGTGGCAACGCCGGGAACTACTTTTTTGTGAGGTATTACGTAGACGATGGCATTGTCGTCGAGTTGCAATGGTGGCCGGACGGTCGCCGTTGTTTACGCGCTGTCCAGTCGCTGGCATCGGACCATTTTTGCTTGTTGGGCGAACGTGGTGTCTCTGATCTGATCTCCTGTCCGCCAGAAAAATCACTGATTGGGACACGCAACTGGAGGTGTTGGGTTGGATCATTGGCACGGAGGTGCTTACGGTTACGTTGCCGCCCCATAATCGCCTCAAGCTGCAAAATCTCCTTGCGGAATGGCCCTCGTCTCGTACATCTGCTTCAGCGAGGCAGGTGTCGCAGCTCGTTGGCTTCCTTATACATGTCTCCTTTGTTGTGCGTCCGGGGCGGTTTTTCGTGAACCGTTTGTTGGCTTCGGTGGGTATGCCGCGCATACCTGCCGGATCTGATTTCGGTTTTCAAGGCGCAGATGTTTCCCAAAAAAGGGGTTGCTGCCGTCGCGCACGTCGGAATTTCCCGCCGCGGGGGGTTCCAGTTGTCTCTATCCCGGGTGATTGTGGGCCTGTTTCTGGCTCTGGTGGCAACGCCGGGAACTACTTTTTTGTGAGGTATTACGTAGACGATGGCATTGTCGTCGAGTTGCAATGGTGGCCGGACGGTCGCCGTTGTTTACGCGCTGTCCAGTCGCTGGCATCGGATCATTTTCGCTTGTTGGGCGAACGTGGTGTCTCTGATCTGATCTCCTGTCCATCAGAAAAATCACTGACTGGGACACGCAACTGGAGGCGCTGGGTTGGATCATTGGCGCGGAGGCGCTTACGGTTACGTTGCCGTCCCATAAGCGCCTCAAGCTGCAAATCTCCTTGCGGAGTGGCCCTCGCCTCGTACAACTGAATCGGCGAAGCAGGTGTCGCAGCTCGTTGGCTTCCTTATACATGTCTCCTTTGCTGTGCGTCCGGGGCGGTTTTTCGTGAACCGTTTGTTGGCTTCGGTGGGTATGCCGCGCATATCTGCCGGATCTGATTTGGTTGTCGTACGGCCAACCTCGGGCAGCGCCTCGTCTTGGGACCCGAGTTTCAAGGGAACCTCGAGTTTTGGCGATGGTTTATTGAGGAGGGATTGGACGCGCGCGGAAGAACCTTGTCGGCTCCGATGTATCATTTTCTTGAGCGCCCCTCCCAACGCACTCCGTTTTCGGGTGCATCCAAAACCGGTGTCGGGGGTTTCTGCCTTGAAACTGGGGTGTACTGGAGATACGATATTGACGCCGGGGAACGATCTCGATTTTGCGGGTCGAGCAAGTCAGTTGCAGGCGAGACCGATTTATCGATTAACGTCCTCGAACTGCTTGGTATGGTCGTCTCCCCTTGGGTCGTCGTATCTCCGTGCGCCGAGCGCTTGGCCGCGTTGGGGGACTGCGTGTTGTGGCGTGGCGACAACAAAGCAGCCGTAGAGTGGGTGCGGCGTTGTCGAGGCGGGAAGGAGCCGAGATCGGGCGCGTTGATGCGCCTCCTTGGTGTGCTCAAATTGTTGCCTGGTTGGCACTTCGACGCGAAACACGTAGGGGGTATTTTTAACGTTGCCGCGGACGGTATCTCACGCTGGGATCGCGCTTCCGTCCTCGTTAATATGCGTGCGGTCCGTGGGATATGCTGCTCGCGGGCGAGAAGCTGATCCCCACGTGGCGTGCCGGGGGTCGTGTTTTGTGGCCGGCCCTGTGCGCTTCGTTCTTTCTCTTGACTTGCGCGTCAGAAATGTTCGCGGAAACCCGGTTACGCGTTCACGAGACTTACTGTTTGCGGCGTGCTGATGTTTCATTCTTTTGCGGAAATATTCAGCTTACTCTTGCGCAGTGGTCAACCGCGGATCATGTCAAGGTTCGATTTCGCGGGCCGCAGGGTGACCAACCGCGGAAAGGGGCGGTTGTCACGCATGTGCGAAAGGGTCCGTCGATGCGCGTGGGGGAAGAAGGCGGCGCCGTCGATCTAATGATCGAATTGATGTCTTGTTACTTGTTTCTTCCCTCTTCGGCCCCCTGCTCCCTTGGTTGCGTGTGTCGTTGGTAATGGCAGATGGTCCATGTGGACACAACATCAAGCGACGGTAGCTTTGCGGAAAGTGGTTGCGTTGGCGGGTGTGCGTGCGGAGGAGTACGCCTTGCACTCCCTGAGGATTGGAGGCGCAACGCACTTGTCGGCAGGGGGTGCAACACCGGCGGTGTTGCAGCGTGAGGGCCGATGGGCTCTGACTAGTTGGGCAAACGCGGAATTACAAAGAAGTGTGTTATCCCGTGTGCACTCTACGACTCGAGGGTAGGGGGGGTGAGACTACATTCGTAATACGGGTCAACTACCAGTTTGTGCTGGAGGCTGGCGTCGAGAGTTCGATGTCGCCAGTTGGGTTGGGAGTTGACTCGTGTATACGGATGTTAGCGTGGGGTTGCCGGCGGGGCAGCCCCGGGGTATTCCCATCTCCAACCCCCCTCTCCGGGCGGGGGGTTGCGCATCAATATAATACAACTTCGAAAGCAAAGTGCAAAGCAGAATATTATCGAAGTATGAGAAAATACGGGTTTTGTACGTACGTAAGAAGTTTGACCAATCAGATCAATGCGGTAATTCATGGTCGTATGAGCGATAGCATTGGGCACACCTGGCCCAGCTGTGTAGGCGACGACCTGCACGCGGAGCGCGTAGGGGAGCAGAGTCAGAGCTTACAGGTCCAAGGTGTGATACAGACTGGTTTAAGTTCCCACCCACCCGCCCGTGCTTTTGAGGGAGTCAGTGGAGGGGGAGTTAATCGGTCGCAGTAACGTTGCGCGTGTTTGTTACTGTTTTGGCAAACGTACCCGTTTTCGCTGAAGATGCGACGGGGTTTCGTAGATGGCGCAGGTTTGCGGTGGGCGCTAGCCGCATCAGTGTTATAGCGTGGTGCAAGGGGTGTTCGTTGTTGTGTTTTTTTTTTCAGCATGTGTAATATCTGAGTATCCCTCCGTGCGGTGGGGGTAAGTATGACTGTGTTGCGCAGATATTATGTTGATAGTTAACAGCGAACGTTGTTGCAGTGCATCGGCTCGGATTTAGCGCGCAATCTGAAAGTGTGGGAGAGGGGAATTATCCGTATATTGGCAAGTAAGTGCATTTGTTTAATGTGCATGGTGTGTGCAGGCGTGCAAATTTTATAGCATATTTATTACACGCGTGTGTACGTTTTTTTATATGCTGCACGTTATAGGCGGTTGCCTCGTATGTCTTCTTCGAGTTGCCAACGATTGTTCGTTGTTGGTTGTTGGCTGGCGTCGAGAGTTCGATGTCGCCAGTTGGGTTGGGAGTTGACTCGTGTATACGGATGTTAGCGTGGGGTTGCCGGCGGGGCAGCCCCGGGGTATTCCCATCTCCAACCCCCCTCTCCGGGCGGGGGGTTGCGCATTAATATAATACAACTTCGAAAGCAAAGTGCAAAGCCATGGTTAAAACACCTGACTGAATATGTGGTCTAGTTTTTTTCCATGTACCTAAATAATTTCTAAGTATAAGGCATCTCCAGAAAACTGACATTGCACTAGGGGGGCGTGTTGTAAGTATGAAAAGTGGATTCGTATCGAAGTTTGTGCGCAATCTATTTGAGCAATCCACTCGCACAATTAAATTAGGAAATCGAACCAACGTTAAACATTACGTGAAATCTTCAAAGAAACGTAGATGTAAATTTAGACTTGATGAGCAGAGCATCCTTGTCACGTTCTCTCATGTGTTCTACCGGACTACAGACATTGTTCCGTGATTTTCAAGTGGCCATCCAGCTCACCAAGATCACTATTATCTCCCATTTCCTCTTCTCTCTCTCGTAAATTCCCTCTTCCTCTGTCTTTGCCCTCGACCGCCCTAACCAAGCTATCCTTTTTCTTTCTTATCACAAGTGATCTTAGCAGACTCTTCAGCGCCATTTCTACATACCTTCGCATAGAAGACACGGCCTCCACACAGCCGTTGTGTTTACACCGCGGGCGGTGCTATATCTATGTAAAGACGGTGTTCATGATAATATTTGAATGTTTTCCAAACAGATTCTTGTTTGAGGGGTGTTTCCCTTCTCGCACTTACTGTCTAATTTTTATGGGGGATTTATGCGGAACCTGAAATTTAGAATGTTTGCTATTGCAATGGCTGTTTCACCTGGGCAATTCTTAGCTTGATGCATTAATATTCATCCAACTGTGTTGACAAGCTCGACAGTGAAAGAGGACATCGGCTGTAACGACGTTTCGCTGCACACGCTTGAGTTAAGAGATAGCCCAAGCGTAGGATTTCCCTGATATAATATTGGTATTCAGACTTGCGTTTTACCTTGGTGGTTCATGATGATGGAACATGGGATTGCCGTTTTACCTTGGCAGTGATTTGAAGTGGAATTTGAGATTGGCCGTTTAACCTGACAATTGGTGATAAATTGTTCGGGACCTATCGCATCGCGCCCTATGTAAGGGGGGTTATTTGTGGTATACGGGGTTGTTTGATACTGGTCTGCGGATATTCAGGGGTTTCGTACTATGTGTCGAGACATTATTTGATATTTGCTTTGACGTGTGTAAGGCTTCCTTCCTGAGAGGTAGTCGTGATCATAACAAACATACGGTCCGGGCTTTGATGACAAGATACTGCCCGTGTATATTAGAAGGTTGAGCGTCACGACAGGTACGGCGCACACCTGTGAGGGTTATGTTGGTGGGGCTTTTGAGAACGGGTATTCAGCTTCGTCTGTGTGGGTGTGTGTTCGAGAGTCCGCAATAACCAGGTAAGCTTCGTCTGCGTGTATTATGTTTTGTGCTCTCTCCTCACCTACTTCATCGGGGCACGCCTCGTGGTTACATATATCACGACATACAACGAGCGCACTTCAAAAACACTTACCCTGCTTCTTCAACAGCTGCTTCAACAGCTGCTTCGACCGCAACAGCGCAGGCTCGACCAGGCTCGACCAATCACCTCTTTTTTTCAACGCGAGTAAACTTTTTTTTCGCCTCTTGCTGCTACGGCAGCTGCAGCTGGCAAACGCAACAGGCGTTCATGTGGTATACAACGCGCTGGCTCAGCGAACCACACCCCTGCAAGTGTTCGGCTGCAGAAGGTACCGGTAATTTGTGCACAGGCAGTGTTATCACCCCCCCGCATTACGGCACCCCTGCAGGTGGGAGGCAGCAGCAATTCGCTGCAAGCAAGTGCTATCGCACCCCCTTCTTGTCACGCCCACTCACTACCACACCGCCTGCAAGTGTGCGGCAGTGTTGTCACACACCCTGGTTTATAACACCTCCCTTCATAGGCCCTTCGTCCTACACGTCATCACCCGGGTTAAATCAAGTAGCTGTTAAGAGACAGGCTCGAAAGGTTTGTAACTATCCGAATTGATATGATTTCGATGGATTTCGAATGATGAGTTTGGATTTTTATATTCGGTACAGCAAGGAAATAGATCGGAGGCACGTATCTCGGATATCAGAAGCCATCCAGAGTTATGATGAAATCGAATAAAGCTACGTCTCTACGAAGGCCAAGAACGTGAGTACTCTCCGAGGACCTGCTCAATAGCCAGATCTGCAGGGTAGACTCTGTGCCTCCTCCCAGTTCTCCTTACATTGCGGCGTTGTCGACAGGACACGAACCTGCGCGTGAAATTACAATGGGCGTCCAATCCATTGTGCTTGACCTTCTATCCCGCCGTTTCAGGGGAGGAGAGAGATACATTAGTTTGGGTCAGCAGACAAAACGCAAGACAAATGACAGGAAGAATTCCGGAAAAAATTTTGCAAGAAGGTCAGAGAGGGTGCAAAAAAAAAACCATACACGTGCTGAAGAGGAACAGATAATTCTGTTGCACACAAAACAACAACTAGAAGAGGAAGAAAATGCCGGCTTCAGGCCGGCGGGGGAGGAAACTGGACCCTATCAATTTTAAACGTCCTATCCGGATGAGCGAGCTCAGGGGTGGGGTGTTGGTTGTTTTTTTCGCCGAAAACGTTTGGTCTACGAGGTGGTCCATTTTTTCTCAAGAAATCTTAACTGACCAGAAACCATTTAAAGAAAAAACACCCGTCAAGTTTGGTAGATCTTCGAAACAGCAGATAGAGGACGTGTGCAAACTTTCACGGTCAGCGTCGAATGTAAAGCGTGGACTCTCGCCGCGGCATGAACATGTAATCATGCTGGAACAGTCTAGAGTTTGGCATAACTAAGAGGATATAATGAGAACCAGGTAGTAGTAGAGAGTGGTGGTTGCGGCGAAAAGAATGGCGGTCGGGCGGGGGGGCTGGTTCCGGTTGTTGCAGCTCAGTTGTTGTGGTTATCGGTCGGAATAGAGGGCAGGTCACCCGCGTACACTAGCCGGGAGAGAGAATGGGGGAAGCGGAGGCAGCGGAAACGGGACGACGGAGATCAACCAGTTGCATCCCCCCTCCCCAGTGGATGACGCCATGAAAACCGTGAAGAGCAGACCAAATTCCGTCGTTTGATCTGAGCCACAGCCTGTACATGATAGCCGGATCGACCACCAGCTTGCTCATTCAATCAAACATCGACAATAATAGCTTTGCCGTGGTGATACCCTCAAAACCTCGTAACTAAACGTCATCCATATGTGGCCCGCATAACATCCCGCGACTCCTGGTATATATTGGTAGTGGCGGCCAGTGCCTTCCTTGAAAAGGTCGCACGCCTTCGACTTGGCCGCGGCAGCATGTATGAGGTACCTGTGGCTGTTTTTCGTGTGAGCAAGCATGTGCCTTCCTCAGTTCCTATACCCTCATCCGGCCTTCACCAGCTCTTAAGTCTGAGAGTTGCTGACCTCTTTGTTCAAAACCGTTGCGTGCAAACTGCCGTGTTCAGAATCTGAGGGTCTAGACTATATTGTTATTTATTTATTTTTCTGTCTTTATGTTCAGGGTTTGTCAGAAGCGGTCCACTTGTTTCAAAATTATAATTCTTATTTTGGGTTGCAAAAAAGCTCCACGATTCCCCTGTCAATGGTGGGATAACAAATAAGATCTACAGTTGGACCGGAAAGTTGTCTAATAGGAAACTGTCATATACATTATACACAGCAGATGTATATGATACTCTTGTCATGACGAAAACGATGTGCCGGCAGCGTGACATCGATGATAATATAACAGCAGTAACAATGTGGAGTGGATGCCAATCACAGGGAGTTGACCGTTCGTACACAACCAAAACAACATTATTAATATATTTTATTTCAAAAATGAAATAATTCGTTCCATCATATTCCAACGGGAGTCGCCGACCTATCCTTATCCTCGAGCCTGGTATAGGTCGGTCTCGTGAGTTCGAATCTCCCCGAGTGCCCACTCGTATAATTCGTGAGGACTTTTCCTTGCGCACAAATTGACGTGCGGGAAGCGCGAGAGTGCGGTGAGTTAGCAACGCTCGATGAAAAATATACGAGCAATGCCATTGCTGAACCCTAATCGCGTTAAAAATTTAAGGCAACAACCGTGAAGAAAGAAGACACCTGTGACCACGGCTTGTCCAGAAGCGAGAAAATAGACGTGTGCGAAAAAAAAACATTACTGAGGACACAAACCCGGAAGTAGGCGCGATCGGAGTATCACACACAGACAGCTTGCAAAGATGAGTTTCGACGAAATCTTCGATCTCACAGCTGGATGGAGGAGTGTATTTTTTTTCTTAATGGTATTCTGCGACACTGCTGTCGACGCCGTTACTGCTGTGTGGGTAGCAGAAAGAGAGTTTGCTCCTGTTCTAGTTTGTCGCATATACGTACGTTCCTCCTTCATTTCCGAACGCCGAGTCAAGCTACAATGTGTGTCGTAAAGGTACTTCTTAGCCACCACCATGCAATGAGCCAAACACACGTAATATATACTCCGGAGTATTATAAAAATTAAAATACAATCCAGCTGTGAGATCGAAGATTTCGTCGAAACTCATCTTTGCAAGCTGTGTGTGATACTTCGATCGCGCGCATTACGAGTTGTGTGTCCTCATTAAGGATATAGGTCGGCGACTCCCCTTACAACTACAGTGTAGCTATCAGGGTCAACAGGATGATTTTAGTCAGTCTGTGCGCGGAAACTATAAAACCCGTTTCTGAGGGGGACAAAATCTGACAGCTGTGAAGGGAAAGGGGGGCCTGGTTTTGATCAAAAGCGAGCGGGTTTGGAGGGGGGCGGGGGGGGGGGGGGGAAGGGGCAATTTGTGCATGTAAGCTATAAATCCTTTCGAGGGGATAAATCTGACGGTTTTGGCACCAGTATATTATTGGGGGCAGGGGGGGGGGGGGGGGTTGGGGCGGGGGGGGGGGGGGGCAGCTCAATATGTGCCTGGAAACTAAACATTATTTTGAGGGGATAAATGTGACATTTTTGGAAATCATACATCAGTTTATCATGTATATCCTGGGGTAAGTCGTACAATCAGTGAGTAAAGAGAGGGTGGAGTGTTCGACGGGGTGGGGTTGGGATGGGTCGGGGGGGGAAGGGGTGGGGGTGGGGGCGGGGGGGGGGGGCGGGGGGGGGGAGGGGGGGGGGGGGGCGGGGGGGGGGGGGGGGAAGGTCTTTAGTTGAGGGGTTTGTTATACGTGTGGTGCTAGGTCTAGGCGAAGATGCGGGTGATGGGGAAGAAGGGGGCGTTCGAGGCGGGGGAAGGGGGGGGGGGGGGGGGGGGGGAACACAGCGGCATGGATGGCTCTCGAAAGATGATGAGGTGATATCCTGTGCGTGAAGTGTTTATTCATGTGGCGGATTTCGATATTTGGGGGGCGTTTGAGTAAGTGTTATAAGGCTTAGTTTGGGTAAGCTATTGGTTAACCTTTTGCAAGTGGTCAAACGGACTAATACCCCACTAATTCCTTAACAAATGGCGTCGTCGACAGACCATGGGTTTTTGGGTCGTGGGTTCGATCCCCACATCCACCATAATAAACTTTTTAGAATTTCCCCATGGCGAACTTGAAAAATACTCTTCCTGGTATCCCCAGGGAATGAAACGGCTTGGATAATTGACAGGTCCGCCCGTATATCCGGCCGACCTGCTATCCCGCCGTTTCAGGGGGGGAGAGTGTTATAAGGCTTAGTTTGGGTAAGCTATTGGTTAACCTTTTGCAAGTGGTCAAACGGACTAATACCCCACTAATAACCTTAACATAAGGGAGAGCAAGAGGGGGGGGGGGGGGGAGATTTTTTCGGAGGTTTAGGTCACAAATAATATTCAAATACACTTCAGCTGTGAGATCAAAGATATGTATCAGCTTGTTATACGCGTGGTGCTAGGTCTAGGCGATCGTGCAGGTGGTCGGGAAAGAGGGGGCGTTGGAGGGAGGGGGGGGGGGGGGATATCAGCGGCATGGATGGCTCTCGAAAGTTAATAAGGTGATATCCTGTGCGTGAAGTGTTTATTAATGTGGCGGATTTCGATGTTTGTTGGGGCGTTTGAGTTAGGGAGAGCAAGAGGGGGGGGGGGGGGATTTTTAGGAGGTTTAGGTCACAAACAATATTCAGATACACTTCGGCTGTGAGATCATATATATATGATATATATGTCACACAACTCGTAATGCGCGCGATCGGAGTATCACACACAGCTTGCAAAGATGAGTTTCGACGAAATCTTCGATCTCACAGCTGGAGTGTATTTTAATTTTCATAATATATACGGAGTATGAAAGGGAGAGGGGGGGGGTTCGGGGGGGGGGGCGGGGGGGAGGTTTTCAAGAGGTTTATGTCCCATACAATATATAAATACTCTCATTTATTGTATGAGATAATAATAACAAAAAACGTGAAAAACAATACCCCGACGAAGGAGGCAGAAATATTGGACATACACGTAGTATGTGTTCTGTGTGCATCCCACGTTAACCCAAGGCGTCTCTTTTCTACGCGCAGAACATGAGTTTCAATTTCCGAACGTAAAGTGATTGAGTCGTCTCCTTGAGCCCACCCATGCTTCGAAAGACTTAGAAAATTCCTCTCAGAAAACGACTGGCAAAGTGTTTATGCTAGCTTTGTGCTATACTTTAGTTCCAAAAAAAGCTGAGAGTATGGATCTCACACAACCGCCGTGCGCGGTATTCTGATTGTGAACCTGGTACAAAACGATTTCACAGAGTGAAAGTATTTCATATAAATACAATTGATATAATCGAGTGCTTGTGTTAAAATAATTGAATAAAAAATTCCTTTAAAGAATATTGCTGAGCGAACTTTGAAGGAAGAATCTGCCCCAAAACGACATGAAAATTCCGACTTGAGTGAACGATTTAGAGTGAACTTCCATCAGTGACGACCAGCTCATGCGATTAGCCTACAAATACCGATCTTAACACCGTTGCTATCCAGCCACGACGGCACAACAATCAGAGAGCACGAGGGCACAACCTACACGGCAGCGCACAGAAGACACTGCTCGCTGTGCGCTGTGCTTGGCAGCGGTAGACACAACACAACCTTGATGCGCAGGCACAAAGGGTAGCTGAGGAAGCACGGCGCGTACGCGCAACCTCAGGTGTAGGAGCTAGTCAGCCAGCGCTCCCGCGCTCTCTATGATGTGGCCTGGTTCTCTGCTGCTGCGTGATGTCGTATCCGGTGCTGATTTCGTCAACCATTGTCGGTATACCACAACGACGTCGCCGAAGCCTCCACCGCCACCGCCATCCACGCCGCACAAATGCCGCCGCCGCCGCCGCTGCCGCTGCCGCTGCTGCTGCTGCTGCTGTTGCTGCTGTTCGGCGGCGGCTATTGTGCTGCGGCTGCGGTTGGTGTCTCCTGCGTTGGTTTGTAAAAAAATATATTAAAAACTGGCTGTTCTGCTGTTGTGGTGATCGGGCCAGGCCGAGCCGAGCTGCTGTGCCGCAACTCATCTGGCGGCGCCATCACCACCTCCGTCCCTGCCCCCGCCGCTGCTGCTGCGGCAGCGGAAGCGCCTGCTGTGCTGCTCCTGCGCAGCAGCTGCTGCTGCTGTGCTGCTGTTTGTTTGATGGGCCTGCCCCTGTCGGTGCGTCTATAATTAGGTGCTACCGCACCATGTCTAAATTCAAAATTCAATACTACCTCCCCGCTCCCCGCCTGTGATAGTAGCCGGTCGCCCCGGTGGCGTATCAGGTTATTCCTCGAGCCTGGTATAGGTCACTTTCGTGAGTTCGAGCCCCGCCGAGTGCATACTCGTATAAATTCGTTGGGACTTTTTCTTGTGCACAAATTGACTTGCGGAAAGCGCGAGAGCGCGAGTTAGCAACACTCGATGAAAAATCGACGAGCAGTGGGATTGCCGAACCCTACATATGCGCGATAAAATCTGAAGGCAAGAACCGGGGGCGAGAAGGGACGACACCTGTGACCACGGCTTGTCCAGAAGCTGGAAAGTAAAGCGTGAGTAAAGTGAGTGATGGAGGCCGTGTAGGCCTTCTCTGCGATTCGTTCACCGCAAACACAACCAAAAGCATGACGGAGTGAACCTGGCCTTTTTCTATGTTGATGAATGAATTTTTAAATATATATTTCAACGCAAACACCCGAACATGTACAATTAAAATGCAATGCACATCGCAAGTTCAGGTTTGATGAATTTGTTAACCACGCACTATAGACTACAAGTAGTCTCTATATTTGGATGAAAATCAGTCACTCCATTTTTGGTATAATTAATTTCTAGATCTGTACCTGCCGGATCCAGAGCGCTGCTTGGTGGCATGGGGAGCGTGAACGGACAAAACCCTTCGGAACCCAGCAGAAAAAAAACACAGAACAAGCGAACGCAGCAATGGAGCGTACCACTTGTTCGAGAACGTGGCTGACGCAGACAGTGTACGATACGAAGAAGGTTTCATCCTAAATTGGTTGGCTGCGTTTCATTAGGTTAGGATTAGGGTTGGGGTATATACAATTTGAAAAAGTTGCCAACCATGTTGACAACGAAGCGGTATGGTACACTCAGCAAGCGCGTCATAATTTTCGCAGTATTTTATTTTATATGGAAGTATGAAATACGAACGTCTCTATAAACGAGTATGGTTGAAGCGTTTGTGCACATTTCGAGCTCACCGGGCGATCCGATACGATGCAAGAAAATGCCAAGACGTCGCTTTTGGCACACCACAGCTGATGTCGTGCACCCCAGTTTGCAAGTCGGGCGAAGGGCGTGCAATATGACTGCTGGAGTGAGCCACGATAAGGGAGATAACTGGATGGAAAATGCGCAGACGATAACAATTGTACCACTATGCAAGAGGCACCTGGTACAGGCTTTTACGTCAGGTGGACACACGTATACACACCAATACAGAATGCTCTATGTACCTGGGCGCGGGGTACTTCGTACGGCAACAGAGTACAACATCACATAAAATTCGATAATAGTTTGTACGATATATTATCCAATACAAATATGTCAAGCGTTAAATAACTTACACATGTAGGTACACGGTCCCTACGAACAACTATGATACAGGCATTTTTTTGCAGCAACCCCCACCCTTCAAAATGTAACGTATACATTGGTTTGTTCCGCTCACATCCTTGATGTAGGGCGAGAGGTCGTCCCAACGTGCCATTAATAAACGAAACCTTGTTTAAGAAACAAAACAAAAACGACTCCGGCCTGGCACTCGTACAGGCCACGATCCAAAAATATACGGTGTCCAAGTATGCATCCCAGGAACTCAACATGCATGCGCTAATAATCGCGTCAGAGAACTTATACTACAGTCTGTGTGTGCATTCCAATGCTAGTTATGTGGTCTAGTCCATATGTACCAAATAAATACGATACACACATGCGTATCCATGATGAGATCTGCATGATACAAGGAAAACGTGCCGGATGCTTCTTACCCCAACCAAAACCCAATGTGGTTTGTCGAAAAGTTTCGTCCACCGCATCCCTGGGAATGTACACGGGAGAAGTCATCGAGTAATCCCTGCGTCGAAACTCAAGAACGAATACGGTCGGCTTTGGTCAGTGACCATAGGTTTCTTTTCCGAGCTTTGTCTCTCCTTTCCGGTTGAGTTGTTTCTTCGATTTCCCCTTCATTTTGTTTGTTTCATTTTTGTTTTATTTTTATCTTTGTTTTTATATGTTTTCTTATTATTAATTTGTTTTTGTTTTTGTTTTTGTTGATTTCGTATTCTCTCTTCCAATGTATTTCTGTTGCTGACGTATGTATGTTGTGCCTGTCGTACCCAGTACTAGGGCATGACATTGCGTTGTCGAATGCATTACGATGCATTATCTCTGTGTCGTAGCTTGTGACCACACAGCTGATCTTTCTAGGGTGAAGAATCAGTACGGACACTGGGTGTGCTGGATGTCGACGAGTAGAAGAACGGTTTAATGTGAAGAACACACACACACATAGGCCAAGAGATAGGCACGACGAGTTTCATATGTGGACTACGTAGCACAGCAACTCACATGTAGTACAGCAAGTCACAAACCTGAGAGCCAACCACTTTATTTCGGGCGAACTGCATCTATTATCTCACACAAATTCGGAGCATTTTGTCCCGGAGAATGGATTCAGTTTCGAATAGGGTTGCTACGCACGTATCATGAAGAGAACAAGGAAATGTGGACATCACCGGAGTGGTGCATACAATTCTTCTCCGATTTTGCCTTCAAGATAATCACATTACAAAATTAACAAGACCCCAGCCAGAGTGCGTTTGTAGCTCCACCTCCGGAAGCTTGCAGGAAAATACCTTCTACCGCTACAAGGATGTGGCGGATGACGTTGACCGCGGACGGATAGATACCGCCGTGGTTTCGAACCCACCGTTGTCATTCCACAGTCAGCACCGCCCAGTTGTATTCGGAGCAAACCATTGTCTACCGTCGCACGAGAGGAGCACATCGACCTTCCGGGCGAACTCACTTCCAGCCTCGGATATCTCATAGAGTGAGTGGACCTGAGTGGACCTAACCTTAATACGTTTTACAGTAGTAAGCAAATATTGGTATTCTCTATAATACCCCAAAAGGTGCATGCGGGTACACCACGTCTCAGGTTCGAAAGCAGGCAATACAAGCAGCTCCGTTGGACATAGAGGCTTCGAAAAGGAGTTGTGATGGACGAGATACATGTTACCGGACTAGATCACAGTAGAGTCGACAATTGCGGCGACTGCTCAGGGAATGAATGGACCTACCACATATTCTTGGCTGCCGACCGGTCGAGACTTACTGCAGTAAACTGAAGTAGTCAACGGGAAATTTCGGCTTGCTATACCTTCATCTAACGATTTAAGCTCAGTAAAAAAGGAGACTATCGTCCTTATCACGAGAGTCGAGTTATTTGTTGACGTATGACGTTCTGTGCATGACTACGAGTACCGCTACGAGCACAGCCTAGGTGACATCTCAATTGAGCGAGGCACGCCGCGTCAAGTTGTCACTATAATGAATGGAATGGACACCTCCCTGCGTGTGTGGCAGCGTATATGAGAGGGGGGGGGGGGGGGGGGGGGGCGTTGCCGCACTCTGTCTCGCTTCTTCCAACAAATGTGTCTTGTGCAGTGAACAAGGTAGCGCGCTGATGGATTGACAAAAGCGCTCAAATAGAACATTATCTGTGTACTCTGATGTGACAAACTCGCCGCGCATTTGACAAATCTTGTCACTAAACGTTACCGGTATTTTCTGTCTCGCTCAGGTAACAGTACCAGATCTGGACAAGAGTACTTCTCAAGGGAGAATTCGGTTCGCACGATGAAGGGGCTTGCAGGATCCGCCGGTGCTATGGCCGTAATCGCTCTGGGGTTGTTTCCCGGTTCCAGTGGGGAATCTCTAAGACAAGACGGAAATGATCACGGCCCAACTCGGAGCGTGGATGCGATCGGATCACCTTCGACCAACACCGTGGACAGCAATGTCTCGCGTCGTCTTCAAAGGCGCCCTCGTCCCCAACCTGTGATAGATGATGCCCTAGATGTCAATGGGACGGTGAGTACCGACACTTTAGATTGGTGTGTACCGTATTACCTAGCGAGCGCGATAGCAGGGGTTGGTTCCGTCTGGAATTCCGTCTGAAGAGGTGATTGCAATCTATTCAGCATTAAAACCTGACCACGTTAGGCACATGCACATGTCCGCTCCTTGATACAATCAGCCCACCATACTGGAAAAACCTGGCCCTCGACCTAGACGTCAATACCTCTGTGATAAAACGCAATCAACACGTTTTTCAAACAGAGGAAGTAAGCAATGTGACACGAAACTTTACCCCTGTTCGGCATGCCTCGGTTAGTACTGCAACGTTAAATCAACTGACCTAGCTCGCCGCAGCCTCCCTAGTTGCCATAGCAACGGCTGAAGGCATGCACGTCTACGATCATGTATTGTTCCAAATTGACGTTTATTGTTTCCCCTGTTATCACATGCCTTTGGATGTGTCGCACAGCCTGCGGAGAGAGCTTCCAACGTGCTGACCCAGCGGATCGACTGGGCAGAGACCGAGTTCACCGCGTCAGAGGATACGCGACACGTCAACAACGGAGACCGCTCCTCCGCCGCCACGTTCCACAAGTCGCTTCCCCACGACAGCCTAGGACAGGTAAACCCCCCTGTGATGTAGATTTCTGCGGTGAAAACTGAGAGAGTATCCCCGCGCAGCTTTCGAATTAAATATGTCAGGTCGGTATATCCTATCTGCTGTAGGTGCTCCGCAAGAAGTCGCAGCACGTAGAGGCATTTGGCTAAGATGTACGGAACGGGGCGGTGAGGGCTTTACGTTGATACCCAAAGGCCTCTGACTGACCTTACCCTGCCTCCTTATCTACGAAACCACTCAACAAAGGTACGATAGCTTATCGTGTACGTGTTCTACAGATAAATATATATGCTGTACGCTTCGCGGATGGTACTGTCTAGTTAGCTCCAATGTTGAGTTGTATCCGCGCATCGTGTATCGTATATCTCGCTGCTGTCGTCCATACCTGCCACGCTCCAGGTGGACAGCGATGCCTTCGACGCCCTGATCGAGTGTATTTCCGAAGGCGACTTCGACACATGCGAGCAGGTACCGGCCGGAGACGAGGACGGCTTCCTGGTCAACCCTCTCGGTGGCCTCGCGGTCAACATGGCTGGACCCGCCAGGTACTATGTAGTGGTCGGCACCTTGCACCCTCTTTCGGAAAATAAACCATCTCGATCCTTCCCGGACGAAGTGTATGCCGGAACACCTTACCTGTATCTGATCCAGAAAGAATCTGTAAACTAGGAACCTGCGACCCCTGAGCGAAGTAAACGAGGGTCTTAAATTACCCGCTGCTAAAGAAACAAGCGCGAGACGCTGTTTTCCACACGTCATTATCGTTAAACGGGGCCGTCTACGACATCATCAATTAGAAACGTTCGCGTAGCATGTACGACACACGATGTGGTCGGCCTCAAAGCGTACCATGATGCGTTTCCCTGGGTGTGGATGTTGACGGGGCAGCCCCATCAAGACATTCGATGCAGCTTGTGACGGCCAGGATGTTTGAGTTTCTGCAACGGCATTGTCCCGCATTCACCTGCCGTTATCGTACCCAACGCCTGGCGTCTTCAATTATGCGTTTAATATATCTTCGCGATATGCCTCTTCTATCCTTTCGCGTCGGTGGCGCTTTCTGTCAACCCGTCGATGCGTCGCTCGTTTCGTGCCTGACCTCTTCTGGTTCATTCCACCCAGCGGATTGACGAACTCTGCGACGTGGCCAATTTCGCTTGGTGCATTGCCGACATCTTCCTCTGAAAAATGACACCGACGATGTCCATGATTTCGTCAACGAATAGGGTACTAAACCATATTCCACATTTGCGTCTTTTCTTCTTGCCCTTCGGTCCTGGCTGTCCATGAACGGGCGTATTTCGCCACAGTTCTGCCTTGGTAATGCCTAGCGCCTCAGCCATCAACTCCGAGGACCTGGTGAGTTGTGGTCTTCAGATCCGTTCGACACCGTAGCTGCCAGTCTCTGAAGTGAATTCTGGTTAGACCCTGCCGCTCGCCTCCCGTCGGGTGTTTTGAACCGACGTCGTCCTATCGGTATATTTCGGGGAACAGACGTAGACCTTGTCTGTTGAGCGTTGCCGTTGTTGCACGAATGTATCTCTGAAAATATTGCGCTCGATTACGGCATCGATAGAGGTAGCGCGATGTTTGCCATATGGCTGATGGGCCTGCTCAACCGAGGAGTTGCTCCACATGGTCTTCATTCCAAACAATTCGTGGTATACAAAAAGTGGTTTCTGTGAGCATAGACGACGGAACTGTCCGCGGTAGAAAAAAACATAATAGGGCAATAAGGCACATGTTATTATCAAAAAGAATTATCGCGTGGGATACATACTTTCTCCAGCCAGGAGCCTCAGAATATTTAGGTTTATCCTTGTTGTAACATGTGTCGATGGATGCCTTCTGAGAGAACCCTGGTTCGAACGTATGTTCACGATTCCGCCTCAGGCCGCTCAAATGGCGGAGCTGTATTGGATGGCCTTGACTAGGGACGTGCCGTTCTCCAAGTACGGCGAAGACGAGGCAACCGTGGCGGCAGCAGGTACCCCAACTACATTTCGTGTCCCAAGCGAGCGGAATGCTTTAAGAGACGACAAATCGTTATACCATAAAAAAAAACACTTTTGTCACCAATGCGAACTTCCAGCTTCGAAGCCGTAAAGTGCAAAAGCTGGCCGATGGCAACATAACGATCCCGGGGTTATACATGTCACCTGTTCGTGTATTCTGGGCTCGGATAGCCGAATTATGTGGTGAATTAGTGAGCGAACAATATATACCTACCTGTCATCATGGATGAAAAGTCAATTTTGCGGCAGCTAATGCTACTCTGCATTTTACGGCACGTTAAAGGTACGCGAACGTTGCCAGGTGTTCCGCGAGTTGCTCGACAATGCTAACAATTCAACGTGTTTTTTCAAGGCGTCGCTATTTTGATTATACAATCGTTTTTGTACCTTCGGTACCAACGACGACTTGTTGCCTGGGTATAACTATTTGAACCTTCTGTTTTCACAGAAAATTTGGCCACGATGCCGGGCTTTGCCAACATGAACGGGGTGGCCGTCGGAAGAAATGGCAAAGCGGATCCGCAGTCGCAGCTGTTCCGGTCTTCCGCGATCGGTGTCGAGACAGGACCCTTCATTTCCCAGGTACGGTGTATAAGCCTGTTCGTGTTGTGGTTATTTTCTCGGACCTTCCCCCACGCCTGAATAGCTTGCTTCAAAGCTATGTGGATTGGTTGGTTGAAGTTGGCGTTGTGATTCCATGAGACTGTTCGTATATCTCTGACTGTACGAGTTGGATCGACGAAGCGAAACGGAAGACTCCGGGGCGGACTACTATCGCCAAGGTGCCGGCATCGGCGCCGGCGCCCATTTGATTATGGTACGTAGCCATGCCTGACAACGCTTGCTGGCGATTCAGGTCCAGCTGCTGTGAGAATATCCTTTTTCGTCAAATATATAGACTTCAGGCCTACAACGCTACCGCGCTGATTTCAACATTTCCCATCCATCGTTGACCCGTTGTCAACGCCTTCGCGCTGAAACAGCTACTGGTGAAGGACTTTACCATTGATTCCATCACGGTAACGCCTCAACAGACGACCTTTGCGACCGGAGTGGACTACATGGTCGACTACGACGAATGGCTTCGCATACAGGTTAGTCGGAGCACATGAAAAACATACCGCCGGAAAAAAACTGCGTGTGCACCGACGGCAATCGTTGGCGCGGGAGTGCACATGGAAGGGGAGAAACGGAATGGACGAATCCTCTAGCTTTCTCACTATATATGTTGACGGGTTATATCTGGTAACAACATTGATTGATTCCGTTACGGGAATTCCCGCAACTCGATTGGTCGTTGTTGGGGCGTAGTCGCGCGACTTCAAAACTAATATCGCAACAAAGCGATTGTATTACGTATCTCACGATGACACCGTGCCGCATTATCTCACGATGAAACCCTGCCGCAGCTTCCCATCAATCAGAACCGCAAGCGTGTCGTATTTCCGCGAAGGACGACATGATAGATAGACGTGGGAATAGTGAGTTGCGCACCTTTGTGACGATTGGCAATAGGCAGCAGTGTACCGTTTGTCTAGTGGACTGCCTGTCAGCCATGACATTGTGCTCGCTCTGATCTCGCCGATTCGTGCTGTCGCCCCGACTGGACATGCTTCCTCGCTCTCTCCACGATTTCTCAGAACGGTGGCAAACCGGACGCGCCGGAAGAGGAAGACTCTGTTAAGCGCTACATTCGCAACTCCCGCGATCTCTCAAGGCTGGTAGTCACCGACACCATCAACACGTGAGCACTCTACTGTGGTCTCGGACTGTATTTGAGACTCCTTTTGCGGCCAAACCTTTCGACCAAAGATACTTCTCGTGGTTCGAGAGGTCGCTGCACTCACCATCCCCAATTCCCAGCGAGAAGGCCCCACACGAACCCTTTTAGAATAACGATACACAGCGCCCCCTCAGGCGTCGTTTCCGTTTGCCTGCAGGTGACTAGAGGTCATTAATGCCCACACGCTTGTGCTTGACACGTACTGACCGGACATTCAAGCGATGCCCCCTTTCGTTGGAGAGCGATGAACAGCCACGCTCTGCTTCGTTTGACCGCGATGAATACGTAACCATGTGATCAACATTCTTGATTGGCAGGGAGGCGTACCGAGCCGCACTGATTCTTATCGAAGAAGGAGCCATCAGCCGTCCTGGCTTCAACGGTCCGTACGACGAGAGCGGCCGCCAGGTTGGTTTCGTCAACTACGGCGTGTCTCACGTTATGAGGATCGTCGGCAACGCCGAGCTGGCCATGCGATCCTCGTGGTACCAGAAATGGAACGTGCACCTGTTCGCTCGCCCGGAGGTGAGATTTTACTGACAAACCGAAGCTGACTGACGGCATGCATCGAAGGGCATGGAAGACGTAAGGCACCCCCCCCCGCATAACGTGTGAAAATATCAAATCATCATTGACTTTGCTTTCCGAGACTGGTTCAGCGTTTCGCGACAATTTTAGATCTGTCTAGCCCATTTCCAACGAGATTTCGTGCGCTGTCGACCTCCCTGGGTGTGATACAAGCGGCCCATGTGATTCATTGTCGACTAAACAATCTCGCACGCACCAAACGTCTTCTCACTCCATCGCGTTCTGCCGATATTGTTAAATCGTTGGGCGTGCCAGGCCGTCGCTGGAACCCTCCACAATGTCATCTACGGCGATCTTGACGTAGAATTCGACAAGTCGCTCCTCAACAACAGGGAATTGCTCAGGAGGGTGCGGAACCGGAATGTCGAGATCAACGGAAGAAGGGGAAGACGCGGGCGCACGTACCTCCTGCCAATGGTGAGTAGTAACAACACTGTGCTGATCAGTGATACGTGCAATAGGTGCCGGGCAGCTTGGTATGCTCATGACCACTCATTCTAATTTAAATAGGCACCACCACGATATGTAATTGCGCCTGCTTTTGTTTCTGTTGAAGATGCCCGGCGTGGTGTACCTGTGCTCCACGACGCCAATCAGTGGCAGCACGCGCTCGACGTGGCGAATGTCTCCACCATTTATCCGGTCGGAAGTCGTTCTGCGGTCGCCCCCACAAATTTTATTTGACGAAATCACCAGTTTTGAACCCAGCTCCCAGCCGTATCGGCTAAAATATGTTTCCCCATGCCGCCCAGACGTCGTGGTTTGATAGTCCTTTGCAACATAGTCATGTACTTGAACGGGTTTTATCCATAGCATCGATATTCTCGTCGAGCAGCCATGAAACGTTCGTCGTTGGCAATCGCTTGTTTTGATAGGGGGTATCGTAGCCTAAGTCTCAACTGAAACTCCACGGGAATCACAACGGCTTAGACGCCCACTCGCAGCCAAACTTCCAGCTAAGCATGGATGTGTACATGTCCGCATGTTCTGCCAGAACAGCTACAGGAGCAAACGTTTGAACCTCGCATGACAGCTTTACGATAGGAAGAGTTTCCAACAGCTGCAATGACGCCCACAAAACTCGTGAACTGCTAATGCGTTGGCAGTGTCGTCCCAGAAGATGATATTTGCGGAGCGGTAGACTGTGACGCTTAGTGGCGTACGTGTGAAGGATGCGCTCGTATATCAAATGAATGGGAACCTTGGCCGGATTATGACTTGTGCGCGACGGTCGTGTGTGTGCTTAACGTTTGTTTTGGTTTCGCAGGCTGTCAACGAGGGATCGCCAACTCACCCATCGTACCCATCAGGCCACGCTGTTCAGAATGGCGCCTTCGCAACGGTTCTCAAGGTGAGATGAAGATAAATAACACCCAATACTGTCGGTGAAACATATAACCACGGCGGCCATGTCGGAGTGGTGTCAAACCGTGGCCATGAAGGTTCCAACCTGGCCCTATATACTCCGTTGGAGATATTTCACGAGTAAATGGAAGGACCTCCGCCTCAAGGCCTTGCTCAAATTGCCAATGTAACGGGTACGGTTGATTGCGAACGATGTCGGTTTCCACCGAAACCTTCCACACTAGCATCTCAGGTATTGATTTGGCAAGGCTCTTGTTAAATACCTTGTGACCACCGCTTAGCAACACACCGAGTTCTCGAGCCCTGTGTATTTCCAAGACACTGTCCCGTTACGTTGAAAGCTGGTCGTGACCTGCTAAAAAACGCGGACGTTGTCCAGACGCGCGTTCGGTTAGCAGCAAGCGTAGTTATGGTATGCATTGCAATTTCCCCTGATACACGTCAATCGTTTTCGCCTTGCCGACGTTTGTTTGCTAGAGTGTTTGTAATGCTTGTATGTGGCTAAACGACAGCTTAATCGGTTCCTGTCATCATACACATACAGCAGACCAGAGGGGTGACCAACCCTGCACGGTTGACCGAATCCAAGACGGCGTATGACTTTTTTAACTAGACGTCGGCCTTTGCCCAACAACAACTTCGAACCACTACCACATGCCGCAGGCTCTTGTTGGACTGGAGAGGGGCGCTTCATGCTTCGATGACCCCGTGTTTCCCGACGATGAAGGGCTGAACCTTCTGCCCTACACCGGCAAAGAGTGCTTGACGTACGAGGGAGAAATCAACAAAATGGCTGTCAACGTCGCATTCGGCAGGTACAGCAAGCACGGACAAAGTATGCACGGGAACTGTTGTGAAGAACAAATCCTGTACGCATGCCTGCAGAAAATGGCCTTGCCGACGTCTCTTAACTACAAATGCGGCCAAACACAGTGTGTGAAGTGCGTCTTCCGCCGATATAACCGTTATGTGCATTGTCCTTGCCCGTGTCTTACTATACTATGATTTCCAGGCAAATGTGTGGCGTTCACTGGAGGATCGACGGCCAGGAAGGATTGACCCTCGGGGAGACGGTCGCTGTGCGGATTCTGCAGCAGGTGAAAACACGCGTCAATGATAACCAAGCGTTATTTTTCTTAACACGTTCTGACAGCACTTCGGTTTGGAATGTCTTCCCACGTTTTCCGGAACCATGAAGCCAATGAAAACGAATACCGAGCAACTGAGGGTCGACTGCAGCAATCGTTACACATACCAGGTTAGAAGGCAGAAATTACCGACCCTGCACCGGTGAGGTACGTGTATGCTGACCCTCCCATGGCTGGTTGTCGTTTACATTCGTTTTCAGGAGGCTGTGGCTTTCCCGGAGAACGAGCCCTACGAGTTCCGTCTAATGAAAGGCGAGACGATCAGGCTCGAAACGGACGGGTCTTTCTTCGTGAACAACAAAAGGTGCAGCGGAGAAGCTTTCACGGGGGCTGACCAGTGCTAACCAAAGGGGGCAGCAGCGTTCGTTGCATCATGAGGATGGTTTGAACCGCCGTGTCGTAGATTGATTGCATATGCGATTTCCGTCAAATGCGCACGAGTTCTCGCCACATAATGTGCCAACAGAAGACAGCGGTAGATCCCCATGCGTCACCGGTGTAGTCATGTTCCATTGGCTGGTCATGATTGGTTGTTGTCTGTATGTACACAACCCGACAAGCGAACAACCGACGTCGTGCACCGAGAAAATGTGAAAGAGCTACGAGCGATTATGCGCAGCTCATCGTAGACCATCGTGGTTCAGTGTTCCTGCGAACATTACAATAGAGGCAACCTTAAGGACGGAGGTGTTCGGCAAGAAGCCCTCCTTTCTGCTTGTGGAGGCGCTTCCAACGCAACGTTAACATTGAGCTTCCAATGCACCTGCAGTCCTCTGAATTGGACTTACACGTAGCGGGGGCGAAGACGGGGGGAGCAGTGGAAACACGTTCCGTTTGGGTTTGTAAATTATGTTGTTAAATATATTTTTGGAATGATTGCTCCGTGCGTGAGTGGTACGCAAGGCATCTCAAGTCTACGGCTGCAGTCCACGCCGTTTACTCTGTGCGTGCACAATTCGGTGTATATGCGTCCGCACCTGCTAAGTGCTCCGGATTATGGCATTCTTCAGATAATCATGGTTTCTCGATGGTTTGATATAGTGCATAGCGTTGGGGGTGACTGCCCCCATCTGCCGAGAGAGATATATGCCTGTATATATGCCAGTTTGTTGTGGTATGTTTTGTTCTAGGGTGTAGTGTGCGTCGACCCACTAGCATCACCTCCATCGGCGATCATTGATGCCACTCCGTCAAGAAAATTTAGCTGTTTTGAGCTTCGTTCGCGTCGATCGCAGTGACAGCCAAAAGCTGTGAATGAGTCGGGGTCGCCCTGACATCTACGTAGCCGACGTATGTTGTGTGTCCTGGGGAATGGCCTTTCTCCTGCGAGGGCTCTCTTCCGTTTGTGTGCCGTGGTGAAGCTTGAGATGTATTTCTGGCTGATCCTCGGCGAGGAGAGTTGCTCCCGATACTGCCCGATATGCGGGACATGAAATGCGTCGCGCTGTCATCGTTCTTTTGCATTGCTCTGGAAGACGCCCACGTTAAAGGGGAGGATTGCGGTATGCACGCATAACCATGTAACACTGAGAGGAGTTGCTGTGTATATTTGTGTTTTTCGAATTTGAAAAAACGCTTGCGTCAATGGCTGAAGCAGTCCTGACCACAGCGGCGGCTGCCAAGGCCATCGAAGCATTCGTTGCTCTGGGGGACATTTGCCAGATATGTGTTGAATACACAGACACTGCGGGTTTCATATTACGTATACGTTGTGGGTGTACTATATCTCTGGGCTAAGTGCTGTGATCATAGCACTATGAACGGCACGGCCAGAGGTGGGGTTCGTTGGACGCAATCTTGCAACGACTCACGTTTGGGATGCGTCACGCTGTCGTCGTTCTTTTGCATTGCTCTGGAAGACGCCCACGTTAAAGGGGAGGATTGCGGTATGCACGCATAACCATGTAACACTGAGAGGAGGTGCTGTGTACATTTATGTTTTTCGAATTTGAAAAAACGCTTGCGTCAATGGCTGAAGCAGTCGTGACCACAGCGGCGGCGGCCAAGGCCATCGAAGCATTCGTTGCTCTGGGGGACATTTGCCAGATATGTGTTGAATACACAGACACTGCGGGTTTCATATTACGTATACATTGTGGGTGTACTATCTCTCTGGGCTAAGTGCTGTGATCATAGCACTATGAACGGCACGGCCAGAGGTGGGGTTCGTTGGACGCAATCTTGCAACGACTCACGTTTGGGATGCGTCGCGCTGTCATCGTTCTTTTGCATTGCTCTGGAAGACGCCCACGTTAAAGGGGAGGATTGCGGTATGCACGCATAACCATGTAACACTGAGAGGAGTTGCTGTGTACATTTATGTTGTTCGAATTTGAATAAACGCTTGCGTCAATGGTTGAAGCAGTCCTGACCACAGCGGCGGCTGCCAAGGCCATCGAAGCATTCGTTGCTCTGGGGGACATTTGCCAGATATGTGTTGAATACACAGACACTGCGGGTGTCATATTACGTACACGTTGTGGGTGTACTATCTCTCTGGGCTAAGTGCTGTGATCATAGCACTATGAACGGCACGGCCAGAGGTGGGGTTCGTTGGACGCAATCTTGCAACGACTCACGTTTTTCGCTGGAACGTATGCCTATAAACGAGCCAGGCAGATCGTGGGGTATCGGGATCTCCGTCCCCCCTCTCCGGGCGGGGGGTTGGGCATAAAAAAAAATTAACTTGGAAAGCAAAGTGCAAAATATTGGGTGGCACTAGACTAAAGCTTTAGGATTCCTCTGTTAATGGTGGGATAACAAATAGGATCTACAGCAGTTAGACTGGAAAGTTGTCCAGTTTGAAACTGCCATAAATGATACATACTATTAATAATAGCAAATTTAGATGATACTCTTCTCATGATGAAAGTGATGTGCCGGCAACGTCATATCAATAGACTAATAATTCTTTATTATAGTCAAATCTATATATATAGAGTGGATGCCAATCACACGGAGTTGGCCGTTCGTACGTCCGCAACCACAACAAAAATATTAACGACTTGTTATTAACCTATCATATTTCAAAAATGAAAAACAATGCGTTGCATTATATTTCAACGGGAGTCGCCGACCTATCCTTTGCCGGCAACGTCATATCAATAGACTAATAATTCTTTATTATAGTCAAATATATATATATTATAAAAATTAAAATACACTCCGGATGCCAATCTCACGGAGTTGACCGTTCGTACGTCCGCAACCACAACAACATTATTAACGACTTGTTATTAACCTATTATATTTCAAAAATGAAAACTAATGCGTTGCAATATATTTCAACGGGAGTCGCCGACCTATCCTTATCCTCCAGCCTGGTATATGTCGGTCTCGAGAGTTCGGATCTCCCCGAGTGCCTACTCGTAAAAATTCGTGAGGACTTTCTCTCGCGCACAAATTGACTCACGGATAGCGCGAGAGCGCGGTGAGTTAGCAACAATCAATCGACGAAAAATGGACGAGCAATGGGATTTGCTGAGCCCTATTCGCGATGGAAACTGAAGGCATGAACAACAGGAGAGAGAGAAGGACGACACAACGGCTTGTCCAGAAGCAGCGAGAAAGTAGATGTGTGCAAAAAAAAAAAAAAACTTTTTTGAGGACACACACCCGGAAATACGCGCGATCGGAGTATCACACATAGCTTGCAAAGATGAGTTTCGACGAGATCTTCGATCTCACAGCTGGAGGAATGTATTTTTTTTCTTTTGAATAGTATTCTGCTACACTGCTGTTGACGCCGTTACTGCAGTATGGGGAGCAGAAAGGGAGCTTGCTCCTGTTCTAGTTTGTCGCACATGATACGTATGTTTCTATTCCATGTCCGAACGATGAGCCAAGTTCAAATATGTGCAGTAAATGGATTTCTTAGCCACCATGACATGTGCCAAACGCACGTACGAAATAGAAGCTGCCGTAAACAACGCGGAAGCTACACACACACGCTGACGAACAATCAAAATCCACCAGAAAAAAGGAAGGAAATCGAAACAAAACCAATAAGAGACAAACATACATTACCTGGTATGTGACAATAATAATAAAAAAAAATCAGAAAAACAAGGAAGGATGTGAACCCCACCCCCGCGTGTCTAGTAGTTACTACCCTCGAATCTTACAATAAATATAAGAAGGCTTGGTTCTGGAGTTTGAATGTCGCGTGGGTCGTACCCGTGAGTTTTCACTTGCAATCAGAAAAAAGAAAAATATATCAACTAACTGCTGAAAGCGTCTTGCAGTGCGGGTATGCACGCACGTTTCGATGCGAGACGACGAGGGAAGAAAGGACTGGAGAAGTCTTATCCCGTATAAATGAAGGCGGCTACCTACGGTATGGGCGGAGCGGGGAGAGAAGCCTGTTAAGAGGCTCTTGATTGGAGTTACTCGTTCATCTAGGGAGGGAGAACGATGAAAAAAAAGTGTCGATATATTTATAGTGTGAGATGTGGGTCACAATGCTCTGAACCCAACCTGCCTACTTGCGTCCGAATACAAACCATAGAACCTTCGGGAACGTTCCGCACGTTCTCCCAGAAAAGTCGTCTCTCGGAGCGATGTCGTTATCGCCAACGCTCCGAGCCACAAGGAAGGGTACAACATCCCGAGGAACCTCAAGAAGTCTTCCCAGACGCTTCCTCAGCTCGTTGCCCGTTGCTTTTGTCCGAGAGGAGTGCGAGGGCGCGCCCTCGTACATCTCTCACACTTCCTTCTGTCCCCATCTCAACCTGAGATTCTGTCTCTTTACCGAGCACTTCTATTCGTCTGGTGATCGTCAACACCGCCCACATTCTGCGACCGTTGCCTGAGAGGGACGCTTGTACACACAGCGTTGGAGATTCGCACCTTCCTGCGATGTTCTTGAGTACCAACCCTTTGGAATAACAAAAAAAAACGTGAAAACAGTCCACGACGGAGGAGGCAAAAGTATTGGGCATATACGAGTACGTCGTGCGTGTTCTGTGTGAATCCCTCGTAAACTCGAGGCCTCTCTTCTCTACGCGCAGAACATGATTTTCTATTTCCGAACGTAAAGTGATTGAGTCGTCTCCAGCCCATACATGCTTCGAAATATTTGGAGAATACCTCTCAGAAAACGACTAGCAAAGTGTTTAAGCTTGCTTTGTGCTATGTTTTAGGTACAAAAGAAGTTGAAAGTATAGATCCCACCCAACCACCGTCCGCGGTCTTCTGATTGTAAACCTGGTATAATATGATTTCACGGAGTTGAAGTACGTCATACAATACAATTGGTAAAATATTGTTGCAACGGGGGTCGCCGACCTATATCCTTATTAATGAGGACACACAGCCCGTAATATATTATAGGCGCGATCGGAGTATAACAGACAGGTTGCAAGAAGATGAGTTTCGACAAAATCTTCGATCTCACAGCTGGAGAGTGTAGTTGTTATTTTGACAATATATTAAGGATAGGTCGGCGACTACTACCCTAGGAACTACCCGGTACAGTGTATCTATCAGCGTCAACAGGGTGATGTTAGTCAGTCTTTGCGCGGAAACTATAAAGCCCGTTTTTGAGGGGGACTAAATCTGACAGCAAGCTGTGGAAGGAAATGCATCAGTTTATCACGTGTATCCTCTAAGACGTATAACCGGTGGGGGGAGGGCGGAGTTTTGAAGGGCGTGGGGGCATGGGTTTGGACAAGAGGGAGTGGGGGGGGAGGGGAGGACAGGCGGGGCAAGTCAATCTGTGCGTGAATACAATGCATCCTTTAACGGGATACCTCTGACGGTTTTGGAAGGAATGCACCAGTTTATCGCGTATATCCTGTAAGTCGTGCAACCAGCGAGGAGAGGGCGGAGTGTTCGAGGGGGTGAGCCGGTGGGGGGGGGTGAAGAAAAAGGGTATAAAACATTTAACAGCTGTGCGTCGTATAGATGCAGGGGTTGGCTATGCGCGTGGTTTTATGTCTGGGCGATGGTGCGGGTGGTGGGGGAATATGTTTGATTATAATTCAATTAATCGCAAGTAAGTGCACGTTTGATGAATTTGTTATCAATGCACTATACACGTATATTTCGATTGAAATCAGTGAAGCCATTTTTGGTATAATTATTTTTTAGATTTGTACCTGCCGGATCCAAAGCGCTTCTTGGTGGCATGGGTGGTGCATGGGGAGCGTGAGCGGACAAAACCCGTCGGAACCTAGCAGGAAAAAAAAAACAGAACAAGCGAACGCAGCAGTGGAGCGTACCACATGTTCGAAACCATCGTTGACGCAGACAGCAGTGTACGATACAGCACGAAGAAGGTTTCACCCTAATTTGTTTGGCTGCGTTTCATTAGGTTAGGATTAGGGTTGGGTATATACAATTTAAAAAAGTTTGCCAACCATGTTGACAAACAAGCGGTATGGTGTGTGTGTGTGTGTGTGTGTTCTTCACATTAAACCGTTCTTCTACTCGTCGACATCCAGCACACCCAGTGTCCGTACTGATTCTTCACCCTAGAAAGATCAGCTCTGTGGTCACAAGCCACGACACAGAGATAATGCATCGTAATGCATTCGACAACGCAATGTCATGCCCTAGTACTGGGTACGACAGGCACAACATACATACGTCAGCAACAGAAATACATTGGAAGAGATGGTACCCTCAGCAAGCGCGTCATAATTTTCGCAGTACTTTATTTTATATGGAAGTACGAAATACGAACGCCTCTATAGAATAAACGAGTATGGTTGAAGCGTTTGTGCACATTTCGAGCACCTGTTTCGACCGGGCGATACGATACGACGCAACAATACGCCAGGAAGCCGTTGGAGGTCTACCACAGCTGATGTCGTGCACCCCAATTTACACGTCGGGCAAAGGGCCTTGAATATGACTGCTGGTGTTAGCCACGATAAGGGAGATAACTGGAGGGAAGATGGGCAGACGATAACGATCATACCAATATGTCAGAGGCACCTGTTACAGGTTTTGCGTCAAGCCGACAAACATATATTTACCAGTACAGAATGCTGTATGTACCTGGGCGCGGGGTACTTCGTACGGCAACAGAGTATAACATCACATACAAATTCGAGAACAGTTTGTTCGATATATTATCCACTACGAATATGTCAGGCGTTAAATATTTTACTCATGTACGTACGATCGTACACGGTTCCTACGAACAACGGCTGTGCTATACCAGGTAAGCGTTTTAGACCTATCACAGCAGCCCCCACCCACATAAATTAAAGGTATAAATTGGTTTGTTCCGCTTACATCATTGATTTAGGGCGAGAGGTCGTCCCAACGTCCCATTACCTTTTTCAAGAAACATTAAATAAACGACTCCGGCCTGGCACTCGTACAGGACAGGATTATTTTGGTTTTACTTTACTTTATTTTATTTCATTTTATTATGTTTCTTTTCCGAGCTTTGGCTCTCCTTTGCGGTTGGGTTGTTTCTTCGATTTCCCCTTCATTTTGTTTGTTTCATTTTTTGTTTTATTTTTATCTTTGTTTTTATTTGTTTTCTTATTTTGTTTTTGTTTTTTGTTTTTGTTTTTGTTTTTGTTTTTGTTTATTTCGTATTTCTCTCTTCCAATGTATTTCTGTTGCTGACGTATGTATGTTGTGCCTGTCGTACCCAGTACTAGGGCATGACATTGCGTTGTCGAATGCATTACGATGCATTATCTATGTGTCGTGGCTTGTGACCACAGAGCTGATCTTTCTAGGGTGAAGAATCAGTACGGACACTGGGTGTGCTGGATGTCGACGAGTAGAAGAACGGTTTAATGTGAAGAACACACACACACACAGGCCACGATCCAAAAATATACGGTGTCCAAGTATGCATCCCAGGAACTCAACATGCATGCGCTAATAATGGCGTCAGAGTACTTATACTATACTCTGTGTGTGCATGTCAATGTTAGTTATCTCTAGTCTAGACTAAACGTACCAATAAACACGATACACACGTGCGTATCCATGGTGAGATCTGCATGATACAAGAAAAAGGTGCCGGATGCTTCTTACCCCAACCAAAACCCAATGTGGTTTGTCGAAAAGTTTCGTCCACCGCATCCCTGGGAATGTACACGGGAGAAGTCATCGAGTAATCCCTGCGTCGAAACTAAAGAACGAATACGGTCGGCTTTGGTCAGTGACCATAGGCCAAGAGATAGGCACGACGAGTTCCATATGTGGACTACGTAGCACAGCAACTCACATGTAGTACAGCAAGTCACAAACCTGAGAGCCAACCACTTTATTTCGGGCGAACTGCATAATATATTATCTCACACAAATTCGGAGCATTTTGTCCCGGAGAATGGATTCAATTTCGAATTGGGTTGCTACGCACGTATCATGAAGAGAACAAGGAAATGTGGACATCAATGGAGTGGTGCATACAACTGTTCTGCGATTTTGCCTTCAAGATAAACACATTACAAAATGAACAAGACCACAGAGTGTATTTATTTGTAGCTCCACGTCCGGAAGCTTGCAGGAAAATACCTTCTACCGCTACAAGGATGTGGCGGATGACGTTGACCGCGGACGGATAGGTACCGTCGTGGTTCCGAACCCACCGTTGTCATTCCACTGTCAGCACCGCCCAGTTGTATTCGAAGCAAACCATTGTCTACCGTCGCACGAGAGGAGCACATCGACCGTCCGGGCGAACTCACTTCCAGCTTCGGATATCTCACAGAGTAAGTGGACCTGAATGGACCTAATCTTAGAACGTTTTACAGTAGTGAGAAAATATTGGTATTCGCTAAGATACCCCAAGAGGTGCATGCGGGCACACCACGTCTCAGGTTCGAAAGCAGGCAATACAAGCAGCTCCGTTGGACATAGAGGCTCCGAAAAGGGGTTGTGATGGACGAGATACATGTTACCGGACTAGATCACAGTAGAGTCGGAAATTGCGGCGACAACTCGGGGAATGAATGGACGTACCACATATTCTTGGCTGCCGACCGGTCGAGACTTACTGCAGTAAACTGAAGCAGTCAACGGGAAATTGCGGCTTGCTACACCATTATCTAACGACTTAAGCTCAGTGGATAACGAGCCTCTAGACCTTATCACGAGAGTTGAGTCATTTGTTGACGTATGACGTTCTGTGCATGACTACGAGTACCCCTACGAGCACAGCCTAGGTGAGATCTCAACTGTGCGAGGCACGCCGCGTCAAGTTGCCACTACAAAGAATAGAATGGACGCCTCCCTGCGTGTGCGGCAGCGTATGTGAATGCGGGCGGGGGGGGGGGGGGCGTTGCCGCACTCTGTCTCGCTTCTTCAAACAAATTTCTTGTGCAGTGAACAAGGTAGCGCGCTGATGGATTGACAAAAGTGCTAAACTCGAAAACTATATGTGTACTCTGTTGTGACAAGCTCGTCGGCGCAATTGACAAATAAATCTTGCCACTAAACGTTACCGGTATTTTCTGTCTCGCTCAGGTAACAGTATTGTACCAGACAAGAGTACTTCTCAAGGGAGAATTCGGTTAGCACGATGAAGGGGCTTGCAGGATCCGCCGGTGCTATGGCCGTGATCGCTCTGGGGTTGTTTCCCGGTTCCAATGGGGAATCTCTAAGACAAGACGGAAATGATCACGGCCCAACTCGGGGTGTGGATGCGATCGGATCACCTTCGACCAACTCCTTGGACAGCAATGGCTCGCGTCGTCTCCAAAGGCACCCTCGTCCCCGACCTGTGACAGATGATGCCCTAGATGTCAATGGGACGGTGAGTACCGACACTTTAGATTGGTGTGTACCATATTACCTAGGGAGCGCGATAGCAAGGGTTGGTTCCGTCTGGAATTCCGTCTCAAGAGGTGATTGCAATCTATTCAGCATTAAAACCTGGCCACGTTATGCACATGCACATGTCCGCTCCTTGATACAATCAGCCCACCATACAGGAAAAACCTGGCCCTCGACCTAGACGTTAATACCTCTGTGATAAAACGCCATCAACACGTTTTTCAAACAGAGGAAGTAAGCAATGTGAAACGAAACTATACCCCTGTTCGGCATGCCTCGGTTAGTACTGCAACGTTGAATCAACTGACCTAGCTCGCCGCAGCCTCCCTAGTTGCCATAGCGACGGCTGAAGGCATGCACGTCTACGATCATGTATTGTTCCAAATTGACGTTTATTGTTTCCCCTGTTACCACATGCCTTTGGATGTGTCGCACAGCCTGCGGAGAGAGCTTCCAACGTGCTGACCCAGCGGATCGACTGGGCAGAGACCGAATTCACGGCGTCAGAGGATACGCGACACGTCAACAACGGAGACCGCTCCTCCGCCGCCACGTTCCACAAGTCGCTTCCCCACGACAGCCTAGGACAGGTAAACCCCCCTGTGATGTATATTTCTGCGGTGAAAACTGAGAGAGTAACCCCGCGCAGCTATCGAATTAAAAATTTCAGGTCGGTATTCCTATCTACTGTAGGTGCTCCGCAAGAAGTCGCAGCACGTAGAGGCATTTGGCGAAGATGTACTGAACGGGGCGGTGAGGGCTTTACGTTGATACCCAAAGGCCTCTGACTGACCTTACCCTGCCTCCTTACCTACGAAACCACTCAACAAAGGTACGATAGCTTATCGTGTACGTGTTCTACATATATATATATGATGTACGCTTCGCGGATGGTACTGTCTAGTTAGCTCCAATGTTGAGTTGTATCCGCGCATCGTGTATCGTATATCTCGCTGCTGTCGTCCATACCTGCCACGCTCCAGGTGGACAGCGATGCCTTCGACGCCCTGATCGAGTGTATTTCCGAAGGCGACTTCGACACATGCGAGCAGGTACCGGCCGGAGACGAGGACGGCTTCCTGGTCAACCCTCTCGGTGGCCTCGCGGTCAACATGGCTGGACCCGCCAGGTACTATGTAGTGGTCGGCACCTTGCACCCTCTTTCGAAAAATAAACCATCTCGATCCTTCCCGGACAAAGTGTATGCCGGAACACCTTACCTGTATCTGATCCAGAGAGAATCTGTAAACTAGGAACCTGCGACCTCTGAGCAAAGTAAACGAGGGTCTTAAATCACCCGCTGCTAAAGAAACAAGCGCGAGACGCTGTGTTCCACACGTCATTGGCGTTAAACGGGGTCGTCTCCGACATCATCAATTGGAAACGTTCGCGCAGCATGTACGACACACGATGTGGTCGGCCTCAAAGCGTACCATGATGCGTTTCCCTGGGTGTGGATGTTGACGGGGCAGCCCCATCAAGACATTCAATGCAGCTTGTGACGGCCAGGATATTTGAGTTTCTACAGCGGCATTGGCCCGCATTCACCTGCTGTTATCGTACCCAACGCCTGGCGTCTTCAATTATGCGTTAAATATATATTCGCAATATGCCTCTTCTATCCTCTCGCGTCGGTGGCGCTTTCTGTCAACCCGTCGATGCGTCGCTCGTTTTGTGCCTGACCTCTTCTGGTTCATTCCACCCGGCGGATTGACGAACTCTGCGACGTGGCCAATTTCGCTTGGTGCATTGCCGACATCTTCCTCTGAAAAGAGACACCGACGATGTCCATGATTTTGTCAACGAATAGGGTACTGAACCATATTCCACATTTGCGTCTTTTCTTCTTGCCCTTCGGTCCTGGCTGTCCATGAACGGCCGTATTTCGCCACAGTTCTGCCTTGGTAATGCCTAGCGCCTCAGCCATCAACTCCGAGGACCTGGTGAGTTGTGGTCTTCAGATCCGTTTGGCACCGTAGCTGCCAGTCTCTGAAGTGCATTCTGGTTAGACCCTGCCGCTCGCCTCCCGTCGGGTGTTTTAAACCGACGCCGTCCTTTGCGCGTGTATCGGTATATTTCGCGGAACAGACGTAGACCTTGTCTGTTGAGCGTTGCCGTCGTTGCACGAATGTATCTCTGAAAATATTGCCCTCGATTACGACATCGATAGAGGTAGCGCGATGTTTGCCATATGGCTGATGGGCCTGCTCAACCGAGGAGTTGCTCCACATGGTTTTCATTCCAAACAATTCGTGGTATACAAAAAGTGGTTTCTGTGAGCATAGACGACGGAACTGTCCGCGGTAGAAAAACAGTTATTAGAGCAATAAGGGACATGCTATTATCGAAAAGAATTATCGGGTGGGATACATACTTTCTCCAGCCAGGAGCCTCAGAATATTTAGGTTTATCCTTGTTGTAACATGTGTCGATGGATGCCTTCTGAGAGAACCCTGGTTCGAACGTATGTTCACGATTCCGCCTC
Organism: Undaria pinnatifida; assembly: GCA_012845835.1. Taxonomy (NCBI): domain Eukaryota; class Phaeophyceae; order Laminariales; family Alariaceae; genus Undaria; species Undaria pinnatifida. The sequence continues at coordinate 11,136,785 of JABAKD010000025.1, read as the reverse complement.
AGGCCGCTCAAATGGCGGAGCTGTATTGGATGGCCTTGACTAGGGACGTGCCGTTCTCCAAGTACGGCGAAGACGAGGCAACCGTGGCGGCAGCAGGTACCCCAACTACATTTCGTGTCCCAAGCGAGCGGAATGCTTTTAGAGACGACAAATCGTTATACCAAAGAAAAAACCACTTTTGTCGCCAATGCGAACTTCCAGCTTCGAAGCCGTAAAGTGCAAAATTAAAAGCTGGCCGATGGCAACATAACGATCCCGGGGTTATACATGTCACCTGTTCGTGTATTCTGGGCTCGGATAGCCGAATTATGTGGTGAATTAGTGCGCGAACAATATCTACCTACCTGTCATTATGGATAAAAAGTCAATTTTGCGGCAGCTAATGCTACTCTGCATTTTACGGCACATTAAAGGTACGCGAGCGTTGCCAGGTGTTCCGCGAGTTGCTCGACAAAGCTAACAATTCAACGTGTTTTTTCAAGGCGTCGCTATTTTGATTATACAATCGTTTTTGTACCATCGGTACCAACGACGACTTGTTGCCTGGGTATAACTATTTGAACCTTCTGTTTTCACAGAAAATTTGGCCACGATGCCGGGCTTCGCCAACATGAACGGGGTGGCCGTCGGAAGAAATGGAAAAGCGGATCCGCAGTCGCAGCTGTTCCGGTCTTCTGCGGTCGGTGTCGAGACAGGACCCTTCATTTCCCAGGTACGGTGTATAAGCCCGTTCGTGTTGTGCTTTTTTTCTCGGACCTTCCCCCACGCCTGAATAGCTTGCTTCAAAGCTATGTGGATTTGTTGGTTGAAGTTGGCGTTGTGATTCCATGAGACTGTTCGTATCTCTCTGACTGTACGAGTTGGATCGACGAAGCGAAACGGAACACTCCGGGGCGGACCACTATCGCCAAGGTGCCGGCATCGGCGCCGGCGCCCATTTGATTATGGTACGTAGCCATGCCTGACAACGCTTGCTGGCGATTCAGGTCCAGCTGCTGTGAGAATAACCTGTTTCGTCAAATATTTAGATTTCAGGCCTACAACGCTACCGCGCTGATTTCAACATTTCCCGTCCGTCGTTGACCCGTTGTCAACGCCTTTGCGCCGAAACAGCTACTGGTGAAGGACTTTACTATTGATTCCATCACGGTAACGCCTCAACAGACGACCTTTGCGACCGGAGTGGACTACATGGTCGACTACGACGAATGGCTTCGCATACAGGTTAGTCGGACCACATGAAAAACATACCGCCGGAAACAAACTGCGTGTGCACCGACGGCAATCGTTGGCGCGGGAGTGCATATGGAAGGGGAGAAACGGAATGGACGAATCCTCTAGCTTTCTCACTGTATATGGTAACGGGTTATATCTGGTAACAACATTGATTGATTCCGTTACGGGAATTTCCGCAACTCGATTGGTCGTTGTTGGGGCGTAGCCGCGCGACTTCAAAACTAATATCGCAACAAAGTGATTGTATTAAGTATCTCACGATGACACCCTGCCGCATTATCTCACGATGAAACCCTGCCGCAGCTTCCCATCAATCAGAACCGCAAGCGTGTCGTTTTCCCGCGAACAACAACATGATGGATAGATGTGGGAATAGTGAGTTGCGCACCATTGTGACGATTGGCAATAGGCAGCAGTGTACCGTTTGTCTAGTGGACTGCCTGTCAGCCATGACATTGTGCCCGCTCTGATCTCGCCGATTCTTGCTGTCGCCCCGACTGGAAATGCTTCCTCGCTCTCTCCACGATTTCTCAGAACGGTGGCAAACCGGACGCGCCGGAGGAGGAAGACTCTGTTAAGCGCTACATTCGCAACTCCCGCGATCTCTCAAGGCTGGTAGTCACCGACACCATCAACACGTGAGCACTCTACTGTGGTTTCGGACTGCAATTGAGACTCCTGTTGCGGCAAAACCTTTCGACCAAAGATACTTGTCGTGGTTCGAGAGATCGCTGTACTCACCATCCCCAATTCCTAGCGAGAAGGCCCCACACGAACCCTTTTAGAATAACGATACACAGCGCCCCCTCAGGCGTCGTTTCCGTTCGCCTGCAGGTGACTAGAGGTCACGAATTCCCACACGCTTGTGCTTGACACGTACTGACCGGACATTCAAGCGATGCCCCCTTTCGTTGGACAGCGATGAACAGCGACGCTCTGCTTCGTTTGACCGCGAGGAATACGTAACCATGTGATCAACATTCTTGATTGGCAGGGAGGCGTACCGAGCCGCACTGATTCTTATCGAAGAAGGAGCCATCAGCCGTCCTGGCTTCAACGGTCCGTACGACGAGAGCGGCCGCCAGGTTGGTTTCGTCAACTACGGCGTGTCTCACGTTATGAGGATCGTCGGCAACGCCGAGCTGGCCATGCGATCCTCGTGGTACCAGAAATGGAACGTGCACCTGTTCGCTCGCCCGGAGGTGAGATTTTACTCACAAACCGAAGCTGACTGACGGCATGCATCGAAGGGCATGGGGGACGTAAGGCACCCCCCCCGCATAATGTGTGAAAATATTAAATCACCATTGACTTTGCTTTCCGAGACTGGTTCAGCGTTTCGCGACAATTTTACATCTGTCTAGCCCATTTCCAACGAGATTTCATGCGCTGTCTGGGTGTGGTACAAAGTGGCCCATGCGATTCATTGTCGACTAAACATTCTCGCCCGCGTCAAACGTCTTCTCACTCCATCGCGTGCTGCCGATATTGTTAAATCTTTGGGCGTGGCAGGCCGTCGCTGGAACCCTCCACAATGTCATCTACGGCGATCTTGACGTAGAATTCGACAAGTCGCTCCTCAACAACAGGGAATTGCTCAGGAGGGTGCGGAACCGGAATGTCGAGATCAACGGAAGAAGGGGAAGACGCGGGCGCACGTACCTCCTGCCAATGGTGAGTAGCAACAACACTGTGCTGATCAGTGATACGTGCAGTAGGTGCCGGGCAGCTTAGTATGCTCATGACCACTCATGCGAATTTAAATAGGCACCACCACGATATGTAATTGCGCCCGCTTTTGTTTATGTTGAAGATGCCCGGCGTGGTGTGCCTGTGCTCCACGACGCCAATCAGTGGCAGCACGCGCTCGACGTGGCGAATGTCTCTACCATTCATCCGGTCAAAAGTCGTTCTGCGGTCGCCCCCACAAACTTGATTTACCGAAATCACCAGTTTTGAACCCAGCTCCCGGCCGTATCGGCTAAAATATGTTTCCCCATGCCGCCCAGACGTCGTGGTTTGATAGTCCTTTGCAACATAGTAATGTACTTGAACGGGTTTTATCCATAGCATCGTTATTCGTGTCGAGCAGCCATGAAACGTTCGTCGTTGGCAATCGCTTGTTTTGATAGGGGGTATCGTAGCCTAAGTCTCAACTGAAACTTAACGGGAATCTCAACGGCTTAGACGCCCACTCCAAGCCAAACTTCCAGCTAAGCATGGATGTGTACATGTCCGCATGTTCTGCCAGAAAAGCTACAGGAGCAAACGTTTGAACCTCGCATGACAGCTTTACGATACGAAGAGTTTCCAACAGCTGCAATGACGCCCACAAAACTCGTGAACTGCTAATGCGTTGGCAGTGTCGTCCCAGAAGTTGATATTTGCGGAGCGGTAGACTGTGACGCTTAGTGGCGAATGTGTGAAGGATGCGCTCGTAAATCAAATGAATAGGAACCTTGGCCGAATTATGACTTGTGCGCGACGGTCGTGATTGTGCTGAACGTTTGTTTGGTTTCGCAGGCTGTCAACGAGGGATCGCCAACTCACCCATCGTACCCATCAGGCCACGCTGTTCAGAATGGCGCCTTCGCAACGGTTCTCAAGGTGAGATGAAGATAAATAACACCCAATACGGTCGCTGAAACATAAAATCACGGCGACCATGTCGGAGTGGTGTCAAACCGTGGCCATGAAGGTTCCAACCTGGCCCTATATACTCCGTTGGAGATATGTCACGAATAAATGGAAGGACCTCCGCCTCAAGGCCTTGCTCAAATTGCCAATGTAACGGGTACGTTTGATTGCGAACGATGTCGGTTTCCACCGAAACCTTCCACACTAGCATCTCAGGTATTGAATTCGCAAGGCTCTTGTTAAATACCTTGTGACCACCGTATAGTAACACACCGAGCTCTCGAGCCCTGTGTATTTCCAAGACACTGTCCCGTTACGTTGAAAGCTGGTCGTAACCTGCTAAAAAACGCGAACGTTGTCCAGACGCGCGTTCGGTTAGCAGCAAGCGTAGTTATGGTATGCATTGCAATTTATCTAGATATACGTCAATCGTTTTCGCCTTGCCGACGTTTGCTTGCTAGAGCGTATGTAATGCTCGTATGTGGCTAAACGACAGCTTAATCGGTTCCTGTCATCATACACATACAGCAGACCAGAGGGGTGACCAACCCTGCACAGTTGACCGAATCCAAGACGACGTATATGACTTTTTAAACTAGACGTCGGCCTTTTGCCTAACAACAACTTCGAACCACTACCACATGCCGCAGGCTCTTGTTGGACTGGAGAGGGGCGCTTCATGCTTCGATGACCCCGTGTTTCCCGACGATGAAGGGCTGAACCTTCTTCCCTACACCGGCAAAGAGTGCTTGACGTACGAGGGAGAAATCAACAAAATGGCTGTCAACGTCGCATTCGGCAGGTACAGCAAGCACGGACAAAATATGCACGGGAACTGTTGTGAAGAACGGATCCTGTACCCCTGCCTGCAGAAAATGGCCTTGGCGACGTCTCTCAACTACAGATGCGGCCAAACACAGTGTGTGAAGTGCGTCTTCCGCCGATATAACCGTTATCTGCATTGTCCTTGCCCGTGTCTTACTATACCATGATTTCCAGGCAAATGTGTGGCGTTCACTGGAGGATCGACGGCCAGGAAGGATTGACCCTTGGGGAGACGGTCGCTGTGCGGATTCTGCAGCAGGTGAAAACACGCGTCAATGATAACCAAGCGTTATTTTTCTTAACACCTTCTGACAGCACTTCGGTTTGGAATGTGTTCCCACGTTTTCCGGAACCATGAAGCCAATGAAAACGAATACCGAGCAAGGGAGGGTCGACTGCAGCAGTCGTTACACATACCAGGTTAGAAGGCAGAAATTACCGACCCTGCACCGGTGAGGTACGTGTATGCTGACCCTCCCATGGATGGTTGTCGTTTACATTCGTTTTCAGGAGGCTGTGGCTTTCCCGGAGAACGAGCCCTACGAGTTCCGTCTAATGAAAGGCGAGACGATCAGGCTCGAAACGGACGGGTCTTTCTTCGTGAACAACAAGAGGTGCAGCGGAGAAGCTTTCACGGGGGCTGACCAGTGCTAACCAAACGGGGCACCAGCGTTCGTTGTATCATGAGGATGGTTTGAACCGCCGTGTCGTAGATTGATTGCATATGTGATTTCCGTCAAATGCGCACGAGTTCTCGCCACATAATGTGCCAACAGAAGAGAGCGGTAGATCCCCATGCGTCACCGGTGTAGTCATGTTCCGTTGACTGGTCATGATTGGTTGTTGTCTGTACACACCCCGACGAGCGAACAACCGCCGTCGTGTACCGAGAAAATTTGAAAGAGCTACGAGCGATTATGTGCAGCTCATCGTAGACCATCGTGGTTCAGTGTTCCTGCGAACATTACAATAGAGGCAACCTTAAGGACGGAGGTGTTCGGCAAAAAGCCCTCCTTTCTGCTTGTGGGGGCGCTTCCAACGCAACGTTAACATTGAGCTTCCAATGCACCTGCAGTCCTCTGAATTGGACTTACACGTAGCGGGGGCGAGGACGGGTGGAGCAGTGGAAACACGTTCCGTTTGGGTTTGTAAATTATGTGTTGAATATATTTTTGGAATGATTGCTCCGTGCGTGAGTGGTACGCAAGGCATCTCAAGTCTACGGCTGCAGTCCACGCCGTTTACTCTGTGCGTGCACAATACGGTGTATATGCGTCCGCAGCTGCTAAGTGCTCCGGATTATGGCATTCTTCAGATAATCATGGTTTCTCGATGATTTGATAAAGTGCATAGCGTTGGGGGTGACTGCCCCCATCTGCCGAGAGAGATATATGCCTGTATATATGCCAGTTTGTTGTGGTATGTTTTGTTCTAGGGTGTAGTGTGCGTCGAGCCACTAGCATCACCTTCATCGGCGAACATTGGTGCCACTCCGTCACTAAAATATAGCTGTCTTGAGCGTCGTGCGCTCCGACCGCGGTGACAGCCAAAAGCTGCGAATGAGTCGGGGTCGCCCTGAAATCTACGTGGCCGACGTATGTTGTGTGTCCTGGGGAATTGCCTTTCTCCTGCGAGGGCTTTCTTCCGTTTGTGTCCCGTGGTGAAGCTTGAGATGTATTTCTGGCTGATCCTAGGCGGGGAGAATTGCTCTCGATACTGCCCGATACGCGGGACATGGGATGCGTCGCGCTGTCATCGTTCTTTTGCATTGCTCTGGAAGACGCCCTCGTTAAAGGGGAGGATTGCGGTATGCACGCATAACCATGTAACATTAAGGGGAGTGGCTGTGTACATTTATGTTTTTCGAATTTGAATGAACGCTTGCGTCAATGGCTGAAGCAGTCCTGACCACAGCGGCGGCTGCCAAGGCCATCGAAGCATTCGTTGCTCTGGGGGACATTTGCCAGATATGTGTTGAATACACAGACACTGCGGGTTTCATTTTACGTACACGTTGTGGGTGTACTATCTCTCTGGGCTAAGTGCTGTGATCATAGCACTATGAACGGCACGGCCAGAGGTGGGGTTCGTTGGAGGCAATCTTGCAACGACTCACGTTTGTGACTATCTGTCTGGGCTAAGTGCTGTGATCATAGCACTATGAACGGCACGGCCAGAGGTGGGGTTCGTTGGAGGCAATCTTGCAACGACTCACGTTTGTGATGCGTCGCGCTGTCATCGTTTTTTCGCATTGCTCTGGAAGACGCCCACGTTAAAGGGGAGGATTGCGGTATGCACGCATAACCATGTAACACTGAGAGGAGGTGCTGTGTACATTTATGTTTTTTGAATTTGAATGAACGCTTGCGTCAATGGCTGAAGCAGTCCTGACCACAGCGGCGGCTGCCAAGGCCATCGAAGCATTCGTTGCTCTGGGGGACATTTGCCAGATATGTGTTGAATACACAGACACTGCGGGTTTCATATGACGTATACGTTGTGGGTGTACTATCTCTCTGGGCTAAGTGCTGTGATCATAGCACTATGAACGGCACGGCCAGCGGTGGGGTTCGTTGGACGCAATCTTGCAACGACTCACGTTTTTCGCTGGAACGTTTGCCTATAAACGAGCCAGGCAGATCGTGGGGTATCGGGATCTCCGTCCCCCCTCTCCGGGCGGGGGGTTGCGCATTAAAATAATACAACCTCGAAAGCAAAGTGCAAATTATTGGGTTGCACTAGACTAAAGCTTCAGGATTCCTCTGTTAATGGTGGGATAACAAATAGGATCTACAGCAGTTGGACTGGAAAGTTGTCCAGTTGGAAACTGTCATATATGATACTCCACTACATACTAAAAGCAAATTTATATGATACTCTTCTCATGATGAAAATGATGTGCCGTCAACGTCATATCAATAGACTAATAATGCTTTAGTATAGTCAAATATATATATTATAAAAATTAAAATACACTCCGGATGCCAATCTCACGGAGTTGACCGTTCGTACGTCCGCAACCACAACGACATTATTAACGACTTGTTATTAACCTATTATATTTCAAAAATGAAAAAAAATGCGTTGCATTATATTCCAACGGGAGTCGCCGACCTATCCTTATCCTCCAGCCTGGTATATGTCGGTCTCGTGAGTTCGGATCTCCCCGAGTGCCTATTCGTATAAATTCGTGAGGACTTTCTCTCGCGCACAAATTGACTTACGGATATCGCGAGAGCGCGGTGAGTTAGCAACAATCAATCGACGAAAAATGGACGAGCAATGGGATTTGCTGAGCCCTATTCGCGATAAAAATTGAAGGCAAGAACAGGAGAGAGAGGGGGACGACACAACGGCTTGTCCAGAAGCGAGAGAGTAGATGTGTGCAAAAAAAAAAAAAAACTTTCTTGAGCACACACACCCAGAAATACGCGCGATCGGAAATACGCGCGATCGGAGTATCACACATAGCTTGCAAAGATGAGTTTCGACGAAATTATCGATCTCACAGCTGGAGGAGTGTATTTTTTTCTTTTGAATAGTATTCTGCTACACTGCTGTAGACGCCGTTACTGTATGGGGAGCAGAAAGGGAGCTTGCTCCTGTTCTAGTTTGTCGCACATGATACGTATGTTTCTGTTCCATTTCCGAACGATGAGTCGAGTTCAAATGTGTGCATGCAGTAAATGGATTTCTTAGCCAACCATGACATGTGTCAAGCACACGTACGAAACAGAAACTGCCGTAAACAACGCGGAAGCTACACACACGCTGACGAACAATCAAAATCCTCCAGAATCGAAGGAAGGAAATCGAAACAAAACCAATAAGAGACAAGCATACATTACCTGGTATGCGACAATAATAATGAAAACAGAAAAAACAAGGAAGGATGTGAACCCCACCCCCCGCGTGTCTAGTAGTTATTACCCTCGAATCTTACAATAAAAATCAGAAGGCTTGGTTCTGGAGTTTGAATGTCGCGTGGGTCGTACCCGTGAGTTTTCACTTGCAATCAGAAAAAAGGAAAATATACTTATTAATAGTATCAACTAACTGCTGTAAGCGTCTTGCAGTGCGGTTATGCACGTTTCGATTCGAGTCGACGAGAGGGAAGCAAGGACTGAAGAAGTCTTATCCCGTGTAAATGAAGGCGGCTACCTACGGTATGGGCGGAGCGGGGAGAGAAGCCTGTTAAGTGGCCCTTGATTGGAGTTACTCGTTCGTCTAGGGAGGGAGGACGATGAACAAATAGTGTCATATAGAAGCAGGGGTTGGCTATGCGCGTGGTTTTATGTCTGGGCGATGGTGCGGGTGGTGGGGGAATATGTACGATTATAATGCAGTTAATCGCAAGTAAGTGCACGTTTGATGAATTTGTTAACAATGCACTATACAAGTATATTTCGATTAAAATCAGTGAAGCCATTTTTGGTATAATTATTTTTTAGATTTGTACCTGCCGGATCCAAAGCGCTTCTTGGTGGCATGGGTGGTGCATGGGGAGCGTGAGCGGACAAAACCCGTCGAAACCTAGCAGGAAAAAAAAAAACAGAACAAGCGAACGCAGCCGTGGAGCGTACCACATGTTCGAAACCATCGTTGACGCAGACAGCAGTGTACGATACAGTACGATGAAGGTTTCACCCTAATTTGGTTGGCTGCGTTTCATTAGGTTAGTATTAGGGTTGGGTATACAGTCGACCCCGCTTTAAAGACGGACATGGTTTTTTTTTTTCAGGGCGTCTTTAACCCGGGGAATCGTCTTTAACTTTCCGGGGACAATAACTCCCCTTCCCCGGGGTCAACGGAGACGTAACCTACGTCAAACGACGCGCCATTTCAGCAGGAATACTGGCATGACAGGCAAACGCCGAAAAAGAATCACCACGCCGTTGTAGGTATGTAGAATTTAAGTTTTCGCGGACATCACCTCCACCCGCGCCAACCTGAGAAACTACAACCTTGGCGCTGCACATAGACTACTTGCGTGTGTGGACTGCGCGTGCTTTGCGTTCGTATTTACAAACAAGGGAACCTGTATTCGAGTACATTTAGTCTCTCGTTGGCCCACTTGAAAATCACTCCTCTGAAGCCTACGCTTGATGTAGTCACCACATGAAAAATATGCGTACTGCCGTTTCAACGTCACGTACCAACCAGAGAGCCACCTGCGCCCGAAACCACACAGCTCGAGTACAGGGGAAAAATAACACCATGAAGCACGAAACACGCACAACGCTGAAACAAAGAGAGCTCACTCCACTGCAGTTTTAAAAACCGAATCCACACAGAGCATGAAACAAGTTTGCCGAGCGAAGCAAAATCACAGATCGCACCAGCGACCTTAGCCCAAAGAACGGCATTCCTAAACTACGACTTCCATGCATCACGAAGGGTGGACTGCACCTCACCCCTCCCCTTCGCTCTACGCTTGACTTGAGTTTCATGTGTAAACGAATGAACGGTTCTCGAAAGAAGGAATAGCGATTCGCTGTATTCGCCGTTTCCCCCTTTCGCGTACAAGTAGGAACGAACTTCCTCAAGACGAGAGCGGACTTCGGCTTCTGAAAGGGAGGTTGTGACGCACGAGTCTGTCCTCTTCTGGCAATCTGTGCACTCTCTCTGCTGCCCGTAGCCCTCGTCTCCGATGCCCCGACCGCAATACGCGTGCATGGGTCGCCCGCAAGGGCACTCATGAATCGATGACACAAGCATAGACTTTGTCGTGCACGTTGGTTCACCACACGGCCTCAAGCCGGCGGCAGACGACCCGCCAGTAGACGGGAGGAATCTCTCCATACCCACAGGTAGCAGCGTCGAAAGCAGCAGACCGCTGTCTGAGCAGCTTCGCGAGATGAATTTTGGGGGGGCCGTGGAATGGAATTGGAGGAAAAACGACACCCCCCTACTGTATGTCCTATCTGCGGGCCACCATGGTTCTGTAAAAAATGTCGTCTTTATAGCGGGGAGTTGACTTAAGCCGAGCGTCTTTAAAGCGGGGACGACTGAATACAATTTAAAAAAGTTTGCCCACCATGTTGACAAAGAAGCGGTATGGTACCCTCAGCAAGCGCGTCATAATTTTCGCAGTATTTTATTTTATATGGAAGTATGAAATACGAACGTCTTTATAGACTAAACGAGTATGGTTGAAGCGTTTGTGCACATTTCGAGCATCTGTTTCGACCGGGCGATACGATACGACGCAACAATACGCCAGGAAGCCGTTGGAGGTCCACCACAGCTGATGTCGTGCACCCCAATGTACACGTCGGGCAAAGGGCCTTGAATATGACTGCTGGTGTTCAAGCCACGATAAGGGAGATAACTGGAGGGAAGATGGGCAGACGATAACGACCATACCAATATGTCAGAGGCACCTGTTACAGGTTTTGCGTCAAGCCGACACACATATATTTACCAGTACAGAATGCTGTATGTACCTGGGCGCGGGGTACTTCGTACGGCAAAAGAGTACAACATCGCATACAAATTCGAGAACAGTTTGTTCGATATATTATCCACTACGAATATGTCAGGCGTTAAATATTTTACTCATGTACGTACACGGTTCCTACGAACAACGGCTGTGCTATACCAGGTAAACGTTTTAGACCTATCACAGCTGCCCCCACCCACATAAATTAAAGGTATAAATTGGTTTGTTCCGCTTACATCATTGATTTAGGGCGAGAGGTCGTCCCAACGTCCCATGAATAGAACACAACTTTTTCAAGAAACATTAAATAAACGACTCCGGCCTGGCACTCGTACAGGCCACGATCCAAAAATATACGGTGTCCAAGTATGCATCCCAGGAACTCAACATGCATGCGCTAATAATGGCGTCAGAGTACTCATGCTATACTCTGTGTGTGCATGTCAATGTTAGTTATCTCTAGTCTACACTACGTGTACCAAATAATCCGATACACACGTGCGTATCCATGGTGAGATCTGCATGATACAAGGAAAACGTGCCGGATGCTTCTTACCCCAACCAAAACCCAATGTGGTTTGTCGAAAAGTTTCGTCCACCGCATCCCTGGGAATGTACACGGGAGAAGTCATCGAGTAATCCCTGCGTCGACACTAAAGAACGAATACGGTCGGCTTTGGTCAGTGACCATAGGCCAAGAGATAGGCACCACGAGTTCCATATGTGGACTACGTAGCACAGCAACTCACATGTAGTACAGCAAGTCACAAACCTGAGAGCCAACCACTTTATTTCGGGCGAACTGCATAATATATTATCTCACACAAATTCGGAGCATTTTGTCCCGGAGAATGGATTCAATTTCGAATTGGGTTGCTACGCACGTATCATGAAGAGAACAAGGAAATGTGGACATCAATGGAGTGGTGCATACAACTGTTCTGCGATTTTGCCTTCAAGATAAACACATTACAAAATGAACAAGACCACAGAGTGCATTTATTTGTAGCTCCACGTCCGGAAGCTTGCAGGAAAATACCTTCTACCGCTACAAGGATGTGGCGGATGACGTTGACCGCGGACGGATAGGTACCGTCGTGGTTCCGAACCCACCGTTGTCATTCCACTGTCAGCACCGCCCAGTTGTATTCGAAGCAAACCATTGTCTACCGTCGCACGAGAGGAGCACATCGACCGTCCGGGCGAACTCACTTCCAGCCTCGGATATCTCACAGAGTAAGTGGACCTGAATGGACCTAATCTTAGAACGTTTTACAGTAGTGAGAAAATATTGGTATTCGCTAAGATACCCCAAGAGGTGCATGCGGGCACACCACGTCTCAGGTTCGAAAGCAGGCAATACAAGCAGCTCCGTTGGACATAGAGGCTCCGAAAAGGGGTTGTGATGGACGAGATACATGTTACCGGACTAGATCACAGTAGAGTCGGAAATTGCGGCGACAACTCGGGGAATGAATGGACGTACCACATATTCTTGGCTGCCGACCGGTCGAGACTTACTGCAGTAAACTGAAGCAGTCAACGGGAAATTGCGGCTTGCTACACCATTATCTAACGACTTAAGCTCAGTGGATGACGAGCCTCTAGACCTTATCACGAGAGTTGAGTCATTTGTTGACGTATGACGTTCTGTGCATGACTACGAGTACCCCTACGAGCACAGCCTAGGTGAGATCTCAACTGTGCGAGGCACGCCGCGTCAAGTTGCCACTACAACGAATAGAATGGACGCCTCCCTGCGTGTGCGGCAGCGTATGTGAATGCGGGCGGGGGGGGGGGGGCGTTGCCGCACTCTGTCTCGCTTCTTCAAACAAATATGTCTTGTGCAGTGAACAAGGTAGCGCGCTTATGGATTGACAAAAGTGCTAAACTCGAAAAATATATGTGTACTCTGTTGTGACAAGCTCGTCGGCGCAATTGACAAATAAATCTTGCCACTAAACGTTACCGGTATTTTCTGTCTCGCTCAGGTAACAGTATTGTACCAGACAAGAGTACTTCTCAAGGGAGAATTCGGTTAGCACGATGAAGGGGCTTGCAGGATCCGCCGGTGCTATGGCCGTGATCGCTCTGGGGTTGTTTCCCGGTTCCAATGGGGAATCTCTAAGACAAGACGGAAATGATCACGGCCCAACTCGGGGCGTGGATGCGATCGGATCACCTTCGACCAACTCCTTGGACAGCAATGGCTCGCGTCGTCTCCAAAGGCACCCTCGTCCCCGACCTGTGACAGATGATGCCCTAGATGTCAATGGGACGGTGAGTACCGACACTTTAGATTGGTGTGTACCATATTACCTAGGGAGCGCGATAGCAAGGGTTGGTTCCGTCTGGAATTCCGTCTCAAGAGGTGATTGCAATCTATTCAGCATTAAAACCTGGCCACGTTATGCACATGCACATGTCCGCTCCTTGATACAATCAGCCCACCATACTGGAAAAACCTGGCCCTCGACCTAGACGTTAATACCTCTGTGATAAAACGCCATCAACACGTTTTTCAAACAGAGGAAGTAAGCAATGTGAAACGAAACTATACCCCTGTTCGGCATGCCTCGGTTAGTACTACAACGTTAAATCAACTGACCTAGCTCGCCGCAGCCTCCCTAGTTGCCATAGCGACGGCTGAAGGCATGCACGTCTACGATCATGTATTGTTCCAAATTGACGTTTATTGTTTCCCCTGTTACCACATGCCTTTGGATGTGTCGCACAGCCTGCGGAGAGAGCTTCCAACGTGCTGACCCAGCGGATCGACTGGGCAGAGACCGAATTCACGGCGTCAGAGGATACGCGACACGTCAACAACGGAGACCGCTCCTCCGCCGCCACGTTCCACAAGTCGCTTCCCCACGACAGCCTAGGACAGGTAAACCCCCCTGTGATGTAGATTTCTGCGGTGAAAACTGAGAGAGTAACCCCGCGCAGCTATCGAATTAAAAATGTCAGGTCGGTATTCCTATCTACTGTAGGTGCTCCGCAAGAAGTCGCAGCACGTAGAGGCATTTGGCGAAGATGTACTGAACGGGGCGGTGAGGGCTTTACGTTGATACCCAAAGGCCTCTGACTGACCTTACCCTGCCTCCTTACCTACGAAACCACTCAACAAAGGTACGATAGCTTATCGTGTACGTGTTCTACATATATATATATGATGTACGCTTCGCGGATGGTACTGTCTAGTTACCTCCAATGTTGAGTTGTATCCGCGCATCGTGTATCGTATATCTCGCTGCTGTCGTCCATACCTGCCACGCTCCAGGTGGACAGCGATGCCTTCGACGCCCTGATCGAGTGTATTTCCGAAGGCGACTTCGACACATGCGAGCAGGTACCGGCCGGAGACGAGGACGGCTTCCTGGTCAACCCTCTCGGTGGCCTCGCGGTCAACATGGCTGGACCCGCCAGGTACTATGTAGTGGTCGGCACCTTGCACCTTCTTTCGAAAAATAAACCATCTCGATCCTTCCCGGACGAAGTGTATGCCGGAACACCTTACCTGTATCTGATCCAGAGAGAATCTGTAAACTAGGAACCTGCGACCTCTGAGCGAAGTAAACGAGGGTCTTAAATCACCCGCTGCTAAAGAAACAAGCGCGAGACGCTGTGTTCCACACGTCATTGGCGTTAAACGGGGCCGTCTACGACATCATCAATTAGAAACGTTCGCGTAGCATGTACGACACACGATGTGGTCGGCCTCAAAGCGTACCATGATGCGTTTCCCTGGGTGTGGATGTCAACGGGGCAGCCCCATCAAGACATTCGATGCAGCTTGTGACGGCCAGGATATTTGAGTTTCTACAAAGGCATTGGCCGGCATTCACCTGCTGTTATCGTACCCAACGCCTGGCGTCTTTAATTATGCGTTTAATATATATTCGCAATATGCCTCTTCTATCCTCTCGCGTCGGTGGCGCTTTCTGTCAACCCGTCGATGCGTCGCTCGTTTCGTGCCTGACCTCTTCTGGTTCATTCCACCCGGCGGATTGACGAACTCTGCGACGTAGCCAAGTTCGCTTGGTGCATTGCCGACATCTTTCTCTGAAAAATGACACCGACGATGTCCATGATTTTGTCAACGAACAGGGTACTGAACCATATTCCACATTTGCGTCTTTTCTTCTTGCCCTTCGGTCCTGGCTGTCCATGAACGGCCGTATTTCGCCACAGTTCTGCCTTGGTAATGCCTAGCGCCTCAGCCATCAACTCCGAGGACCTGGTGAGTTGTGGTCTTCAGATCCGTTTGGCACCGTAGCTGCCAGTCTCTGAAGTGTATTCTGGTTAGACCCTGCCGCTCGCCTCCCGTCGGGTGTTTTAAACCGACGCCGTCCTTTGCGCGTGTATCGGTATATTTCGCGGAACAGACGTAGACCTTGTCTGTTGAGCGTTGCCGTCGTTGCACGAATGTATCTCCGAAAATATTGCGCTCGATTACGACATCGATAGAGGTAGCGCGATGTTTGCCATATGGCTGATGGGCCTGCTCAACCGAGGAGTTGCTCCACATGGTTTTCATTCCAAACAATTCGTGGTATACAAAACTGGTTTCTGTGAGCATAGACGACGGAACTGTCCGCGGTAGAAAAACAGTTATTAGGGCAATAAGGGACATGTTATTATCGAAAAGAATTATCGGGTGGGATACATACTTTCTCCAGCCAGGAGCCTCAGAATATTTAGGTTTATCCTTGTTGTAACATGTGTCGATGGATGCCTTCTGAGAGAACCCTGGTTCGAACGTATGTTCACGATTCCGCCTCAGGCCGCTCAAATGGCGGAGCTGTATTGGATGGCCTTGACTAGGGACGTGCCGTTCTCCAAGTACGGCGAAGACGAGGCAACCGTGGCGGCAGCAGGTACCCCAACTACATTATATTTCGTGTCCCAAGCGAGCGGAATGCTTTTAGAGACGACAAATCGTTATACCATAAAAAAAAACACTTTTGTCACCAATGCGAACTTCCAGCTTCGAAGCCGTAAAGTGCAAAAGCTGGCCGATGGCAACATAACGATCCCGGGGTTATACATGTCACCTGTTCGTTTGTTCTGGGCTCGGATAGCCGAATTATGTGGTGAATTAGTTTGGGAACGATATCTACCTACCTGTCATTATGGATGAAAAGTCAATTTTGCGGCAGCTAATGCTACTCTGCATTTTACCTCACATTAAAGGTACGCGAGCGTTGCCAGGTGTTCCGCGAGTTGCTCGACAAAGCTAACAATTCAACGTGTTTTTTCAAGGCGTCGCTATTTTGATTTTGCAATCGTTTTTGTACCATCGGTACCAACGACGACTTGTTGCCTGGGTATAACTATTTGAACCTTCTGTTTTCACAGAAAATTTGGCCACGATGCCGGGCTTCGCCAACATGAACGGGGTGGCCGTCGGAAGAAATGGAAAAGCGGATCCGCAGTCGCAGCTGTTCCGGTCTTCCGCGGTCGGTGTCGAGACAGGACCCTTCATTTCCCAGGTACGGTGTATAAGCCTGTTCGTGTTGTGATTTTTTTGGACCTTCTCCCACCCCTGAATAGCTTGTTTCAAAGCTATGTGGATTTGTTGGTTGAAGTTGGCGTTGTGATTCCATGAGGCTGTTCGTATTTCTCTGACTGTACGAGTTGGATCGACGAAGCGAAACGGAAGACTCCGGGGCGGACCACTATCGCCAAGGTGCCGGCATCGGCGCCGGCGCCCATTTGATTATGGTACGTAGCCATGCCTGACAACGCTTGCTGGCGATTCAGGTCCAGCTGCTGTGAGAATAACCTGTTTCGTCAAATATTTAAATTTCAGGCCTACAACGCTACCGCGCTGATTTCAACATTTCCCGTCCGTCGTTGACCCGTTGCCAACGCCTTTGCGCCGAAACAGCTACTGGTGAAGGACTTTACTATTGATTCCATCACGGTAACGCCTCAACAGACGACCTTTGCGACCGGAGTGGACTACATGGTCGACTACGACGAATGGCTTCGCATACAGGTTAGTCGTGGAGCACATGAAAAACATACCGCCGGAAACAAACTGCGTGTGCACCGACGGCAATCGTTGGCGCGGGAGTGCACATGGAAGGGGAGAAACGGAATGGACGAATCCTCTAGCTTTCTCACTATATATGGTAACGGGTTATATCTGGTAACAACATTGATTGATTCCGTTACGGGAATTTCCGCAACTCGATTGGTCGTTGTTGGGGCGTAGCCGCGCGACTTCAAAACTAATATCGCAACAAAGTGATTGTATTAAATATCTCACGATGACACCCTGCCGCATTATCTCACGATGAAACCCTGCCGCAGCTTCCCATCAATCAGAACCGCAAGCGTGTCGTTTTCCCGCGAACAACAACATGATAGATAGATGTGGGAATAGTGAGTTGCGCACCATTGTGACGATTGGCAATAGGCAGCAGTGTACCGTTTGTCTAGTGGACTGCCTGTCAGCCATGACATTGTGCCCGCTCTGATCTCGCCGATTCTTGCTGTCGCCCCGACTGGAAATGCTTCCTCGCTCTCTCCACGATTTCTCAGAACGGTGGCAAACCGGACGCGCCGGAGGAGGAAGACTCTGTTAAGCGCTACATTCGCAACTCCCGCGATCTCTCAAGGCTGGTAGTCACCGACACCATCAACACGTGAGCACTCTACTGTGGTTTCGGACTGCAATTGAGCCTCCTGTTGCGGCAAAACCTTTCGACCAAAGATGCTTGTCGTGGTTCGAGAGGTCGCTGTACTCACCATCCCCAATTCCTAGCGAGAAGGCCCCACACGAACCCTTTTAGAATAACGATACACAGCGCCCCCTCAGGCGTCGTTTCCGTTCGCCTGCAGGTGACTAGAGGTCACGAATTCCCACACGCTTGTGCTTGACACGTACTGACCGGACATTCAAGCGATGCCCCCTTTCGTTGGACAGCGATGAACAGCGACGCTCTGCTTCGTTGACCGCGAGGAATACGTAACCATGTGATCAACATTCTTGATTGGCAGGGAGGCGTACCGAGCCGCACTGATTCTTATCGAAGAAGGAGCCATCAGCCGTCCTGGCTTCAACGGTCCGTACGACGAGAGCGGCCGCCAGGTTGGTTTCGTCAACTACGGCGTGTCTCACGTTATGAGGATCGTCGGCAACGCCGAGCTGGCCATGCGATCCTCGTGGTACCAGAAATGGAACGTGCATCTGTTCGCTCGCCCGGAGGTGAGATTTTACTGACAAACCGAAGCTGACTAACGGCATGCATCGAAGGGCATGGGAGACGTAAGGCACCCCCCCCGCATAATGTGTGAAAATATTAAATCACCATTGACTTTGCTTTCCGAGACTGGTTCAGCGTTTCGCGACAATTTTACATCTGTCTAGCCCATTTCCAACGAGATTTCATGCGCTGTCTGGGTGTTGTACAAGTGGCCCATGCGATTCATTGTCGACTAAACATTCTCGCCCGCGTCAAACGTCTTCTCACTCCATCGCGTGCTGCCGATATTGTTAAATCTTTGGGCGTGGCAGGCCGTCGCTGGAACCCTCCACAATGTAATCTACGGCGATCTTGACGTAGAATTCGACAAGTCGCTCCTCAACAACAGGGAATTGCTCAGGAGGGTGCGGAACCGGAATGTCGAGATCAACGGAAGAAGGGGAAGACGCGGGCGCACCTACCTCCTGCCAATGGTGAGTAGCAACAACACTGTGCTGATCAGTGATACGTGCAGTAGGTGCCGGGCAGCTTAGTATGCTCATGACCACTCATGCGAATTTAAATAGGCACCACCACGATATGTAATTGCGCCCGCTTTTGTTTCTGTTGAAGATGCCCGGCGTGGTGTGCCTGTGCTCCACGACGCCAATCGGTGGCAGCACGCGCTCGACGTGGCGAATGTCTCCACCATTCATCCGGTCAAAAGTCGTTCTGCGGTCGCCCCCACAAACTTGATTTAACGAAATCACCAGTTTTGAACCCAGCTCCCGGCCGTATCGGCTAAAATATGTTTCCCCATGCCGCCCAGACGTCGTGGTTGGATAGTCCTTTGCAACATAGTAATGTACTTGAACGGGTTTTATCCATAGCATCGTTATTCGTGTCGAGCAGCCATGAAACGTTCGTCGTTGGCAATCGCTTGTTTTGATAGGGGGTATCGTAGCCTAAGTCTCAACTGAAACTTAACGGGAATCTCAACGGCTTAGACGCCCACTCGCAGCCAAACTTCCAGCTAAGCATGGATGTGTACATGTCCGCATGTTCTGCCAGAAAAGCTACAGGAGCAAACGTTTGAACCTCGCATGACAGCTTTACGATAGGAAGAGTTTCCAACAGCTGCAATGACGCCCACAAAACTCGTGAACTACTAATGCGTTGGCAGTGTCGTCCCAGAAGTTGATATTTGCGGAGCGGTAGACTGTGACGCTTAGTGGCGAATGTGTGAAGGATGCGCTCGTAAATCAAATGAATAGGAACCTTGGCCGAATTATGACTTGTGCGCGACGGTCGTGATTGTGCTGAACGTTTGTTTGGTTTCGCAGGCTGTCAACGAGGGATCGCCAACTCACCCATCGTACCCATCAGGCCACGCTGTTCAGAATGGCGCCTTCGCAACGGTTCTCAAGGTGAGATGAAGATAAATAACACCCAATACGGTCGCTGAAACATAAAATCACGGCGACCATGTCGGAGTGATGTCAAACCGTGGCCATGAAGGTTCCAACCTGGCCCTATATACTCCGTTGGAGATATGTCACGAATAAATAGAAGGACCTCCGCCTCAAGGCCTTGCTCAAATTGCCAATGTAACGGGTACGTTTGATTGCGAACGATGTCGGTTTCCACCGAAACCTTCCACACTAGCATCTCAGGTATTAAATTCGCAAGGCTCTTGTTTAATACCTTGTGACCACCGTATAGTAACACACCGAGCTCTCGAGCCCTGTGTATTTCCAAGACAATGTCCCGTTACGTTGAAAGCTGGTCGTAACCTGCTAAAAAACGCGAACGTTGTCCAGACGCGCGTTCGGTTAGCAGCAAGCGTAGTTATGGTATGCATTGCAATTTATCTAGATATACGTCAACCGTTTTCGCCTTGCCGACGTTTGCTTGCTAGAGCGTATGTAATGCTTGTATGTGGCTAAACGACAGCTTAATCGGTTCCTGTCATCATACACATACAGCAGACCAGAGGGGTGACCAACCCTGTACAGTTGACCGAATCCAAGACGACGTATGACTTTTTAAACTAGACGTCGGCCTTTTGCCTAACAACAACTTCGAACCACTACCACATGCCGCAGGCTCTTGTTGGACTGGAGAGGGGCGCTTCATGCTTCGATGACCCCGTGTTTCCCGACGATGAAGGACTGAACCTTCTTCCCTACACTGGCAAAGAGTGCTTGACGTACGAGGGAGAAATCAACAAAATGGCTGTCAACGTCGCATTCGGCAGGTACAGCAAGCACGGAAAAAATATGCACGGGAACTGTTGTGAAGAACGGATCCTGTACCCCTGCCTGCAGAAAATGGCCTTGGCGACGTCTCTCAACTACAGATGCGGCCAAACACAGCGTGTGAAGTGCGTCTTCCGCCGATATAACCGTTATCTGCATTGTCCTTGCCCGTGTCTTACTATACCATGATTTCCAGGCAAATGTGTGGCGTTCACTGGAGGATCGACGGCCAGGAAGGATTGACCCTTGGGGAGACGGTCGCTGTGCGGATTCTGCAGCAGGTGAAAACACGCGTCAATGATAACCAAGCGTTATTTTTCTTAACACCTTCTGACAGCACTTCGGTTTGGAATGTGTTCTCACGTTTTCCGGAACCATGAAGCCAATGAAAACGAATACCGAGCAAGGGAGAGTCGACTGCAGCAATCGTTACACATACCAGGTTAGAAGGCAGAAATTACCGACCCTGCACCGGTGAGGTACGTGTATGCTGACCCTCCCATGGCTGGTTGTCGTTTACATTCGTTTTCAGGAGGCTGTGGCTTTCCCGGAGAACGAGCCCTACGAGTTCCGTCTAATGAAAGGCGAGACGATCAGGCTCGAAACGGACGGGTCTTTCTTCGTGAACAACAAGAGGTGCAGCGGAGAAGCTTTCACGGGGGCTGACCAGTGCTAACCAAACGGGGCACCAGCGTTCGTTGTATCATGAGGATGGTTTGAACCGCCGTGTCGTAGATTGATTGCATATGTGATTTCCGTCAAATGCGCACGAGTTCTCGCCACATAATGTGCCAACAGAAGACAGCGGTAGATCCCCATGCGTCACCGGTGTAGTCATGTTCGATTGGCTGGTCATGATTGGTTGTTGTCTGTATGTACACAACCCGACAAGCGAACAACCGACGTCGTGCACCGATAAAATGTGAAAGAGCTACGAGCGATTATGCGCAGCTCATCGTAGACCATCGTGGTTCAGTGTTCCTGCGAACATTACAATAGAGGCAACCTTAAGGACGGAGGTGTTCATCAAGAAGCCCTCCTTTCTGCTTGTGGAGGCGCTTCCAACGCAACGTTAACATTGAGCTTCCAATGCACCTGCAGTCCTCTGAATTGGACTTACACGTAGCGGGGGCGAGGACGGGGGGAGCAGTGGAAACACGTTCCGTTTGGGTTTGTAAATTATGTTGTTAAATATGTTTTTGGAATGATTGCTCCGTGCGTGAGTGGTACGCAAGGCATCTCAAGTCTACGGCTGCAGTCCACGCCGTTTACTCTGTGCGTGCACAATTCGGTGTATATGCGTCCGCAGCTGCTAAGTGGTCCGGATTATGGCATTCTTCAGATAATCAAGGTTTTTCGATGCTTTGATATAGTGCATAGCGTTGGGGGTGACTGCCCCCATCTGCCGAGAGAGATATATGCCTGTATATATGCCAGTTTGTTGTGGTATGTTTTGTTCTAGGGTGTAGTGTGCGTCGAGCCACTAGCATCACCTTCATCGGCGATCACTGGTGCCACTCCGTCAATTTTTTTTAGCTGTTTTGAGCTTCGTTCGCGTCGATCGCGGTGACAGCCAAAAGCTGTGAATGAGTCGGGGTCGCCCTTACATCTACGTGGCCGACGTATGTTGTGTGTCCTGGGGAATGGCCTTTCTCCTGCGAGGGCTCTCTTCCGTTTGTGTGCCGTGGTGAAGCTTGAGATGTATTTCTGGCTGATCCTCGGCGGGGAGAGTTGCTCTTGATACTGCCTGATATGCGGGACATGGGATGCGTCGCACTGTCATCGTTCCTTTGCATTGCTCTGGAAGACGCCCTCGTTAAAGGGGAGGATTGCGGTATGCACGCATAACCATGTAACACTGAGAGGAGTGGCTGTGTACATTTGTGTTTTTCGAATTTGAATAAACGCTTGCGTCAATGGCTGAAGCAGTCCTGACCACAGCGGCGGCTCCCAAGGCCATCGAAGCATTCGTTGCTCTGGGGGAAATTTGCCAGATATGTGTTGAATACACAGACACTGCGGGTTTCATATTACGTATACGTTGTGGGTGTACTATCTCTCTGGGCTAAGTGCTGTGATCATAGCACTATGAACGGCACGGCCAGCGGTGGGGTTCGTTGGACGCAATCTTGCAACGACTTACGTTTTTCGCTGGAACGTATGCCTATAAACGAGCCAGGCAGATCGTGGGGTATCGGGATCTCCGTCCCCCCTCTCCGGGCGGGGGGTTGCGCATTAAAATAATACAACCTCGAAAGCAAAGTGCAAATTTTTGGGTTGCACTAGACTAAAGCTTCAGGATTCCTCTGTTAATGGTGGGATAACAAATAGGATCTACAGCAGTTGGACTGGAAAGTTGTCCAGTTGGAAACTGTCATATATGATACTCCACTACATACTAAAAGCAAATTTATATGATACTCTTCTCATGATGAAAATGATGTGCCGTCAACGTCATATCAATAGACTAATAATGCTTTAGTATAGTCAAATATATATAGAGTGGATGCCAATCTCACGGAGTTGACCGTTCGTACGTCCGCAACCACAACGACATTATTAACGACTTGTTATTAACCTATTATATTTCAAAAATGAAAAAAAATGCGTTGCATTATATTCCAACGGGAGTCGCCGACCTATCCTTATCCTCCAGCCTGGTATATGTCGGTCTCGTGAGTTCGGATCTCCCCGAGTGCCTACTCGTATAAATTCGTGAGGACTTTCTCTCGCGCACAAATTGACTCACGGATAGCGCGAGAGCGCGGTGAGTTAGCAACAATCAATCGACGAAAAATGGACGAGCAATGGGATTTGCTGAGCCCTATTCGCGATGGAAACTGAAGGCATGAACAACAGGAGAGAGAGAAGGACGACACAACGGCTTGTCCAGAAGCAGCGAGAAAGTAGATGTGTGCAAAAAAAAAAAAAAAATTTTTGAGGACACACACCCGGAAATACGCGCGATCGGAGTATCACACACAGCTTGCAAAGATGAGTTTCGACGAGATCTTCGATCTCACAGCTGGAGGAATGTATTTTTTTTCTTTTGAATAGTATTCTGCTACACTGCTGTTGACGCCGTTACTGCAGTATGGGGAGCAGAAAGGGAGCTTGCTCCTGTTCTAGTTTGTCGCACATGATACGTATGTTTCTATTCCATGTCCGAACGATGAGCCAAGTTCAAATATGTGCAGTAAATGGATTTCTTAGCCACCATGACATGTGCCAAACACACGTACGAAATAGAAGCTGCCGTAAACAACGCGGAAGCTACACACACACGCTGACGAACAATCAAAATCCTCCAGAAAAAAAGGAAGGAAATCGAAACAAAACCAATAAGAGACAAACATACATTACCTGGTATGTGACAATAATAATAAAAAAAAATCAGAAAAACAAGGAAGGATGTGAACCCCACCCCCGCGTGTCTAGTAGTTACTACCCTCGAATCTTACAATAAATATAAGAAGGCTGGGTTCTGGAGTTTGAATGTCGCGTGGGTCGTACCCGTGAGTTTGCACTTGCAATCAGAAAAAAGGGAAATATATCAACTAACTGCTGAAAGCGTCTTGCAGTGCGGGTATGCACGTTTCGATTCGAGTCGACGAGGGAAGAAAGGACTGAAGAAGTCTTATCCCGTATAAATGAAGGCGGCTACCTACGGTTTGAGCGGAGCGGGGAAAGAAGCCTGTTGAGTGGCCCTTGATTGGAGTTACTCGTACGTCTAGGGAGGGAGAACGATGAACAAAAAGTGTCGATATATTTATTGTGTGAGATGTGGGTCACAATGCTCTGAACCCAACCTGCCTACTTGCGTCTGAATACAAACCATAGAACCTTCGGGAACGTTCCGCACGTTCTCCCGGAAAAGTCGTCTCTCGGAGCGATGTCGTTATCGCCAACGCTCCGAGCCACAAGGAAGGGTACAACATCCCGAGGAACCTCAAGAAGTCTTCCCAGACGCTTCCTCAGCTCGTTGCCCGTTGCTTTTGTCCGAGAGGAGTGCGAGGGCGCGCCCTCGTACATCTCTCACACTTCCTTCTGTCCCCATCTCAACCTGAGATTCTGTCTCTTTACCGAGCACTTCTATTTGTCTGGTGATCGTCAACACCGCCCACATGCTGCGACCGTTGCCTGAGAGGGACGCTTGTACACACAGCGTTGGAGATTCGCACCTTCCTGCGGTGTTCTTGAGTACCAACCCTTTGGAATAACAAAAAAAAACGTGAAAACAGTCCACGACGGAGGAGGCAAAAGTATTGGGCATATACGTCGTGCGTGTTCTGTGTGTATCCTCGTAAACTCGAGGCCTCTCTTCTCTACGCGCAGAACATGATTTTCAATTTCCGAACGTAAAGTGATTGAGTCGTCTCCAGCCCATACATGCTTCGAAATATTTGGAGAATACCTCTCAGAAAACGACTAGCAAAGTGTTTAAGCTTGCTTTGTGCTATGTTTTAGGTACAAAAGAAGCTGAAAGTATAGATCCCACCCAACCACCGTCCGCGGTCTTCTGATCATAAACCTGGTATAATATGATTTCACGGAGTTGAAGTATGTCATACAATACAATTGGTAAAATTCTGTTGCAACGGGGGTCGCCGACCTATATCCTTATTAATAAGGACACACAGCCCGTAATATATTATAGGCGCGATCGGAGTATAACAGACAGGTTGCAACAAGATGAGTTTCGACAAAATCTTCGATCTCACAGCTGGAGAGTTTATTTGTTTTTTTTTCACTATATTAAGGATAGGTCGGCGACTACTACCCTTGGAACTACCCGGTACAGTGTATTTATCAGCGTCAACAGGGTGATGTTAGTCAGTCTGTGCGCGGAAACTATAAAACCCGTTTTTGAGGGGGACGAAATCTGACAGCAAGCTGTGGAAGGAAATGCATCAGTTTATCATGTGTATACTCTAAGTCGTATAACCGGTGAGGGGAGGGCGGAGTTTTGAAGGGCGTGGGGGCATGGGTTTGGACAAGAGGGAGCGGGGGGGGGAGGGGAGGACAGACGGGGCAAGTCAATCTGTGCGTGAATACAATGCATCCTTCAAGGGGATACCTCTGACGGTTTAGGAAGAAATTCGTCAGTTTGTCACGTATATCCTGTAAGTCGTGCAACCAGTGAGGAGAGGGCGGAGTGTTCGAGGGGGTGAGCCGGTGGGGGGGGGTGAAGAAAAAGGGTTTTAAACTTTTAGTAGCTGTGCGTCGTATAGATGCAGGGGTTTGCTATTCGTGTGGTTCTATGTCTGGGCGATGGTGCGGGTGGTGGGGGAATATGTACGATTATAATGCAATTAATCGGAAGTAAGTGCACGTTTGATGAATTTGTTAACAATGCACTATACAAGTATATTTCGATTAAAATCAGTGAAGCCATTTTTGGTATAAATAATTTATAGATTTGTACCTGCCGGATCCAGAGCGCTTCTTGGTGGCATGGGTGGTGCATGGGGAGCGTGAGCGGACAAAACCCGTCGGAACCTAGCAGGAAAAAAAAAACAGAACAAGCGAACGCAGCAGTGGAGCGTACCACATGTTCGAAACCATCGTTGACGCAGACAGTAGTGTACGATACAAATAAGGTTTCACCCTAAATTGGTTGGCTGCGTTTCATTAGGTTAGGATAAGGGTTGGGTATATACAATTTACAAGAAGTTTGCCAACCATGTTGACAAAGAAGCGGTATGGTACCCTCAGCAAGCGCGTCAAAATTTTCGCAGTATTTTATTTTATATGGAAGTATGAAATACGAACGTCTCTATAAACTAAACGAGTATGGTTGAAGCGTTTGTGCACATTTCGAGCACCTGTTTCGACCGGGCGATACGATACGACGCAAGAATACGCCAGGAAGCCGTTGGAGGTCCACCACAGCTGATGTCGTGCACCCCAATGTACACGTCGGGCGAAGGGCCTTGAATATGACTGCTGGTGTTAGCCACGATAAGGGAGATAACTGGAGGGAAGATGGGCGACGATAACGATCATACCATTGTGTGAGAGGCACCTGTTACAGGCTTTGCGTCAAGCCGACACAAATATATTTACCAGTACAGGATGCTGTATGTACCTGGGCGCGGGGTACTTCGTACGGCAACAGAGTACAACATCACGTACAAATTCGAGAATAGTTTGTTCGGTATATTATCCACTACGAATATGTCAAGCGTTAAATATTTTACTCATGTACGTACACGGTTCCTACGAACAACGGCTGTGCTATACCAGGTAAACGTTTTAGACCTATCACAGCAGCCCCCACCCACTTAAATTAAAGGTATAAATTGGTTTGTTCCGCTTACATCATTGGTTAAGGGTGAGAGGTCGTCCCAACGTCCCATTGATGGAACACAACCTTTTTCAAGAAACAATTAAAAAACGACTCCGGCCTGGCACTCGTACAGGCCACGATCCAAAAATATACGGTGTCCAAGTGTGCATCCCAGGAACTCAACATGCAGGCGCTAATAATGCCGTCAGAGTACTTACGCTACACCCTGTGTGCATCCCAATGTTAGTTTTCTAGTCTAGACTATATGTACCAAATGAATACGATACCCACGGGCGTATCCATGGTGAGATCTGCATGATACGAGGAAAACGTGCCGGATGCTTCTTACCCCAACCAAAACC
Organism: Undaria pinnatifida; assembly: GCA_012845835.1. NCBI lineage: Eukaryota > Phaeophyceae > Laminariales > Alariaceae > Undaria > Undaria pinnatifida. The sequence continues at coordinate 11,109,540 of JABAKD010000025.1, read as the reverse complement.
CAATGTGGTTTGTCGAAAAGTTTCGTCCACCGCATCCCTGGGAATGTACACGGGAGAAGTCATCGAGTAATCCCTGCGTCGAAACTCAAGAACGAATACGGTCGGCTTTGGTCAGTGACTATAGGCCAAGAGATAGGCACGACGAGTTCCATATGTCGACTACGTAGCACAGCAACTCACATGTAGAACAGCAAGTCACAAACCTGAGAGCCAACCACTATATTTCGGGCGTACTGCATATATTATCTCACACAAATTCGGAGCATTTTGTCCCGGAGAATGGATTCAGTTTCGAATAGGGTTGCTACGCACGTATCATGAAGAGAACAAGGAAATGTGGACATCAATGGAGTGGTGCATACAACGCTTCTGCGATTTTGCCTTCAAGATAAACACATTACAAAATGAACAAGACCCCAGCCAGAGTGCATTTGTAGCTCCACGTCCGGAAGCTTGCAGGAAAATACCTTCTACCGCTACAAGGATGTGGCGGATGACGTTGACCGCGGACGGATAGGTACCGTCGTGGTTTCGAACCCACCGTTGTCATTCCACTGTCAGCACCGCCCAGTTGTATTCGGAGCAAACCATTGTCTACCGTCGCACGAGAGGAGCACATCGACCTTCCGGGCGAACTCACTCCCAGCCTCGGATATCTCATAGAGTGAGTGGACCTGAGTGGACCTAACCATATAACGTTTTACAGCGGTAGTGAGCAAATATTGGTATTTGCTAAGATACCCCAAAGGTGCATGCGGGCACACCACGTCTCAGGTTCGAAAGCAGGCAATACAAGCAGCTCCGTTGGACATAGAGGCTCCGAAAAGGGGTTGTGATGGACGAGATACATGTTACCGGACTAGATTACAGTATAGTCGACAATTGCGGCCACAGCTCAGGGAATGAACGGACCTACCATATATATCTGGCTGCCGACCGGTCGAGACCTACTGCAGTAAAGTGAAGCAGTCAACGGGAAATTGCGGCTTGCTACACCATTATCTAACGACTTAAGCTCCGTGAGTAACGAACCTATAGTCCTTATCACGAGAGTTGAGTCATTTGTTGACGTATAACGTTCTGTGCATGACTACGAGTACCGCTACGAGCACAGCCTAGGTGAGATCTAAACTGTGCGAGGCACGCCGCGTCGAGTTGACACTGCAATGGAATGGAATGGACGCCTCCCTGCGTGTGCGGCAGCGTATATGACCCGGGGGGGGGCGGGGGGCGTTGCTACACTCTGTCCCGCTTCTTCAATCAAATATGTCTTGTGCAGTGAACAAGTTAGCGTGCTGATGGATTGAAAAAATCGCTAAACTAGAAAATTATATGTGTTGTTGTGACGAGCTCGCCGGCGCAATTGACAAATCTTGCCACTAAACGTTACCGGTATTTTCTGTCTCGCTCAGGTAACAGTGCCAGACAAGAGCACTTCTCAAGGGAGAATTCGGTTCGCACGATGAAGGGGCTTGCAGGATCCGCCGGTGCTATGGCCGTGATCGCTCTGGGGTTGTTTCCCGGTTCCAATGGGGAATCTCTAAGACAAGACGGGAATGATCACGGCCCAACTCGGGGCGTGGATGCGATCGGATCACCTTCGACCAACACCTTAGACAGCAATGGCTCGCGTCGTCTTCAAAGGCACCCTCGTCCCCAACCTGTGACAGATGATGCCCTAGATGTCAATGGGACGGTGAGTACCGACACTTTAGATTGGTGTGTACCGTATTACCTAGCGAGCGCGATAGCAGGGGTTGGTTCCGTCTGGAATTCCGTCTGAAGAGGTGATTGCAATCTATTCAGCATTAAAACCTGGCCACGTTAGGCACATGTACATGTCCGCTCCTTGGTACAATCAGCCCACCATACTGGAAAAACCTGGCCCTCGACCTAGACGTCAATACCTCTGTGATAAAACGCCATCAACACGTTTTTCAAACAGAGAAAGCAAGCAATGTGACACGAAACAATACCCCTGTTCGGCATGCCTCGGTTAGTACTGCAACGTTAAATCAACTGACCTAGCTCGCCGCAGCCTCCCTAGTTGCCATAGCGACGGCTGAAGGCATGCACGTCTACGATCATGTATTGTTCCAAATTGACGTTTATTGTTTCCCCTGTTTTCACATGCCTTTGGATATTTTCGCACAGCCCGCGGAGAGAGCTTCCAACGTGCTGACCCAGCGGATCGACTGGGCAGAGACGGAATTCACGGCGTCAGAGGATACGCGACACGTCAACAACGGAGACCGCTCCTCCGCCGCCACGTTCCACAAGTCGCTTCCCCACGACAGCCTAGGACAGGTAAACCCCCCTGTGATGTAGATTTCTGCGGTGAAAACTGAGAGAGTATCCCCGCGCAGCTTTCGAATTAAATATGTCAGGTCGGTATATCCTATCTGCTGTAGGTGCTCCGCAAGAAGTCGCAGCACGTAGAGGCATTTGGCTAAGATGTACGGAACGGGGCGGTGAGGGCTTTACGTTGATACCCAAAGGCCTCTGACTGACCTTACCCTGCCTCCTTATCTACGAAACCACTCAACAAAGGTACGATAGCTTATCGTGTACGTGTTCTACAGATAAATATAAATGCTGTACGCTTCGCGGATGGTACTGTCTAGTTAGCTCCAATGTTGAGTTGTATCCGCGCATCGTGTATCGTATATCTCGCTGCTGTCGTCCATACCTGCCACGCTCCAGGTGGACAGCGATGCCTTCGACGCCCTGATCGAGTGTATTTCCGAAGGCGACTTCGACACATGCGAGCAGGTACCGGCCGGAGACGAGGACGGCTTCCTGGTCAACCCTCTCGGTGGCCTCGCGGTCAACATGGCTGGACCCGCCAGGTACTATGTAGTGGTCGGCACCTTGCACCCTCTTTCGGAAAATAAATCATCTCGATCCTTCCCGGACGAAGTGTATGCCGGAACACCTTACCTGTATCTGATCCAGAAAGAATCTGTAAACTAGGAACCTGCGACCCCTGAGCGAAGTAAACGAGGGTCTTAAATTACCCGCTGCGAAAGAAACAAGCGCGAGACGCTGTTTTCCACACGTCATTATCGTTAAACGGGGCCGTCTACGACATCATCAATTAGAAACGTTCGCGTAGCATGTACGACACACGATGTGGTCGGCCTCAAAGCGTACCATGATGCGTTTCCCTGGGTGTGGATGTTGACGGGGCAGCCCCATCAAGACATTCGATGCAGCTTGTGACGGCCAGGATGTTTGAGTTTCTGCAACGGCATTGTCCCGCATTCACCTGCCGTTATCGTACCCAACGCCTGGCGTCTTCAATTATGCGTTTAATATATCTTCGCGATATGCCTCTTCTATCCTCTCGCGTCGGTGGCGCTTTCTGTCAACCCGTCGATGCGTCCCTCGTTTCGTGCCTGACCTCTTCTGATTCATTCCACCCGGCGGATTGACGAACTCTGCGACGTGGCCAATTTCGCTTGGTGCATTGCCGACATCTTCCTCTGAAAAATGACACCGACGATGTCCATGATTTTGTCAACGAATAGGGTACTGAACCATATTCCACATTTGCGTCTTTTCTTCTTGCCCTTCGGTCCTGGCTGTCCATGAACGGCCGTATTTCGCCACAGTTCTGCCTTGGTAATGCCTAGCGCCTCAGCCATCAACTCCGAGGACCTGGTGAGTTGTGGTCTTCAGATCCGTTTGACACCGTAGCTGCCAGTCTCTGAAGTGTATTCTAGTTAGACCCTGCCGCTCGCCTCCCGTCGGGTGTTTTTAACCGACGTCGTCCTTTGCGCGTGTATCGGTATATTTCGAGGAACAGACGTAGACCTTGTCTGTTGAGCGTTGCCGTCGTTGCACGAATGTATCTCTGAAAATATTGCGCTCGATTACGGCATCGATAGAGGTAGCGCGATGTTTGCCATATGGCTGATGGGCCTGCTCAACCGAGGAGTTGCTCCACATGGTTTTCATTCCAAACAATTCGTGGTATACAAAAAGTGGTTTCTGTGAGCATAGACGACGGAACTGTCCGCGGTAGAAAAAAACAGCTATTACAGCAATAAGGGACATGCTATTATCGAAAAGAATTATCGGGTGGGATACATACTTTCTCCTGCCAGGAGCCTCAGAATATTTAGGTTTATCCTTGTTGTAACATGTGTCGATGGATGCCTTCTGAGAGAACCCTGGTTCGAACGTATGTTCACGATTCCGCCTCAGGCCGCTCAAATGGCGGAGCTGTATTGGATGGCCTTGACTAGGGACGTGCCGTTCTCCAAGTACGGCGAAGACGAGGCAACCGTGGCGGCAGCAGGTACCCCAACTACATTTCGTGTCCCAAGCGAGCGGAATGCTTTTAGAGACGACAAATCGTTATACCAAAGAAAAAACCACTTTTGTCACCAATGCGAACTTCCAGCTTCGAAGCCGTAAAGTGCAAAATTAAAAGCTGGCCGATGGCAACATAACGATCCCGGGGTTATACATGTCACCTGTTCGTGTATTCTGGCCTCGGATAGCCGAATTATGTGGTGAATTAGTGCGCGAACAATATCTACCTACCTGTCATTATGGATAAAAAGTCAATTTTGCGGCAGCTAATGCTACTCTGCATTTTACGGCACATTAAAGGTACGCGAGCGTTGCCAGGTGTTCCGCGAGTTGCTCGACAATGCTAACAATTCAACGTGTTTTTTCAAGGCGTCGCTATTTTGATTATACAATTGTTTTTGTACCATCGGTACCAACGACGACTTGTTGCCCGGGTGTATCTATTTGAACCTTCTGTTTTCACAGAAAATTTGGCCACGATGCCGGGCTTCGCCAACATGAACGGGGTGGCCGTCGGAAGAAATGGAAAAGCGGATCCGCAGTCGCAGCTGTTCCGGTCTTCTGCGGTCGGTGTCGAGACAGGACCCTTCATTTCCCAGGTACGGTGTATAAGCCTGTTCGTGTTGTGCTTTTTTCTCGGACCTTCCCCCACGCCTGAATAGCTTGCTTCAAAGCTATGTGGATTTGTTGGTTGAAGTTGGCGTTGTGATTCCATGAGACTGTTCGTATCTCTCTGACTGTACGAGTTGGATCGACGAAGCGAAACGGAACACTCCGGGGCGGACCACTATCGCCAAGGTGCCGGCATCGGCGCCGGCGCCCATTTGATTATGGTACGTAGCCATGCCTGACAACGCTTGCTGGCGATTCAGGTCCAGCTGCTGTGAGAATAACCTGTTTCGTCAAATATTTAGATTTCAGGCCTACAACGCTACCGCGCTGATTTCAACATTTCCCGTCCGTCGTTGACCCGTTGTCAACGCCTTTGCGCCGAAACAGCTACTGGTGAAGGACTTTACTATTGATTCCATCACGGTAACGCCTCAACAGACGACCTTTGCGACCGGAGTGGACTACATGGTCGACTACGACGAATGGCTTCGCATACAGGTTAGTCGGACCACATGAAAAACATACCGCCGGAAACAAACTGCGTGTGCACCGACGGCAATCGTTGGCGCGGGAGTGCACATGGAAGGGGAGAAACGGAATGGACGAATCCTCTAGCTTTCTCACTATATATGGTAACGGGTTATATCTGGTAGAACGACATTGATTGATTCCGTTACGGGAATTTCCGCAACTCGATTGGTCGTTGTTGGGGCGTAGCCGCGCGACTTCAAAACTAATATCGCAACAAAGTGATTGTATTAAGTATCTCACGATGACACCCTGCCGCATTATCTCACGATGAAACCCTGCCGCAGCTTCCCATCAATCAGAACCGCAAGCGTGTCGTTTTCCCGCGAACAACAACATGATAGATAGATGTGGGAATTGTGAGTTGCGCACCATTGTGACGATTGGCAATAGGCAGCAGTGTACCGTTTGTCTAGTGGACTGCCTGTCAGCCATGACATTGTGCCCGCTCTGATCTCGCCGATTCTTGCTGTCGCCCCGACTGGAAATGCTTCCTCGCTCTCTCCACGATTTCTCAGAACGGTGGCAAACCGGACGCGCCGGAGGAGGAAGACTCTGTTAAGCGCTACATTCGCAACTCCCGCGATCTCTCAAGGCTGGTAGTCACCGACACCATCAACACGTGAGCACTCTACTGTGGTTTCGGGCTGCAATTGAGACTCCTGTTGCGGCAAAACCTTTCGACCAAAGATACTTGTCGTGGTTCGAGAGGTCGCTGTACTCACCATCCCCAATTCCTAGCGAGAAGGCCCCACACGAACCCTTTTAGATTAACGATACACAGCGCCCCCTCAGGCGTCGTTTCCGTTCGCCTGCAGGTGACTAGAGGTCACGAATGCCCACACGCTTGTGCTTGACACGTACTGACCGGACATTCAAGCGATGCCCCCTTTCGTTGGACAGCGATGAACAGCCACGCTCTGCTTCGTTTGACCGCGATGAATACGTAACCATGTGATCAACATTCTTGATTGGCAGGGAGGCGTACCGAGCCGCACTGATTCTTATCGAAGAAGGAGCCATCAGCCGTCCTGGCTTCAACGGTCCGTACGACGAGAGCGGCCGCCAGGTTGGTTTCGTCAACTACGGCGTGTCTCACGTTATGAGGATCGTCGGCAACGCCGAGCTGGCGATGCGATCCTCGTGGTACCAAAAATGGAACGTGCACCTGTTCGCTCGCCCGGAGGTGAGATTTTACTGACAAACCGAAGCTGACTGACGGCATGCATCGAAGGGCATGGAAGACGTAAGGCACCCCCCCCCGCATAACGTGTTAAAATATCAAATCATCATTGACTTTGCTTTCCGAGACTGGTTCAGCGTTTCGCGACAATTTTAGATCTGTCTAGCCCATTTCCAACGAGATTTCGTGCGCTGTCGACCTCCCTGGGTGTGATACAAGCGGCCCATGTGATTCATTGTCGACTAAACAATCTCGCCCGCACCAAACGTCTTCTCACTCCATCGCGTGCTGCCGATATTGTTAAATCGTTGGGCGTGCCAGGCCGTCGCTGGAACCCTCCACAATGTCATCTACGGCGATCTTGACGTAGAATTCGACAAGTCGCTCCTCAACAACAGGGAATTGCTCAGGAGGGTGCGGAACCGGAATGTCGAGATCAACGGAAGAAGGGGAAGACGCGGGCGCACGTACCTCCTGCCAATGGTGAGTAGTAACAACACTGTGCTGATCAGTGATACGTGCAATAGGTGCCGGGCAGCTTGGTATGCTCATGACCACTCATTCTAATTTAAATAGGCACCACCACGATATGTAATTGCGCCTGCTTTTGTTTCTGTTGAAGATGCCCGGCGTGGTGTACCTGTGCTCCACGACGCCAATCAGTGGCAGCACGCGCTCGACGTGGCGAATGTCTCCACCATTTATCCGGTCGGAAGTCGTTCTGCGGTCGCCCCCACAAATTTTATTTGACGAAATCACCAGTTTTGAACCCAGCTCCCAGCCGTATCGGCTAAAATATGTTTCCCCATGCCGCCCAGACGTCGTGGTTTGATAGTCCTTTGCAACATAGTCATGTACTTGAACGGGTTTTATCCATAGCATCGTTATTCTCGTCGAGCAGCCATGAAACGTTCGTCGTTGGCAATCGCTTGTTTTGATAGGGGGTATCGTAGCCTAAGTCTCAACTGAAACTCCACGGGAATCACAACGGCTTAGACGCCCAATCGCAGCCAAACTTCCAGCTAAGCATGGATGTGTACATGTCCGCATGTTCTGCCAGAAAAGCTACAGGAGCAAACGTTTGAACCTCGCATGACAGCTTTACGATAGGAAGAGTTTCCAACAGCTGCAATGACGCCCACAAAACTCGTGAACTACTAATGCGTTGGCAGTGTCGTCCCAGAAGATGATATTTGCGGAGCGGTAGACTGTGACGCTTAGTGGCGAATGTGTGAAGGATGCGCTCGTAAATCAAATGAATAGGAACCTTGGCCGGATTATGACTTGTGCGCGACGGTCGTGTGTGTGCTGAACGTTTGTTTTGGTTTCGCAGGCTGTCAACGAGGGATCGCCAACTCACCCATCGTACCCATCAGGCCACGCTGTTCAGAATGGCGCCTTCGCAACGGTTCTCAAGGTGAGATGAAGATAAATAACACCCAATACGGTCGCTGAAACATAAAACCACGGCGACCATGTCGGAGTGGTGTCAAACCGTGGCCATGAAGGTTCCAACCTGGCCCTATATACTCCGTTGGAGATATTTCACGAATAAATGGAAGGACCTCCGCCTCAAGGCCTTGCTCAAATTGCCGTACGGTTGATTGCGAACGATGTCGGTTTCCACCGAATCCTTCCACACTAGCATCTCAGGTATTGATTTGGCAAGGCTCTTGTTAAATACCTTGTGACCACCGCTTAGCAACACACCGAGTTCTCGAGCCCTGTGTATTTCCAAGACACTGTCCCGTTACGTTGAAAGCTGGTCGTGACCTGCTAAAAAACGCGGACGTTGTCCAGACGCGCGTTCGGTTAGCGGCAAGCGTAGTTATGGTATGCATTGCAATTTCCCCTGATACACGTCAATCGTTTTCGCCTTGCCGACGTTTGTTTGCTAGAGTGTATGTAATGCTTGTATGTGGCTAAACGACAGCTTAATCGGTTCCTGTCATCATACACATACAGCAGACCAGAGGGGTGACCAACCCTGCACGGTTGACCGAATCCAAGACGGCGTATGACTTCTTTAACTAGACGTCGGCCTTTGCCTAACAACAACTTCGAACCACTACCACATGCCGCAGGCTCTTGTTGGACTGGAGAAGGGCGCCTCATGCTTCGATGACCCCGTGTTTCCCGACGATGAAGGGCTGAACCTTCTTCCCTACACCGGCAAAGAGTGCTTGACGTACGAGGGAGAAATCAACAAAATGGCTGTCAACGTCGCATTCGGCAGGTACAGCAAGCACGGACAAAATATGCACGGGAACTGTTTTGAAGAACGAATTCTGTACGCATGCCTGCAGAAAATGGCCTTGGCGACGTCTCTCAACTACAGATGCGGCCAAACACAGTGTGTGAAGTGCGTCTTCCGCCGATATAACCGTTATCTGCATTGTCTTTGCCCGTGTCTTACTATACAATGATTTCCAGGCAAATGTGTGGCGTTCACTGGAGGATCGACGGCCAGGAAGGGTTGACCCTCGGGGAGACGGTCGCTGTGCGGATTCTGCAGCAGGTGAAAACACGCGTCAATGATAACCAAGCGTTATTTTTCATAACACCTTCTGACAGCACCTCGGTTTGGAATGTGTTCCCACGTTTTCCGGAACCATGAAGCCAATGAAAACGAACACCGAGCAAGGGAGGGTCAACTGCAGCAATCGCTACACATACCAGGTTGGAAGGCAGAAATTACCGACCCTGCACTGGTGAGGTACGTGTATGCTGACCCTCCCATGGCTGGTTGTCGTTTACTTTCGTTTTTAGGAGGCTGTGGCTTTCCCGGAGAACGAGCCCTACGAGTTCCGTCTAATGAAAGGCGAGACGATCAGGCTCGAAACGGACGGGTCTTTCTTCGTGAACAACAAAAGGTGCAGCGGAGAAGCTTTCACGGGGGCTGACCAGTGCTAACCAAACGAGGCACCAGCGTTCGTTGTATCATGAGGATGGTTTGAACCGCCGTGTCGTAGATTGATTGCATATGCGGTTTCCGCCAAATGCGCACGAGTACTCGCCACATAATGTGTCAACAGAAGAGAGCGGTAGATCCCCATGCGTCACCGGTGTAGTCATGTTCCGTTGGCTGGTCATGATTGGTTGTTGTCTGCATGTACACACCCCGACGAGCGAACAACCGCCGTCGTGTACCGAGAAAATGTGAAAGAGCTACGAGCGATTATGCGCAGCTCATCGTAGACCATCGTGGTTCAGTGTTCCTGCGAACATTACAATAGAGGCAACCTTAAGGACGGAGGTGTTCGGCAAGAAGCCCTCCTTTCTGCTTGTGGGGGCGCTTCCAACGCAACGTTAACATTGAGCTTCCAATGCACCTGCAGTCCTCTGAATCGGACTTACACGTAGCGGGGGCGAGGACGGGTGGAGCAGTGGAAACACGTTCCGTTTGGGTTTGTAAATTATGTTGATATATATAATTTTGGAATGATTGCTCCGAGCGTGAGTGGTACGCAAGGCGTCTCAAGTCTACGGCTGCAGTCCACGCCGTTTACTCTGTGCGTGCACAATACGGTGTATATGCGTCCGCAGCTGCTAAGTGCTCCGGATTATGGCATTCTTCAGATAATCATGGTTTCTCGATGCTTCGATATAGTGCATAGCGTTGGGGGTGACTGCCCCCATCTGCCGAGAGAGATATATGCCTGTATATATGCCAGTTTGTTGTGGTATGTTTTGTTCTAGGGTGTAGTGTGCGTCGAGCCACTAGCATCACCTTCATCGGCGATCACTGGTGCCACTCCGTCAAGAAAATTTAGCTGTTTTGAGCTTCGTTCGCGTCGATCGCGGTGACAACCAAAAGCTGCGAGTGAGTCGGGGTCGCCCTGAAATCTACGTGGCCGACGTATGTTGTGTGTCCTGGGGAATTGCCTTTCTCCTGCGAGGGCTCTCTTCCGTTTGTGTCCCGTGGTGAAGCTTGAGATGTATTTCTGGCTGATCCTCGGCGGGGAGAATTGCTCTCGATACTGCCCGATACGCGGGACATGGGATGCGTCGCGCTGCCATCGTTCTTTTGCATTGCTCTGGAAGACGCCCTCGTTAAAGGGGAGGATTGCGGTATGCACGCATAACCATGTAACATTGAGGGGAGTGGCTGTGTACATTTGTGTTTTTCGAATTTGAACAAACGCTTGCGTTAATGGCTGAAGCAGTCCTGACCACAGCGGCGGCTGCCAAGGTCATCGAAGCATTCGTTGCTCTGGGGAACATTTGCCAGATATGTGTTGAATACACAGACACTGCGGGTTTCATATTACGTATACGTCGTGGGTGTACTACCTCTCTGGGCTAAGTGCTGTGATCATAGCACTATGAACGGCACGGCCAGCGGTGGGGTTCGTTGGACGCAATCTTGCAACGACTCACGTTTTTCGTTGGAACGTATGCCTATAAACGAGCCGGGTAGATCTTGGGGTATCGGGATCTCCGTCTGTATTGGTAACTGCAACTATATTCAGAAATATACTGGTCTCCTCTTTCACCAATCCCTAGGTTGATCCGTCGACCATTTACTGCTGCAACATCGAACCTGCAACAATGAAGCTGTCTCCTCCCAGGAAACATTGGCGCGACTCAGTAGCTCGAACATTTCATTAATACTAGAGTATGATATCGACCACTCAACTCGTCGAACTTACACCTGACGAAATTTGAAGCAATTTCGTGAAATGTTTGAAACAACTTTTTTCGTACTTGCAAGCGTTCACGTCTATACACACGGAGCCCTAGTATTCAACCTTCAAGAACCAGACCTCAGGTGTAGCAATCATCCCCTTCTTCGTGCGCGCGTGCTTCGCCCTCGAGTTTTCTTGCAAAACGTGGTCGAGGGGGGGGTCGTATAGCGTAGTTGAGCTTTGGTTCAATGGTACGCGGTCTTTGGGGATGTATGAGATGACAACTATTCAGTAATCGGAGCATGCATGCTTTTGTTTTTCACCGAGACTACAGAGCTATCATACGTACATGTGGTAGCCTGAAATCGTAGGATTAAGTACCGGAAACGACAGAAGATAACACACTCAGATAGCACACCCCCCACCGAGTTGGTATTTTTTCATGCCAAACAAAATGAAAAAAATCACCGGTGTTACACAAGATTTGTATCCCCTGAGGTTGCGCCGCATGTACTCACGGGGCTCCTGCTACACAATCATTCGAGTGATACAGCTTTCGGTCCTGTTATCCCCCACAGCACACCCTTGTGTACAGGGAACCTCCCGGTATGGAGACCTCCAACAGTGCAACATGTACGTGGAGGGAGGGAGCAGAGTACCGCCGCAGCTTATGTTTGTTGTATGGGGTTGTACGATACTGGTTTGCGGATATTTGTGCGTTTCATAATTTGGAGTTTCGTATTATGTGTCGAGACATTACTTGGTATATGCATCGACATGTATGGGAATTTTGCCCGAGCGGAGGTCGTGATGATAACAAAGACACGGCCGGGGCTTTGATGACAAGATGTTGATTGTCCTTATGAACACGGCAGTTAGGATCTATTATATATGATGAGGGAGTTCCACGTATTGGTAAGGGATTGATGTATATGATATAAGGGGACAGTGAGCGAGAGGAATGGGAGGTTTATTTCGCCGATTGCTTCGTTGCATGAAACGCCACGAGCTGTCAGTCGACGGCTGGAAATTATAAGAGTTCTGTGTCACCGTCTGGAGTCATCATCACGCCTTCCCGCGCCAGCTACGTCTACACCTTTAGAGATCTATCAACACACTAGTGAGTTAGCCGGTTGATTTATATTGGTAAGCGAAGCCAAGGCCAGCCTATAGAGGTGGGAAAAAGCCAAATATATCAGATCACGATGGTAAAAAAATTGAGTCGAGCATGTTAGCAGAGAGAGGTAGAGAGCAGAGAGAGAGAGAGAGCAGAGAGAGAGCAGAGAGATGAATCATGAGATCGAGGTCCTGCGACGGAAATAGGACGAACAGAAGCTGCGCGCCGAGCGGGACGCGCTGCACGCAGAGGTCGCTAGGGGGGGCGGGGTGGGGAGGAGCGGAGAAACCACAGCGAGGGGTTCTACATCGTCTCCTGCTGTGCCAACAGCTGGGCTGGCAACCCAATCAGGCACGTCGCAATTTTCTCTGTCTAGTTTGAATTGGTCTCAATTAAAACCCCCCAAGTTTGATAACATAGAGGCGCACTTTGGAATGTCGCGTAGCAAGTTCCAGGTTGCGTTTTTGTCATCAGATGGTTGCCTGTACGTCCTCAAGGCAACCGATAATCCTGTGATGGTAGGTGACATCATTGTGTCCCAGGAGGAATTGGAGCGGAGCCACACACCGAAGGAGATCGTTGATGCGCGTGGGGTGTATAGATTGTTGATGGACTCAATGACTGGGTATGCCATAGCAGAATTCTGCATGCAGCAAGCCAAGTCGCTAAGTGGCGCATGGCAGGAGCCAGAGAACTATTACATGCCGAGAACCCTAGCAGCAACGCACAGGCTGAAGAGAGAATTTGAGGCAATACACATGGAAGTGTAAGAGGACCCCCTTGTGTTCCTCGGTAGGGTTGATAAGGCGGCCGATGAATTGGCCATGCTTGGTTGTGGTAAAAGTGTAGAAGAGGTAAACACACATATTGTCACTAACCTTTCATCATTATACACAATCCAAAGCAAATCGATTCTCTCTCGCCCGTCAATCCCTTGTTCCGAAATTGACGAGATTATTCGGGATGCATATGTGAACGATAAGTTGGAAAAGGAGATGGTGACAAAGGCGTTGGGAGTAAGAGTGGGGGTAGATCCGCATGCCTTGTACGCCGGCGCTGTTCAGCCTGCTGGTGGAGCAGGCACGGGTTCAGGTAGTCGAGGGAGGAACAAGAGAGGGGAAAGGTACAAGCAGCAGCAGCAGCAGCTATTCCAACAGCAGCAGCAGCTAGTCCAGCAGCAGCAGCAGCAATTCCAGCAGCAGCAGCAGCGCGGTTACCCAAAGCAAAATTGTTGGGGCAACTCTGGTCCAAATCCATTTGGGACGGGGGGACAGGTTTCTGAATGGGTTGGGTACCTACCGACCCACCGTCAGGGGTTATGCCGCAGATGCCCCTGCCGCCGGTGGAAAATCCTACGTGCTGGGGTCCCCCACCGAACCCAGTACCACGTGGTCAGAGGGGGGTATGTTTCAGATGCCATAAGTCGGGTCAGTACGTAGCAGAGTGCCCGATTTCCCCAGCACACATAAACGTGGCGGTCCCTCTTACAGCACAACAATACCCCCACCCCATGCACTATGGTAGTGACTGGGTACATGAGACACCCCCTGGTAGTGATGGGTACCCCACATCGGTAACTCCCCCACCACAGTCCTTTTCGAACACTTCCCACGAGCCAAAAAACGACGGTAGTTGTGCGCCTACGTTCAACCCACATCTCCTTACCGGGCAGTTTACACAAAAAGACAAGGATGGTCACAGCGGTAACAGCGGTATTTTGGGGGGAAATGGGAGAGAACAGTGGATAGCTGATTCGGGGGCTACCTTTCATGTAACTGGTGATCCCGCTGGCATGGTAGGTTGTAACCCCCCCCCTCCTGGTAGGAGTACGCTGGTAGTAGGCGACATGAGGTCGCTGCAGATGCTGTGTTTTGGGAAACTACCACTGATAGTGCACTGCAAGCAACGAGATGTTCAGGTCAAACTCTTGGACGTAGCTTACGTACGAGGTGTACAATTCAACCTGTTCTCGCTCCATGCCGTCATGCCGAAATGCTCCGTGTCGCTCGATGCCGAAGGAGTTCATATGTTAGATAGAGTTCTGTCGTTCTTGCGTAGGGACGCTGGGTCTTTTGTAGAGGCTACTAGAATAGTAGAGACCCCGATTGCTACCGCCGTGTTGGCCCCGGGAATGATGAGGAGGATTGACATTAACGACCTACATGTTTCCCTTGCACATTCCCACGCTGATACCCTCCGAGAATCGGCACGGCAGATGGGAATCAAAGATTTTGGAGACTTGATTCCGTGTGCTGGGTGTTCCAAGGCGAAGGGGAGGAGGATGGCAGTACCGTGGACGACGGAGTGCCGTTCCACCAGGCCTCTGGAGCGTCTCTTCGTGGATCTATCGGGGCAACCACCTAGGTCTGCCGGCAGTGCGGAGTACCTAATGATGATTGTCGATGACTACTCGCGGATGAGATGGCCGTATTTTTTTTAACGGAAGTGTGACGTCCCGATGGGCTTCACTGGTTTTTTGGCTGATATTAACGCCAGGGGTACCCTGTCCATCGTCGAATGCATTCGATCAGACAACGGCACGGAAAGTATTCAGCCGGAGTTCGTGGCGTTATTCAGCAACCGTGGGATTCGCCGCGAGTACACGCCTGTCAACTGCCCGAAGCACGACGGTGTGGTTGAGCGTCGAATAGCCATGACGCTCGAGCTTGCTATGGCGTCCCGCTTGGAGGCTCCCCGTTTGTTTCGCGATGCGAAGATGCCGCCGACGCAGCTTCTATGGGACGAAACGTGTAAGTACGCCAGCGACGCGATCAACATGACGGTAAGGGTCAGGGACAAGCCGGACATGCATTCGCCATACCGGACGTTTAACGGGAGACCGCCATTTGCGCGGCTCCTCCCGTTCCTGAAACCGGGTTTTCACCACGTAAGGAGGACCCTAAAGTCTGAGCCCCAGGCGGAGGCTTGTGTCTACCTGAATAGCGGGAACAACCACTCGTCAGATTGTTGCAAAATTCTGCTGATATCTGGGTGTACGTCATACTCCCGCGACGTTACTTGGGAACACCCGAGGAAATCGTTTGTGGGGGTACTGCCTCCGGAGGAGAGGAGCCCTCCCCCGCCACCGTTGCCGCCGCCGTCCCCGGGTACGCCGGAGCCTCTGGGAGATGCCAGAGCTTGGTTCGAGCCACCGCCACCGTCCTCGCTGTTGCCGCCGCAACCGCCGTCACCACCGCCGTTGCCGCCGCCGCCGCCACCGCCGCCGCCGTCACCGTCGCCGTCACAGCCGCCGTCACCGTCGCCGTCACAGC
Organism: Undaria pinnatifida; assembly: GCA_012845835.1. Classification (NCBI taxonomy): domain Eukaryota; class Phaeophyceae; order Laminariales; family Alariaceae; genus Undaria; species Undaria pinnatifida. Next base: position 11,093,880 of record JABAKD010000025.1, on the reverse strand, counting down.
CGCCGTCATCGTCACCGCCGCTGCCACCGCCACCGTCACCGCTGCCGCCGTCGCCGCTGCCGCCGTCGCCGCTGCCGCCGCCGCCGCTGCCGCCGCCGCCGTCGTCACCGCCGTTACCGCCGCAACAGCCACTGCAGCCACAGCTTTCAAGGCGTGCTGCCCGCGAGCTGGGTAGTTACAACCCGGACCCGGAGGATGACGGTGTGCAGCGGGGCAGGACCAGGGGGGAGACAGTGCGACACCGAGAGGCTGAGGCGGGCCCGGATGGTGACGATGTGCAGCTAGGCGGAACTAGGGGCGAGACTTCGCGGCACAGAGAGGCTGCGGGGAATGGGCTGCTGTCGTTAATGGCAGCGAGACAAAGCATTGGTCACGTGCTTTTTCACCATACCCCGCCGCACGATAGTCCCCCTCTTCCCACACGCCCGGTGAGCGAGCTTTCAACGCCAAACTCGTGTACTGAAGCATGTGCGGATGAGCATTCGGCTGTTTGGAGGCAGGCGATGGAAAAGGAGTGCCATGGACTCGCGAGCGCGGGAATGTTTGGGGAGATGTAGCAACCAGACGGACTAAACGTTATCTCGGCGAAATGGGTGGTTGCCTGTAATTCCAACGAGTATGGCTATGTGGTTCGAGCGAAGGAGAGACTGATGGCGCGAGGTTTTAAGCAGCGTGAAGGTATTGATTTTTTCGAGACTTTTGCTCTGACACCTGCTGCGTCTTGTTTTCGTTTGTTGGGTGCTATTGCGTGTGAGTCGGGTTTGGATTTGTGTAATTTGGATGCCGAGCAAGCATTCGTTCAGTCAAGTCTGGACGAGGATGTTTTCATGCGACTACCCCCTGTTGTGGTGAAACGTCCGGTAAAATAGTCAGGTTAAATTGCAGTCTCTACGGCTTTAAACAAGCGTCGAGGGCGTGGCATAGCCATCTTATCACCCACATGAAGAGTCTTGGATTTGAGCAGAGCCTAGCTGATGGGTGTGTCTTGCGATTGGTCAAGTCGGGCTCTGTTTCCATAGTAACAGCAGTGCATGTGGATGGTATGTTTGCAGTAGGGCTTAAGGCTAGATGCGACCAGTTTTGTGAATACCTTAACCGTCTTGTTCCGATCAGCAATCTGGGCGAGTTACGGTGGTATGCTGGTTGCCGTTTTTCGAGGAATTGGGATGCTGGTACTTTGACGATTTCGCAACAAGCTTTCGCTGAAAACACCTCGGCGAGGTTTGGCGTTAATTCTGGGAGGAATACCCCACCTTCGACTGGTCTGAAAATCGAGGAGTTCGACAAGAATGAACCTGTGGGTGATTGGCCTTTTCGCGAGTTGGTTAGATGTTTTATGTGGCTTGCGAACCAAACACGATCGGATATTACAAACGCGGTGAGGGCGGTACCAAGGTACGCGAACCAGCCTAGGGAAGTACACTGGAGGACAGCACTCGGTATTTTAGAGTATGTCTTTTGTACAATTGATTTTTGTATTACGTTTCAGAAGGGGAGTGGGCTTGAGCTGGTAGCGTTTGAAGATGCTGACTACGTCAGCAAAGCCGCAGACAGGAGGCCAGTTTCAGGTGGAGCTATAATGTGTGCGGGCGCATGTGTTTCCTGGTTTTCAAGAACCCAGAAATGCGTCACACTTTCGACCACTGAGGCCGAGTATGTAGCACTGGCAGACACCATTAAGGAGACGATGTCCTTACGGTATGTGTGGAATTTTATTTTTCCGGGGTTTGGTACGTCGTGCATTACGGGTTTCGAGGATAACGAGGGGGCGAAGAACCTAGCACAAAACCCAGCGTGCACGTCGAACTCGAAGCACATTGACGTACGACACCATTTTTTTGCGGGAGCTTATTTTTATGGGGGATTTTTTGGTACGTTGTGCGTTACGGGTTTCGAGGATAACGAGGGGGCGAAAAACCTAGCACGAAAATCAGCGTGCACGTCGAACTCGAAGCACATTGACGTACGACACCATTTTTTGCGGGAGCTTATTTTTAAGGGGGAGTTTGTTATTACTCATGTCGAGTAAGATGATCAGCATGCCGACGTCTTGACAAAACCGCTCGACTATAGGACCTTTTGCTATCACCGGGATTTTCAGATGAACATTTGATGCGTTTTTCGGGTTGAGAATAGTTATATCTTGATTTCAGAGTAATGATTTTAATCGTCAGTTTTTCCAAGAGCTGTTTGGTTATTCAAAGTTTGAGTTTCTGAGCACAGTGCAACATCCCGCCGCTACGTGTACTACACATTTCGTCGCGCACGGAGGAGGGGGGATACGTTTCGCCGTGCAGTGTGCAGAGTACGATTAAGTCGAGTTTCTGCGGTTGTTTGCGTTTTCGTGCGTATAATAATAATGCGGAGTTTGTTTTTCCTGGTTCATCTTGTAGGCCCCGTACTGAGGTATAGTATCTCGAGGAAATCGATGATAATCAGAGAGTTTATTTGAGCCATACATCCGAAGAAAAAGGCCGTTTTCTGTGGCTAATTTCGAGGATTTTTTACCCTTTTCCTGGTAATTATTTTCAAGAGTGATTGATGTTTTCAGTGCAAGGCTGTTATTACTTTGTTTGAGAATTTGATGATTTAAGGGCTTTGATTTTTCGAATGGACGAGTTGAGTTTTCATATTGCGGTTTTGGTTTTCGAATTTTGGTCTGAAATTGATTCGTATCGATGACGGTATTGCGATATATCAACTCTGAGATATCGTGCCTTGTCATACTCAGAGAAGGGGGGAAATCGGTATTCTCGCCGTGTATAATAAGAAGGGGTGATGTTGATTGTCCTTATGAACACGGCAGTTAGGATCTATTTTATATGATGAAGGAGTTCCACGTATTGGTAAGGGATTGATGTATATGATATAAGGGGACAGTGAGCGAGAGGAATGGGAGGTTTATTTGGCCGATTGCTTCCTTGCATGAATCGCCACGAGCTGTCAGTCGACGGCTGGATAATATAAGTGTTCTGTGTCACCGTCTGGAGTCATCATCACGCCTTCCCGCGCCAGCTACGTGTACACCTTTAGAGATCTATCAACACAAGGCGATGCCCGTGTATATGAGAGGGTGGAGCGTGACGACAGGTACGGCTTACCCCTGTGTGGTTTATGTGTGTGGAGCCTTTGGCAACAGGTACTGAACATCTTCTGTGTGGGTGTATGGTCGAGAGTCCGCGATAACCCGGGGCGGTTCCTCGTATTATATCCTGTGCTATCTCCTCACCTACGGAACCAGGGCACGCCACGTAGTTACCTAGGCTACGTTTTACAGCGAGCGTTATGCAAGCACAATTGACGTTGATTTCCTGACCCGGAGCTCGCTGAAGGGGTGCTCCGATGGAGGAGGAGAAATATCTGCTTCGGTAGCAGCTTGAGCATATATCGATGAAATTGGCTGAGCGAGATGCGACGTTGGCCGAGCAAGACACGGCGTTGAAAACAAAGATAACGGTGAGGACGGCCGCCGAGGCAGGGTTTTATGAGGTTACCGGTAAGAGGTGCGGGCATCACACCCAGTAGGCTAGTGCTGGATAGCTTGTGCCCGAAGATGGCTACCCAAACCACATCCGCTCGTGGCTCCTCCTGTCGTCGCAAAGCAGCGTGCGAGTGCCCTGGTTTGGTGGGCATGGCCAGCTGCGTTTGTGCTGAAACAGATTTCAAACTTTCTTGAAAGCGCACTGTTTGAACGAGACGCTGGAGCCCACCAGCAACCCCGTTCGGAGAGTCGGAGGTATAGGAGGGACGGAGAAGCGCAACCGATCCGTACATCGTCACGGGCTGCAGAGGGTTGGAAAGTGCGATGAGGCATGGGAATTTCTGATGAAGGCCATGAAGGGACAGCCTGTAAGGAACGAATGCGTGCCGCTGGGTCGTTGGATGGAGCATTGACGGCTGTGATGGCCTAGTACCAGCCGCAGGGTGGTGCCGAAAGGGAACATCTGGAGACATAGTTCGAGAACATCGAAATGCAGGGGGATAAAGACCCAAAGTTAGTGTTCGCTCGTGCCGAGGGGAAACTCTACGTGTTATCCGCATCGGGTATGCACAAGCCGGACCGCGAGGTTGTTCGCATACTCACCGTAATCTTCCGTACGAGTAATATGACGTGGAGCAGCGTACTAGTTTGCTTCAACCCGGTATCGCGCGATCGGAGATGGAGAAAATCGTCTGCACCGACGCCAAGCGCAAGACGAAGGAGATGGACGATCGAAAGTTAGCGGCGGTCGTACCAACGGTTGCAACACCGTTGCCTGATCCTCACGCGCTCACTGTTGGTGGGGTATTTCGGCAGCCGCAGCAGCTGCATGGAGGCGCCGGGCCACATCAGCAACAGCAGCGGCAGTATGGAGGCCCCTCGGACCAGCGGCAGAATAGCCTTGGTGGGGAACAGCAGCAGCGTGGGGATGGAGGCAACAGTTACCCGTAGCAGCGCCCACATCATCCGCAACAGCAACGCCAGCATCACCAGAGACCAGGGGGCGCTTGTTGGGTTGGCAACACCGGGAGTGGGTGGTATAAGGCGGAGTCGCTTCCGCTTCCAGGAGCGCCCATGGAGGAAGTGTATGAGTGCGACGGGTGTTGAGCCCCCGGGCATGAGCCCGGGATTTGCAGAGCACCGAATGCTTTTGCGCGGGCATGCGGTACGTGTGGAGCCCCCTGCCACACCACTAGGCAAAAAGACGTGCTGCATCATCCACCCGTAAGCATGCAAAAAATGTCGTGCCCACCCCGCATGGTCCTGCGGTCCCTCAGGAGCACTACATAAGCTTGCCAACAACGGTCTCGTGGCATCAGCAGCAAGGAGGCTTACTAGTGGAGAGAAGCGCACAGCAATTGGACGGCGTGATGTGGACAAAGGAGCGCAGCAATGGGGCGGGGGCGTGGAGGCGAACCACTTTGGGGCGGGGGCGTTGTGGGCGGTGGAGTAAAGAAGGGCGGAGTGCCGGGGAGGCCACAGTCAGACGTTGAGGGAGCCTACCAGGGTGGACCGCTTTCCTCGACTATCGACAGCTAAGCGTTGGCCAGCAGCGAGCAGTACGTCCAGTGGCTCATTGTTTTCGTCGCGCATTAAACGTCGACAGGCAAGAGTCATTCTACAGTAGTCCCCCCAACGTTTCTTCAACGAAATCGCCGGCTTTGAAACCAGCTCCCTATTGTATGCTCTGAAACACGGCGCCGCTTGCCACCCCGACGTTATCGTTCGATAGCCCTTTGAAAACAAGAATTTACTCGAAGATATTGATGTAATCTCGCATCCCTTCTGGTGTCGAGCTGCCATGAAACGTTCGCTATAGAAAATCGCTGTTTCGTGGGGGGGGGGGCATCAAAAAATCAACCGCAAGTGGCATGCTCTTTCTGTTGGGGGGGGGGTCTAGGGAGGTCTACAAGGCCTGGGAGCAAGATTCTGGTTGGAGATGGTGCTTCTTTAACCCATTGCACTGGTGACTTTGCTCTCTTTTACAAAAAGAGATTCCCTACCCCCCGACGAGAGGTATTTTATAATTGGTAACAGAAAAAATATGGAGGTAGGGATTTCGTGTGGCGTTGATGTGGTAAAGCGTTGTGCTGAGGACGTAGCAAATGTCATTGAGTAACGTGGCCTTTGTGACTGGGGTACCTTTCGACCTTTGCTCATTCTACGTGATTCAAGAGGAGCACGCCATTACCCTTCGATCACGAAGGGGCCCACATGCTCGATGGACGCGTATTTTTCCCCGTGGTGAAATTCGGAAACTAAAATTTGAGGCCACTCCAGTAGCAAGATGCGAGAAACCCTCTGCATTTGCTGCAGCAGTGTAGGCTGGCAGGCGAAGATGGGTAGACGTCAACGACGTGCACTGTTCCCTTGGCCACGCCCACTATGTCGTTCTACGTGAAACTGCGCGTCAAATTGACATCAAAATGACGGGACGTTTGGAATATTGCGGCGGGTGCGCGGGCGAGAAGGGGGTCCCCAAAGCCGTCGCGAGGTCCACGTCGTGCCGTGCTGAGAAACGGATGCAGCGCCTGTACGCCGACCTCGTGGGACCTATGTCCACGCCAACAGGCGGCGCATAGTACTGCCTGATGCCTGTCGACCGCGCCACCAACATGGGCTGGCCGGCAGTTCTGCCGGACAGGAGCGCGGCCACCTTCACACTCGGTTCCGCACATTCCTGGCCGCCGTGAATGCCTACGGGCGGCCGGAATGCCTTCGTACAGACAACGCCTCCGAATTCACTAGCGCCGAGTTCCAATGGCTGACGGTCGACAAAAGTATCCGTCGCGAGTTCACCTCTGTCGACAGTCCGAAGCGCCACGGGTGGGTGGAGCGGAATCTAGCTCTAGTTGCCGAGGGGGGTCAAGCCGCGTTCTTGGGGGTCCAAACAGTGTTCGACGGCGTGGGTTTCGGGCCAACGCGCTCAACTATGAAAGCACATGGCCCGAAGCATGGACGAGGATGTGCAGTGCGCTCAACCTCATGGCGCGGGTGGATGAATATCCCGGCATAATGTGCTCTTTTGAAAAGTTCAACGAGAGGCCTCAGAGGGGGCCCGTACTTCCATATATTATGCTGGGACGCAACAAGGTTAAGCGGGCGGCAACATCAGAGCCGAAGCGGAACGCTGCTCTTATATTATCTGCGGCAACGACCACACCTCGGAGTGCAAGAAGATCGTGCTGTCGCCATGAGGCATCGAGAGCTACTTGCCCGATGAGACGTGGGGATATCGCTGCGCGCCGATAGGTGGAGGGACCACATTTGCCGGGTCCACGTCGCCGGCTAGGGGGGTGGCTGGCAGTAACCCAGCCAAGCAATCGAGTCGTTCCAGAGTAGACCCCCCAACTTTTCTTTAACGAAATCGCCGGTTTAAATTCAGCTTCCGGCCGCATCTCCCAAACCACGGTCCCCCTTGCCATCCCGACATCATCGTTCGATAGTCCTTAGCAAGCAACAATGTACTTGGAGATCATATTTTTCAATACACCCTTCCTCGTGCTGAGCAGATATAAAACGTTCGTTAAAGAAAATGGCTTGTTTTTTTGGGGGGGGGTATCGTAGAATAAATCAATCAAAAGCACCGCGGGGCTTCGAGGTGTGGCACCAGCCGTCGACGCCATCGACTGGTGTAACGCGCCGGAGTTTTCGCCCACGCCCCTGCCTGTTGCGTCGTCCGTACCGCAGCAGCAGGAGGCAACGTCAGCGACTGTTGCACCGCCGCAGTCATTGCCCCTATCTATATCTTCTCTGTGGGCCGCCCGCAACCGTTGCACCGTCGGAATCCTCGCGCTCGCATCCACCCTCTGTGAAGGTGCTTGTGCAGCAGCAGCAGCGGCAGCAGCAACCGCGGGTATCGCCCCCGCGGTGACGCGTTAACGTCGCGGAAACGCGGGGGGATGAGCGCGCAGGATGGCTTCGTTTCGATGCTAGTCACGCCGGAGAAGATCGCCATGGTCATTGCCGATCAGTCTCCGCCGCACTTTTTTGCCCCTAAACTGCTTTCGTGCCCTGTGAGTGGGTTGGAAACTCCCGACTCGTATCGCAAAGCATGCGAGGATGAACGCACGGAGATGTGTGGTTCAACCCTATAGACACTGATCAGAACGGTCTATACTGCGCGGGGACGCTCGATGTTGTGGTGGACGAGAGAGGTGGTGGCACGTAGCAACGAAAGGGCATCAACCCAATCTCTGCTAAGTGGGTATATTTTCGGAAGGCAAACAAATATTTAAGAGTAGTACGGATAAAGGCCAGACTGGTAGCGCAGGGTTTGAGCAGCATGCAGGCGTTGGCTATTTCGAAACTTAGTCCCCATGCCCATCAGCTGCGAGTATCCGTTTGCGGGCGGCCATCGCGTGCGTGTTGGGGTTGCATTGATGCCGTTTTGATGCCAAGCAGGCGTTTGTCCGCTAACAACTAAGCGAAGATTTTTAGATGCGCCTACCCAAGGGGTGCGGGTCGATGTCCGGCAACGTGGTTATGTTGTGCCGCCGCCAGTATGGTTTGAAAACGCCGTTGAGGCAATGGCATCATCACACGGTACGCGGCATGAGGGGCGTTAGGTTTGAGCAGTGTGAAGAAGATGCGTGCGTTATGGGTTTGGCAGAAGCGGCGGGCGTTTCTATCATAGTAGTTGTAGTAGTAGTAGTAGTGCATGTTGATGACATGTTTGCGATGGGGTTTAAGAGTAGGCGTGGCAAGTGTTTTTAGGGCATAAAGCCACATGCTACGATAGAGGCGGCACTTTCGTCTTAAATGGGTTCTGAATGACGGGGCCCCTTAACCTAAATTCGTCGGAATATGTAAATTTGTTTCGGCATTAATCTCGTTGTCTATCTAGGCCGTTAGGCTTCTCATCCGGTCAGGAATAAGCGTTTTCTCCAAATCAATTTTGCGATAGGTCTTAAGCTCCCAAGTTGAGGAACCTCAGCAGAAAAGTGGTGCACCTCTATACTAACACGTGTCTAAACCACTGCGTTACACTATCAACAACCTGGGGGAGTTGCAGTCGTCCACAGTCTGCTGACATTCTCGAGCCTGGCATGCGAGGACGTTGACGATATTACACTAGGTTTTCGCTGAAAGTATCGTAGCGAAGTTTCGTGTCACTCGCGGTAAGAGCATCCCTCCGGTGGTTGGACGAACGCGTGAGCTGTTTGACGACGATGAACAGACGTTGATTAGTATTTTCGGTCGTTGGTAGGGCATTTGATGTGGCTGGCGAACAAGACCCGCCCGGGCATTCTTAACGCGGTTCGAGAGATGGCATGATACTCTGCGGCGGCAAGGTTGTTGCATCGGCAGGCAGCGCTGCACATCGTGGTGTACATCAACATCGACGATTACTTACGATTTTATTTTTTAGTGGGGTCTGGGTAATGAAGTTCAGCTGGAGTTGTACGTGTACACGGACTATGCGCATGACGCCAATGACCGAAGGTCTGCCTCTTCTGGTGTTACCATGTTTGCTCGTGCCTGCGTAGCGTTCTACTCTAGGACGCAGAAATCTAATCCGCTTTCGTCTACGGAGGCAGAGTATGTGGTGATGGCCTCGTGCTTTCGCGATCCGATTTCCATGCGGTATTTCTGGGTTTTATGTTTCCCGGACTACGATGTTGGGTGTACCACGGTGAAGGGACATAACCGGGGGACGATCAATTTTGCGAGAAACCTGTGACCACTCCCAACAGGAAGGGCGTTGATGTCCGGCATCACTTCCTTTGGCGTTCTAGGTTGTCCACGTATCGTCGGCATGGCGGCATGCTCGTTTTCTCACCTAGCCTCTGCGGATGGAGGCGTTCCGTTTTCATCGCAACTCTTTGATGAATTGGAGATGATTTCTTCAATATAGTTTTTTAGTTTTTGCCCGGTTACTGGGGTATTGGGTGATTGAAACGGAATATTGTTGCTTTTAGAGAATTGGAGAGTTCTTGGGGATTTACTCATGGATCGAATAAGTTTAACACGCCAGTGTGATATGCCGATGGTATCGGAGAATCGTGCCGTACCTGTTGGCTATTGCTTAATTATGCCCAAGTTATAATGGACCCAAAACTTCCAGGGCTTTCTTCGGTATATTTACCGCAGTAAAATTTACCGCGGTAAAACCATGGTAATTGGTAAACGGTACGTTACCGTGATAAATCGGAATTACCAATACCATCCAAATCGTTACCAAGCAAATCACGTTCTCTCATTCCCATCCAAATCTTTACCGAGAACATCATGTTGTCCCATTCCCATCCAAACAATTACCGTGCAAATATCGGCATTTCTGGGGTTTCTCGTTACCATCCAACCAAATACCGCGCGAACGTACAGTTACCAACTACCGTACAGTACCGTTAATGAGATACTGTGATCACCTCATATTTGATGCGACCCCCCATCCCGATGGGTTAGGCGTCAGGTTACGTCAGACCACGTCCCACATTCGATTCTCTCACCAAAGTTATTTTTCTTCACACATCTACGTATGTATTATTTTATTTTTTACCGGAGCATTTTGCGTATTTTGTATTTTCCTTTCTTGTAGAATATGAATTCACAGCTGACGTGTTTCTTAGATTAAAAAGCCAACAAAGCAGCGGCAGCTCATTGCAACAACAAAGTTGATAAAGTGGAGGCGGCGGCAGCGGGCGCGCCTGAAACCTTGACCCTTTGTAGCTATGAACCATTGGTAGATTATTTTATTATTGCTCTTATCTGGTTGTCGGTGTCGAGACATGCTTTGAGTTTTCATTTTGCTTTATGTGTCCATAGAAGAAAGAGGGGGGGGGGGGGGGGGCGCATTTGGGGGCGATATCTTGGTGTCTTCACGGTTTGGGTTTTGATCGACGTGGTTGACATTGCTGGCGAAGCTTGGTTGAAAGTTTTGATTCGTCTTCATCTTCCGTCTGGCTTCGAGAGTCCGCCGGGCCCGTCTGCCTGGACCATGTAGGACTAAGCTTGCTTTTGAGGTTTGCAAACATTGGGCCCACGCATGATATTTGTTGTTGTTCGGATGTTTGGGCATACGTTGTAACTAACGTGGGCATCTCACGCGCTGTGGAAAAAAAAAACAGGTCCTGTACCATGGAGTACCAACGTTGTCCGTTACCATCCAATAATTACCGTGCATTATCCTGGTGGCGGGTTCCTGTACCAATGAATACCAACGTGGTCTATTATCATCCAAAAATTCCCGTGCATTACCGTGGTGGCTGGTTACCGTGGTAAATGATACCAACCTAAAGGAGGCGTACCGAAGAAAGCTCTGAAAATTCCTAGTATTCATATTACTTTTTAGTACAGGTGCAATGCTTGTAGGTAGTTACCTTTTCTCCATACTCTGGCGGTGAGCCCCTATTAATAGCAGGTGGGCTGTTTTAGTGCGATTTAAGATGCCCTACATCATACACGTTCTGTTGTTCTGCTCGTTCAGAGTACACGTGTAGCAGGGGGGCCGATGCCATCGGGTGTTGACAATATGCAACTTTGATTCACACCTTCAATAATCAGACTACAGTATCAGCATCAGCATCCGCATTGCTATGGGAAAGTCCGCGACGGCAGCGGATGCGGTAGCCATCCCCGTTAGAGCTGCCATCGGCCAAATTTAACGGGATCAAGTCGAAGTATGGTAGCGCACGGCTCAATTCGTGATGAGCATGCGTCATTCTGGGGAAGATGATATTCTGGAAGGGCGTCGTTGCCTCGAGCTCAAACCAGTTTGTCGTCATCCACCCTCTTTGAGAAGAAGGCCTTTACAAGCTGTAAGTCGCAGCCAGATCGTTGACAAAACGGACACTCGTTCGGGCGAACCCCCCGGCTGAAACAGGAGAAAATGTGCAGCCGGGCGCAGGGAGCACTCCCGTGGATACGGCACATCTGCTACCATCATATATAGGATATTCTACACTCCTAGCCGCAGCACCAGTTTTTTGGGCAACGGACGACATCATCTTGAACGTGAAAGACATCAAGAACTGACACCATGAGGACGCTATTCTCTTCGACTTCCGGTTTCTGAGCACTTCGGAAGCTGCGGCCAGCGTTCTCCCACAATATGAACCGAAATGAGGTGAACTTACAAAATTGGAAGGCTGCTTGGGATGTTATGGTAACACAGTATCAAAATTCCACCCACAAACGTAGATGTATACCTAAAGAGGAACTAACCAAAATGGTCATGTCGGAAGAGCAAGACCCAGACATTTAAAAAAATGACACATACTAGACTATATAAGGGATGAACTGGTATACATGGGAGAAGTATTCAACGATGACAGCATAGTACTGGACATAGCGTTGGAAGGACTCACGGATGAACACCTCCAAATACAATACAGTACCGAATGATGACGTCACACTCAACGGAGCTTTGGTGACAATGCCTAACGTGTTCGCGAATAGAGCAATGCCAAAAGGGCCTTGTCGCGAATGCGAAGAGTCGTGAATGTGCTATGAAGGGGCGTGGATTTGCCATGGTAGTCACGTCAACACCTTCAGCAGTGTTAGCGACCTGTTCACACTGCAAAACGACTTTCATAACACAGATCGCCATGACAATAGCGACGGTCGGCCTCAAGACCGGGACGACAACAAACTCCGTCGCCCTCGTCCCGGTCAACAAAATGGTCCGCATAATATAAACCGCAGCGCTCACGCCACCATCGCCACAACTCAAATCTCAACAACACAAATGGGAGCGTACGTCCCAGAGACACATGCTCCATCTGCTACCAATTCGGCTGTGACTACAGAAGCTACATCTACGTCCTTCGTGACTCTTCCCCATCCATCTTTACCTCCAGTCGGTATAGGTTATTCTTTCATCGCCGCACCTTCGATTAGCATCGCCACACAGCCTGTCGACTTCACCGCGATAGCGGACAGTGGAGCTTGTAGTCACTTCATCGACAATCAGCTTCTACCTAGCGTCGAACTCAAAATGAACCACTACGTACACCTGAACCAATTTAACGTAGGAGGAAACCATCGCCTTTATGGCGTTGGTCAGTGAGCTTTGAATGTTCAAGTTTTGGACCATCTAGACTCTAAGTACTCCGTGCACCTTCCCTTCACGATGGGTGCCAGGGCTAGGCATGCTCTCATTTGCGTGGGGGAACAGCAGCTACCATAGGGGTCAATATGATCGTCGCGAAGTATTGGTATTTGCGCGTGGGCGCACCTACTTACTGCGCTCCGATGTAAAGACAGCTACTGCTCTACTCTGGATAACCTCGAACTCACCGCTGAGGCAACTAGTTGAACATCTGACACAGGTTTTCCGACTTTTTCTGGCAGTAACTTCAAACTGAAAACCGTCGTCGCTGTTCATGCCTCGACCCCTAAAAAGTTACTTCCGTGTTTACACCCTTCCTAGGTAACATCTGGCATAAGCCGTTGGGAAATCGCACTGGGCAGGAGATGGCCGATGTTAAAAATATCGCAGAGTGTGGGGTGAATTGTTCAGACACTTTATCGGCGTGTGATGCGTGCATAATCAATAAAGGCACTCAACAATAACATCCCAAGACATTGCGGCCTGACCCTTCCGACGACGTGCCGTCCACAGTTCTACCAACGGCAGATTCGGGGGGGCAAGAAACCGTAGTTCCTGATTTGGATTTGGAGCCATACACACATTTTATGTACGACTATCACAGTATTATACATAGCATCTGATCTTTACTAGAGGCTAGCGACACGGACGCTACCGGAAACAATCTGTTTCAAATGGGGTTGCACTCATCCACTTCTTAAGCAAGAGCGCGTCAGCTGGCCCACCAATGCCATTATTGTCCGAACCGTCAGTTTGAGGCCGCCTCGCAGAGCATTGGGGCTGTCGGAATGGGGAAAAGAAACCCTCCGGTACCTATTCCGGTACCCAACACCTACGCGCAAGCTATTCGCGCAAGCTATGGCCTCACCACAAGCGTAAGAGTGCAAACCTTCAGCGACCTCTGTTCGAAGATCAACGACTTCATTCAGCACGAACGTCTGCTAAGCTCCAACACCTCGAAGTCGCAACAAACTGCAGCTCCAGCCCGCAAGACCTTTTTCGATCGTGGTGACTGGCTTGTAGAAATCTCAGGTACCCTCACATGATCCATTAAATCATCGCCTTGTGGAGTGCGATACACGACGGAGGCGTTATATAAGCGGGAAAAAAATGAAGCCCCCTTTATATTCTGCCGTATGCGGCCGGACGTTTCAATTGCCGACAAACCGCGATGATGCACCGAGAAATGAGAAGCGCGTTACGCACAACCTAACAGGCAATGTACCGGCAAAACGGTTGGCGAATCATAATCCAACTACGAGACTGCAAAAGACCGAGGAAGGACAATGCCTACGCACACATCGAATCACAACTTTTTCCCACCTCTCTGTCCGCTCTTCTTCAGTTTTTTTCAGCTTCGGTCGCCCACTCCGTCGCCGACCCTTTTGGCTCCCTACTCGCTACTCGTATGTACAACGACATAATAACCGAACGGCTGTCATATATCTCGTATGTATCTCAACCTCATTGGAGGAGTAAATACCGACGATACTTGACCGTGTCCCAATCCAGGAGGTAATTCTACTGGAGTTGTCATTTTTCGGGGGGGGCAGGCATACGGTAATACCGGTCATTTTTTCCTGGGCGATGTACTTGTAGAGAGAAGTTGAAAATTGATACGTAAATAGATATTGCTTCTTCTAGTACAAGCGATTTTGTCAACTACAAAGTTACAATTGCTTGTCAGTTACGTATGAGTAAAGGTGGAACTATGGACCGTTTGAAGTTAAGTCAATGATGGTACAGCAACAAGCTATGTTTTACCGAAAATACGTACGAGAGTATAGTCTAGACTAAATGCCATGAATCAACCCCTTTCTTTAGAGTCCCCGAACCCCTCCTTATGTTGAATTCAAGTAATTTCGTCCCCCAAAACGGGTTTTGAGTTGTAGAGGGGTTAAGGAGCAAAGGCTCACGAAGATCATCTATCTTATTATATTATGCTCTTTAGCCTTCGATTAGCGTAAACTAGTAATGTATTGTTCTACGCGTATCCTAGGATAATATTGATGTGACATATTAAACTTGCAGCAGTGACCAAGCAGTGACCTTTACTTTTGTTCGTCAGGATGTAGCTCGACGATGACTATGACTACACACATCATAGTCTATTACTGCTGTATTATCTGCATTCATTCGTAGTTTCAAATTTTTAGATTGTTTCAATTTTCAAGTATGCAAGTACAAAAATCAAAAGTGAATAATGAAAACTTTTTATTTTATCGTACTGGACACTAGTCCACAAATCGTCTACCTGGTACATTATTAATAGTTTATGATTGTTGAAAATCAATCACAAATAGGCACAGGATTCACTTGATAAACTGATTCATTTCCTTCCACAGCTGTCAGATTTTGTCCCCCTCAGAAACAGTTTTTATAGTTTCCGCGCACAGACTGCCTAACATCACCCTGTTGACCCTGATAGCTACAACACTGTAGTTGCAAGGAGAGTCGCCGACCTATATCCTTAATGAGGACACACAACCCGTAATACGCGCGATCGAAGTATCACACACAGCTTGCAAATATAAGTTTCGACAAAATATTCGATCTCACAGCTGGAGTGCATTTTAATTTTTATAATATGGTTTCCACACACTGGTGAGGGTCCTTCCAACGCACACCGCTGGGCCCCTGCAAACGCACACTGAAGGGCATCCCGGGGGGGGGGGTTCGGGGGGGGGCGCGTTGGCCACCCCCGACACTGCTAGTAGCATCCAAGCACTGTTCGTTTGCCCTGCCAACCCAGCGCTGGTGGGGCATTTGGGAAGCACACTGCTCACCCAACACACACAACACACACAAAACACACAACACACACAAAACACACAACACACCCAACACACGCAACACACACAACACACACAACGAGAATAGTTCACTTCGTTGTGCTCTGGGCTGCGGAAAAAAACTCCCCTCTCAAAAATACCGCCTCGTCCTTACAAAACCAAAAAATTAAAAGGCCGCGCTTAGATCAAACGGCGCTACGAACTACACACACCAACAAACACGCACCAGCACCCACCAACACACACCAACACACACCAACACACACCAACACACACCAACACACACCAACACACACTAACACACAACACACATAACAAAAATAGTTCACGTCGTTGTGCCCTGGGCTGCGGAAAAAAACTCGCCACCCAGAAATACCGCCTCTTCCTTACAAAACCCAAAATTCAAACGGCCGCGCTTCAAATCAAACGGCGCTACGAGTACGAACTGCACACACCAACATTCATACCAACACACACACCAACACACACCAAGACGCACACCGCACACCCTCTTTTTCTATCTCTCGTCGGATACACCGCGCTCCTCGGCGTTTCGCTGGAGCTTATGCGCATCTGATGTTTGATCCTGCCCGTGTGGTCTGCCGTGTCTGCGTGCGGCGGCGACTGCGTCCTTCAGTTCAGCTGCTGCGTACTACCTGTCGCTGGTTCTGCTGTCGCAGCTCAGCCTCTTCGCTCGTTCTAGGCGCCTCCTTCTTTGCGGCTGCGTGTTCTTCGCCCTCTTCAGACCTTACGGCGTACCACCTCCTCGTGCTCCGGCGGAATCTCTGCACACCATGCAGCTCTCGCTGTGTGTAGTACATGCACGTGTAGCGCAGCAGTACTCCCTGTGTGTTTGCGTGTGTAGGATACGTGCACGTGTTCGAACCTGCCATACTACCTCACCTTCCTCCAGCGTTCCTGCGGTACAAATCCCTTCCACCACCTGTGTATGCATCATCTCCTATGTAATGCGTCTCCAGCTACGGCTGTGCGTCCTGTAACAAGTGTTCGTGTCTTTCAGCACGTTACATCCTACACCTGCGTACAACGTAACCCATGCGCACATTGTCATCACACCATGCGGCCTTAACACGGCAAATTTTGCTGTTCCCTTAACAGGGGACTAAGTACGAGCATCCTATCGGTGACATTCTCCGCCTCAAATCGAAAGTTGCCGACTTGATCGTCCTTCACGTCACGGCCGGCCGCGCCCTCTCCGTCGCCCACTTGCAACGGCAATGTTCATCCCCGGAAGGAAGCCCCCCTTTTCGTCTCATGGGCAACCGAGCGCGTATGGTTTTTGATGTTCTCGACGCCATCGACAACATCAAGCACTTCTCCGACTTAGAGGCTCACCTTCGCCAGAATTTCTTCCCACAACCATCGGATTCGTCCCCTATAAGGGTTTTTAGTTTCCGCGCACATATTGAAATGCCCCCCCCCCCCCCCCCCCCCCCCCCCGCGCGATCTATTTTGCTCAAATGCCCCACCTAAAATCAAAATCTACCAGAGTAGTAAACACCACCAGCCAGCTGACATCATCTCGTTATCCTTCTAGCCATCCATGCCGTAGCTCCAACTCATCTCCGCCCTCCTGCCCCCCCCCCCCCCCCCACCTCTTTGTTCCCCGCCCAGTTCGTTCAAACGCCCCACTTACAATCGAAATCGGCCAGAGTAATACACACTTCTAAGCAATTGATATAACATCATTATCTTTCTAGCCATCCATAACGTAGCTTTCATTCATCCCCCCTTCCTCCCTCGAACGCCCCCTCCTTCCCCACATACGCACGACCGGAGTATCACGCACAATGTTGCCAAGATGAGTTTTGACCAAATCCTTGATCTCATAGCTGGAGTGTATATTACTATTATATGTGACCTAAACCTCTTAAACCCCCCTCCCCCCCCCCCCCCCCCCCGCCCCCATATTCCCCCCCCCCCCTTATATATAGTCTTTCTTTTATTTCCTCGCTTTCTCTTGCTCAAACGCCCCAACTAATACCGATATCCGCCAGAGTAATAAACACTTCCACGCACTGGATATCACTTCATTATCTGTTTAGAGCCGTCCATGCCGCTGCTGCAACCCCCCGACCCCAACGCCCCCTCCTTCCCCACCACCCGCACCATCGCCTAGACCTAGCACTAAGCGCATACCAAACCCCTACATCTACGAGACATAAAGCCCTCCCCCCCCCCTGCCCGACACAAAAACTTCCCCCCCCCGTACTCTCACAAGAAGGATTTATAGTTTCCACGCACAAATTGAGCTACCCCACCTGTCCCTCCCCCCCTTCCCCCCCTCCTGCCCGCCCTTTTGATCAAAATCAGGCCCCCACGTCCTTATAAACTCCGCCCTCCCCTCACCGGTTATTCGCCTTACAGGATTCATTTGATAAACTGGGGCATTTCCTTCCACACACAGATGTCAGATTTTGTCCCCCTCAGAAACGGTTTTTACTGTTTCCGCGCACAGACTGCCTAACATCACTCTGTTGACCCTAATAGCTACACTCTATTTGCAAGGGGAGTCGCCGACCTATATCCTTAATGAGGACACACAACTCGTAGTACGCGCGATCGGAGTATCACACACAGCTTGCAAAGCTGAGTTTCGACGAAATCTTCGATCTCACAGCTGGAGTGTATTTTCATTTTGCGCGCGATCGGAGTATCACACACAGCTTGCAAAGATGAGTTTCGACGAAATCTTCGATCTCACAGCTGGAGTGTATTTTCATTTTTTATAATGTTAAAAGAAAATTTGTATGATACTCTTCTCATGATGAAAATGATGTGCCGTCAACGTCATATCAATCGACAAATAATGCTTTATGATAGTCAAATATATTATATAAAATGAAAATACACTCCAGCTGTGAGATCGAAGATTTCGTCGAAACTCAGCTTTGCAAGCTGTGTGTGATACTCCGATCGCGCGCATTACGAGTTGAATATATATAGAGTGGATGCCAATCACACGGAGTTGACCGTTCGTACGTCCGCAACCACAACAACATAATTAACGACTTGTTATTAACCTATTATATTTCAAAAATGAAAAAAAATGCGTTGCATTATATTCCAACGGGAGTCGCCGACCTATCCTTATCCTCCAGCCTGGTATATGTCGGTCTCGTGAGTTCGGATCTCCCCGAGTGCCAACTCGTATAAATTCGTGAGGACTTTCTCTCGCGCACAAATTGACTTACGAATAGCGCGAGGGCGCGGTGAGTTAGCAACAATCAATCGACGAGAAATGGACGATCAATGGGATTTGCTGAGCCCTATTCGCGATAAAAATTGAAGGCAAGAACAGGAGAGAGAGAGAGAGGGACGACACAACGGCTAAGCTAGTCCAGAAGCGAAAAAGTAGATGTGTGCAAAAGAAAAAAAAATCATTCTTGAGGACACACACCCGGAAATACGCGCGATCGGAGTATCACACACAGCTTGCAAAGATGAGTTTCTACGAAATCTTCGATCTCACAGCTGGAGGGGTGTATTTTTTTTCTTTTGAATAGAATTCTGCTACACTGCTGTTGACGCCGTTACTGCAGTATGGGGAGCAGACAGGGAGCTTGCTCCTGTTCTAGTTTGTTGCACATGATACGTATGTTTCTATTCCATTTCCGAACGATGAGTCAAGTTCAAATGTGTGCAGTAAATGGACTTCTTAGCCACCATTACATGTATGTGCCAAACACACGTACGAAAGAGAAACTGCCGTAAACAACGCGAAAGTTACACACACGCTGACGAACAATCAAAATCCCGCAGAAAAAAAGCAAGGAAATCGAAACAAAACCAATAAGAGACAAACATACATTACCGTCGCGTGGGTCGTACCCGTGAGTTTTCACTTGCAATCAGAAAAAAGGGAAATATATCAACTAACTGCTGAAAGCGTCTTGCAGTGCGGGTATGCACGCACGTTTCGATGCGAGACGACGAGGGAAGAAAGGACTGGAGAAGTCTTATCCCGTATAAATGAAGGCGGCTACCTACGGTATGGGCGGAGCGGGGAGAGAAGCCTGTTAAGAGGCCCTTGATTGGAGTTACTCGTTCATCTAGGGAGGGAGAACGATGAAAAAAAAGTGTCGATATATTTATAGTGTGAGATGTGGGTCACAATGCTCTGAACCCAACCTGCCTACTTGCGTCCGAATACAAACCATAGAACCTTCGGGAACGTTCCGCACGTTCTCCCAGAAAAGTCGTCTCTCGGAGCGATGTCGTTATCGCCAACGCTTCGAGCCACAAGGAAGGGTACAACATCTCGAGGAACCTCAAGAAGTCTTCCCAGACGCTTCCTCAGCTCGTTGCCCGTTGCTTTTGTCCGAGAGGAGTGCGAGGGCGCGCCCTCGTACATTTCTCACACTTCCTTCTGTCCCCATCTCAACCTGAGATCCTGTCTCTTTACCGAGCAATTCTGTTCGTCTGGTGATCGTCAACACCGCCCACATTCTGCGACCGTTGCCTGAGAGGGACGCTTGTCCACACAGCGTTGGAGATTCGCACCTCCCTGCGGTGTTCTCGAGTACCAACCCTTGGGAGATAACAAAAAGAAAAAAAAAGTCCACGACGGAGGAGACAAAAGTATTGGGCATATACGTGGTACGTGTTCTGTGTGTATCCCTCGTAAACTCAAGGCCTCTCTTCTCTACGCGCAGAACATGATTTTCAATTTCCGAACGTAAAGTGATTGAGTCGTCTCCAGCCCATACATGCTTCGAAATATTTGGAGAATACCTCTCAGAAAACGACTAGCAAAGTGTTTAAGCTTGCTTTGTGCTATGTTTTAGGTATAAAAGAAGCTGAAAGTATAGATCCCACCCAACCACCGTCCGCGGTGTTCTGATTGTAAACCTGGTATAATATGATTTCACGGAGTTGAAGTATGTCATACAATACAATTGGTAAAATATTGTTGCAACGGGGGTCGCCGACCTATATCCTTATTAATAAGGACACACAGCCCGTAATATATTATAGGCGCGATCGGAGTATAACAGACAGCTTGGAGGAAGATGAGTTTCGACAAAATCTTCGATCTCACAGCTGGAGAGTGTAGTTGTTATTTTGACAATATATTAAGGATAGGTCGGCGACTACTACCCTAGGAACTACCCGGTACAGTGTATCTATCAGCGTCAACAGGGTGATGTTAGTCAGTCTTTGCGCGGAAACTATAAAGCCCGTTTTTGAGGGGGACTAAATCTGACAGCAAGCTGTGGAAGGAAATGCATCAGTTTATCACGTGTATCCTCTAAGACGTATAACCGGTGGGGGGAGGGCGGAGTTTTGAAGGGCGTGGGGGCATGGGTTTGGACAAGAGGGAGTGGGGGGGGAGGGGAGGACAGGCGGGGCAAGTCAATCTGTGCGTGAATACAATGCATCCTTTAACGGGATACCTCTGACGGTTTTGGAAGGAATGCACCAGTTTATCGCGTATATCCTGTAAGTCGTGCAACCAGCGAGGAGAGGGCGGAGTGTTCGAGGGGGTGAGCCGGTGGGGGGGGGTGAAGAAAAAGGGTATAAAACATTTAACAGCTGTGCGTCGTATAGATGCAGGGGTTGGCTATGCGCGTGGTTTTATGTCTGGGCGATGGTGCGGGTGGTGGGGGAATATGTTTGATTATATTTCAATTAATCGCAAGTAAGTGCACGTTTGATGAATTTGTTATCAATGCACTATACACGTATATTTCGATTGAAATCAGTGAAGCCATTTTTGGTATAATTATTTTTTAGATTTGTACCTGCCGGATCCAAAGCGCTTCTTGGTGGCATGGGTGGTGCATGGGGAGCGTGAGCGGACAAAACCCGTCGGAACCTAGCAGGAAAAAAAAAACAGAACAAGCGAACGCAGCAGTGGAGCGTACCACATGTTCGAAACCATCGTTGACGCAGACAGCAGTGTACGATACAGCACGAAGAAGGTTTCACCCTAATTTGTTTGGCTGCGTTTCATTAGGTTAGGATTAGGGTTGGGTATATACAATTTAAAAAAGTTTGCCAACCATGTTGACAAACAAGCGGTATGGTGTGTGTGTGTGTGTGTGTGTGTTCTTCACATTAAACCGTTCTTCTACTCGTCGACATCCAGCACACCCAGTGTCCGTACTGATTCTTCACCCTAGAAAGATCAGCTCTGTGGTCACAAGCCACGACACAGAGATAATGCATCGTAATGCATTCGACAACGCAATCTCATGCCCTAGTACTGGGTACGACAGGCACAACATACATACGTCAGCAACAGAAATACATTGGAAGAGATGGTACCCTCAGCAAGCGCGTCATAATTTTCGCAGTACTTTATTTTATATGGAAGTACGAAATACGAACGCCTCTATAGAATAAACGAGTATGGTTGAAGCGTTTGTGCACATTTCGAGCACCTGTTTCGACCGGGCGATACGATACGACGCAACAATACGCCAGGAAGCCGTTGGAGGTCTACCACAGCTGATGTCGTGCACCCCAATTTACACGTCGGGCAAAGGGCCTTGAATATGACTGCTGGTGTTAGCCACGATAAGGGAGATAACTGGAGGGAAGATGGGCAGACGATAACGATCATACCAATATGTCAGAGGCACCTGTTACAGGTTTTGCGTCAAGCCGACAAACATATATTTACCAGTACAGAATGCTGTATGTACCTGGGCGCGGGGTACTTCGTACGGCAACAGAGTATAACATCACATACAAATTCGAGAACAGTTTGTTCGATATATTATCCACTACGAATATGTCAGGCGTTAAATATTTTACTCATGTACGTACACGGTTCCTACGAACAACGGCTGTGCTATACCAGGTAAACGTTTCAGACCTATCACAGCAGCCCCCACCCACATAAATTAAAGGTATAAATTGGTTTGTTCCGCTTACATCATTGATTTAGGGCGAGAGGTCGTCCCAACGTCCCATTACCTTTTTCAAGAAACATTAAATAAACGACTCCGGCCTGGCACTCGTACAGGACAGGATTATTTTGGTTTTACTTTACTTTATTTTATTTCATTTTATTATGTTTCTTTTCCGAGCTTTGGCTCTCCTTTGCGGTTGGGTTGTTTCTTCGATTTCCCCTTCATTTTGTTTGTTTCATTTTTTGTTTTATTTTTATCTTTGTTTTTGTTTGTTTTCTTATTTTGTTTTTGTTTTTTGTTTTTGTTTTTGTTTTTGTTTTTGTTTATTTCGTATTTCTCTCTTCCAATGTATTTCTGTTGCTGACGTATGTATGTTGTGCCTGTCGTACCCAGTACTAGGGCATGACATTGCGTTGTCGAATGCATTACGATGCATTATCTATGTGTCGTGGCTTGTGACCACAGAGCTGATCTTTCTAGGGTGAAGAATCAGTACGGACACTGGGTGTGCTGGATGTCGACGAGTAGAAGAACGGTTTAATGTGAAGAACACACACACACAGGCCACGATCCAAAAATATACGGTGTCCAAGTATGCATCCCAGGAACTCAACATGCATGCGCTAATAATGGCGTCAGAGTACTTATACTATACTCTGTGTGTGCATGTCAATGTTAGTTATCTCTAGTCTAGACTAAACGTACCAATAAACACGATACACACGTGCGTATCCATGGTGAGATCTGCATGATACAAGAAAAAGGTGCCGGATGCTTCTTACCCCAACCAAAACCCAATGTGGTTTGTCGAAAAGTTTCGTCCACCGCATCCCTGGGAATGTACACGGGAGAAGTCATCGAGTAATCCCTGCGTCGAAACTAAAGAACGAATACGGTCGGCTTTGGTCAGTGACCATAGGCCAAGAGATAGGCACGACGAGTTCCATATGTGGACTACGTAGCACAGCAACTCACATGTAGTACAGCAAGTCACAAACCTGAGAGCCAACCACTTTATTTCGGGCGAACTGCATAATATATTATCTCACACAAATTCGGAGCATTTTGTCCCGGAGAATGGATTCAATTTCGAATTGGGTTGCTACGCACGTATCATGAAGAGAACAAGGAAATGTGGACATCAATGGAGTGGTGCATACAACTGTTCTGCGATTTTGCCTTCAAGATAAACACATTACAAAATGAACAAGACCACAGAGTGTATTTATTTGTAGCTCCACGTCCGGAAGCTTGCAGGAAAATACCTTCTACCGCTACAAGGATGTGGCGGATGACGTTGACCGCGGACGGATAGGTACCGTCGTGGTTCCGAACCCACCGTTGTCATTCCACTGTCAGCACCGCCCAGTTGTATTCGAAGCAAACCATTGTCTACCGTCGCACGAGAGGAGCACATCGACCGTCCGGGCGAACTCACTTCCAGCCTCGGATATCTCACAGAGTAAGTGGACCTGAATGGACCTAATCTTAGAACGTTTTACAGTAGTGAGAAAATATTGGTATTCGCTAAGATACCCCAAGAGGTGCATGCGGGCACACCACGTCTCAGGTTCGAAAGCAGGCAATACAAGCAGCTCCGTTGGACATAGAGGCTCCGAAAAGGGGTTGTGATGGACGAGATACATGTTACCGGACTAGATCACAGTAGAGTCGGAAATTGCGGCGACAACTCGGGGAATGAATGGACGTACCACATATTCTTGGCTGCCGACCGGTCGAGACTTACTGCAGTAAACTGAAGCAGTCAACGGGAAAATGCGGCTTGCTACACCATTATCTAACGACTTAAGCTCAGTGGATAACGAGCCTCTAGACCTTATCACGAGAGTTGAGTCATTTGTTGACGTATGACGTTCTGTGCATGACTACGAGTACCCCTACGAGCACAGCCTAGGTGAGATCTCAACTGTGCGAGGCACGCCGCGTCAAGTTGCCACTACAAAGAATAGAATGGACGCCTCCCTGCGTGTGCGGCAGCGTATGTGAATGCGGGCGGGGGGGGGGGGGGCGTTGCCGCACTCTGTCTCGCTTCTTCAAACAAATATTTCTTGTGCAGTGAACAAGGTAGCGCGCTGATGGATTGACAAAAGTGCTAAACTCGAAAACTATATGTGTACTCTGTTGTGACAAGCTCGTCGGCGCAATTGACAAATAAATCTTGCCAAACGAGTACTTCTCAAGGGAGAATTCGGTTAGCACGATGAAGGGGCTTGCAGGATCCGCCGGTGCTATGGCCGTGATCGCTCTGGGGTTGTTTCCCGGTTCCAATGGGGAATCTCTAAGACAAGACGGAAATGATCACGGCCCAACTCGGGGTGTGGATGCGATCGGATCACCTTCGACCAACTCCTTGGACAGCAATGGCTCGCGTCGTCTCCAAAGGCACCCTCGTCCCCGACCTGTGACAGATGATGCCCTAGATGTCAATGGGACGGTGAGTACCGACACTTTAGATTGGTGTGTACCATATTACCTAGGGAGCGCGATAGCAAGGGTTGGTTCCGTCTGGAATTCCGTCTCAAGAGGTGATTGCAATCTATTCAGCATTAAAACCTGGCCACGTTATGCACATGCACATGTCCGCTCCTTGATACAATCAGCCCACCATACTGGAAAAACCTGGCCCTCGACCTAGACGTTAATACCTCTGTGATAAAACGCCATCAACACGTTTTTCAAACAGAGGAAGTAAGCAATGTGAAACGAAACTATACCCCTGTTCGGCATGCCTCGGTTAGTACTGCAACGTTGGATCAACTGACCTAGCTCGCCGCAGCCTCCCTAGTTGCCATAGCGACGGCTGAAGGCATGCACGTCTACGATCATGTATTGTTCCAAATTGACGTTTATTGTTTCCCCTGTTACCACATGCCTTTGGATGTGTCGCACAGCCTGCGGAGAGAGCTTCCAACGTGCTGACCCAGCGGATCGACTGGGCAGAGACCGAATTCACGGCGTCAGAGGATACGCGACACGTCAACAACGGAGACCGCTCCTCCGCCGCCACGTTCCACAAGTCGCTTCCCCACGACAGCCTAGGACAGGTAAACCCCCCTGTGATGTATATTTCTGCGGTGAGAACTGAGAGAGTAACCCCGCGCAGCTATCGAATTAAAAATGTCAGGTCGGTATTCCTATCTACTGTAGGTGCTCCGCAAGAAGTCGCAGCACGTAGAGGCATTTGGCGAAGATGTACTGAACGGGGCGGTGAGGGCTTTACGTTGATACCCAAAGGCCTCTGACTGACCTTACCCTGCCTCCTTACCTACGAAACCACTCAACAAAGGTACGATAGCTTATCGTGTACGTGTTCTACATATATATATATATGCTGTACGCTTCGCGGATGGTACTGTCTAGTTAGCTCCAATGTTGAGTTGTATCCGCGCATCGTGTATCGTATATCTCGCTGCTGTCGTCCATACCTGCCACGCTCCAGGTGGACAGCGATGCCTTCGACGCCCTGATCGAGTGTATTTCCGAAGGCGACTTCGACACATGCGAGCAGGTACCGGCCGGAGACGAGGACGGCTTCCTGGTCAACCCTCTCGGTGGCCTCGCGGTCAACATGGCTGGACCCGCCAGGTACTATGTAGTGGTCGGCACCTTGCACCCTCTTTCGAAAAATAAACCATCTCGATCCTTCCCGGACAAAGTGTATGCCGGAACACCTTACCTGTATCTGATCCAGAGAGAATCTGTAAACTAGGAACCTGCGACCTCTGAGCAAAGTAAACGAGGGTCTTAAATCACCCGCTGCTAAAGAAACAAGCGCGAGACGCTGTGTTCCACACGTCATTGGCGTTAAACGGGGTCGTCTACGACATCATCAATTGGAAACGTTCGCGCAGCATGTACGACACACGATGTGGTCGGCCTCAAAGCGTACCATGATGCGTTTCCCTGGGTGTGGATGTTGACGGGGCAGCCCCATCAAGACATTCAATGCAGCTTGTGACGGCCAGGATATTTGAGTTTCTACAGCGGCATTGGCCCGCATTCACCTGCTGTTATCGTACCCAACGCCTGGCGTCTTCAATTATGCGTTAAATATATATTCGCAATATGCCTCTTCTATCCTCTCGCGTCGGTGGCGCTTTCTGTCAACCCGTCGATGCGTCGCTCGTTTTGTGCCTGACCTCTTCTGGTTCATTCCACCCGGCGGATTGACGAACTCTGCGACGTGGCCAATTTCGCTTGGTGCATTGCCGACATCTTCCTCTGAAAAGAGACACCGACGATGTCCATGATTTTGTCAACGAATAGGGTACTGAACCATATTCCACATTTGCGTCTTTTCTTCTTGCCCTTCGGTCCTGGCTGTCCATGAACGGCCGTATTTCGCCACAGTTCTGCCTTGGTAATGCCTAGCGCCTCAGCCATCAACTCCGAGGACCTGGTGAGTTGTGGTCTTCAGATCCGTTTGGCACCGTAGCTGCCAGTCTCTGAAGTGCATTCTGGTTAGACCCTGCCGCTCGCCTCCCGTCGGGTGTTTTGAACCGACGCCGTCCTTTGCGCGTGTATCGGTATATTTCGCGGAACAGACGTAGACCTTGTCTGTTGAGCGTTGCCGTCGTTGCACGAATGTATCTCTGAAAATATTGCGCTCGATTACGACATCGATAGAGGTAGCGCGATGTTTGCCATTTGGCTGATGGGCCTGCTCAACCGAGGAGTTGCTCCACATGGTTTTCATTCCAAACAATTCGTGGTATACAAAAAGTGGTTTCTGTGAGCATAGACGACGGAACTGTCCGCGGTAGAAAAACAGTTATTAGAGCAATAAGGGACATGCTATTATCGAAAAGAATTATCGGGTGGGATACATACTTTCTCCAGCCAGGAGCCTCAGAATATTTAGGTTTATCCTTGTTGTAACATGTGTCGATGGATGCCTTCTGAGAGAACCCTGGTTCGAACGTATGTTCACGATTCCGCCTCAGGCCGCTCAAATGGCGGAGCTGTATTGGATGGCCTTGACTAGGGACGTGCCGTTCTCCAAGTACGGCGAAGACGAGGCAACCGTGGCGGCAGCAGGTACCCCAACTACATTTCGTGTCCCAAGCGAGCGGAATGCTTTTAGAGACGACAAATCGTTATACCAAAGAAAAAACCACTTTTGTCGCCAATGCGAACTTCCAGCTTCGAAGCCGTAAAGTGCAAAATTAAAAGCTGGCCGATGGCAACATAACGATCCCGGGGTTATACATGTCACCTGTTCGTGTATTCTGGGCTCGGATAGCCGAATTATGTGGTGAATTAGTGCGCGAACAATATCTACCTACCTGTCATTATGGATAAAAAGTCAATTTTGCGGCAGCTAATGCTACTCTGCATTTTACGGCACATTAAAGGTACGCGAGCGTTGCCAGGTGTTCCGCGAGTTGCTCGACAAAGCTAACAATTCAACGTGTTTTTTCAAGGCGTCGCTATTTTGATTATACAATCGTTTTTGTACCATCGGTACCAACGACGACTTGTTGCCTGGGTATAACTATTTGAACCTTCTGTTTTCACAGAAAATTTGGCCACGATGCCGGGCTTCGCCAACATGAACGGGGTGGCCGTCGGAAGAAATGGAAAAGCGGATCCGCAGTCGCAGCTGTTCCGGTCTTCTGCGGTCGGTGTCGAGACAGGACCCTTCATTTCCCAGGTACGGTGTATAAGCCTGTTCGTGTTGTGCTTTTTTTCTCGGACCTTCCCCCACGCCTGAATAGCTTGCTTCAAAGCTATGTGGATTTGTTGGTTGAAGTTGGCGTTGTGATTCCATGAGACTGTTCGTATCTCTCTGACTGTACGAGTTGGATCGACGAAGCGAAACGGAACACTCCGGGGCGGACCACTATCGCCAAGGTGCCGGCATCGGCGCCGGCGCCCATTTGATTATGGTACGTAGCCATGCCTGACAACGCTTGCTGGCGATTCAGGTCCAGCTTCTGTGAGAATAACCTGTTTCGTCAAATATTTAGATTTCAGGCCTACAACGCTACCGCGCTGATTGCAACATTTCCCGTCCGTCGTTGACCCGTTGTCAACGCCTTTGCGCCGAAACAGCTACTGGTGAAGGACTTTACTATTGATTCCATCACGGTAACGCCTCAACAGACGACCTTTGCGACCGGAGTGGACTACATGGTCGACTACGACGAATGGCTTCGCATACAGGTTAGTCGGACCACATGAAAAACATACCGCCGGAAACAAACTGCGTGTGCACCGACGGCAATCGTTGGCGCGGGAGTGCATATGGAAGGGGAGAAACGGAATGGACGAATCCTCTAGCTTTCTCACTGTATATGGTAACGGGTTATATCTGGTAACAACATTGATTGATTCCGTTACGGGAATTTCCGCAACTCGATTGGTCGTTGTTGGGGCGTAGCCGCGCGACTTCAAAACTAATATCGCAACAAAGTGATTGTATTAAGTATCTCACGATGACACCCTGCCGCATTATCTCACGATGAAACCCTGCCGCAGCTTCCCATCAATCAGAACCGCAAGCGTGTCGTTTTCCCGCGAACAACAACATGATGGATAGATGTGGGAATAGTGAGTTGCGCACCATTGTGACGATTGGCAATAGGCAGCAGTGTACCGTTTGTCTAGTGGACTGCCTGTCAGCCATGACATTGTGCCCGCTCTGATCTCGCCGATTCTTGCTGTCGCCCCGACTGGAAATGCTTCCTCGCTCTCTCCACGATTTCTCAGAACGGTGGCAAACCGGACGCGCCGGAGGAGGAAGACTCTGTTAAGCGCTACATTCGCAACTCCCGCGATCTCTCAAGGCTGGTAGTCACCGACACCATCAACACGTGAGCACTCTACTGTGGTTTCGGACTGCAATTGAGACTCCTGTTGCGGCAAAACCTTTCGACCAAAGATACTTGTCGTGGTTCGAGAGATCGCTGTACTCACCATCCCCAATTCCTAGCGAGAAGGCCCCACACGAACCCTTTTAGAATAACGATACACAGCGCCCCCTCAGGCGTCGTTTCCGTTCGCCTGCAGGTGACTAGAGGTCACGAATTCCCACACGCTTGTGCTTGACACGTACTGACCGGACATTCAAGCGATGCCCCCTTTCGTTGGACAGCGATGAACAGCGACGCTCTGCTTCGTTTGACCGCGAGGAATACGTAACCATGTGATCAACATTCTTGATTGGCAGGGAGGCGTACCGAGCCGCACTGATTCTTATCGAAGAAGGAGCCATCAGCCGTCCTGGCTTCAACGGTCCGTACGACGAGAGCGGCCGCCAGGTTGGTTTCGTCAACTACGGCGTGTCTCACGTTATGAGGATCGTCGGCAACGCCGAGCTGGCCATGCGATCCTCGTGGTACCAGAAATGGAACGTGCACCTGTTCGCTCGCCCGGAGGTGAGATTTTACTAACAAACCGAAGCTGACTGACGGCATGCATCGAAGGGCATGGGAGACGTAAGGCACCCCCCCCGCATAATGTGTGAAAATATTAAATCACCATTGACTTTGCTTTCCGAGACTGGTTCAGCGTTTCGCGACAATTTTACATCTGTCTAGCCCATTTCCAACGAGATTTCATGCGCTGTCTGGGTGTGGTACAAAGTGGCCCATGCGATTCATTGTCGACTAAACATTCTCGCCCGCGTCAAACGTCTTCTCACTCCATCGCGTGCTGCCGATATTGTTAAATCTTTGGGCGTGGCAGGCCGTCGCTGGAACCCTCCACAATGTCATCTACGGCGATCTTGACGTAGAATTCGACAAGTCGCTCCTCAACAACAGGGAATTGCTCAGGAGGGTGCGGAACCGGAATGTCGAGATCAACGGAAGAAGGGGAAGACGCGGGCGCACCTACCTCCTGCCAATGGTGAGTAGCAACAACACTGTGCTGATCAGTGATACGTGCAGTAGGTGCCGGGCAGCTTAGTATGCTCATGACCACTCATGCGAATTTAAATAGGCACCACCACGATATGTAATTGCGCCCGCTTTTGTTTATGTTGAAGATGCCCGGCGTGGTGTGCCTGTGCTCCACGACGCCAATCAGTGGCAGCACGCGCTCGACGTGGCGAATGTCTCTACCATTCATCCGGTCAAAAGTCGTTCTGCGGTCGCCCCCACAAACTTGATTTACCGAAATCACCAGTTTTGAACCCAGCTCCCGGCCGTATCGGCTAAAATATGTTTCCCCATGCCGCCCAGACGTCGTGGTTTGATAGTCCTTTGCAACATAGTAATGTACTTGAACGGGTTTTATCCATAGCATCGTTATTCGTGTCGAGCAGCCATGAAACGTTCGTCGTTGGCAATCGCTTGTTTTGATAGGGGGTATCGTAGCCTAAGTCTCAACTGAAACTTAACGGGAATCTCAACGGCTTAGACGCCCACTCGAAGCCAAACTTCCAGCTAAGCATGGATGTGTACATGTCCGCATGTTCTGCCAGAAAAGCTACAGGAGCAAACGTTTGAACCTCGCATGACAGCTTTACGATACGAAGAGTTTCCAACAGCTGCAATGACGCCCACAAAACTCGTGAACTGCTAATGCGTTGGCAGTGTCGTCCCAGAAGTTGATATTTGCGGAGCGGTAGACTGTGACGCTTAGTGGCGAATGTGTGAAGGATGCGCTCGTAAATCAAATGAATAGGAACCTTGGCCGAATTATGACTTGTGCGCGACGGTCGTGATTGTGCTGAACGTTTGTTTGGTTTCGCAGGCTGTCAACGAGGGATCGCCAACTCACCCATCGTACCCATCAGGCCACGCTGTTCAGAATGGCGCCTTCGCAACGGTTCTCAAGGTGAGATGAAGATAAATAACACCCAATACGGTCGCTGAAACATAAAATCACGGCGACCATGTCGGAGTGGTGTCAAACCGTGGCCATGAAGGTTCCAACCTGGCCCTATATACTCCGTTGGAGATATGTCACGAATAAATGGAAGGACCTCCGCCTCAAGGCCTTGCTCAAATTGCCAATGTAACGGGTACGTTTGATTGCGAACGATGTCGGTTTCCACCGAAACCTTCCACACTAGCATCTCAGGTATTGAATTCGCAAGGCTCTTGTTAAATACCTTGTGACCACCGTATAGTAACACACCGAGCTCTCGAGCCCTGTGTATTTCCAAGACACTGTCCCGTTACGTTGAAAGCTGGTCGTAACCTGCTAAAAAACGCGAACGTTGTCCAGACGCGCGTTCGGTTAGCAGCAAGCGTAGTTATGGTATGCATTGCAATTTATCTAGATATACGTCAATCGTTTTCGCCTTGCCGACGTTTGCTTGCTAGAGCGTATGTAATGCTCGTATGTGGCTAAACGACAGCTTAATCGGTTCCTGTCATCATACACATACAGCAGACCAGAGGGGTGACCAACCCTGCACAGTTGACCGAATCCAAGACGACGTATATGACTTTTTAAACTAGACGTCGGCCTTTTGCCTAACAACAACTTCGAACCACTACCACATGCCGCAGGCTCTTGTTGGACTGGAGAGGGGCGCTTCATGCTTCGATGACCCCGTGTTTCCCGACGATGAAGGGCTGAACCTTCTTCCCTACACCGGCAAAGAGTGCTTGACGTACGAGGGAGAAATCAACAAAATGGCTGTCAACGTCGCATTCGGCAGGTACAGCAAGCACGGACAAAATATGCACGGGAACTGTTGTGAAGAACGGATCCTGTACCCCTGCCTGCAGAAAATGGCCTTGGCGACGTCTCTCAACTACAGATGCGGCCAAACACAGTGTGTGAAGTGCGTCTTCCGCCGATATAACCGTTATCTGCATTGTCCTTGCCCGTGTCTTACTATACCATGATTTCCAGGCAAATGTGTGGCGTTCACTGGAGGATCGACGGCCAGGAAGGATTGACCCTTGGGGAGACGGTCGCTGTGCGGATTCTGCAGCAGGTGAAAACACGCGTCAATGATAACCAAGCGTTATTTTTCTTAACACCTTCTGACAGCACTTCGGTTTGGAATGTGTTCCCACGTTTTCCGGAACCATGAAGCCAATGAAAACGAATACCGAGCAAGGGAGGGTCGACTGCAGCAGTCGTTACACATACCAGGTTAGAAGGCAGAAATTACCGACCCTGCACCGGTGAGGTACGTGTATGCTGACCCTCCCATGGATGGTTGTCGTTTACATTCGTTTTCAGGAGGCTGTGGCTTTCCCGGAGAACGAGCCCTACGAGTTCCGTCTAATGAAAGGCGAGACGATCAGGCTCGAAACGGACGGGTCTTTCTTCGTGAACAACAAGAGGTGCAGCGGA
The DNA here is from genome assembly GCA_012845835.1 of Undaria pinnatifida. Classification (NCBI taxonomy): domain Eukaryota; class Phaeophyceae; order Laminariales; family Alariaceae; genus Undaria; species Undaria pinnatifida. The sequence continues at coordinate 11,061,390 of JABAKD010000025.1, read as the reverse complement.
GAAGCTTTCACAGGGGCTGACCAGTGCTAACCAAACGGGGCACCAGCGTTCGTTGTATCATGAGGATGGTTTGAACCGCCGTGTCGTAGATTGATTGCATATGTGATTTCCGTCAAATGCGCACGAGTTCTCGCCACATAATGTGCCAACAGAAGAGAGCGGTAGATCCCCATGCGTCACCGGTGTAGTCATGTTCCGTTGACTGGTCATGATTGGTTGTTGTCTGTACACACCCCGACGAGCGAACAACCGCCGTCGTGTACCGAGAAAATTTGAAAGAGCTACGAGCGATTATGTGCAGCTCATCGTAGACCATCGTGGTTCAGTGTTCCTGCGAACATTACAATAGAGGCAACCTTAAGGACGGAGGTGTTCGGCAAAAAGCCCTCCTTTCTGCTTGTGGGGGCGCTTCCAACGCAACGTTAACATTGAGCTTCCAATGCACCTGCAGTCCTCTGAATTGGACTTACACGTAGCGGGGGCGAGGACGGGTGGAGCAGTGGAAACACGTTCCGTTTGGGTTTGTAAATTATGTGTTGAATATATTTTTGGAATGATTGCTCCGTGCGTGAGTGGTACGCAAGGCATCTCAAGTCTACGGCTGCAGTCCACGCCGTTTACTCTGTGCGTGCACAATACGGTGTATATGCGTCCGCAGCTGCTAAGTGCTCCGGATTATGGCATTCTTCAGATAATCATGGTTTCTCGATGATTTGATAAAGTGCATAGCGTTGGGGGTGACTGCCCCCATCTGCCGAGAGAGATATATGCCTGAATATATGCCAGTTTGTTGTGGTATGTTTTGTTCTAGGGTGTAGTGTGCGTCGAGCCACTAGCATCACCTTCATCGGCGAACATTGGTGCCACTCCGTCACTAAAATATAGCTGTCTTGAGCGTCGTGCGCTCCGACCGCGGTGACAGCCAAAAGCTGCGAATGAGTCGGGGTCGCCCTGAAATCTACGTGGCCGACGTATGTTGTGTGTCCTGGGGAATTGCCTTTCTCCTGCGAGGGCTTTCTTCCGTTTGTGTCCCGTGGTGAAGCTTGAGATGTATTTCTGGCTGATCCTCGGCGGGGAGAATTGCTCTCGATACTGCCCGATACGCGGGACATGGGATGCGTCGCGCTGTCATCGTTCTTTTGCATTGCTCTGGAAGACGCCCTCGTTAAAGGGGAGGATTGCGGTATGCACGCATAACCATGTAACATTAAGGGGAGTGGCTGTGTACATTTATGTTTTTCGAATTTGAATGAACGCTTGCGTCAATGGCTGAAGCAGTCCTGACCACAGCGGCGGCTGCCAAGGCCATCGAAGCATTCGTTGCTCTGGGGGACATTTGCCAGATATGTGTTGAATACACAGACACTGCGGGTTTCATTTTACGTACACGTTGTGGGTGTACTATCTCTCTGGGCTAAGTGCTGTGATCATAGCACTATGAACGGCACGGCCAGAGGTGGGGTTCGTTGGAGGCAATCTTGCAACGACTCACGTTTGTGACTATCTCTCTGGGCTAAGTGCTGTGATCATAGCACTATGAACGGCACGGCCAGAGGTGGGGTTCGTTGGAGGCAATCTTGCAACGACTCACGTTTGTGATGCGTCGCGCTGTCATCGTTTTTTCGCATTGCTCTGGAAGACGCCCACGTTAAAGGGGAGGATTGCGGTATGCACGCATAACCATGTAACACTGAGAGGAGGTGCTGTGTACATTTATGTTTTTTGAATTTGAATGAACGCTTGCGTCAATGGCTGAAGCAGTCCTGACCACAGCGGCGGCTGCCAAGGCCATCGAAGCATTCGTTGCTCTGGGGGACATTTGCCAGATATGTGTTGAATACACAGACACTGCGGGTTTCATATGACGTATACGTTGTGGGTGTACTATCTCTCTGGGCTAAGTGCTGTGATCATAGCACTATGAACGGCACGGCCAGCGGTGGGGTTCGTTGGACGCAATCTTGCAACGACTCACGTTTTTCGCTGGAACGTTTGCCTATAAACGAGCCAGGCAGATCGTGGGGTATCGGGATCTCCGTCCCCCCTCTCCGAGCGGGGGGTTGCGCATTAAAATAATACAACCTCGAAAGCAAAGTGCAAATTATTGGGTTGCACTAGACTAAAGCTTCAGGATTCCTCTGTTAATGGTGGGATAACAAATAGGATCTACAGCAGTTGGACTGGAAAGTTGTCCAGTTGGAAACTGTCATATATGATACTCCACTACATACTAAAAGCAAATTTATATGATACTCTTCTCATGATGAAAATGATGTGCCGTCAACGTCATATCAATAGACTAATAATGCTTTAGTATAGTCAAATATATATATTATAAAAATTAAAATACACTCCGGATGCCAATCTCACGGAGTTGACCGTTCGTACGTCCGCAACCACAACGACATTATTAACGACTTGTTATTAACCTATTATATTTCAAAAATGAAAAAAAATGCGTTGCATTATATTCCAACGGGAGTCGCCGACCTATCCTTATCCTCCAGCCTGGTATATGTCGGTCTCGTGAGTTCGGATCTCCCCGAGTGCCTATTCGTATAAATTCGTGAGGACTTTCTCTCGCGCACAAATTGACTTACGGATATCGCGAGAGCGCGGTGAGTTAGCAACAATCAATCGACGAAAAATGGACGAGCAATGGGATTTGCTGAGCCCTATTCGCGATAAAAATTGAAGGCAAGAACAGGAGAGAGAGGGGGACGACACAACGGCTTGTCCAGAAGCGAGAGAGTAGATGTGTGCAAAAAAAAAAAAAAACTTTCTTGAGCACACACACCCGGAAATACGCGCGATCGGAAATACGCGCGATCGGAGTATCACACATAGCTTGCAAAGATGAGTTTCGACGAAATTATCGATCTCACAGCTGGAGGAGTGTATTTTTTTCTTTTGAATAGTATTCTGCTACACTGCTGTAGACGCCGTTACTGTATGGGGAGCAGAAAGGGAGCTTGCTCCTGTTCTAGTTTGTCGCACATGATACGTATGTTTCTGTTCCATTTCCGAACGATGAGTCGAGTTCAAATGTGTGCATGCAGTAAATGGATTTCTTAGCCAACCATGACATGTGTCAAGCACACGTACGAAACAGAAACTGCCGTAAACAACGCGGAAGCTACACACACGCTGACGAACAATCAAAATCCTCCAGAATCGAAGGAAGGAAATCGAAACAAAACCAATAAGAGACAAGCATACATTACCTGGTATGCGACAATAATAATGAAAACAGAAAAAACAAGGAAGGATGTGAACCCCACCCCCCGCGTGTCTAGTAGTTATTACCCTCGAATCTTACAATAAAAATCAGAAGGCTTGGTTCTGGAGTTTGAATGTCGCGTGGGTCGTACCCGTGAGTTTTCACTTGCAATCAGAAAAAAGGAAAATATACTTATTAATAGTATCAACTAACTGCTGTAAGCGTCTTGCAGTGCGGTTATGCACGTTTCGATTCGAGTCGACGAGAGGGAAGCAAGGACTGAAGAAGTCTTATCCCGTGTAAATGAAGGCGGCTACCTACGGTATGGGCGGAGCGGGGAGAGAAGCCTGTTAAGTGGCCCTTGATTGGAGTTACTCGTTCGTCTAGGGAGGGAGGACGATGAACAAATAGTGTCATATAGAAGCAGGGGTTGGCTATGCGCGTGGTTTTATGTCTGGGCGATGGTGCGGGTGGTGGGGGAATATGTACGATTATAATGCAGTTAATCGCAAGTAAGTGCACGTTTGATGAATTTGTTAACAATGCACTATACAAGTATATTTCGATTAAAATCAGTGAAGCCATTTTTGGTATAATTATTTTTTAGATTTGTACCTGCCGGATCCAAAGCGCTTCTTGGTGGCATGGGTGGTGCATGGGGAGCGTGAGCGGACAAAACCCGTCGAAACCTAGCAGGAAAAAAAAAACAGAACAAGCGAACGCAGCCGTGGAGCGTACCACATGTTCGAAACCATCGTTGACGCAGACAGCAGTGTACGATACAGTACGATGAAGGTTTCACCCTAATTTGGTTGGCTGCGTTTCATTAGGTTAGTATTAGGGTTGGGTATACAGTCGACCCCGCTTTAAAGACGGACATGGTTTTTTTTTTTCAGGGCGTCTTTAACCCGGGGAATCGTCTTTAACTTTCCGGGGACAATAACTCCCCTTCCCCGGGGTCAACGGAGACGTAACCTACGTCAAACGACGCGCCATTTCAGCAGGAATACTGGCATGACAGGCAAACGCCGAAAAAGAATCACCACGCCGTTGTAGGTATGTAGAATTTAAGTTTTCGCGGACATCACCTCCACCCGCGCCAACCTGAGAAACTACAACCTTGGCGCTGCACATAGACTACTTGCGTGTGTGGACTGCGCGTGCTTTGCGTTCGTATTTACAAACAAGGGAACCTGTATTCGAGTACATTTAGTCTCTCGTTGGCCCACTTGAAAATCACTCCTCTGAAGCCTACGCTTGATGTAGTCACCACATGAAAAATATGCGTACTGCCGTTTCAACGTCACGTACCAACCAGAGAGCCACCTGCGCCCGAAACCACACAGCTCGAGTACAGGGGAAAAATAACACCATGAAGCACGAAACACGCACAACGCTGAAACAAAGAGAGCTCACTCCACTGCAGTTTTAAAAACCGAATCCACACAGAGCATGAAACAAGTTTGCCGAGCGAAGCAAAATCACAGATCGCACCAGCGACCTTAGCCCAAAGAACGGCATTCCTAAACTACGACTTCCATGCATCACGAAGGGTGGACTGCACCTCACCCCTCCCCTTCGCTCTACGCTTGACTTGAGTTTCATGTGTAAACGAATGAACGGTTCTCGAAAGAAGGAATAGCGATTCGCTGTATTCGCCGTTTCCCCCTTTCGCGTACAAGTAGGAACGAACTTCCTCAAGACGAGAGCGGACTTCGGCTTCTGAAAGGGAGGTTGTGACGCACGAGTCTGTCCTCTTCTGGCAATCTGTGCACTCTCTCTGCTGCCCGTAGCCCTCGTCTCCGATGCCCCGACCGCAATACGCGTGCATGGGTCGCCCGCAAGGGCACTCATGAATCGATGACACAAGCATAGACTTTGTCGTGCACGTTGGTTCACCACACGGCCTCAAGCCGGCGGCAGACGACCCGCCAGTAGACGGGAGGAATCTCTCCATACCCACAGGTAGCAGCGTCGAAAGCAGCAGACCGCTGTCTGAGCAGCTTCGCGAGATGAATTTTGGGGGGGCCGTGGAATGGAATTGGAGGAAAAACGACACCCCCCTACTGTATGTCCTATCTGCGGGCCACCATGGTTCTGTAAAAAATGTCGTCTTTATAGCGGGGAGTTGACTTAAGCCGAGCGTCTTTAAAGCGGGGACGACTGAATACAATTTAAAAAAGTTTGCCCACCATGTTGACAAAGAAGCGGTATGGTACCCTCAGCAAGCGCGTCATAATTTTCGCAGTATTTTATTTTATATGGAAGTATGAAATACGAACGTCTTTATAGACTAAACGAGTATGGTTGAAGCGTTTGTGCACATTTCGAGCACCTGTTTCGACCGGGCGATACGATACGACGCAACAATACGCCAGGAAGCCGTTGGAGGTCCACCACAGCTGATGTCGTGCACCCCAATGTACACGTCGGGCAAAGGGCCTTGAATATGACTGCTGGTGTTCAAGCCACGATAAGGGAGATAACTGGAGGGAAGATGGGCAGACGATAACGACCATACCAATATGTCAGAGGCACCTGTTACAGGTTTTGCGTCAAGCCGACACACATATATTTACCAGTACAGAATGCTGTATGTACCTGGGCGCGGGGTACTTCGTACGGCAAAAGAGTACAACATCGCATACAAATTCGAGAACAGTTTGTTCGATATATTATCCACTACGAATATGTCAGGCGTTAAATATTTTACTCATGTACGTACACGGTTCCTACGAACAACGGCTGTGCTATACCAGGTAAACGTTTTAGACCTATCACAGCTGCCCCCACCCACATAAATTAAAGGTATAAATTGGTTTGTTCCGCTTACATCATTGATTTAGGGCGAGAGGTCGTCCCAACGTCCCATGAATAGAACACAACTTTTTCAAGAAACATTAAATAAACGACTCCGGCCTGGCACTCGTACAGGCCACGATCCAAAAATATACGGTGTCCAAGTATGCATCCCAGGAACTCAACATGCATGCGCTAATAATGGCGTCAGAGTACTCATGCTATACTCTGTGTGTGCATGTCAATGTTAGTTATCTCTAGTCTACACTACGTGTACCAAATAATCCGATACACACGTGCGTATCCATGGTGAGATCTGCATGATACAAGGAAAACGTGCCGGATGCTTCTTACCCCAACCAAAACCCAATGTGGTTTGTCGAAAAGTTTCGTCCACCGCATCCCTGGGAATGTACACGGGAGAAGTCATCGAGTAATCCCTGCGTCGATACTAAAGAACGAATACGGTCGGCTTTGGTCAGTGACCATAGGCCAAGAGATAGGCACGACGAGTTCCATATGTGGACTACGTAGCACAGCAACTCACATGTAGTACAGCAAGTCACAAACCTGAGAGCCAACCACTTTATTTCGGGCGAACTGCATAATATATTATCTCACACAAATTCGGAGCATTTTGTCCCGGAGAATGGATTCAATTTCGAATTGGGTTGCTACGCACGTATCATGAAGAGAACAAGGAAATGTGGACATCAATGGAGTGGTGCATACAACTGTTCTGCGATTTTGCCTTCAAGATAAACACATTACAAAATGAACAAGACCACAGAGTGCATTTATTTGTAGCTCCACGTCCGGAAGCTTGCAGGAAAATACCTTCTACCGCTACAAGGATGTGGCGGATGACGTTGACCGCGGACGGATAGGTACCGTCGTGGTTTCGAACCCACCGTTGTCATTCCACTGTCAGCACCGCCCAGTTGTATTCGGAGCAAACCATTGTCTACCGTCGCACGAGAGGAGCACATCGACCGTCCGGGCGAACTCACTTCCAGCCTCGGATATCTCACAGAGTAAGTGGACCTGAATGGACCTAATCTTAGAACGTTTTACAGTAGTGAGAAAATATTGGTATTCGCTAAGATACCCCAAGAGGTGCATGCGGGCACACCACGTCTCAGGTTCGAAAGCAGGCAATACAAGCAGCTCCGTTGGACATAGAGGCTCCGAAAAGGGGTTGTGATGGACGAGATACATGTTACCGGACTAGATCACAGTAGAGTCGGAAATTGCGGCGACAACTCGGGGAATGAATGGACGTACCACATATTCTTGGCTGCCGACCGGTCGAGACTTACTGCAGTAAACTGAAGCAGTCAACGGGAAATTGCGGCTTGCTACACCATTATCTAACGACTTAAGCTCAGTGGATGACGAGCCTCTAGACCTTATCACGAGAGTTGAGTCATTTGTTGACGTATGACGTTCTGTGCATGACTACGAGTACCCCTACGAGCACAGCCTAGGTGAGATCTCAACTGTGCGAGGCACGCCGCGTCAAGTTGCCACTACAACGAATAGAATGGACGCCTCCCTGCGTGTGCGGCAGCGTATGTGAATGCGGGCGGGGGGGGGGGGGGCGTTGCCGCACGCTGTCTCGCTTCTTCAAACAAATATGTCTTGTGCAGTGAACAAGGTAGCGCGCTTATGGATTGACAAAAGTGCTAAACTCGAAAAATATATGTGTACTCTGTTGTGACAAGCTCGTCGGCGCAATTGACAAATAAATCTTGCCACTAAACGTTACCGGTATTTTCTGTCTCGCTCAGGTAACAGTATTGTACCAGACAAGAGTACTTCTCAAGGGAGAATTCGGTTAGCACGATGAAGGGGCTTGCAGGATCCGCCGGTGCTATGGCCGTGATCGCTCTGGGGTTGTTTCCCGGTTCCAATGGGGAATCTCTAAGACAAGACGGAAATGATCACGGCCCAACTCGGGGCGTGGATGCGATCGGATCACCTTCGACCAACTCCTTGGACAGCAATGGCTCGCGTCGTCTCCAAAGGCACCCTCGTCCCCGACCTGTGACAGATGATGCCCTAGATGTCAATGGGACGGTGAGTACCGACACTTTAGATTGGTGTGTACCATATTACCTAGGGAGCGCGATAGCAAGGGTTGGTTCCGTCTGGAATTCCGTCTCAAGAGGTGATTGCAATCTATTCAGCATTAAAACCTGGCCACGTTATGCACATGCACATGTCCGCTCCTTGATACAATCAGCCCACCATACTGGAAAAACCTGGCCCTCGACCTAGACGTTAATACCTCTGTGATAAAACGCCATCAACACGTTTTTCAAACAGAGGAAGTAAGCAATGTGAAACGAAACTATACCCCTGTTCGGCATGCCTCGGTTAGTACTACAACGTTAAATCAACTGACCTAGCTCGCCGCAGCCTCCCTAGTTGCCATAGCGACGGCTGAAGGCATGCACGTCTACGATCATGTATTGTTCCAAATTGACGTTTATTGTTTCCCCTGTTACCACATGCCTTTGGATGTGTCGCACAGCCTGCGGAGAGAGCTTCCAACGTGCTGACCCAGCGGATCGACTGGGCAGAGACCGAATTCACGGCGTCAGAGGATACGCGACACGTCAACAACGGAGACCGCTCCTCCGCCGCCACGTTCCACAAGTCGCTTCCCCACGACAGCCTAGGACAGGTAAACCCCCCTGTGATGTAGATTTCTGCGGTGAAAACTGAGAGAGTAACCCCGCGCAGCTATCGAATTAAAAATGTCAGGTCGGTATTCCTATCTACTGTAGGTGCTCCGCAAGAAGTCGCAGCACGTAGAGGCATTTGGCGAAGATGTACTGAACGGGGCGGTGAGGGCTTTACGTTGATACCCAAAGGCCTCTGACTGACCTTACCCTGCCTCCTTACCTACGAAACCACTCAACAAAGGTACGATAGCTTATCGTGTACGTGTTCTACATATATATATATGATGTACGCTTCGCGGATGGTACTGTCTAGTTACCTCCAATGTTGAGTTGTATCCGCGCATCGTGTATCGTATATCTCGCTGCTGTCGTCCATACCTGCCACGCTCCAGGTGGACAGCGATGCCTTCGACGCCCTGATCGAGTGTATTTCCGAAGGCGACTTCGACACATGCGAGCAGGTACCGGCCGGAGACGAGGACGGCTTCCTGGTCAACCCTCTCGGTGGCCTCGCGGTCAACATGGCTGGACCCGCCAGGTACTATGTAGTGGTCGGCACCTTGCACCTTCTTTCGAAAAATAAACCATCTCGATCCTTCCCGGACGAAGTGTATGCCGGAACACCTTACCTGTATCTGATCCAGAGAGAATCTGTAAACTAGGAACCTGCGACCTCTGAGCGAAGTAAACGAGGGTCTTAAATCACCCGCTGCTAAAGAAACAAGCGCGAGACGCTGTGTTCCACACGTCATTGGCGTTAAACGGGGCCGTCTACGACATCATCAATTAGAAACGTTCGCGTAGCATGTACGACACACGATGTGGTCGGCCTCAAAGCGTACCATGATGCGTTTCCCTGGGTGTGGATGTCAACGGGGCAGCCCCATCAAGACATTCGATGCAGCTTGTGACGGCCAGGATATTTGAGTTTCTACAAAGGCATTGGCCGGCATTCACCTGCTGTTATCGTACCCAACGCCTGGCGTCTTTAATTATGCGTTTAATATATATTCGCAATATGCCTCTTCTATCCTCTCGCGTCGGTGGCGCTTTCTGTCAACCCGTCGATGCGTCGCTCGTTTCGTGCCTGACCTCTTCTGGTTCATTCCACCCGGCGGATTGACGAACTCTGCGACGTAGCCAAGTTCGCTTGGTGCATTGCCGACATCTTTCTCTGAAAAATGACACCGACGATGTCCATGATTTTGTCAACGAACAGGGTACTGAACCATATTCCACATTTGCGTCTTTTCTTCTTGCCCTTCGGTCCTGGCTGTCCATGAACGGCCGTATTTCGCCACAGTTCTGCCTTGGTAATGCCTAGCGCCTCAGCCATCAACTCCGAGGACCTGGTGAGTTGTGGTCTTCAGATCCGTTTGGCACCGTAGCTGCCAGTCTCTGAAGTGTATTCTGGTTAGACCCTGCCGCTCGCCTCCCGTCGGGTGTTTTAAACCGACGCCGTCCTTTGCGCGTGTATCGGTATATTTCGCGGAACAGACGTAGACCTTGTCTGTTGAGCGTTGCCGTCGTTGCACGAATGCATCTCCGAAAATATTGCGCTCGATTACGACATCGATAGAGGTAGCGCGATGTTTGCCATATGGCTGATGGGCCTGCTCAACCGAGGAGTTGCTCCACATGGTTTTCATTCCAAACAATTCGTGGTATACAAAACTGGTTTCTGTGAGCATAGACGACGGAACTGTCCGCGGTAGAAAAACAGTTATTAGGGCAATAAGGGACATGTTATTATCGAAAAGAATTATCGGGTGGGATACATACTTTCTCCAGCCAGGAGCCTCAGAATATTTAGGTTTATCCTTGTTGTAACATGTGTCGATGGATGCCTTCTGAGAGAACCCTGGTTCGAACGTATGTTCACGATTCCGCCTCAGGCCGCTCAAATGGCGGAGCTGTATTGGATGGCCTTGACTAGGGACGTGCCGTTCTCCAAGTACGGCGAAGACGAGGCAACCGTGGCGGCAGCAGGTACCCCAACTACATTATATTTCGTGTCCCAAGCGAGCGGAATGCTTTTAGAGACGACAAATCGTTATACCATAAAAAAAACACTTTTGTCACCAATGCGAACTTCCAGCTTCGAAGCCGTAAAGTGCAAAAGCTGGCCGATGGCAACATAACGATCCCGGGGTTATACATGTCACCTGTTCGTTTGTTCTGGGCTCGGATAGCCGAATTATGTGGTGAATTAGTTTGGGAACGATATCTACCTACCTGTCATTATGGATGAAAAGTCAATTTTGCGGCAGCTAATGCTACTCTGCATTTTACCTCACATTAAAGGTACGCGAGCGTTGCCAGGTGTTCCGCGAGTTGCTCGACAAAGCTAACAATTCAACGTGTTTTTTCAAGGCGTCGCTATTTTGATTTTGCAATCGTTTTTGTACCATCGGTACCAACGACGACTTGTTGCCTGGGTATAACTATTTGAACCTTCTGTTTTCACAGAAAATTTGGCCACGATGCCGGGCTTCGCCAACATGAACGGGGTGGCCGTCGGAAGAAATGGAAAAGCGGATCCGCAGTCGCAGCTGTTCCGGTCTTCCGCGGTCGGTGTCGAGACAGGACCCTTCATTTCCCAGGTACGGTGTATAAGCCTGTTCGTGTTGTGATTTTTTTGGACCTTCCCCCACCCCTGAATAGCTTGTTTCAAAGCTATGTGGATTTGTTGGTTGAAGTTGGCGTTGTGATTCCATGAGGCTGTTCGTATTTCTCTGACTGTACGAGTTGGATCGACGAAGCGAAACGGAAGACTCCGGGGCGGACCACTATCGCCAAGGTGCCGGCATCGGCGCCGGCGCCCATTTGATTATGGTACGTAGCCATGCCTGACAACGCTTGCTGGCGATTCAGGTCCAGCTGCTGTGAGAATAACCTGTTTCGTCAAATATTTAAATTTCAGGCCTACAACGCTACCGCGCTGATTTCAACATTTCCCGTCCGTCGTTGACCCGTTGTCAACGCCTTTGCGCCGAAACAGCTACTGGTGAAGGACTTTACTATTGATTCCATCACGGTAACGCCTCAACAGACGACCTTTGCGACCGGAGTGGACTACATGGTCGACTACGACGAATGGCTTCGCATACAGGTTAGTCGGAGCACATGAAAAACATACCGCCGGAAACAAACTGCGTGTGCACCGACGGCAATCGTTGGCGCGGGAGTGCACATGGAAGGGGAGAAACGGAATGGACGAATCCTCTAGCTTTCTCACTATATATGGTAACGGGTTATATCTGGTAACAACATTGATTGATTCCGTTACGGGAATTTCCGCAACTCGATTGGTCGTTGTTGGGGCGTAGCCGCGCGACTTCAAAACTAATATCGCAACAAAGTGATTGTATTAAATATCTCACGATGACACCCTGCCGCATTATCTCACGATGAAACCCTGCCGCAGCTTCCCATCAATCAGAACCGCAAGCGTGTCGTTTTCCCGCGAACAACAACATGATAGATAGATGTGGGAATAGTGAGTTGCGCACCATTGTGACGATTGGCAATAGGCAGCAGTGTACCGTTTGTCTAGTGGACTGCCTGTCAGCCATGACATTGTGCCCGCTCTGATCTCGCCGATTCTTGCTGTCGCCCCGACTGGAAATGCTTCCTCGCTCTCTCCACGATTTCTCAGAACGGTGGCAAACCGGACGCGCCGGAGGAGGAAGACTCTGTTAAGCGCTACATTCGCAACTCCCGCGATCTCTCAAGGCTGGTAGTCACCGACACCATCAACACGTGAGCACTCTACTGTGGTTTCGGACTGCAATTGAGACTCCTGTTGCGGCAAAACCTTTCGACCAAAGATGCTTGTCGTGGTTCGAGAGGTCGCTGTACTCACCATCCCCAATTCCTAGCGAGAAGGCCCCACACGAACCCTTTTAGAATAACGATACACAGCGCCCCCTCAGGCGTCGTTTCCGTTCGCCTGCAGGTGACTAGAGGTCACGAATTCCCACACGCTTGTGCTTGACACGTACTGACCGGACATTCAAGCGATGCCCCCTTTCGTTGGACAGCGATGAACAGCGACGCTCTGCTTCGTTTGACCGCGAGGAATACGTAACCATGTGATCAACATTCTTGATTGGCAGGGAGGCGTACCGAGCCGCACTGATTCTTATCGAAGAAGGAGCCATCAGCCGTCCTGGCTTCAACGGTCCGTACGACGAGAGCGGCCGCCAGGTTGGTTTCGTCAACTACGGCGTGTCTCACGTTATGAGGATCGTCGGCAACGCCGAGCTGGCCATGCGATCCTCGTGGTACCAGAAATGGAACGTGCATCTGTTCGCTCGCCCGGAGGTGAGATTTTACTGACAAACCGAAGCTGACTAACGGCATGCATCGAAGGGCATGGGAGACGTAAGGCACCCCCCCCGCATAATGTGTGAAAATATTAAATCACCATTGACTTTGCTTTCCGAGACTGGTTCAGCGTTTCGCGACAATTTTACATCTGTCTAGCCCATTTCCAACGAGATTTCATGCGCTGTCTGGGTGTTGTACAAGTGGCCCATGCGATTCATTGTCGACTAAACATTCTCGCCCGCGTCAAACGTCTTCTCACTCCATCGCGTGCTGCCGATATTGTTAAATCTTTGGGCGTGGCAGGCCGTCGCTGGAACCCTCCACAATGTAATCTACGGCGATCTTGACGTAGAATTCGACAAGTCGCTCCTCAACAACAGGGAATTGCTCAGGAGGGTGCGGAACCGGAATGTCGAGATCAACGGAAGAAGGGGAAGACGCGGGCGCACCTACCTCCTGCCAATGGTGAGTAGCAACAACACTGTGCTGATCAGTGATACGTGCAGTAGGTGCCGGGCAGCTTAGTATGCTCATGACCACTCATGCGAATTTAAATAGGCACCACCACGATATGTAATTGCGCCCGCTTTTGTTTCTGTTGAAGATGCCCGGCGTGGTGTGCCTGTGCTCCACGACGCCAATCGGTGGCAGCACGCGCTCGACGTGGCGAATGTCTCCACCATTCATCCGGTCAAAAGTCGTTCTGCGGTCGCCCCCACAAACTTGATTTAACGAAATCACCAGTTTTGAACCCAGCTCCCGGCCGTATCGGCTAAAATATGTTTCCCCATGCCGCCCAGACGTCGTGGTTGGATAGTCCTTTGCAACATAGTAATGTACTTGAACGGGTTTTATCCATAGCATCGTTATTCGTGTCGAGCAGCCATGAAACGTTCGTCGTTGGCAATCGCTTGTTTTGATAGGGGGTATCGTAGCCTAAGTCTCAACTGAAACTTAACGGGAATCTCAACGGCTTAGACGCCCACTCGCAGCCAAACTTCCAGCTAAGCATGGATGTGTACATGTCCGCATGTTCTGCCAGAAAAGCTACAGGAGCAAACGTTTGAACCTCGCATGACAGCTTTACGATAGGAAGAGTTTCCAACAGCTGCAATGACGCCCACAAAACTCGTGAACTACTAATGCGTTGGCAGTGTCGTCCCAGAAGTTGATATTTGCGGAGCGGTAGACTGTGACGCTTAGTGGCGAATGTGTGAAGGATGCGCTCGTAAATCAAATGAATAGGAACCTTGGCCGAATTATGACTTGTGCGCGACGGTCGTGATTGTGCTGAACGTTTGTTTGGTTTCGCAGGCTGTCAACGAGGGATCGCCAACTCACCCATCGTACCCATCAGGCCACGCTGTTCAGAATGGCGCCTTCGCAACGGTTCTCAAGGTGAGATGAAGATAAATAACACCCAATACGGTCGCTGAAACATAAAATCACGGCGACCATGTCGGAGTGATGTCAAACCGTGGCCATGAAGGTTCCAACCTGGCCCTATATACTCCGTTGGAGATATGTCACGAATAAATAGAAGGACCTCCGCCTCAAGGCCTTGCTCAAATTGCCAATGTAACGGGTACGTTTGATTGCGAACGATGTCGGTTTCCACCGAAACCTTCCACACTAGCATCTCAGGTATTAAATTCGCAAGGCTCTTGTTTAATACCTTGTGACCACCGTATAGTAACACACCGAGCTCTCGAGCCCTGTGTATTTCCAAGACAATGTCCCGTTACGTTGAAAGCTGGTCGTAACCTGCTAAAAAACGCGAACGTTGTCCAGACGCGCGTTCGGTTAGCAGCAAGCGTAGTTATGGTATGCATTGCAATTTATCTAGATATACGTCAACCGTTTTCGCCTTGCCGACGTTTGCTTGCTAGAGCGTATGTAATGCTTGTATGTGGCTAAACGACAGCTTAATCGGTTCCTGTCATCATACACATACAGCAGACCAGAGGGGTGACCAACCCTGTACAGTTGACCGAATCCAAGACGACGTATGACTTTTTAAACTAGACGTCGGCCTTTTGCCTAACAACAACTTCGAACCACTACCACATGCCGCAGGCTCTTGTTGGACTGGAGAGGGGCGCTTCATGCTTCGATGACCCCGTGTTTCCCGACGATGAAGGACTGAACCTTCTTCCCTACACTGGCAAAGAGTGCTTGACGTACGAGGGAGAAATCAACAAAATGGCTGTCAACGTCGCATTCGGCAGGTACAGCAAGCACGGAAAAAATATGCACGGGAACTGTTGTGAAGAACGGATCCTGTACCCCTGCCTGCAGAAAATGGCCTTGGCGACGTCTCTCAACTACAGATGCGGCCAAACACAGTGTGTGAAGTGCGTCTTCCGCCGATATAACCGTTATCTGCATTGTCCTTGCCCGTGTCTTACTATACCATGATTTCCAGGCAAATGTGTGGCGTTCACTGGAGGATCGACGGCCAGGAAGGATTGACCCTTGGGGAGACGGTCGCTGTGCGGATTCTGCAGCAGGTGAAAACACGCGTCAATGATAACCAAGCGTTATTTTTCTTAACACCTTCTGACAGCACTTCGGTTTGGAATGTGTTCTCACGTTTTCCGGAACCATGAAGCCAATGAAAACGAATACCGAGCAAGGGAGAGTCGACTGCAGCAATCGTTACACATACCAGGTTAGAAGGCAGAAATTACCGACCCTGCACCGGTGAGGTACGTGTATGCTGACCCTCCCATGGCTGGTTGTCGTTTACATTCGTTTTCAGGAGGCTGTGGCTTTCCCGGAGAACGAGCCCTACGAGTTCCGTCTAATGAAAGGCGAGACGATCAGGCTCGAAACGGACGGGTCTTTCTTCGTGAACAACAAGAGGTGCAGCGGAGAAGCTTTCACGGGGGCTGACCAGTGCTAACCAAACGGGGCACCAGCGTTCGTTGTATCATGAGGATGGTTTGAACCGCCGTGTCGTAGATTGATTGCATATGTGATTTCCGTCAAATGCGCACGAGTTCTCGCCACATAATGTGCCAACAGAAGACAGCGGTAGATCCCCATGCGTCACCGGTGTAGTCATGTTCGATTGGCTGGTCATGATTGGTTGTTGTCTGTATGTACACAACCCGACAAGCGAACAACCGACGTCGTGCACCGATAAAATGTGAAAGAGCTACGAGCGATTATGCGCAGCTCATCGTAGACCATCGTGGTTCAGTGTTCCTGCGAACATTACAATAGAGGCAACCTTAAGGACGGAGGTGTTCATCAAGAAGCCCTCCTTTCTGCTTGTGGAGGCGCTTCCAACGCAACGTTAACATTGAGCTTCCAATGCACCTGCAGTCCTCTGAATTGGACTTACACGTAGCGGGGGCGAGGACGGGGGGAGCAGTGGAAACACGTTCCGTTTGGGTTTGTAAATTATGTTGTTAAATATGTTTTTGGAATGATTGCTCCGTGCGTGAGTGGTACGCAAGGCATCTCAAGTCTACGGCTGCAGTCCACGCCGTTTACTCTGTGCGTGCACAATTCGGTGTATATGCGTCCGCAGCTGCTAAGTGGTCCGGATTATGGCATTCTTCAGATAATCAAGGTTTTTCGATGCTTTGATATAGTGCATAGCGTTGGGGGTGACTGCCCCCATCTGCCGAGAGAGATATATGCCTGTATATATGCCAGTTTGTTGTGGTATGTTTTGTTCTAGGGTGTAGTGTGCGTCGAGCCACTAGCATCACCTTCATCGGCGATCACTGGTGCCACTCCGTCAAATTTTTTTAGCTGTTTTGAGCTTCGTTCGCGTCGATCGCGGTGACAGCCAAAAGCTGTGAATGAGTCGGGGTCGCCCTTACATCTACGTGGCCGACGTATGTTGTGTGTCCTGGGGAATGGCCTTTCTCCTGCGAGGGCCCTCTTCCGTTTGTGTGCCGTGGTGAAGCTTGAGATGTATTTCTGGCTGATCCTCGGCGGGGAGAGTTGCTCTTGATACTGCCTGATATGCGGGACATGGGATGCGTCGCACTGTCATCGTTCCTTTGCATTGCTCTGGAAGACGCCCTCGTTAAAGGGGAGGATTGCGGTATGCACGCATAACCATGTAACACTGAGAGGAGTGGCTGTGTACATTTGTGTTTTTCGAATTTGAATAAACGCTTGCGTCAATGGCTGAAGCAGTCCTGACCACAGCGGCGGCTCCCAAGGCCATCGAAGCATTCGTTGCTCTGGGGGAAATTTGCCAGATATGTGTTGAATACACAGACACTGCGGGTTTCATATTACGTATACGTTGTGGGTGTACTATCTCTCTGGGCTAAGTGCTGTGATCATAGCACTATGAACGGCACGGCCAGCGGTGGGGTTCGTTGGACGCAATCTTGCAACGACTCACGTTTTTCGCTGGAACGTATGCCTATAAACGAGCCAGGCAGATCGTGGGGTATCGGGATCTCCGTCCCCCCTCTCCGGGCGGGGGGTTGCGCATTAAAATAATACAACCTCGAAAGCAAAGTGCAAATTATTGGGTTGCACTAGACTAAAGCTTCAGGATTCCTCTGTTAATGGTGGGATAACAAATAGGATCTACAGCAGTTGGACTGGAAAGTTGTCCAGTTGGAAACTGTCATATATGATACTCCACTACATACTAAAAGCAAATTTATATGATACTCTTCTCATGATGAAAATGATGTGCCGTCAACGTCATATCAATAGACTAATAATGCTTTAGTATAGTCAAATATATATAGAGTGGATGCCAATCTCACGGAGTTGACCGTTCGTACGTCCGCAACCACAACGACATTATTAACGACTTGTTATTAACCTATTATATTTCAAAAATGAAAAAAAATGCGTTGCATTATATTCCAACGGGAGTCGCCGACCTATCCTTATCCTCCAGCCTGGTATATGTCGGTCTCGTGAGTTCGGATCTCCCCGAGTGCCTATTCGTATAAATTCGTGAGGACTTTCTCTCGCGCACAAATTGACTTACGGATATCGCGAGAGCGCGGTGAGTTAGCAACAATCAATCGACGAAAAATGGACGAGCAATGGGATTTGCTGAGCCCTATTCGCGATAAAAATTGAAGGCAAGAACAGGAGAGAGAGAGGGACGACACAACGGCTTGTCCAGAAGCGAGAAAGTAGATGTGTGCAAAAAAAAAAAAAACTTTCTTGAGCACACACACCCGGAAATACGCGCGATCGGAAATACGCGCGATCGGAGTATCACACATAGCTTGCAAAGATGAGTTTCGACGAAATTATCGATCTCACAGCTGGAGGAGTGTATTTTTTTCTTTTGAATAGTATTCTGCTACACTGCTGTAGACGCCGTTACTGTATGGGGAGCAGAAAGGGAGCTTGCTCCTGTTCTAGTTTGTCGCACATGATACGTATGTTTCTATTCCATTTCCGAACGATGAGTCGAGTTCAAATGTGTGCATGCAGTAAATGGATTTCTTAGCCAACCATGACATTTGCCAAACACACGTACGAAACAGAAACTGCCGTAAACAACGCGGAAGCTACACACACGCTGACGAACAATCAAAATCCTCCAGAATCGAAGGAAGGAAATCGAAACAAAACCAATAAGAGACAAACATACATTACCTGGTATGCGACAATAATAATAAAAACAGAAAAAACAATGAAGGATGTGAACCCCACCCCCCCGCGTGTCTAGTAGTTATTACCCTCGAATCTTACAATAAAAATCAGAAGGCTTGGTTCTGGAGTTTGAATGTCGCGTGGGTCGTACCCGTGAGTTTTCACTTGCAATCAGAAAAAAGGAAAATATACTTATTAATAGTATCAACTAACTGCTGAAAGCGTCTTGCAGTGAGGGTATGCACGTTTCGATTCGAGTCGACGAGAGGGAAGAAAGGACTGAAGAAGTCTTATCCCGTGTAAATGAAGGCGGCTACCTACGGTATGGGCGGAGCGGGGAGAGAAGCCTGTTAAGTGGCCCTTGATTGGAGTTACTCGTTCGTCTAGGGAGGGAGGACGATGAACAAATAGTGTCATATAGATGCAGGGGTTGGCTATGCGCGTGGTTTTATGTCTGGGCGATGGTGCAGGTGGTGGGGGAATATGTACGATTATAATGCAGTTGATCGCAAGTAAGTGCACGTTTGATGAATTTGTTAACAATGCACTATACAAGTATATTTCGATTAAAATCAGTGAAGCCATTTTTGGTATAATTATTTTTTAGATTTGTACCTGCCGGATCCAAAGCGCTTCTTGGTGGCATGGGTGGTGCATGGGGAGCGTGAGCGGACAAAACCCGTCGGAACCTAGCAGGAAAAAAAAAACAGAACAAGCGAACGCAGCAGTGGAGCGTACCACATGTTCGAAACCATCGTTGACGCAGACAGCAGTGTACGATACAGCACGAAGAAGGTTTCACCCTAATTTGGTTGGCTGCGTTTCATTAGGTTAGGATTAGGGTTGGGTATTTACACTTAAGAAAAGTTTGCCAACCATGTTGACAAACAAGCGGTATGGTACCCTCAGCAAGCGCGTCATAATTTTCGCAGTATTTTATTTTATATGGAAGTATGAAATACAAACGTCTTTATAGACTAAACGAGTATGGTTGAAGCGTTTGTGCACATTTCGAGCACCTGTTTCGACCGGGCGATACGATACGACGCAACAATACGCCAGGAAGCCGTTGGAGGTCCACCACAGCTGATGTCGTGCACCCCAATGTACACGTCGGGCAAAGGGCCTTGAATATGACTGCTGGTGTTAGCCACGATAAGGGAGATAACTGGAGGGAAGATGGGCAGACGATAACGATCATACCAATATGTCAGAGGCACCTGTTACAGGTTTTGCGTCAAGCCGACACACATATATTTACCAGTACAGAATGCTGTATGTACCTGGGCGCGGGGTACTTCGTACGGCAACAGAGTACAACATCACATACAAATTCGAGAACAGTTTGTTCGATATATTATCCACTACGAATATGTCAGGCGTTAAATATTTTACTCATGTACGTACACGGTTCCTACGAACAACGGCTGTGCTATACCAGGTAAACGTTTTAGACCTATCACAGCTGCCCCCACCCACATAAATTAAAGGTATAAATTGGTTTGTTCCGCTTACATCATTGATTTAGGGCGAGAGGTCGTCCCAACGTCCCATGAATAGAACACAACTTTTTTCAAGAAACATTAAATAAACGACTCCGGCCTGGCACTCGTACAGGCCACGATCCAAAAATATACGGTGTCCAAGTATGCATCCCAGGAACTCAACATGCATGCGCTAATAATGGCGTCAGAGTACTCATGCTATACTCTGTGTGTGCATGTCAATGTTAGTTATCTCTAGTCTACACTACGTGTACCAAATAATCCGATACACACGTGCGTATCCATGGTGAGATCTGCATGATACAAGGAAAACGTGCCGGATGCTTCTTACCCCAACCAAAACCCAATGTGGTTTGTCGAAAAGTTTCGTCCACCGCATCCCTGGGAATGTACACGGGAGAAGTCATCGAGTAATCCCTGCGTCGATACTAAAGAACGAATACGGTCGGCTTTGGTCAGTGACCATAGGCCAAGAGATAGGCACGACGAGTTCCATATGTGGACTACGTAGCACAGCAACTCACATGTAGTACAGCAAGTCACAAACCTGAGAGCCAACCACTTTATTTCGGGCGAACTGCATAATATATTATCTCACACAAATTCGGAGCATTTTGTCCCGGAGAATGGATTCAATTTCGAATTGGGTTGCTACGCACGTATCATGAAGAGAACAAGGAAATGTGGACATCAATGGAGTGGTGCATACAACTGTTCTGCGATTTTGCCTTCAAGATAAACACATTACAAAATGAACAAGACCACAGAGTGCATTTGTAGCTCCACGTCCGGAAGCTTGCAGGAAAATACCTTCTACCGCTACAAGGATGTGGCGGATGACGTTGACCGCGGACGGATAGGTACCGTCGTGGTTCCGAACCCACCGTTGTCATTCCACTGTCAGCACCGCCCAGTTGTATTCGAAGCAAACCATTGTCTACCGTCGCACGAGAGGAGCACATCGACCGTCCGGGCGAACTCACTTCCAGCCTCGGATATCTCACAGAGTAAGTGGACCTGAATGGACCTAATCTTAGAACGTTTTACAGTAGTGAGAAAATATTGGTATTCGCTAAGATACCCCAAGAGGTGCATGCGGGCACACCACGTCTCAGGTTCGAAAGCAGGCAATACAAGCAGCTCCGTTGGACATAGAGGCTCCGAAAAGGGGTTGTGATGGACGAGATACATGTTACCGGACTAGATCACAGTAGAGTCGGAAATTGCGGCGACAACTCGGGGAATGAATGGACGTACCACATATTCTTGGCTGCCGACCGGTCGAGACTTACTGCAGTAAACTGAAGCAGTCAACGGGAAAATGCGGCTTGCTACACCATTATCTAACGACTTAAGCTCAGTGGATAACGAGCCTCTAGACCTTATCACGAGAGTTGAGTCATTTGTTGACGTATGACGTTCTGTGCATGACTACGAGTACCCCTACGAGCACAGCCTAGGTGAGATCTCAACTGTGCGAGGCACGCCGCGTCAAGTTGCCACTACAAAGAATAGAATGGACGCCTCCCTGCGTGTGCGGCAGCGTATGTGAATGCGGGCGGGGGGGGGGGGGCGTTGCCGCACTCTGTCTCGCTTCTTCAAACAAATATTTCTTGTGCAGTGAACAAGGTAGCGCGCTGATGGATTGACAAAAGTGCTAAACTCGAAAACTATATGTGTACTCTGTTGTGACAAGCTCGTCGGCGCAATTGACAAATAAATCTTGCCAAACGAGTACTTCTCAAGGGAGAATTCGGTTAGCACGATGAAGGGGCTTGCAGGATCCGCCGGTGCTATGGCCGTGATCGCTCTGGGGTTGTTTCCCGGTTCCAATGGGGAATCTCTAAGACAAGACGGAAATGATCACGGCCCAACTCGGGGTGTGGATGCGATCGGATCACCTTCGACCAACTCCTTGGACAGCAATGGCTCGCGTCGTCTCCAAAGGCACCCTCGTCCCCGACCTGTGACAGATGATGCCCTAGATGTCAATGGGACGGTGAGTACCGACACTTTAGATTGGTGTGTACCATATTACCTAGGGAGCGCGATAGCAAGGGTTGGTTCCGTCTGGAATTCCGTCTCAAGAGGTGATTGCAATCTATTCAGCATTAAAACCTGGCCACGTTATGCACATGCACATGTCCGCTCCTTGATACAATCAGCCCACCATACTGGAAAAACCTGGCCCTCGACCTAGACGTTAATACCTCTGTGATAAAACGCCATCAACACGTTTTTCAAACAGAGGAAGTAAGCAATGTGAAACGAAACTATACCCCTGTTCGGCATGCCTCGGTTAGTACTGCAACGTTGGATCAACTGACCTAGCTCGCCGCAGCCTCCCTAGTTGCCATAGCGACGGCTGAAGGCATGCACGTCTACGATCATGTATTGTTCCAAATTGACGTTTATTGTTTCCCCTGTTACCACATGCCTTTGGATGTGTCGCACAGCCTGCGGAGAGAGCTTCCAACGTGCTGACCCAGCGGATCGACTGGGCAGAGACCGAATTCACGGCGTCAGAGGATACGCGACACGTCAACAACGGAGACCGCTCCTCCGCCGCCACGTTCCACAAGTCGCTTCCCCACGACAGCCTAGGACAGGTAAACCCCCCTGTGATGTATATTTCTGCGGTGAGAACTGAGAGAGTAACCCCGCGCAGCTATCGAATTAAAAATGTCAGGTCGGTATTCCTATCTACTGTAGGTGCTCCGCAAGAAGTCGCAGCACGTAGAGGCATTTGGCGAAGATGTACTGAACGGGGCGGTGAGGGCTTTACGTTGATACCCAAAGGCCTCTGACTGACCTTACCCTGCCTCCTTACCTACGAAACCACTCAACAAAGGTACGATAGCTTATCGTGTACGTGTTCTACATATATATATATATGCTGTACGCTTCGCGGATGGTACTGTCTAGTTAGCTCCAATGTTGAATTGTATCCGCGCATCGTGTATCGTATATCTCGCTGCTGTCGTCCATACCTGCCACGCTCCAGGTGGACAGCGATGCCTTCGACGCCCTGATCGAGTGTATTTCCGAAGGCGACTTCGACACATGCGAGCAGGTACCGGCCGGAGACGAGGACGGCTTCCTGGTCAACCCTCTCGGTGGCCTCGCGGTCAACATGGCTGGACCCGCCAGGTACTATGTAGTGGTCGGCTCCTTGCACCCTCTTTCGAAAAATAAACCATCTCGATCCTTCCCGGACGAAGTGTATGCCGGAACACCTTACCTGTATCTGATCCAGAGAGAATCTGTAAACTAGGAACCTGCGACCCCTGAGCGAAGTAAACGAGGGTCTTAAATCACCCGCTGCTAAAGAAACAAGCGCGAGACGCTGTGTTCCACACGTCATTGGCGTTAAACGGGGTCGTCTACGACATCATCAATTAGAAACGTTCGCGTAGCATGTACGACACACGATGTGGTCGGCCTCAAAGCGTACCATGATGCGTTTCCCTGGGTGTGGATGTTGACGGGGCAGCCCCATCAAGACATTCGATGCAGCTTGTGACGGCCAGGATATTTGAGTTTCTGCAACGGCATTGGCCCGCATTCACCTGCTGTTATCGTACCCAACGCCTGGCGTCTTCAATTATGCGTTTAATATATCTTCGCAATATGCCTCTTCTATCCTCTCGCGTCGGTGGCGCTTTCTGTCAACCCGTCGATGCGTCGCTCGTTTCGTGCCTGACCTCTTCTGGTTCATTTCACCCGGCGGATTGACGAACTCTGCGACGTAGCCAAGTTCGCTTGGTGCATTGCCGACATCTTTCTCTGAAAAATGACACCGACGATGTCCATGATTTTGTCAACGAACAGGGTACTGAACCATATTCCACATTTGCGTCTTTTCTTCTTGCCCTTCGGTCCTGGCTGTCCATGAACGGCCGTATTTCGCCACAGTTCTGCCTTGGTAATGCCTAGCGCCTCAGCCATCAACTCCGAGGACCTGGTGAGTTGCGGTCTTCAGATCCGTTTGACACCGTAGCTGCCAGTCTCTGAAGTGTATTCTGGTTAGACCCTGCCGCTCGCCTCCCGTCGGGTGTTTTGAACAGACGTCGTCCTTTGCGCGTGTATCGGTATATTTCGGGGAACAGACGTAGACCTTGTCTGTTGAGCGTTGCCGTTGTTGCGCGAATGTATCTCTGAAAATATTGCGCTCGATTACGGCATCGATAGAGGTAGCGCGATGGTTGCCATATGGCTGATGGGCCTGCTCAACCGAGGAGTTGCTCCATATGGTCTTCATTCCAAACAATTCGTGGTATACAAAAAAGTGGTTTCTGTGAGCATAGACGACGGAACTGTCCGCGGTAGAAAAACAGTTATTAGGGAAATAGAGCACATGTTATTATTGAAAAGAATTATCGGGTGGGATACATACTTTCTCCAGCCAGGAGCCTCAGAATATTTAGGTTTATCCTTGTTGTAACATGTGTCGATGGATGCCTTCTGAGAGAACCCTGGTTCGAACGTATGTTCACGATTCCGCCTCAGGCCGCTCAAATGGCGGAGCTGTATTGGATGGCCTTGACTAGGGACGTGCCGTTCTCCAAGTACGGCGAAGACGAGGCAACCGTGGCGGCAGCAGGTACCCCAACTACATTTCGTGTCCCAAGCGAGCGGAATGCTTTAAGAGACGACAAATCGTTATACCATAAAAAAAAACACTTTTGTCACCAATGCGAACTTCCAGCTTCGAAGCCGCAAAGTGCAAAATTAAAAGCTGGCCGATGGCAACATAACGATCCCGGGGTTATACATGTCACCTGTTCGTGTATTCTGGGCTCGCATAGCCGAATTATGTGGTGAATTAGTTTGGGAACGATATCTACCTACCTGTCATTATGGATGAAAAGTCAATTTTGCGGCAGCTAATGCTACTCTGCATTTTACCTCACATTAAAGGTACGCGAGCGTTGCCAGGTGTTCCGCGAGTTGCTCGACAAAGCTAACAATTCAACGTGTTTTTTCAAGGCGTCGCTATTTTGATTTTGCAATCGTTTTTGTACCATCGGTACCAACGACGACTTGTTGCCTGGGTATAACTATTTGAACCTTCTGTTTTCACAGAAAATTTGGCCACGATGCCGGGCTTCGCCAACATGAACGGGGTGGCCGTCGGAAGAAATGGAAAAGCGGATCCGCAGTCGCAGCTGTTCCGGTCTTCCGCGGTCGGTGTCGAGACAGGACCCTTCATTTCCCAGGTACGGTGCATAAGCCTGTTCGTGTTGTGATTTTTTTCTCGGACCTTCCCCCACGCCTGAATAGCTTGCTTCAAAGCTATGTGGATTTGTTGGTTGAAGTTGGCGTTGTGATTCCATGAGACTGTTCGTATCTCTCTGACTGTACGAGTTGGATCGACGAAGCGAAACGGAAGACTCCGGGGCGGACTACTATCGCCAAGGTGCCGGCATCGGCGCTGGCGCCCATTTCATTATGGTACGTAGCCATGCCTGACAACGCTTGCTGGCGATTCAGGTCCAGCTGCTGTGAGAATAACCTGTTTCGTCAAATATTTAGATTTCAGGCCTACAACGCTACCGCGCTGATTTCAACATTTCCCATCCATTGTTGACCCGTTGTCAACGCCTTTGCGCCAAAACAGCTACTGGTGAAGGACTTTACCATTGATTCCATCACGGTAACGCCTCAACAGACGACCTTTGCGACCGGAGTGGACTACATGGTCGACTACGACGAATGGCTTCGCATACAGGTTAGTCGGAGCACATGAAAAACATACCGCCGGAAATAAACTGCGTGTGCACCGACGGCAATCGTTGGCGCGGGAGTGCACATGGAAGGGGAGAAACGGAATGGACGAATCCTCTAGCTTTCTCACTATATATGGTAACGGGTTATATCTGGTAACAACATTGATTGATTCCGTTACGGGAATTTCCGCAACTCGATTGGTCGTTGTTGGGGCGTAGCCGCGCGACTTCAAAACTAATATCGCAACAAAGTGATTGTATTAAATATCTCACGATGACACCCTGCCGCATTATCTCACGATGAAACCCTGCCGCAGCTTCCCATCAATCAGAACCGCAAGCGTGTCGTTTTCCCGCGAACAACGACATGATAGATAGATGTGGGAATAGTGAGTTGCGCACCATTGTGACGATTGGCATAGGCAGCAGTGTACCGTTTGTCTGGTGGACTGCCTGTCGGCCATGACATTGTGCCCGCTCTGATCTCGCCGATTCGTGCTCTCACCCCGACTGGAAATGATTTCTCGCTCCCTCTGCGATTTGTCAGAACGGTGGCAAACCGGACGCGCCGGAGGAGGAAGACTCTGTTAAGCGCTACATTCGCAACTCCCGCGATCTCTCAAGGCTGGTAGTCACCGACACCATCAACACGTGAGCACTCTACTGTCGTTTCGCACTGCATTTGAGACTCCTGTTTCGGCAAAACCTTTCAACCAAAGATACTTGTCGTGGTTCGAGAGGTCGCTGCACTCACCATTTCCAATTCCTAGCGAGAAGGCCCCACACGAACCCTTTTAAAATAACGATACACAACGTCCCCCCAGGCGTCGTTTCCGTTCGCCTGCAGGTGACTGAGAGGTCACGAATGCCCACACGCTTGTGCTTGACACGTACTGACCGGACATTCAAGCGATGCCCCTCTTCGTTGGACAGCGATGAATACGTAACCATGTGATCAACATTCTCGATTGGCAGGGAGGCGTACCGAGCCGCACTGATTCTTATCGAAGAAGGAGCCATCAGCCGTCCTGGCTTCAACGGTCCGTACGACGAGAGCGGCCGCCAGGTTGGCTTCGTCAACTACGGCGTGTCTCATGTTATGAGGATTGTCGGAAACGCCGAGCTGGCCATGCGATCCTCGTGGTACCAGAAGTGGAACGTGCACCTGTTTGCTCGCCCGGAGGTGAGATTTTACTGACAAACCAAAGCTGACTGACGGCATGCATCGAAGGGCATGGGAGACGTAAGGCACCCCCCCCGCATAACGTGTGAAAATATCAAACCACCATTGACTTTGGTTTCCGAGACTGGTTCAGCGTTTCGCGACAATTTTACATCTGTCTAGCCCTTTCCAACGAGAATTCATTTGTTGCCGATCTCCCTGGGTGTGGTACAAGCGGCCCATGCGATTCATTGTCGACTAAACAATCTCGCCCGCGTCAAACGTCTTCTCACTCCATCGCGTGCCGCCGATATTGTTAAATCGTTGGGCGTGCCAGGCCGTCGCTGGAACCCTCCACAATGTCATCTACGGCGATCTTGACGTAGAATTCGACAAGTCGCTCCTCAACAACAGGGAATTGCTCAGGAGGGTGCGGAACCGGAATGTCGAGATCAACGGAAGAAGGGGAAGACGCGGGCGCACCTACCTCCTGCCAATGGTGAGTAGCAACAACACTGTGCTGATCAGTGATACGTGCAATAGGCGCCGAGCAACTTGAGATCATCATGACCACTCATGCGAATTTAAATAGGCACCACCACGATATGTAATTGCGCCCGATTTTGTTTCTGTTGAAGATGCCCGGCGTGGTGTGCCTGTGCTCCACGACACCAATCAGTGGCAGTACGCGGTCGAAGTGGCGAATGTCTCTACCATTCATCTGGTCAAAGGTCGCTCTGCGGTCGCCCCCACAAATTTGATTTGACGAAATCACCAGTTTTGAACCCATCTCCCGGCCGTATCGGCTAAAATACGGTTCCCCATGCCGCCCAGACGTCGTGGTTTGATAGTCATTTGCAACATAGTATTGTACTTGAACGGGCTTTATCTATAGCATCGTTCCTCGTGTCGAGCAGCCATGAAACGTTTGTTGTTGGCAATCGCTTGTTTTGATAGGGAGTGTCGTAGCCTAAGTCTCAACTGAAACTCCACGGCAATCTCGAGCGCTTAGACGCCCACTCGCAGCCAAACTTCCAGCTAAGCATGGATGTGTACATGTCCGCATGTTCTGCCAGAACAGCTACAGGAGCAAACGTTTGAACCTCGCTTGACAACTTTACGATAGGAAGAGTTGCCAACAACTGCAATGACGCCCAAAAGATTCGACAACTGCTAATACGTTAGCAGTGTCGTCCCAGAAGTTGATATTTGCGGAGCGGTAGACTGTGACGCTTAGTAGCGTACGTGTGAAGGATGCGCTCGTATATAAAACAAATATAAGAACTTTGGCCGGGTTAAAACCTGTGCGCGACGGTCGTAATTGTGCTGAACGTTTGTTTGGTTTCGCAGGCTGTCAACGAGGGATCGCCAACTCACCCATCGTACCCATCTGGCCACGCTGTTCAGAATGGCGCCTTCGCAACGGTTCTCAAGGTGAGATGAAGATAAACAACACCCAATACGTTCGCTGAAACCTAGAACCACGGGGATCATGTCGGAGTGGTGTCAGAACGTATCCATGGAGGTTCCAACCTGGCCCTATATACTCCGTTAGAGATATTTCACGAATAAATGGAAGGACCTCCACCTCAAGGCCTTGCTCAAATTGCCAATGTAACGGGTACGGTTGATTGCGAACGATGTCGGTTTCCACCGAAACCTTCCACACTAGCATCTCAGGTATTGAATTGGCAAGGCTCTTGTTAAATACCTTGTGACCACCGTATAGTAACACACCGAGTTCTTGAGCCCTGTGTATTTCCAAGACAATGTCCCGTTACGTTGAAAGCTGGTCGTAACCTGCTAAAAAACGCGGACGTTGTCCAGAGGCGCGTTCGGTTAGCAGCGAGCGTAGTTATGGTATGCATTGCAATTTATCTAGATATACGTCAATCGTTTTCGCCTTGCCGACGTTTGCTTGCTAGAGCGTATGTAATGCTTGTATGTGGCTAAACGACAGCTTAATCGGTTTCTGTCATCATACACATACAACAGACCAGAGGGGTGACCAACCCTGTACAGTTGACCGAATCCAAGACGACGTATGACTTCTTAAACTAAACGTCGGCCTTTTGCCTAACAACAACTTCGAACCACTACCACATGCCGCAGGCTCTTGTTGGACTGGAGAGGGGCGCTTCATGCTTCGATGACCCCGTGTTTCCCGACGATGAAGGGCTGAACCTTCTTCCCTACACCGGCAAAGAGTGCTTGACGTACGAGGGAGAAATCAACAAAATGGCTGTCAACGTCGCATTCGGCAGGTACAGCAAGCACGGACAAAATATGCACGGGAACTGTTGTGAAGAACGAATCCTGTACGCATGCCTGCAGAAAATGGCCTTGGCGACGTCTCTCAACTACAGATGCGGCCAAACACAATGTGTGAAGTGCGTCTTCTATCGAGGTAACAGTGATCTGCATTGTCTTTGCCCATGTTTTCCTGCACTATGATTTCCAGGCAAATGTGTGGCGTTCACTGGAGGATCGACGGCCAGGAAGGATTGACCCTCGGGGAGACGGTCGCTGTGCGGATTCTGCAGCAGGTGAAAACACGCGTCAACGATAACCAAGCGTTATTTTTCTTAACACGTTCTGACCACACTTCGGTTTGGACCGTGTTCCCACGTTTTCCGGAACCATGAAGCCAATGAAAACGAATACCGAGCAAGGGAGGGTCGACTGCAGAAATCGCTACACATACCAGGTTAGAAGGCAAAAATTACCGACACTACACCGGTGAGGTACGTGTATGCTTATCCCCCCCATGGCTGGTTTTCGTTTACTTTGGTTTTCAGGAGGCTGTGGCTTTCCCGGAGAACGAGCCCTACGAGTTCCGTCTAATGAAAGGCGAGACGATCAGGCTCGAAACGGACGGGTCTTTCTTCGTGAACAACAAGAGGTGCAGCGGAGAAGCGTTCACGGGGGCTGACCAGTGCTAACCAAACGTGGCACCAGCGTCCGTTGTATCATGAGGATGGTGTAAACCGCCGTGACGTAGATTGATTGCATAGGCGATTTCCGTCAAATGTGCACGAGTTCTCGCCACATAATGTGCCAACAGAAGACAGCGGTAGATCCCCATGCGTCACCGGTGTAGTCATATTCCGTTGATTGGTCATGATTGGTTGTTGTCTGTACACACCCCGACGAGCGAACAACCGCCGTCGTGTACCGAGAAAATGTGAAAGAGCTACGAGCGATTATGTGCAGCTCATCGTAGACCGTCGTGGTGCAGTGTTCCTGCGAACACTACACTAGAGGCAACCGTAAGGACGGAGGTGTTCGGCAAGAAGCCCTCCTTTGAGCTTGTGGAGGCGATTCGAATTCAGCGTTGACATTGAGCTTCCAATGCACCTACCGGTTTCTGAATTCGACTTACACGTAGCGGTGGGCGAGGGCGGGTGGAGCAGTGGAAACACGTTCCGCGTGGGTTTGTAAATTATGTTGTTATAAATATTTTTGGGATGATCGCTTCGAGCGTGAGTGGTACGCAAGGCATCTCAAGTCTACAGAGCTGCAGTCTACACCGTGTACTGTGTGCGTGCGCGATTCGGTATATATCTGTCCGCAGGTGCAAAGTGCCCCGCATTACGACACATTTTTTAGACAATCATGGTTTCTCGATTCAATGATATAATGTATTGGGTTGGGTGTGACTACCCCCATCTGCCGAGAGATACATATGCCAGTATATATGCCAGTATGTTGTGGTATGTTGTTCTAGGATGTAGTGTGCGTCGGACCAAGGCTACGGTAGGGGGGGTACCCCCATTTTCACTGGTGTGTTTGAGCCACTCGCACGAGTAGCTCTGTACCCTACGGATGAAGATGGTTTAGGCACTTGGTTTGGCGCAGCTTAGATCACCTTTGCATTGCGGATTAATTTGGTCAATGTAAAACATAAAGAAAACGTAAGATTGCATATGAACAAAGGGGTTACTCGCGCGAGTGACCCCTAGCCACTGAAAAAAAAGGCCCAAAAGGGGACCCCCCTACCGTAGCCTGGGTCGTCGAACCACTGGCATCTCCTCCATCGGCGAACATTGGTGCCACTCCGTCACTAAAATATAGCTGTCTTGAGCGTCGTGCGCTCCGACCGCGGTGACACCCAAAAGCTGTGACTGAGTCGGGGTGGCCCCGACTTCTATGTGGCGACACGGGTTCTGCTGTCCTGATGGATGGCCTTTATCCTTCGAGGGCTCTCTTCAATTTGTGTTCAGTGGAGTGAATATTGATATGTTGTTTTGGCTGATCCTCGGAGGGGCGAATTGCGCTCGATAGAGCCCAATACAGACAACATGGGCTGCGTCGCCCTGTCATCGTTCGTTTGCCGTGCTCTGGAAAACGTCCTCGTTAAAGGGGAGGGTTGCGCTTTGCAAGCATAACTGTGTAACATTGAGGGAGAGCCGTTGGATGCATTGGCGTGTCTGTTTCAATTTGTATAAACGCATGTTTCAATGGCTGAAGCAGTGTTC
The DNA here is from genome assembly GCA_012845835.1 of Undaria pinnatifida. Classification (NCBI taxonomy): domain Eukaryota; class Phaeophyceae; order Laminariales; family Alariaceae; genus Undaria; species Undaria pinnatifida. The sequence continues at coordinate 11,029,877 of JABAKD010000025.1, read as the reverse complement.
ACCACAACAAGGGTGTTTGCCAACGCCATCGAAGCCCTCGTTTCTCTCAAGGACATTTGTATATGTGTTTCACTATAGTCTATAGAGGGTGCGCGTTTCATCTTACGTATACGTTGTGGGTGTACTATCTTCCTGATCAAAGTGCTGTAATCATAGCACTATGAACGGCACGACCAGCGGTGGGGTTTGTTGGAAGCAATCTTGCAACGGCTCACGTTTTTCGCTGGAACATATGCCCACAAAACAGCAAGGCAGGTCGTGGGGTATCGGGATCTTCGTCTGCATTGATATCCCCAAGCGTTTGAGATCGTGTAGCCCAACCCAACACGGCGGTTAATACTAGCATGTTATCGCCTTCGAAGCTTTTGTTGCTGTTGAAGGAATCGGGTACATATATATGAAGATTGGTCTATGTGCCTGATACAACAGAAGATAACACACGCCGGTGATAACATTGTGGAGATTAAGAAAAGCTTCACCGGGTGCAGTATTCTCTGGAGGGCGTGCTATGTTGTGTAACCCGGGTGATAACGTGCAGGTCGCAGGGCCCATGAAGGGGGTGTGATAAACCAGGTGTGATAATATAGTGTGCCGCACACTTGTAGGGGGCGCGGTAATGAGAGGATACGATGAAAGGGGCGTATGACATCACTTGCTTGCAAAGATTTGCTGCTGACTCACACTTGCAGGGGTGTGGTATTACGGGGCGGTGATATCACTCCCTGCAAAAACATTCCAGTGCATGCTGCTGCCGCACACTTGCAGCGATGTGGTCTTCTGGGCCAGTGCGGTGGCCGTCACATTGGCGCCTGTTTCCGTGCCAGCTGCAGCAGCAGCGGCAGCAGCAGCAACAGGCGCAGAGAAGGTTCCTCGCGTTGAAAAAACGAGGTGATCGGCCGAGTTGTGCGCAGCGGTCGAAGTAGCTGTCGAAGGAGTGGTGTAAGCTGCGGCGGGATTCTGTTCTCCCACCACGTCCGTAGCTGAAGCAACGGTATGGGGGTCACTTTTGCGCCTTTTGCTTGCAGTAGCTCGGGGTAACCCGCGCGAGTGACCCCCCTGTTCCTTTGCTGTTTTCAGCTGCCGTTCCTGTTAAACTTTTGCCGCAAGAGCCGGCAATGGGATGGTTTCACAGTAGCTACACACCGCCAACAAGTCGCCTGAGGGATTTTCGGAGGTAGAGCGTCACTCGGATGTTGTTGGAGGTCTCCACGCCAGAGGGTTGCCCGCACACAGCTGTGTATTGTGCGGGATCGCAGGACAGATGCTGTATCACCCAGGTGATAGTAGCAGGGGCCCCGTTAGTATACATGCAGCGATACCTCAGGGGGGGGGTTACCTTATGTGTAACCCCGGTGATAATTCTCCTTTTTTTTTCGATTCGAAAAACTTGTCGCCGGGTGTTGTGTTCTGTGGGGAGTGTTCTATTTTATGGGGGTGTGTTTCTTCTGTCGTGTATACGGTGGCCACGGGGTGGTTTGTCCTATCCTTGGGGTATATTGTGCCATTCTATTTTCAGCACAGTTCTGCATTAATCCGGCATACACGGCGCAATCAACTGTTGTTGCACTTCCCAGACTTGAAAAAAACATTTTTGATCACACGTCAAGGGCCTGACTGAGTTTAGATTTTGATATGATATGCTTCACATTCGACGGATTTTCCATGGGCTCTTGGGTGGCCCAGGTGCTAGAGACATATTTGCGTTTCTGCCGCATCGATTGCGATACTAGCGAGTTTCGGAAAAATATATAATGTAATAATGAAATGCTCAGGGGTAGCGTAGCTCAGAGTTTGTCGAAGTTTAGCCGCACAAAAGACGTTGACGGCTAAAACAACACCTACCTGGGCAACCTGCGTAGGGCTTCAAAAACAGCTCCCAAGCCTGAGCAACGAACTGCAATCGGTCATGGTCAGGGAACAGAGCGCACACGGTATTTGGTTGCCTTTGCCACGACGAAAACGAACGCTGATTCGCCGCCAATGCGTAGCTTGGCAGGGCCCTCCATCTCCTCGAACCAGGAGTGGTTTTGTGACGCTGTGAGGACGAAAATAGTAGCAGTGTTCTACAATCGATCTTAGCAGACAGGGTTTTTAATGTTTCAGTAGCAGGTATGACAAGCAACAAGTAGCCTTTCGAGCTGGGTGACGGCGATTAGGGTCGCCGGGGCGGACGCCCACTCGATGCCACCGAAGCTTAGAGTATAGGGGAATGTCAGCTCTGCCAACCAGTCGCCGCTTGGTGATACTGCTGTAGCGGCGAACGCAGCATAGCAGGCTCAATCTAGGCAGGCAAGATGAGAGGAGGGGAGGTGGATGCTGTTTTTTTCCATACACGCAACACAACGCAATAACTAGCAAACCAAACCTCGAGCTGGGTGACGGCAAGGAGGACGGTGACGACATCTAGCCATTGTGATGTTGGGTTAGACAGGCGGGTGGAGCAGGTCACGGCGAAGGGTGGTGGAGCACCGTGTGTGTGAAAGATCGGCAGAAAGCTCGAATCTCGTCGCATACCAAGCGCAGGTCTTACGTTTCGAGACCACTGCTGTAGAGCACGCGGAGAATCCCCCGAACTTTTTTTTTTGTATCGTATCTTGAAATACATAAATTCTGGAAGCATGCCCTCACCATGAGCAACCGCCCCTGAGCATTTTTCACTTTGTTTTCCATTTTCGTTTCGAAAATCTCTACTCTATAGTCCATGATATGTCGTCAAAAAGTAGGCAGTTTCAGAACCGGTGAATTTTTAGATTTTCAATTTTTGGTTTTAGAAATATGCTGGGCTCCTCGTACCAGTCTCGACGTTGGTCCGTCGTCCATTTACTGCTGCAACACCGAACCTGCACCACCAATAAAGCTGTCTGCTCCCAAAAAAATAGGCGTGACCACCAAAATGGTCGAAAAGTTTCTGAACACTTTGGTATAATGGTATCGACAACTGAACTGGCCGAACTCACAGCTAGCTGGCGAAATTCAAACTCATTTGGTGAACTGTTTAAAACTTGAACTTTTAAAAGCGTTCTCGCGTCTATACACATGTAGGGCCATACTGAGAGTAGTATTCAACCTTCAAGGACCCGATTTCAGACGTGGCAATCATCCCTTGCTTCGGACGCGTGCTTCGCCCCCGAGTTCTCATGCAGAACGTGGTCGAGGGGGGGCTCTTTGGGCGCAAGCGAGCTTTCGTCCATTGGTACTCAATCATTGATGATACAAGCACATGAGATAAGAACTTCAAATCGGAGGATGCCTATGCTTTTTTTCCGCCTACTGTAGACTAGACGACAGGGCTATCATATGTCCCATTTTTTTTACACACATCTACTTTCCAGTATCTGGACAAACCGTGGTCACAGCTGTCGTCCGTTCTACCCCCTGGTTCTAGCCTTCAATTTTTATCGCGCATAGGGTTCAGCAATTCCACTGCCCGTCGACTTCTCATCGATTGTACTGTTGCTAAGTCACGCTCTCGCGCTTTTCGCAAGTCAATTCATGCACAGAAAATCAACACGAATTTATCATGCGAATATGCACTCGGGGAGGATTTGAACTCACGAAACTGACCTATGCCAGGCTCGAGGATAACCTGATACGCCACCGGGGCGACCATGTGATACTCTGAATCTTAGAATAGGTAGGCCAGACTATAGTACGTCTTACGTGGACTGGGATGCTTTTCAAGTGTGTTTCTGGTTTGAAATGCGTTGCTGGAAAACACGTCTTGACGAAGGGCAACTCCACTCGTCACTGTCACACGCATCACGGCCAGCTTCAGGTCAGAGCGCAAAGACCACACGTGGTTCTGTTTCTTGTACCCGTCTTCGTGGGCTGCTAGGCTTTCTTCTTCTTCTCTCGGCGCTTCTCAACGGCTTTGGCATCTCTATGATGTAAGGATCGACCACCAGACAGACTGTAAACAGAAAAAAAAAAAAAAGGTCCGAAAGAAAAGTCAAGCGAACAACACAAAACAAACGACGGGAGGGAGTTCTGAACAATGATGTGAAGCAACTAGAAAATCAGAAAGGCTGCAAGAAGAGCAGCATTAATATTCATCTCGTATGCATTCGTGCTGAAGAGGAACAGGTGACAGTTGCACACACAAAACAACACACGAAGAAGAGGAAAAAGATATCGGCTTGAGGCCGGCGTGGAGGTAGATGGATCCTAACAATTTGAACACGTATTGTTCTACATCCCCCCTGTTTTGTTTTTTTGCCGAATACGTTTCGTCTGGGACGTGGTCCATATTTTCCAAAACATCTTAGTTGACCAACAATCATAATATATATGGAAGAAAACTAAAAAAAATCAGCTTACGATATACCTACAATGGGACCCGAAGGGTGCGCCAGCTAGCGTTGGGCTGCGAAAGCAACTGAGTTAAATCGACGCACGACGCGTATGAAAATACTTGAAAGTGTGGTGAGCTAAAGCTTTATATTTCCCCATCCGCCGGAGAATGAAAAAAAAAAAAAAATGTGGGCCACAAAAATATTTTTTGGTCACTTGGGGGATAGTTAGATGTTTAAACTTTTCCATTCCACGGGCCCCCTTCAAACGTTCGATAGTTTCTTCCGTTGGAAGCAACGCGAAACAACAAGTATCTACAGGCATGTTCGCGTTTAAAAGACCCACTTTTTCCCGGCGAACGTCCACGCCGGCGTTTCGATTCAAACCCTGAAATTTATTTTGAACACGTCTTATACAGCACTGGGCCCTGTTTAGTGCCGGTTAAATAGTGCCAGGTGCCCGGTATAGTGCCGGTAAAATCTCTGGACGCAGGCGGAGCTCTCAATAGTGCCGGTCTGGCACTATTGAGAGCTTGCCCGGTATAGTGCCTGTTCGGCGCCACAGTCACCCCCAATAGTGCCGGTTACCCCGCGTGCGCGAACACACACACAACAACCAGGCAATAGACAGACTCCACACAAATAAATAGGGTATACGTGCTGCTGCAGACCCGAACAGCTCTACGCAGGGGCGTACCGTGCCATGTGCGGAAGATGAACTGTGCGCTCAACCAGACACAACGCCGCAAGACCCTCATTGCCACGGGTGCCAAGGAGGATGTGGCGGGCGGCTGAACGGCATTTGCGGCAGCGTGGTTAACCATGACAACGAAAACCACCGCATCTGCAGCGCGTGCGTCGCCAAGGCCGGCAAGCGCAAATGTTAAATTAAAGGTGGGGGACACAGAGTGCCCCCTGCAGGTCTGCCAATTGAGCAGGTCTTCGGAGAGTACTCACTTTCGTTCCTTCGTAGTGTGTAGCTTTATTCGTTTCCACCAGAGCCCGGGATAGCTTCTGAGATAGGAGGCGCGTGCCTCCGATCTAATTCCTAACTTCCCCGAATATAAACCGCCAACCTTATCATACGAAACCCATCCAAATGATCTCAAATTCGGATACCTACAGGCCTTTCGAGGCCGTATCTTAAAACTAGCCCACCCTGATGAGTCGCATATGCAGAAATATGGGAGATTCGGGGAAACTCCGGTTCTACGAACTAAACCATGAGTCGAAGATGCGGCTCCTCAAACCCCACTCCCACACATCTAACCGTCTGGCTATGGAGCCAGGAACACGCGAAGAAAAGCAGTAGAAAGAAAAGCAGACCCTACAGCAAGGCAATAGTCACCCATCAAAAACCTGCCGCATGCCGCCGGTGTGGCGGGGGGGGCAGAAAAGGCTCTAGAACCTGCCTCATGCCGCGGGTGTGGCGGGGGGGGCAGGAAAGGCTCTACGGTAAACCAATCACAGAAAAGGTACTATGGCGAGGCGAGCCCTCGTCGATATGGAGGGGAACACAGGCGCTAACACAAGGGAGAAGTCATGCGAAAAACCTCCCGCGGGCCATCGGCAAGGCGGGGGGTTAGACGAGGAAACGACTAATACCCGGGATGGAAGGTGTCAACACCTACAGCCCCGCTAGGGGAGGAAGTGTTTAGACAAAAAAATCAGAACAAATACAACACACAAAACATAAAAGATGACACACAGACCCGTACACTGGTCGCCCCCCGGCTCTGGGCTGAGGAGGGCGTCGGCAGGGCGAAATTGAACAATGACAAAAAGGCGACAGCCCTGCGCCTCAGATAGTGGCGTTTTACCCGAACCCTGACCCGGCACTGAGCAGGGGGGTCGGCAGGACAGAAAAAAAAATGGAAAGAACCGCCCCAAAACTCGACAAAGACCCTCAGGACACTACGAACGACCCAAAGACAAAGACGCAAAACTCATACCTCAAAAAAATGAAGAACTATCGAGAAGCGGTGGTGGCTTGGAAGTCAACTGGCCACGGCCGCGCCTCGAGATTCGTCTACGTTACGTTGGATTCCCCGAGGAAACGCACTGGCGATGTGAACTTGCAAGCACCAAGAGCCTCGTACGACTCCCGTTGAAGTCGTGTAGCGCGCCGGGGGAAGAGGGAGTTTAATCGGTCCCGGGTCGTCCAGAAAGCGGACCAGGTATACCTTGTCCTCGGTAGTGCTCGCGCTGATTTTTCCTAGCCACCATAAACCATCGTCTCCCTTGTACCAAAAGTGGGCTCCCTTAGGGAGTACTGTGTCGTGGTAGCGACGGAGCCAATCGGCGCGGGGAACACAGGCGTAGCCCGGCGCTAGGAAGCGTTCCCCGTTGTTGCGGGAGAGCTCACGCTGTGCCGCCCCGATCCGCATTCGGCGGTAAAGGCGGTTGGTTTGGCGGTGCTGGTCCGGGGTTCCGGCCCAATAACGCAAGATGTGGGAGCGGGAGAGGTGAAGGTCCATTTCCCGCTCCCAGGACGGTCCGGAGAGTCCCGCCCAATGCGTCTTGTATAGCACCGCGATGACGCCACCTCGCCCCCGTACCGACTGATGACCAGTGATCTGCTCCACCTCCAGCCGTTGGAGGGGAGTCGAAACGTCGTCTTGATTGACGTGGTACGGCGGGGACTTCTTGGAAAATTTGTTGAGCACATACTGTGTCAGCCCCGCCGGTAGGTATTTGGGCATGTCCTCGCTGTCGTGGGGGTTGGCACAGGGTTTGCAGCGCTCGATAGCCACACGCCGACGAGCGTCCGAACCAGGCAGGTCGGAAGGGAGATCCAAATAAAGGAGGTTGCTCCCGAGCGGCGAGCCGTCCGGGGTCTCGGCGGCGGAGCAGGGACCGACGGCCAGGACCTTGTATGGGCCCGTCCAGTTAAGCGCGAGTTTGGCCTTGAGTACCTTGGCGTCGGTATTCGCTTTCACACCCTGGCGGATGGTAGAGGCAGAATTGTATACCCATGCCCAACCACCCACAGTGAAGTTAGGTGCTGGACGCAGCGCGTCGGCGAGGGCGGAGTTTCTGCGGTTAATACGGGAAACGGTGAGGGCGTGGTGTGCGCGGACAATGTCGTTCGCGCGCTTTTGCCGGTCGGTGGCCAAATCGCAATAGGCCAGGTGGTCACGGGCCAGACTCTGGTGTCCCACGACACCTTTGCGGTCGAAAATCGTCAGGGGGAGCCGTGGGAGTCTGCCCATGTGGACCTCGTTGGGCGCCAAACCCGTCGCCGCGCTGACAGAGTTGTTGTAAGCGAATTTGACGTGGGGCAGATGCGAGTCCCAGTCGTCTTGTCGCTCGTTGACGACCATAGCCAGCATTTGTGCCATAGTGTGATTTACCCGCTCAACGCCCCCGTTACAGTAGGGATGGTAGGAGCTTGTAACAAGCTTGTGTACACCCAACAGCTGATATACAGCTTGTGAAAGCTTGGAGCAGAACTGCAGTCCGTTGTCCGAGAGTATGGTGCGCGGGCACCCCCACAAGGGGATGTATTGGTTCACCAGGATATTGGCTGTACCTTCCGCGGTGAACTCAGCGGCAGTGACGGGGAACATGTCGGCCCGACGACTGAAGCGATCGGTGAACAGCAGGATGTAGGTGTTGCCTCGCGGTGTGACCGGAAGGGGGATGAAGTAGTCAACACTGACGGCGATACCTGGACCTTCCGGCAGAGGCATTGTGATGATGGTCCAGCGGACAGTCAGCCGTGGGGTTTTTCGCGCTTGGCACTTCAAGCAGTGGCGAAGCCACCACCGGGTACACACACTCATGCCAATCCACCAATAAAAACGCTCCAGCATGCGCAACGTGCGCGTGGTGCCAAGGTGGCAGGAGGCCGTCGAGTGGCAAGCTTGCATGATCCCAGGGCGCATGAGCAGGGGAACGTAGATGCGAACTGGCTCGTTGTTTAGCAAGCAAGCAGCTCGCCCCACAGAGTTCGGTTTGTCAGAGCTTGTTTGCGGGGGTATCGGTTTACGGACGAGCAGGACAAAGTCGTCGTCGGTTGTATGTAATCGACCCTTATCCGCCAGTTCCTGGATGTCTGAGAGAGAGGGACGCTTGGGCGAGGGGTAGCATGCCAAGAAGTCCGGTGGCAGGGCCGACGGCCGGCCGATAGAGATGTAACGTAACGTGGCGTGGCACGTCGGCTCTGCGTGTTGTCCGCGCTTCCAATCGGCATGTGAATAACGCGCGACGGAATCCGCGAATCGCAACTCAGCAGCGTCGCCGAGGGCATCCGACCTTGTAAGTGTAGCCGGCGTTTCACCAGGAGGAGGCGTAAGCCGTAGGAGCGGAGGTCCCATAGGCTCTGCGTGGTCGTGGTCGGACGGAAGTGGTACCGTGCGGGCCGGCGGGTCGGCAAGAGTAGGGGTCGCGGCGACTGACGGAGCCGGCCGCGGCCGTCGGGCTCGCGGCGGAGTTGTAACTCGTCTGGGCGATGACTGGGGAACCCCGCCGGGCCCGAAGCCATAGTCGACAGCAGGGGGTGCCTTACCAGCTGCTGTTGCTGAACGCCGGCGCGTCCGAGTGGAGATGCGGTCCGAAAAGGGCGTCATCGTCTGGGGCGCCGGAGATCCAGGCGAGGTTGGGACGGGCGCGGTCGGGCCCCTGGGCTCGACGGGGTTTGTCCCTTGTACCGAGCTCCGGGAAGGAGTCGGTTGGGCCACTGATGTCGTGGCAGCCGGGGCTTCGGCGGAGTCCTCGTTGGTCACGATGGGTACAGCAAAAACCGAAGCGAAATTGTAGTCGGCTGTACGCGAGCCCCCGCCTCGGCCGGGCGAGCTATCGACGGTGGCGGTGGATGCAGAAACACGAGCGACGAATCTCCTGGAAGGAGCAGGAAGGTCGTCAAGCCTCATACGTGGACCGTGTGTGCGAAAATCGCAAAAGTCGGCAAGAGTGAGAGGAAGCCCACCCAAGGCATTACTTTCGGTGCGGGGCATTAGCCCACCCAAGCCGACACCCGGTATCGGAGAAGAAGGAGTGTACAGCCCGCAAGTCCGTATGAGGTATATACCACCATCCTCAACAGGGGTAAGACTCGTCGAACCATTGCGGTCGTGTTCCGTGGCAGGCTCCGGCAAGCGAGACAGGAAGTCGGCGTTGCCATTTGCGCTTCCTTTTCGGTATTCGAGGGTGTAATCGAATGCGGTGAGGAACTCGAGCCATCTCTGGACTCGGCCGTTGTGATTCCCCACTTTGCCTATGTTTTCCAGAGCCTTGTGGTCTGAGAATATTCGGAACTTGGTGCCCCAAAGGTAGCCGCGGAGGCGCTTGAGAGCCCAGACGATGCTGCCAGCCTCCAAATCGAGAGGAGTCCAATGCCTTTCCGAGTCGAGCTTAGCTCGGCTGATGTATGCGATGGGTTTTATGGAGCCGTCCGTCTGCTCCTGTTCGAGAGCGGCTCCGAACCCGTCGATGCAGGCATCGCAGTACACATGGAACGGGCGAGTGCCGTCGGCGACGGCGTCCCAATCAGGGAAAACGAGGACCGGCGGGGTCGTGAGCTCCGCCAAGATTTCTCTCACCAACTTCTCCATATCAGGCGTGAAAGCAAACTTTACCCCCTTCCGAAGGAGTGCGTTAATAGGACGAAGTCTCTTCGATAGGTCGGGCAAAAATTTGCGGTAATAGTTGATACCACCCATGAGTGCGCGCACCTGCTTAACGTCAGTGGGCATCGGCATATTGGTCAATGCCGACACTTTTTCCGAATTTGGGCGTAGGCCTGCTGGAGAAATGGAGTGGCCTAGAAAGTTCGCATCGGTAGCGCCCAAACGCGCCTTCGAGGGGGAAAGCTTGAGATTGTGCTTTCGAAGGCGTTCGAAGAGAGAGCGAATCGTCCGAACATGCGTTACCGGGTCGGAGTCGAACACGATGACATCGTCTAGGTAAGCTGCCACCTGTGTCAAACCCTTGATCACCTCATTGATAACCTTGACGAACCACCCAGGCGAGGCGCTGCTGCCCTGGGGCATAACGAGCCACTCATAAAGGCCCGTGGGTGTGCAGAACGCTGTAAGGGGAACTGTGTCCTTGTGTGCCGTTATCTGGTGGAACGAGGAAACCAAGTCGAACAGGGAAAACACCCGACCTGAGCCCAAGGAGTCCAGGACCTGGTCCACGCGCGGAATCGGCAGTTGACTGAGCTTGCTAATTTGGTTGAGCTTCTTGTAGTTCACCGTGATCCTCACACCGCCAGATTTCTTCGGGATGACCACCAGCGGGCTCGAGTACGGTGAGGTCGAGTGCTGAATCAGGCCAGCCGCGAGGTACTGGTTAGGGGTCGCGTCCACTTCTCTGGCCAGTATAGGGTTTATGCGATGGGGCCGTGAAGTGACCGGAGCGCTGCCCTCCGGAACCGAGATTTCAAAGGGCATTAGGGAGCATGACCCAAAGTCCGTCTTCGAGGTGGAAACACGTCAGAAAAGTCGCAGAGCACATCCCCCAGTTGCTCAATGGTCGGGGGGTCCCAACCAGGGTCGTGTAAGTCGAACGCAATCTCCCGCAGGTGCGGTGGGAGTCGGGCCCAGACGCGTAAAAATGCAGAACATTGGACCGGGTTCAAACGTTCCATAAGCGTCGGCGAGGGCGACGGTACGGCGGGAACTATCTCCTCCGCGCCGGTCGGGCTCGCGACCGCAGAGACCTGGATGTCCGAAGTCTGGCCAGGGTGGGGACCCGCAGCCTCGATAGGGTGTTGCAAGGCACCCAGCGGGATGCGCAAAAGTGGGGCGTCGGCGACCCCGATAAGGTCGCCTGGCTCGAGGTCCGCGACACCTATGACGGGAAGCACCTGTCGTCCTGAAGCAACAAAGTGTTTCTGTCCCGAAAGAACATCCGACTGCGGCAGTATGTCGACAAGATAGTGTCCTGTGAGCGCAGGAAAGCCGTTACTGCGCACCAAGTTGACCTCGAGCAGTTGGGGCTCGTCCGACAAAGTGACGCCTGTAGAGCCATCATAGCGAAGATGGAAAGCACCGTTCGATGCTGCGGGGTCGACGGCATAAGCCGCTACGCCTGCTGTGGCGTGGTGGGACAACGTCAGCTCGCCCAAAACCCGATTATCGAGAGGACGAGGGGGCAGGGCGCGGTACGAACGGGTGTTGAAGCGCATCCATCTGTCGCGGCCCAGCAAGACAGCGTGCTGCATGACCGAAGGAGGGACCACGCATGCCCACACCGCGAGAGAGCATGTTGGTTCTTTTTTGAGGAAGAATTGAACGCTCAGACGGATGTAGGTCGCGGTCCGTAAAGGGGCGGATTCGCCAAAGCCACCCCAGGAGCGAGGGCTGCTAGGCCGCTCGCACGTCGATGAGGCGGCGCCTACCGATAGCATACGATCCAACACGTCACGACGGATGAAGGTTTGGGGGGAGCCAGTGTCAAGCAGCGCTGTACATATGTAGGGCGCAATAGCGTCCCCTCCGCTATGTATTGCAATATCGGTAGTGAAAGAATCGTCGTCCAGCGTCACGGTACCCCCAACGAGGCAGGGGCCATGTTCTGGCCGTGCGCGGTCTGAGGCGCCGCGAGAAGCTACCGCCAAAACCTCCGGGCTTTGATCGGCGGGTGTACCCGAAAAATAGGACGAAGGAGGGCCTTGGGCAGCGCCGACCGCGGTCCCCAAGCGCGACTGCTGAGCGGACGAAATTTCATGGATTCCAGCATTCCCGGTGGGCCTGCGGAAGCGACGAGGGGAGGCCGGGTGTGGCGATCCGTCCTCGCAGTCGCGAATTGCTTCGCGAACGGCAGAGAGTGCCTCACCGAGCAAATTTTTTCCTCTCCACTTGTGTGGATCCTTGGCGTGGGGGTCGTCCGCCCGGAGACCAATACCCCACACAGTGTCTAGAGGACTGGCCTCTGCCAGAAATTTGTTGCCAGTGCTCAAAAGGTGATTTTTCATGGCTGGGTTCTGCGTAAATTTGGCATAGTTACCAGATAATACGGCATTTTGCTTCTCCCTGTCCCAAACGGCGGCGTCAAAATTGCGCACACCTCGACCGACGCGTTTGTGTGTGCTGGGGTCAGACGATGACATGATGAGCTCCACTGCGCGATGGTCTTTAAAAAGCCGAGCCTTTTCAGCCATCATAAACTGCTCCGCGCAAGAATATGAGACGTCGTCGACGACAAACGACGAAGGAGACCACTGCGAAAAAAAGGACGGCGGTTGCCAGAACAACACTACTTTGTCTGTAGAGTATTCGAGGGAAGGGTCAAAAGTCGACGGTGCCAACCCGTCGGAGGCCGTGTTAGGCATATGAGCTTGTAATGTCCCCGTCTGGGGACACCAGTCTCTGGCACTTTGGGCCTGCAGCGTCCCCGTCTGAGAACGCCCGGCCTCGGGAGCACGGCGCGAGCCCGAACCCACGGGTGGTCGCGTCGTGGCCTTGTCGCTCTTTGGCGTAAAATCGCAAGGAACTGCTCTCACTGCACCCGAAGGGACAGGGGGCTCGGAGCTGTTTCTGCTTGACGAGAGGCGCAATTCTTCCGTATCTTCACGGGAATAGCGTCCAGCTCATCGGGCTGGAGGCCGTGGCGTCACCACTGGCCCGTTGCGCAGTGTCGGATCTATATCCTGTGCCACTGGGGCAGACGTAGCCTGATGCACGTGGGTTAGCGTGCTTAAAGACGGAGCAGGGCCCGTAGACCCTGTGGGCGTCTTCGAGAGCGGGGCTCGGGCAAGTGGAAATAAATTCTTCGCCCGAGAGGGCTCCTTCCCGTTAGCCCTCTTGGAGGAGAGAGACGAGGTAGCTAAGCTTGTCGGCTCCTCCTTGATGGGAAAAAGGATAGAGCGCCCGCTACTATCGCGAGGAGACACCGACTCAAATCTTGGAAAAGATCTCGGTGCATATGGGTTGGCTTTCCCACACCTCAAGCCAACCGCCGCTTTACGGTCAGGAAGAGGTGGAGACGAACCCGTTCGCGTATGGGGGCGACGCGTCGTCGCCGCAGTTTTCTTGCTGCGCGACGCGTGCCTGAGGGGAGCGTGCAAGGTGCAGGCTCCTGAGTCATGGTTAAGGGGGGCAGCGTTAGGGGCGCGTGCCTCCGTTGTCGAGCTTGAGCCACGGCAGGGGTTAACGGCGGTGGAAGCACTGGTCCCCATTGCCGAACTCGGACCATGATCGAGGGGGGCGTCACTGTGGGCGCACACCCCCTTCGTAGAAAATGTAACCTGGCTGGGGGGGGGCATACTGGGAGCCCTGGTCCCCACCGCCGGCACTGCGCCGTGAAAGTCATCAGGCGACGTAGGAGCCCTTGGGCTCTTGACAGAAGTAATTTGTGCCGCGCCACGTGTAAGGCGAACGACAGGCACACGAGCATCTTGTGAAATCAAAGGAAGTGTCCCCGACAGTGCCGTCGGCGTACGGGTCGGGTGTGCCGTACCGCCGTCGCCCTGTCAGTTGCCAGTGCGAAAGGTACCTGGTTGGCGCGCGTTGGGGTTTCCGCTCGGATTGTGGGTTGCCCCGAAACGTTTCCCCGGAGCAGACACGGAAGCCGAGGAGGCTGGCGAGGGCGGGACAGCACCTTGCTGGCCAGGCGTGTATGTGCTGTTGTTGTTACCGCTGTGGCTGTTTGTCTGTCCCTGATCCGGTGGGTACCCTCGTGATTGGTTTGAACGATTTCGGCGATTTTTGTTGTACGTTTGCGAGCGAGAAGAGCGTCCGTCGCGGCGGTAGCTAACCATACGTGCTTGCCACCGTCGGAAAACGTCATCATCGCCAAGTTGGCCAAGTTCAGGGTTTAGACAGCCACTGGCGTTGATAAAGGGATGCCTACAGTTGCGTAAGGAATGAGTGTCTTCGTGACAGTTTAGGCAATGACCCCTGTTTTCTCGGAGAGCCGCGGCGCGGGCAGAGGGCGTGAGGAGGCCGCTCCAGAGGGGAGGGTCGACGGTCTTAAACGAGGCACTAACAGCGAAAACTTCTGCATAGTGTTGTTCTTCTAGGGGCCAGCAGTTGGACATTTTGTCGAGCCAGGGTTCGGTGGAAGCAACAATCGGCATGACAATCGGATTATTACTCGAACCCGTCTGCCAAGAAGGCGACTGGGACAGCACTCGGCCCTGGCCGCGCCCATGAACGGCGGGCCGGGGCCCCGACGGGGCGGATGACCGCGATCCCGTCGAAGAAACAGGTAGAGAAAAATGTTTTTCGCCGTTGACGGCAGGTGTCTTATTATGCGCCAAGTCACTGAACGCTTTCCACATGGCATCTAACGAGGCGTATGGCCGTGGGTCCGTAGCCTTCGAGCCAGGGTATAACGTAGGCATGAGCGTCGGAAACTGCTCGTTGACCGCCATCCTAACCACCTCCAGCACGACATCCGTCCCCGGGGACAAAACACGCTCACTCCCCGTGACTCCCGATACTAGCACACGGAACTCCCGACTGAAATCAGAAAAAGGCGTGCCGTTACACACTCCAAAAGTGTGCAACTTAGTGTAGCCTTCGCCCGTGTCGACCCGGTCAAAGTGCGTCACGAGCAGGCGTAGCAGGAGGGTGAAAGCCTCGGGCCCAGATGCTCCTCCGTCCAACGCTCTTGACACCTGTCCAAAAAATTCGTCGATCAAGGTGGTCATGCGAGCGGTCGTGGGCCTGTCAGGTGTTATGGCACGATTGAATGCCAGGCGGAGGGGGCGGATCCAACCGGGAACCCATGTGGGGGCACGTACACCCTCTTGGCAACGGTCGTCACAGCGCATGAGTATGTCAGTCATGGCAGACCTGCCGACGACGCCACTTGTTAAATTAAAGGTGGGGGACACAGAGTGCCCCCTGCAGGTCTGCCAATTGAGCAGGTCTTCGGAGAGTACTCACTTTCGTTCCTTCGTAGAGGTGTAGCTTTATTCGTTTCCACCAGAGCCCGGGATAGCTTCTGAGATCGGAGGCGCGTGCCTCCGATCTAATTCCTAACTTCCCCGAATATAAACCGCCAACCTTATCATACGAAACCCATCCAAATGATCTCAAATTCGGATACCTACAGGCCTTTCGAGGCCGTATCTTAACACAAAGCGCCAGCAGCAAACAGCGCTGGGAGGGCACAATATAAACGCCCGAAGGCCACGAATGGGGGAAGTAAGCAGTCTCACCCTCGTGGGGGGGCTCGTCCGCGGCCGGATTTCGGCGCCAAGCTTGAGATGCTGAAGCTGATGGACGACAACGTGACTCATGAGCAGATTGCAGACCGCTTCGGGTGCTCGGAACGGTTGGTCCGGGATGTGAAGGAAAACCGCGAAAAGTACGAGACCGAGGCTGCCGCAGGAAGCGGAGGAAACAAGAAAAACAGGCGCACAGGCGACTTTCCGGAGGTGCGCTACACTGCTGTTAAAAAAAAAAAAAATCTACGTCTGTTGTTCCCGCAAGTTGGTTCCCGGGCTTTTTTTTTGCCGAGCTTTTTTTTTCGAGTCTTGTTCGTTTTGTTCTGATGAGCCTTTTTTATTTCCATTTTTTTTCTCAAGTTGTCCCCTTTTTCATTTACCTTTTGCGTTTCCCTTTTTTTATTCTCGACTTTCTTGTTGAGCTTGTTCTCTTTCGTTTTTCCCTTTGTGTCCTATTTTTTTGTTCATCTTCTTTTCTCGCAGCATTCATTTTGTATCGTTTCATGTGCTGCTGCGCCAGAATAAACCGTGAACCAAAAATACATTACATTGCACGCACACCTTTCCTTTGAAACGAGTTACAATACATACACACACATGCAGCGGCGCGCTTCTGTGATTTCCAAATGCCCGGAAATTTTTCCTTTCAACTGCTGTGCGACGAGGCTAATGTTCGAAACTGATATTGCGATCTTATGTACCCTCTATATTGTTTACTCCTCGTTTGACGGTAAGTAGGTGGACGCCATAGCTGTTGATCTACTAGAGAAAGCCCGGAAGAACAAGATGCCCGTCACACGCTACGTCTTTCGAAGCTTTGGTTGTTCCGCCAGGGTAACCCTGCTGGCTTATCCAGCAGCTTCTTCTTCGGAAGTGAAGGCGAGGGTCGAGGATTTCAAGACCGGCAAAAGGTGGGCCAAGAACTTCGTGAAGCGCAACAAGACCTAGAGCGCGCGACTTCATGGCGAGGCTGGTAGCGTCGACAAGGAGGCCATCAAGGAGGCCATGGAGGAACTCAGGGCCCTTTGCGCAAAGTACCCGGCTAGGCTCATCTTCACGTCGACGAGACAGGTCTCCAGTGGAAGCTCATGCCCAGACGCACGTACCTGTCCACCTCGGAGGATCGGAAGACGGCGCGAGGCTCCAAGGGCATGTTCTTCAAGGATCGACTGTCTTCCATCATATGCGCAAATGTCTGCGGCACTGCGACGGTTGACTCGGCCATCATCGGGAAGGCAAAGGAACCCCGCTGCTTCGAGGACACGGCTTCACCTCTCACGCACTCCTCGCAGGCCAATGCGTGGTCAGACACCGCGACATTCGACGTTCCGCAAGTGGTGGTGTGATTTAATCCTCCCGTTCGTTCGGCGCTTCACTCACGAACCTGTGCTGCATCTGGTGGACAGCTGTTCTTCTCACGGTGATCTAGTGGATGATCGGGGGTAAGTTACCATCAAGTTCCACCCCCCGCTGTGCACCTCCGTACACCAGCCCATAAATATGGGGATTATCGCCAAGACGAAGTGCAGCTACAGGAAGGAGCTACTCGATTTGAAGACATCAACCATGTTGGTGGCTGACAGCCTTCGTGCCCAGGCAAAAGCTCGCAATATAAAGGCCGGGACAACGGGGCTGGCGCAACGTCTCCAACCTCACGCGCGGGATGCCGCTGAACTTCTCCAAAAAGCATGGGCCAGCGTCACCGCCCAGGACATCGCCAGAGTGAACATGTGCTATCGCGGTAAATAATGTGAAATGTCCAACTCGCGCCTTGGTGCACATAGCTTTGGTGGTACGTAACGTGGGTAAGGTTGTACGGATAGATTGTATTGTTTTTGACTGAGTATTCCAACACCCGAGCGTCTCCGTTGTTTCTTCGCTAAAAAGGGGTCCTCGCTCGCATACCCATGAGTCATTAATCGTCACCGGGTTCGTCTAACATCCGGTTGTCCACCGGAACACGTATGCATGACATTTTCTGCGCTACCTGTGACCAGGTGCTTTGTCAAAACCGAGACTCTTCCGGAGGAGATGGCGGCTGAGCTCACTAAGCAACACGGAAAGACCCGGTTCCAGATCACCGAGCCTGCCTTTAAGGCTCTCACGGATGCTCTCGACACGTTGAGCACGAGCGCGCACGAGGCGCAGCAGCAGGGATCTCCAATCGAGGACAAGGGCATCGCTGAACTCATGGCAGAACTCCGTATCGAACCCGGAAAGCCGATAATGGGGGAAGCGGTGAACGCGATTCAGGGGTAAGTTACCATCGAGGACGACGATGAAGTGGTTGAGGCTCTCAGACAGGAGCACAGGTGGCTGGGACTCGCGTGTCTACCGGCCGCGAGGAGGAGGACGAACAGGAGGAGAGTGGCGATGAGAACACGGGGCTCACGCGCCGTTCCCCACCTGCTTATGGTGAACTGTCGTCTCATTTCGGCGTCCTGGAAGCGGCAGCAGAGGAGAGTGGCAACGGAAACGCGGCGCTCTACTTAGCGAAAGCGAAGACGGCGATGATTGCAGCGCATTCCGCTAAGCGGTTGCGCCAGGCAGACATGAGAGAGTTTGTTGCTACGGAGTAAGGGCGGGGGGTACAGCTGTGGTAGTAATGGTTGTTTGATTTTTTGCGGTGCGCTTCTCGTCGTGCTTGTCTTTTTTTTCTTTTGCAACATCAAAGCGAGTGCGCCAGGCAATCAGGAGAGGATTTGTCCCGACGTATTGAGGGCGGGGGTTACAGCTGTAGTTGTAGTGTGTGTTATTGTTGTCTTTGGTGCGCTTTTTGGAGTTTTTGTTTTCTTCATTTTCATTCTGCAACAACATCGAAGTGGGCAACGAGGAGTGGGGTTTAGCGTTTTGCACGAACGCGTGCTTTGCAGGCAGTTTGTGCCGTCACAGCTTTCTCTGGTGCATGTCGCGTGTCTTACTTTTGCCGTCCACTAGTCCTGGTGAGGCTTTAGCTCGAAATGCAACTACTGCTGTATCTTATTTTACAACAAACTCTTGTGGGCTCCACAGGTTGGAACCACACGGGTCGCAGGAAAGAAAGTCTGCCCACACCCACGTTGGAACTTCACTCAACAGCAGCAGTAGTAGTATCAATCCATTTCGTTCTTTGTTGACCCCGCAAGCGTGGGCGCTACACCATAAATCGAACACGACCTCATTAGTGCCAGTATCGGCACTAATGAGAGTTTGGCCAGCCCTAAATAGTGTGTTTTGGCACTATTCGCAATGGTGCCGGGTGTACGGTTCAGTGCCGGTAAACGCTCCGTGCACGTACCGGCACTAAACAGGGCCAAGTACTGTATGTGCTCCTCCTGCGAAGACCTCACCCGACGCTTTTTGTGTTGCCTGATTTTTCCTCAATAGTAGTGAAGATTTTTCGGAAAATGTGGACCACCTTCGCCCAATTATTATCTCACCGAGAAGAAAAAAAAAAAAAAACACGGGTCAGACCTCGGCATGGGAATGTACAACGCATGTGCAAGGGTTGACGGTCTATGTCTCAGTAAAAGGCGTGGATATTTGGACGTTTGTGCGTAAAAACGAGTAAGATACGTTATTTCCTTCAAATTACTTGGTATTTATAGTGTAGGATCCGGGTTTTTGGTAAATTCTGCTAAATGTTGAACACAATCAGGTCACATCTTCGATGTTTAGCGCGAAAATTTCTACAACCATGCCTTGGAGTACGTCCAAACGGATTGTGCAAAATGCGGCGCAACTGTTTTTTTCGCGGCCGCTGGGAAAAGGCCGGAAAATTGTTGAAAAAATTGAAGGCCTGTCATTGGTCGATACGAGTTTTGCTCCTATTAATAGAGACAGCTCCAGGCCGAACAAAACAATTAGCCATATCTTACCCTCTTTCACTGGTCGTGGGGGTGACTATGATACCAAATACGAGGTATTCACTATTCGACTAAATATTGCGAGCAATCGTGGGGGAGAGAATTTGGGGGGGCGGGGTTTCACTTGAGAACCAGCCTGTAATGCAGACAGATTTTGAAAAACAGCAGTTTGCACGCAACGATTTCAACAACAAAGAGACCAGGCAAAAATGTCATATTTACAAGCTGACCGAATAAGGAAAGCCGAGCTGGGAACGAAATATTGGAGTACCTTGTACGCGAGGTTGCCTAGGTCATCATGTGGTGGATCATGTCAAGGTGGGAGCCGTCGATGGGCCCTCGGGAGCGGTCGTAAAAAAGGCAAAAAAGGATGTATATTATTAATGCCGTCTCCGCATGTAATGAGTCAAGATCGACCAGACGCCGCCCACAAATCAGGGGCAAAAACTGGTCCAAAACAAGACTGATATAAAAATCGTACCCCATCGGAATCAACCCAGATATACCATATGTGGCTTGAAAAACGAAAATTCGACTTGAACTCTTCCGGAACTAACGACTCTACTGAACCGCAAGTACCACCTGATACACACACAAAAACAACACATCAATCAACTCCAGAGAAAAGTATGGAACAATACAAGAATCAAGGGAAACGAATACGCGCCTTTTGTGAGCCGAGGCTCGTGCTGGTGCGGAAGGGGCGGTCCCCTCCTCCCTTGTTCTGTCCTGCTCGCTTCCTCCCCTGGCCTTCCCCAAACCCCTGCTGCGCACATGCATGTTGCTGCTCCACGCTCATTCCCATTAGCTTGCTGGCTGTCCTCCCACTGCCATCCCCCCTTTCTCAATTATCGTCGCGAAGAATTGCTCGTAACTGCAGATCAAAAGTCAGCCTCGAAATCGCTCGCTCAATACAAGCACGTACAAAAAGGGGGCCTGGCTAGCAGGTGAAGGACCGTGGCTCTTCGGGCTCATCGCTATCCATCCCTGACTGCTCCGCCTCTTCCTGTATCTGGTTGTCTAAGACTCCGTCTCGATGGTCTAGCTCTCTGTTGCTGCTGGTGTACGTGCGGGTTCCGTCACCGTCGTGTAGGGTGGGGGTCAATGACGAAGAGAAATCGCTCCTGAAGCATCCCAGGAAAAAAGTGTCTTGAGTCAGCGCCGGTGCAGCGCGTTCACCTCCCCGAGTACGGTTCCAATGTGATTGGAAAACTCATTCTCAGTGTCGGCTTGCCAGTGGAACGATCTCTGGTGACTGCAAGCAGGGGGGGTATAAGATCTAGTACTTGCAGCCTGCCCGATGAGCCGTGTAGTTTTGTAATCTACGGACACAAGGTTCATGATTCACGTATGTACAAACGAACGCACAGCGGTAGTGCAAGAGCAAAATGTTTGTTGTTTTTGGGAGCGTTTGACAAGGAAATTTGATATTTTTATCTTTGAGCTGGTGGGGCGGAAAGAGATATCGATCTTCCACGTGACATATTATATTCAGCTCGCGGAGACGTCACCACCAATGTAGTCTTGCGATGAACTTCTGGTGATATGAATTGGAGGTCGAGCTGGCAGGATGCTTGATGTATTTGAACAGGGAGAGTAGGTAGGTATGATGAATGCTGGCTTCCATGGTTAGTTGAAAGAGCACATGTCCTAATCAAAGGGTCCTGTAATACCAACGCGTGATGTGCCAGAGCGGAACTGGTTGGACAAAATGTGGCTTGACTCCGGAGTGGCGGGGTTCGACTCCGGAGTGGGGAAGTTATATCTTAGCTCATATTTTTGGTGATGAAATAGTAGTTGAAGGCGATGCTCTTACATGGTTGTTTGAAGTTGAGGATGGTATTTTTGAGTTTGCAGGAGTGTAGGATGGCGTGGGCATTATCGTGACAGTTGTCACGACCAGAAGGAACGTAGAATTGACTATTTGCTCGTGTCAATGTCCGAGAACCAAACTCGGGTCTGCGTTGCTACGTATTGTTATACTATTTTAAATTTTGCCTGGGGCATGTTGAAAACGGGAGAATCTATAGTCTATTGCCATCAAAATTTTGCTTGATCGAAGGTTTGAAAGCACATTAATTTGGGGGAACAGTATTGGTTGTTTTCGAGTAGTGGAAGACGAAATTTGATACCTACCTGGTATTTTTATCTTGATTTCAGTATTGAATTTGCTCGATCGAACGCTTGGGAGTATGATAATTTAAGGTATAATATAGGTGGTTTCGTGGTAATCTTAGGCTTGATTTATTGAACCACAATCGAGAGTTTTTCTTTCTGGTTGTACACGGATTAATCCCACTGCAGTCTTGATCGCCCATGTTCTTATTAGCGACTTCCGTCACGACTACTGCGGTTCCATTCCGCTAGCTACGCCGTTGAATATCAATATTCATGTTTTGGGAGCAGAGGCAGTATTGTTTTGACATTGAAATAGGATATTGGAGTACCTTGTACGCGAAGTTGCCTAGGCCATCATGGGGTGGATCATGTCAAGGTGGGAGCCGTCGATGGGCCCTCGGAAACAGTCGTAAAAAAGGCAAAAAAGGATATACGGAGTATATGTTATTTATGTCGTCTACCCCTGCTTGCAGCCTGCCTTGATAGCAGTGCCTCTACATCTGATGCATTTATCCCGAAAATATAACATAGTCCCCTTATTCTTATTAGCACATATTTGACATCCCCCGGACATGGACCAGTCACAAATCCAAAACCCTAATAAATATCAGCGTCAATAATTCAAATCCAATATCCCCCCAACTCTATATTATACCTACAGCAGTAGACCACCATCAATCTGATCATCAATCCAAGCGCAAACATTTGGAATCGACGTGTCCGCTGAACGAGACACGGTGCCTTGCGACCTGTACCAACAGAGTTGACACGAAAAAAAAAACCGCACTGATATGATCAGGCAATCAAACATAGCATAAACCAACACATGAACCAACACGAAAGGCAGGTGCTTGCTCACACGAACAAGTCACAAGACAACCTGCCGCCGCGGCAAAGTCAAATGCATTAAGGTGTTGCCTTGGGCGGTCCCAGTATATATATAGAAAGAGGAATAGGTGTGTCTATCGCTAGACTAGTCCACAGCTGACAGCCGTAGACCCGAGTAGATGGTAGATTATCTCATTGTTATCGAGCAAGGCTTGCTGATTGGTCAGGATGCAAGAGGGACTTGAGGGAGGAGAGCAGGGGGCGGGTGGGAGTGGTAGCTTGGCTTTGGCCAAACTCCAAGTACCGGCTCTCGTACTGGCAAGACTTAAAAAGCGTCATCCCAAACGTGACTCCGGAGCGCAAGCTGCTAAGGGCCTACGTCGGCCACTGCCACAAGCCGCGCGTGTGACGTGTTGTTTGCTTTGAACCACGGGTGAGGACCGAACAAGTACATAGCCAATCACATCCAAGACCTACAAGCCCTCAACGACCAAATCACCACAAATGCGAGCGTGCAGCTATATAATCTAACCCAATCGGCGCAGGACGTGGCCTGAGACAGAGTGCTGCCATTGTTGTGTTTCCTACATGTGCAGATTCCGTGACTCATTATACTGTCGTGTTTGTACGTATACGTGCTTATTCCAGGATCGCATACAGTTCCTAATCGCACTACCGATTCCCAATGTCACAGTCGATTCCGAATCACACGATAAAATAGCATAAAGGAGACCTTATTTAACCAACAAGGCTTGGACGGTTGGTCTATTCCTCATAAAAATGTCGCATACGAAGCGGAACACCATACAACTAGCCCACCCTAAATAGTCGCAGATGCAGATCACACGACAATATAGCGATGGCCAACTAAGACATCAAAAAATTGGGAAGTGGGTCGAAGATTCTGCTATTCAAAAATAACGACAGCAAGTGAGGCTACGACGCCTCTGGTAGGAATTAATCTATTGGCCTGCTTTTAAACAGAGCCCTGAATAGAAAGTATTGATTGAAGGCAACCCAGAATACAACGGAATGTTGAGAGTATGAACCGTGGATTCAAACCTGAGTTAATGCGCGGTCTATTCGAGAGGTCTATTCGCACGAATAAGATAAGCAGTTGTAAAACTTGCTTTGAATCTTGCGTTGAATCTTCGGTGGAACTTTGATGTAAACGTCGATTTGAGTATGTGAAGGTGTTCCCGTTGTCCCGGTATTCTACCGGACTACGGGCATTGTTCCGTGTCATGATCAAGTGGTGATGCAACCCACCATGATCACTCTCTCTTCTCTCCTTTCTTTCCTCTTCCTCTCTCTTTAACCTCTAGCGCCCTTTCCAAACTATTCCTTTTCTTTCTTACCTCAAGCGATCTTAACAGACACTTCGGCGCCACCTCTGCATCTCTTCGCATAGGAGGCAAAGCCTCCACACAACCATTGTATTCAAATGCTATTTACAGGTCATGAGCTTTCGACATCTATCGGCACCGAACGACATCTCATTGCAGTTGTCGTGTCTTACCGGAACGTTTGAGGGAAAACCTGCAATACGCCGACTACGGCATCAGCATCAGCATCAGCATCAGCATCAACATAGGAGAGTCCGTGAAAGCAGTTGCGTTAGACAAGCTCGTTAAAGCTCTCGACGGCAAATATAATGGGCTCAAGTTCGACGTGTGGAAACGCACGGCTCAGTCCGTGATATGTATGCGTCATGCCGACATCTCTGATATTCTGGAATGGAGTCCTTGTCCCAAGCCTAAATTAATTAGTCCTTGTCCATATTCTAAACGAGTTAGGCCTTCACGAGCTGTAACTCGCAGCCAGGCCGCTGACGAAACGGACACTCAGTCCGGGAAAACACCCTCACCTGAAACAGCACAAAATGTACAGCCGGACGCAGGGATTACTCCCGTGGACACGGCGCACCTGCTGCCATTATCTTCGGGTTTCTCTACACTCCTAACCGCAAAATCAGTTTCATGGGCCACGAATGATAACATCTCGAATTTGAAAGACTTCGAGAACTGGCACCGCGACAATCGTATTCAGTTCGACTTGTTGCTCCTGAACACATCGGAAGCTGCGGCCAGCTTCCTTCGAAAATCTAAGCCAAACGAGGTGAACTTGTGGATGGAAAGGCAGCTTGGGATGATATGGTCACAACCAACCAAAATTCCACCCGACAACGTCGACGTATACTACAACAGCAAATAACTCAAATGGTAATGGCGGAAAGGCAAGACCCAGACATTTTTGTATATGAAGTATAGTATTTGAGGGATAAACTGGTATACATGGGAGAGGTATTCAACGATGACAGCACACTCAACATAGTACTGGGAGGATTCCCGGATTCATACCTACAAATATAATGCGGCGTTGAAGCAGACGGTGACTTCACACTCGACCGGGCTGAAATGACAATGCGTAATATGTACCCAAATAGAGCTATGCGAAACGGGCCTTCGCGAAAAGCGACGGGTCGTGAGTCTGCTATGGTAGTAACGTTAACACCCTCAGTAGTAGTGACTTATTCACACTGCCGAAAGCCAGGGCATCGATTCGAAAACTGCTTTAAGCACAAGGGAACGATGTCGGGGGAAAAAGAATCCCCAACACCTCCAACAAACTCATGCTGTAGCCTGCATAATACCGATCGCCTAAAGAATAGCGACTGTCAGTCTCCAAAGCGGGAGGACAACAAACCCCGTCGCCCTCGTCCCGGCCAACAAAATGGCCGGCACAATAACACCACATCGCTCAAGCTAACACCTCCACAACTCCAACTTCAACAACACAAATGGAATATTACGTCCCAGTGACATATGCTCCGTCCACTACTACGGCTGCGATTAAAGCAGGTACTTCTACGTACTTCGCGACTCCTCCCTGTCTATCCTCATCTCCAGTTGGTACAGGTTATTCTTTCATCGCCGCACCTTCGACCAACATCGCCGCGCAGCCCGTCGAATTCTCCATGACTGCGGGCGGCGCGGCTTGTTTCCACCTCATCGACAATAAGCTTCTACTTAGCATCGAACTCAAAATGAACCATTACGTACAGCTGGATCCTCCTGTAACAATCAACGAAGCGGGAAACCACCGCCTTTATGGCGTTGGTCAAAGGGTTTTGGTCGTTTGAGTGTTGGGCCATAAAGGCTCTAAGCACTCTGTGCAGCTTCCCGTCACGATCGTACCAGCGCTAGGCATTCACCTATTTTCGGGGGGATCAGCAGCTAAGAGAGGGGTCAATATGATCATCGACAAGCATTCGTATTTAGAAATGGGTGCATGTACTGTACCCCTGCGCAAAGACAGCCACTGCTCTTCGATGGATTATCTCGACCTCACCACTGATGCTATCAGTCGAACACCTGAGGCAGCTTTTCGGGATATTTCCGGCAGTAACTTTAAACCAGAAACCGTCCTCGATGTTCACGCTTCGAATGCTATTAAAGCTACTTCTCTGACTATATCCGTTCCAGCTAACCTCTGGCATAAGAGATTGGCTCATCCCAATGTGCACGTGATGACCAGGGTAAAACATATCGCAGTGTGTGATACGTGTAAAATAAGCAAGAACACTCTACAGAAACATCTTAAGACATCGGGGCCGCACCCTGCCAGCGCACGTATAAAGCTGGTGAATATTGAACTGCTAGGACCGGTGATGCTCAAGCCGATCGGAGGATACGTCTACATGGCACAATATACCGACCATCACATCAGGGTAAAAGCAACCTCCGTCATCGAAGAGCCGCCTACCGTCCTACCAACAGCAAACTCGCGGGGGCAATAAACTGATTTCCCCGATTTCAATTTGGAGCCAGTCTTGTATTTTGTATACGAACATCAGAGCATCAAACATGGCATCTCAACGATAGAGGCTAGCGAGAACGACGCTATTGCCAACAAGCCGTTTCACATGAGGCTGCGATCATCCACTTACCAAGTAAGATCCTGATTTTTCATTAAGGGGGCGTATGAGAAAATGAACCTTGGATTCAAATTTAAATTATTGTGCAGTCTAGTCGAGCAGTCTATTCGCACGAATAAGATAAATAGCTGAAGCTTATGTTGAATCTTACCTTGAATCTTCGGTGGAACTTTGATGTAAACGCCGATTTGAGTATGTGAAGGTGGTCCCGTTGTCTCGGTATTCTACCGGACTACGGGCATTGTTCCGTGATGATCAAGTGGTAATGCTACCCACCATGATCACTCTCTCTTCTCTCCTTCATTTCCTCTTCCTCTCTCTTTGGCCTCAAGCGCCTTTTCCAAACTATCCCATTTCTTTCTAACCACAAGTGATCTTAACAGACCCACCTCTGCATCTCTTCGCATACAAGACAGAGCCTTTACACAACCATTGTTTTGACAGGCTATTCACAAAGAAGGGGGTCCAGAAAATGTAACGTACGAACTGGAGATGAGAAAATGTGCACTACTGAAGGATACAAGCCAGCGGTTGAATCTCTGTGCTTGGGACGCATGGGCGTGGGTAATGGAGCACCAGAAAAGGTGGCATCAGGAGCTGAAAACATACACGTGCACAGCAGGATACCAGCCAGCGATTGAATCGTTGTGCTTTGGAAGAATGGGCGTGGGTAAAGAAAATACAGAAAAGGTAACATCCGAACTGAAACCAGACACGTGCACTGCAGGATACCAGCCAGCGACTTAATCTCTGTGCTTGGGACGCATGTGCGAGGGTAAAGAGGCACCAGAACGGGGGCACCGAAGTGGCTTCAAAGATAGGGAAGGGCAACACCGGATAAAGGAAGCGACAAGAACGACAAAGTTACACCAGCCCCAAAAGCTCTATAACTGAAACAACGAAGTCAGAATATACCCTGAAGGTGGCACAAATCGTGAAGAAAGCAAAACACAAACAAAGCATAAAACACCGAGGCTATGGTCGACGCCAATTTCCCGACGTACTAAGGGAGGGCGTAGGCGTGGCTCCGCGGGGCCGATTGATATTGCGTAGGACACCGCCAGAGAGTCCTTCCTGATGACGCTGAGGGCACCAAACCCGTGGACGGCGCACAGTGCAGTGGTGTAAGATGATCGCAGGAGGTCAATCTTGATCGGTCCGGGTCATCGAGGAAGCGCACGATGTAGGAGTTCGCGGAAGAATTCTCGGTCGAGGCGCGATGGGCTACCTTTCCCAACCACCAGTGACCATCTCGGGGTTTTGTACTAGAGGTATGCCCCCGTGGAAAGGGTAGTAGGGCTGAAGTGTTGAAGCCAGAGGGTGCGGGGGAAGAGGCTGTACGCGTAGATGATGAATAGTTCGCGCCGGGTCCGCGCTAGTTTGCGGTGAGCGGCCCCGATACGCATCTGTCGGTGTAAGCTGTTGGACTGGCGGTGTCATGAAGGAGTGCCAGACCAATAGCAGAGGATGTGAACCCAGTGGTGTTGTAGGTCTTGTTCGTGTTCTCATCAAGGGGTGAGAAGTCTGTTGTTGTCGTCGGTGGTGTGTAGCTGGCCTTTTGTCGCGAGGGTTCGGGCCTCCGGGAGCGGTGGGCGACGTGTCGAGGGTATGTAGTCAAAGAGGTCGTTCTGCGATGGTGATGGTGAACCCAGGGAAAGGAACCAGAGGGTGGCGGAGCAGACGGGCTTGGCGCGTTGCTCCCGCGCCCAGTCGGTGTAGGTGTAGTACTCCACGCAGGAACGGATATAGGGGTCATCAACCGGCTCGACAATGGTTTCCGGTAGTCGAGGTGGTGCTTGGATAGCAGAGGGGGGGCAGTAGGAGGGTACATAGTGAAGTCGCGGTTGATCACGACGAGATGCGGTGTGCAGCGCGGGATTGTGTAGTAGCAGGTCGTTCGGCGGCCGGCTTGAACCTAAGAGTAGGTGGGCGGCGCTGGGGAGACGGTGGGCTTGACGTGGCGATATCGGGGGACCGACGGCCAAATCCGTAGTCCGCAGGGGTACGGGGAGTTCCAGCTGCAGCGGCGGAACGGTTCCGGGCCGAGAAGATGCCAGGCCTGACGAGGCACGAGGAGAGGTCGAAACAGAGACGCCGGAGGTGAACGAGGGGGAGACGACGGGTGGGCTGCTAGCTAAACCGGCAGGAGAAGCGCCAGTGACGACGGTGGCTTTCTCGAAGCTGGAAGGCGATTCACAAGTGGATAAAAGAAAATATGTGGCCGACAGAAATGCTGCAAGGCGAGTTGACGGCGAGGTCTAGGACAAACCGTTGGCAGGCGGGAACGCGGTGTACCGATGCCGCTGCCGATTCTTGGTCTTGGACGGTTCGTTGGCCGGGGGAAGCGCCGTGAGGGAGTGTCGCGGCGTGGTCTTGGTCTTGGACAAAGCACTGGCCGGTGGGAACGCCGTGAGGCGATTTCGCGGCGGGCCCTGGTCTTGGGTGAAGCGGTGGCCAGCGGGAACGACATTGAGGCGATGTCGCGGCAGGATGGTTTCCTTAGACTAAACGTCGGCCGACGGAGACGCCGTGAGGCGATCCCGCGGCTGGATATTGGTGTTGAACAAAGCGATGACCGCCAGGATCGCCGTGAGGCGATGTTGCGGCTGGTTCTTGGTCGTGGACAAAGCGGTGGCCGTCAGGAACGCCGTGAGGGGGTGCCTTGGCGGCGTGTTGGTCTTGGACAAAGCGGTGATCAGCAGGAACGCCGTGAGGTGATGTCACGGCCGGGTCTTGATCGTACGTGGACCAACGAAAATGCGGCGAGGCGACTCGGTGGTAAGGCCTAGAGCAACGTGGAGGCCGAGGGCAAGGCTGTGAGGCGATCCGGCGGCGGAGGCTTTGATAAAGTGGGGGCCAAGGATAAGCGATCCGACGGCGGTGGTCGGGCCAGCGATGGCGGCCACGAATGGCCGGGTAACCTGGGCTGACTTCGAGGTGTCAATACGCGGTCATTGGCGGCGGTAGTCGCCGAAAACGTTGTTGGTGCAGGGGATCGGGAGGACAGGGTCGACGCAGTTGGAGGCAGGTGGGAGGAGCCCACCCAGATCAATGCCCGTGGTGGACGGCTCGATTGCATTGCAAACACAGGCTTGGATGAGGGGGATAATGATTCCGTGTTACCGTCCTGCAGGAGCGATATCGGAATTTGTATGACGGGAGAAGGCGAGGTCCCATGAAGGCCGCCTGGTCTACGTCAGTGGATCTCAAGAGCGAGATGGCACCCTTTGGCGAGGAAGATTTTGGACTCAGAGGAAACGCCGTCGCGGGGAAGCATGTCTACCAGGCAGGGACCGGTGAGGGCTAGGACACCCGAGAAACGAACCAAGTTGGCTGGGACGAGACATGGCGGGAACAAAAGTGAGACTGCGTGCACGCCGGCAAACTTGAGGTGGAACATGTCGGTGGTCCGTCGATTGTCGTTGGTGCAGGTGGAGAGGCCTTCGATGCAAGGAGCCGAGACGGCGCAGGATGGTGTGTGTGCGCTGTGAAAAACGCGTCCAGCTGTCGCGTCGCAATAGAACAGTATGTCGCGTGGTGCCCGCAGTAACAATGCACGTCCAAACAGCGAGCTCAGTGGAAAGGGCGTCGTCATGCAAAAACTGGATGCTGAGCCGGACGGAGGTCGAGGTGAGGACGGGGGTCGATTTGCCGAACCCTCCCCAACGTTGAAGAGGTTCGGGTCGTTCGCAGTCGTCCGATCCAGCGTTGTTGTCCTTCATGTGGGTCCAAGCTTCAACGGAGATAAATGTCTGTGGGGAGCCGTTGTCGAGGAGGGCTATTTGTCCGTAGCGGCTGGAGGGGAAGGGTATGCTGTATACTTTGATCCTGTGGTGGAGGGGGCGTCATCGACGGCGGCCATGCCGCTCGAGAGGCCAGTTCCATGTTCGGCGATGGTGGGCGGCGGGGTGTCAGAGGGATTGAGTCCGGGTGTAAAGGCAGAGACTAAAGTACACCCCGCAGTTGCATGCGGGGGTTGTTTCTGCTAGGAAGAGGGAGGCAGGAGTTGGTCCAGTGTGGAGGTTCATGTAGGGGGTGCCATGGTCGTGATGATCTCGTGGATACCATTATCCGAGCGCGAGAAGTGAGTGGGACGGGTGGGGCGGGGGAGTGGTCAAACTGGCAGCGGATCTTCGTGATGATGTCGCCCAAAAGGTTGAGTGCCCACGACTGGTGAGATCGGAGGGCTTGCCAGTCATCGTCTCTAAAGCCGATACCCCAGGCGAGATCGTGCGGGCTGGCTCCGGCGAGGAACGTGTTGCCTGTGTCCAGTAGCTGCTGGCGGAAGGGAGGGGTCCAAACCTTGGCGAGGTTGCCCTTGTAAACGTTGTTATAACGATGACATTCCCAGAGTTCTAGGTTCAAGTTGGGTGCGGAGCACCCGAGACATTCCTTCTGCGGAGGGTCCGAGGAGGCTATAATATCCCGGCAGTTGGCTGTATCGCCAAAGCGCTTGGCCTTCTCCGACATCATGTATTGTTTGGCGCAGTTGTAGTGCTCATTATCGACGGTGAAGGCCGAGGTGTACCACTGGAAAAGTACTAAGGAGCAGTCCCGAAAGAAACGCATTTGGGAGGAGTCTAGAGTCTGTGGTAGTGGGGGAGAGTAGAGAGGAATGGTGTGGCCCCGTGAAGCGTGGTGTGACCTGGTCGAGAAATTGTAGTTTGGGCGACCTCGGTTCCCGAGTGAGTTGGGCGGGTAAGTGGAACCAGATACGTTTGGGGAATAGTACGCGCGAGCATCTTGGGAGGTACCCGGTACGGTCACGAGGGATGCCGCTGGCAATATCGCGACGTGGTATTCACCATCGACAGATCATTTGGTGCAGAAGGTGCTCGGTTAACGCGAGTTCCACCGTGTTGGGCAAATCCGAGGTGCTTGTTTGCGTTGTTCGGAGTGGAAGGAGGCTGGGAGGTGGAGCCTGGAACGGTGATGGCTGTGGAAGGGGATCCGTGAGCGGGGGGGTGGAGGTGAGTGGCGTTAATGATCCACCCTGTTGTTGTGATGTGGTGTTAAACCATCGACAGGTCTGTTGGTGCGGAAGATGCCCTGTTGACGCGGGTTCGTGTTGCCACCGTGCTGGGCAGGTCCGATACGCATGTTTGCGATTTCGTAGTGGAGGGAGGCTGGGTCGAAGAGCCTGAAACGGTGATGGCTGTGGAAGGGGGTCCGTGAGCGGAGGGGAGTGGGGGTAGTTACAGTGATGAACTACCGCCTGAAACTCTGGCTGATAGATTAATTACTCCACTGGCATCCGGCAGTCTTGATTGCTGCAGGTCGATACAGAGGGTGGGGCGGCGCAATAAGGGCTGCCATACCGCTGGTAGGACAGGAACAGGCTGACACTGAGGGGGGACGTGGCAATAGATATTGCGGTGCCCGTTGGTGAGGTCGATACAGGCTTGTTCTGAGGGACGGAGGAGCAATAGAGATTGCGGCACCTGTGATTGGGGTTGGCGCTGACAAATCCTGGGGAGGGGGCGGCGGAAACAGATATTGTGGCACCCATTGAAAGGGTTGGTGCCGACCGGTACTGAGGGGGGGTAAGTTGCTTTGATTAACTACTCTGGGAGCTGAGGGTGTTGGAGGAGTTGCTCCGCTGGGACCCTGCAGTCTAGTTTGAGCTGCCGTTGGTGAGGTTGCTGCAGGTCGGTACTGAGGGTGGGGCGGCGCAATAGGGGCCGCCGTACCGGCTGGTAGGACTGGTACAGGCTGCCACTGGTGGGGGGTGCGGTGCAATATATGTATTGCTGTACCCGTTGATGGGATCAGTAGAGGCTGGTACTGAGGGGGGGGGGGGGGATACAAATTGCGGTATCCGCCGATGCAGTTGACTCAGACATATTTGAGGCGAGGGTGATGCGATGGAGATTGAGGTGCCCCATAGAAGGAACTGCGTTTAAGGCCTCCGGTGGCGCAGGGATTGCCTGGCGTGGTGTGGGAGTGACGGCGGGAATGCCGCTTTCCGCGACCAGGGCGGCCCGCTCGGCCAAGAGCGAAGCCAGAACAATCTCACTTTGAGCGATTTGTCCCTCCAAACTGGTTGTCTCGACCTGGCTGCTCAACTTCCTTGTACCCGCAACCGTGTGTGGTCACCCTGCTCCGGTTAAATCCGGATGGCGGCGCGGGTCTGAGCGAGCGTCGAAGCCGCCACACCATGGTCGGGTCCGCTGCTGAATGGGCTGTCAGCGTAGACACGCCAGTAGCGGAGGGCACAGCAGTAGCCTCAGTTGAGGCAGGCGTAGCGGGGCCTGCATCCGGGGGAGGTCGTACTGGGGTCTCTTCCTCCTCGTCAATGTGCTGTCCCTTTGTTTTACACGGGATTGTATAGGCACTCTCCTCGTGAGACGTGG
Organism: Undaria pinnatifida; assembly: GCA_012845835.1. Taxonomy (NCBI): domain Eukaryota; class Phaeophyceae; order Laminariales; family Alariaceae; genus Undaria; species Undaria pinnatifida. Next base: position 10,997,385 of record JABAKD010000025.1, on the reverse strand, counting down.
TGGGGCGCGGTATATGGATACCTCTCCATGGACCCTTGGGGAGGAGTGTGGAGACACTTCTTGGTTGAGTATCGGAGTCCTGGGGTGCAGGGACAATCCGGCGGCTCGTTGTGGAATCCCGAAAAGTACAAGGCGGGAACCGACGAAGCGGTATCGTGCTCGGTGGTAAAAAGTGGCCAGTGCTTGGCGTGGTTGGGGAAGGGGGGGGGTTGAAAACCCAAAAGTAGACGAAGAGGTCGGGGTGCAATCCAACATTCAGTAAGGGTCTGGAACAGGTGGGGGGGGTGTCCGTCTTGAGGATGGTAGAGGGTTCTTGATAACCCAGTCGTAACCCAACGCACTACCCGAATCGTCATCTAAATCATAGACCAAAACATTGTATGTTTGTGGTGATGTGTAACACGTGTCTCGTCTCGTCAACCCTTGGTATTTCTCGATCTCAGGGAAATACCGCGACGCTCGTAAATTACATGTTGTTTTCCGATAAATCTGTCAAAAAATTGTGAATTTCGGAGAGTCATTACGATGCCCGTACGCTACGTACTACTTTTGCCCCAAAACATCTGTGACAATTTTGTGAACTTTGGATGGCGGTTACGACGCCCAGAACTATATTGTGATGTTGGCCGAAACATCTGTCACAAATTATGAATTTAGGAGACCGATTACGACGCCTCAATTTTCAGTACTGCTGTCCGAAAAATCTTTCTCAGGTTGTGGATTTCGGAGAGAGTTTACGCCACCCTTAAAGTGCGGTATCGCAGTGAAATCTCTCAAAAAAGTTATATCTGGCGGAAAAAGTGATTATGACGTCCATAAAATTCGCCACGGTCGAAAAAATCTCCGTCAGGAAATTGAAAAACTGGCGGAAAAAATCGATCAGGACGCCCGTGAAATGCGTTACGGTCGAAAATTTCTCCGCCAGAAAGTTAGTATCCGGCGGAACAAATCGATATCATAGCACGCCCGTAAAACTCCTTACGCCCGAAAAATTCACCGTTTGTTTGAAAATGGAAAATCCGGCGGAGTATTCGATTTGCACGCCCGTGAATGATCTTATCGCTGCGAAAAGCTCCGTCAGAAAACTGAAAATTTGGCAGAAAAAAAACGATTAGCACGACTTTCAATGACTTTTCGCTACCAAACTCACCATCAGATTTTGGAGAAAACCTCGAGGGGGGCATCGATTAGCACGCCGGTAAATGAACTCATCACTACGAAAATCGTCATAAAAAAAACGAAAATTTGAGGGGAAAAAACCGATGTGGGCCGGGGAGCGTCGGGGTCAAGAAGAAGAAGGTGCGTCCTATGCGAAAGACGCTACCACAGCTAGTACCCCGAGGAACGTTGTGCGTGGGCGCGACTCAGTCAGCTAGGCCTGGTGGGTGTGAAAACGGGGTATGCATAGGCGTCATATTTCTAGTCCGGTGTTTCTGGCGGAAAACCAGCGAGGTTAACCTGGTGTATCGCAGTCAGATGTACTCGAAACAGCATCATCTATAAGATCTTCGGGTGGAAGGGTTCTCTCCTCAGCGCATCGAAAGGAAAATTTGGTGTAATGCGTCCTATGCCTGCGTCAAATGAGTCTACAGGATTACGCGATGCTACGGGTGTGCGCACTTGTAGCGGCGACCTATAGGCGTCTAGAGCTGCTATAGTTTCGTTGGGGGAAGTCGACAACATTTTTGTGAGTCTCTTCAGGACAGCCAAGGGATTTTTCTTGTTGATCTACACTGGCATCGGGCCAGAGTTCAAAATGGAGATCATGCCGTGGAATGGTAGTAACATGGTGGTCGAGCGACATCATACTAGAGGGGTCAAACCAGTATGTGTCCTACTGTTGTCGCGGCCGCTACGCGTGCTCGTCGTCTACTACGTAGTCGTGCAAAGCGAAGAGGGCGCACGCGAGTATACACAAGAGAGAACGTAGGGAAAAGGAGGAGAAGAGAAAACGAACAATGTACTGTAAAAGTACTACGCAAAAAAACGACTCAGGCAGCAGACAAAAAAAGGGGAAAGCATGGATGCTCACACGAAGCGGTGGAGAGGAACGAGCTGGGCAGAACGTGGAGCTGAGCTGATGGTCGCCACGCGAAGGGTGGAAGGGTTACTGACGTCGCCAGATATGAAGGTGTTGCCCTGGGGGTCCCGGATGACATGCAGAAAGGGACACAGGTGTGTCTATCCCTAGACCACAGCTGACAGTCGCATAAGACCCGGGTAGAGAGTAGATTATCTTTACTGTTATCGAACAAGGCTTGTTGGTTTAGGTCAGGATGCAAGAGTGACTTGAGGGGGGAGAGGGGGGAGTTGGTGGAAGTGGTTGCTCGTTTCTGGCCAAGCTTCAAGTATCGGATCTCGTACTGGCAAATACGTACAAAGCGTCATCCCATACGTCACTCCTGGGCGCAAGCTGCTGAGTGACTTCCACAAGCGACGTGTGGGACGTGTTTCATTCTTTAAACTACGAGAAAGGACCGAACCAACGCATAGCCAATCACATTCAAGACCTACAGGCCCACAAGGACCAAACCAACTCAAATACGAGCGTGCAGCTAAAAAATCTAAGCAAATCACCGCAGGGCGTGGTCTGAGACAGGTGCTACCATTGTTACCTTTCCTACATGCGCAGATTCCGTGGATTATTACGTATACGTCCTTCTTCCTCGATCGCATGGCCGTTCCTCATCGCACTACAGATTCAGAATCTCAGAGTCGATTCCAAATAATACGACGAAAATACAATAAACCAGACCGCAACTAACCAACAGGGAATGAATGGACGGTTGGTCTATTGCTCATAAAAATTTGGCATACGAAGTGGAACACCATAACCAACGATAATAGTCTTTTCGGAAAGTGGAAAGTAGAATTTTTTAATTGGAACGTGGAATCGGTAATCTCGCCGCCCCCAAAAGGGCGGCGAGATTATAAAAACGGAATCTAGATTCATGAACTACTTCAAAAATCAAATAGAACTCCTGTACCTGGGAGATACTGAAAATAGTATCTCTTTATTTTGTACCAGTACCTACTAACGTCATTGGATATTAAATGTAGGCTCCTGTGATTTGTTGCTTATCATATACCCAAGATACCAGTACACTACTCTGTAGAAACTTGCTCGCTATGCATACGAGTACAAAACAGCCGTGGCATGGACCTGCTGCACACTGCTGGCTTACTTATATCACTGGAAAACAGCGATGTGGAACAGATCAGCACTACTCCTACATGGGTATGATCATACTGACTCCGTACTGACGATGTAGTACGAGTTACATGTATCAGAAAACTCTGTGTTATCAAGTAGCGACAAGATGATCATGACTACTACTGTGCGTGCCATCGATAAATACGTCCCCTCGATGCGTTAATAAATCGAATTGAACTGAATTTCGATATCCAACTCTGGAACAATGTACTCGTTACGTCTGCGTTATATGTCATGATTCCAAGATGCGCACAACAACGCTAATTGCGGGGAAAATGTCATATATTGTACGTTACATAGAGCCAACTCATTCTGCTGCGACACCCGGGGGCTTACACAAAAAACAAGCGGATATAAAGCATCGGCTTGTAATTGGAACCCTGACTACGGCACCCTTTCTGAGATAACCATCCGTATGATCAACGAGCAGGGATACAGGAAAATATACAAAAGGATCGACTTGGCTTCGAGTTATAGCTTGACGCCGTCGAACTAGCAAGATCAAGGCAATCACCCAGTAGTGCTGTTGATTAGAAGACTCTGCTTACCGTTATTTCTCTAGCTGTATAAATTGCCCGACCAGCACAGTTATCGCCGCTGCGCTTCCTTCTACGCTTGGCGCGCAGGTTACACTCGACCAGGACATCGCCGGGTAAGATAGGGCCCACGAGGAACTCTACTTGGTTCTCTTTCTGCTGACGGAAAAGCCGGCATCCTTCTGCGTTCTTAAGCACGAGGGCGAGACTGGAATCAAAGGTAACGGGAAAAAAATCCCTGCAAGAGTTGGTGACCAAGTACAGCAAGTTCACGGACGAAGTCGTCCGCACAACCATGGAGTGACTAGTCAACCCCAGCACGGAGCTCGGCCAAGACCCGGACGACTAGTTTATAGAAAACACTCTCGCGTGCTCTGAAATCGAGAAGATAGGCGAACCCGTTTCCGATCGGAGGTTCGAGGACATCTGCGTCCAAGGGGTGTACGGCAGAGTATAAAGGCATCAAGTTGATGATGTACCGCGACAGCACCTTCGACATCTACAAAACACTAATTCTAATTCTCACGACTACGTGGAATGTTACGAGCAGGGGGCACCGCGACCGTCGCAGAACGGCTGCGTTCACATCATCGTCTCTGCTGTATTGAGGGCGAGCTTACCTCCCGTCTACGACAACGAAAGCTTCCGATATTGACAAGGAATTTTATTTTACCAACCTGATGGAAGGCAAAGGCTGAAGGGGTTGTCACCCCAACAGCGACAGCTTCACGATGATTGTGGACAGCGGCGCATCGGAAGACTTGGTAGACGACTAAGCTAATTCCAAGACTGCACGCCAGCATGAGGGGCTACAAGAAGCTGAAAGAGCCAAAGAATACCGCCACTGCCGGTAACGGGACTGCACTCGCGACGGCCACTTGCAGTACCTTAGGATACATCAACAACCAGGCTGAGCAGCGGGTTCCAGTTCGACTGTTCGCCATTATCGTGCCTGGATTGGCAAGCAAATTCTTCTGCTCCGTCAATGCAATGAAATGGGGCGTGAGCACCATCTTCGAGACGGGGAACCTCCACTTGCAGTTTGACAGCATCACGTTGGTTCCACTGAACCAACACCAGGAGGACAAGGTTATGTGCTCGTACGACGTGTCTAATCGCGTCCTGGGTGGCACGATTGAGACGACACCAACAACGCCCTAACAGTACGGGGTATCCGAGCAGGGAGGACAGGCATTCGCGGCAACGTGTACGTAAAGAAGCGGTAACAACAAGTCTGAGGAGGCCACTGTCGCTGAGACGAAACGACAACATGCGCAAATCCAGGACAGCACGCCTGACGAGGATACTGTCGCAGAGATGGAGCACCAACGAGTGCAATTGTAAGACAGTCCGCGACAGCACGCCAACAACCTGGAAAGAAACAAGTCGTCAACAACAGCCGGAGCGTCATCGACGGGAGCTGAAATACCCTCAACTGGGACTGGAGCGCCATCATCAGGAGTCACAGATCCATCACCACAGACTGGAACACTACCGCAAGAAGCCGGAGTTTCGTCCACATCAGGAGTTAAACGTTCTATTTCACCCGGGGACGCACCTGTTGCCTCGCCCGGGGTCGAATCTTCTACTTCAGCTGGAGTCACACCGGATGCACCGTATGACGAAACCACCGGCACGAGAGCCAATGGAAGCGTGGAGGAGACCTTCGACAGCACGTACTCCAAGCGATCATCATGGGCAGACCCCTCGGCCACGTGTGTGGATTTTGTCTACACTGAAGGGGACCCAATTCGGGTCTCGGAGAAGGAGAACTAGGTGATCAAGATCCCCGACATATTAAGAAGATGCCCTTTACTCCACGAAGGAGCACTCAATGGAGCGGTTTCGCCTGGGATCACCGGAGCAGCATCGCCTGGGTTCATCGGCGCATCAACATCGCGTGTCGTGGGATCAACACACTCTGGGATCTCCGGATCATCAGCCGGATCAACATTATTTTGCACTATCGAAGCATCAGCTGAGTCATCACCGCCTACTTCACCAGGGATCAATGCAGCCGATCGTTTGACCTAGGTCTGACTCGCGCCTCCACACGAGCCGATTCCAACATAGAAACCAGCCGTCAGTAAAAGGAGGATTACGCGCCTGCGACAGCGAAAGGAGGAACGTGAGCAAACCCTGCAGTGGAACCTGCGAGTTCCACACACGAAGACAGATAGCAAGCCATGACTTGCACCGTTTTCGCGAACTTCAGGCTTCCTCTTCTTCCCGGGCGGAGCGCCCATCAACTTCGCACCAAGCAGCAAACACTGACTGCATAACCAAACGTGGAGGCGGAGCTGATGACGGCAGTCCGTTTTAAGGGGAAGGAAGTTCGAGTCTTCGGTAGGTCGAGTCTTCGGTAGGTCGGGTACGTCCCTTAATCAAGCTTGAAATGTCTCGGCACGTTACGCCAAGGACTACCGCGAGCTTCTTATGCCAGTCTCGGAAACTTCCAGGCTTCCTGCCGTCGAATGTCCCGAGTCCTTGAATGGCGTTGGTGAGGTTGCCGCTGTTGTACCCCATGCTGATAGGTAGTACTTGGCCAAGCGGTCTTGTATGATTCTACAACAGTAGTACGTAGGATGCAGAGTATCTTGTTGGAGTAACTGCCGCACGATGCACGGAAATGCCGAGGCTTTTAATTTTGCGGTACAATATACAAGTATATGACACGGACTTACCACTGGTAGAATTCTCGTAAAAGATCAAACGACTCTTCAGAAGATACCGGTATATAGAAACAGAGCTCCGTTAACAGTCTCTCTGGAATATATTGTTTTCATCCAGCTGTAAATCTCTGGCAGTGACACTTTGTTCCTTTGTTTGTGGACGGCAGAAACACTGGTAGGCTGTTCACTCCTGTGATTGTTGCGGAGTGATGAACATTTTTTTTTCCGTTTGACTACTGCTGTTATCTTATATTCCTTTGTTGTTTTGTTGATTGGGATGTCGTTCACGTCAGATGATTGTAGTATTGTGGGCTGATAGCTAAACCTGCAAGGGTCATTCAGAAACGCGTACATTAGCAGAGCATGATGTTTACTGCCCAGGTTTACTTCAACACTGCTGCCGCTCAGAGTGACCGAGGCTAATGGTCTACGATATGGACCACGCTACAGCAGAGCTCCTAACCTCAGCGATGCCGGATTGTGATTTGGAGCACCTGTACAACAGCGTACACCAGAGGCACGCGCCGTTAGGTCAAGATGTTTTGGGTCCGCGTCGATTTGAACGACGCAGGATGGGTGTGTTACCCAAGCGCAGTATAGCTCTGGGAGTCACTCACGCAGGGTTCAGTAGTACAAACTATAGGGGGCAGCAGTTTTCAGTGGACGATCTGTACAGGATCCCTGGATACGTGCAGCACCGCGTACCACTTCGCTCTCGTATAGTTTATACTCGATGTTTTCTTTCGAGAATAATTTTCGCCGTGTTGAACAGCAGTAGGTGACATAACCACCTCAACAAGCGATATAATCTTAGAAAGTCTATCACGAGTTCGAACCGCAGCGGTGCAGCAGTTGGTGATAAGTGCCTAGTATGTAAGACCCTGCACGCATGTAATTTATCGCGTTTATACTCTCCTCGTTTTATTTCGTCGAAGGTACCGAGAAACTCGTCGTCGCACGCAACAGCAATCAGTGGGTGACGATGCCACGTCAACGGAGTATAGTCGTAGTCGTTCAGGGCTCTCACATCGTAACTGTGCAGCCGTACAGCATTAACGAGTACCTGCGTAAGGCTCAAGAGGCGCTCATGCTCTCTCGCTCACGTTTAATGTTGTAGACTAGTTGGTTGGCCATTTCCCAAGTTTCGTAGTTCAGGGTCCTCGACCCCCTTCCTCTTTGAGATGTCTAAAAGCTCCTTAAGAATGTTGACCACCCGGTCTCGAGCTCCCTTTCGCAGCAGAGCTGCGACGATGATAGCACTTATACACGTTCGAGGCTCATGACCTGTCAGGCGTATAGCTTGTTGCATTGTACTAAAGGCAAACGCACAGCTGCTTAGGCCTGGACTGACCGCTGTGTGTAGCCGGGAAATCCAGAAGCAAAACGCTTTAGTTCCCTGTCAGATGAACTCGGTCAAAATGTAGCTTCAGGCTCTTTCCTGCCCGCCGTGAGATCCATGGCGACAATGGTATGGCCCGAGGCGGGTGTTTTGAATAAACTCCAGTAAAAGTAGATGAGGGAGAAGAAGCAAGAAAGAAAGAAAGAAGAAAGGAAGGAAAAGCGAGCTGGGTTTGCAGTTGCGTTTGCACTGCTCGTAGGTCGAAAACAAAAAAAATGGGAAAATAAACTGAAAACCACTCAAAACCAAACAAAAAGGGAAAAACTCTTGAATGCCGCTCAAGAGAAAACAAACTGGAAGACCCGTCCCCCCGTACCCAACGGGACCCTAGTCTTGCGGTGACAACCGATATTCTTTTCAGGGTACGGTCTCATAACCTTTTTTTATAGCCTGTATCGTTACTCCAACAACAACCCTTGTGCCACCGGTTCCAGAAGGATACTGAGGATAGTCCTGCTTCGTGTGTACCAGTGCGTACGTACTTCATGTATTGGATACTTTGTACATGATGTAGCCTGTAAACTGCTGTTCATCATATATCCACGATACCAGTACCACTCTGCAGAGAAATACTCGCCCATGCGTGCGAGCATATAGCAGCAGTGGTATAGACCTGCTGCATGCTGCTGGCTTACGTACATCACCTGAAGAGAGTGATATAGAACAGGTCAGCGCTCCTAGATGGGCACATCCTGACTCCATACTGACGATGCAGCACGAGTTACAACTATGAGAGGACTCGGTGTTATCAAGCAGCGACAAGACGGTACTAGCTACTATTGTGCGTGTCATCTCTATTAATAGTATATGCGCCAAGCCACCATTGCGAAAGGTGGAACCACCGGAGCAGCTGCAGCGGAACCTCCGAAAGCTCGTAGCACAGCCCAGACAGCCTGCGACGGCTCTTAAGAAATCGAGAGGCTGCTCTAAAACCCAGTTTAACGTCGCCCTGCGCCTTCAAAGTTATGATTACAAGACCAACGACCACATCATGATCTCGCTCAGAAGTTCGACCACAAAATCTGCGTCGTTGCTGCCCGCGTGGAGCGATGGGGCTGCGAAGGCCCCCTCAAGAGGGGATAAGAGCCATAGCCTCCTAGCCGCGGCCGGCAAAAAGAAATGCCGCTAACCGCGGCGCTCCGGGGAGGACGTGAGCCTTCGCTCACCTCGGTCGTAGCGTGTTCGTTGACTATTTAGCTATCTTCGAAATCTAAAAGCACACTACCACGTTCCTCGATAAGAATCAAAAACGATTTTTGGGGGCGTTGTTCGTGAAATTGATTTCACAATAGACTACATACAAAATAAGGAATTACGCTTTTTCATGCTCTTCGATAAGAATGACCCAAACGAAAAAAAAGGAAAAAGGTCAACAATCGAGGTTGCAGAAACCAGTTTATCGAAGAACCCCCGCCCACCATCCCCGCCTCTGGAGTGGCCACACCAGAAAGCAAGTATAACGCATTGGCTTTGTTATCTAGAAGCAAGAAAGTAGGCACAATAAGGTGCCGAAGTCCGTCTTACGAGCGGTTCCTGAAAGTATGCATTTCAACCTTCATGCCACTCGCCGAACACCTCACGGAGCTTCGCGCTTGGTGCAAGCAGTGTTTGCCCGTGGTTGGTGAAAACCCGACGTGATCTGTCCCGGCATAGTAGGGATTCGAAGGTCTATGGTCATACGACCACGGTCATGTACAAACTGCATAACCCGCCCCTCTCCCCCCCTCCCCCAGCGCTTCCACCCCACGAGTATCACAGGAAAAGTTGCGCCGCTCACGACACCGACAGGGTTCCATAGCGGCGGAAGAAACAAGGAACGATTGAACTGCAACCTACATAATACCTCGAACGAAAATATTGTGAAAAAGCTTCCTAGATCGTGTTCAATAGACAGAATTGAACAGAAGGCGGGGTGGCGACAACAGCCCCGAGCTGATGTCCAGACAATTACTGTCCTTTGCAGTGTGTCTCAGAAAGAAGATGCTGCGTTTTATCTTGATTACTATGTATCCAGATGAACATGGAGGGAATAAGGAGGAGGGGATGGAGAGAATGGCGAGAGTGGTGTGACCATGGGGTGGGCACGGACTACCACCTCATCACGTCTACCCTCGAGCCATAATCCTCAGTACCTTCCTGAACCCTGACCCAAAAATCCTAAAATCCGGATCCCCCGCAATAGCGTATGCCTTTTATCAAAATAAGTCGTGGGCATTATTCTCCGGCAATAACCCGAGTACAAACGCTGCGCAACTGCCCGACGTGCATTCGGTGATGTAACTTTTTTTTAAAAATACTCTCCCTAGGTGTATCAACACGCGAAGGCATTAACACGATGAGTATTGAAAGAAACGATAACGAACCGCCTACGATCAAATAATAGGATCTACTAGAAAACCAGGAAAACATCGCATCTTAACCCTTGCCCAAAAGAAAATCGCGGTGCTTTCGAAACTCTTCCTATCAAGGGCATTCGTCAGATATATCAGCAGGCTGATTTCATCTAACATACTGCGCTGAGATGTCTCCGCTGCCAACCACCTCCTTGAGAAAATGGTGCTGCACATAAATGTGCTTGCTGTTGGATGAACTCAAGGGTTTTTTCGCTAAGTCTATCGCCCTCTTGTTGTCCTCGTACACGCCAATGCTCATCGACCCCAGACTGGTCATCAGAAACACCAGTATCCCCCTCCCATATAATGCCTCATTGACTGGTCATCAGAAACACCAGTATCCCCCTCCCATATAATGTGCCTCATTGACCCCGTCTGCCACGGCTACGTATTCCAACTCCGTGGTAGATAGCGTGAGGCACTTCTCAGTCCTAGAGAGCAAAGACCAGCGTACATCTGCAACAAATGGCTACACCAGAAACGGAACACCTATCCTCTGCCTTATGGACTTTGTCTGCGTCTCTACGTACGACTCCAAATCAAACTCCAAGTGCACAGATCCCAAGGCATCATCTCTTGCGAAAGTAAGCCTGTGTACCACTCCACCCCTCCGAAATATTTGGTAGGAAATCTCTAGTTGAGGGCACTGACTACAACTTCAGTCACCTCCTCAGTATCTGCAATCTTGATGTCGCCCACATGAAAGACCATCATCGCCCCAACGTCAGCGGCAACCCCCAGTCGAAACACGCAGGGATCTACCAATCATTGCTGGAAACCACACTCCACAAGTGTCGACAAAAGCGGATACCCCGCTCGACCACTCTGCTTCAGGCCGGAAAGGGCCTTGTTGACTAGCACTACCTTGCCAGATACTGATCCACATCCGGGGGACAGACGCATGTACGTATCAGTGTCCAATTCCGACTGAATGAAAGCCAAGTTCTACATCTAAGTGCCTCAGGTCCCAGTTCATCTTACATGCCATAGCCGCTACCAACCTGTTAGAAGTAGCAGATTCTGTAGGAGCAAATGTCTCAAAGTGGTCTACTCCCTCTACCTGGCTGTACCCCATAGCCACCATAGACGGGATTTGGCCCTGTCAAACGTACCTTGCAAATCACGTTTCCACTTGTACAGCCATTTAGCGTCTACGATGCTGCACCCCTCAAGAATTTTACCTACTTCCGCAAAGGTTCCGGCCGCCACGAGGCCATCGAACTCAATCCTCATCGCCTCCACCCACACGTCCGAGTACTGCGACGAGAGCATGCCGCAGGGTACGACACTGGCTTCGGCCAGCCGAGTCTTGATTGAGCGCTCGCGTCTGCGCCCTGGTGCGCCCCAGCTCCTTGCTATATATTCATCCAAGGGAGTGCGATTCAAGTTGGCGCTCCGCAATGCGCACCATTCATTGTAGAAACCGGGCGACACTCCTCCGACGACGACGTCTCATTCCCCTCGACCGAGATGTCGGCGTGAGCAGACGTTTCGTTGCTCTCCGACGACAAATACGCATCTTGTGGGGCGGTTGTAGGGGCCGGCAGATTTTCACCGCCCACTAAACCCCTTTCACCGTTTCCACCATGACCTACACCCCCCGCCGGAAATGTTGCTCGACGCTAATGGGCGATTCCCCTCCCGAGAAGTGGTCATGGAGTCGGCGATCCAGAATCGAAATCCTCTTCCCTCCCGGCTCTGGCGACTCTCTCAGCTCCGATGTCCCTCCCGGTTCCGACGTCCCTCCTTGCTCCGGTCTTCTGCCAATGCCGACGACCCCGACTTTTGCGGTTGCACCGGTGGCACCTCCATGTCCGGTGGAGTCTCCCAGGGAAAAGGAATGGCATCATCAGGGTCAGTCCTCCTACCACAAAGTTTGAGTATCCAGATCTCCATCACTCCAAGGCCTAAGACGTCCATCCGGTAATGTCACGCTCAGATCTTCAGCACCCGTCACAAAACATACTCCTCGCTTGAGTGCAGCCATTAAGGAAAAGTGGTTGAAAGCCAGGTCGGGTACGTAAGCCACCTTCTTCGGCATTATTGTGACACCTCCTTCCTTGTTGGGGAAAGCTACAGTCAGCGACCAGCAATCCTCAACGCCAATCAGAGTATCATTACAAATCTTGATCTTGTCTTCGGTCGGGTGCAAGTCAAAGGTCGCGCCACTATCAGCCACCCACGTCTCTGCACCGTTCTTACTCTGCTCGCGCCCTCCTACCGCCTCATTCTTACCAAGCACGCCAATCGTCAGACACGCATTAAACTCACCAGAACCGTTTTGGGATTCTTCGCGGCGGGGATGACGTGTGCGTGCAGTCGAACCATCGATGATCTGGCTCCACGCATCGGCGACATTTGTTCCGCATGTCGTTGTACTTCTTCTCCCCGTCCTTCGTACTGCTGTTGTTGTTTTTGGTTGCAGCGGCACCACCGGAAATTCCTTCACCAGCCACACCCTTACCAATACGGTCATTCTTACCAATACCTTCCCGCTTATGGTTTCGATGGGCGGGATTGTTCGCAACGAGAGGGCTTGTCCTACATTACAATCCTTCTTGCTCGTACTTCTGGACATGATTGTGTACCTCTGCCTGACTATTGCCTCTGTCTCAGCACGGGTAATGTTGTCTCTGTACAAGATCGCACGAGCTGCTCGAACGCGTAGTCCGTCGTAAGTACTTCTCCGATCATCAAGTTCACATCCTCTACAGGTAAACGTTCCCTCGAGGATCTTGTCTACCCGCGCGAAAAACTTCATCGGGTCTTCGTTCTTTTCCGTCTCTCGTTAAAAAGACGTTCCCATCCATTTCGATTTCTCGGAGAGTGTTTCGGGTAAGAGCCAATTGCACAGTACACGCCAACCACCACTAGGTGAGATGGTGCAAAACACTGTGCTCAGCAACTCACGGTCCGTGATGCTCTCCGGTAAACATGTCCACGCAATACGGGCTCGTCTAATACCAGCCTCACTGAATTCATGATCAAGCAAAAAACGGGAAGTCACGGAGGGATCGCCTACGAGAATGTCAGTTGCAGCAGTTGTTAAAGCCTGCGTGCAAATCATTCGACGGCGCAAACCCGTCAAAACGTCTCTCCCATAAAGGAAATCGACACTACTCACGAGCTTGGGAACAGCAGCTTTGATGCTACTTACTTCCCGAGAACCTAAAGTGAGACTACTACCCCTTGAAGCCTCGACCTCACCAATACTTTGGAGCAGGCTATTGATATTGTCTCCTCCATCATCATCTCTACGACTGGGTGAAGCAGACCATGCCTGATCACCAGTCCCAGCACCTTCAAGACGTGCGGGCTGGTCTCCACCGGCAGACCCCTCTTGCAGTCCGCCAGACTCCTACCGACTAGCCTCGCTCCTCGACAGCCTTCAATCAGAGATCCTTGTCTGATTCTCGAGTAGCGCCTTGAGTTCTTCAACAATACTTTCTTGGTCACCAATCTCAGAAAAACTCTTAATATTAATAGTCAAGTTCGAACTTTAGCCCGTTAACGTGTTCAAATGACGGTTGAACAGAAGACGGAGTGGCAACAACAGCCCCCAGCTGATGTCCAGACAAATCACTGCCCCTTGCAGTATATCTCAGAAAGAAGATGTTGTGTTTTATCTTGATTATTATGTGTCCACATGAACACGGAGGGAATAAGGAGGAGAGGTTGGAGAGGATGGCGAGAGTGGTGTGACCATGGGGTGGGCGTGGACTGCCGCCTCATCACGTCTACCCTCGAGCAGTACTCCTCGGTACCTTCCTGAACCACAACCGAAGAATTATCAAATCCGGATTCGCCCGCAATATTCCTTCCCAAGGAACCTTCCGCTAAATATCCCATTAAACCATTATTTATGCCATCATCCCACGACAACCCGAGTAAAACTGTTGTGCAACTGCCTGACTGACATGCGTTGATATTTAGTGAATGGTTTTTATTTTTGGCGTCGGAGATCCCTGTTAAAGAGAGAAAACATCACTCAAAATACGTCCCATAATAGTTGGTCTCAGAAATCACCAAATCCCCTGATTTCTGGCCTCCATTATTTCTGAACCCAGAAATAACGATGATTTCTGGTCCCATGGTGGGTGGTTTTTATTTTTGGAGAGAGGAATAATCGGTGAAAATATTTCCCATAATACTTGGTCTACAATTTACCGGGTATTGAAAAAATCGACGTGACAGAAACCAAATTTGTGGAGAGGAAACATTTTTTAGTTCAGTTCATGGTTGAAAAATCAGGAAGCCACCAAAAAGACGAAAGAAAGGGGGTCAAAAGGGAAGAAAAACAAGAGGAGAGCTGGACCATTCTGCAAGTATTGGATAAGAGAAGGCGGTGTTCAACAGGGAGGCGTGTGAGAGGCCAGGGGTGTACCCACCGAGCGCGCTCAGGAAAAATACTACGATAAGTAAGCCAACAATAGTCGGTGCAGCCGAGCGTAGCCCAATATTTTGCCAGCACCTAAGAAGTGCGTCCACTTTGTCCCGGGGACATGTTGATTTTTGTGTGTGGTGTGTGTGTGTGGTTTGTGGCGTGCGGCTGTGAATATCAATAATACTTGGTTTGCCTTCCGACAAACTCCTTAGAGTGTCCTATAGTCTAACTCCACGTGTTTTGTACTCACGTCGGGAGTGCGGTGCTAAAAAAAGAGTGTTTCTGTACGTACCGCCAAAACTTATGACGACACCAGTAAAGACACTCCACGCACAAAACACGTACGAAATGCGTTTTTTTTTCTGTTTTCTTTTTTGCTCGTCGCTCTTTTTTACTCGTCGTATCGTCGTCGCACTTTTTTTTATTTCTCCATCTTCCTCCGTAGACGTAACTCTTCCTCCGTGGATACATACGTAGCTCAGATCCGCAGCCACTATTAATAGTCAGGCTCTTCTCCGCGCTCCCCCCTACTGTACGTGCCTTCATGTTTGTCGCCGGGAAAATCCAGCCATTCCTTCCCTGGTTGACTCGCATCTAATTGCGCAGTGCCCCCACATTCGGTGCGTGTTGACTGGTTTAACCATGGCCCAATTTTTTCGTTATTGTCTTCTTTTGCTCGTCCACGACTTTGCCAAAGGTTCTCGCACCCCATCTGTTTTCAGAACCCACATGTATGGCCATTTTCAATTGAATGGCTGAAAGGAAAAGCATACTATTTTTCCATTTTCTGCAACCAACCGTAACTAGTAGCTGCCACTGCTGCTGGTTCTTGCTTTGAAAACGAACAGAATATTCCAAGGGTTCCCACGCGCTGTGAAAGCGGAGATGATCGATAATTGCCGCTGTAAAAGTCAAGTCAGCGGAGTCTGGGGTCTGGAGTGTCTGGAGTCTGGCGTGCACAAAATCCCAATCGTCCCTCGGGAAGATCGAACAGGCCCCTTGGAACTCCCGTGGAACGAGAACGACAACGTGTGTGTATCTAGCTGGTATCGATGGTTGCTGTGGTGCACGGGATGCTGTTTGGATCGCCACCTGCCGCCTCCTATAATACCTGTGTCCTAGTCGCAGCTTGCATGCCCGCGCGCAACGTGCAACATACGAGATACAACAAAAGATACCACACTCCGTGTCCTCCGTATTAATAGTAGTAGTACGTAACAAATATCTCGGGAGAACCCCACTTCGTAACCAGGATGACTGCGTTTTATGTCCACAGCAAGCATCTGAACCATGATTGTGTGGTGCAGGGAATGAGAGGAATGTTGTTTCCGGATCACTGCACATACCTGCCTGTGTCCTCAACGCACCACCAGCTGCTACGAAGCAGCTTTTTTTACGTGTTTCTACGTGCCTGGACAACAACACACACGCAAGGCAGCACACACACCCTCTTCTATCGAAACCTCCACGCTGGCTTTCTCGAAAGAAACGAGGAACAACAGTGGGTGCCGAAACAAAACACCGATACTTGTGGGCGCCATCGGAAATATTGCGGATATGGGCCTCAGCGCTGGCGGCGGCAGGCGCCGTGGCACCCGGCGAATCACCCGTCGTCGAAGAGACAGCCCGCAACGCTCGCCACAGCAGCAGTAGTCTAGTCAGCAGCGAATTATCACCACGGCAGTCACCACAGCAGTCCCAACGAAGTCTCACAGCAGCAGTCGCAGCGAAGCTTACTTAACAGCAGAAGTCAGCCAGTCTGTCACACCTTGAACCTGTCTCGCTGGTGATACTTCTCTCTTCTCTGCGTGCTTCGCTTGCTAGTCAGCAACTAGACAGACTGATCCAAGGTTCCCTTTCTTTGCTCTTACCAGGAAAGGTACAAGTAACCACCCGCGTTGATCTCATTGGTCAACGTGCAATAACCTCAAACTTCTTCCGTAAGAAAAATACAAGAAACAAATTATTTTCTCGTGCCTCAAGCGTGCCTGGACTAGACTATATGAGAAAAATATTGTCGAGAAAATAACTATCTCGGAACGTTTCAGCGAGTAATCTCCAAGCCCACCCACCACATATTTGCCGTCGTGTGTCGCCGTGCGTACTCGTGTGTGCCCGCCTATTTCGTCGTGTGTACTCGTCGTGCGTGCCGATCATATATCCCAAATTTGTTCGGAAAATCATCTGCAGGGAGGGGGGGACATAGATGTAACCTTCCTCTCGTGCTCTCATACCTCACAAGGTGCACAGCGGAGCTCCTGCGTCCCTTCACCGGTACGGTGAGCCTGATACGACCACACGCACTCTCGTAGAATATCATGTCTCATCAGGGGCACCCACGGCCCGAATGATAGCAGCGCGGAATGAAGGAATCGGAAGAATCAGACGCCCGTTTGGATTTTTTTTTTGCTTTTTTTAAAGCCACCGCCCAGCTGGTATCATACAAAGGAGTCAGTGACAGTAGAGTACTACTTACTGTAGATTACCAGGTATATTTTTTTAATATCAATACAGTAGTACTAGCTGCTGTGAGTGGCGGGAACCTGGGAAGAAGAGAGTGCTGGTACCGCGCCAGTATACATCGTACTGGCAAGTAGTAAAATACCCACTACTTACCACCGGGGACCTGGCATGCGTTGTTTCACCCTGCAAACTGATTTAATTGTTCTGAACAGTATGCGTCACGGCTAGCTGTGGTTGTACAAATTGATGAACACAGGGTCGATCTCATCTTCGCACGCTGTGAGATCATACGCCGGCCGCTCGTTTTCTTGCAGGTAGGTGTATTATCCTTTTCGACCTACCACTAAATATGATGTTCGAATGCCTGCTGCTGCTGTAAAACCACACGTAGACGTAACACCCATTCACGGTTACCGTAGTACGTACTTACTTGTACGATGCCTCTCGACAAAATATCGACGACACTACGAAACCAGTTCGAGAACGGTTCGCTGGTGGTGATATAGACTATGTGTGTATGTGCGCGAACAGTACTCGTCCAGTCTGTGGCATTCTCGGGGTGTTCGCTGGGAGCCGCGGACACAAGCAGACTCGAGTACAGGACACCAAAACAAGCAACAGAATTTAAATGCTGACTAACCCCGGCTGGGTTTCTTGTTTGTTTGGAAGAGCGTGCGATATATATTGACTTCAGAATAACCGCTCCGGGAGTTATCGTTTTCCTGTAGAAGGATCTCAGCTTGGACTTCTAGTTCCCTTGCGTTTTATCTGGTACAAGTACCTCGTGCTCTAGTCTACACTCGACACAAACAAAATATCGAATGAAATCAACACACACAACCAGAACCCCCCATGCTCCGAGGTTCTTACCGGTTCTATGTGTAGCACCGTGCTTCGGAAGTGTCCCTGGCAATATCAAGCTTTTTGGCGTACGTGATGCTGCTGCAGACTACAGCAGCTGCAGCAGTAGTACCCTTTCGGGACGTCAGGGCTAAAACGATGAATTAAAATGACGGTGTTGCAGCACGTTATTTGGGGTAGGGGGAGGAGGTTTTTCTCTGTCGGCCTCCACGCAAGGAGCTGTACGACGTAAGCGCAGCATGAGATACCGTGTTGTGCACGCTCACGCTATGACCAGTAAGAACCTTGACTTCTCGCGTATGGTATCGCTTTCATACGGGTCCCAAAAGGGCTAATACCGGTACAACAAGTAGTAGCACCTGCAAGGCACCTGGTGTAATAATAGACTGGTCTAGGTATTTAGGGCCCGTACAAACGGGGAAATCAGAGCCTAAATTCTAAATTCGCACTACTTTTGTCAAAACCTTTCACCTCCAGCTTCATCAGACCCAACAACAGCAGCAGTATCATACTTGCTGATTAGACTAGATGCCCGCCCGTTTCCTGCACTCTGCCGTCAATGCGTTGCTTGTCTGCTACCATCGCACATTCAATCCAAATAAACAAAAAAAAACTGAACCCCAGGCCTCGCATGTTAATTTTTTTGGGGGGGGGAGAAGAGGGTGTCCACAAGCAACCAAACAACGCAGAACCGCAGAAGAACCGAGCTTTAAAAAGGCAAGAAACTAAAAACGTCAACGGTCGTGGTGCGGCGCTAGTGCTGGTGCAACCCTTCACCTTGGGCAGAGGCGACGCCCAGCCCTTAAAAAAGAGTGGAGTTGTACCCACACAACTTGCGGACCGTACCCTGCTGCTGCTGCTGCACAACGGCGACGGTGTCTTCAAGTGCGAGATAGGGCTAGATGAACTACTACAGTGTGCTGGTCAAACCCATGATGGTGAAAATCCAATCGTCAAGAGGAGACGATTGACATTACCCATAGCCCCAAGCTCATGCACAGACTTAGTCTACATCATTTACTTGCTAGATCACACATTTAGGTTGTTCAGCAACGCTCAACTCGATCGGAGACGAGGCCACGGGCCACGGTTATGGCTGAGGTGGTGGGAGCTGCACGGACTGGCACCGGGGACATGCTGTCCATGTGTTACCTGATCTCTGTCTTCTGTGCGTCCCGTCTACAGGGCGTTGGTAGCTGCGGTTGTCGGCGTGGTACACATCCTCGCACGGGCGCTCGTCATCATTTTTTAGCAATCCCTTTTTTTCAGGCCTCTTTTTTTGCTCTCTCAAAAATATACCTCTAGAGACTCGCCCGCGGCAAATAACCGCGAGATAGAAATTCCGACTTCGGTACCCGTAGACTCTCAGACTGTGCGGTGTTTTTAATGGTATTCCAACAACGTCAGCTGTGGGTTCGACCGAGTTAAGGGTCGATGCAAAGATGCGTACTACAAAATAAACATGAATACAACACCGGTCGCTCGTTTTTTAGTAGTAAGTACTCGTATTTCATGATGAGTCATTTTTTTTGTTCCAAACTTTGTAGTACCCGCGTGTATTGCGAGTATTGTGATACCTACCTGTGTTTCCGGCCGCCGTGCACGAACGAGTATTTCCGATCGTCGTACATGAAAAATACCCGGGCAATAATACGTTGTGATACCTGTGTTTCCGGCCGCCGTGCACGAACGAGTATAATATATCCGATCCTCGTGTATGAAAAATACCCGGGTATTATATCATATGGCCGACCGGGGTGATGTTCGCTGCCTCTTTTCGGATGGAGATTTGTGCCGTTCCGAGGTCGCGTCTCGCCCCGCCCGTTTTCGCGCACTCACGTCTATCATGCAGGTGCGGCCATTCGCTTCCCATGTTTATTTAGCGCGCACACCGACACACATCATACATCATACATACCCTTCCCTCTCTAAGGTCAACAAAAGCTTTCGCGCCTTGGTAGTCCAGGGTCCTCGGGCAGGTAAGACTGATCAGCTTTTTTTGCCGTCATCTCCCGATCTAGTGTCTTTAATGTATGTCGCAGTGCTTAGGGGATCACGTTGACCTTTTTTTTTTGTATCCGGATGCAGGCCTGGATTTTTCCGCGATTTGTGTACCTCGCGTTACTCTTGAGTGTTTGGCACTATTTCTGCTGGGTGCTGTTTTGTTCCGAGAGACGAGACTGCTGCTGCACACTTTGCGCAAACCGGCGTGGCTATCTCCTGGTCGGCACACTACTCGGGGTCAGTTTGCCGTCAGATAAGTAAGGCCGATCGATAGATTTACTGCTGTTGGTTCACGCTTTTGTGCCTCCTTCGCATGTCTTTAATACTCGAGTAGGTTTTTAGAAATTGCTGCTTTGTAGCGGATGTGTGAGAGGCCTCAAAACAAGCAAAAGTGCACAGCTCATTGTATTGTAGTTTTATAAATAAAAATGAAAAACGTCAGCTGTGAGTACGACAGATTGAATTTTTCGCACGAAATCCTTAAAAGGAAGCCTCTGGTCTGCTGTTGTTGTTCGCCGCAACCGCGAAAAAACAGGTAAAATATAACGTGATATTTGAGGATCTGGCATAATCATACCAAAAGGGCTTCCTAAAAAAACAATTCTCCACTCGAAAGAAAAAAGTTCGGCAATCTCCCTTGTCTGTTGCTACAACCGCTGCCACTACCTGCTAAGAAGGGTGAGCAATGCGCACGTCAACGTGTAAACCCAAGACTGTTGTGTAATCTAGGCGCGCCTGAACCTCCCCCAGTCAGTATCATTCTCTCTCTTTTTACAGGCCACCATTGAGCACACGTAATTTTATCTGGCTATTTTATTGCATATGTCACACCACAATCTGTAGTGTGCTGGTACTGCCGCTTGTGACCACAGAGCTACTGCAGGGCGTGCCTCTCTTCTCGTAGGAGGAGGAGACATATAGCATAGACACTGCTTGTGCTCGGTGGAAATTGTTGTGGAAAAAGCAGTATAACATGTGATCAACACGCACCCTAAGCGGGCTCGGATGTAATGTCAAGCACGCGTCGGTACATACAATCGGGGCTGATCTTGCAGCACTACTACTACATCGCTATTTTTAGAAGCACGAACGATCTACCTTTCTTTGAGCTGTTAGTTGCCATACGTACAATGCCACCAACACAGGCGTCACGTGAATACGGTTTAAATGGACTGGGCCCTGGTTACGTGTCATGAGAGTAGCGCAACCAACAACCCGAACGCTCACACATTTGTTATTGGGCCTTACCTGGTAATTAATTATTACTAGTATTTTAACTGTTTTTTTTGTTCTATGCAGTGAAGACCTTTGTTGTCCGTGCATTTTCATTCGGCTGGTGGTGTGAACTTTTCGTCCCGGATCTGTCTGCTGTGTGTCCGCGCATTTTGATGCTGCCATCTATCTGTGCCGTGATTTGTTCGCTGCGGGGATCTGCTGCAAAAGTTGTGTAAATACTACTGGTGGTGTACGAAGCGGAAGCCTGGCCGGGTACGTATTTCGATGCACCTGGCTGTGTGTTAAAACATCGGACAACTCAAAATGAGTTAACTCGGTTATGTGATATTTAACCCACGCCCCCTGAGTGCGGATAACCGAGAGCTATCATCATTAATTCGCCATTCCTGCTGGGTGTGTATGACCGAATTGTGGTCTTCATCTCGTGACAACCCTGTCGAGTGTGCACATCTGAGTTCCATTGCCTTTAACTTATCCGCTCGGAAGTGTGCGTCACTGAGTCATGATAGTTGAACCATCCCCGCGGAGTGTGCATAAGTGAGTTACCGTCTTTAGCTCACCATCCCTGGTTGTGTATAACTGAATTGTGGTACTTTGACCCCTTCAGAGCCCCCGAACCCCTACCTATACTAAATCCAAGTAACATTGTCCCCAAAAACGGGTTTCCAGTTGTAAAGGCGTTAACTAACCCCCGCGGGGTGTGCTCTACTAACTCAGAAATCGTATTTAACTCGTTCGCGGTAGGGGTGTACAACCGAGTTGTGATGTTCAATTCATGCCCGCGCGGGGTATGCACAGCTGAGACTGTACTCTGCAACTCAAAAGTGTGATGTAACGCACATTCATAACTCATCATGTATGTACAAGTAAGTAGACGCAAGATAGATGAGTATCATCACCGCACATAGTGAAACAACTACCACCGCAAGTCAGCGAAAATGGGAACGTAAAATCTTGATTTCATCGTTTCTGCTGCTGCTTCGTACACGTGCGGGGAAATAGCTGCCGCAAATAAGTGCGCTATCTATGCATGAAAACCATGAACAAAAAAGCAATATCTCTGGACGAAAAGACGTACGCGAGAAAATCGCTGTTCAAATACAACGAAGTGAAAGATGGCCACATATCATCGGACAATTCATGCGCTACCTTCAGTCAGTAATGTTATTTTTGTTCGCCACCCCTGAGAGTGTGCGTAATAACTGAGTTGTCGTCGTTTAATCACCACCGCTGTGCACAACCGAGTGCTGTCGCCTCTAACCCACCATATAGTCTATACCCCTGATGATGGTGTATAACTGAGCTGTGGTCTCTAACCCCGGGGAGTGTGCACAACTAACTGGGTTATCGTCTTTAACTTATGCGGCGGAAGATAACTACAAATTGTTGTCCTAATTTACTCGACCCCGCGGAGCGTGCGTGCATGACTGGGCTATCGTCTTCAACTCACCCCCCGGGAGTGTGCATAACTTAGTTGAAAAAAAAAATTAACTCACGCGAGCCCTGAGTACTATGAGAACAACTAAGTTAGTTTACTCACTGCTGAGTTATGTCAAAATGGGGTCAACCGAGTTAACCTCACCTACCTAGCTGATTGGTCCGATGGGGTGGAGTTTTTCCTGTGTGTGCACATCTGCACCCGTAGTGTGCATTGTGGCAAAGGCTTCCAACAGCGTGCGCGTATGAGTACAGCTGCATCTCGTATGTGTCATTCCTGCACGTGTTTCCTGTTTTCGCTATGTACACAGTTAACCTTGTCCATATCATATGAACACCCGCGTGTACTGGATACAATTCAGGAATTGAGGGAAATGTTATGTGACTACAAGTATGTTTGCGATGCTCCACCCTGTGTGTGGCCGTTCCTTCTTGGATGCGCCGTGTAAAAAATATTTCGCCAGACAAAACAAAACATTGGCAACGTCGTCAAAATAGGGGAATACAGCTGTAAAAATGCGCGGCTGGAGCATCCCGCGCCGCTTGCATGAAGATGTCCAGAGTGTCGACCACACTGAGTTCGTCGAGTTCGCAGCTGACGTAATTGAAAAAATAAAATAAAATCTAAGGCGTTTGGCGGCGGCCGACGTTGCGACATTTAACCGTGTTGGAAACCAGCCGTGTACCAGATATGTGACCCTGTTTAGCGATAGAACGTATCTGGTACCTCGTATAACAATGTCGTCTTACGATACATTGTGTGTCGGTGCGCAACACCCGAGGGTAGCGAATGCTACGCACATGTCGCGCAACTGCTCGCACTGGAGTT
The DNA here is from genome assembly GCA_012845835.1 of Undaria pinnatifida. Taxonomy (NCBI): domain Eukaryota; class Phaeophyceae; order Laminariales; family Alariaceae; genus Undaria; species Undaria pinnatifida. The sequence continues at coordinate 10,973,957 of JABAKD010000025.1, read as the reverse complement.
CGACAAAAACAACGCGCCCCCTGAAGCCCACAACCCGTGTGTGTGGCTTGGTGAGGCTGAATTAGATATTCCTCACCAGGTAGCACTCACTGCTTATCAGAGTTCCCCTCTCGACACCCCAAAGAATGAAATCATGTCCAGGTTTTTCTGGCATCGACCATAACAAGCTCCTGCCTTTCTAATCAGCCCCCGGCGGAAAAGCACGGGAGAGGTAACTCTATCTACTATCCTTCCGGATCTTTCACCCGGCAAACTTGTGGCAGGTCATCACGTACTACCCCCCGCACACGGATGTGAACATCTCAATTTATCCCGAAGCAGAACCATCCCGGAGGTGCTGTGATCAGCGGGGGTGCCCGATGCGCGCGCCATCTTCGCGTTTTGGCAGCCATCAAGTTGTCTTCCGTGTCATCGCTTTAAGCCTTTCTTGGGGTTCCCATGCAGGAGGCATGCTGCGGTAGGGGCGCAGTATTTTTTTCTGGGACTCTACTCACATACGCTACGATAGGGGTGGCGCTCTGGGCATTGATATTAGTTTATGAGCGACGGGGGGGGCTTCTTATTATTAGCCAAAATCGTCAGAATGCCGTTCTTGTTTCAACCGAATGAGATTTTTTTGTGCGTGCACCTAAGCCATGTAGCATCACTGTACGTTCGTTTTTATCGAAAATATATATAGTCTACATATATATTTGGGATGTGATATAGGGTTGTATAAAGCTCCTCACATGCAAGGTGCCTTTCAGAAAAGAAAAGGTGACACCTCTGGACCGTACACCATGTGTCGAGAGCTCCTGACATTTCAAGGCCGGGAACATGTCGATGTAAAGAGCGGTACCCTTACAGTAGCGACGACGATAAATAAGAGAGTGTGGTTCCAAGTCGGTTTTAGTATCTTTAATCCGGCTTTCTCTAATAATACACCGTTTTGTACCGATTTCAACTAGATTTTCTCTTAAATCGTATCCATTTCGAAAGGTCGTTTTGTTCAAGACGAACGCCCTCGCTTGCCTGATTGCCGAATATAGCTCGTGGACGAGATAAAATACATGTTGCGTAAATAACGTCAGTTAGCGTCAGCAGCTTGTTGTGGTGGCTCTACACATTGCTCAATTTGTTGGTTGGTGAGCAAAATGTACCCACCGAGAGAGTACGTGGTTCACCCCCGATACCCGTGTGTTGGACAGAAATCGTTGTTTGTGTCATGTGCGATTATCATGGAGAAACAAGGCAAATTCTCTCTTACATCGAATTTGGTGGTTCTGACAAGCCAATTTCACTCTCTTACATCCGTACTTGCTCTTACAAAATCATCTCCCCTAAGTCGTAGCTGTTGCTGTGTATCGTGACGCGCGCGAAATGTTCTGGAGAAAGCACGCTTCCCTACCGTAGCCTTGCTCGATCACGACAGCGATAACACCAGTTTGACCGCGTATCTCTCTCTTCTTCGTGTTCGTTTTTCACCCCCCTATCAGGTTTCAGTAACCGCAGTGCCCAAGAGGCCCCGTTCAACTCCACGTCGTTACCTAAGACAATGAAATGGCTTGCGAACTCCGTGGGCGCTGCTTCTGCCATCGTCCTCGGACCTCAGCCTGGAGCAGTCGCGCTACCACTGGGACAAGATCTCGCAAAGCTGGCACAAGAGCTGGCCGACAACAGCAGCGGCCCAACAGGCGGCATACACGCGGTAGGATCAGGATTGACGGAGTTGAAGACCTTGGATGGCAAGCCCCCGAGGCATCTTCAGGACGGTGCCAGCGTCCCGACTGACACGGATGACGCTCTCGACATCAATGGCCCGGTGAGCGCAAACAGCCCCAGCATAGGGGGCGGGGGGTGGGGGGGGGGGGGGGTCGGTTAACCGTCTATAGTTGGTGCGAAAGAGCCTTGTTGTAACATTTAATGTTGTTGTTCAACAGTGCGCGGTAATTCCGTGACGTCTGTGTCCCTGAGAGCTGTGTCCTTGAGCTCTGTCCTTGTGACGGCGGCCATACAACTGTAGCATCTTTGGCCAAACCGAAAAAAAGCGGTGGCGTTGCCGGGATGTTGTCGAGAATGGCCCTCACGATCTCAACGGCTGACTCATGGCACAGTGGTTAGCAGGTGCACCAACCAATGACGCGTGCTACGATAGATGTAGCACGTTTCGTCTGAAACGGTTTCCGAATGACGGACCTCCTTAACCCAAAATCGTCGAAAATCGGACATTTATTTTTTTCCGTGGTTCTCGTTGTGTACCCCAGGCCGTGGGAGTTTTCATCTGGTAGCAGCTATATTTTTCTCAAAATCCGTTTTTGCCTTAGGAAGGTCTCGAGCTCCTAAATTGAGGAACCTTGAAGAAAAAAATGCGGTGCGCACCTCTATTTTCGTGGCACGCGTCGAATGTGTTTTCTTAAAAATACCCCTCCTCGCTCGAGCAGCCGTCTACCTTTCTTAACCCAAAAAAACATTCAATTTTGGAGACCACTGCTACGGTGTAGCAGGGGGGTTATGTTGTATTGTTTTGGCTTTTTTTTTTTGCAGTGGCTTGGGGTCAGTCGCGCGAGTGATCCCCCCCCCCCCCCCCCTGTTCCCTGCGGTCATAGGCTTTGGTGTGCTGTGGGTTTAGTTTTCTTCGTGCGTAATCCCCAGCAATGGGATGATTTGCAACGCGCCGCGACAGACAAATCACCTAGTGTGCGGTTTTGGTAGAGAGTTGTGGCGTCACTCGCGCGACTGGTGAAGACTCCCCCCGGTGTAGGTAGTGAAAAGTAGGCGTGTTGTCATTCCCCCTACCCCCGTCGAGCCTCGATCGCCCATCCGGAGAGCGAGAACATAAATAAATGCTATCCCCAGTGCCTTGTTCGACGCATGCTACAATATATATACGAAGTAGAGAGGTAGCGCACTTTTTTTTTCTCTCTTGATTTCTGAATGACGGGCGCATTCCTTGGCACAAAATCGTCGGAAATTTGGTCATCCTTGTTTTGCGTGATATTCTCTTTGTGTACACCTAGGTCATGTAAGTTTTCACCCGGAATGATTGAGGCTTTACTTTTTCTCTAAATAAACCAGTTTTTTTGGGGGAAATATCTTAAGCTTCGAAATTGACGAACTCTCTTAAAACAAAGCGGTGTGCACCTCGTTCATAGCACATACATGAGTCATTCTACGGTACGGGGGGGGGTCACTCGTGGGGGCCTTTCGTTGCTGCAGTGGCTCGGGCCGAGGCCACTCGCGCGAGAGGCGCCCCTGTTACTTTTGCAATTTTTTTTAATCTTTTCGCGGGATGTTTTACATTTTCGACATTAACCCGTAATGGCATTGTAAGCCACGCTGCGCCAAATCGATCACCTATGAATAAAGTCCATTTATTCGTGAGGCAGAGCTAGTCACTCTCGTGCCGGTGGTGAACGAAATTCCAATGATTGGGGGCTAAGGAGTCGGGTCCCACTGAGATAATACTTCAGCCGAAAAGGGCTGTGACTCCGTCGTAAAGTGCATCGGCTCTGTTCGTTTAACGAAAAGGCCTCACGCGTGCCACGGTAGAGAGGGTCTATTATCCCTTTCGGGCAACGAAAAAAAAAACGTGAATATCGTAGCGGGATTTCCTAGTAAAACCCGAAATCGTCGGAGTGCCAATCTTATTTTGCGATATAGACTATACCTGTACAGTATAGCTACGAGCTTGTTCCAGCGAGAGCAGGAACGATTTGGCTTCGGACATTATTAGCGTCTTGATTGAAAACGAGTTGAAAAACGAAATTTGGCAGATAGATGTTGTTCTTTATGACCTTACGAAAAAAACATCATGTTCTCGCCTTTTTGAAAAAAAAATCTTTTTTGGTGAAGGATGTACATTTTAACGTTATTTTGTACTTCTTTGGCAACTTTGACCCAATACCAGGTATGGCATTACAGACGAATACATATATTAAAAAAATGCCGTTAACTCACGATGTTTTGTATGTATGCTCGTCAAGAACAACCTCGACAAATTTCGTTTTCTAACTTCTTCTTGGATCCGGGGGCGCCAAAGTGATATCCGTCAAAACGAAAAATAAATGTACGTATTAGGTTCTCAAAGCGTCCAAAACATTGTTCGAGTAGTTCGGCACCAATTTCATTCGACAGCCTTGTACGCCTCGCCGAACAAATCAAGGGCCATATACGTCTTCCCCTTTCTGATGTGACCATGTCAACATTTATGTCTAGCGTCGAAATACTCGGCGTATTGACCGATACATGGACTGGATACAATCTGTATAGAGTTTATTATAGGAAGCTCAAACCCCTGCAAAATAACGCCTCCTCAAGTAATACGATCAATGCCCCTAACTCGCGAACTACAACTCGCACGCCCAAAATAAACCTTCACCGATGTGCTCCCCTTCTTCATGCGGTCATTTCGATACCTTTAATTTTGATGTATATTTGTTTTCCCCGCCCTTTTGTTCAAATGCCCCACCTACAATCGAAATCGGCCAAAGAGAACAAACACTTCTACGCAATTGATATGACGTCATTATCTTTCTAGCCACCCATGATGTAGCTTTCAATCACCCCCCCCCCCCCCCGCCCCCCCCAACGCCCCCCCCAACGCCCCCTCCTTCCCCACCACCCGTACGATCGCGTAGACCTAGCACCACGCGTAGAGCAAGCCCCTACATGTATGCCTAAACGCGCGGTCGGAGTATTACACACAACAAGCTTGCCAAGATAAGTTTCAACCAAATCTCCGATCTCACAACTGGAGAGTATTTTTATAATATATATGTGACTTAAACCTCTTGAAAACCCTCCACCTCCCCCCCCCCCGAACCTCCCCACCCGAACACCCCCTCTCATCTTTTGTTTTCTTTCTTATGTTTTCTTTTCCCGCTCCCTCTTGCTCAAACGGCCCACGTAACGTCGAAATCTGCCAGAGAGTAATAAACACTTCCAAGCACTTGATATCACGTCATTATCTTTCTAAAGCCATCTATGCCGCTGCTGCAAATCACCCCCCCAACGCCCCCTCCTTCCCCACCACCCGCACCATCGCGTAGACCTAGCACCACGCGTATAGCAAACCTCTATATCTATGCGACCTAAGGATGTCGTTTAAAAAAACCTTTCGCCCCCCCCCCCCCCCCCCCCCCCCCCCACACCCTCCAACGCTCCGCCTTCTACTCACTGGTTGTACGACTTACAGGATATACATGATAAGCTGGTGCATGCTTTCCAAAACCGTCACATTTATCCCCCTGAAGGATTTATAGTTTCCACGCACAGATTGAGCTGCTCCGCCCGTCCCCCCCCCCCCCCCCCCCCCCGCACCCTCTTGATCAAAATCAGGCCCCCACGTCCTTATAACTTCCGCCCTCCCCTCACCGGTTATTCGACTTACAGGATTCACTTGATACACTGATGCATTTCCTTCCACAGCTGTCAGATTTTGTACCCCTCAAAAACGGGTTTGATAGTTTCCGCCCACAGACTGAACATCACCCTGTTGACCCTGATAGCTACACTGTAGTTGCAAGGGGAGTCGCCGACCTATATCCTCAATGAGGACACACAACCCGTAACACGCGCGATCAGAGTATCACACACAGCTTGCGAAGATGAGCTTCGACAAAATATTCGATCTCACAGCTGGAGTGTATTTGAATTTACATAATATATATGCAACGTATTCCGTTCGGAATTGCCCAAAGATGGAATTTTATGCTTTTTCCTGGAACCAGCCCGTTTTGGTTTCTAATTGTTGTCTGCCTGGGCGCGATGGAATTGTTTCTCGAGTTGCACTTTTCTTTGCTCAAAAAACATTTTTTGGGGTGAAGTTATAGAGCTCCTCAGGCCGAGAACCTTGCAGGGAAAATACTAATGATAGTGCTGCACCCCTTCCGTAGCAAGTGTCACCACAAGTCGAGATATATAGTCTAGTCGGCATATCAAGGCCTCTTTAGGATTAACATGATGGTTTTGGAATGGGGAGATCATTGGCGGCTGTCCTGGCGATCTGCGGTAGGCCCATCAAGACACGTCCATTCGACTTCACTCATTACAGTAGTCTAGAGGCGTAGCGTGGAGTTCCTGGACGCCGCTCTAGCCCATAGATTCCCGTTGGCGGCCTGTGTTTGTCCCGTCAAACCCTCTTTGTGTTACCTACGCTAGTTTGTAGTACGGGTAATTGCTTGACGTCTATCCTAGACGGCTATCCTTGACCTCTGCTCTTGACTTCAGTCAGCCAAAGTAGTAGAGCCGTTCATCCAACGGACGGTGTCACGGCCGCGGCTGCCGAGGACTGGCGCTCTCGATGTCAACGGCTCTGTGAGTTTCCAGGGTAGACGTTCGTGAACACTAAATAGACGAAGGTATCGGTTGGCTCGTCTAGACTATAGCTATCTCATCCACGCCTGCTTAGACTCGATACACTAGACTTCAGTGCGGGGAAATAGGTGACACCTCCTGGTCATCAAAATGTGTCCCGATCATTACACCTTACGCAACAATTGTTCCTTTCGGTATGCGGGCTCCCTTTACCCTTAGCAAAAGGTGGTTTTGGTGGCTTCACTTTGCGGCGGTCGTTGACGGCGGTCGTTGACGGCTGTCTGTCTTTGGTGACTGTCTATGCCGTCTATCTGTGATGGCTCTCTTTGACGACCGCCCGTAAAGGAGCTACACCGTCAGCCAATGGACGTTGATGCGGTGGTGAAGGATGACGCTCTCGGTTTCAACGGCGCAGTAAGAGTGGACCCACCCCCACCATCAACCGCAACATTTCTGGCGCATCATTTCTGGCCCGTAGTTGACGGTCAGGTTTTGATGCTTAAATGTTTCGCTAATTTTTCTAACCTACCAGAATTTAGTAACCGCAAAACGCCACAACAGTTCGCCCGCCGTCTGTTTCGTTGCTTGGCACGTGGCGAGACGCGCATCACAGCCTGAACAGAGAGCGCTCAACGCGCTACAGCATCGAAACGACTTGGCCGAGATCGAGTTCACGGCATCAGAGGGGACGCTACACGTCAACAACGGAGACCGGTCTTCCGCCGCCACGTTCCACAAGACGCTTCCCCACGATGAATTTGGCCAGGTGCGATTACCCTCGAGGGTTCAAGACGTTATAGTGTTTCAGCAAAACCGTAACAACAACAGCAACAACAACAACAACAGCAGCAACAACAACAGCGACGACGACAACAACAACAACAGCGACGACGACGACAACAACAACAACAACAGCAACAGCAGCAACAACAACAACAACAACAACAACATTAATAACGTGTTTAATGCTTGCCTGTCTGTTGCATGAATGCACACATGCGGCTGTCGTATTGCCCGCCACACAACAGGTGGACCCCCTCGCCTTCGACGCTCTTGAAGAATGCATAGCTAAGGGTGGCTATGCCCTGTGCGAGGATGTGCCCTCGGGAGACTCCAACGGCTTCCTCATCCAACCTCTTGGGGGCATCGCGGTCGACATGGCCGGACCTGCCAGGTACTACAGCGAATGCTGCAGCAACTCTGCTGAGGGGATATTGAAATCAACACTGAGAACCAGACCCGTTCTCAACAACTATGATTACGATTGTGCGGTGTGCTTTTCGAACACCGCTCTATAATTTTCATTTCTGACGCGTGCTGCGATAATTTGCAGGGTAGCATTTCATGGGCATTTTTGTTTCTGAATGACGATGCTCCTTACCCCTTAACCGCCGAAACAATGACGTTCTTGTTTTGTCGTGGACGCGTGCTACGACAGAGATGCAGCACCACATTTTTTCCGAAGGTTTCTCACTTTGGGAGCTTTTAAGACATGTCCTTCTTGACCCAAAAACTGGTTTGGACGAAAATTAAACTGCCACACACACTGGATGAAAATCATACAAAAAAAATAACGTATTTCCGACGATTTTGGGTTAAGGAGCCCCCGTCACTCAGAAACCATTTCAGACGAAAACGGATACCTCTGTCGTAGCATGCGTCAATCTGCTTTCTTAGTACACCTAGGCCGGGGGTCGTTCCTTGGGTTGTATACTTTACATTGTTGGGGTGTGTAGACTGTTTCTCAAGAGGGGAGCCCTCAGCAAAGAATCGAGGTGCACCTCTACCGCGCCACAGGTGCCATTCGAAGGGCACTCTATACCATATGGAGGCGTTCTATGGTATGGAGGCGTTCCATGATAAAAAAAAAGTGTTGCACCTATTTTTCCCGCGGCTGGAGCCTTGCTTAGGGAGCTACAGTAGCTCTGTACTCCGCTAAAAACGAAAACTAGACAAAAATAAAATTGTACCCAATAAACCACGTCGTGGCGTACGTATACAAACGATTAAATACGCAAAAACAAGGAGGATGTTTCGACGGTTCTAGGATAAGGAACACCATCTATCAGAACATGTCGAAGCTAAAACGATTATCCCCTTCCGTATCAGGCGTCCATGGGGCAATATACCGTTTGTCGTTTTGCCTTTGCAATCTGACGGACCTATTGACGCATCGTCGCCGGTATGTTTCATATGCACGTGTGCTGATTTAACGACGTTTTTTGCAAAAAATCATCCGTTACGTTCCTCACGAGAAGTCGGCAAAGACTGTACACTACTAGCGAGCTTACCCTAAGCGACGAATGAGGACGACACACTATGATCAATCCAACTTTACAATATGCGCACAGGGTGACGCTGTTTACCCAGTACAGAGTAAAGCGCTGCTTTTAAGGACGTGCGCTACGATCATATAAGAGGTAGCTGTTTTTTGGGTGTGAAATATTCTGTTTGAATGGCGGGGCTCCTTAACCCGTCATGTCGGCATTTCAATCCTGATTTGCAAAGAGGCTTTCTTGTATGCCCAGAGCCCATAAAATTCTTCACAGGCTTGCGCTGACATGTTTTTCTCCTCGGCAGAGAGTGGTTTTGGATGAGGTTAGAGGTTAATCAGAGAGCTTTTGCAGTGAGGAGCCACGCGACAAATTGGAGCACCTCTACCGCATCATGTATCAAAGGGCTTCAGGGCGGGGGGGGGGTAGGCGAGTTCGGAGGAAGCGGAACCCTTGACAGAGACTAGAAGCTATTGCAAATATTCCTCTATAATGTGCACACTATTTAGCTATACCATTCATTGGTTTTGATCATTTATGTACTATGCTTGCACCCGCGATAAAAATTCCTTTGGTATGCGGCATATTTAAGAGACCATATTGTGGGACAAGTTTACATAGTAGTAAGTCGTATTTAAAACCTTGCTGTGCACACCGTGACGAAACATGCTAGGGTGGAGTCAGCACTTTCTTTCACATTGTTTTTCTGAATGACGGGGTTGGTTGTCATGAACCCAGTTTTAGCACCCCGCACTCCCGACATGGAAACAGAACACTTGGAGTTAGAATAGGAACATTTCAGGAGTCTTGGAAAAGGGTTAATCCGAAATCGGCGGGGAATGGCACTCGTGTTCTGCTTGCAATTTGAGTGTTGTGTAAATTCAGCAGTAGGCCGTGGGTATGTTCATCGCGGTGCAGTTTGAATTTACACCAAAACGACTTTGTTGGGTGAGGTATAACGTAGTTTATATCAAGCCGCACCACCCTTAGAAGGCAATAAAAGAGCCAGTGCAACTCTACCATAGCGTAGCTAATGCTAGGTTATTGGGTAGCAGACCGTGTCCATATTTTATAGAAATTGAAAAACCTCGTCATCTGTGAGTATGACCGATTGAATGATTGCAACTCAACTTCGCCAGATGCGTGGTATATCTATGTTTCACTGATTTACAGTAGTTTACACTGTGGCGTGACGCTCTCGAGTGTTGTGGTGCATCGCAAGAGCCTTCTGCGCGGCCCACGGTATTGAGTGTCAGCACTTTCAGCGAGAGAGCGCTGGAACATTATTGGGTTCTTTATGTCTTTTCTCCATATCTTGCAGTAACTGAAAGATGGATGGACCCACCCTCAGCGCAAAATTCGTCTGCGCCCTTACATGCTCGTGCCGCCCGCGGCTTTTGCTCTCTGTCTCGTCCTGCCCTCCCCCCCGCCCCCCCCTCATTCTCGCTCGCTTATCAGTTCGGCCGTAACCATCCCCAGTGTTCCTGCGCTAGACTCCGAGGATTTTGTGAGTGTGGTGTGGTGTGGGGCTCGTGCTGATATTTAGGAGTCGAACGGGGCTTTCCCGGGGAGTACACCTACCCCCGCGACATTCCCAGTCACGAGAAAAACCGTTCAAAGGTACCTTATGACACCAGATTATGGCGATGAGATGATGAGATAAAGTGAGTTTGCCGTGATTTCACTATGGGGTTAAGGCCTCTCCACTTGCGATTGGCTCTGTGCTTACACCTCAAAACTGGACGTAGGCGCTTGCTACGAAAAGTTTCAAGAGTATAACTAAGTTCTTAAGATGAGGCCTAGAGCCGGGGAACTACGCAAGATGTTGGTGTGGAATGTCCGTAGTGTTCTGTGGGTATATCGAAGGCCGTGTGGAGCTTCTCATCCAGTTGCACTTTTTTTTCCATGGAAAAGGGTATGTTTTTTTCGTGTGAAACATGTATTGATAGATATCTCCACAAGAGTGAGGATTTCCGAAAAAAGAAACAACGCCCTTATCGAAGGATATATCTGTACTATACCTGGTATATACATTAGTACAACAACTGCTGGCCGTCAATTCAGTTGCGCCGCGCCGTAGCAGTCAATCTCCGTGACAGTGGATATACGGCGGAATTGAAACGCACGCGGAAACGGCAGATGGATAAACGCTTTGCCAATGGTCTCGGCCACCAGCCGTTTCCGTGTTGCGGGATCAAACACTGTTGCGACTAATGTGATCGTACGGATTTTTTCCGAAGTCGCTGTAGAAGAGCTTTCGTCTGGCACCCGGACGGATGCCACGGGAGAGGTGCGCTTTCTTTTTGTCGTCTAGGCTCCTCACCTGACGGCCTCTGTACCACACCCAAAAACTGATTTCGTTCGACAGAATGGTAACTGCTCCGTGATCAACAAACAATCTCACGGTCTAGGTATACAACGAACCACACTTCTAAAACACAAGAAAAATATCGACGGTTTTGGACTAAAAGAGTCCCGATATTGAAAAAGCATTTCAGACAAAACGTGCTACCTCCGTCGCAGCACACATCTCCGTCTCTTTTGGGGTGATAGTTGGCGTTTCATCTGCATATATCGGACAGTATCCCCTTACCAATCACGTCGTCGCCACCGTTACAAACATGCTGAATCACGGTGTAACCGCAGGCTGCTCAACTGGCGGAGGTGTACTGGATGTCCTTGACGCGAGACGTGCCCTTCTCCCAGTACGGGGAAGACGCCACGACGGTGGCCGCAGCAGGTGGCGTGCTCACTCCAGCGGCAGAAGGCCACATGACGGTCGGACTCGTCGTACGATACCATCGCGCATTTATTTGTAGTAGAGTGCCAAATATTTCTACCTGGCGGGGACTTGACCAACGGAAATCCCACAACTAGTCGTCGAAACCCCGCTTTGCTTTCGTAGAAACGTTTTTGCTCGTTGTGAGGCTTAGGTCATGCGATGCTAAAACCGGTTAGGAAGGGTTAAGACACATTTTTTCCTCGACATGAGGGGTTGCTTGAGGATCAGATCTCCTCCAATGCTAAAAAGAAGATCCTCAAAAGCGGTATTTTTACACCTCCAGCAGTGTGTGTCTTATGCCGAGTTAAAAGTAACCCCAACCCTTTATCGGAATTGGCGATGAGGCGAAACAACTCTGTCCCCTTGACGCCTGCTATGATAGAGGTAGCAGTTTTCGTGTGAAATGGTTTCTGAATGACTCAAGACACTCCTTAGCCCAAAATCGTCGGAAACAGGCCATTTTAGTTTGAATGATTTTCGTTGTGTACCAAGGCCATGGGAGGTTTCATCCGGTAGCAGTTATATTTTGGGGCCAAATCAGTTTTTGGGATATTAATAAGCCATAAGCTCCCAAGTTGAACAACCTCAAAGAAAAAAAGTGGTGCACCTCTATCGTTGCACGCGTCCCTTCCGTCTGCTAACCTTCCCTTCCAGCCGGGACTAAGACATCTCTATTGTTGCCGCATGGTGGGGGGTAGGTTCAGCCGGTATTTAAACGATCACCTGGTACATTGCTGTAGTCCCATCGCGCCGACGTTTTGCGCGATCTACGCCGATCCTCACTTCGTCCGCCTAAACAATACATGGGCTACCATGGAGCGGGCTTCACGAACATATATTCCTTCCTTCACATCACTCATGCTCCTCGTTGAAGCCCATAGCGACAATCACAATATGATGACAAATTGGATTCCGTGCTAGAGTTCGTGAAGATATATTCCCACCTTGACTTCGTCAACATTGCTCGTGAAACCCCATGCCGATCCCCACCTTATGCGGCCAACAAGCACCCGCGGTCAGCATGCGGGGGATCGCAAAAGTGTGCTCCTTCCTTCACAGCCCCCCTACTCCTCTTTGCAACACGCGCCAATCCACACCTTACACACCCGACAGAAAGCGCGGCTACTATACCGCCTTTCACCAATATGCACTCCCTCCTTCGCATCGCTTTCATTCCTCGTGCGAACCCATGCTGGTACAAGCAGTAAGCAATGGACAACTTGGCACTGATATATTCCCCGTTCACGTCGCCCGCATTCCACGTGGAAATTCATGCCGATCCCAACCTTGTGTAATACCATCAACAGACAACTTGGCCGCCATGCCGGGCTTTGCCAAGATGAAGGGGGTTGCTGCAGGGTTGGATGGAAGAGCGGACCCGCAGTCGCAGCTTTTCCGGTCTTCTGCCATCGGTGTGGAGACAGGACCCTTCATTTCCCAGGTAGATGTGATTAGGGGGCTTGTCCATCGTGGGGTCGTGTTGGGCGCGTCCACTGCAGAGCGATTTGGCGACGAAGTCGCCGGTTACTGCAAACCAACCGATGGCCGTAGCCAGGCTCGATGTCAGTAGAGTCATGGTTTCACCATTAGTGAACTTACGAGGTACTGCCAACTTTAACTTGTTACCGTAAGAAAAGATATTCCGGGAAGGAGTAGAGCCTCTTTCAGAACTTTGTCGTAGGCTCACTCCGCTGTTCCCGGCTCCGAACTTTGCATTTCCGTTTATTTAATGACGGGTGTGTGTGCCCTATGTAACACGCTTCCATATGTTGGCGCCTCCTACTACGATACGGGTAGCGCTTTCCGGCTAAAAAGTCTTTGAATGACAGCGATCCTTAGCCCAATACCGTCGGAATGTCATCCCTGGTTTGGCGCGTTATACGATAGAGGAAACACGTTTTTGCTGAACGAAGATTCAGAATGAGCGCCTTAACCAAAAATCTTCGGAATTTCGTTGTTTTTTGCGAACACATTCGTAAAACGCCTATAGGCCACTGGATTGTCCATCGGTGTGGCATAAATATATTTTTCGAGATCCTAATCATTTCTGTGGAAAGGAAGAGAGAGCTCCTACTCAAGTGAGAATCCTCCGAATAACAATGGTGTACCTCTATCAATGCGTACGTCTTTTGACATAACGTAATGTTAGTTGTAAACGTGGTCGTAGTCCAAGGGAGTGTTCATCGGGTTGCACGTCACGTTTGACCAGGATCAGTTTTTCGGCGATGTGTAGAGCTTCCTCAAGCGGGGGAATTCAGAAAATCTTCGGTCCCACCTCTACCGTAATAGTAGCGTGCGTCCAGGCCACATGCTGTACCACATAGCGCGGACTGTTCATTCGGACTCTCCCTAGTGCAGAGAACACACTTCGTGCGCGTTCCTCTCCCTCTCGACCACAATTTTTGGCGCCAGGGGAGGATGACCCGCTTCGACCCCTCCGTTTGTGGATGTTCAACACACGCGTGTAATTTCTCCTCCCTCATGTTGTGCTTTTGTGGCACGTAGCCTGTTTCCGGTGCAAACCCGGACACTCGTTAAAGTATTTGCCAGCGTTTCCTACCCTAGGCCCCTAGGGGAAAGATATTCCGGTTTGATCGATTTGTTTGCGAGTTGTTTCAGGTATCTTAACACTGCACACCTCCCCCTATCCCCCTCTTGTGACGCCTGGCCTCCCTCTTACTCAAACCCAGCTACTGCTAGTAAGGTTGTGAATATCTTTTTTAGCGCTAGGTAAGGCCTTTTTCGGTGTGATGAGTTAGATTCGAGGCTATTTCACGGAAGATCCAGACGCCTTCAAACTTCCTCTTTAGTAACCCCCGCTTGTGTCACTCGGTTTCTTTCTCGTGCAAACCCGCGCAGTTACTAGTGAAGGACTTCACTATTGATTCCATGACGGTGAGGCCTCAGCAGACGACCTTCGCGCCCGGAGCGGACTACATGGCCGACTACGACGAATGGCTCTCCATCCAGGTAAGCACAACGAGAGCATGGTCTGAAAGATACACTAATACGGGAGAATGTTGCCCACCTCGGATACATTGCAATCTAGATCATCTACAGTAGTAGGTCCTGTGTCTGCCGCTGTGAAATGCTGGTGTACAAGATCCTTATAGAGTACAACTCCAACCCGTAAAACGTGTGTTAGATGGTGAAAATCGTACGGCTCCCTCACGGTCACATGAGCTAGATCTAGACCGTGCAGATCCTCCCTCTGAAATATGTAGATCATCGAATGAATGAGGATCGGTGATTTGTCCGGCGTATGTGGAATATTGTCGACACACAAGTATAAGATACACTATTTTGAGGTTTTTCTTTTTGCGTGTTCTTCTCGATGTTGTTTCACCTTCGACGCGTGCTACGATAGAGAGATACCTATCTTGGGCAAAAACAGTGTATGCGTAGCGGGGCTTCTTAACCCCTTTAGAGCCTCGAAACACCCCCCTGCACTAGTTTCAGGTAAGTTGTCCTCGGAAAAACAGGTTTTCAGTTGAAAAGGCATTAAACCAAAACCATGGCGGCTTAGCACTATTCTTGTTCGGCAGAGTCCTCTTGTTGTTTCTTTGTTTGCCTAGGAGGCCATGCGCTTTTTGTTCGTCGGGTTGTTCCTTCAGTTTTCTGAAAATAGAGGTTTTGGGCGGGGTATGGCACTCCTACAGCAGTAGAAGGAGGGGCCTCATAAGCCTAATGGTGCACCTCTGCTCTACTGTAGCGCGTGTCCTAACTTGTCTGAAACTAAGGGGATTGCTATGATTGATCCACCTTGGCGCTTTCTTGGTGCGTATTGTATGATTGGACATGGAAAAAATTATCAAGGAACAACAGAGTCAGCCGCACACACATATACCTACACGATACCAGCCCGTGTATCTGGAGTATAGGGGATGTCCCCCGGGGCTGCAACGTATTGAGCCATGCGACACGCGCGTAGCATAGAGTATTTTTTGTATGCATGAGCCCGAAGAAGGTTGATTACCAAAGCAGGAGGGCCATTGGAAACAACAGTACAGCTAGTAGTAACGAGATGCAAATTTTGGCCAGTCCAGTCGTAATTATTGACCTCGACAACCCAACGACGCCATTTCCTTCTGTTACTGTTGGTGTAGAATGGCGGCAGCCCTGCTTCGTCGGAGGAGGAAGATCCCATGAAGCGCTACATCCGCAACGCCCGCGACCTATCAAGGCTGGTTGCTACGGATACCATATACACGTGAGTGCCATTCCACGGTGCCCGGTTGTTACATCTACAGCAGTAGCGGCCCCTCCCTATGGTGTCGGTGTATGCCAGCCCGAAGTACCGCCAGCATAACAGCAACTGGCAGGTGGCTCCTACTAGGTGTTCCCGTCTTGTCCACCCTGATTCACAAGCAATATGTAGCGGGCAACAGGCATTGCCGGTGCTATGGAGGGGCCACTCCTATTTTTCCGCTACTGCAGCCGGCCATGTCGTGAATAAGTTTTCCTGAACTGCATTTTTCCATCAGTCCCTCCGCCCCAATCTGCGCACGCTCAGCTCGCGTAGACATTGGTAACGGCGACCGACACACTACAACACAATAGAGACAGCTTCCACTGGAAAGGGCCTAGGTCGTCGGCTTCAAACAAATAGCGACACGCCGCAAAGATTGAGACAATTTACCCCGCAAAAGGGTGTCGTCGATCAGTTTTAAAGGGAAATTGACTCAACTAGCTACCATGACCGCAGGGAGGGAGGGCATTCCGATCCCTGCTAGGCCTTTGAACAGTTCGTCGAATTGCACTTTTTGAGGTATTTTGTATGGATATATATATATGCATTTAAAAAATGAACAAATACACTTCAGCTGCAAGATCGACCATGAAGGGTTTTTTTATCAAAACTCAGCTTTGCAAGCTGCGTGTGATACTTCTATCGCGCGTGTTACCGGGTGTGTATACCCTCGTGAGGGATACAGGTCGGTGACTCCCCTGCTAATGCCAGGGCCAAAAGGACTAAGACGTTCAACCTTGTTCTGCGCACGGAAACTGTATAACCCGCAATGAGGGGGACAAAAAAAGACATTTTGTCGAATTCAGTACGCATGAAACAAAAAGAGTTATAATGTGACTTCACTTTTGGAGTGGGCTACTCGGGTCTACCGGGTTCGTGCGCAGGTTCCTATTTACTCCCTGTACATGTGGCAGGCCAGCGGAGTTCTAGCCCAGGCCTGATGTTCGGGTTGTTAGTGAGGTCGAGTCATGATGGAACATGCGGTGGACGTCGATCGCTACTGTTCCGAAGTGATCTCTCTTCTGCTCTTGATGAAATGCAAAGGCACACTCACACACCTGTGTTGATCGAATGAAGACCGACTAAGATCTGGCATTCTGCATCAGGCGCCGTGCGGTGCACACTTGATCCTAAAGCCCTTTGAACGCCCATCTCTCACACTACCAGGGAATACAGAAACTAAGCATGGATCCGAAACGCCAGACCCCTGCACTCCTACAGATGGAAGCTCTTGCGCTAATACCGAATGACCAAAGGTGCGCGTCGCTGAATAGCCAGTTGTGTTTGCTAGTCAAGAGAGCCTCCGTGGCCATTTCCGGGTGGAGCACCCGCAGGCCACAAACGTTAGCTCACCTGATAAAAGCTATAAAGGTAAAAAGGTGTAAAGGTGTTGGGGAAACTCGGAACTCATATCGTGAAAACCACGGAACGATTTCCTCTACAATTATTTCAAGAAAAAATTACTGCTTGAATGTTAGTCAGGGCTAGAGTAAACAAGTAATTCCCGGATGGGTCGATTCCTCCGAAGAGTCGACGTGTTAGAACGGGCATCACTAAAAGCGTGAGCCGTACATGGCCATCAGGTTTTCTCGGGACACTCAGGCTGCCTCGCGTGGGGCCAGCACTGAGCGCTTGATATGTTTCCAAAAAAATGAAAAAACTTTATTGGTTAACTACTGTACTTACGCCAAATCCGCGACTAGATGTAGCCACGCATGAAACCTACGGTGGAGATGGTATTAATAAAATGCTTCGTCGTTTCTTTGTGTGCGTGGCTGGGAGAAGCATGACCTTGTGGCGGAGAAGCTATTGTCCCCACCAAATTCGAACGTCAGCTCGCCCTCTGCCACCTACACGTCTACTTGTTGCACACGCTGGAAAGAACCAACGCTACGATGGGGAGGCTCGCGCTAAAAACCCATCATTTCAGCGGCCCAGGCAACCTACTTGATCCAGCGGCCACCCCATTCCGTGTTGCAGTCTGACTCTTTGCGCGCTTCGTATTTTGGCGATACCCGCCGCGAGATGGAATCGTTTCTTACGCCAGGCCAACGAAAGCTTTTGAGCACCGTTTTTGAGCGAGGTACACAGAGCCACTCACGTGAGCGTTCCGAACCCGGAAGCAAAACAGAGGTATCGGGACACCTCCCCTACCGCAGCCGTGACCGACATTGCCCAGCCCTATACTTGGTCTGCTGCATTTCAGTTCTTCATCACGGCAGAAGCACCATGTACCCGTCCTCACGAGAAATAAAAAGGCGAGCATCCTGTGCACGAGACGACATCCTATTCTGCCACACAGCAGCATTTTCGATTGTCGAAATTTGAGTCACCCCACGCTAGGGGGTGCATCAGATTCATAGAATTTTCTGAGCCCCTAACATTGAGAAGGAGATGAACAATATCTCACCCGGAACATCACGCTTCGAAGATACCCGTTCGCGCCACACGAACAGCGTTTCTATGCGCTAGTCCATAATCCAACATATGCTCAAAGACAAAATTTACTTCGAAGTGCTAACCGATAGCCCCATACTTGAGAAAGCTTAACCATTTACACAAAACATACAACCCCGAAGATGCAACGCCCCTACCGCACTACAGAGGGATAGAGGGGGGTGACTCAAATGAGGTCCTGGGTAAGGTGTAGCGCTCCTTGAGTGAACCGCGGCGGAGCTCCTTGAGAGGAGGATAGGAGGAGGACAGAGCAGAGAACTCCTCAATCGACAAGCCCCAGGAACAAATTAGTGCACCGCTCACTCCCGCGCCGGTTGCGTCACTGTCCTTGACATTGATGTTGTCAACGAGAAACGTTTATTCAACTTTGAACCATCTCACAGGGAGGCTTTCCGAGGAGCTCTGATCCTTTTCCAGCAGGGCGCCATCAGCAAGGCGGGCTTCAACGGCCCGTACGCTGACAGCATCCGCCAGACGGGGTTCGTAAGCTTCGGTGCGTCCCACGTCATGAGGGTTCTCGGCAACGGAGAGATGTCTCAGAGGTCCTCGTGGTATCAAAAGTGGAATGTGCACTTGTTCGCGCGCCCTGAGGTAAGGACCCATATAGACCTTAGGCGCGTGCTGCGACAGAGGTAGAGCGTCTATTGGTGGAAACATGTTCTGAATGACGGCTGGATGACGGCACCTCTTAGCCCAAAATCGTCGGATTGCGCCGTTTGTTTTTCAACTGACTTTTATTGCATATGACTAGTTAGGTAGTTCACGGGTTTGTGTACCGGGTTACAATTTCAGTTTTTTAACTCAAAATATGTTTGAGGGTGAGGTTTAGAACTCTCCTCTGCCCTCAAGGTGCATCCCTCAGAAATAAGTGGTGCCCCTCTATCGTAGCTTATATATTATATGTAGATATATATATATGTCGTCCTTCAAGACTGTTTTCATGATGATAGCCCCTCTGGGACAACACCAGCGATTTTCTCTGACGAACGTTTCATGGCGTTCTGCTCGACACGAGGAACCATGATATGAAAAATATGTATGCGACGCTTCATTTGTTTACTTGGTTGCAAAGGACTATCGAACGATGACGTCGGTGTGGCAAGCAGGGGCACCGTACGTTCGGGAGATACGGCCGGGAGCTGGTTTCAATACAGGCGATTTCGTTCAGGAAACGTTGGGGGGCTACTACCGCAGAACGATTCCTTAGAAGCGTGCTACGTAAGGCTAAGCGATCCCACGGTGATGTAACTGTTGTAGTACGTTTAAGCCATATAGGCGCAACGCCTGGTACGATATGGAGGTAGCACGTTTTCACCCAATAATAATCGAAATGACGGGTGGGCCATCATACACCAAAATTGTCCGAATGACGCTCATATTTTGCTATGTGAACGTTTTTCAATGCCTAGAACGTACGGATTTGATCATCGGAATGGCTGCACGCACCTAGTAGTGCCGAGACGGCTTGGGCATACAAGGCACAAACCGGCCTCGGTCGCCTCGCGCCCTCGCTCTTGCCTCGATACAAGTACACGCCCCCCTCCGCCCCTTAATGTCCACCTCGCCTTGACTGGCTATTGCTCTCTATCTTGTTGTGCGTTGCCGTTTTGCAACCTTGGACGAGACAGGCGACCGCAGGTACGCTCCACAACGTCATCAACGGCCACCTTGACGTGGGTTTCCACGCCTCCCTTCTTGGAAACGAGGACTTGCTCGACAGGGTAGCTGCGAAAAACGCCGAATTGAACGGGGGCGTTGCAACCTATCTTCTGACGCAGGTGAATATAGTTAGGAGTTCCGAGGCGTGTTCCACGTCAGGGGGTCCGTTGGGGAGGCTCCCAGTAATGTCAATGCCAGTCCAGTATACCGACACTACTCAAAGGGCACAGGTAATGTATAAGATGGAATATGGTTACTGTAGAGAAAGAAAGTTACTGAAGAGTTCAGCCGTCCCACGGCAGAGGTGCTTCAGATTCCAATAAGTTTTTGGGCTCCTGGCATGAGTAGAGCTCAATATCTCACCCCCGAAACATAACATGACTTCGAAGAAATGCATCGGTTCGAGCAAGAACCCGACCAGAATGTTTCTACGCGCTAGAGTCCTAAAGCTAAATTATGTGCTCTCGAATAATTAGCGTAGTAGCGGATAGCTCCACGCTCTTGAGGATCTCCATCTCAGAATCGTCTGGCCCAAGAAAAACAAATACAACAGCCCCTACACCGTAGGATGACTCAGTTCCCGTCTACGGTCCGACCACTTTGCGCGGGAGACCCCCCAGTTTCTTTGCGGTCTTAAGGTTAGGTGCTGAATAAGGTTGGCGATATGAATCCTCAATGGAAGTGTAAGCTACGCTGCAACGAAAAAAAGATGGCCATGCGTCGCAGTTTTTGTTCGTGAGGTACAGAGTCACTCGCGCGAGTATGATAGTATGATATAGTGGGATAGTATGTGTAATATGATACCTCGAACCCGGTAGTGAAGAAATGGGGGTATATCACAACATCATCATAACACCGTCATAACATCATCAGAGCATCATCATAACGCGGTCATAACGTCATCAAAACATCATCATAACATCATCACAACATCATCATAACATTGATGTTTCATCAACACCATCACAACACCATCACAACACCATCATGACATCATCATAACATCATCACATCATCATCATAACACCATCATAACATCATCAAAACATCATCAAAACATCATAACATCATCATAACATCACCATAACATCATCATAACACCATCATAACATCATCACAACATCATCATAACATTGATGTTTCATCAACACCATCACAACACCATCACAACACCATCATGACATCATCATAACATCATCACAACATCATCATAACACCATCATAACATCATCATAACATCATCATAACATAATCATAACATTATCATAACATCACCATAACATCATCATAACACCATCATAACATCATCATAACATCATCATAACACCATCATACCATCATCATAACATCATCATAACATCGTCGAAACATCCCCCCTAGTGATACCGTAGGGCCTTGGTCTATAGGACTGTTACGAAACACGTTTGCCTGTGTCGCATGGCACGATGGTGTAGGGGGATCGTTTATACCTACCCGTTCTGAAGCACCACATCGGTGAAACTCTGTAACTTCGCACTGGACCTCACCCAAAATCGTCGCAAAATGCCGTTCTTGTTTTTCGCATGATAAATATATATATATCACTTTTTTCTGGGCGCCTGCTAGCGCATGTCGGCTTTTCCACCCAAAGTTTTGTTCTCTATTCAAATCAGTTTATGGGTGCGCCGCGTACCGTAGCATGTGTTGCTACAGTTGATACATCGCAAACAGGCGGGGTATCACTCGCGCAAGTGTCTCTAAGCCGCGGGACGAAGAGGCGAAGAGGCCATAAATAGGGCGCTCCTCTACCAGGGCCTTGCTCCAACTATATAATAACCCGCCGCCATCGTGGGTCAACGGCGTGGGCACTCTTTTGCTTCTTCACAGGCTGTCAGCGTGGGGTCGCCAGCTCACCCTTCCTACCCTGCTGGTCACGCGGTCCAGAACGGTGCCTTCGCAACGATACTCAAGGTGAACCATACGTATCAAGTGTGATACCTGCACCAATAGGTCGGTGTGTTGTGTACGTGTGTGGCTGACCTGTGATAGCGAGGGAAACACTGTAACCACTGAAATGGCGCAGTCGGTGCCCCGACTACAGCTGATTGTGCTACCGGTCGGAGACTCGACACCCTGCCGGTACCTGTTTTAGCGAAGTGGCTGATATCACGGACCTGATGCGCGCCAAGATATAGAGGCTAAATCGTTTGGGCCGAAGCGATTTCTAAATGACGGAGCTCGATCTTTAACCTCTAATAACCCCAGATCGTCGAACGCCCTTCATGTTTTACGATACGACGGGGCTCCTTAACCTGTTGACCCAAGATCGTCGAAAGGCTTTCATTTTTTACGATACGCATCGTTGTTGTACCTACAGTAGGCCATGGGTTATTTCTTCGGGAACCGCTTTAAAACCTCTTGCTTAACCTGTTGTAACCTATTTTCGGGTGGTGACGCGCGTGCTACGATAGAGATGCTGTTTTTGCTTAGTTTGGGAGCTTAAGACCTCCCCCCAAAAAACGTTTTTCTGGAGAAAAAAAAAACTCAGAACCTGCTACCGGATGAAACATCCCACGGCCTAGGTGTACACAACGGGGATAATGCAATAACAAGAACGATCTGTTTCCGACGGTTTGGGGTTAAGGAGCCCCGCCATTCAGTAAAACAAGCGCCAAAAGTGCTATCTTCATCGTAACACGCGCCTGGTGTTACATTGAGCTCCGCAAGTGAGGAACCTCAGAAGAGGATGGTATACCACCTCTATTGCAGCGCAGGTCGTCTACGTCAGGACGTACTGGTATTCAAGAGCCCACATGGCTCGGGAGCCTTTAGGTAACTGAGGACGTGGGCAGAGCTAGATATTGGGGTGACACAGCTTGCCTAAGCGTGACATTTTTTTATCCAGACAGTGAACACGTTCAGTCCCCTCCCCTGCCCCCCCTCCGCGAGCGCGTTTGTTTGCTCTCAAACATTTAAGGAGATGGAAAGCGCTCGAGCTCGGGTAGCAAAGAGTTGTCGAGGGTACACCACATAAAATACGCACTATTCTTGAAATAATCGGCGCACTATTCTAACAGATCGTTTTTTGTGAGATTTCTCAAGTTTGTTCAAAAGTTTCTATTTCTATGTGCGCGACAGGTGGGGAGTTGGGATGATAAGGGTGTAATTGAGGAAGTGGTTCCGTTCAGTCTCCTGAAACGGTGATAGCTTTGGTGGGGCAGAGACCTTGTCTATTACGAAAGCAAAAAATGGAAGGCACGACCGCCCGCAAAAATGCGGAGTAGACGTCGTAAGTGTATGCATTCGCGTGGCCTGTTTTATAGTCACTGCTGCCTCAACTCACCGCCACGAGAACCATTATCTAAAACTAATATATTCCTACCTCGATAACGGCATGCTTCATTTGCCATTTTCAACGTCTGATTTATGAGCATTTTGCCTATACTCACTGCCATGCACCGCAGGCGTTTGTTGGACTGAAGCGAGGCGCTTCGTGCTTCAGCGACCCGGTGTTGCCGGACGACGAAGGGCTTACTCTTCTTCCCTACACCGGCACCGATTGCTTGACGTACGATGGAGAAATCAACAAAATGGCGGTCAACATCGCGTTCGGCAGGTATAGTTCTATACCATAGGGGTGTACGTAGCACATTTTTTTGAAGAAAAATGCTGCGGATTGAGAACCAGTGCTACGGTAGGGAGTTGATTCACTTCTTGAGCCTCCGTGTAGCAGCGGCTGAAAGCCTCTTGCGCGTTTACCGTTACCTCCGTTGTATGATTCCCGGTTTCGCCGTGATATCGACCGACGTTTAAAAAAAAAAGAATGTGTTGCGCAAACGAAAAGTTCATTGATACCTCTGTTTTCGAGAGTGGTTAGCACTGATCCGCGTGCGCGGGTGCGCTATCCTCGGTAAAAAGCATCGCTAGCGTACCCACCTGTAATTGGCAAAAGCAACAGGAAGTCTTGTCATAAAGCCTAAGCTATGGAATAGGTTCGTCCAGGGTGGTGGTTGTCATAATATATCAAGGCCTGCTTAGGGTGGGGTGTAGAGCTCTTTGCAAGCAGTAGGCACTCTGCAGCCCCTACAGAAAAAAAGAACTAGGTGTGCAGCCCTACGGTAGCGTGCGCGTGACAGACAGGAAGGGCGTGGTGATATCTACAGCATCGCGTTTCGCAAACACACTGGGCCAAGGGTACGGCATTAGCAGGGGTGATGTTTTCGATTATTTTGTTATACACCGCCGTTTTCCCCACCGGGTTTGGGCCACTCGCACGAATGATCAAGACTCCGTACCTCGACGCGTGCTACGATAGAGGCAGAGGCACGTTTCGTTCGAAATGGTTTCTGAATGACGGGGTGGGCTCCTTAACCCAAAATCGTCGGAAAATACGCCCCCCTTAGTTTTTGCATGATTCTCGTTGTGAACCTAGGCCGTGGAATGTTTCATCCGGTTGAATTTTTTGTTTTTCGTCCATATCAGGTTTTTGGGGTTAAGAAGAACATGTCTTAACCTCCTAAAGCTTGAAAAAAATGTGGTGCGTACCTCTACTATCGTAGCACGCGTCCCTCGCGGACGAACCAAAAAAGTTACCTCAGAATCGGTTTCTTTGGCGCAGCAGTGTTCATAACTCACCATTCCATATTGCGGGTTGATGTCGCAAAATTTTAAAAAAGTCGCGAGAGTTAGCTTAAGATCGCAAAGAAGAGGAACAAGGGGGGGTCACTTGCGCGAGTCACCCCGAGCCACCGCAAAATCAAAGCCCTAAAACGACCGCCCTAGGCTAGCTAGCCTGGGCCACTGTGAAAAAAATGAACAATGTATACTACTGCTGACATCACCGCATTGGGCGGGTACAGGAAGAGAGTGAACTGAACGCATTATTTGGTAGTTAACAACAGGTTAAAGAAGAGTCGTGTCGCGAGGTGCAACCGTTTAGCAAGCTGGGAGTAACAACGCCTCATCCTTCGCCGCAGCCTCTGTGCTTCGCTGTGATCGGCATAAAGTGGTCCATATTTATATATAGTTTATATACACTTGAGCTGTGAGATCGACCAAAAATGATTTTTTTATCAAAACCCAGCTTTGCAAGCTGCGTGCCGTGATACTTCGATCGCGCGTGTTACGGGGTGTGTACCCCCTTGTGAAGGATACAGGTCGATGACTCCCCTGCTAATGCCGGAGTCAACAGGACTGAGACGTTCAGCCTTGTTTTGCACACGGAAACTGTATAACCCGCATTGTGTCTATCAATACCATGGGCCCGAATAGAAGAGGTGTGTATTCTCGTAGGGTTTGAAACCTATAGCACCAACCTGAAGCAATCTGGAGTATAGGTTATCGTATTGATTTGGTTTGGCTCCGCGCCGCCGAGCCCGATTTCGTGAATTCGGTGTTCTTGACGTCTTCTCTAAGATATAAGCTTGGTGTTAATATCGTCCTGTTAAGCTTTGTTCTCAGCACACTATCCTGCATGCGCCATGGCGTGCGTCTATTTGACGGCAGCTCGCGGGCGGTCGATCTGTCGGCTTGGTTGCGCTTTTTTTGACTCACAGGCAAATGTGCGGAGTACACTACAGGTTCGACAGCGAGGAAGGATTGGTTCTTGGGGAGATCGTCGGCGTCCGCATGCTGCAGCAGGTGAATGGGGCACACTCGGGCTCGATATAGACACAGGGGGGACTACGATCTATCAAACCGTGTTCCCACCCACATTCATTCGCATAACGTACACATTTATTTGATATTTTGTTTCTAAACATCAAAAATAAATGAATGGTTTTTATCTCCCGCTGAACTCGTAAGTAAGAGGTTTTGGCTTTAGCGAGAGATTCTGGACAAGGTGCGTGTTCCCTTCTCCCTCCCGCTACGTGCCTTACTTTCGATCGCGCATAGCATTCAGCATTCCCGCATTTCATGGATTAATGCTCATACATATCTATGCCACCTAAAGCCCGCCCCTCCCCCCCCACCCCCTCCCCCACCTCCCACCTCCCGACCCCCCCACCCCACCCCAATCCCACCCCCCTCGAACACTCCGCCCTCTACTCACTGGTTGTACAACTTACAGGATATACATGATAAATTGGTGCATTCTTTCCAAAACCGTAACATTATCCCCTTGAAAGAATGTATAGTTTCCACGCACAGATTGAGCTGCCCCACCCCCCCCACCCCCATGATAAACTGGTGCTTTTTTTTTTCCAAAACCGTCAGATTTTTGCCCTTGAAGGATTTATAGTTTCCACGCACAAGTTGAGCTGCCCCGCCCCCGCCCCCCCCCCCCCCCCTCCCCCAACCCCGCTCCCTTTTGATCAAAACCAGGCCCCCACGTCCTTCAAAACTCCGTCCTCCCCTCACCGGTTATTCGACTTACGGGAAATTCACTTGATAAACGGATACATTTCCTTCCACAGCTGTCAGATTTTGTCCCTCTCAGAAACGAGTTTTTTTATAGTTTCCGCGCACAGACTGCCTAACATCACCCTGTTGACCCTGATAGCTACGCTGTAGTTGCAAGGGGAGTCGCCGACCTATAGACTATCCTTGAGATGAGGACACGCAACCCGTAATACGCGCGATCG
The DNA here is from genome assembly GCA_012845835.1 of Undaria pinnatifida. Classification (NCBI taxonomy): domain Eukaryota; class Phaeophyceae; order Laminariales; family Alariaceae; genus Undaria; species Undaria pinnatifida. Next base: position 10,947,680 of record JABAKD010000025.1, on the reverse strand, counting down.
GAGTATCACACACAGCTTGCAAAGATGAGTTTCGACAACATATTCGATCTCACAGCTGGAGGGTATTTTAATTTTCATGATATATATAGACTATATATAGACTAGACTAGTCTAGTCTGTCGATTTACATCGAATTTAGAAAAATGTTACACATTTTTAAATTATGAAATATATGGGACCTCCCATGTTGACGGCTTCTGATTTTTGGATAAGTGGTTCCGTATTGACTTGACTGGTTTTTGTTTTGCCGTTTGTTATACTTGAATCTCTGGCACGTACTATCTATCGTCGGCGGCATTGGGACGCCATCGCCTCTGCTGTGCTGTTGCTGCTGCTCTGCTGCTGCGGTGCTGCTGCTCTGCTGCTGCGGTGCTGCTGCTGCGGTGCTTCTTCTGCGGTTCTGCTGCTGCGGTGTTGCTGCTGTGGTGGTGGTGGCGCTTGCGCTGATGTTGTTGCTATCGCTTATTTTGTGTGTGTAGAAGAAAATCTCTCACACAAAACTAACAGGTAAGTGCGGTACACGCTGTACGCGTGCTTGTGGTGTTCATTTGGTGACGGCAATGTACGTGACTTGTACATACAGCACAGAGACTTATATATATCGTGTATGGTACCAGATACACAGACTAGGGAGCGGTAACATGTGATACAATATTTCCAGGCACATATCGAGCTGCCCCCCCCCCCCCCCCCCGCCCCCAATAATATACTGGTGCCAAAACCGTCAGATTTATCCCCTCGAAAGGATTTATAGCTTACATGCACAAATTGCCCCTTCCCCCCCCCCCCCCCCCCCCCCGCCCCCCTCCAAACCCGCTCGCTTTTGATCAAAACCAGGCCCCCCCTTTCCCTTCACAGCTGTCAGATTTTGTCCCCCTCAGAAACGGGTTTTATAGTTTCCGCGCACAGACTGACTAAAATCATCCTGTTGACCCTGATAGCTACACTGTAGCTGTAAGGGGAGTCGCCGACCTATATCCTTAATGAGGACACACAACCCGTAATGCGCGCGATCGGAGTATCACACACAGCTTGCAAAGATGAGTTTCGACGAAATCTTCGATCTCACAGCTGGAGTGTATTTTAATTTTTATAATATGCCAGGTAGTGTCGAGGAATTAAATATTCCCAGCTCGGACAGGGTGGGAAGAGCCTTTATTTATTCTGGCACGGAAATAACAACTGGTGATTCGCTCATTTCTGGCTCATCATGTTACTTCCGAGCCCGGAAATATCGATGATTTTTACTGCCCCATAGAACGTGATTACTTTTGGGCGTCGGAGATCCCTGTTAATTAAAGAGAGGTCACAAAAAACTACTTCCCATGACGACACAGTTGTCATAGCATATATATGGTCCACCTCATTTCGTTTCATTTTACACCTTCTTATTTAACACGCACTCCCGACGTGACGGGGACAAAACACCTATTAATAGAGTTGTTAGCAGACTCTAGATAGACTACGATCATTTTCGGAGTTGGAAATGTGGCTTCAAGTCCATTTTTTTTTTAAACACAGAGAGAGCTTCCTCTCTCTGGTGGTGGGAGGATTCCGGGAAGAAAAAAAAAATAGCGACACTGCACCGCTCGTTCCTGTACCGTGTAGAAGGTGTCCAAAACGTGCTGTGTGCGTAGCGACATTATTGTCCCGAAACTCGCATACATACATACCCCGTAAATAAAACCTGGTATTTTTTTGCCAAACAATCTACCTCCACATGAAACACACTGCTGCTGTGACACGTCTTGAGGCTCTGTCTCAGTGCGTAGAGTTGCAGAGAGGTGGCACCAAGGTGTCTGTTATAGGATCACTTAAACTTGTGAAGAAGAAGAAGAAGGGACGTAGTTTGAAAGTTTGGCGCTTATAATGTGGCCAAAACAAGGAACCGAAAGAAGAGAGGGAAGCCGTAAGTTGAAAAGTAGCTCGAAAGGAAATAGGAAAGGGGGTGTAGGGAGTGATCAAGGTGGGGCTGACCTTCACCTGATCGATACGGCACAATGCCCGCGTTACGGGCAGATGCCCTCTACGGGTAGTTGTAGTGACCGACAAACCGTCCTATCTACAGTGAAGTCCCTTGCAACACATACATCCGCTGCAGCGTTCCCCGATACTTATTGTGGTGGGAAGTTGTTGGTAACAGCTTGAATATACAACATACCGACGGGAAGTAACAAACCGAGATCCCCTAAACTACACATGTTGTATTTCTCTGCATCATCTAGATTAAGATACTTAGTGCACTCTCACAAAGGTAGTGACTATCCAACCGAAGCAGGTACTGTTAATAAAGGTGGACTGCAAAGTCCATATAGTTTCGACAAAATATTCGATCTCACGGCTGGAGTGTGTCCGTCGTCTCGCACGTTGAACAAAACTCTGTTAAACATGTTGAGTTTGTCCGTCGTTTTTCGCACTTTGAACAAAGAAAACTCTTATTAAATATCAGGAGGTATGTTTTTGAGGGTGATATGTACATGATCATGATATACTGTATATTGTATACCAAGTACTGTGTATTGTATACTGCATACACAGTATGGCGATCCTCGAGCTATTTTTTTTTTTTTTTTTTTTTTTTTTCATCCTCCGGCGGATGGGGAAAAATAAAGCTTTAGCTCACCACACTTCCGCGTATTTTCATACGCGTCGTGTGTCGATTTAACTCAGTTGCTTTCGCAGCCCAACGCTAGCTGGCGCACCTAGCTAAAAGTCCTCTCAGAAAAAAGAAAACATTTATATGGTGTGCACCTATAGCGTGTAGCCCATGTATGTTGTCAGGAAAAACTAAAGAGGAAACTCTTTAGTCTAGTCTAGACTGCTTACTTAACAACGCCTGAAATCTAACCCCCCAATAAATATTCCGTGGCCTCTTCTCCCCCTCCAACGTTTTTTCGCAGGAGGCCGCGACTTTCCCAGAGAAACACGGGTTTGAATTCAGGCTCATGTCAGGCGAAACGATGAGGATCGAACCCGACGGGACTTTCTACGTCAACGAAACCCAGTGCGGCGGAGCAGCGTTTCTGGGCGTTAACGCATGCCTAAACTAGGATGTACCGGTACAATGTAACACGTACGTGCGATAGACGCGATGTTTCCCCGTAACACCAGGTGGGCTCTGACCCCATAAAACACGGTGCACAGGCAAGAGGAGACGGCGCGCGCGTCCGGGGTGCATTTCGAAACCTGGTGTTTATCCGACATCGCGGGCGGGCACGTAACAAAGAGACTCGAACGTGGTGTGGAGATGAGGGAATATCGTCGCTGCTCGGGATCTGGTGCACTCTCCCTTTGCCTGTCCCTCGGGATGGATTCACCAAGGGCGGATTTGATCGCAACCCACGGTGGTAGCACACACCAAACGGGTACGGTTGTTTCCGGGAGATCTCGTCGAGCTTAAACCACATAGATGCGTCGCTGGGAATTGTTCGCATGCTATCCCTCTCTTGTCGAGGGAATGGCGGACGCTTGTCCTGTGGCGGGGGGGGGGGTGATTTCGCGTGGTTAGAGGCAGGATACAATAGGGGTCTCCCCTCGGAAAGGCAGAGGTGTGCTGGAGCAAAATGTGACCGCCTTGTTGAGGGAAGCCGCCATATTCGTTCCAGGTTTTTTATGAGTGTTTCTTTCTCCCCTGGCGCGCCAAAAGGCTTTGACCACGCCTTGTATCAGGATAACGCGTTGCTCAGACGGGCGTGTTGGGGGGACCGCTGCTGCGGTGTCGATAGAGATCACTGTGATTGGACGGTGAAGTGATAATGCTGATTTGCACCTGGGATTGGTGTCTGTGTGATCGACCGACGCAGCGAAAGCAGTTACTATTGTTTCTGGAGCGGAAAAGGAAACGCATTCGTGTTTGCTACACGGGCCAGCTCTAGCGAATCGAAGGAGGGCACTGGGGGCAGCCGACTCGAGGTGACATGGGAGTTTCGTCGCCTGGACTGGAATACGTGTGTTATTGTAATTTTGGGCCGAGCGCTCTTACTTGTACGAGCTGGTATCGATCGGTAGGGTACGGGATGTAGGCTCCGCGCAGTACCCTGTGTAAGACCGGTCATGTACTGGGCGTCACTTACCCAATGCATTATACTGGGAAAAAATGTTGTCATGCGCACACACTGTAAAAGCTATTCATCAGGAAGGCGAACTAGTATCGAGGTAAGGCCACAGGCGTACTGTACCCGCCCTCGGACATGAAACCGAGTGCAACTGTGTGTTGGCTTTAGGGTAGATTCTGATAATTGAGAAAAGGGGTGGGCGTCGCACAACTAGCTTCAGTACAACGGTCTTATCGCATTTCATGTTCTCCTTAGGGTATAGGCTAAGTTTATCATGGGGCTTCTTCGTGTAAGGGGGGCGGTTGATTTACCGTAGAAGCTGCACCTTCCTCGGAGGATTTCAACATACAGTAGGCAGTCCGGCATTTTACACCCTTTGGAAACCATCTCGAAATATATATGTTAGCAATAAGAACGCCCGCCTTTCAATAGACCTTGCGTCAGCGGGGCGAGCACTCAAACGCGGAGCACGCTCGAGAGGCGCGACATATTCAACGGACATATTTTGATCACGTCGACCTCCGGCATGTTGGGTATGGTTTTTATCTCCGAACTCCGATTGCGTGCTCGCTTGCGTCGTGCGCAAACGGTAGTGCGCACGGCAGAATGGCCAAGAGGGTGCGGTAAGGCTCTCACTTTTGGATGCTTGGTTTCAACGGGTCAGAGCCTTTCGCGCCCGTGTGGCCACCTTGTGTCAAGACGTCCTGTAGGTTTGCGTGACATAGCCCGCCACTCTTGCGAGTGGCTTCAAGTCGGCGGTCACGACAGGGGTACTCGACCCCTACACCGTAGCGTTTACAAGGTCCGTTTTTTTGGCGTCGTAGACAGCCAATTTTACGTGTTGTGGATAAACGTCGGTCGGTGGTGAAACTAAAGGGGGTATACTCCTCGTCCTCCCGTAGAGTAGGTCAGCTAGGCAGTCAGAGTATCGCTAGCGCAACCATATTAAGGGTGCGATGAAATAGTTCGTGGTGTATTACAGTTGATTTCTCTTGAGAAGAAACTACTTAAGTGCGCGGATAGACCAGGTTAGACGGGGTCGTCCCTTTCAATCGAACACACAGGCAAGGGTGACGTGACCCATGTGTGACCCATGATCGGCTAGTCTATTGGTCCCGGTAGGTCGTTTAAGTGTTTTGAGCGACCTCGATAAATGATGTCACCTGAGAAGGAAGTATTTAGCATATTAATATCTCTGTGTACAACCAGGAGGCGTTTTCCATCCTTCAAGAGTCACACTTTTTGCGTCCCCGCCTTTTGATTGGAAGTATAATTTAGCTATAATACATACGTGCGCGTTGTTGTGTCCTCTCTCTTCCGGGGAAAGTTTTTCGTTCGTGGTTTCCGGCCAACATTTTGCCAGAGAATGGGTCCTTCGGCTCTGGTTGCGCCGCTCCGAACGCGTTCTACGATAGATATATATAAAGGTAACACTGCTTGACCAAATTGTTTTTCTTGGCGACGGGCCTCCTTAACCCCTTGAGAGCCCCCGAACCCCTCCCTATACTAAATCCAAGTAATTTTGTCCCCCAAAAACGGGTTTCCAGTTGTAAAAGGGGTTAACCCAAAATAGTCGGAATGCCACTCATTCGTGTCTTGCGTATACATTTTTTTGGATTTTTTGTTATACGTATAGACGCCATGGATTTGTTCACCCGGTTGCGCTTAAAAATCAGTTTACCAAAAAAAAACGATTTTGGGTGGTGAGGCATGTGGAGCTCCTTAATTATTAAGCGAGATAGGCTTGGGAAAACAAAAATGGTGCACACCGTTACGTTAGCATGTTCTCAAGTGATTTTTTTTTCGTGTTTGGTTCAACGTCATGCCCGTACGTAGTAGATCTAGGCTAAAAAGAGCCCTTCGCGCCTCGGCCCAGATGCGTGCTAACCCGTGCAGTGTTAGTGCCAAGTATATGTCCCGTAGTAAACCCAAGTACTTTGTCCCCTTAATACGTTTGTGAAATCTGTAAGCGCGGTTATTGGATGGAGCGTATGCTGGAGAGAACAGTCTGCCTGCAGTACAAGTAGTAGTCGCGGCTACCGCTAGAGTTGCGGCAGTGAGAACCAGAGTTGCTGTGTCACTGTATAGAGAGGAGGGTCTTCAAACAGGCAAAAGGGTGACCCGCGGTGGAAAAAGAACATAGGTTTTCATGGTTTCCGAGGTTGAACAAGGAAGCATTCTGGACTAGGCTGCTCGAGGTAGACGGCGGGAGTAGCGTGTTCGGGATCAGAGCGTATGTCCTAGATTGCGGCGCGCATTCAATGAAAACCGAGTAGGTCTCTATCTAGATGCTGCGACACAGGACGGTAGGTCCGTTGTTCTTGGCGCTGTGGCTCGCGGGAAGGCAGTCCCCCGCGCTGTCATTGCTCACGGTGCCAACCAAACTTTCTACCTGTCCTTGTTGTTTTCAGCCATGCCTGGCCCCTTGATGTAATAATACGTGTTATTATTATAGGTTCTTTGATTGAACTCGAATTGACCTGAGTGCCAATCAGCTCAGCGCAGCAGGTCAAGACGCAGCCTAACCACGATATCACCCATCGCAGCACACAGCCTACATCTGGACTCCAACCTGTCTCACACTCTCAGCCGTCCTTGGCCCCGTGGAGAAATACTTATTTTTGTTCTTAACTACCGACTGCATCGGACTCTTAAAAACCGACGGCATCAGACGTCGGCCTGAGTGCCTCTCTAGCCTATCTAGGTTTAGCCACTCACTGGCGCTGGCTGCACGGAGGCAAGAGCATCGTCCACAACGCCCCTGGTGCCCCTCGCGCGGGAAGCCCTACTACTGCACAAACCTTATCCAAAGGCTGTTTTTGATCACCCTACAAAGCGCAACCTGATTAACAGCCCCGATAAAAGCCTCCTACGTTAATAGTCTAGTCTAGTCTATAACAAAATGACCCTATCATAGATATTCATCCAAGACTCACCGCGCTGACGTCTTCAAAACAAGGAGCTTGCAAAATTGCATTGTAAGTCACCAATGCACCACCAGTAGTGCTCGAACGGTATCTGGTGGCCCCCCGTTGGTTGAGAGGGAGACACCATTTAGGACGCTCACTACGATAGCTAGGTATAAGCCCTTCTTCTCAGGGGGGCCAAGTTAGTTTCTGAGCGCGACGAGGCGCGCTCCTTAATCAACCCAAAATCGTCCATCTGAATCTCGTTCTCGTCTTGAAAATTTATTATTTATTTTTTTCGTACACCTATCTATCTATGCCGTCAAGGGTTTGTTCATCGAATTGCACGTTTTCGGTTTGCTCACTCTGAAACATTTTTTCGGGCGAGGTGTAAGACAAATGACGCTTGTTATTATAAGTACGATGAGGGAAAGCACTTTTGGTCTATGGCGTTTTTTTAGTGACGGAGAGAGCTCCTTAACCCTTTGAAGTCGTCGGAATCATGTCAAAAGTTTTGTTTCATAATTGTAATAGTTCTCTAGTCTAGACTATAGGGCCACCATGGTTTCGATGAACATCGGGTTGCATTTCCGCTTCACCTACAAAATAAGTTTTTGGGGGTGGGCGAGGTAGGTGCAGAGCTCTCCCTCAAGTCAAGAACCTTCATTGCACAGGGGGGGGGTGGGACGGCGCATTTCTCTACCGTATCATGTGTCTCGATCAGAAGTAAGGCTTCTTCTCCCCTCCTACCTATCATAAAAAAAACGCGCCTCCTGATGATGCTTACAAGCCGTCTCGGAGGCACGCACCAAAATCCTTGCGTGCAGCACAAACAAAACTTAAAGTGTTGACTGTTGGGTGGAGGCATGCTAAGGGTTGTTGTGAAATAAAACACGTGTATGTTGTTGTCCGTCCGTGGAGGTCCACACCGCAGCTTGGAATCTACCAGGTACGGGGGGAAACCCCTCTTCGGCAGCAGCGTTGTCGAAAGTGCTTTGCGCCTCGGGGCCATTGTTTCGAGGCATGCTATTAATACGCGCTGCTACGGCACGGGCGTGCGCACGTGAACTGTTCCTGTGTGTTCCTCGCTTGATCGAGAAGATTCTCTGTGATGCGCTCTACGATGAAGGCAGCATCTTTTAGGCAGATCCTTTTTCTGAACGACGGTGCTCCTTAACCCAAAATCGTCGGATTTTCCTCTTTTTTTTTTCATAAAAATATCCATTTTTTGGTACCAATGCCAGGAGGTAGGACCAGATATGGGATTGCTCATCGAACAGCACATTTTTCATTTTTCCTCGAGACCATGTTTGACGCGCGCTACGATATAGTCTATAGGTCTAGCACTTTTCGTCTGAAATTGTTTTGCGAATGACACGGGACTCCTTACCCCCAAATGGCCTTTTCTTTTTCTACGTGATTCTCGCTGTGTACCTATAATAATAGCAGAACATACATGGGGATTTTTCATCCGGTACACCTCAGTTTTATTCTTCTGTCCAAATCAGTTTTTCGGAGAGAGCCATCCCACGGTAGGGTTGCAGCATGATCGATCAGGTCCTGAGCTCCTGACATGACGAACTCAATATCTCTCACCCGAAAAATGACTTCGAAGGGGCATTCGTTCGCACAACCCGACCAAGCTTAAAACTATATATATGCCTTCCTTAGTCCTGAAAAAAAAATGTCCTCCCGTGAAATTGCTGCATCGACCGGCAGTTCCTCGCATGAGGCAACTCAATCGACCAGGGATTTTTTGGCGCAAAAGGTGCAACCTCTACCGGTGGCATGACTCGAGAGCAGAGAGGCCTTAACCCCCTTTAGAGCCCCCGAACCCCTCCCTGAACTAAATCCAAGAAATTTTGTCCCCCGAAACGGGTTTCCAGTTGTAAAGGCCTTAAGCTCCCAAATTGAGGAACCTTAAAAAAAAATGCGTGATGAACCTCTATTGCAGGACGCGTTATTTTTTTACGTGTTGGGCGCAGAGTGGCCCAGGCCAAAAACCTCTACCGTGTTCCGGAGGGTAGCATGTGTGTGCCCTGAACCCTGCCGAGAGAGCCAGACTTTCAACAGTAAAAGTCACCGTGTGCAACCTCATGTGGTAATCCCACCGCACTTTGAACGATTGGCTACTCAACTGTTGCGACACACATTAAATGGGCGGTTCTTCGACCGGGAGGTGCCTAGAGCTCCTCAAGGAAGGGGGGCGCTGCAGGAACAAAGAATCGACCCCCAACAAAAATGTATGGAACTCACAGCTGAAGTGTTTAGAAGACATGTTAAAACAATATATGGGTGCATCTCTACTCGTGTCTGGTATGGTGGGCGACGGAACGGTGACGTTGCTCTCGCCGAAGACGCCTGCCCCGGTAGGGGTGGCCCCCTCGATGGAAAACGCCTCTTCACTCTGGAGGAACTCCTCAATTGAGGAACAATCCTAGACGTACTTACGTATGTATTCAGATCCGGTGTGTGTGATGCAAACGTTAGTCTTGGATACCCCATGATAAAAGCAGCACACAATATCAGCCTCCGACCTCAAAATCCCAGTGGACAATGATGTCCCCGGTGCTGGTTCAATGGTAAGCCGCGTAACTATCGCTGAGGGGTCGATGTGTCGTAGATTCGAACCCTCGCAAGGAACTCTTCCTTGTTGTCATTGACAAGTGACAGGCCGAAAGTGCGAGAGCGAGAGTTGGCGAAATTCGACGCAAATCGCCGAGCTATATACAAAGCTTAAAAGTGGGAATGCTGAACCCTATGCGAGATAAAAATTAAGACACGGGGAGAAAGGATATGGCTCCTACCTGCGGCCACGGCCTGTCTCCAGTAGTTCGCTGAGGGTTTTACGCATTGCGAGCTGGAAAGAGGGAGAAGTGATCAATAAAAAAACACCAAAAGCCACACACCCTTTAGAAATAAAGCAAGGCAATATAACGATCAAAGCATTGGTGTTCAATAAAAAGTGTAATTATACCGCAGGTCTGCGGCCCGAAAGGGTCTCCCTTCATCTACTCCACAAACTGTGTACTCCCCGCCCAGGGGGAAAAGCCCCCCAAACAAAACGAAACGCTCTCTCTCTCTCGACCTCCAAAATTAACGCTCTGAATGATTTGGCCCGCCCCCTTAGATCCGCCCGTATCTATCCGCGAGTCCCGCGCCGAAACAAAAGGCCCTGTTCCTTGCGATGGCCCCAAATAGTGCGAAGCGTGTTTTGCTTACATCAAGAGAAATTCTGCAACCCCACAATGTGAACCAAAACGCCTCTCGTCATGTCCAGCAGCAATAACCCAAACAACCTTTACGTACGGTTCCCGATTTCCCACGATATATCTCCATACACAACAGACCCACAAGCTCAACTATCCGGCTCTCCCTCGAGACAAGGTCATGCAAAAACGGACAACAGCTGTATGTCATATTGTCCTGTGCGGCGGCATTGTGATCGCGTACCGATTCGGACCAACGCGCTCGAAAATTTGATTGTTTTAAAAAAAGCAGCAGCCAACATCGGGCGCTTCGACTCTCCACAGATCATATATAAATACCAGCATAAACAAAACGCACGTAATATATAAAACCAAACCCGAGCTCGAGAGATTTATCTCTCCACCAAGAAAGAAACCCATCGGGTGACACCCCCGCAATTACGCCGGCGTGATCCCGTTCACCGCTCCCCCCTCCGTCCCTCCCCCCTCCCCCCTCCATATCTCTCCCCTTCAAAGCACCTGCCCATCATCCCCCGCGCTCCCCACCAGCAGCATCCCCCGCCCATCAAGCGACTCCCAACCTCAACAAATTTTCATACACATTATCGGCCCCCAGGGGCTCCCCTCCCTCTCAAGACCCCCATCTCTCGTACCCCTTGCACTCCTCTATCTCCTCGACAAAGAATATTATGTCCGGTAACGCCACTCCGTTGCGGTCCAGCCATTTCCTCGAAAACGCCACAATATCATATTGGGAAATTGCGGTTCGATTTCCCCCCCCCCCCAACCGTTATCTCGACAATACCACCAAGTATAGCATAAGGAAAATGCGATACCGTCCACTTACCTGACAACTCCATTGTACAATCAACGAGGAAACTTCACTTTGTGCAAGCCATACTTACCAAAAATCCCGCGCCATTTTTCTCCAAACTTCTACAACATGCGTCGGGAAATGAGACCACACATTTCTCAAGCCATTTCCACAAAAACTCAAGGACATTTCTACATAACAGAGAAGCGCGACGACTTTTTGTTCCGGCCACGTTTCTCGAGATTCTCGGGGGATAAATCTCGCTTGCAGTTCGCCCCGGCCTTAAATCCCTTCCCTGTTCCCCGCAGAGGCCTCGAGGAGACCCCCCTCCAGTATTCGCGAAAATTCTACATTAAGGCAAGAACCTCGGCTCCATTTTTTGTCTCTACGTAGCCATTTTACTTTGCCGAAAAAAGCTACATCCTCTCACGGGGAAATAGCCGCGACCGTACATTATTGTTCGAGGGTCGCTCCGGTTTGCAGGCCACGATCTCCGAATTGCGGACCACGATTTCGCCTCCTCGCACAGATAGTAAGAAAAAATAAAACTGAGAAAAGCTTGAACGTTCCTGAAAAGTTCACCCGTCTACATCGTTTCAAGGCATACTGGACCGTTCGAGCCATTATCTCAAAAACTCCACCAGGTACGCCACATAACGGTTGAAAGCGTCTCGATTTTTCCCCAGCAATGTTCCTCGAAAAGTCTCGGCTGATTCCTCGAAAAAATTCTACAATATAGGAAAGTGGGACTCCATCTTATTCCAGCCATACTTCTCGAAAATCTCGGCGGAGGCCTTTCTCTTCCTGTTCGCCCCTGCCTTAGTGTCATCCCTGTTTCCCCCGGGCTTCTGCCCCCTCCTTCTGTCGAAGCTGCGGGAAGAGGGGGCTGCGCCGCCTGCTGCTGAATTCTGTGCGAGCCACACGGACGCAAAAAAACAAACAAACAAACAAACAAACAAACAAACGGGAACACAATACTTAGAGCCGTTAGGACACAAAAAATGCCAGGATTCGAGAAAAACTACATATCTTCGCGAATCGTGACATTCGCCAGGAATCCGGACTTTGAAATCGTTTCGATATTTTTGTCACAAAAAAAATGTCAGGATTCCTGACAAAAAAAAAGGGCGATATGTTTTTCGAAAACGTGACATTTCAGAATTTCAAACTGTCCGGAATCGTGAACAAAACCGTGACATTTCGTTACCTAGGATTCGTCATTTTTTCGTGTTCGATAGGACCGGCCCTTATGTTTTCACATTTTTTACGTACCTCCGGAAAGTGACACGAGTACTGATTCTAGAACGCCTCCTACAATATGGGGGATACCACACGTTTTGGCAAAAAAATAATTTTTGAATTTTCAGGACTCCTTAACCCACTATCGCAGCAAATAAATCCTTGTTTCGGCTTCTGTTTTCGTTTTATACCTACAGTAGGGCATGAGACTTGTTCATCGGGGCTTTCAGTTTAATTTTCATTTTCATCAAAATCAGTTCCTGGATAAGAGGTAAGAGGTACAGAGCTCCTCCCTCAAGTCTGGAGTCTCATTAACAACAAATGATGTGCGCGCGCCTCTAACGTATCGTGTGTCAGCGGGGTTATACCAGTTAAGAGCGTCCGTAGTGAGAGAAAAACGGGAGTTTACTCTCATTTCGGCTTTTTTATTGTCGGCACCTACAGTAGTACCATGGTAGGACATGAGATTTTTTTTGTTCATCGGCTTTTGTCATTTTTATGTTCATCAAAACCAGTTCCTGGGTGATACAGTGGGATACATAGCTCCCCAGGCGAGGAAAGAGCCACAGAACAAAAAACGTACACAACTCGACGGTAGGTAGCATGTGTCAGCGGGGTACCCGATTTAAGAGCGTTCGTGGTGGGAGCAAAACCGAATTTCATTCTTGCTTCGGCTTTTTTCTCATCCTTTCATGCCTAGGACATGAAACTGTTCATAGGGATTTTTTATTTTATTTTAATCAAAATCAGTTTCTGGGTGACGTATGCTATTAATATTATAGTAATAGTGTTTTATTTTTATTTTCACACGCATTTACTTTCCAGCTTCTGGACAAGCCGTGGTCACAGGTGTCGTCACTTCTCTCCCCCGGTTCTTGCCTTCAATTGTTATCGCGCATAGGGTTCAGCAATCCCCACTGCTCGTCGACTTTTCATCGAGTGTTGCTCATCCACGCTCTCGCACTTTCCGCAAGTCAAATCGTGCACAAGAAAAAGTCCCCACGAATGTATTCGAGTATTCACACGGGGAGATTCGAACTCACGAAACTAACCTATACCAACCAAGCTCGAGGATAACCTGATTCGCCACCGGGGCGACCGGCCTTAACACAGTAATAATATAGTCATATTATAGTAACCAATAGTGTAGTATAGTAATACTATAGCGCTCCTTAAGTCCGGAGCCTCCAAAAGAAAACAAAATGGTGTGCACAGTCTACCGTGTCATGTGTCAGCTTCGTACCCGATTTAAGAGCGTCCGTGGTAAAAGAAAGTTGACGTAAGAGCGGTCAAGTCGGCTCAGTCACGAACCCTAACACCTATACTAACGCTCTGAGCTAAGGGCGTCCTGGTAAGAGAAAAAACGGACATAAAGAGCGGTCCAATCGGCTTCGCCACGAATCCTAACGCCTATACTGAACCTTAGATGGTACCCAATCTGAGATAAGAGCGGTAATACTGGCCTGTTCCGAGGGGCTCTTCAATCGTGCATCCCTAACGTCTATACTAAAACTTGTGCTATACTCAATCTAAGACAAAAAAGCGTCCGTAGTAAGAGAAAAAACGGACGTAAGAGCGGCCAACTCGGCTTAGCCACGAACCCTAACGCCTATGCTAAAACTTGGATGGTAATCAATCTGAGATAAGAGCGATGACACTGGCCTACTCCGAGGAGCTCTTGAATCGCGTTCCATTAACGCCTATATCTAAAACTTAAATGTTACCCAATCTGAGATAAGAGCGGTGACATTGGCCTGTTCCGAGGGGCTCTTAAAACGGGTACCCCTAACGCTTATGCGAAAACTTGGATGATATTCAATCTTAAAGAAGAGCGGAAACACTGGCCTATTCCGAGGGGCTCTTGAATCGAGTACCCCTAACGTCTACAACAAAAAATTATATTATACTCAACCTGAGATAAAGAGCAGTGACATTGGCCTGTTCAGAAGGGCTCTTAAATCGGGTACCCCTAACGCCTACATTAAAACTTGGATGGTACTCAATCTGAGATAAGAGCGTCCTTGGAAAGAAAAAAAACCGGACGTAAGATAAGTCACGAACCCTAACGCCTACACTAAACTTAGATGATACTCAATCAGAGATAATAAAGAACGGTACGGAGATAGGAGCGGCAACACTGGCTTGCACAGACCTAGCACAGGTCCAACCCCGGACACATATGCTAGACCATGCAGATCGTGCGGCCCCCACCCGGTAGCATGAGCTACAGATCACACAGACTTTCCCTGAAAAATGTAGATGACCAAGTGATCTGTCGGCGATCTGTCCGCCGCGTGAACCGCTTTGACCAGCACACCCATCTTAGTACTTGTTCAACGCCCGGAGACAAAAAAAAACACACACACACAGAGCGTCACGGAGAATACAACCAGGGTTTTTCATGCATGGGTCGGGTCAATTATCGCGGGTCAGGTCGGGCAAGGGCGTCCCAGCTCGACCCACGAGATTTTGAAAAGCTCCTGATGCCGCCAAAGGGTCAGATCATGATCGTGAAAAGCCCTGAATAAAACAACGATAATTGTACATAAAAACGCACACTCATATATATATATCTTAGTGTAAGGCGATCCTACGATGATCCCCGCGGTACTCTTCCCCCCTAACCCGAATGGGCAGGAAATAAGGGTGACGGTAAAAATATACTAGGTGCCAACACAACCACGCACATTTGGGTATCTCCCTCTTTCCGCACCTCGACGAGCGTCGGCAGCACTCGCCGATTAACCTCCGATGACGCGAGCTACGATAGATTGCTTTTCCCACGTTTAGTATTGTATCCTCGGGCGGATTGGAACAAGAGTAAAGCTTAAAAGCTTACCACACTTCCATGCATCTGCCCGCACGTCGCGCATCAATCTACAAGTAACTCAATCGTATTCGCAATCCAGCGCTAGCTAGCTGGCGTACCCTTCAGTTCCCGCGGTAGCGACAGCGCCAGATAGAGGTCCATCTTTTTTTGCTGGACCGTTTTCAAAAAAACAGACAGGGCGGCGCCCCAAAATTGTGGGAACTTTTTCCAGCCCATTTTTTTAAAAGCATTTTTATCGTTTCATACGTAGGCTATGGAATCGACGCGTGCTACATGCGACGACAGAGGCACCTGCACCTCTTTTTCTCTTGTGAGGCTCCTAACTTCAGAACCTCAAAAAAATTCCTTGGAAATTTCCGAAAAAAAAAAAAAACATGTTCGGACCAAAACGAAAATTCTATTGCTGTACCGGATGAATAATCCGATACGGCTTAGATATACTACGAACATCAAAGGAAAAAAAAAAAAAAAAAAAAAAAAAAAAAAGCGAAATTCCGACGATATTGGGTTAAGGAGCCCCGTCATTCAGAAACGAAAAAAAAAAACAGCCAAAAAGCGCTACTTCTATCGTGTCATGCATCAATTGTTCATCAGGGAGAACTTCATTTTTTGTTTTTCCCGAAAAAAAGACATTTTTGGTGAGGTACGGAGAGCGTCTTAGGTGAACACCCTCGGGAGGAAAATGCTGGTGGTCCTCGAACCTAGCGTATGTCCAATTCTTCGTGATACTGCCCATGATTCGACGCTCGTTCCGATGGTTCGACTTCAAGATGATTAGCAGAGAACACGGGACTGACGAGGGGGAAAACTGCGCAAAACACAACCCCGCACACGGCGACACGAAAATCAATACGTACACAAAAGACGAAGATAATAAGTACGTACAGTACCTAACACTACTGCCAGGTATGTATTGATTATTTTTTGGTGTTGTTATTAACCCTGGCAACAGGCATAGGGGTCACATGCATAGTAGTCTCATGCATTCAAATGATGCACACCTGTGAAAGAGAGCGGCCGATGTATCACACTGCTTGCAAAAGGCAACTATCGAGCCTTACATTTGTCGAACTCACAGCCGACGTGCTTGGAATAAATTTTATAAAATAATACTTCGTACATGTATCAAAACGCGGGGCCGGAGTATAACGCATTTTTTTGCAAAAGGAAAATCGAGCCTTGAATCGATTGAACTCACGGCTGAGGCATTTTAAACAACCCTCTCTGAAACAGAAGCGCTTACATCAGGGTCTCCCTCTTTCCACACCTCGCTCAGGGTCGGCAGTACTCGCATCAGCACCTGCTCCTTCGATCTCACGACCTGCAACCAAAATACATGTTTTTTTGGTTGCAGCGGGTTAAAACAAAACAAACTTGGAGAAGCGCGGAACAAGAAAAAAAAAAAAACTTCGAAGTAACGGGAAAGCCCAACCATTAAATCAGCGGGCGACCTAAATAACTCTGGCAGCGGGGTGACACTATTAGCAGCGGCGAGACAACCGAACACGGCAGCAGGGGTCCCTCAATAAGGCGGTCTGACTGAGGCGGTATCCCGATACAAGGTGGTCAAAATTAATATCGCTTGGCGCAACTTGGAAACTGCACTCATAACCTGGAAGGAATAAGGCGGCTTCCCCCTATAAGGCGGTCATATTGCTACATAGCACAACAACACCGCCTTACCGGGGGGACTCCTCCTGTACTACGATCTACGGAGGTTGCCGGTAACACGGTCTAGTCGCACCGAGGCAGCTTACCGCTTCATCCCAGCCCATGTCTCTGAGCTCGTTGAGGGCCTCTTGCCCCTGGGCCAAAGCAAGGTCGCTGTCGTCCGTCTGGCCGGCCTGAGCATTGCAGCATGCCACCATCAGGCTATCCACCATTCCCTTCAAATGTAAAAATAGGTTAGGGGGGGGGGCGAATATCGTGATACAATTTCGGTATTTCCGGGACTGTTCACTGGGTGGGTCCGGAGGTTTTCAAAATTGCCCAAGTCGGGTCGGGTCGGGTCGGGTCGGGTCGGGTCGGGTCGGGTCGGGTCGGGTCGGGTCGGGTCGGGTCGGGTCGGGTCGGGTCGGGTCGGGTCGGCTCGGGTCGGGTCGGGTCGGGCCGGGTCGGGTCGGGTCGGGCCGGGTCGGGTCGGGTCGGGTTAGGTCAGGCTGTGTCTGGTCGGGTCGGGTTGGGTTGGGTTGGGTTGGATCAAAGCGACCCGACCCTAACCGTGAAATACTCATGTCGCCGACACCTGACCCGACACGATCCGCCATCGTTTGCAAACGCTACTCTCGTGAACAGCAGTCTCGGTGTTATCTTACCTCGTCCGGAATGAAACCGAACTTCCGCCGCATGGAGTCGTACAGGGCGATGGCCTTGCGCCCGGCCGGCGCGTCCCCTCTTCGAGAAAGGCCCAGCACAACTGTTGCAAAGGAAACCTGGTGCAGCGGACAAAGAGGGATACATTAAATCAACACCGTCCAAGCACGATCGCTAGTGCTAGCGACTACAAAGCAACGGCCGATGAGTAAGTCAATGGCAACACAACTAACGGCAACCAAGCACAATGAGCGGCACAACCGCCAACCGTCGCGAATGAAACATTGGCCTGCTAAAATAGCAAAACGGCAGGACACAAGAACAGTCGCTCGTATAACATGTACATTTACAACTACAGACGGCCGATTGTACTAAGGCGCTGCATTGTTTTCAGCTGCGTTCGACCAATTTGGTGGTGGATATTCAGCTTTGCACAAGCTATGTGACATGTTGGCGGAAAACAAAAAAAAAGCACGAGAATAAGGCGAGGAGCTCAGCGTCAACGGCAAACACCATCAACAGTAACATCAACACCAGCACCAACACCAACACTAACACCAACAGGAGCCGGAATAAGAACCACAACAATTAAAACCAACGTCGACACCACCAATATCAACAAGAACAAGAACAAGAGCCCGAACCAGAACAACAAAACTATAACAAGATCATAAGGGAACAAGCACAAGAGCGCGAGAAAAAGAGCAAGAACAAGAACAATCACCCGGACAAACTACAACCAACCCCCAACCCTTCCCAATCCCACCTCATCCCTTCGCACATCAAAACCGAAGCATACCTTTTCAAGTCGGACATCGATCACCACGCCACCAGCCCCCCTTCCCCTGTGCTCCCCCCATACAATCATTAGCCTTCCCTTACCCCATACACCACACAAGAACAAGAACGAAGAACAAAAATCAAGAACAAGATCAAGAACGAGAACAAGAACAAGAACAAGGCCAGGAACAAGACCAACAACTAGCACCAGAACAAGAACAAGGACAACAACAAGAACTAGAACCAGAGCCAGAACAAAGCAAAACCAGGACCAAGAACAAGCAGAATACAGGATCAAGGCCAAGAAAAATAACAAGTACAGGTGGCAATAACCCCCAACGCCCAACAACATCCCTCCTCCTCCCCCAACCTCCCCCCCCCCCTACACCCTCCCCAAAAAAATAACAGCCCTCACCTGGCTCGGACACTGCCAAATGCATGAGTGACCTGCATATAACTAACCCTAACTCCAACGCTAACCCAAACTCTAACCGTGAGCTGCTGCACCATTATTGTGACCACTACACATGCCGAAAGACTCAAATACCCGTATAATCGCTCGTCACCTGGTTCGGTCGGACATCGATGACCACTCCTCCCGTCCCCTCCCCCCTCCTCTTCCCAGACCCAAACCTGCCCCTCCCTCTCCCCCTCCCCGCCCGAACACCCCCGCCACCCCATCCACCACCACCACCACTCCCACCACCAGCAGCATCCCCCAACCCCCCCTCAGAATAGGCGGCAGTAAAGAGAGCGGTAGCCCCGGGCCCCGCGTTATCACCCCAAGTTCTCCTAGAGGAGGAAGAGTTGACCCAGTCTTGATGGCGAACAGCCACTGGTCGCTTGCTCAGGGCGGCAGATGTGGCCTAAAGACAGAGGTTAACAGTGGGGGCGGGAGGGGGGGGGGGGTTACTCATTGGTGCTTGCCTGGGTCTTTCGACCATTGGCAACGCGTCCCTTTCGAGACGAAGCACGGATCCTACTCCCTGCAGAGACACCTCCAACGCTTGGGCGATCATTACGGGGAGGGGGTTTCCCGTATATTGACGCGTGCTACATACAAAAAAAAAAAGGTTTTTCCCCATCCGCCGGAGGATGAAAAAAAAAAAAAAAAAAAAAAAAAAAAAAAAGGTAGAACTTTTGCGCCAAAAACTTTCAGCATTTTCGGGGCTTCTTTGAAACCTCAATATCGCTGGAACGGTGTCGTTTAGTTTTTGCATCTGTATTTTTGTTTTTCGGTCTTTTACACCTGAGACGTGGCATTATTCGTAGGATTGTGCTCTCATTTTTTTTTCAAAATAAGCTTTTGTCTCCGAGGAAAAAAAAAAAAGAAAGAGCTCCCCAACCGACGAGCCTCAGAAAAAAAAAAAACGGGATCACCTGTACCGTAGCATGTGGCATATTGCATGGAAAAAAAGGAGGTACCAGGTACAAATATCATCATCGATCGACGCATACACAACTAGCTGGGGGGTTATATTTTCGGATACCCCGCCGCAAAAACACCATAACATTTTACATTGAAAAACGAAGGGAATGGAAGCATCCGCAGCGTGGACGGTAGCCTACTACGGTGCACGAACAAGGCAGAAGATAACAAACAAACACGCGGGAGGGTAGGACCAACACCATTTTGACCAAACATTCCTGCCGCACGGAGCTTCCCTCGGGAACTGCCCAAATATCACTGGAAACCCCTTCGCGCTTTACAAAACGATTCGATACGTGTGCGCTACACGATAGAGGTAGTACTTTCTGCCACAATTATTTTTTGAGTATCAGAGGCCCCTTAGCCCAAAATCGTCAGAATCGCATTCGATTTTTTTCGCAACACCATCACTTTTTAGCCCGCGGATCTCTACCGCCTCGGACCGCCTTTACGCGCGGTTTCTTCGCTGAGGCGTGCCCCCGCCTCGCCTGCAACGGCCGGCTTCGCGAATCGGCCCGCTCAGCGCCGTAGCGCCTGCGCGAGGCCTTGACGTCGAAATCTACGACGAGATCTCCGGAAATCGTGCCCTGTGAGCGTTTTTTGCGGATAGTCTACCGACAGGGCTTACGCCGTCGCGTTCTTTTGTCATTTTCATCTCCGCTGATCCCCGACCCTGGTGAAGCGTCGGTTACTCTACCTGCCCCGCCTTATATGTAGGAGTCTGCCCAGGCAGCTTTGCACTCGTACTTAGCGTATAACAGGAACGCCCCTACACGTATGCCGCCCAGGCTTAGTTGAGAACAGTCATGGAAATCAAAAATTACGCCGAGAAATGAGAAGAGCTGTGCGCTTGTAATCTACAGCAGCACGTGCGGTATATACAGCAATCTATGATACACGTATGCTACTATGTACAGCAGCAGCTGCGATGGAGCTACCGTACGCATCTACAGTCAACGTTGCTGCAGAGTCCAACAGCAGCAGCTGAAATGCCACGTTTCTACGCGCTACACCGTGGGCAACCGCGTCACAGGGTTAATTACGAACCGCCTTTTCGCATTCCGCCGCATGTACACGATTTTCGGGCAATCGGCAAGGAATCACTAGCATTTTCCCGACCGGAAGCCGTCCAGTCCGCCGGCGAAGTCCGCCGGCGAAGTCCCTTGTAGACGCGTAAGATACCTTGTTTGCTTTCACCCATCACAATAAAACAACGAACACAAACCAACAAAAAAACGTTCGAAAAGTTGCATCAAGTAACCAAACAACTAAAACCTGAACAAAAAGGAAGACCAAACAAGCCGACCAACCAACTAACCAACCAACCAACCCGCCAACCAACTCACCAACCAAATCAGTCAACGGGGGTACGTATACTTCAAATTGCTCACCTGTTCCAAAACCTCCACCGCCCTCCTGAGATCTCCGTTCCTCACGCAAGCATCGAGCAACGAATTGAGAGCAACAACATCCGGCTTCTGGTCTCGATCGTTGGCCATGAGCTCGAACATCAGTTCCGCCGCGCCAATGTCTCCCGTCCTTCCGTATCCCTTCAGCATCACGGTGTAGGAAACCTGTCACATCATAATTGGGGGGGGTGGTACAAACCGTCAGAAGGAGCTTGAAAAGAAGGCAGGAGGGGGGGGCTGGAGGGGGGGGTCAGCGGCATAATCGAGGGGGATCTATTCATGAAGAAAAGAGGAGGAGAGGGCGAGGGGGGGAGAAGGGGGCGATCATTGCCGATGAGCTCGAAAACAGGTTCCGCCGCCAGTGTCCCCAGCCCTTCCGTAACGCTTCAGCATTATCAGGAAGGAAATCTAACATAACACAAAAAAAGGGGGGTGGTAAAATGGATAAGGGGGGGGGGGGGGGGGGGGGGGTGACCGTAAAGAAGGGGCAGTGAGAGGAGTATATATAAACACGGGGCGTTCAGTTTTAAATAAGGGGGGGGGGGGAGGGGGCAGCACATGACAACCTTCCCCGGCCCTTCCGTATCCCTTCGGCATCACCGTGTAGAAACCCTTTCGTACCACACTAACTGCTAAACATTAGGGGCGTGACCTACTGAGGGGTTGCTAGATTGTCAACAGTGGGGGGGGTACTCATTTGTTGCTTGCCTTAATCATTTGACTATTTACTACGCATCCTTTCGAGACGCAGCACCGCTCCTACTCCTAATGGAGACACCTCCAACATTTGGGCGCTCATTACGCTTCTTTCATGCATAAAATAAAAAACTGTTTGCTTTTCCCATCCCCGTCCTGTTTCGCCGTCTGCGGCCCACCATCTATCTCGTAGGATAGCGATCGTTTTTTCGCTAGTCTCTAGCCTACCAAACTCTTCCGTGCCACACCCATTAAATTGTATGATCTCCTCTATAACGAATCCCGTTCCTCCTTGTATATGTCACATTTTCCTACTATGTGAGTCCTACTCTATTGTTGTGCAACACGGGCACATATGTGCATCCACGTCCTCCTCCTCCCGATTACTAGCATATATATGTTTCCTTCTTTCTGGTAGGTCCAGGTCTCCTACACGATATCACAAAACTTCAGTTTTTTTCGCGTAGTCATTTAGCCGTGCAAACACGTTTTCATTACACTAATATACCTCTCAAGTGTCTCTCCTCTTTCACCTTATTTTCTCAGCGCCACCCTTTCCCTTTCGTCTAGTCTTTATTTTACTTCTGGCTTGTACCCGCCAAACTTCTCTTGTATACAGTACCTCTTCTTGGCCTCCTCCTTACTCCTTCCATATGTTCTCGACTACGACATCATCCCATCTTACTCCTGCTCGCCTTTGGTTGTTTCTCCCATGCAGCCCTATCAGCTGCGGCTGGCAACCTCTTTTCTGGCATATCCCTTACTCTATATTGCCATTTCAACTTTCTCACGTCTCTTGTTTGTTTTATGTGGACACTTTCCTACTGCAGTCTCCTGCCGCTAATACTGTACTACCCGTCGTACTTGAGCATCCTCCTGCCTTTTCAGTTGCTGCCATCATCTGCACTGTTTCCAGCTGTTTTACGGACTTCGCGTTCCCTTCCCCATACTCTCCTTCATACTCTACCTTTGGTACAATCAAATTCATCCGAATACACCTGTTAATCCTAGTGTCGAGGTGCGTTGTCTGCTAGATTCGCATCCATCTTGCCTACTTGTGACGTACCCTTTCCTATTACTTTCGCTATGTGTGCATCCCAAGAGCAGTCATGTGAGATCTCTACCCCAAGGAGGTGGGGGGGGGCATATTAACGATAACATGACCAATATGGTCAGCCATTCGATATAGCTTGAGCATCACGGTAGGGGGGTGTACTAATCAGCGGGTGTTCGCTTGTAAAGAGGGGAGGGGAGGGGGGAAGGGGGGATGGAGACTGTAGACGATTCCTTTACAGCGTCCGCGGTCCTTCCATACCCTTCAGAATCACCGCGTAGGAAAGCTCACATATCATCAGCATTGTTAGAGGGGTCATGGAGTCAGGAGGGGGTGGAATGAATCAGGGGGAGCTACGTGTAAAGAAGGGGGGGGGGGGGGGGGGGGGGGGCAGGCGCAACGTCACCTTGTTCGGCTTTAAAACCCCATCCGGCCATGAAAGCCAGGACAGTCTCCGCCTCACATACCCTACAACCACCGACCCCGACCAACCCCACCCCCACAACCACCACCACCACCACCACACCACTACAACCCTACCCCCACGACCCCCAACCCTCCTCACAACACTATCACTACCCTTGCCATTACCACTCCCCACCGCCACCGCCACTACCGCCTCAACCCCAACCCCCACCCCGACCCACACCCACACCCACACCCGCACCCGCACCCTCACCCGCACCCGCACTACAACTCGCACCCTCAACCTCACCCCCCCCACCACTACTGCCACCTCACCTGGTTCGGCTTCAACCCCCATCCGGCCATGAGCTCCAGCACCGTCTCCGCCTCCCTTACCCTAGGAGGGTAGCACGACACCAGTCCATCCAGGATAGAGTTCATTGTGACTTCATCCGCTGGTACCCCCCTTCTTCGCATTGACAGCAGCAGCTGTGAAGATGACGGACATCGGATATCGGACATAACAGTGAGAATCGCGTATGGTACGATATCGAAGAGTGAACGAGAATCGATTTCGGTATCGGACTACAAAATGGCAATCGAGTTAGACATCGGATATCGAACGAGAACCGACGTCGATATCGAATATCGAAAAAACGATTTTCGATATCGGATATCGAACGGTAATAGATTTCGATATCGGATGTCGAAGGATAATCGATTTCGATATCCGATATCGAAATGACATTCTCGATCGATATCGGTTGTCGAACGATAATCTAGTCCATACCCACAGGATACATTAACTCGTCGAGATAACCTAGTGAGTGTATAGCGTTGGTAAGCATAATTCGACGCGAGTCGACGAGGGAAGAAAGTGCTCAAGTCTTCTCGCGATAAAGAAGAAGGCGGGTATCGTAGTGGGGACGGGGGAGAAGCTCATGATTAGTTACCCCTGGCCTGAGTTGCGCCTATCGTAGGGAGGGAGGAAGAGAAAGGAAGAGTGCAAAGATGATAGAAACCATGAGAAAACAAAAGGAAAAGGAAAAGGTGACGCGTGCTGCTTGCTATAAGTCTAAAGGTTTTGCACTTATTGTCCAGAAACAAATAGGGCCCACAAGGACCCTCGGGTAAAATACTACACCCAGTATCGCTCGAATACCCACCAGTGTGTTTTTTCGAAAAAATATCGCTACAAGCTCGCTCTCCGGCATGCGGTTGGCTTGAAAACATGGGTGACACAACTTGGGTAAAAGAATACAAAGGAAAAAAACAATTAGCCGCCGCGCAAGCAACCTGGCAAGCAACACCGACCAGCCCAAACGAGTTTGTAGCTTGGTCTAGCAAGTTAAACAGGAGTGCACACAACCTTAGTGAAAGATGAAAAAAAAAGAAAAAAAAAAGCCAGCCGCCGCGGAAGCAACCCGGCAAGCAACACCGACCGGCCCAAACGAGAAACTCCATAGCTTGGCCTAGCAAGTTAAAAAGGGGGGGGGGCAGAACTCCAGCAAAAATTGGCCAAAAAGCAATTAGCCACCGCGCAAGCAACCCGGCAGACGAGTCTTGCAATAGAGGTGCACCAACTTTTTTCTAATACTACTCCTCGCTTTAGGAGGTTAGCATTTTCCTTCTCAGCCTTTCTTAGCCCCGAGAACGATTGGGAGAAAACAAAAAATGTATATATATATATATATATGCTTCAAAACCGGACGAAAAAATCGCATGGCCTAGATAGATATACAACGAGAATCATGCAAAAAAAGGACAAAAAAAAAACATGATTTCCGACGATTTTGGGTTAAGGAGACCCGTCATTCAGAACACATTTTCGCCAAAAAAAGGTATACCTCTATCGTAGCATGTGTCGGCAAGAAACACTTGACCAGCCTGAAACAGCTGATAGTGAAGTTTGAATGCCCAGGCCATCCATGGGATTTGTTCAATTTGATTTGCACCTTCAGATTTTTCCCCCAAGAAAATCACACGTGTACTCGTACCCCTTTCCAGTGCCATGCTTCTACAGTGGGTACCCCGCTTTAAGAGCGCCCCCCCGTAACAAGCCGAAACAGGTGCTCTGAACTTCACATTGCTCTTATCTGCAGTGGGAAATACATACTGGTAGCTTGTAGTACACGCTGGACATGCCGATTTCACTGCTCAAGTCCAGAATGCTCTTATCCTGGGCGCTCTCAAATCGGGGTAGCCACTGTATTCTAGTCCATGGTCACAGAACAGGCTGCACTTCTGAATCAAAGAGAACATATGAGGAAACACAAAACACACGCACTCACGAGCAAGCAGGCGTTTGTGAAAGGGGGGTGGAGCATACATCGACACGTACCCTCAAAGCCTCCTGGATC
Source organism: Undaria pinnatifida (assembly GCA_012845835.1). Lineage (NCBI taxonomy): Eukaryota > Phaeophyceae > Laminariales > Alariaceae > Undaria > Undaria pinnatifida. The sequence continues at coordinate 10,922,181 of JABAKD010000025.1, read as the reverse complement.
CCCTCCGGAAGGGCGCTTCCGCTGACGCCATCACCGGGACCGGACAACAGGCCGGGAGCTGACACCGTCACCGCCGCCTCTGACAGCACATCTGAATCCGCCGCCCCCGCAGAAGCCGCCGCCGCCGTAGCTGCAGCTGCGGGTCTCGCATCTCTACGTTTACCCGCCGCAGGATCCGTATCTATATCTGCCCCCACGTCCATATCCATGCCCATATCCATATCCTTCCCCGCCGTATCCGCATCCGTATCCAGATTCGCACCCATGTCCACGACCATATCCGTACCACTTGTATCCACATCCATATCCAGGTCCAGGTCCAGATCCACGCGCATATCCGTACCCGGCGTATCCGTACCCGCCATATCCAAATCAGTGCTGTCCATATCCACATCTAATTGTGTTCCAACGGTCGGATCCACAGAGGAAGCAGCCGCGGCGGCGGCGGATGCATCGTCATCGACCTCGTCTTCCCCGATGCTCTCAGAACTTTCCCCAAATCCTTCTCCAGAAACTTCTTCGGATCCATCTTCGAGATATTCCTCTTCGTAGACGTCCATCCGGCAGAGGCCGCGTATGAGGGTGTTGTACGTGAACACGGAGGGCTGCATCGCGGGAGCGATGGCGCCTCTCGCCTAGTGCATGCCCATTAGATTTCACGAAAAATGAGGGGGGGGAGGGAGAGGGAAAAGGGGGGCAGGGGGTACGGACGCACGGATAACAGGCGAAAGGGGGGGGGGGGGGGTGACCTTGTGACCGTCGCGAAAACATTCATATTAGCAGCCTATTCAACAAACGTGGACACAATGTTTCAGATGGGGTATCCCCACAAACGCGAGCAGAGTGCTCCAAGGATACACAATGCCACATACAAGGTAGCACGCGCCACAACTCACACCCTCTCGGACGCTTTTCTTAGCCGATCATTTCCACAATGGGGAGAGAGGTGCAAAACCACCGAGCGACGGCCCCCGGAAAACATCTAGCAGAGGTCTTTCCCAAGCCAACATCTGAGGCGCCAACTTTACCGGTCTCGACACACAAAATCACACCGCACCAGACAAAACTACCAAATATAGTTGGGTTTATATGGTAGTTTTCTTGGCGTTTCGGTGTCTTACTGTTTACGAATCACGCGAGGGCGTCGACCCAACCCAACCCTAACCCTACCCTCAACCCCAACTCTAACCCAGGTCAAGGCTCCGACCAGCGCTGAATACCAAACCCCTCATAAGAGACCCAGCACCCCTCTCTGTACAAATTCCAAGTACTTTGTCCCCAAAAACAGGTTTCCAGTTGGTTGTACAGGCATTCAGCCGCACTTTTTCCGCATATGCGATCAAAAGAATGCGAACTGCTCCAAAAATCACAAGTGTACTTGATGCTCTCATCTTATGCGTTCTGTGCGTTGAGAAACACCGCGAAGACTGTTGACCATTGTCGCGTTATGTGCCCCCCTCGTGTTGGAGACAATCTGCTTTGCCATTTTATCACGGGTGCTGCGTCATCGTGCGTATCACACGGTTGTCGCGCGTATTCCGAATGTGCGATGTCAGGCACCATAGCGGCTTTACCATGTGATAGCTACACTGTAATTCCAAGGGGAGTCGCCGACTGATAAGTCGGTCGCCCCGGTACATATCAGGTTATCCTCGAGCCTGGTAAAGGTCATTCTCGTGAGTTCGAGCCCCGCCGAGTGCATACTCGTATAAATTCATTGGGACTTTTTCTTGTGCACAAATTGACTTGCGGAAAGCGCGAGAGCGTGAGTTAGCAACACTCGACAAAAATTCGACGAGCAGTGGGGTTGCTGGACCCTATGCGCGATAAAATTTCAAGGCAAGAACCGGGGGGGAGAAGGGACGACACCTGTGACCATGGCTTGTCCAGAAGCTGGAAAGTGAAAGTGTGAGGGAAAATAAATAAATAAACAAATAAATAAATAATGAGGACACACAACCCGTAATACGCGCGATCGGGGTATCACACACAGCTTGCAAAGATGAGTTTCCACAAAATCTTAGACCTCACAGCTGGAGGGTATTTCTATTTCAACAATATTCATCAGCACGGTGGGCGTGTTCTACGATAGACGAAGCACTTTTTTGGCTCGAACTTTGTTTCAGGATGACGGAGGCTCCGTGAACCAAAATCGTCGACGAAAACATCCTTCTTGTTTTCTCAAATCTGAAAAGTGTTATTATACCTAGGCCATGGGATTAGTTTCTCTCTAGGGTCGCGCTTTCATTCCTCTCCAAATCAGTTGCTGGGGTGGGGTATACAGCTCATTAACCCCTCTAGAGCCGCCAAGTCCCTCCCTACACTAACTTCAAGTAAATTGGTCCCCAAAAAGGGTTTCCAGTTGTAACCCCTTGAGAGCCCCCAAACCCCGCCCTATACTAACTTCAAGTAAATTTTGAAAAAAAGGGTTTCCAGCGGTGAAGGCGTTAACCCCTTGAGATCCCCCAAACCCCTCCCTATACCAACTTCAAGTCAAATTTGCCCCCCAAATAACAAGGCTTTCCAGCTGTAGAGGCGTTAAGGCCAACAACCTTGCAGGGCGGAAAAACAATGGTTGGTGTAACTGTACCGTAGCACGTGTCGTGACAGTAGTGTCTCAGAGTCGCCTTCACCGCAAATCGGGATTTTGCTATACAGGATACTGCTTGCGCGCGTTTTCTTGTGTGTATTGTGATACGCTGTAACTCCGTCTCTCCAACATTACAACCATGTGACTATTACAGAGATCCATTGTTAGCAGGACGAATTATCAAACAGCAAAGGGGGGGGGAAAGCAAAAGCGCCCGTCTTGGTGTAACAGCGCTTGGCTACAGTGTTTTTCGTCGGCTGGTCTTGCCACGTATGCAGAGCCTCGATCGAACACAGCTGTAGCGCAGGAGAGCTCGCCTAAAAAAGCGGCGACGCTTCCCTTTTTTTGTGACATTCGATCCTGCTACCAATGGGTCTCCGTAGTACTGCATGCTCCTTCCAAACTTCCGCCACCTCCAGGAAATCACGCCGCCCACATCCCACAGGGAAAATTTCCTTGGACAAAGTATGGAAACGGGGGAAGCTGGTTTGGCCCACGTGCGCTTCCAGTACTACGAGAAGGAAAAGGTTGGAAAAAAAAAAACTGCCCAAAATACTACCAGGTACGTCAGACACTAAAGCTAATCCTCACCCCAACCCTACCCATAGAACTTGGCCCGGAAAAAAATCCGACAACTATTATATCTTCTCTACGACAATGAGTAACCCCACCCATAAAACTTGGCCCGGGCAGAAAAAAAAACTGACAATTTTTTTTTCTTCTCATGAAAAATTTTGGCGGATCGCATTAAAAAACCCACGCATCTGAATATTCCCCGATTCCCATACCCCATCCTAGTTAAAGAATCATACCAGGTAGACCTCCAGTGAAAGGCTGCTTTGATGTGACTGTTCCTTCCAAACTTCCCGTACCCGCGGGATATCACGTCGCCCGCATCCCAAAGAGGTACACCCCAACCTTGTACCATCAAGTGCGGAAATCGGGCAGGTTGGTTTGGCCCGCGTGTGCTTCCAGTATTACGAGAAGGAAAATGTAAAAAAAGAAACTGCCCCAAAACACTACTTAACCCCTTTACAACTGGAAATTCATTTTTGGGGACAAATTACTTGGTTTTAGTATAGGGAAGGGTTTGGGGGCTCTAAATGGGTTAAAGGCCAACCCCCAAAACGCTATAAACGCTACCCTTAGAAACCCTTTAACCGCTACGCCAACCTTACCCACACAATTTTGGCTGGGGAAAAAAAACGATGTTTACAGTACGTGTTGAAAGTTTGGCCGGCCACATCAAAACTTCCACACCAAAAATGTTCCCCTCCTATTTGCATCACCTATCCTAGATAACAATCCAGACCGTTTGATGTGAGAGGCAGCGGGTGTCCAGTCATCGCATCCATGACTCGACACGTGCGCCACGACGGGTCCCAATGGCACCAAACACTCCTAAGCTCTCCTCACTTTGAAGAAGAGCTGTCTAGACGCCCCCAACACCGACTTTGGCTAAACTAAGGAAGTACCTCCTGACGCACTATCCCATGGCCTAGGTGTATGTATGTGTACCGGATGATGTATACCGTGAAAACACAATCCGTACGATGTCCCTTGCGATATTGCTCTGTTTCCTGAGTTGAGAGGCCGCGTCAGTAAAACAAAACTGGGCCACAACGTGCTACCCTGCCTTCTAACATTACATTTCGTTTTAGTGTATAGGGGGTAAGAGCTCCACGTCTTGGGGCGAGTCAAGGCCTCTTTCGAACAAAATATTACAATTTTTAGCATTATCCCCTTATGAACTTTCACAGGCGGCAAAATTTGACGAAATAACAACTGCCGATTACAGTGTCGGCCACATGGAGCGACCCGAGCTGGTGGTGTACCACTAATAGGAGATGTGTTCGAGCCGCATCGCGGGAAGCTGCGAGACAAACAAGCGTGAGAAACGACAATACTCGGATTGGAATGCCTCAAGCTTTTCCCAGACGCTTGATTAGATCGCGTTCGTCGCCTTTTCTTCTGTATACTATAATCAAGATATAAATATGTCCCAAAACAGATAAACAGATAAGGAGGGGCGGGGGGGGAGTCAAACCATGTTTCTCCTGCTATGCCTGGTACTGGTTGCAGCGAAGGGGGGCAGTCTGTCGAGGTGTCAGACCGCGATATCAATCTATGTTATCCCATCCACACCTACCTCCAGGGCACCGAACAGCCTTCTAGCCCCGTCCATATCCCCCGCGTTAACGCATGCCGATATGAGAGCAGTGTACGTGACCAAGTTGGGTTCCACCCCCGCAGTCATCATCTGAGAAGAACCGGCCGACACGCACGCGACGAAGCAGTGCAGTCTGAGTCAGTTCTCAGGATTCTCACAATAGCAACTCGCCAGCGAAGAGTCTGGGTGGACAATCAAGCTTCAAGAACCTTAGCATTGAACAAAAAATACCTCACAATAGCAACTCGCCAGCGAAGAGTCTGGGTGGACAATCAAGCTTCAAGAACCTTAGCATTGAACAAAAAATACCTAGGCTACCGGGACGAATGTCTCGACTTACCTAAATCTTCTTGTTTTACAAGCAAAAAATGCGCCCATACCTCGCGTAGAAAGTAGATCAATATGTTATCTTGTCCAAAAATAATACTTCATCCTTCATGCGAGAGTTTTCCGTACTTTTTAATAGTCCATACGTCGTACAGGGCAGGGCTCGGAGTTCTTTCCAGGGAGCAAGACACGTGCCAAGGGTCAAATAATTCGCCCACAACCAGCTGGCATCCGAACCCAAGGCCTCTACGACGTACCAACACCCATCGCGTTCGAAACTCGAAGCACGCTACGGGAGAGGCAATGACAACATTTTTTCCCAAACTTACTTCCTGGATCACGGGGCTTCTCAACCCCTTCAGAGCCCTCCCCCCAAAAAAACGTCATATACCTGGTACTAATTTCTAGTAATGTCCCCAAAAACGGGTTTTCAGTGGTAAAGGCGTTATAACCCGAAGTCGTCGGAATCCCATTGCTGTTCCGCACTTCAAAGGGGGAGGGGGGGGGGGGGCAGTAAGGCGGCGGTGTGCCAGAGCAATACCAGGCATGACCACCCAATCGGGGGAAGCCGCCATGCTCAATCCAGGTTATGAGTGCAACTCCTCAGTCGCGCCAAGCGATATTGACCACCTCATATCTCGGGATACCGCCTTATATCGGGATACCGCCTTAAATCGGGATGCCGCCTTCAATCGGGATGCCGCCTTATTAGGTGGACCCCCACCGCAACATTTTTTTTTTACGCCGAAGCCATGGGTTTGGTCATCGGGTTGTCACTCTCAGTTTTAGTCAAAATCAGGCTTTGGGTGTGGGGTGTGTAGAGGGCTCCTCAACCCCTTCAGAGCCCCCGAAATTGTCTCCGTATACTAAATTCAAGTGATTTCCCCACCAAACAGGGTTTCCAGTTGCAAAGGCGTTAATTGAGGAGCCTCATGAAAAAAAAAGGTGGACCTCAACCCTGGCACGTGCCACTCAATACACGTCACCATACCGCCAGACCTACCTGCTGAAATACGGCAAGCGCGCGGTCCTTGTCCCCCACCCCGGCGAAACCCGTCAGCACGGAGGTAAACGCTTCAACCGAGGGACGGACTAGAGGCACCGCCCCTCCTCCTGCTCCTTGTATTCCTGCCCCTCCTCCTCCTCCTCCGCCGCCTCCTCCTCCTCCTCCTTCTCCTCTCGCTACCGCTCCCACACCCGCTCCCGCTCCCGCTCCCACACCCGCTCCCGCTCCCGCTCCCGCTGCGCTAGCCCCTTCTTCTGCTTCACTGGCTTGTCCTTTCAACCCCCACTCCCCTGCCCCCCGAACCTTGTAAGGCCCCGGCCCGTCGCCCCCGCCGTCTCTTCCAGACCCCCCGACGACCTGCTCTTCATCTCCACCCTCCCCTCGTTCCCCCAGCTCACCATCCATTAACCCCGGCTGAGCCATTGCTGCCCCCGTCTCTAACGTCTCGGCGCTTCGACCTTGGATCGTCCGCTCCCCGCGGTAGTCCACCCTCCGGCTCCCATTCTCTATCTCTTTCCCTACCTTCTCCTGTTCTTTTATGCCGTTGCCAAAATCTCCCACCACCCCGTCACCTTCGCTTTCTGCCACACCCTCCTCCAGCACTTCCCTCTTCTGCACCAGCTCGGGGTCAGAGCTGTCACCCGCCCCCCACGTGTCGGCAATCTTAGACGAGGTCGCCGCTGGAAAGAGGGTGGGGTGTTTGAGGAGATCGTACGCCCTGTCGAGCTCGCCGGACCGGACGCAAATGTCCACCAAGGAGTTCGTCGTCACCTGGAGGCGTTATTGATTAGGGGTGGGGTTAGAGGTGGTGGGGAGGGCGGTCCCAGGCCATACCGAGCTATGCAGGCCGCTGTGCTGTTCCCCCTGCGGTTACTACGGTGCGCTTACTACTGCGTGCTTGTTCCATGTTTTTTCTTCCATCGGTGCGCTATTTCATAGCACTTGTTTGTGGCAGACCTGGGGGAAACGAGGTGATATGATGGTCATCGATCGCAGTACCACGCCACATCACATCGCCTGCCACACAACCCCACACAACACACTACCATCACCACCACCTTACCGCACCCCACCCCAACCTACCCCACCGTACCTCATCCGGGAAGCAGCCCTTGTGCACCATGCCTCTTGCCACAGAAAAAGCTTCTTCCACTAGCAACTCCTTCCCCAGCCCCTTGATGAGTGTGTTGTACGTCAGCGTCTGCGCCTGCGAGCCTCCGGGAGACTCCTCCATGGCCCTAAGCACCAGCCTCGCCTTCGGCAGCTCCCCGCACCTGGGGCAGAGGGGAAATACGATTGCACAAAAAGGACATGAAAGGGTACACCTCGGTATTCTTAGTCGGTTCGAGGTACACCAAAAAACAGAGCCCGAGGCTTACTTGCCCTCTCGCTGTGATTGGGCCAACCCCTCATCGTACCTGTTGTTGGCTTAACGCCATTCCAACCGGAAACCCGTAGTTGGGGAAAAATAACTTGGAAATGTATAGGGAGGGTTTTTTGGGCTCAAAAAGGTTAAAGAGAACAACGCATGTCGTCGCTGGGATACTACAGTATGGGCTTCACCTTTTTTTGTTAGTTGTACCTCTATATGGTTCAGCCTGAGTCCTTCGCTGGCAATTGCAGTGGGACGATGGCTGTCAGTACTGTCATCTAGGTCACCCGAGCCGTCAACAAATACCAACAGCAAAGAAAGTGGTTTTGTGGCCGTTGCCCTCAAAACAGCATGTAGAGAAGGAACGCGAGGTCTATCACCAACGACCGGTCTACGGTGAGCGATCTCCAGTTGTTGCTGTCGGTATTGGTGATATTCCTACCACGAACCACGATCAAGAAAATAAAATAAAACTACCACCATCTCTACCGCTGTATCATACACGAGTGCATCACTACCGCTGTTGCGCAATGAGATACATACCGTACCAATTGCTTTTTCCGATACACAATCTGTAACAGCAAGAGCAACGTCTACAAAGAATCCGTTCTTAGAGAGCAATTACGGGGGGGGGGGGGGGGGGGGGGCAATCACCTTATGAAGGCGTCCACAGCGGCGTTGAGCGCCACAACATCCGGAACAACCCCCCGCGTCCTCATGTCTCGCATCACTCCCTCGACCCCAGAGAGCCGCCGTTGTCGGCCGTAGCCCTTCAGCAGAACACAATACGTTACAGGACCTGCATCCCCCCCCGCGACATACGAAGAGCAGCAAGCGACAGTCAGGCTTATACCTTATACATCGTACCCGCTACATTTACTTGCGGCCTGAGCGGATATTGGTTGAGAGAAAACGCAGCGTACTTGCTAGGGCCATGGTTTGGCTGACCATATGTACACGTTGCCCACTACGGACTACCGTCGCCCTTGCATAGCGCGCAAAACGTAACCGTATCCGGACCTCCAACCCCCCGGCGACCCACAAAACGCGACAAGCGACAACATTAGTCATATACTTGGAATCTATTCAACGCTACCAGGTACCTTGTATCATATGCTTTGGCATAATTGGGAATCTCGACTAAATTAAGTGGCGTGGTAATAACAAGGACGGCCGTTGGCTGACAACAGGTCGCCTACCGTTGTCGAATGTCGCCCTTACCTATGTAGCACGCAATACATTACCCGACCTGCACCCCCTCACGACACACGAAATGCCACAAGCAACAATCGAGTACGCTGAGGGAATATTTTTCAAGACTATGATACGAGTGAATGCAAGATTCCACCTTACCCGAGACTAGATTGTGGCGACGAGTGAATGCAACAACAACAAAAGGGACAACACCAACCTCTCGGGATCCCGTGAACTTTCATGAGGGAGGCGATCTCTTCGGCCAGCCCCATCCGCCCCTTCAACGCGCAAAGGTCCAGCATGATGGAGCACACCTGAAAAAGACAAACATTTTACACGTCAGACCACATCAGATCAGATCAGATCAGATCAGATCACCCTACAGATCCCACAGATGACCTAGGCCACGTAAGGGGGGCTACTGTCAAGGCCTCATTTCTCAGTGGCTCAAAGGCGTTCACCACGCGATTGCGCTGCAATACGGTTCGGTTTCGCTACGTGCACCACCGGATAACCATTGCTCTACGCCAACCGAACCATAGCCGAGTCTATTCGTGACTGAAGGGGCACCTAGCCAATCGCGCGAGTGGCCTCAACCCGGCAGCAGTGAAAATGGGGTTGCCCCGCCTACCGTAGGCCAATCGCGCGAGTGGCCTCAATCCGGCACCAATGAAGATGAGGTTGCCCCCCCTATCGTAGGCCAATCGCGCGAGTGGCCTCATCTCGGCAGCAGTGAAAATCGGGTTGCCCCGCCTACCGTAGCCTTCATCAGATACCATTCACGGACCTACGAGTCGGACAGGCCACAGTACCAGATTACAGCAGACGCGTGCTACGAAAAAGAGGTATACCTTTAATTGGCGAAAAAAAAAATCTGAATGACGGGGGTGGGGGGGGGGGGGGGCACGTGTTACGGTAAGCGTGTACATTTTTTTGGCTATGAGACTCCTCGACTGCTGGAGCTCTATGTCCCCTTAGGAAAAAACCTGGTTCGGAGCAAACCGAAAGTGAAATCCGACTAGAACCAATCTATGACCTAGATATGCATGCAAAAACAATCACTGTTGCAAAACGAACGTTACAACCCCTCTAGAGCCCCCAAAATCCCTCCCTATACTAACTTCAAGAAAAATACGTCCCCTTCCAACAAGGGTTTCCGGTTAGTGAAGACGTCAGGGAGCCCCTTTTATCCAGGGGAGAAAACAAAACGACCGAAAGGTGCTACATACTTCCATCGCAGCACGCGTTATGGCTCCTTCACATAAACTCGTCGGCGTGCCACTCTTGTTGCCCAATCAACATGAACCAAGCTTTTAAAACCAAGGCCGTGGCTTTTGGGTCATGGGGGTGCACCTTCTGCTTACTCAGAATAAAGTTTTGCCTCAGAAGAGCAATATAGCCTGTAGCTTCTCAGACGACGAGCCTCGGAAAGAAAAAAGCGGTGCACCTTCAACGCGGCATGTGTCAGCACGAATCACACATAGATCCTTTTCGCGGGTCTACATGTCGCAAACATCAGATATATCACAGCAGTAGCACGGATCACATACAGGGCAGTTTCATGGATCAGCATCATCTGTGCGAGAGCTCCCACCTGACTCATCCGATCTACAGGATCTGGTATAATCTACGCATGCGCCCCACACAACGTGTGGTCGTGTTGATCGTGCACGTGGCCGGGTTCGTAGGCACATCGCGCTAAGATCTGGCACGATTTGTGCGACCTGTACACGTTCTCCGACCCAATCATCTGCAGGATGCGTTAAACCCCTTTAGACCTGCACCCTCGTTTTTCGGCGACAAACTACTTCAAACTGGTTTGGTATTTGTTTTTCAGTATTTATAAGAGATTCAGAAAAGGTTAACTTGCCTGCTCATCGATACCTTTCACTCCCGCTTTCAGAGCTTGGCGCAACACCGCCACCGCTTGGTCGGCCTGTCCCACGGAGCGTAGTCCCCTGCCAAATAAAAAAATAAATGAAAAAATAGAAATAAAAACAAATAAATATAAAAATAAATAAATAAATAAATAAATAAATAAATAAATAAATAAATAAATAAATAAATAAATAAATAAATAAATAAATAAATAAATAAATAAATAAATAAATAAATGAATGAATAAATAAATGAATGAATAAATAAATGAATGAATAAATAAAATAATAAATAAATAAATAAATAAATAAAATAATAAATAAATAAATAAATAAATAAATAAAACAATAAATAAATAAATAAACAAATAAACAGATAAATATAAGTTAGTCGGAGTACAGTCAGTAGGTGCAGACTGAGTCGGCATACATACTGTTCGTTTGCTTCGCGAGGGATCACCACGTCGCCCGGGAGGAGCACCATGTATCGAAAGTTCGACACGGTGGCCAACACGACGGCAAGCGTGTGCACACTTCTGTTTCATAGCCCATCCCATCTGTTATCTTCGCACTTTTCACGTCTCTTTCTCCTTCCCTAGACGTAACTCAGATCCGGGGTCACCAAGCGGGCTCTTCTTCCCTCGACCCACTACGGTACGCGCCTTTGTTTTCATCGAGAGGCGAATCCAGCACGTTCTTCCCTAGCGCACTATTACTACACTAATAGCGCATTCCAGTCCTTCCAAAATATCGGTTGACGGCACTCACGCCCCTTGACAGACATGCCTCCAAGGAACTCCCCCTAAACCTAGTACGTTGAAGGTAAAACCTCTTACGAGTTGATCTGGAGAGTAAAAGTGATCAACCAAGCCTAAACGGGCCAAGACCAGACCGCCGACGAACAAATGTCGTTGCCTTGTGTGAGGAGTCTCCAACGCGGAAAGTGCGAGAGCGTGGGTTAGCAAAAAATCGATAAAAACCGACTAGAATAAAAACCTGAAACGTGGGAATACTGAACCCTACGCACGAAAAAAAAAAATGTAGGCACGTACCGGGGGGGAGAAGGGAAGACACCTGTGACCACAGCCTGTCCTGCCAGAAGGTCGCTGAGGGTACAAACTCCTACCGGTTGAGCTGAAGAGCAAAAGTGGTGACTGATCAACAAAAAAAAAAAACGCTACAGTGACGCGTGTGTGTCGTCTTTAAAACAAACCGTATACTCAACGACATCAGCACACCCAGCGTCCGTCCCGATTGTAACTCCGAGAGAGATGTACCAGGTAAATCTACGGTACGTGGTCATGGAGAGTGAGACAAGCTAAAAAAAATAAAAAAAATCCTCGCGAAACGAATCGAATAAAGCAAAAACACATGCCACTACGTATCAACACAAAAATAGCATCCGCTTGCCTTGCAAGGGATCTCCACGTTGCCTGGGAGGGGCTCAGCCCCCGGGGTCTCAAATCTTCTAGAAGCAGCCGAAAAACCTCCAGTCCAGAGGTCCACGAACCCTGCGGGAATTTGTTTCGTGAAGCACACCAACGGAGAGACAATACAATTTAGATAAAAGTATGTTCTTCGATACGGGACGCGGAAAGCGCGGATAGTTGTATTCTTAAAGAACGGGCAACGCGCGGTTAATTTTCCTCAAGAAAAGGCGGAAACTGTAGAGAGCGTGCACCTCGGGGAGAACACTATTTGCGATGACGAAGATTAAAAAAAAATACGGAGGATACTATTTTGCAAAAAGGCGAGGAGGAGGGCGCGAAGGACTTTCTGTGAGAAACAGCGAAGGGCGGACGAATTGCAATTTCCTCAACGAATCGGACAGCCGAGAGATCGTGGAACTCATTGGGGAAGACTTCTTAGAGATAGCGGTAAGTAAAAAACGTGTGGAGAATACTCTTCTGGGCAGAAAAAAAAAAACACTGGGTATTGTCGATGAGAAAGCTACGCAAAAGCGTGGATAACGTGATGTGGAAAGCGTGGAGAAATCTCTTCGCATCAAGCGAGCGGAAAGCGCGGACACCAAACTTCAGAGCAGGCAGACACCCTGGCGGCCGAAACTGAGGAGACATACATTTCTTCGAGATCGCCGAAAGGAAGAACTATCCGCGAAAACGCGCGAAGCGTGGAGAGCAACAAAAAAAAAGGCATTTCAACACGGGAGAGGACGCAGTCGATGCGACTGTAGGCTTTCCGAAGACGTGGATGTGTGTAAGGGGGTAGTGTTTATTGTACCTGTCGCATACACGCCTCCATCGCGCCGACGTAAAGCCTCTGCGCCACAGGCTGCCCCGCCCCCCCCTGGCATTGATGCCTCCCCCGACGATCGCGGCAGACAGGCAGACAGGAACGCAGTGCCGGTTCGAGAAAAAAAGGGCAGGGTAGAAGGGAGGAGGGGGGGTAGTGGAGGGGGTAGCTATTTTAGGAGCGTCGGGGTTGTACGGCTGCTGCTACTATCACACATTTTACTACCTTCGCCTTCTACTTATCAATATTATAGACACTACAAACCATTGACCCCTACTCGTGACTATTAGTACTACAGAACAACAAAGAAATGGAACAGCAAACAAAACACCAACGAGAAAAAACACACACACGCACACAACAGCCTCCGACGCACGCTCCCCCGATCCTGCCCCACCAAAAAAAAAACGCCAGAAAAACTTCCAACCCAAAAAAACAGGTGGGGGCGCAACATCATCCCTCAGTTCCCGCCCTCCAGGTCAAACTCACCAACAATCGCAGAGCTCGAAGCGCAGCCCCACCCCTCCCCCTCTTCACAGCCTCGGCCAACATATCTCGGAGGATCCTTGCTTCATCGGCAGCCGTGGCGACAGCGGTGGCACTCACGCCACCAACGTTCCTCCCCCTCTTTCTCAGCCTGCGACCGCTGCCGCTGCTCGCCATGCCCCTGTCGATGACGGCCATCCCTCCTCCTTCTCCACTCCCCCCTATATGCCCCCCCACAACGTCGGCATCGGACAACGTCAGCGGTCTACCATTCCCCTTACCACCCGCAAAATATGACCCCGCCACGTTCTCCCGCCTCTTTCCGACATCGGATGCAGCAGCAGCAGCAGCAGCAGAAGCAGAAGCATCCACCGCCGCCGTCGACGATCCCCCACGCCCATCCTCTCCTTCCTTCGAAACCCTTCCCACCCGAGCGGCCGAGCGTACCGCTTCTCGCACCCCCTCCCCTCCTCCTCCTCCTGGTGCCCCTCCTTCTCTTCCTTCTCCCGTCGCACTAGCTCCACTAACCCTGGAAGACAACCCTTCGACCGCCGTGTTCCCGACCCCGCTCCCCGAAATTTCGGGCCCGACACCACCCACAACCCCGTCACCGCCGTTAACAACTCCCTCGCCACCGCCAACCCCTCCACCAGCAACACCATCAACACCAACACCAACACCACCAACAGGTTCATCCAATAGCGGCGGCGGTGGCGGTGGTGGTGGCGGCAGTATCCGTGGCGGAACCTTTGGTGGTGGTGGCTTACCCTCACCAAGGTCAAGCGCGGGGCAGAGCGCGGAGTATGCACCAGCGGAGGCAAACTCTGCCGCCTCCGCCACCGCCGCAACCGCCGTCGCCGACATAGACCGTTCTGGGGAAGGTTCCGCCGCTGGCTTCTTCGTGGGGGCCGGCTTCGATGGGGTGCTCCCATCAGACGAGGGCGGCGCCGTTGCACTAACCCCTGACCCCGGCGTTGATGCCAACCCGCCTAATGCTCTGCCCACCCGCCCCCCTCTCCCTTCCACTCCTCCCGCCCGAGCTCCCTTCCCCGATAACGCCTTAGAACCCACCACGGTACGCCTTGATACTCGTCTCCCTATCTCTCCCTCTTCCCCTCCAACCGCCCGTTTGCCTCCTTCTAGAGGAGGGGCGCACGTCGCGCGCCTTCGCAAGCGAGAAGTTGCTCCCGCGCTACCTGCGCTGGGGCTGCCGCTATGCCGAGGGTCATGGAAAGGAAGCGGGATATGGGCGCCTGTGCTGCCGGTCGTAGTAGAGCTAGCGGAGCTCGCGGAGCAAGATAAGGCGGTGGCGGTAGTAGCAGTAGTACTGCCTGTGGTGGTGGTGGTGGTGGTGGCGGCGGTACGAGGAGGTCGAGCGTGCCCACGGCGAGGGATCCGCGCGGCCTTCCCCAGGCCGCCACGGCCGCCGACCACCACAACACCAACACCACCACCAACTCCAACACCATCACACCTGCTATCGTAGCGACCACTGCTACCGCCCAGAAATGGACTGGATTGACCGCCAACAGTGGCTATGTACGCCATTTCCGGTGCCCCTGGACGGCAAGTCGTTGCGCTTGAAGTGGTCGACGCCAGTAGAAGAAACGCGGGAACGGATTTACCGTTTGGAAGAGGCCTTGTCAGCGAGGGGGGGGGGAAGGGGGCAAGAAAGGAGGGAGGGGAGGGGGGGTGAGAGTGCAGGGCAGGGGGGGGGGGGTACCAATGAAAGGTGGGTGATGGGGGCGATGGCGGGGGAGGGGGGGGGGGGAAAGGAAGGGCAGTAGTAGTGCGATGTGGGGCATCATTGGAAAAGGGGGGTATCGTTTGAAGAACTGTTAATAGTTGGATAGTTGGAGAAGGAGCGGGAGGGAAGGCAGGCTCGAACGAGGGGTGGCAGGAGCGGGAGGGGCAAGCTTTGTGCAACAACAGCTGCGAACGCATTATACGCACAGCCCACAGCAATCCACAGGTATACCGTGGCACGTCATACCCAGCTATGAAGTCTAAAACAAACTATGACACCCGCTGAGTCTCCGAGCGTTTAACCCCTTCAGAGCCCCGAAACCCCTCCCTACATTAATTCCAAGTGATTTGTCCCCAAAAACGGATTTCTATTAATAGTTGTAAATGCGTTAAGGCAACGTACGTGATGAACAGACGTGTTGAACAACGGCGGTCTCACGACGGAGCAAATATGTTCCTGGTCTGTGTGTGATATGTGCATGGTCTGCATTATGTTGCTGGGTGGGAGCCGTGAGATGCTACGTGCCCCATTAATAACCCATGTTTCCTGAGTTGCACCTGTCCCGCACACATCAACTGCTCGACATATCGTAATGACAGATAGATGGTCAAGCAATAGATCATCTAGACCATGACCTGTCCGATGCGTGTTAACCCCTTCAGAGCCCCAAAACGCCTCTCCACACAAACTTCAAGTAGTTTGTCCCCCCAAAACGGGTTTCCAGATGTAAAGGCGTTAATGTTCGCCCACTTTAACGCAAACGCTCGATACGGTCTACCTTGTGAACAAGTACTAGAGTTACGTCAAATACCAAGCACTAATAACGGTAGCCGGAATGTGAGAAAGCCATCACTATCACCTGGTGTCGTGTGTCTTGGATCTCCGACAGCAGAAGTTGGCCAAACATCTGGTATTTGCTCTAGACAACAGCATTGAAAATTCACCAGAATATTACAGCAGTAGGGTCCTATAGGTGGACTGCTCTGCTCGTAGTATCGGTATCGCCGATCGCCGTTATTCAAGGTGCTGCTGCTTTAGCCTTGCTACTGCTGAATCCTGTAGACAACAAGTACCAGCATTGACGATACTTATGCCTGCTGGTTGTTTGTTGTTGTTGTTCTCACGTTGACTCGCATAATCAAGTCCGTGGTCACAGGACACGCTCCAGGCACTCTGGAGCTGAGGAATACCCCAGGGAGAACACACAAACAAACCAAAGGTGGTACATCATATATCACAGCTGACGCAATTCATGCCTCCACCAGAAACATATAAAAGTGAAATCGGGAGTCAGCCTACGATGTGCCAGGTCCACACTGGTGCATACGTCTCACTACTCGCACCTGAAAAAGCCGACTATACCGCTTGCCACCCAAGAAAGGCTACCACGTATACATTGCACGTAGTACATATCACGACGCATACGCACGACAGACGCAAGTCAATTGGAAAAAAGAAACAAAGAAAAGAAAAGAAGATAAAGCAAAGGAAAGGAAAGAAAGTAAAAGACAAGAAAAGCAAGGAAAGACAAGACAAGAAGAGGAAGCAAGGAAAGGAAAAGAGAAAAAAGTGTCATACTAGTAGTCAATGGCACTGGGAAGAGAACGCAACTTGGCGAAGAAGTCAGGGCGGTCTTGCGCTATCTTGTGACGGCCATTGGAGGCTCACAAATTTCAAGACGATGGTGGCCAGACCCAGATTTCAGTCTCGTGGGCATATGACGCCCCCCCTTCCCCTCCCCCTTCCCCCCCCCCCTCCCTTCCCCCCCTCCCCCTTTACCCCCCTCCCCCTCCCCCCTCCCCCCGGCCGCTTAGAGATGCCGACGGTGGATGGCGCTGCCGAAGCCTTTGCGCGTCGCTCTGCATCTTTGCGTCTCTCCTTTTCATGCCAATTTCGCATAAACAACTCGGCTCCCTCCTCTGCTCGTCGAAACCATCTGCCGGCCTTCTGAGCAGCTTTTCGCCACCCTTCGAATTTCATTCCAAAGACCGACATTTTCTCCTTCAGATGAGCCATCCAGTCCTTCTCTTGCCCCCCTGAGTAGCCCTTACCCTCAACAAGCTTCCCAAACATCACCCACTGTGGCAGACGCTCCTCCCCCACACGTGCCACGAATCCCGCAAAACAATACCCTCCGTTTGCGCACTATCGCCTCTATGCTCTCGGGAGCTGTTTTGGCAAGCGCGTCGGCGTACGATAGGGTGTGGTCGTCGCGCTTCCGTTTCCGCCATCCGAGGCATCGGAGGAGCATGGAGTGGTGAACCCGTTTTTGCCGGTCATAGTCAGGCTTATTCGGGCTCCACGTCATGCAACCGTAAAGCAGTGTCTCGACCACCCCAGCTTTCAGCAACCGCACCTTCAACCGTAAGCGCACACCCGGGCGATAATAGATTTCCATCTTGTTCCGCTGGAAGCATTCCCAGGCCCTCTGAAGACGCCGCGTCATTTCAATGCTAAGGTCTCTGTCTGCGATGATAGCCCCGCCCAAGTACACAAACACGATTGTTTGTTTGTATACCTGGCCGGCTGCATTGATTGTGAAGGACAACTTCCCCCCGCCTTTGGTTTCCAGGCGCATTATCTCTGTTTTTGCCTCGGAGACCGTGAGCCCGAACGACGAACACGCAGTCACGATCACCGCTATCATCCTCTCCAGCCCTTCTGATGATCGCGATACGATGCCCGCATCGTCCGCGTACAGCATAGCCCACAATCTCTGCACCTCCTCCCCCTCCTTCCCTCTCCGCCCGTCGACTTTTTCTGTGCGTCAAGTGCCCTTTTTCTCGCCTTTCTCCTTTCGTTTGAGCTGCACCATGTGGTCCGGGATGGCTGCATCAGCGAGGAAGCGTTTCTCGGCCACACGCAGTACCGCCGTGAAAAACATGTTGAACAGCAGTGGCGCGAGCACGCATCCTTGCCTGAGACCTTGCCCCACGTCGAACTTATCCGAGCACTCTCCATCATCCAACCGCACGTATGCTTGCATGCCGTCGTGGAATTGGCGGATGACGGCGAGCATTCTCGGTGGCACGCCAAAGCGAGCAAGGACAACCCACAGAAAGGTTCGGTCGACGGAGTCATACGCTTTAGTGAGGTCGATCAAGCACAAGTACAAGGGGGTGTCCTTCTTCCGCGGCAGTTCCTGCAGTCGTCATACTACGAACATCATGTCAACCGTCGAGCGTTGGGGTCTGCACCCAGACTGTTCCTCCGGCAGAATGTCCTCGCGTTCGCAATAGTCACTCAGCGACCCGCGATGATTTTGAGGAGTACTTTGCCGGCGTGAGCCACGACGGAGATGCCACGATATTTGCCACACTCAGGCCGACATTTCTTCTTGCGAAGCACCTTAATCGTTGCATATTACCATTGTTGCGGCACGCCACCTCCCCTCCAGACAGCGACGATGATATCGTGGAACTTTCCGAGAGTGTTCAAATCTCCTTCGTCGGCCAAAACCTTCAAGAGCTCGGCCGGGAGACCATCGGGCCCTACCGCCTTTCGGTGCGCCAACGAATGGATCGCCTCCTCTGCTTCGTACGTAGACGGGACATCGTCCAGTGGTCTGCACGGGGGCTACCGCTTAAGCTCGTCCACATGCTCGGGTCAACGGTCGGCGACTTGGTGTTAAGCAGTTTGTGAAACCACCTTTCACCCACCGCTCGCGGACGAGGGCCTTATCCCGCAGCAATCGACCTTCCTCGTCTTTGATGTACTGCGAGTTAGACGTCCTCTCCCCTTCCACATCCATCCCCTTGAGGTGTTTGTAGAAGCCAAATTGATCACCTTCTCGGATACGCCCTTCGAGTTGGCTAACGTAATCTTCGAAGAACATCTGTACAGATTCCGCCCGCGAGCGTTTCAGCTGTTTGGTGGGCGCCTTCAAGGCTCGCCGCAGACCACGATCGTTTTGAGCAGAACGGACCCGTTTCCTCTCGTCTTCTCTATCCTGCCATCGTGCGTTCAACTCTGCTTTCGTCTCCTTGGTCGCACACCAGCCCCTCGGTACTTGTCACTGTATCATCCCTCAACAACTGGCAAAGCAACTTGACGTTCCTACTATATATAAATATTTTAAGTACGTCAGCCGTGATTTTTTTTTTCCGACGAATTTCGGGTCAATACTCATCTTTGCAAGCTGCGTTGTTGGTACTTGTGATCTCTCCCTCACACACTTCTACTCTCCAGCTTCTGGACAGGCCGTGGTCACAGGTGTCGTCCCTTCTTCCCCCCGGTTCTTGCCTTCGATTTTTATCGCGCATAGGGTTCAGCAATCCCACCGCTCGTCGATTTTTCATCGAATGTTGCTAACTCACGCCCTCGCGCTTTCCGCAAGTCAATTTTTGCACGAGAAAAAATCCCGACGAGTTTATACGAGTATGCACTCGGCGGGGCTTGAACTCACGAAACTGACCTACAAGTATACACTGTGGGTGGTTTTTTTCTCGATGGGAAGGGTCCTTTTCTCTATCTAGTTTGAAAAAACAAAATTGACGTTCCTAATTACACCGAGTGACGTTAGCAACCCTAGCCGGCAGTCCGAGCCAGGGGAGGGTTCTCAAGCTCCCGCACGAGCAGCAGCGGTGCAACGGCGGCAGCACGGTGTCGGCAACTTGCGCGTGTCATACCTCTCGGGGGCGAACTGTACTAGCCGGCGGGGGCGGGGGGGGGGGGGGGGGTAGGCTAAACATGACGCAGAGCACACAGAGAGCGAAAGCTGCATCAGAACACATCACTCCTATTAGCACAAACTTACTGCACCACAGATCATGTGGAGTTAGTGTGCGACGAGTTGCAGCGCACATGAACACTCCTGCTGCAGCTGCTCGTATGTCGTAGCTCACATTGCTGCTGCCTGCCGTGCTTATACACCCCGAGCCCTACTCGTTTCATCCCCGCACCGAACCCAATGCATTGCCGTGCACCACTGCAGCTGGTGTAAACAGCTGGAGGGGGGAGTGGCCGGTCAAGGGGGGTTGAAACTCACCTTATACGCTGCCGTCGCATGGTAGAAGGCCCCCTTCGACAACGCACGGCAATCTGAGTGCACAAATTTGTCCTCTAGCTAGCTCGCGTGAAATGGTCCCTGGTGACAGAGACTGTGCCCCAATGGCGTCTCCGATGCGAGTTATTCCTCTAAGGATAGGTTAGCTCTCAAGCTCAGGTGGGTCTGGTGTGCTTGCCGATGTTGCTCAAGGCCTACGTCGCCGTCATCGGCCATGGCTACAGGTCCCGAATTGTAACGCCTGTAATTGAGGTTGGAAACCCCTGAGCACTAAACCAGAGCTATACCACGTCCACAACCAACAGCACCTGAGGTGGTAGAGCTCAGCGGTTACGAGGCTTCGTGTCTTTTTTCCGCTGCAGTTGCCTAGTAAACGCTGTCAGCCTTGTAGGCAGCAACTTGTCGGCGCGAGAAAGCCTGCAAAGGGAACAAGAAGGGGTTGAAATCATTGGGTTGATTTTTGCAAGTTCGGCTGCTCACCACCGACCAAACCAAACATAACACGTGTTTCCAAACATCGCAAACATCGGCGTAGGAGGTTACGGTGACAGCGGCAGCAGCAGCAGCAGCAGCAGCGGCGGCGGCAGCAGCAGCAGCAGCAGCAGCAGCAACAGCAACAGTTGCAACAGCAGCCGCGAAGGCAGCTTCACCAACGCCACCGCCCTCACCACCACCACCACCACTAGCAAGCGGCACCAGCAGCAGCAGGAGTAGAGAGGTCTGCCGCTTAGAACCAGTACCTGGTATAGCGAAACAGTAGTAGCAGGAGCAGCAGCAACAGGAGCACCAGCATCAGCACCAGCAGTAGTCGAAGTCTGCCGCTTTGGCCTCGAGGACTAAGTTACAGCTCCTTTGTCTGGAGAGCTTCATCTACGGGCGAGAGGGAGATGAAGCTGGCTTGGAGAAGATGGGTGCTTTCTGCTCTTTTGGCTGTCGCCGTTGCCGCAGGTAGTGCTGCTGCTGCGGACGGTGTGGGAGAAGCTGTCACGCCTGACCCTGCTCGGGCATACTCGTGAGTCGTTGTTGGTGGTGGCGTTGGTGGTGTTGGTGGTGGTGAAGATGGAGATGGGGGGTAGTCTTTTTGCTGTTGTCCGTGGTTGTGTTGAACACCCAGCTGACTTCTTTCATGTTACGAGTCACGAGTGAGAGTACATGCGCATTGTGCATGTTTTATTGCTGACCGGTGAAGAGGGGGAGAGAAGGGAAGACATCTGTGACCACGGCTTGTCCACAAGGTCGCTAAGGGTAAATAAAACCTCTTACGAATTTCAGCCGTAAGGCCATTTCTTATGCAGTCGGATTCCGCCAGTCGAAAACGGCCCTTTTCGACTGGGCTTTTTTTCGACTGGATTCTTCTGGTCCTTCTTCTTATCGTCAGTCGAGTTGATTTTATAGTTCTTGTGCTCTTCCTAGAGGCGGTTGGTGTGAGGGAGTACTGCTGTACAGCAGGCGAAATCGGTTGGCAGCTCTGTGCTTTGCGCTGTCTCCGCGAGCATCGGCTCGACGAACCTTCGTCCCAGCGAGTTGGTGGCTTTGGGCTTAGCCGAAAGCCGCCAAAGCTACGTTCGTGGAGTTGCACTCAGCCGAGAGCCGCCAAAGCTACAGCAGTCGCAGCCGTTGTTGGCAGCATGGGATCGAGACCGCGCGCTGCTGCCGTCGTGTGATACACGCTGCTGGAGAGCGGAACCAGGAATGCGCCACGCTGACTTGCTGCGAGAAGCAACAGCAGGGATAGCCAAGCCAGCGTCAGCGCCTTGTATGATACTGCAGTGTGGTACCTGGCATGGGTGGGTGGCCGTGTGGCCGTGTGGGTGTGTGTTTGGTGGTGGGATGGGCGATGCGATCGGTTCAAAAAACAAGTGTGAAACTTTTTCGACCGAGTTTTTCGACTGGAGGATCCAGTCGAAAAAGTCGAGTTTTTCGACTGGATCCGCCAGTCGGAATTCTCAGTCGAAAAAAGTTTGAGTCGAAAAAGCCCTTTTTCGACTGCGTAAGAAAGCCCGATTTGGGCTTCAGTCGAAAAAGGCCGTTTTCGACTGACAAATCCGACTGCATAAGAAATGGCCTAAAGTAACAGTTATGGAAATATGCCAGTTCACGGTTAGTTTTGGCTGTCACGGCTTGTCCAGAAGGTCGCTAAGGGTAAATAAAAACTCTTACGGATTTCAGCCGGAGAGTAAAAGTTATGGAAATATGCCAGTTCACGGTTAGTTTTGGCTTGTCAAGGCCTCTGTAGACAGGCCTTCGCTACTGGAAACCCTTTCGGGAGACAAGTTTACTTGAAGTTTGTATAGGGAGGGATTTGGGGGCTTCTAAAGGGCTTAACAACTGACGCGTTATGCGATAGAGGTTGCACTTCTTGGCCGAAACGGTTTCGGAATGACTTGGCTCCTTCACCCCATTAGAGCCCCAAAATCCTTTCGGTGCTGGTTCCAAGTACTCCCCCCCCCCAAAAAAAAAATCGAGCTTCCGGTTTTAAAAGGCGTTACTCCAAAGTCGTCGGGATTTTATTGTTTTTGTGCAACATGCTTCGGCCATGGGATTGTTCATCGGGTTGCACTTTTATTGCGTTCCCAAATAAGCTTTTGGGTGAGGTATAGACCCCCTACGATATATTGATCCCGCTTTCTTCTGAAATGTTTCCTGAATGACTGGGCTCCTTAACCCAAATCTTCGGAAATGAGTCATTTTTCTTGCGTGATTCTCGTTTGTGTGCCTTAGGCCATGATATTTTTGTATCCGGTAGCAGTTTTATTTTTTTCTCCTCCGAATCAAAGTTTTTTGGGAGAGGTCTTAAATCTCCCAAATTGAGGAACCTTGAAAAAAAGGTGGTGCACCTCCATCGTAGCGCGCGTAGCAAGTGCTTTGTTTTGGCGTTGACTGCTGCCTCACGCCGTCGGTAAATCTCTGACCTCCGCCTGTTACTGCCATACTCTCGCCTATCGGGGCAGTGCAGCCCGTTATCTTCGAAGCCGAGGCTTTCACTCACCAGAGCAGTATAGACTCTTGCGCTCATGCCCTGTTCGGTTTGTTGTGCGCTCACTACTGAGACTGTTATATGTGACGCCGTCGGTGAACCTACCGGCTTGCTATTTGTTGCCTGGAGGGCTCGACACACAACCGAGTTCCGATTTTTTTAGGGCTCTATCAGGGGCATAGACAGTGTTATTTTGTTGTCCTTACAACTGATTATTTCGCGTCATATAAGGCTGACCGTGTCCCTCCCTCCCTCCCTCCCTCCCTCCCTCCCTCCCTTCCTCCCTCCTTCCCTCCCTCCCGTCCTTCACACGACCCGTTCGACAATCCTCGTATTTACTTCTGCTGTTCTGGCTTTGCTTCGTTTCTTGGTTTGCGCGTTGTGCCGCCATAATTTTTGGGTGTCTTTTGTGTGTGTGTGTTGCGTCGCCGTTTCCGTACGCCCTCCTACGTAGGCACTTCGTACAGGGGAACACCTACTACACTAACCAGGAGCTCGAAAGGTGAGGGTTCGTGTTATCGTGTTATAATGTGCTATTTTGTCACTTTTAAGCGAGCTTTTTTTTTGTGTGTGTCGGTGTCATTTTTTTTTTTCCTCTTCTTTTGTGTATTTTGGACGTTTCGCTTTTGAGACCTTTTGAGATTTTTTTTCATGTGTGGATCCTTGGAATACACAATTATCGTTCGCTTTCCCCACAACTAATAGGTCGTGACGCAGCAGTGATGGTAAACGAAGGTGTGACTGAATTTACTTCTCGTACCTCTAATGTTTACTCAATAGGTTTTTACTACGGTTGTAGTCCCTGTATATTGCCTTTATGTGCCAGCCGGAAATACTGGTACTTATAAGCGGCAACCGGCACTACTTGTACCGGTACTATAGCGGCAACCGGCACTACTTGTAGCGGCACTATAGCGGCTACCTGCACTACTAGTGCCGGCACTGTAGCGGAAACTGGCACTACTAGTACCGGTATTATAGCGGCAACCGGCACTACTTGTAACGGCACTATAGCGGCAACCGGCACTACTAGTACCGGTCCTATAGCGGCAACCTGCACTACTAGTAACGGCACTTTAACGGCAGCCAGTACTACTCCGCTTTCCGCCACTGCTTGTTGTCCCCATCTATGCCAAGCGATTTAGAGGCACTATGATGGGCAACCGGCATTACTCAACCGGCACTATAGAGGGACCACTATTGGTATATCGGGCAGCCGGCACTACTCCAACGGCACTATTGAGGGGTCACTACAGTATTGCAATTGTCTTCCGACAATGTACAGGTGCACGGTGCATAATGAGTATCGACCCTAAATTTGTCGAACTCACAGCTGACGTCCCTAAGATAGTTTTGTAAAACTAATTCCCTGTTGGCCCTGATTCATTGATTTTTATCTATGATTCAATGTGCTGATAATCTACCATTGGGTCTGTGCACACCGAACTAATCCACGATTCAATGTGCCCGTTAGCTCTCATTCCCGTGTAAACCTACCACATTGAACTCGCATATCAGCTATGATCCAACATGCTTATAGCCCAACATTTGCTTTTGTGAAGACTGAACGAGTCAATGATTGAATGTGCCATTAGCTTAATCCGGTAGGAATCTATGATGCAATGCCTGTAACAGGGCTGTGGAAGAGTACCAGACGGCCCTTAAGTACGATCCCCTTCACGCGGACACCATGTGCAACCTCGGCAGCGCTCTACAGGACCTCGGGGACTACATGCAATCCAGGTATTTACTCCGCCAACACGTCGGTACTACGGCAATGCACCAGTTAAAGGCAGCAATGCATCGGTAACGCAGCGCAATAACATCGCGAATGCAGCGGTAAACACAGCAGTACTATAATAAGCCACCCGGAGGTAGTACTAACATGAAGGTGATAGCAGTAATACCCCGGTAATCCACCACCACCACAGCGGCAATGCTACCACTGATATTGCAATATATTATTTTGGGTACAGGAGTAGCCTAATGGCAGTATTGCAGCGGTAAGACAGCGGCAACACAGCAGCGGCAATACACCTGTAGTGTCTCGTGTCTGCAGAACCACAAGAGCCGTGTCGAACTTTGTCCTACTATTATTACCAGGCTAAGGAATCGGCGCCGATTCACCCAATTAATCACAACGATTTAAATCGGAATCGGCAAATCGGGTTGACGGCTTTTTTCCGATGTTTTCCCGGCGTCACATCGACTGGTCGGCCCTCGAAATACTCAATTTCGCAAGGACTGTGCAGGGAAATGAAGCCAGATGGCCAGAAACTCTGCGCTCGTCCGATACACCGGCGATATATCGGCAGCTTCGCGGCTTCGCCGATATATCGGATGTCGGCTGCGCCGGAAACCGATGTTTTAAACATCGTTAAACACAGCCGATTTCCAGCCCTACCTACCAGGTAAACATGGCCTATATCGAACAGATGCTATACGAAGTGCGGACAGCCCGCGACTCCGGTAGTTCAATAGTAAGCCGCGTAATTATCGAGGTCGGTGTTGTAGGTTATAGTATCGCAAGGGACTCATTAGCACAAAATTGACAGGGCCGGAAGAACGAGCGCGCGAGTGGCACATACAGCCGGCGTCGACGGTGGTTCCAAAATATGCCGCGTACCTGTCGAGGTCGATGTCGTGGGTTACAATATCGCGAGGGATTCCGTTTCTGCCAACTTGACAGGCCCGATGTGCGAGAGGCGTGAGTTGTCGAAATTCGATGCAAATCGACGAGCCGTGGGAATGCTGAACCCTATCCGCGATCAAAAAAAGGGGGGAGTGGAGAAGGGGACGGCACCAGTAATCGCGGCTTGTCCAAAAGGTCGCTGAGGGTCAAACCTCTTGCGAGTTTGAGCTGAAAAAAAAGTAGAAGTGATGGTATAAAAACCTGACACGATCCCCAGGGATCAAGTCGGGTCGACAAACGGCCCTCACGCATCCGTGTACCGCGGCAGCTTGCGCTGCTGGAGGAGCAACGGTGACCGCCGGTAGGGACAGCTCGCGCTGTCATTCGTTGCCACGGGAGCTGAAGGACACGCCAGCTAGCGATGAATTGCGAATGCAATTGAGTTAGTGGACGCACGAGGCGTTTGAAAATACCCAGGAAGTGTGGTGAGCTTAAGCTGTATTTTTTCCCCATCCGCCAGAGAATTAAATGGTAAATACGCAAGTAAGAAGTCTTCTTTTTGGTCGGTCCGATGTGGGACCAACAAAAAAAACAAAAGTGCACCTTTACGTGTCGTTAGTCACGGGTTAAATACAGCAGGTATTCCAGTTCGTCCTGCCCGGCAGATATGGACCTGTTATCGAGCTGGTTGCACAGATCAGGGATCTGTCAGCCACGAAAGATCTAGGTCGTGAACCGGAGATATTGTTTTCGTCGACCAAAGCTACGCTAAGGGAGGGTACTCCCACCCACAACAACTCATAAGAGTGGAAACGACTGGGGTAGCCACACGGGCGAGTGGCTCTTGAGTATGGAACGGGAAACCGGACCCCCCATCCGTCCCTGGAGGCACGCCTGTGACGCCAATACCGCCACCCCCTTACTCTAATATTCCAGTAGGTTTACCACCTGCACCTGTGATTCTCTTCCTTGGCGGTCATGACCTGTTATGACCTCTCCGAGCCGGGCATCGGCTTGGATGGGCTCTGAGCCAGTCGTTACAATAAGAAGACGCGTGCTATGATAAAAGTGCTTTCATTTTTTGTTTTTTCTGTTGCTCCTCGCTTGGGGTTTATGCCTCTCCTTAACACAACTCATTTGGGGATCAAAACCTGCTGATTTAAGGGAGGGGGGGTGTAATTCAGTCAGTTTGTGCATGGCCGTAATCGTATGACCATAGACCCTCGCATCCCTACCATGCCGAGACGGAGCACGTCGGGTTTTCACCAATGCAGACATATGCTTGGTGATTTACGGGGGGGGGGGGGGGGGGGGCTACACGATGAATAATCCAATGGCCTAGGTATTCGACGAACATTATTTCGAAACAAGAACGACAGAACAACGGCCATTTTCGGTCAAGAAGCCCTGCCATTCAAAACATATTTTTGCCGAAACGTGCTACCCGCATATATATAATATGATATATATTATGTAAATTCAAATACACTCCAGCTGTGAGATCGAATATTTTGTCGAAACTCATCTTTGCAAGCTGTGTGTGATACTCCGATCGCGCGTATTACGGGTTGTGTGTCCTCATTTAGAATATAGGTCGGCGACTTCCCTTGCAACTACAGTGTAGCTATCAGGGTCAACAGGGTGATGGTAGTCAGTCTGCGCGGAAACTATAAAACCCGTTTCTGAGGGGGACTAAATCTGACAGCTGTGGAAGGAAATGCATCAGTTTATCAAGTGAATACTGTAAGTCGAATAACCGGTGAGGGGAGGGCGGAGTTTTTAAGGATGTGGGGGCCTGATTTTGATCAAAAGGGGGGCGGGAGGGGGGCAGGGGGGGGGAGGGGACGGGTGGGGCAGGTCAATTTGTGCGTGGAAACTATAAATCCTTCTAGTGGCGGAGGGGGGGGGGGGGTTTGCCGGGGGGGGGCGGGGGGCGGGGGGGGAGGGCTTCAGGTCGCATAGATGTAGGGGTTTGCTATACGCGTGGTGCTAGGTCTAGGCGATGGTGCGGGTGGTGGGGAAGGAGGGGGCGTTGGGGGCGGGGGTGGGTGGGAATTGCAGCAGCGGCATGGAGTCGACACTGATCTTCGCAACATTGTGTGTGGTCCTCCGATCGCGCATATTAATCATATATGTAGGGGCTTGCAATACGCGCGATGCTGGGTCTAGGCGATCGTGCGGGGTGTGGGGAAGGAGGGAAAGCTGGAGGGGGGGAGGGGGGATGAATGAAAGCTAAGTCATGGATGGCTAGAAAGATAATGACGTGATGTCAATTACTTAGAAGTGTTTATTACTCTGGCCGATTTCGATTGTAAGTGGGGCGTTTGAACGAACTGGGCGGGGAACAAAAGGGGTGGGGGGGGCGGAGGGCGGAGATGAAATGGAGCTACGGCATGGATGGCTAGATGGATAATGAGATGATATCAGCTGGCTGATAGTGTTTACTACTCTGGTAGATTTTGATTTCAGGTGGGGCGTTTGAACAAGAGGGATCCGGGGGGGGGGGGGGGGGGGGGGGGGGGGAGCATTTCAATATGTGCGCGGAAACTATAAACCCTTAAAGGGGACGAATGTGACGGTTGCAGCAAGAAGACACCCCTTTATATCACCCGCCTGGTAATGTTTATTTTCTAGAAGATTTGGTGTTACATGTAGTATGCAACCCAGTTCTTAGGTGTAGTAAACAACGTATTAAAAGCTTCATAATTTGTTATTGTACATGGATCGAAAGATAGAGTATTTCAATTGATAGGTACAATCATGTAGATACCATTCTTTTCTGACATCGCTAATTTTAAGAAAGAGATACATATATATTATTATTCCAACAACGTCAGCTGTGAGTTCGACGAATTTAGGGTCGGTACTCATTTTTGTAAGCTGCGGACTACACCGATCGCCCGTTTTCGGAAAGTTTTCACGAGTCAAGAGCCTAATATATGATGACATTTGTATATTTATACATGTAGTCTATGCATACGTGTATTTGTCATTTTTGTTTTTATTCTTCGGACACATCTCTTCGTACTCGCACCTTCGTCCGAAACGTTAAAGGGGGGTTACTTTTTTTAACTTTTTTGGCCTTGGGCATGGATAAGGCAAATCCCCGGGTTTCCGCAACATCTCCGGCGATTGGTGTTTCCGCATCCCCTATCCCCGTGTACGCGCGTAAGATTTGGATGCAAACCGGGTATTTCTGCTCGTAGATTGCACACGTACATTTCTCTATTGCTGCACAGAGCACCTCGCCATGATCCTGCCGCCCAGCAGCAGTCCAGCCCCCCCGTAGCAGCCTGCCACTAGTTGCGCTTGTGGCTGCTGTTGTAGTAGCTGATTGCTTTGATCGGAGCCTGCGATGCTCTACCCGACTATACGCCGCTACCTCTCGCTGCTGCTGCTACTGCTGCTTCTGTGATGTGTCAAGTGACATGCCGGCGTAAAAGTGTAAGGATGGTTTGAATATCATGTTAGTACTCAAACGGTCCTTATATTCATGTTCATGTTAGTGTTCTTCGTATATGATAACCTACCATACCAAGAGAGCGCAACGCTACTACTCTGCCGCACAGCAGCAGCGGTAGGCAACACCATTTGTGTAAGGTCGCAGATGACAGACAGCAGACAACATGCGGCGAGCACAACGCTACAACTCTGCCGCACAGCAGCAGCGGTAGGCACAACACCATTCACGTGCGCGTGGCGTGTCCTTGCTATGCTGCGGCGAGTTGCTTGTGTCGGAGCCTGTCATTTGTCACCCCACCATACCACACGTTTCTGCCGTGCTGCCCCTCTGGGTACGCGTGTCCATCGATGCGGAAACATAGGGACTTTTGTATACTAGTAATAATTTAGATACCAACCCATCCTTCCATATTTACGTCCACAGAGGCAGTTTTTTAACGAACATTCTTTCCGTTTTTTTCGCAGATGGCAGACAGCAGGCAACATGCATGCGGAGAGCAAAACGCTACAGGTAGGACCATGTGCGCGTGCCGTATCCTCTCTTTACGGCGGCGAGTTGTTTTTGTCATACTTGTAGCCTATCACATATTGTCCTCTTGCTCCCTCGTTCTCAATACGTGCTATTTACATAATATTCTACAGTAAGCCGCATCCCACGCCACACGTGCCCCTTCTCGCTTCCTGGCGGTCCCTAAACTAAGCTGGAGTTTGAAGTGTGACGCTCTTCTCGAAATCATACGTATCATGCGGTTTAGAAGTTTGTGTGCTGTCAAGTGGTGTTGTGCGGTTTTCTCAACAACAGATCGGTCGTGGGCACGTCTATGTCGAATACCCAAAAAGTGATAAAACTACTGCTATTGAGCACGCCCAAGAAGAAATACTGCGGGTAAACTGCGAACTCATTATTTTTCCGGTCATTATTTTTTTTGTATGTACAAACAAATGGTCATAGCGTCCGATGTTGATGATAATGTGTCCTTGCGCCATTCCCTTAGGCACTTCCCGGAGGGGAACCTTGTATATATATATATTTATCCTCCGGCTGATGGGGAAGCATAAAGCTTACCCGTATCGCAGCGCGCGTTAGACGCCCAGAAAGTGTTCCCCCCATGGCGCGATGGAGAATGTTGGTCGAGCTGTACAAGGGGGGGAACGGAGTGCGCTTATGTAAGAGGAAGAGATGAGGAACATGGACGGATGTGATATGGAGAAATTTGGTGCTTTAGGTAGAAGCGAGACAATGATCGAGCAGGTCCTGGGAGATAGATGGTGGTCACAGACGGGCCGAGGAGGAAGGAGATAAGACAAGCAAAAATGGAATATGTTTGTAACGTTCTAGAGAGAAACGTGCTGAGCGT
The DNA here is from genome assembly GCA_012845835.1 of Undaria pinnatifida. Lineage (NCBI taxonomy): Eukaryota > Phaeophyceae > Laminariales > Alariaceae > Undaria > Undaria pinnatifida. The sequence goes on along the minus strand of JABAKD010000025.1, from coordinate 10,891,725 downwards.
CGAAATTTTGGGGGTGTCTCTGTTCGGAGAGGAAATGGTGCTCCGTTCTGAACGGGGTGCGCGGGCGATGGTCAAATACCTAAGGCAAGCAGCGAGTGAGCACGCCCTCCCTGCTGGTAGCATCGGTCCGCCCATCATCTGTCCTATGCGTGAAGTTGTTCAAGTGGTTCGCTGTTTTTTTCTTTGCTTGCGGGCTACTACGGCCCTGCCCCTATGACGTTCATGCCTTTTTACAATACACCACGCCCCCCCCCCCGCCCCCCCCCCCCCCCCTTGCCCAGGCATTACTATTCGAAAGCCGTACAAGCTAACCCGTACCATGCTGTGGCTCACTATAATCTCGGACTGTTGCTGCACGAGGAAGACATCGATACGGCGATGGAGCACTACCACGTAAGGAGCCTGGGACGGAAATATAGAGGGAGGGAGGGGGGGTGTACTCAGTTTGCCCATGGCCGTAGTCGTATGACCATAGACCCTCGCATCCCTCCTATGCCGGGACGGAGTACGTCGGGTTTTGGGTAACCAGGCAGACATTGATTGCGCCAAGCACGAAGCGCGGTGAGATGCTCGGCGAGTCGCATGAAGGGTGAACTAAACCCTTCCAAGAACCGCTCGCAAGACGGACTTCGGCACCTTGTGCCTAATTTCTTGCTTATGGATGACAGCGCCAATGAGTTGATATTTTTTCTCGTGTGGCCACTCCAGAGACAGCAATGGGTATTACTATGTAGCTGCCTCGTGGGTGCCTTCCCATATTCACACTGCGTGATGCGATCATTCCCCTTGTGCGGAGTTAGGGTTCTCCACCCCGCACAATATTATCTAACTCGACAACCATCAGGGTGACCGCAAAAAAATAAAGAAATAAACGGTACCCTTGGTTGTCTAGCTCACGCAGTGATTTGTCATGTTTCACAGCGCTGTTGCCAACCAACGCCAACCCTAATGTACATATAATGTTTTACAGTCAGTGCCTACCGAGGCCAACCATTGTATGTATATTTAAGGGGTAGGGGGGGGGGGGGTAGCATAGACTCCTACGATGCGATGGCCCACAGTTATCTTGGGTTGTTGCTGCACGACTACGACATGGATGCGGCGGGGGGGCACTACGAGGCGAGGAGCCTGGGAAGGAGTTATAGAGACGGAGGGAGAGAGAGGGGGGGGGGGGATGGGGGGGGTCATATTGACTCCTACGATGCGATGGCTCACTTTAATCTTGGGTTGTTGCAACACGGTGTAGACATCGATACGGCCGTAGAGCACTACCAGGTGAGGAGGCCGGTAGGGAGTTGTAGAGGGAGGGAGGGGCGAGGGAGGGGGGGGATAGAGACGAACATTGATGCATATATGGTTCCCCTTTTTTCTGGTGTCGTGGTTTGTCGTTGTTCGGTTAGGTTCAAGTGCTGTACCTCACGCAACAAAAAATCGCTGTTGCTTGGCCGTCGCCCTGTGTCGGAGCCTTGGCCACTCGCGTGGGTCGCCATGCATGTATGCGCTGGAGTCAGCCCGCGGCAGGTGTTGCTCTTTGCTGGGCCGAACATTTGTGGCCGCTTGAGCGTTTCGAGTGAAGGGTTACGACCGATTCTTCTGATACTTTTGCGAGTGTATTCGTTTCGGGACTACTAGCGTGTTGCGATTTATCGCCCCCCCCCGATTTATGGGATCCCTTCGGCAATATCCGAACCCCGCTGAAATATCTAATCCCCCAATAAATATCTAATCCCCCCCAAAAATATCTGATCCCCCCTAAAATGTATGTTCCCCCCAAAAAATATCTGATCCCCCCCTAAAATATATGACCCCCCCCCTGAAATATATGATCCCACGCTGAATATATCACCCCCCCCCTCCGCCTCAAACGGCGGGATGATTACCTACGAACAAGGGTGAATTATTGCCCCCCTGTATTCTATCAAAGAGCGGGGTGATATGTTGAAGTGGGTGGGAAATCGCAACACCCTCCGCGCACCCCGATACACTGTATCAGGGGTGGCATTGCGTCTAATACGCGCGGCGGGGATTTAGATATTGCAGCCGGTGATATACTGTATCAGGTGTAATATATCCCCTCACTGTATCAGGGGGGGGGTGATATGTTTCACGGGGTGACCAGATATATCGCAACAGGCGGTATCCTGTATGAGGGGTTATATGGTCCCACTGTATCTGGGGGGGGGTGGCATATTTCAGGGGGGATCAGATCTTTCAGCAGGTGATATACTGTATCAGGGGGTGATATAGGCCCCCGTGATCAACTGTATCTCAGGCCCCCTTGATACACTGTATATCACCGGGGGGGGATTAGATATTTCAACCGGTTATATATTGTATCACGGGATGATACAGCCCCCCGTGACACAACGTATCAGGCCCCCTGATACACTGTATCAGACCTAAATGATACTCTGTATCAGGCCCTCCTGATACACTGTATCAAGCCCCCCTGATACGCTGTATCACCCTGATACACTGTATCAGAGGGGGTTACGATATGTCAAGGGGGGGTTAGATATTTCAGCCTAGATGAAATGCTGTATGAGGGGTGATACAGACCCCACTGTATCAGGGGGGGATCAGATATTTCATCCGGTGATAAACTGTATCATGGGGTGATACCGCCCCCCGTGATACACCGTATCAGGCCCCTTGATACACTGTGTCAGGCCTAAATGATACTCTGTATCAGGCCCTCCTGATACAATGTGTCAGGCCCCCCTGATACGCTGTATCACCCTGATACACTGTATCAGGGCGAGTTACGATATGTCAGGGGGGGGTCAGATATTTCAGCCTAGATGATATACTGCATGAGGGATGATACAGACCCCACTGTATCAGGGGGGGATCAGATATTTCATCTGTTGATATTCTGTATCACATGGTGATACCGCCCCCCGTGATACACCGTATCAGGCCCCCTGATACACTGTATCAGACCTCTCTGATACTCTGTATCAGGCCCTCCTGATACACTGTATCAGGCCCCCCTGATACGCTGTATCACCTTGATACACTGTATCAGGGCGGGTTACGATGTTTCAGGGGGGGGTCTGATATTTCAGCCTAGATGACATACTGCATGAGGGGTTATACAGACCCCACCGGCTGCAATATCTAAATCCCCGCCGCGCGTATTAGACGCAATGCCACCCCTGATACAGTGTATCGGGGTGCGCGGAGGGTGTTGCGATTTCTCACCCACTTCAACATACCACCCCGCTCTTTGGGTAGAATACAGGGGGGCAATAATTCACCCTTGTGCGTAGGTAATCATCCGGCCGTTTGAGGCGGAGGGGGGGGGTGATATATTTCACGGGGGGGTGATATATTTCAGGGGGGGATCAGATATTTCAGGGGGGGATCAGATATTTTGGGGGGGGGATCGGATATTTTGGGGGGGGATTTAGATATTTTTTTGGGGGATGATATATTTCAGCGGGGTTCGGATATTGCCGAAGGGATCCCATAAATCGGGGGGGGCGATAAATTGCAACACTAGCGCACAGAAGTGTTTGGCTGGGATGACGGGAACGAGTGTTGTCTTCGAGGAAGGTCATGTTTTCTCGGGTGAGATGTTGAGCTCCGCGTGTTGGGAGCTCGGAACCTTCCGTTGTACCCCTGCCGCCTGGGACGGCTCGCCCGGGGGGGGAAAAGAGGTAAAAATATGCCACAAAAAAAGCACATCACGCGGCTTGCAGAAAAGAGTACTTATTTGTATCGAAAACTAAAAACAATACTTAGTATGTCGAGCACGCAGCTCGCAGCTGAGTTTTTCTTTTTTTTCTTTTTTTCGGTCGAAGTGTGTTTGAAGAGCTCTAGTTTTTGTTTTGTTGTTGAAATGTGTTTCATTTTTTTTTTTTTCGTGGTTTTGTTGAAATGTGTTTTAAACTCTTTTCTTCTTTTTTTTATGTTGTAATGTATTTTATTTATGAAAACTCAGAGCGCCGTGGAGATGGACCCGTCTATGGCGGACGCGTGGAGCAACCTCGGGAGTGCCTATCACCTCGAGAACGAGTTAGAAGACGCCTTGGGCTGGTAAGTTTAGTGCCAACCCCTTAAGAGTAGAACGGCCGTTCTTGCAGCAGCGCACTCGAAGAGTCGCTCTTGCCTTTGTTATTATTTAGTTGCTTGCATGTTTGCATGGCCATGTTTCGGCTTTGTTTGTGTGTTTGCAACCTGGAGGGTTGATTCGGGGTGGCAAGTTGTTCCCAAAGGCCTGCCATATGCTGTGTACAGCGGCAATTTAGCGCTGCGGTGCGTAGTGTGGCGGTGATTGAGTAGCCAACGCCTCTTTCACTTTTTTCGTACTTGATTGCTGGCCGTCTTGTAGACACCCAGCACCAGGTACCCAGGTACTGGCATCATTTGTGTTTTGGGGGTTTAAGGGTGATGCTTGTTTTTGTATATTTAGGCCGCTTTTTTCCGCCACGAAAACGACGTCGAAGATGCCTTGGGGTGATGTGTTGTTTCTTAAAGGTCAGCATACGTGCCGGTGGTAGTGCTGCAGTGGGTTGGCTGGCTACATGCGGAAAGCGCGACAGCGCGAGTTAGCAACAACGCTCGATGAAAAATCGACGAGCAGTGGGGATTGCTGAACTCTAGATGCGCGATAAAACTTGAAGGCAAGCACCGGGGGGGAGAGTGGACGGCATCTACCTGTGACCATGGCTTGTCCAGAAGCTGGAAAGCACAAGTGTGCAAAAAACAAAAAATTCTAGCAGTGAGTCGCCGACTAGTCCTTAGTTGGCTGGAAGGTGCACTTTATTACGCTCGATATCCCGCACAGTCGTACGATTTTGTAACTGATTGGTGCGTTTATGGCTCGCAATGCGTACTCGTTTTGGAGAAAACTTGAGCGTGTTTTTGGGGTGGTTAGTGGTTCCTTCGACGACCAGTCTTCGTCTAGTGCTGCAGTGCTTGTAGCGTCGTGCTCGCAGAGCTGCTGATGTCTATGTTCTAGTTTTGTAGTAGGAGGCGGCGTGTGTCCTACCTGGTCGCTTTGAATAGCGTGGTGTATATTTCGTGTTTTCTATCACGTTTCGTGCAAAAGTCTGGCCAGTTTTTTCTTGACTCCCAATTCAGTTACCGTTTGGGAGTTGATTTTATCTTGATTGTACCATACAGACCCAGAAGCGATGAGCGCCATGATCTACTTGAGCGTCTGGGACAAGCTTGAAGCAATCCAATCCGAGTATCGTCATGCCTCACGGTTGTTTGCCTCATAGCCTCCCACGTTGCGGTTCGATCACATCGCCTGCTGCACAACCAGCTCGGATTGCTTCACGTGGCGGCCGATGGTGTAATCGAGTCCCTTTTGTTCGTGAGTTTTGCGCCTCACCTCGCGAGCCACTTGATGTTTCTTTTGCCGCGTGTTTTCCCCCGTTTTCGCAGCTACCAGGAGGCGATCAGGTTGTACGAGACGGAGGAGACATATCGGGAGCTGTCCTTCACCAATGACGTCCTCGCCACGCTTAACTACCACACCTCTGTAAGCTGCTCTTTTTGTGTACCAGGTATCTGTTTACGCGATAACCGGAGATGGTAGCCGTCCATCCCCTGTCCAAACACCCTTGTTTTCGTCCCCTCTTTGTGGTATGAATACGCTATCATTCCAGTAGCCAGTGTCATGTACTGTAGTGCCGAACATGACGTTTGTAGCTTGTATTCCTGGCTAACCCAATGTAACTTGAGAACCGCGGGGTAGAAGGGACGACATACACCTGTGACCAAGGCTTGTCCAGAAGCTGGAAGGTAGACGTGCGTGAAAAAAAAAAAAAAAGAAGCTAATAGTCCTGGACAGTGTGTGGTATAACCGTTCTCGAGGTGATCTGCGTATTTTGTTTTTGAAGATTATTCCAAAGTTCGTGGCAACGCCGTGCTTGAGACGTAGCCTTAGGCTTTGTCAGGGTTGGCAGTTATTTATTTTTTTTTTTGGTTATTTTGGGTTTAGGGTTGGGTTTGGTTGGGTCAGGTCGACGTCTTCTCGTGCTTTGACAAGAAAAAAAAAAGAAGTGTGATACCGCAGGGGAAAGAGCACACCAAAAAAATGAAAACGGAGCCACGCTCCTAGAAAAACTCATGATGTGGAGAAAGAAAAAGAATCGGAGCGTTGTGATGATTTTTGTGCGAATCGAGAAGAACGACGTTGTTAGTTGTTTTTTTGTACTTTGTTTTTGATTGGTTTCAGATAACCCTCCCCTTTCCCATGTCTGGCTCACAAAAAAAAGTTTGGGAGCACTTTTTTTTTCTTGGGCTCCCCTAGATACCGGTATTTTTTTTTTCTGTTTGACCAAGGGCTACGGCAGGAGGACCCGTCACTTCTTGGGCCTCTCTTTTTAAGCGACTGAAAGCCTCTCGCGCGTGTGCCTACCTACCTACCTACCTCTACGGCTCTCGGTTTTCGCAACATCGACGGACGAGAAATTGTTTGTTTTTTTGTGCAAACGTACAATAAGTTTATCTCCGTTTTTTGCAGGGCGTTTCACGGATTAGGTATCACGGATCAGGTCGGGTCGGGTCGGGTCGGGTCGGGTCGGGTCGGGTCGGGTCGGGTCTGGTCTGGGTGTCCCGAGCCAACAAGACCTGACCCGTCCCGTGATATTTGAAACCCTCCTGACCCGGCCCGCGGGTCGGATCACGGCCCCGTGAAAAAAAAAAATGTTTTTTTTTGCGAGTGGTGCTAACTCCCCGCGCCCGCCCGCCCGCGCGGGTTGCCCTAAGCTCGCGAAAGGGTGTGGGGATAGAACGCGTGCGACGATGGAGGTGCACCACATTTTTTTTTTTCTAGTACTACTCCACGCTTTGGGAGGTTAAGACATGCCCTTCTTAGCCCCAAAACTGATTTAGAGAAAGAAAAAAAAGCAAAGTTGATATCAATATCGTACTATTAATATTAATAGAGGAAAACTTCCCATGTGGCCTAGGTGCACGACGAAGAATCATCGTGCAAAAAAAACTGTCATCAAGATCATACTAGATGAAAACTCCCATATGGCATATAGGTGCTCTACGAAGATCATCGTGCACAAATAAAAAAAAAAAAAACTGTTTTTTTTTTCCGACGATTATGGGGGGGGGCTTGAGAAGCCCAGTCGTTTCAGAAACCGTTTCCGCCAAAAAAAGGTATACCTCTATAACCGTTTCCGTCAAAAAAAGGTATACTTCTATCGTAGCACGCGTCATAACCGCCCCCCTGCTGTCGTATGCATGTTTTGTGTGCCACGCAGATGGTCCTCGGAAGGCTGCCGGACGGCCGCTGCCTTGAGGGGGGTTGCGAGGCCCAGCGGATGGAGATTCTACGGAGATGCCTCCGACACAACCCGGAGCACGTGCTGGTAAAGGCTGCGGCTTGGGCTGGCTATTTACATGCCGCCGGTTATTTCCTTGCGGTTGTTAGTTGGCTAGTTGTTGCACTGCCGTAGTCAAGATATAATCATGTCCCAAAAGGATTAACTTGCTGCTGTTGTTGTTGTTGGTGTTGGTGTTGGTGTTGGTGTTGTTGTTGGTGTTGTTGGTGTTGGTGTTGTTGGTGTTGGTGTTGGTGTTGGTGTTGGTGTTGGTGTTGGTGTTGGTGTTGGTGTTCTTGTTGTTGTTGTTGTTGTTGTTGTTGTTGTTGTTGTTGTTGTTGTTGTTGTTGTTGTTGTTGTTGTTGTTGTTGTTGTTGTTGTTGTTGTTGTTGTTGTTGTTGTTGTTGTTGTTGTTGTTGTTGTTGTTGTTGTTGTTGTTGTTGTTGTTGTTGTTGTTGTTGTTGTTGTTGTTGTTGTTGTTGTTGTTGTTGTTGTTGTTGTTGTTGTTGCTGTTGTTGTTGTTGCTGTTGCTGTTGCTGTTGCTGTTGTTGTTGTTGTTGTTGTTGTTGTTGTTGTTGTTGTTGTTGTTGTTGTTGTTGTTGTTGTTGTTGTTGCTGTTGCTGTTGCTGTTGCTGTTGGTGGTGTTGGTGTTGGTGTTGGTGTTGTTGTTGTTGTTGCTGTTGTTGTTGCTGTTGCTGTTGCTGTTGTTGTTGTTGGTAGTTTGTTTGCTTTCTCATCCCGAGTCACTTTGTGTTTTGTTTCCCACGTATATGTGGACTCCTTTGCGTCCTTTCGTGCCCACGGGCTAAGTCTAGGCAAGGAACTAATATGACATCGATAACAACACCAACACCAACCGCCGTACTGTTCAAGCTTCTATCCCCCAACTGCTGCTTTCGCTCCAACTGTATTTCTCCATCGGTGAGTATTTTCTGCTACTCTTTGCAGCTTATCGCTTCATGTATTTTTCTGGTATTTTTTCCATTTTATCACTTCGTTATTGCATATCGCTCCACTGCTGCTGTCGCTTTTCTTTGTTTTGTTTGTTGCCTCGCTTTTTTTTGTTTCCCAAGCTTACCTGGTACCACACATGCTTCTGCGCTCTTTTTTTTGTTTGCTCGCTCCACCAGTGCAAGCACTCCTTGGAGAGCACCCTGGGAGGTTCTAGCATGACCAAGGCATCGCCCGACTACGTCAAGGTACGCTTTACAGCAGTACGCTACAGCGCGTGACCCCTCTACAAATGGAAACCCGTTGTTGGGGAAACATGCTTGGAAATTGTGTAGGGAAGGGTTTTGGGGCTCTGAAGGGTCAACAAATTCAGGGTTAGGAGATTTTGACTTGCACAAGACGTAAAGATTCATATGATTGTTTATTCCTTTTTCGTTGTGGCTGTCGTTTTTAGCGTTTGTTGTCGTTCTTGCTGCGATTTATCATTATCGTCGTCGCTGTCTTTATCGTTTTCGTTCTCGCTGTCGTTACCGTTAACGCTGTCGTTATCGCTATCGCTGTCGTTATCGTTATCGTTGTCGTTATCGTCATCGTTATCGTTTTCATCCTCAATGTAATTTTCGTCATCGTTATCGTTCTTTTTATCGGGTATCGTTGTTATGATCGATGCCACGGGGAGTTGCTGGACTACTACGCCACCTTGTTTGACAAAGTTCTGAGTGCCGTCGGTTATCGTTATCGTTTTCGTCATTGCTGTCGCTATCGTTATCAATACTATCGTTATCGTTGGTTTTGTGATCGTGATAAATATTTCTAGCATGATGATCATTTCATTGTCGTTATCTATTATTCGTATTGTTCATCGTTATCGGCATCACTGTCATCCTCGTCATCGCTATCGTTCTCATCATCGGTGTCGTTTTTATGACCGATGTCGCGGGGGGTTAACCTGAATGGCGTCGATTGCCATTACCGTTTTCGTTACCACTATCGGTATCATTATCGTTATCGTTACCGTTATCGTTATCGTTATCGGTATCGTTATCGTTATCGTTATCGCCATCGTTATCGTAATCGTTGGTGGTGTTATCGTTATCATTGTCGGTAGAATGATTTATGGTAATTTCTTTATCGTTTGCTATTATCGTTTTCGTCATCAGTATATACCATTATCATTTTGGTCGTCACCACCGTTCTTCCTATCGCTATCGTTATCGTTCTTGTCTTCGATGCGGCAGGCGCTGTTCGACTACTACGCCAACTCGTTTGACGAAAGTCTGAAGGGCCTCGACTACTCCTCCCCCGAAGCTCTGAGGGAAGTGCTCGGTGGCATGAAGGTAATAGTATTTCGTTTTTTTTCGGAAACACAGGAAGACAGCTCGCAGCTGAGAGATCGAGAATTTCCTCGAAGCTGAATATTTGCAAGCCGCGCGTGATACGTCGATCGCACGATGACTTGCCCCATTTTTCATTCGCTCGCATCTTTCCGCTGCCTTTTTAAAGCGTAAATTGCCATAAATCGCCGTCATCGCCGTAAGCCCTACTATTAATATTATATTAGTATGTTGAGCACCAAAGAAACTGTATATTCCTCGTTTTTTGTTGACCATAGTTGGTTCCGTTTACCACGTTCTCGGATCGCCACATATCGCTACCAAAGTGACTATCAAATTATCAAACTCGTATCAAAGATTGGCATAAATCATGTGTAGATCGACAAATATCGCTGCCATTTTTATCGTAATCGCCATAAAACCGGCATCGTCCCTCGCAATAGATTGCAACAAATGAATCGCCATCAAATCATCCGTCGTAAAAACTCGCCACTGACGGACGTTGCGTGCCAACCTCTCGATTATTATTATTCTTGGGAACTAAATTGCATGTTCTCGATTCCAAATATCGTTTGTCAACGCTGGTCGACGCATTTTATATTTATTTTCATTTAGTTGTTTGTGTGTGCTTTTTCGTTGTTGTTTTTACTGTTTTGTTCTGGTAGGCGCACTTCCGGGAAGTGTTCGACGCTGGGTGCGGCACAGGCTTGCTGGGGCCTCTGTTTCGAGAAATATCAGGTGCGTCACCGCCCCCCCCACCCCCCCCCCGCCCCATTTGCCTCTATTGTACAGTAGCAGGGGTCTAGAACTTCGACCAAGGCTTTTATGCGGTAGGAGATCACTTTACTATGGGCCTTATTTTTTTTTTTTGGCAGGGGCAGAGAGTCTCTCGCTCTGTTGCTGTCTCAGTCTTATCGTGCCGTTTAATGTTGGCTTGGCGATATGGATCGGGAATGGAATGGTGAGTTTTTTTTTTCCTTGTTGCGCTGAAACGATCGCCTTAACCGCCTCCTTTAGAGCCCCCAAAATCGCTCCGAATACTAACTTCAAGTAATTTTTTCGCCCAAAAGGGTTTCCAGTGGTAAAGGCGTTAGAGTCTTTAAATCCGTGAAATGTACTTGGGGGTATCCCCCCTCCCTGCTATACCCTTGGTCCGCACGGGGATCGGTGTGCGACTCGCGCCCAGCACCACGGTACAGTAATTGTCTCCGAATAAGGCGGTGATAATGAGGCGGTATCCCTAAAATATGGCGGTCAATAACGCCTACCGTATCTCGACTGAAACCAGCGAATGCCTCCAGTGTCAAACCATTTTTACGTCCACAGTAGAGCGGTCTACCGCCCTGTTGAGGGGAGTTGAGGCCTCCACGTCTGTACAGGCACCCTCAGCCTGTAGCTATCGAAGTCAGTGCGGTAAGATCGCTATCCGCCCAGTTATCGAATAAGGCGGTTGCCCCCGTTAAGGCGGTCATGGGGCTCTCGCGCACCACCGCCTTGTTTGGAGGACAGCCACCACTGCACTCGTGTTGCTGCACGCTCTTCCTATGCGGTTAACAAGACGGCGCTTGCCCTTTTGTTGACGCTGTAGCCGGTCTCCCAAAGCGCTTCGATCGTTGATCGTGGTGTCCACTATCTCCCCAATTAGCGAATGCGGCGGTTTCCCCCAATCAGGCGGTCATAAGGCTCTCGCACCACAATGCATTATTCGGGCATCACCACGATCACTGTGCTCGTGATGCTGCGCGCTGTTTCTTTACGGTTAATGAGACGTCGCTTGCCTTTTTGCTGTCGCTGTGTCCGGTCCCTCGAAGCGTTTTGATCGTTAATCGTGGTGTTCACCATCCGCCCAGTTATCGGGTAAGGCGGTAAGTAAGGCGATCATGGGAGCACTCTGGCACGCCACCGCATTATTCGAGCACCGCCACCACCACTGCACTCGTGTTGCCGCACGTTTTTCCTGTATGCATACCGTCAATGAGACGGCGCTTGCCCTTTCGTTGTCGCTCTGGTATCCCCCTCCCCCCCCCCCCGAATCGTCCATTGCGCTGCTGCCATGCCTCTGAGCCAACCATCCCACGATAGGGTTTGCGCTTTCTGGGCAAGACGTTTCTGACCGGCTGAGATCCCTAGATGTGGAGCTACCGGCTAGTGTGCTAACTGTACGAGTATTTCTTGTGTTAGGACTAGAACACAGACGTATTGGTCGGATTTGCGCGAGCGACTGACTGCCTTCGAAGGCATGTTTGGGGTGATGATGGTGATGCATTGAGCGCCATCATGCTAGGAGCTAGACTGGCTGCCTTCGAAGGCATGTTTTGGGTGATGATGGTGAGATGGTGAGCGCCATCATGGTAGGAGCTAGACTGCCTGCTTTCGAAGGCATGTTTGGGGTGATGATGGTGAGACAGTGAGCGCCATCATGCTAGGAGCTCGGAAATTTCTTAGAATCTGCGGCGCTCCCGCCGTGGGATGTTTGGGGTGATGACGGTGAGATAGTGAGCGCCACCATGCTAGGAGCTCGGAAATTTCTTAGAATCTTCTGCGCTCCTGCCGTGGGATGCCTCTTGTAGTGCTGTCCGATTTCACCGCTCACGTGCTACGCATGGACGGCGCCGTACGCCCGCCGCCTGTTTTTGCTCTTCTCTCGGCGCAGACACCCTCATCGGGGTGGACCTCAGCGAGGGGATGCTGGAAGCGGCGTACGAAAGGGGTGAGTTGTGTAGAATACGCGGTCTGGCGTTTTCGATTGTGCGGGTGGAGGTGCGTGCGCGTTTTGCTTAATGTGGGGCTTCCTTACTTGGAAAACCCGCATGTCGATTATTTTCAATTTTTGGAGACCTATCGTACCTGGTGTATATATATACATACATATTTTTTTTTTTTGAAAATTCTTGATACCAAAAAATACGATTCCTGACGTCTGGAATTATGATGTCTGCAGTGAGACCACGGCTACGGTGTGGGTGGGTCACTTTTTTTTTTTTTTTTTTGTTTTTTTTTTTGCAGTGGCTTCGGGGTCACTCTCTCGCGCGAGTGAACCAACCCCCTGTTCGTTTTCGGGGTCTTGAGCTTTCGGGTGCCGTTATCATTTTGCGGTGTGGATCCACAACGGAACGGCGAAAGCTACGCCGGGCCGCGCAGACAGCACGTCGCGTGAGGTGTTTTCGTCAGCGAGGTACAGGTTGACGCCGTGCGAGTGGGTCGAATCCGGTGGTGAAAAAAGGGGGGGGGCGTGTCACAACATCGCAAGCCACTTGGTCCTCATCCAAGCGCAAAACTTGAGGATGAACCGTGTTTGAAAATACATGGAAGTGTGGCTAGCTTAAGCTTTACTTTTCCATATCCGCTGGAGGATGAAACGAAAATTGCACGCCTCGAGGACCAGTGCCATGGCCTAGGTATATACCACGAACACTATTGAAAGACGTAAGAGAATAACGTTCGGCCGACAGGGTTAATCCCGTTAGAGCTCACAAAACTGTCCCTATGCTAAAAAAAGCCAAGTATTTTTTTTTTTTGTCGTAAACGCGGGTTTCCAACTGTAAAGGGGTTAATGAGCGCCCGTCAGTCACGACACAGTTTAGCCGAAAAGGGGTATATAACCTTTTGTCGTAGCATATGGCGTGGCGTTTTTTTTTTTTTTTTTTTGCTGTTCAGAAAATGATACACGTGACGGCGGAGAGATGCACTGGCTCTTTTTTTTTTTGGCCTTCTGAGGGTGTGATGGCTTGAGGATCTCTAGATGATGCCTGCTAAGGCAACGGCTGATGTTTGTTTGAGAAAAATTGAAAGTAAAGAACCCGATGAATCAAAATCCGATTCATGGCCTACGTAGGATTACCAAAAAAAAAAAAAAAAATGTTGTGAAGCAACAAGGGGATTATTATTTTGGACGATTTTGGGTTAGAAGGAGCGCCCCGTCAGTCATTCAGCAACCAAAATTCATAATGCAATGACAAGAATGGCATTTTTTCGACGATTTTGGTGTTGAGAGGAGCACGGTCGCTCCGAAAGTATACATACGTTGAGACGAAAATCGAGAATGGTGTTTTTATTTCCGACGGTTTTGGGTTGAGGAGCCCCGTCACTCAGAAAACGAAATTGCCAAAAAACGGTATACCTTCATGTCTCCATCGTAGAACACGCCAAACGTGTTGCTGGCGTACACAAAGCGACGGGACGAAAACCCTGTCCAGCTGCACTTTTTTTTTTTTTTTTTTTGGGGGGGGGGGGGGAGATGGAGGGGGCAAAAGAGAGGAAACCTTACCGCTTTTTCCAAAAAATGGTTGACGTGCTCTTTGAATTACGTATAACCCAACCCTATCCCTAACCCAATGAAACGAAACCAACCAATGTAGGGTGAAACCCCCTTCGTTTCGTACACAGCGCGCCCCTCAATCATCGTCTCGAAAAAAGTGGTACCTGGTAAGCTCTGCCGGGGCAAGAAGCTTGAGGTTTGTGGTACTGGGAGGCTGTTTTGGTAGCACGGTAGCACGGTAGGGATGCCCTCTCCCCCCCCGGACAAGGCGGTGGTGTGTGTGCCAAGAGCAATACGACCGCCTTATAGGAGGAAGCCGCCTAATTCCTTCTGGGTTATGAGTGCAATTCCCCAGTACTATAAGCGCCAAGCGGTTTTGACCGCCTTGTATAGGGATACCGCCTTACTCAGACCGCCTTATCGGGGAACGCCTGCTGCAGCAAGATGGTTGATAGTTTTCGTTGGTAAGCATACTGATCCAAGACATTCACCAGCTTTCACCTTCGAGGCACATGGTATATCGTAGACAGAAGGGGTTGCTTTGATTATTGATTTTTCCTGTTTGTTTTTCGTGTTGCTTAGTTGAGCTTTTAAAGTTGGGTATTGGTGAATCTGGTGTGTATTGTGGCGTACTAAAACCAATATTGGATAATCATCTGGCCTTTTAGAATGGTACTAATAGCAGCCCATACGGTTTTTTTGTACGCTAAGCCACGTACATTTTTCTTGTATATATTTTGCAATGGGCATGTGCTAAGACCCATACGATTTATTTGAAGCAGCAAGGTTAAGACGTCTCTCCCCTCGCTATCGTAGGAGATTGATGGTGGCCACGGCCACAGACGTCCAAACAGGAGAGTCATGTATATATTTGTATTGTGATGGTGAGCGCCCAGGTGTTGGAGGTGTCTTTTTTAGGAGCAGGGACGGTGTTACGTAGGAACGGTGTAACGTCTCGAAAAGGATGCGCGGTCAATGGTCAAATTACCAAGGCAAGTAACAAATCAGTACCCCCCCTCCCCTCACCCCCCCCTCACCCCGCCATTTCCCCCTCGCCCTTCCGCCCATCCCTCCCTCCGTTCCTCCCCCTCCACCCCCCCCCCCGTCGGCTCATTCCCCCCCCGCCTCTGTATCTCCCTCGCCCACGATACGCCCCCACACCTCTCCCACCTCCCCCCCCCCCTCTCCCCTCCTCCCCCCCTCACTCAACCCCGCTCTCTCTCTTCCATGTGTCCCTCCCCGGCCTCGGAACTCCTTCTCACCCGTGTGTGCAGATGCTTATGACGTGCTTGCCGTGGGGGAGATCGGAGAGGTCCTGCGAATGGTAAGCGATGACAAACACTACCTTAATTAACCTGTCCAGGGCCCCCAAAACTGTCCCTATACTAACTCCAAGTAATTTATTCCCAAGAACGGATTTCCGATTGTACAGGCGTTACGCCTCTTTGTGAATCGCAACACATGCTACGGTAAATCTGCAGGTTCGTTTTTTCTCTTGAGGCTCCTCACTCACTTAACCCCCCAAATCCCTCCCTATATACTAACTTGAAGTATTTTTTTCCTCAAAAAGGGTTTCCAGTTGTAAAGCGCTATATATACCCCCAAATCCCTCCCTATACTAACTTCAAGTAGTTTTCCCCCCAAAAGGGTTTCCAGTTGTAAAGCGCTATATGTACCCCCAAATTTGACCCGATACTAAGTTCAAGTAGTTTTTCCCCCAAAAGGCTTTCCAGTTGTAAAACGCGATACACACCCTCAAATCCCTCCCCAAGACGCGTGCTACGATAGACCTATAGGACGTTTTGGCCTTTGCTTTCTGTAAAAGACGGGGGTGCTCCTTATCCCATCTTGACGCCAAAATTCGTCAGAAAAATTGACTTTGTATTTTTATGTCTAGGCCTTTCTGGTTTTGATATGTGATTTTTTTTGTTAAACCTAGGCCATTCTGGTTTGCGCTTTTGATGCTACGATATACCTATAGGACGTTTTGGCCTTTTCTTTTTCTGAAAGACGGGGGGGCTCCTTAGCCCATCTTAACGCCGAGATTCGTCAGAAAAATTGATTTTGTATTATATCTAGGCTATTCTGGTTTTGATATGTGAATTTTCTTGTTAAACCTAGGCCATTCTGGTTTTTGCTTTTGATGCTATGATAGGCCTATAGGACGTTTTGGCCGTTTCTTTTTCTGAAAGACGGGCGGGGGCTCCTCAGCCCATCTTAACGCCAAAATTCGTCAAAAAAATTGATTTTGTGTTATATCTAGGCCCTTCTGTTTTTGATATGTGTTTTGCTTGTTAAACCTAGGCCATTCTGGTTTTGGTATGTGTTTTTTTTTGCGATACCTTGGGCATTCTGGTTTTGATACCTGGTACTATATGTGATTTTTTTATTTATACCTACCTCAGGCCGTGGGTTTGTTCGTTCATCGGGTTGAACTTTCAGTTTGCTCTATTAATAAGTCGCTCTTCTGGGTGAGGCATTAAATTTCATTCGTGCTGCGATATAGAGGTAGTATTTTTCGTCGTCTGAAAATGTTTTTCTGAAATGACGTGGCTCCTTAACCCCAAATCGTCGGAAAAAAACGCCATTTTTTTTTTTTTCATGATTCTCGTCGTATACTTACACAGGCCATGAGATTTTTCATCCGGTATTATGGCAGTTTTTTGTTGCTGTTTCCCTGCAGATCAGTTTTTGGGTTAAGAGATGGCTCAAGCTCCGAAAGTGACGGACCTCAGAAAAAAAAAGTGGTGCCCCTCTGTTGTAGCTCACGTCCTCAGAGCTCCTCAAATCCAGAACCTTTGCAAGGCGAAAATGGCTCGTTTTTATTTTTTGGGAGATGTGTAGAGCTCCATAGCCTGGAAAAAGAGAACGGTGGTGCACCTGTGAAATTTTTGTTGGGGAAAAGGGATCAACCGTATGCGTTTTTCTCTATAGGTGCGGCCGTTTTGTGTGGTTTTGGTACTGTGCCGTCTGTTTTGTGTGTTCTGTGTGTTTTTCTGAGCTGTGCGTCGTGTGTTGCTCTCTTCAGTAGTGGCTGCAAGTGTGTGGTTTCCGCGTTGTGATATGTCTGGTCTGCGTTGAGATCTTTGTGACTTGTGCTGTAGTTGCTCCAGATTGCGTGTTTCATTGTATTTTGTTTCCAAGTGCTTTTTGTTCTGTGCGCGCATGCTTTTGCCTCGTCGGGCGTTAGTGATAGTCGCTGCAGCTTGTGTGTTGTTGTTTTGTGTCGCGTTTAGTTTTTGTGCTTCGTGTATTTATGGTGTGCCTCGACGTTTTCTTCGTGCTTTGTGTAGTGTGCCTGGACATTTTTTATCTGGTGTATACCTGGTGTATAGCTATGATCTGGCGATCGAGGGTTGTCTTGCGCGATTTGATGATCTTCCTTTGTCCTTCCTGCTTCCTTCCTCCCGCGGTCGATCGTTTGTTTTGTTCGTTTGCTTGATTGTCTGTCTGTCTGTCTGTCTGTCTGTCTGTCTGTCTGTCTGTCTGTCTGTCTGTCTGTCTGTCTGTCTGTCTGTCTGTCTGTCTGTCTGTCTGTCTGTCTGCCTGTCTGTCTGTCTGTCTGTCTGTCTGTCTGCCTGTTTGTCTGTCTGTCTGTCTTTTCGTCTGTTCGTATTTATCCATGTGGCTGCAGCGAAAAGATCAAGGAGTGCAGGGAGACCTGGTCGTCGCGGCGGACGTGTTCGTGTGAGTTGACGCTTTTTTGGACCGGACGAGTAGAAGGGGAGGCTTAAGAGAGAGGGAGGAAAAGAGACTAAGAGGCGTAGGTAGAGGACCGGGGCAAGGGGTAAAAATACTCATAGATAGAGCGGGACGTCATAGATAGAGCGGGGCGTCGTATATAGAGCGGGACGAGTAACGCATGGTACGGTAGAGCTGCACTTTATTTTTTTCCGAGGCTTCTCCCTTTAGGGACTTCAGACATGTCCTCCCCCAAAAAACGGTGTTGGGGGAAAACTAAAACTACGGTAATGCTCCATGAACGTTCCCAATGACCTACAGTAGGTATACAACGAAAAGCCATGCAAAAATAATCACGAACGAAATACCGACGATTTTGAGTTAACACCTCTACGGCCGAAAGCCTGTTTTTTTGGGGACAAGATTGATTGAAATTAGTATAGGGAGGGGTTTGGAGGTCTCTAAAAGGGTCAAGAACCCCCCCCCCCCCCAGGCATTCAGTGTACCACCGAAATGATGCCAAAAATGAACGAGATGCCGACGATTTTGGGTTGAAAAGCGAGTCATCCCACGGTACGGGTCTGCACTTTTTTAGCCAAAAAAAGGTATACCTGGCCCCGGTTGGGCTTCCACGAGTGGGTAACTAGTGGTTAGCCTGTTTTTTTTTTTTTCGTAGCGCACGGAAGTGGTGGTGGTCGGGTTTCGCGCGATTGAATGCCTTGGAAGTCACGCGGTGGGTGAGAAATTGAGGTCCTTCCTCGTGTTAAAAGCTCAGAAATTTATTGGAATCTGCTGCACCTCCCCCTTACCGTGGGATGGGTCTAACCCGTCATTCAGAACACACCGTTTCGGGCGGAAGTGCCCCCTCTTCGAAAAAAAAAAGTGACACCTCTTACCGTAGCGCGTGTCGACTGTGTGTGTCCGAGAAAGGAGAGACATAGATACGCGGAGGGAAATAGAGGAAGAGGGAGGGAGAGGTTCGATGGGGGGGATGTAGAGGCAGGCAGGCAGGCAGGCAGACAGATGGACAGAGGTGTGTAGGTAGAGAGGGCGATGAAGAAAGTACTGCGAGGAGATAAACGAGGAGAGGGGCACAGAGGCGGACAAGAGACGAGATATGGGGAGATAGTGGGTGCGAGAGAGAATGGTATGCGTGTTTATACAAGGAGGAAAGGAGGAAACACTGCTGTGCACGATCCGCGTCCGTCATTCAATGGTCGATATGAAAATTAACACTATTTCTCCCTCCCTCTCTCCCTCCCTCCCTCCCTCCCTCCCGCTCTCTCTCTCCCTCCATCCCGCCTGCATGGATGGATGGCTTGATGATTGTATGGCATGGACAGGTACATCGGTGATTTGGAAGAAGTCTTCACGGCATCGTGGGAGTACCTAGAGACCGGAGGCCTACTCGGCTTCACGTGCGAGCTCATCAGTCCGGAAGAGTGTGCTAAAACGGAGGCAAGGAGATTTCCACGACTTGTCGTTATTGCGCGAAAGAAGAACAGTGTAGGCGTACCCGAGTCATTCCACGGTAGGGTTTGCAAGTTTTGAGCCAATTTTTTCTTGCCGATCAAGCCCCTGGGGGGAAGAACTACGGGGTATATGGTCTGATATTTTTGGGAGTATTTTTTGCTTTTCTTTTTGTTTCAGGACTAGCGCCTAGGAGTATTGTTGGAATTGCGTGAACGAACGCCTTCGACTTTTTTGGAAGACACATGAATCCAATTTGTCAAGGGCGATATCGGTGGATTGTTATTGCTACCTTTTTTTCGTCTTACTCCTTCCTCTCCCCCTTCCTCTCCCCCTTCCTTTCCCTCCTCCTCCTCCTCCTCCCCTTGCAGCCTTAACACCTCTACGGCTGCACCAGCTTTTCGAGGATAGTTTGCGTGGGATTAGAGTTTGATGTATGTGTCGATACTCCTACGAGTTGAGCTGGAAAGTTAAAAGGACGATAAGAAGCGAAAACGAATGTATAACGGAGCAGTTATGGGAGGGAATATTTTTCTCCGCCCCCCCCCCCCCCCCCCCCCCCCCCCCGCCCCCCCCCGTTTTTGTGCCTTGTAGAACAGCGAGACAACAAACACGAAATCAGCGACGAAATCAAACGACCACATGTATTTCGAAATAAGAGACACAAAAACAGGTGACGAAAATGTTATCAAATTATGAAATAAGCGACGAAAAAAATGACAAAAATAAAGAAATGACGAAATGTGGGTGTAGAAAACACTTGCATTTTTTTTTTTTTACGATTTGTTTTTTGTCCCTTCTCTTCCCTCGTATTTGGCACCCTCAGGGGGGCTGCAAGGGGTGGCAGCTGCTGACGTCAGGCCGGTTCGCTCACACCAAGGACTACTTGCACCAGCTGGCGGATCGGTGAGTGACGAGAGCAAATACTGCAAAATAGGACTCACTAAGCCAAGAAAACAACCGACAAAACGAAAAAAAAGAAAAGCTAGGGGATTGGTGAGTGGGTCTCAAGAAGTGCAGAGCAAATACTGCAAATCAGGACTCGCTGAGCCAAGAAAACAACCGACGGAACAATCAACAAAAAGCTAGCGGGTCGATGAGTGGGTCTTGAGTGACGAAAGCAGATGCCGAAATAAATGTTAAAAAAGTGCGACGAAAATAAAGTGCGCAGCGAGAATAAGCGTATATGGGGTGGCAGCTGCTGATGCTGGGTCGATTCGCTCACACCAAGGACTATCTGCACCAGCGAGCGGATCGGTGAACGACGAAAGCAAATACCGAAACAACAGAGTCGTTAGTTAAGCGAAGAAAACAACCGACGAAACAAAACAAAACGAATTGAGCGACGGAATCAAACGACCGCATACATCACCAAGTAAGCGCCAAAAATCAGGTGGCGGAAATGATTATCAAAGTTTGAAATAAGCGACGAAGACCATATTTAAAAAAAAAAGACAGTGTCGAAAGGTGTTTGTAGAAAACAATTGACGAAGGAAACTACGACGAAACTATGACGGATTGCAATAAGCGATGAGCACACGAGAGACGAAGAAAAACAAGCAGAAACTCATATGCCGACGAATTTGAAGCATGCTTTCTTGAAGCGGAAAACAACGTCGAAACGCGTATGACCACTAGGTAGGGCGAAACACAATGCAAACGCCCCAAAATACTGCGCTGCGCTGTAGATAGACTCTCGCTACATCTCCGCTCAAAAGTATCGAAACCGAAGGTGCAGACCTCCGCAAGACTTCTGCGTGTTTTTTTTTGTTTCCGACTCGTGCATTTCGTGCGGATCCCATTGCTCTTGTGTCTTTTGTCGATAGAATAACAAAACTGATCTAGCTGTCTTCACCTCCACTAAATTACTGACTGAAGATATCTAGCCGCCAGGTCTAGGCAAGTCACAGGCTGAGACGCTTGGTACGATAGAGGTACTGTAGAACCTTTTTTTATTTTCCGATTTTGCCGGACTCCTTACCCCAACATTGTCGGATTGCCAGCCTTCTTCATTCAGTGCTTTGATTTTTTTGGAGAATGTGTAGGCTATGTGATGGGTTTGTTTATCACAAACGCGCTTTCGGCTTTGCTCAAGATCAAGTTTGTGGGTGACGTATCGTGTCGAGGAATACCGCGGTAGGGGTTGCAGTTGTTAATGTTGATGTTAATGTTGATGTTGATGTTGATGTTCATGTTCATGTTAATGTTAATGCTAATGCTAATGTTAGTGTCAGTGTTAATGTTAATGTTAATGTTAATGTTAATGTTGATGTGAATGTTAATGTTCATGTTAACGTTGATGTTAATGTTGATGTTAATGTTGATGTTAATGCTGATGTTAATGTTAATGTTTATATTAAAGTTAAAATTAAAGTTAAGTTAATGCTAATGTTAATGTTAATGTTAATGTTAATGTTGATGTTAATGTTAATGTTGATGTTACTGTTGATGTTGATGTTGATGTTAACGTTGATGTTAATGTTAATGTTAACGTTAATGTTGATGTTAATGTTAATGTTAATGTTAATGTTGATGTTAATGTTAATGTTAATGTTAATGTTAATGCTAGTGGTAATGTCAATGCTAATGGTAATGTTAATGCTGCGGTTGAGCTCCTCAAAGTGGGAAGCCATCGGTGAGTAATACAATTTACGAGTGTAATACAAGGATCCTCTCCGGGAAGGTGCGGAGGGGAGAGGCGCAATGAACGAAATCCAAATATCGAAAGGAGGTGTGTCGAAGGGAGGTGTACCCGGTGGCAGTGAACCGTTTGTTTCAGGACTGCGTAGCGCGGAGAACTCTTTGTCGGGCGTTGCGCGAACGAATGTCCTCGAAGTCGTGTTTGAGCTCACCCAACAAGTTGGCCGCCCGGATCTTTGGGGCGGTGGGCTGTTCGCGTTTGCGATCAGAAAGCACTCCCTGGTCGGATAGAGGTACGGGCGTAGGCCCAACCCACCCTCCAACCCTAACCCTAACCCTAACCCTAACCCTGACCCTGACCCCAACCCGGACCCAAAACGGGCCAGAAACGGGCAAGAAACGCGGGCTGCGCCGCTTTCGGAAATTTATTTATTATTTTCCGATTTTCGGACCACCACATAGCCCTCGGCCAATGAGAGAGTGTTAAAACTACCCTCCAAGATCCGTGCGGCCGTAAAAACTACCCTCCAAGGTCCGGGCGGCCGTAATAACTACCCTCCAAGATCCGGGCGGCCGTAAAAACTACCCTCCAAGATCCGGGCGGCCGTAAAAACTACCCTCCAAGATCCGGGCGGCCGTAAAAACTACCCTCCAAGATC
Organism: Undaria pinnatifida; assembly: GCA_012845835.1. NCBI lineage: Eukaryota > Phaeophyceae > Laminariales > Alariaceae > Undaria > Undaria pinnatifida. The sequence goes on along the minus strand of JABAKD010000025.1, from coordinate 10,869,440 downwards.
CGGGCGGCCGTAAAAACTACGCTCCAAGATCCGGGCGGCCGTAATAACTACCCTCCAAGATCCGGGCGGCACACCACATTGCACATTGTTAGGTCTGCTGTCAAGTTGCGGGTGATGATGGTGAGATGGTGACGTCCTCCCTCATGCTAGGATCATGAAAAAAATTCTTAAAATCTGCTGCACCCCTAGCTTGGGATGTGGCCCTTTGTTGAGCTCCTTAACCCCTTTAAGAGCCCCCCCCGGAAAATACCTCCCCGTACTAACTTTGATTGGATTTGTCCCCCCCCAAAGGGGTTCCAGTAGTGAAGGCGTTATTAAGGGACGATTCATCAGAAAAAAGTAAATGGTGTGAGTCGTTCTACGGTAGCCCCCCCCCAACTATTATTTAACCAAATCGGTTTTGAAACCAGCTCCCGGCCATATCTCCTGAAATGCGGTGCCCCTTGCTGCCGCGACTTCATCATTCGGTGGTCCTTTGCAAACAAGAAAATAGATACGAAGACATATTGTTTCATGATATCCTTCCTCGTGACGAGCAGCCAAGAAAACGTTAAATAAAAACGCCGTTTTTTTTTCTTTGGGGGGGGGGGGGGGGGGCGTATCGTAGAATCGGTCGTGTGTGCCTCAATCATACCGTCTGCCCTTGAGAACAGTCGTCGAGTTCACTCATACAGTGGGTACCCAACCCGGTTTAAGAGCGCCTAGGATAAGGGCATTGGGGACTTGACGCGTTTACACCTGGAAACCTTTTTTTTTCAAAATTACTTGAATTTAGGATGGGGGGGGTCCTGGGGCTCTAAAGGGGTTAAGGGCAGTCAAATCGGCATGTCCCGCCTGTAAAAATAGCAATAAACTTCCCGCTACGGATATAGGAGCAATGTGTAGGTGAGAGCTGCTCTCGTTTCGGCTTGTCGCGGGGCGCTCTTCTTGAATCGGGGTACCTACCTACTGTAGCCCAACCCTTGGGAACATCTATCCGATCGGAATGCTTTCCGGCCCGCCCACCCGCCCCTCGGCCCGGCCGTCCACGCCCGCGCAGATTGGGTTTCGACGTGGCCCACTACAAGGAGATGTCGCCGAGAACAGAAGGAGGCGCGCCTGTACAGGGACAGCTACTCGCGCTTGTCAAGAGAGCGGCGCATCAGGGGCCTAAGACAGAACTTTAGGTTTTTGAGGGGGGGGGGGAGGGGCAGGGGGGGGGGGGGGGAGACGCCACTCTGGGGTTTTGAGGGAGGCGGGGAGGGGGGGAGGGAGGGAGGGAGTAGGGAGTGGGCGGCATCTTGAATGTGACGGGAGGTTCACGTGAGCTTCCTCATATAGAGAGGGTCTCAGCAGGACCCCAAGGCAGAACGCTAGGTGTTTGAAGAATTCCGGGAAGGGGGCGGGGGAGGCAGAGGGGGAGGGACGGAGGGAGGGAGGGAGGGAGGGAGGGCGACGCCTTAGACTTGCCGAGAGTGAACCTGCCGAAAGATGAACATGATGAGAGATGAACAAGATGCTCTTGTGTAGAGAACGTCTCACCAAAGAGTGCTTGATTTATATCGAAGTTTTCGAGGGTTAGACGGATGGATTGGGGGGGGGGGGATTGACGGGGGAAGAGGGGGGGAAGAAGTTCGACCGACGCCGTGAACCTGGCGGGGGAGATGAACTTGACGAGAGATCATCCTGAGCATCTGTGAACTCGGCGAGAGTTGATGCTGACTACTTATGGGATTGCTCAAGGCACGATGATATATTCAAGTGACGAGAGACTGGTTCGATCTGGCCCTTGTCGCCTCACGTCATGTATGTGTGCCTGTCGCTTCAACTACACGTAATCTCGCTTGTCACCAACGTGACACGGTAAAAGCAGCGGGTTGACTTGTTGCCTACCCCACGTATATATTCGTGCGAGATCACCCAGACCGAGTTAACAACTATAGGCTATATATTTCCCTACAAATAAGAGCGTGTTGTGGTTAAGAGCGCATAGCGCTCTTAAATCGGAATACCCACTGTAGGCATAATGCCTCGTACGCATAACGAAAACCAGCTCTTCTCCCCTCTTCGAGTTACGGCCGGCTTGGAGTTCCCCGGCGGGGGGGGGGGGGGGGGGGGCCGCCGCTCGGTCGCAAGTCGAAAGAAGAGGGGAACAGGATAAAACTCTTGAAACAAAACTATGGCAAAACAGTCATTATAGCCACCGCGCATTGTAAAGGGATTACCGAGACTTTTCTTATACATGTAAATTTGGCAAAAAAGGACATATTATATGGTTCATCGACACATTTTCTTTTTCATTCTGGGGTAGTTTTTTTCAAGGGGTTTTACCAACAATTTTTCTTATATTTTGCTTATTTTTTTAATAAAGATTATTACGAGTTACCGACGATATTTTCCTGTTGACATAATGCCACAACTGACAGAACTGCTGTACGTAGCAAAAAGAGAAAAACCGATACTCTATTTTTCCTTTTTTTAATAGAGGTCACGTTTTTTTTGTACGACAATACGAGCAGAATCAGCCTTTTAATAGAAACCGGAAAACTGACTGGCTCAATATGTAGATTTAATGTTTGAGAAGGGTGATGTGTATAGTAAACTCGCTCCCGCCCGCCACGCCGGAAGTCTCAGGCTATATATATATGTTTCTTGTTGGGCCCATTCTTGAGCGAGAGGACCCCGGTACTACTCTGGTAGTATACCATCTATCTGTTGTACACAGTATTATTAGTAGTACAGCTCCCGTTAACTGTGGGGCCATTCGCGAGTCGACGAGGGAAGAAAGGTGAGTCGTACGGTCGTAGTGCTCAATGATTCTTCGCGCGATAAAAACGAAAGCGCGCGTACGTACGTGCCGTTGTGGGGAGGGGGGGGGGAGACAAGAGCCTGCTTATTATTGCAATTAATTGTGTATGACCCGGCGGTTTTTGTTATAATAGTACGTAAAAAAGGGAGGGGGATCTCGAAGAGAGAAAGAAGGAAAAATAAGCGCGAAGATGATGCCGAGATGATGATAATAAAAAAAAAGTAGATTATGGGATGAACACTACAAAAGAAGCAGAAAATGGTTGAATCAGAAGTCTGTAGAGAGATGGTGGTGTAATTTACCTGCTTACCTGGTATTGTTCAAAAGAAGATGTAAAATATGTGTCAACGGGGACTCGTCGGCACTACTTCTTTTCAGCCCTTTTGACACGACAGACGCTGGAATTTTCCAATGATACGGTAATTTACCAGCTGACTTGCTTACATATAGGACGCCAAAGTAATAGGTTTCGGTGAGGACATGCTACGATAGAGGTATACCTTTTATTGGCGATTTTTTTTCTCTGAATGACGGGTCTCCTTATTAACCCAAAATCGTCGTAATTTCGCCCAGCCATTTTGTTTATTTTCGGCATGCATGATTGTCGTCGTGTTCACCTAGCTAGGTAGGGCCCAGATGGGATGTTCTCGTCCGGTGGCAGGGGTGTAGCAGTTTTATTTTTTTCTCTTAAAATCAGTTTTCGGGAGAGGTCTTAAGCTCTCCAAATTGGGGAACCCCCCACAGACTTAAAAGGCGGCTCACCTCTTATCATCGTAATGCAAAATCGGAGGCAGATTAATAAAAAGCTGCCGCGGACCCAGGCTCAAGGTAGGGGCTCATTTTTGGGAGCTTAAATAAAGACCTCTTCTCTCCCAAAAACTGTTTCTTGGAGAAATATAAAACTGCTACCGGATGAAAAATCCCGTTTGACCCAACAGCCCAAAAGTATATACAACGAGAATCATCAAAGGATCATGCAAAAAAAAATGGCCAATTTCCGGCGATTTTGGGATAATAAGGAGCCCCGTCGTTCACCAGAAACCATTTATTAAGAAGAAAAGTGACACCCTCTACGAGTGTCTCTCGCAGCATGCGCCCGATGACATTAAATAATGCTTCAGTCAGGCCGGTTTGTGTATACCCACACAACGACAACGAAAAACTCGTGCCTGTTTTTTCTTTTTGTTTTTTTGTTATCCTTCGCAGGATTGGGCAAAAACAAGCGCAATCATCAGCGCGACTGCAAGGATAATAATGCTGCCTGTGGCGGTTATATTTCGGTTTTTGAAAGAAATATTTTTATAGAACGACGGATTGCGATTCACAACAAGATTCAGATTCGCCCCCGAATACCCATTTATTTTTGTTTTTGAAACATTCCCGCTATTTTATTTCAAAATTCGACGAATTTCGGGTCAATAATACTCATCTTTGCAAGATGCGTTGTTGGTACTTTACTTGTAAGACCTACTATTATGGAAAATTTTGAGCGATTATTTCTGGCGATTATTTTTGTAGTTTTGAGGCTCCAAAAATAACTGCATCAGAAATAAGGAGCGTCCATTATGGCTTCTGATTTTTGGAAAGTGGTTGTATTTTGAATTGGTAGGTCTTGTTTTGCCGTTTGCCTTTATTTTTGAAATCTGGCACGTACACTGTCGCCGGCGACGTTAGGTCACCACCGCCTCTGCTGCGGTCTCTTCTGCTGCGCTGCTGCTGTGGTGCTGGTGTGGTGTGCCTGTGGTGGTTTCGATGGTGGTGGTGCTGCTGCTGTCGCGTTTGTGTGAGGATGAAGCTCTGTCTCGCACACAACAAGCGCAGTATGCTGTCGTAGGTGTGTTTGTGATTCTTTGTGGTGGGTGATGCGTGACGTGTACAGCAGACTAGTATCATACCAGGTACAGTATCAGCAGTGATGACATGTGATACTTGTTACGAGGTAGTATCCAAAAGTCAAATAATCCCAGTTCTGAGAGGTTGGAAGAGCTGTTATTTCTGGGCTCAGAAATCACCAGATCCGCTGATTTCTGGCCTCGATTATTTCTGAACCCAGAAATAACGATGATTTCTGGTCCCATAGTGGAAGGTTTTTATTTTTGTCGTCGGAGATCCCGGTTAAAGAGAGAAATAATCGATGAAAATATTCGCCATAAGACCTACTATTATGGAAAATTTTGAGCGATTATTTCTGGCGATTATTTTTGTAGTTTTGAGGCTCCAGAAATAACTGCATCAGAATTAAGGAGCGTCCATTATGGCTTCTGATTTTTGGAAAGTGGTTTTATTTTGAATTGGTAGGTCTTGTTTTGCCGTTTGCCTTTATTTTTGAAATCTGGCACGTACACTGTCGCCGGCGACGTTAGGTCACCACAGCCTCTGCTGCGGTCTCTTCTGCTGCGCTGCTGCTGTAGTGCTGGTGTGGTGTGCCTGTGGTGGTTTCGATGGTGGTGGTGCTGCTGCTGTCGCGTTGTGTGTGGGGATGAAGCTCTGTCTCGCACACAACAAGCGCAGTATGCTGTCGTAGGTGTGTTTGTGATTCTTTGTTGTGGGTGATGCGTGACGTGTACAGCAGACTAGTATCATACCAGGTACAGTATCAGCAGTGATGACATGTGATACTTGTTACGAGGTAGTATCCAAAAGTCAAATAATCCCAGTTCTGAGAGGTTGGAAGAGCTGTTATTTCTGGGCTCAGAAATCACCAGATCCGCTGATTTCTGGCCTCGATTATTTCTGAACCCAGAAATAACGATGATTTCTGGTCCCATAGTGGAAGGTTTTTATTTTTGTCGTCGGAGATCCCGGTTAAAGAGAGAAATAATCGATGAAAATATTCGCCATAATAGTAGGTCTAATAGTAGGTCTAATAATGTACTTGTAATGTACTTTGTGGGTGAGTTTTCATCTACCCATGCGGTGGGAGATCTATACGACGTATCCTTTTCTCTGTCGCGCTGTCACAGCTTCTGTGTGTGTGGCACCAAGGGCACCGATTTTTGGCCCCGGCACAACAGCCACGCCGCGCGTACTACAGACATTGCTACAGTAAGCCACCGCGCTCGAAGGAGGCGGGATATTATTATTAGTTGAAGGGCCAGAGAGAGAGAGAAAGAGAGAGAGAGGGAGTGGTCAGGTTGGGCCAGGTCGTGTGGGGTTGGTTGCAGGTTGTGGTGGTCGAACCGGACAACGGCCAGCGTAGAGAGAGAGCTAGCATGACGGTCTGAAAACAAATCGCGCAGGTAGGTCGGCAGGCTGGCCCAGGTTGTTGCAGGTGGTAGAAACTGAACGATCGTAGAAGCTAGACGTGGAGGAAGAGGGGGGTCCGCAGTGTTAGGAATAATTAAAAACAGGATCTTTAAGCGAACGAAAAGGGACGAAATTCCCACATCCGTCGACCACACACCCACAGCCATGATGTATGTATGCACGTAATGTGTGTCGTCTCCGCGTGCCAATTGTACTCCCCTACCGCCTAGTAGTGAGAGAGATGCAAGCTCTGTGCAGTATAACCTCATCATACATTTATGCTGCGAGATAGAGAATGATATACATCGCGAATACAGCGAGGCATTACAAATGCTGCTGTGCACAGCGGAAAAAAACTTGAAAGCTAAAGGGGATTTGGGCATGCTCGGCAAAATGGTTTAAAAGACGTACTAATCATTGTTGTTGTACGAAAAGCGGAACCTACACAAAAAAGGTGCTAAAAAAATGACAGCAAAACAGCAGCAGTACAACTATTAATAGTACTTGTAGTAGTGCCTGCAGTGTAACTGCTGTAGCGACTGGCGGCCAAGGAAATTGCGGGGGGAAAAGCAGAAGAAAATGAAACGAAACTTAAAAAAGGAAGAAGAAAAAGGAAGGAAAAAAAGTCAAGACACGAACATGTAAAGAATCTACTCCATTTATATATACTATTCCCACCACATTGTCTGTGAATATACGAAATGTTTACGTATTAAAACGGAATCAAAACGGTCTTTATATTTGATGAAAAATTGGCGAATCTTTTTGTGTGAAAACCGCATTTTTGCCGAGTGAGTATGGATTCTCTCCAATCTCCTATCATGCCGAAAGACGTGAAAAAATCCAGAAGTTTCTGGCGGTCTAGTCTATTTGATACCCCGCATCGCCAGGGTCACAGCACCACAGTTCACCCTCCCCCCACACCCCCACACCTCCATCTCTCTCCTCACTGCCTTTTCCAACCAGCCTCTCACGATCCGCTTCACCACCCCACGTAGCTAGGCTCACCCTCCGAGGCTCTGGCGCTTCCCCGCCCCAGCTCCTTCCTCCTCTGGTTATCCTCCCCTGTCCTGTACTCCACGCAGGGAGAGGTGAGTACCGCGTGCCTTGTGACCTGTGTTATTTTCTCTGTGCTGTGTGCGACAGTAGTTATTTGTGAGCGATTTCACTGAATTGATTGTCTATAGGATACAAGGTCGAATGGAAATGGCCGGGGCAATTGGCGCAAGTACAAGGATACTGGTTTTCGCGGTTATTTTTTGTAAGCCTAAAATTTGCCTCCGGGAGCAGTGGCGTGTGGAATCCTTCTCGACGCGTTTATACGGCAGAGGCAGCTGCAGTTGTTGTACTTGCGGGGGTATGAGCTGATAGGCACGAGTCAGCGCCCCTGGTAGCGGGTACGCGCGCTTTCACTGCCGCTGGCTGGCTGTAGTGACTAGCTGTCTTTCTATAGCTTCGTGCCGCCCAAGCTTTTTACGTTCTTTTTTTTTGGCTGTTTGGTTTTTTGACATGGTGCCACATCCCCGCACCCCCCGCTGCTCTCCATGATTTACTTGCTAAGATCTTCTCCCTCCTCGGCCCATCCACATGGTTCCATCCACCGTACGAGCGCTTCCCCGAGTATACACCAGTCAATCAGTGCTACCAGCAGCAGGCTAACGTGCTCTTCATCCTGCTCGTATCTCGTACGAATCCTTCCGACTAACTTTAGACAACCACATGTAGTCTATATGGTAATGTATGCGATAATCCGTGACTTTGGTTGGGGTCACTCGAGAAACACTTGGATCTAGACGATCCCCCGCCCCGGCCCCTCCACGTTGCGGTACGCACCTCGCCAAAATGATGTCACCAGATCGATAATGGCAATGGCGCGCTTACCTCCCTCGCTCGTCGGCTCAAACGTCGAACTGGGCATGTACGCGTACACGTAGACCAGCCAGCATGTATCAGGTACCCCACGCATGCCTATATTTTGTCGCTCATCTGTGGGTGGAAATATACGGGCCGTTGAGATGGCACCACTTTTGGGGCAAAATACCCGAAAAAACTGACGATCTGACGATTTTACGCCGCAAGAGTTTGCACCCGAACGGAGGCGTGCTGGCTTACGATAGTAGAGGGGGTTGTTGGCTTACACCTTGAGCCGCAGTTCGAGGAGTCGTACCTGCATGGCACTATTAGCATACTCACCCCTGTTGCGCGACCACCATTTAGACGGGGGTTGACCACAGGCGGCACATATGGCACCTACCTGCATTTTGTTCGGATTTTGTTTCGATTGCGTGCTTTGGGGGTCCCCAAACCCCAAAAGAGATACGGTAGAGGTAGTCCTCTATAGTTCTTCTAGCCCTCTATATTGCCGATTGAGTAGTGCCGGTTACCCTGTATACTGCCGGTGAAATCGCGTGGCACATACGCGGAGCAGGGCCTGTTACCGCTGTAGCGCCGGTACTCACGCTATACGCTAAACATGTAGTCTAGTCTATAGAGGGACCACTGCCATAATCAATACACGACCACACTACAACTGCATACCCTATTCCCTGCTACTACTACTGCTGTATGCTGTAAATAAAAACCCTTGATCAGTCATATGATAGAGCTGATGATCATGCCACAAAATACTCTCATTTTTTTTTTCCTTCTTGATATAGTCTATACCAACGGCAGCGTTTGTTTTGTCGGGTCCCGAAAAGGCTCGCATCTAAATATACAGTGAACGGTCAAAACGGTCGTTTTACTGTTTCATCCCTGGTCGTAGCCGAAAGCGGTACTATCTTGACATGTGGCAACACACTTGCTTGCTTTCGTTCGGATTCGCTTCATGTACGCGTCCCACTTGCGTTGCGCTAGCTTTTGTAAGGATCGGCATGCGACTACAAGATACTTTTTTAGCACAGACAGAGAGGGGGTCATGGGGGGTTGGCTTGTGCTTTCTTTGTGAAACCCGCTCTTTCGATCTGTACTTCTTCTCGAGATTTCTCCGGCGGGGAGTTTTCACTTCCTCATGCCCACCCATCGTCTACCGAATCAGTTTCTTCTGCTTTGCCCTCAGACTAGAGACAGCTGGAACTCTTGTTTTCCAATTACGCGGGTATAGACTACTGGGGTGGGTCCGACCCGTTTCACAGGTCAGGTCCGACCTCAAAAGCCGTGTTTTTTGGGAACCTGCGGGTAAATTACGCAACGGGAGTACCCGGGGATCCAGGGACCCGCGGGTGTTTGGGTACCCGCCTGTTTTGCATCCTCTTACAGCGGCGTTATTGGCGCTCGTGCGCGGCCCTTTAATCATGGAGCCGTTGCTGCGTTTCCCCTCTTGAAAAAGGCATCTACCCCTTCTCACGGTCAACTCGCTGCATTTTCTCACAGCGGCGATAGTTATTTTGTGGCCTACATGGCAGCTCTATACATTATACTTCATTGAAGGAGGCGTTTTTCGTCCCTCTTTTAGTGGTATATTTTGGCCTGCCATGTGGTCCGGTGCAATACAGAGGACACTTACAGGTAAATAATGAGAACCAGACCCATAAGAAACCAAACACGAGATAAGAACATCAACCTTTGATTTATGTGGAAATACGAAAGTCGAGAGCCGTTACACTGGAGTTTGTGCAGAGCGCACCCTCTTCCGAATGAGAAACCCAGCCCGGAACAGTCAGTCAGTGGTTCCGTTTCTTTTTTGATGTATCTCCTTGCTGCTGTAGTTCACTACCACCGTGTCCCCTCATACCGGCGTTGTCGTCGCTCACGCGGCGTTGATTTCATAACAGCACTGCTCGCCAGCCAGCATAATCACGTGGCCAACCAGGTTAATGGTTAACGCTATCAAGTGAATCCAACACGCGAGGGACAGTTTGTGCCCATCTAGAAGCAGAAATCTGATCCTAATAAGCCTCAATGTGTGTTGAGAAGACTGTGAAGAGCGAAAATAAGCGAATGCTGTCAACGCGAGGACGGAGTAGGAGAGGTGCGAGAGTACCAAATTGAGGGGGAATTACCAGGGCTTCTCACGGGTCAGATCACGTCTCGCCGGTCGGATGAGGTCAAGGTGTCAAGGTGACCTGAGCCGGCCCGTGAGATTTGAACACCTCCTGATCCGACTCGACCCGTGAGGTTTCCAACACCTCCGGCCCCGACCCGACTCGACCCGGGTCATGACCTGACCCGATCCGCGGGCCCAGTCACAACCCGTGAAAAAGTCCTGGAAATTGCTATGGTCGAGCCAACGATGAGATGTGCGCCACGTGCCGTGCGTCACGCGTCGCGCGCCACCCTTTGCATAGATCTACTACAACACACAGTCGCCAAACCACCAATCAACGCTTAAGTTGGGGACTGTCGCTGGATATCTCGATATTACTGCTGTATCCCGAATTGAAGGATTCACAATGAAAGCTTGATGACTTTTGGGCCAAAATGCCCAACCCAGAAAACGATCCTCCTCCAAATTCGGATTTCTTGTCGCTCAATCAATGGCGTTGGCCTGGCGTCCAAAGGGATTGATTAGAACGTGATGTTGGTAACCGTGAACCCTTTTATATCGATAGTACTAGTCTAGACTACAGCAGCAGTATGTGCTCTGTGGTCTCGCGTGGTGGAAGATTTTGAACCTTCCTTATATCACACCACACGGTGTATGTTACACGCACGATACACAGACTATCTTGATGCTTCTGTTGTTCTAGAGTTTTGTTGCGTCAACGTGTGGGCTCGTTCGTGCTGACTACTGCTGTTGTTCTCCGCCGGGGTGGGAGTAGCACGCGGTGCTCATCGCAGGCGGTGTGTGTGGAGTATCGCTGCGAAGGTCCTACAGGCAGTTGTGGTTTGCGGACTCGAAACACACCCGATCAAAATATTTAGATCAGAAAATATATGTAATTCACGCGGAGCCTCAAAATACCCGTTCCTAGCAGTTATTTACATGCCAGTTTCTGTGTATACTACGTGTAGGAGTAGTACCTGCTACTTGGTAGGATACCACGCAACAGGATAACAAACACTTCGCCTCCCCCCCCTTGGAACCATTTTGCGAGGCGATACGTTCCCCAATGCATGTAGTAGGAGAGACACACAAGCAGACGAAAATGGAGAGGCTTCGGGAACATCTCGCTCGAGACCTATATTATATCTCGTCGAGACCTTTCCAGAGATAGACGCATCGCTCGGCGCTGGCATCCTGCCCCCCAGTTATTCACGACCCGGCCGCTTGCAAAAATTCCACCGAGGGGGTATGCATGCTATGTCGCATGCTTTAAAAATTACTGGTCGGTTTTATGCTGGTACAAAGCAGTATATCTGCGTAAAGACGGGGGGGATACTGCACGGTGTACGAGAATAAAACGGAATCGTCGGTCTCTTGGTGTGTTTTCAAAATTTCAAACTGATGTCTTCAATAATATTGAGGAAACTTCTCGATTTCACAATCTTGATTTTCACGGTCGTCGCAGGAATTTTTCAAGCAAGTTTCTTTACGTATGGAGTCAGTCTCGTCGTGAATCTACGAAAGAAAGAGATTATTTTTCCCTGTTTCCGATATTTGAGAATTTTGTGGGCGTATCATATCTGGCGTATGTATGTGCTGGCCTGCACACACAACCCAGCCCTCCTCCTCTCATCACCACCCTCTCGCGGCTTGGGACGTTTGTCCGTCCACACTTTTTCGTTGCTTCACACCAAGTCGACACCATCCCGCCCTCGTCCAGTTGCACCCGAGCCACATCACGACAAGACGAGTCACCTTGATTAGTCTAATCGATACGCGAGAGGACAGAACCAAACGTGGACTTCTTCTACTGCTGCTGCTGCCGCCGCTGCTGCTTGCTGCTGTTATTGTACGAACTACTCGTACTCCGGGCATCTATCGCAGCGGACCCCGGATATTATTCCTCAGCAAAAATAACAACAGGTAAAGAGAACGCCCAAGTACGAAGTGTTAGGCGTCTACACGACGCACCCGCTATATCGAGTCCTGTTGACCCCCGGTAGCATCGAGGAAATCACTGCTGATCTACCTTGCGCACCCTTCGCGAGGAACGAGATGTACATTGAACGCGTGCGGCCGAGGTATTATGCATGATGCACCTTGTAAAGTTGACCCCAGTATCTACCACGCAACCGGTCGAATTCACGTCTGACGTATTTGAAATGCATTGCTAAAAAATGTGTCACACGAGTACATACGCTTATAACGCCTGGTCACATATGCCAAATGTGTGGGCTCCCTGGTACGCATATCATAGGAGTACTCGAAGATGACTGCCATGCGCCCATGCGAGAACAACAACCACAATAATGGATGTAGTCGACGGACAGGTAGACGCGAGATTGAGCCGCAAGCAGCGTTCGGCAGAGAGCTCTGAGCGGGGCGCCGAGACGGATTCACAACGGGCGGAGTTACTCTGTAGATCCCGATTCGATACAAGTGCGCACTAAGAACCTGGCACCTGCTGTGGTATTCGGTATGCTCGTAGCTGTATGCAGCCAGGCCCCGCCTTTTACGTACTCCACAACGGCGGTGCAGCACCCGTGTGGGGTCAGCCGGAGCTGAGTGCTTGGCTGCTGAAGTGCTCGGCTGCTGCTGCAGTTGCTGCTGCTGCACTTGCTGCTGCACTTGCTGCTGGTGCTTGCTGATCACGTTATCTCCGTTCTAGCGCACCGTATGCTTGTACAGAGAAAGGTCGTGGGGACGTAGGGACAGACGGCTGTCGTCCTGATCGTGTATTTGCTTGCATTACGGTGAATGGTCGTATTGGAGATGATCAACACCGAACACGCCACTGCAGCTGCGTTGTGGAACGTTGGACTTTTTACAAATCAAGATACGACCCGTTTTGGCCCCTTTGACACAACAACCGTCGTCGCAGTATGTAGCCGCTTGCGGAATGTACATCCATACCCTGCGGCCCTGCGGGTGTATATACACCACCGTGCATGTAGAACATCGCGCGACCGCCGTTTGCGAATAGCATGCAGAGCTGCCGCGATAGCAAAGCTGCGAGACGTTTTATTCATCAGTATTTTTCGAATCCGCCCCAACTACAAGGACAACAACAGCAACATTCGACATCGACACAGACATGCACATCAGTTACTACGATACTTTAGGCAACGAGCTTTGAAAGACAAAGAGAACAGCCGCCAGCAACACGCGGTTGGATTTTGCGCATGTCTGAAAATACTACTTGTTCTGGACGCGAACAGATTGGGATGCTTTTTCGGCAGGGGGAAAAGGGGAAAAAAAAAGCGAAGAGTGCGTACGTACCAAAAATGGAATTCTAAAAATACCACAAAAATATCGATAAAAACAAGGAAAAAAAAGGGAAGAGTGCGCACCAAAGATCTATACAGCAGTCAGTACGATCCAAACATTTCTGAATTGATGAAAAAACAAACCACATATCCAACGGCGCAATTCTGGTGTGCCATCTTGATCAATCGACGGGTAAGGTAGAAGACCTGACTGCTGTAATTATTTTTGCTTCTCTACAATACCTGGCTAAAAAAGTGGTTTTTTTTTGCTTTGGGATTTTCCGCCGCGAATAAAAGCACCCGACTCCAACAACGCCATAGCAGGTACAGTACAACATTGAACATTTTTTCTTGAAAGAAAGGGCGGGGGGTGAATTGTTGCTCGCCGCCGGTGAAATTGCTGGAAAGTTGTTTCGTGGCCATCATTGATGAGCGGTTAGGGTTAGGATGTGTGATGTGCGTTGATTATTCTTTTTACAGGAAACATATTTGTTTCTCTGCGGTCTGATGGCCCACGCACATACATGAAATCACAACAGCAACTAATGGAAGTAAGTGGCCACGTCCTGAATATACAGACTATGGGCCAGCGGACCTGTTTTGTACAAATTCATACCAGGTACCCTAGGTACACGTACGTGCTGGGCATTTTCCTCATCAATACATACCTCGTATGCATTTTCATTTTGACGATGTAGATGCCGTACGAGTAGATCGAGGCGATCGACACGCGGCCTAGGTACACGGAGGCAGTTTATAGATGTGTCAGGTGTTGGTTATACGGGGTGTGAGTGTGGGTACTTGCGAGCTACACTCACTCGCGCGCGGGGGGGGGGGGGGGGCGTTGCAACCCCGTTCGAAAGGCTCTTCTCGCCCGACCAGACAAAGAAGCTGACCAGCGTTGCGTTGGCTTCACCGACAGTCAGCAGTAGCTTCGCGAGGCAAGTGAGTCTGTCGGAGCACGGTGTTTTTTTCTCCTGACCACCCACTCAAGCAAAGCAGGAAAATCGAAGAGGTGTCTTGCGCCTGCGATACACGCGCAACGTCGGGAACAAAATAAAGAGAGTGTTTTTTCTTACATTCAAGTCCTGTGATCACCCCAGTCTACTGGTTGGCCTTGGCTGAATGGACCCGCTTAGGTTGCGTTGATGTGTGTTCTAGACGAGCATGCGTTCAGGTTGTGCTCAGAAGGTGCTCGACCGGCCCGCATCTACCTGCGTTATTTATGTATGGTTGATGTGTGCTCTTGCTATGGAGTTCGTTTGCTATTTTATGGTCGCCTGCCTGCCTTCAGTTGCCGTGAACTGCTTGCTGCCTCTGTATTTCGTAGATATTGTGGCAGTACGCAACTGATAAGTCTGGTGTGCACGTCGAGGCAATCATAGTAGTGCACACAAGCAAAAATATCATTTTCTCCGCCATGTATGTACCAGGTCATTTAGAGCCCCCCCAAACCCCTCTCTATACTAATTTCCAGTAATTTGTCTAAGACGGGTTTGCGGTTGTAACGGCGTTAGTCTAATGCTGCACAGGTCTTCCATCCAAGCTATTTCTCCTCGTGTACGTGTTGTGGCGATGTCACGACACGAACACAACCACACTGACAAGCACCCACGCACTGACTCCCTAACCCCTCCTTCCTTCCTCCCTTCCCTCCCGCCGTTCCCTCCCTAATTTTTTTGACAGAGTTTAACCGCCACCAAGAGGAGTCCTCGTTCGACACGACATCTCCGCGTTGAACATGAAGGGTCTGGCTACATGCGCCGGTGCTGCTGCCGTGGTCGCCCTCGGGGTCACGCCCGTCGCCGGCGGGCAAAAAATGCGAAACGATGACGCACTGGACATCAACGGAGGCGTGAGTGCATTTTGGCCCCTTTTAATATTGAAACCCGTTTCACGTACAGCAGGGGTCTCACGTACAGCAGGGGTCTCCCAGCCAGAAAGGCGGCGGGGTGTGCCAGAACGGTATGACCACCTTATGGGGGGTAGCCGCCTTATTGATCCTACAGCAGTAGGTCATGAGTGCAATTCCTAGGTCGCACCAATCGATTTTCACCGCCTTGTGTCGGGGGATACCGCCTTCCTCAAACTCACTTTTTGCAGCAAAAAAGGGGTTTCAGTGTTGACGACATCGTCCCACTTATGTCGCCCCACGTTTTGTGTTGCACGGTTTTCCGTCCCACGTTCTGCTCTGTTTGTCCCTCATTTTTCGTCCCACGTTTTTCGTCCCACGTTCTTTTCCCCACGCACGCGACCTTGCAACACAGCCTAGGGACCGGGCCAAGAACGCGCTGCGGGTGCGAAAAGACTGGGCATACTCCGAATACAGGGCTTCGCGGTCCACCTACCACACCAACAACGGAGACAGGTCCTCGGCCGCCACGTTCCACAAGACGCTGCCCCACGATGAATTCGGACAGGTGCGATAAACCGGGGAATTGAAGTAGCCGTGGTGTGCGTGTTGAACACGGCATTTTCGCAGGTCACTCGCCCCCGACTTAGTGGCCTTGTTGTTGCGCTGCCGGCTCCGATTCAGGTGGACCTTGATCGTTTGGTGCCCTCGTCGAGTGTTTCTAGTTCGCAAGAGACTTTCACTTGTCGATTCGCATCCCGCGACCCGACCCGTGAGATTTAAAAATGTCCTGATCTGACCCGAACCCCGCTAGTTAGTGAGTTTACGCGCATTTCTTTGGCCGACGACGCGAGGTTGTTTTAACGCCCTCTGATCCGCCCCGCGGGTTGGGTCACGATCTACACCGTGAAAGGAGCACGCCTGCAAAACGATGCCCTGCAAAAAGGGTCGGCTTCAACGTTGCATTTTGACCGTAGAACGGAAGTAACATGATGCTAGTTTGATTAGCGCCTTGAAGCGTGTCCGGGTGTCTCTTATAGTACGATGTCCTAAGCACGTCAAGACTCTTCTGTCATCACTTTTATCTTCAAGCGTACAGCCGGAAGTGATGCTTTGGAGAGGGCTTCGATTATATCTAACCTGCCTACCTACCCGCCCATTTCAAACTACGGGAACAGCAGTAAGTTACCCTGATCCTTGTGTGTGTGTGTTTTTTTTTCGCTTGCTATTTTGTAAAGTAATTCTAACGACGTCAGCTGTGAGTTCGACGAATTTAGGGCCGAAACTCATCTTTGCAAGCTGCGTTGTTGGTACTGTGTTTCCCCCGTTGTTCAGGTGTCTGAAGATGACCTTGGCATGCTGATCGAGTGCATCGAGAGCGGAAGCTACGACACGTGCGAAGCGGTACCCCAGGGAGACGAGAGCGGCTTCCTCATCAACCCCCTGGGGGGTATCGCCGTCGACTTTATCGGCCCATCCAGGTACGTTATTGAGTTTTGCCACACGCACCAAACATAGTTCCATGATTTTATATGACGCTCTCCACAGCAGTCAGGTGTGCCCCTTCCAGCTAGTGAGGGCAGTACACTAGCTTGGCTGGACCTTCCCCGAGGCAGCAAGTTGCCTTCCCCGTGTTTTTGTTGTTGGCTGTTCTCTTGGCCGCCAGCCACTTTTTTTTTGCCGTCTCCTTCTTCGAGTCACGTCTTCCTCGTTTCCCCCCCTCTCTGCCTCCTCCCCCCCCCCCCCCCCCCGCCCCCCGGCCGGCTGGCTTGCGTCGTTTTTTTGTCACTGTTTTCCTTCCTTCCGTATGTCGTCCAAACCCGCCTCTTGCTCTCGTTCTTGTTCGTCTGTCTCTTTTTCTTTTTTCCCCTTCAATCCCACCTGGTGGTTCGACCACCTTGGTTCTTCGCATCCAACTACCACACTTCTTCGACATTCCTGCGGGACCCAAAACGGACACTGCTCTCGCCGACGTGTCTTTCGCGTTGCGCACCGCAGCTCTGCCGTGCCCGTCCCAGCCGCGCCAGCCCTCAACTCCGAGGACCTGGTAAGTCGCGTTCCGTGATGCAAAGATTAACTGGTGTTGACCGTGGGCGTATCCCGTGATGTAAAGCATTTCCGATGGCAAGGTAGCGGGGGGGTGTTTGTAATTTTTATTGAGCCTCTGAGGTGCCGCAAGGGTCAAAACATATTTTTGGTCGAAAATATGCTATCCTTGATGTGAGTTTTCACGCGTGGGGGATGACCATAGCGAATCGTGTTAAAATGCCCACATGGTATGGAGCGCACAACCCGTTACCGTTACGGGGCGCGGGCTGCATGGGGACGCCGGGATGATTTTTTGCTGTTGCCGCTCAATAGGCAAGCGCAGATGGGTGTCCCCTTACGAGCAAGCACCTTCTTGCAACCGCTTCGGTAAGGTGCTCGAATGCTGCTATACCTAGTACTTGAGGAAACCCAGAAGTGTTTAATGCATCATACAAAAAATCTTCAAACCGCCCTCAAAATAAGAAGTTCAGCATAAGTATAACACCCCAGTGCTCAGCTGGCGGAGGGGTATGGTCCTCAGCTGGCGGAGATATTCTCCTGAGTTGCTGCTTTTTTTTTTTTTCAACACTCTTTGCGGCTGCTGCCCATGGATCACAACAGAACCATGTCGCATGAAGCCGCCCGTTTTTTTCGTCTTTCTCTTCGATACCGCCGTAAAAAAAAAACGCTCCGTGCATGGCAACAAAATCTAACTGAACCCACTTTTCTTCGCCACAGGCTGCTCAAATGGCGGAGGTGTACTGGATGTCGTTGACGAGGGACATCCCCTTCTCCAGGTTCGGGGAGGAAAGCATCATGGCGGAGGCAGCAGGTACGCAAGGCCGAATCCCCTACCTTCTTTAGCGCGAAGACATCCCAGAA
The DNA here is from genome assembly GCA_012845835.1 of Undaria pinnatifida. NCBI lineage: Eukaryota > Phaeophyceae > Laminariales > Alariaceae > Undaria > Undaria pinnatifida. Next base: position 10,851,393 of record JABAKD010000025.1, on the reverse strand, counting down.
CAAAATTTCCACGCCTTTCTCCGTCCTGGCATGTTGTTTGTTGCCTAGAGAGAAGCACGGCAACCCACACACAAGGCGCTGCATTCCATATAGTGCAGGAGGAGTGTGTCGCTCCCCGCAACGGGGGTTGGTGTCCGCGTCATTTCGTACAGCAGTGGTACAGCAGTACGGGACCCCTGTTCTTTGAAGCAAGGTCACACTTCGACGCGAAGACAGGTACCGTAGGGGGGAAGGGGGACCATGGCTCGCTGTGTGACCCCGGATCAGAGTCATTGCTGGGGGAGGGAGCGCGAGAGTAGTGCGAGGATAGTGAATGGAATGGAGAAAAATAAAATGAAGAAAAGAAACAGTAAGCAAGAGCGACAGAATGGTGCTTCCAGGAATCTAGTAAGTCCGACCACCACATAGATGACCAATCGTCCAGTCTACCCTCGCACCGCCTCGGTCTATACTCTCGGACTAGGCCGTATCCCTAACCCCCCAATATAAATGCTCGCGGAAATCCAATGCGTATACTCACGTTACGGTTCTGCAGACAAATTTCGCTTCCACGGCGTGTCCGCTTGGTATGTGCGCTTATATCTGCATCGTGCGGCCTGCTTTGTATATTACATGGGTCGATTTCTTCGTTGCTTTTTTTGTGTTGTTACTCTTCATGAAGCCGAAAGACTATTTGATCGAATGCTGGCTCCTTTGTTCTACTCCATCTAACCCAACCGCATTATTTTACTGCAACCTCGTACGCCTATAACATATCAATCCCCACAATCTTCCACCACGTGCAGGCTTTCACCTCAACTCCACCCCGTTTCGTAAAATACCAGATTTCCTTCTCTTTAATGTTGGATGTGGCTCGTTTTGCGTTTTTGGGCCATTTATCGAAGTAACTATCCCCAACCCCTCCGTGAAAATGATCGTGGAAACCCGTGCCTATTTGTGACGTTTGCACCACCAACAGACAACTTGGCTAAGATGCCGGGTTTCCGCAACATGCCCGGGGTGGCCGTCGATGGGAATGGCCGAGCCGATCCGTCCTCGCAGCTTTTCCGATCGACTGCCGTTGGCGTTACGACAGGCCCCTTCATGTCCCAGGTAAGGCATGCTTGTGGGCGAGAAGATTTGTTGTTGGTGGCGGCGGAGGCGGCGGCGTTTATTTTTTTTATGGGTCTCTTATGTTTCTGGAGAGCGGCTTTCGCATTTTTTGGTTGGTTGGTTGGTTGGTTGGTTGGTTGGTTGGTTGGTTGGTTGGTTAGTTGGTTGGTTGGTCGGTTGGCTGGTTGGTCGGTTGGCTGGTTGGATAGACAGCGCAAGACGCCATGTTGTATTGTTGTATTGTTGCACTGTTTCGGTGCCGTGGTCGGAGGAGGGTACGAACGTCAAACGAGGAACGTTTCCGCCTTCCTCTCATCGTTCTTGTACCCCGTCTCGTGGTTTCGTGAACCCCCTGCCGTGTTAATCACACACAAACACCCCGCCCCACCGCCTTGCCCCCCGTCCCCGTCCCCCTGCGGTAACCCCCCCTGCACTCGATCCAACCCCCCCCCCCCGCCCCCCCCCCCCCCCCCCCCACCTTCCGCCCCCTCCCCCCCTACCTCGCTTTTTATTGTTGTCTTCCGTTATGTGCTTACTTGTTGGTTATGCAGCTGCTGGTGAAGGACTTCACTATCGACTCCATGACCGTGACACCCCAGCAGGTCACCTATGTCCCCGATATCGACTACATGACGGACTACGACGAATGGCTTCGCATCCAGGTTAGCGATATCGGATCGGGTGGGTTCAGAAGGTTTTCAAATTTCACGAGTGAGGTGTGAGGGGGCCTGGTCATCTTGGCCCGATTCTACACCTCCAAAGCCCTGCAAAGATTTTACCAGGTACTTAGAATATCAACATATTAACAGTCTATATCTCGTATTTTATTTCTGAACATTACAACACATCAATATCTCTCTGTTCTCTTCTCTATTGTCCCCCGTCCTTTTTTTTTGCTCGCTTTCCTTCAGAACGGAGGCGCCCCCTTGGACACCGAGAGTGTTGACACCACCAAGCGCTACATCCGCAACGGTCGCGACCTCTCCAGGCTGGTTTACACCGACACCATCTACACGTGAGTTCCCCCAACGCCCAGCGACAGGGTGCAGATGGTCCCCTCGTTTGTTTCTTCCGAGCTCCATACCTCACCGCAACACAAAATAAGTAACGCTCGGCTTCTACCAAAAGGTCTGGCGATTGGAATGAGAGCAATTTAAATCCATCGTCGAGGGGATCATCCATCAACCACTTGCAGGGCAAAAAGCCTGGTGGTGCCGCGCAGCAGCCGCGGTAACCCCAGCCCCAACAGCGTCGTATCAAATTAGGCTTAAAATATGACCTTGGCCCCGACCCTGACCCCAACACGAACCCTGGCGCTAGCCGTACCCCCTTAACCCTGACCCTACCCGCTGCCCCAACCTTGGTGTACCAAAACCCTACCCTAACCCCAACGCTGACCCTACCTACCCCCAATCCTAACCCAATGAAATCACAGGGAGGCGTTCCGAGGCGCGATGGTCCTCCTCGCCTATGGCGCCATCAGCAAGGCGGGCTTTAACGGGCCCTACGCCGACAGCACCCGCCAAAAGGGCTTCGTCAGCTTCGGCGTTTCTCACGTGATGAAGATCCTCGGGAGCGCCGAGGTTTCCCAGCGGTCCTCGTGGTACCAGAAGTGGAACGTGCACCTGTTCGCTCGCCCGGAGGTGTGTGCGGGTCCTGTTGGTCGATGTCACATTCGTGCGGCATTTCGGCGATTCCTAGCTTGAAAATGTCTATAATATAGTACAGCTCACCCTCAAAACTGTTTTTTTCCTTAGAAAAAGAAGAAAAAAAGTGCAAACTCGATGACAAATCTCATGGCCTAGGTATACCAATAAAAAAATCTTGTTGCAACACAAAGATTAGTGTATCGGTCCTAAACGTTGCCGAACTCACAGCTGGCGTTGTTTGGATATTTTTATGTCATAATATACGAGGAGACGATCAGGTAAGGGAAAACGTCCAGCGCCTTACTGCCCCCCCCCCCCCACCCCCCCGACCAACTGCATTCTAGCCTTTTTGTTCACATTTCTTGTCTTCGTTTCCCCTCGCCGTCGACGTTGTGTGCCCCTGCTGTTGATCCGTTTGATGGGCGAGACAGGCCGTCGGCGGCACGATCCACAACGTGAAGCACAACAACATCGACGTGGAGATCCACGAGTCTCTCATGGACAACGAAGACCTGTGGAGCAAGGTTGTGGAGCGCAACGCGAAGATGAGCCCCGGCCAAGACGCCACCTACCTTCTTTCGCAGGTGATTACTTTTCGCCAACCAGATGCTCTGAGTATCCATGTTTAAGCAACGCGCGTGGTGCGAGCGTTTTGGGGCACACGCGCAACAACGCTTGAAGACAATAATTCGTTTCTATTGAGTGGGGTAGGGCGTTTGGGTTGCACGTTGGGGGTTGGGTTGAGTTTGGGTTTGGGCCAAAACTGTCCTCTGCGTGTTAGACCCACACGACGCGGGGACATTAATCCCCGCCTTTGTTTCGCACGGCAAGGCAGTCCTTCAATGCACCAAGTTCAGACTCTTGCGCCATCGTGAGAGACAGCAGCAGACGAAAAAAAATATGTTGGCCAACATAAAAAAAAAGCTACGACGACTATTTCCCTCCAACACTCGGTTTCCCCCATACCCTTCCCACGGCTTCGCACGGCATTGTTTACGTGCAAACGAACACCGCATTCAACCAGCACCCTATCCAACCTCGTTGTCGTTGTTTTCGATTTTCTTTTGCAGGCTGTCATGGAGGGATCACCCTCTCACCCCTCGTACCCCGCTGGGCACGCAGTCCAGAACGGCGCCTTCGCCACGGTGCTCAAGGTGAGCTTGCGTCGCGCAGATCATCTACAGATCATGATCTATGTCCTGTAGATCATATGCCTGAGGCGTGCTACGATTGGGGTATTGGGCACTGTTCGGCCCAAGCAAGCGCTTCTTCTGACGGACTTGACAGGCCCCTCGCAAGCATTATTCTTACTGAACTTGAGATTACTATCGGTTTTCTGCGGTAGTTGTCGATATAATCTACCAACTACTTTTAATAGAATAGCTAGCCGTTCTTTTTGTTAATCGCCAACACCGGCCCCCACACATAAAGGCAGTGTGTACCCGATCGGAAGACGCCTGTTCATCACGAGGAAACCCGCCGAATACGCGTACCAGGTACGTATCACCAGAAACAAACATCAATACCGGTGTAGGATATACACAATATAACAACCTCTCGTTTTGTTGTTGTTGTTGTCGATTTTGCTCAATATACCGCAGGCTCTTGTCGGCATTGACCGAGCCGATGAGTGCTTCAGCGACCCCGTGTACCCTGACGATGAAGGAGTGAACCTTCTCCCCTACGACGGCGACTGCTTGACCTACGAGGGAGAGATCAACAAGATGGCTGTCAACATCGCGTTCGGCAGGTAAGCCCACAAACAATAAACCAACCGCCTCTGCCAGGTATGTTTCGCCTGGTATCATACAAGCTGGACTGGCCAAACAGTTTTTGTTTTTGTTTTTTTAGTATCTCACTTCCTCGCGCCGTTTTTTTTTCCCTTCTTGAAATTTTGAGCTGAAGTTATTTCTGGACACGTGCTTCCTTATAGAGCATATCCCAAAGCTATTCCCTGCTGCTGCTTCTGGTTTTCACTTTGTTTTTCGTGAAATGAGGAATATGCCAATTCAAAGGAGCAGTCGTAGGGAATGCCCGTAGGGTTTGCATACAGTGGTGTACCCTTTTTAAGACCATCCGGTTCAAGAACAGTAGAGATAAGACCAAGTAAATCGGCCTGACACGAAGAAGAAACTACTTGGATTTAATTAGTATGGGATGATTTTTGTAGTAGTAGTAAAACATAAGACCACACTGGAGATAAGACCACCTAAGTTGGCTTGTCACGGGTGGTCCTAAACTGGGTACATCACCGTGTGTATGCCAAAGCGACCTCCTTCTGCTGCTGCTTTCGGTTTTCCCTTTTTTATTTTTCGGGAACTGGGCATTTTTGAGAAAGACCAAAATAATAAACGTTCTGCCCTCCAGCTGCTGGGAAACTGTATAACTTCAGAGGAACAGTCGTACGCAGGGAATGCCTTTATGGCTTGCCGTGAGTATCCCAGACGAATGGGCGTTACCTCACACGAAAGACTGGAGAAAAGGAAATGCGCGTTTATGTTTACAACACAGCGTTTGTTTACGGTTGGATATAGTATTACGGGGGACCATAGTAAATAGGACCAAATATTGTTAGTCAAAATAGGGAAATATATTGGTTTTTGTCTGTACCGTAGGTCCTACTCACTATGGTCCCCCGTAAATAGAAGCAACACTCGATGGAAAATCGACGAGCAGTGGGATTGCTGAACCCTTTTTTGCGCGATAAAAATTGTGGGCAAGGACCGGCGGGGGGAAGGGACGACACCTGTGACCACGGCCTGTCCAGAAGCTGGAAAGTAGAATTGTGCAATGAAAAACAAACAAAAAACAATAGCAGCATCATCGTGTAATTACCTCCGGGATCATGGCGGCGCAACGCGTCTTTTTGTGCGCATCGATCTGTTCAGTAGGCTCTTTCTGATCGAAGCCTTTTTCTTCAATTTTTTTTTTTGCGGTGCTATTTTTGGAATTTGTACACGTAATAAAACAATATACGAAAGTGGAGGGGTTGACGCTTCTTTTTTTGAGGGGGATTCCATTCCTCTTTTTTGTCCTGGGAAGTTTGGAATTTTTCTACAAAGCTTTGCTTCGATATATATGCCTTAATTGCCGTTACACTTGCACAACCTATATGTTTTTGACCCTCGTGTTGTTCCTGTGTTGTGTTGCAGGCAAATGTGCGGCGTCCACTACCGCATGGACAGCGAGGAAGGTCTTCTCCTCGGAGAGATCGTCGGCGTAAGGATGCTACAGCAGGTGAGAACTCGCCCTCCACTAGGGACAACAAAAAAAACTATTCGATGAGAAAAACTCTTGAAATTAACCCCGTTTATTTCCTTTGCTTGCCCGCACTTTTGAGAAAGGTCGTGGGCTGAATTCCTGCAAGAACTTGCCTTACCATTTGTGCGTACTAGAAATCAATCGTTATGTGGTTATCGCGCCAGCGTGGAATAGCGTAGAGTGTAGCATGATGTACTGATCGCCGTTCTACACGAGATGTAAGGATTTTTGGTATGCTGTAGTACTGAACGCCACACGTGATGAACAATTACAAACGGCAAGAAGACCAAAACATCTAGTCTATACTCGAAAGAATCACACCAGTTTGTGTTGGTCGTTTTTCGCTTTTGATTTCCCAACATTTTGCAGGAGGTCGTGGGTTTACCGTGGAACGCGGCTTATTTATTAGCATTAGTTGCGGCTTTTGGAAGTCAACATTGTGTGGTTATGGCGGTATGCAAAACGCCATGCAAATAGGTTGCACAGTTGAGTTGTAATCATTGAATTGGTCGTACTTGTGACGTTTTTACAGGAGGTAGACGATGGATTTGAGTACGACCTTGAAAACACATGAACCCAGTTTGTCAGTTAGTCAACTATGCGTCGCCAGCTGGTGTTACCTTTCGTAGTACTCTATTTCGGCGACATGTACTAACAGTAATCAGGACCAAGTATAACTCCACAAAAAAACAGGGAAAGGTATAGGTTTACTACACCCCTCTGTAATAAACGCCAAACAGCACTTAAATACCATGAGAACACATTAGTCGAACCGCAGAAGACCAAATGAATCAACCTTTAACCCCCCCCCCCACTTTGTTATCGTTGATTTTTGTATCCGACACTTTTGCAGGAGGCCGTGGGCTTCCCAGAGAACGCGCCGTACCACTTCCGCCTGATGTCGGGGCACGAGATCAAGCTCGAAGCCGACGGCTCTAGCTACGTGGACGGGAAGAAGTGCAAAGAAGACGCCTTCATGGGGGCACACGAGTGCTAAATCATGATTAACAACGGGAGGGGGTCGTTGACGCCAATATGAAGGAGTTTATAAAGGGCACTCCCTTGCTAAATGATGCGGCGATGGATGGAGGAGGTTGCTGACGCCAATATGAAGACCTATTATATGGAGGCACACAAGCACGTACGTGCTCGTCGTGCGAATGTGATGTCGTGGGGCCACCCTACCACCCTACGTGGGCCAGCTATGCGGATGAAATGGATATGCACGGGTTAGTCTGTTGCAAGTAAAAAGAAGGTTTTCAATCCTGCTTCTCGCCTTGGAGAGGCACACCTGTGCCAACATAATCATGCGGATGGGCGGAGTTGGTGGCGGCACACGTGTGCTCATGACGAGTTTGGGGGGACACTCACTCACTGTGCTCATGACGAGTTTGCGGGGGCACACCGTTATTATTTAATGACGCGAAATCGTGGGGGGAGTTGGCTACCGGAGGGACGTTTGTTTTTTGATCTCGTACGGGTGCTGTCATAGTGCGTTGTTGGCATAGTGGGTTGTTGACGTAGTGCGCGGTTGTCGTTCGCTTTTAACGTTTGTTTTCGGATCTCGTACGGTGCTGTCATAGTGCATTGTTGACATAGTGGGTTGTTGACGTAGTGCACGGTTGCCGCTCGCTTTTTATCTAAGCGTTCAAGCCCCTTCGTTGGCCAATGGTAACATAGGGTGGACACGAGATTAGCCGTGCCAAGTGCTGTGCCGATTGGATTGCCTTGAATTCTGCGTGGCCGAACGGGATAGTTTAACTAAGCTGTGGGGGAGCTACCATCGCTGCGTGTTGGTATGGGAGTCGATAACTTTTATGAACTCGCTCAAAAGCTTGGGCACTGCCGCTTCCATGGCAACCGGAGTAGCGTAAGAGAAAAACAGCTCTCTGGGGATATATGTACAGAGGATAAATCTCACACGCATGTGCCTCTAGCACGCGTTCAGGGTTCATCCGGTTCCTGGTTCGACCGCCGTAGATTGCGAATTGACTTTTTGTTCGTGCTCATCCTCTGGGCACGCCTATCTATGAAAACGTTTCGTGATGGTTGTCGTGACCGTTCGGCCATGAATAGATTCGCGACGGAGGGTCGGAATACGTGGAGAATGTATCGTGTAGGATGGTATTGGTTTTGGGGTACTACTGGTGTTGTTCTGGGAGCGAAGGGCACACGGGAATGTTGTACTTACTGGTTTGGTGTTGATTTGGGCAAATCACACGAGGATATACGCGCGCGCCCATGGAGAATCGGAGCTAGGGGGGGCGCGTTCTCATGTATACTCTTGCCCCGCCTTTGGGTGATTTTCACGGATGCCCTGCGCTCCAACTCGCAAGGTAACGCAGCTTCAGGTATCTTCAAGCGATCCTGGCTCCGGTTATGTTATTTGTTGTGATCGATAGGTAGAGCTGATTCGCCCTCGCCCAGTCGGCGCGGTTGGAATCCGGCAAAATGGTGAAAGTTTTTCTGTTCATCGCTACCTAGACAATGATAGTCAGATGATGGGTGTCGTTTCTCATCTACTTTTCGACAACGTTATTTTGTCGTGCTTTTTTTTTATTTGTGGAGGATTCAAAACGTTTTGAGTACTAATAGGGACGCACGTTTAGTGTTCATACCTGGTAATAAGAAAAGCTTCCTACGTAAGAATTGGCCTTTATCTTATCCCTTCCGATGACGTGCGTTTTTTTGTCGTTCTTTTTACATGTGGAAGATTTCAGGTTTGAGTGCTACTGTTTGTTTAGCTGTCTGCTACTACTGGCGCAGCCGCTGAGTCCACTCCAGCATTTATTTGGTGCTCTTGCGTGAAGTAGTGCTGTGCATTTTGTTGGGGTTTGGACATTGGCAGAAGGCGTGTCCCGCACACGATATGTGCTAACATAAATGGTATGGATTGGAATCCGTGTTTAGTGTAACAGTAAGTTGTGCACTACTCTGTGGTAGTGCTAAATATGTTGTGGGGGTTTGTAAGACATCGAATCGTAACAATACTGTACAGGTGATATGGGTGGACATATTGATTTTAATATGGAGTTAAGCCTTGTGCTCGTAGCGGTGATGGATAATATGGTCCAGGTGTACAACTATCGTGTGTGGTCGAAAATTCCCTAGGCCATGGTTAGAACACATAACGCTCATATGTGTACTTTGTCGTTGTGATGCTGCACACACGATTGACCATGTGCATGACGAGTGGATACAAATCGAACGTATTGGTGCCATGGCAAACGATGAGGCTACGGCGCTGCCATATGTAAGGTTGTTTCTTTTAACCATGTGCCAACGGTGAGGCTGCGGCGCTGCGGTGTCGGCCCGGTTTCTTTATTCGATGCTGCAACGTCACTTGTTTTCAAGTGTAGTTTTTCTTTTCTTAGCCCCCCCCCCCCCCCCCCCCCCCCCTTGGAGGAACGAGTGACGCCTCTTTAGGCTCAGCTTTCTCGTTTGTCGGTCTAGCGCTGCTCTTAGCAAGAGGTAGACTCTCGTGGCATTCCACGCTTTCCTGTAAAAAACAAAATATAAGAAACTACCGGGGTCTTTTTGTAAAGTGGCGCGTGGGGGGGGGGGGGGGGGGGGGGGTAAGGGTCGGCTTTCGGTGAATTTCTGAAAAAAACAAGACAAAAAGTTAATAAAACAACGTGCCTTATTCAAGGGCGGGATAATCTGCCGAGCTATATTTTAAGAATACGGTGGTGTGCCAGCTAGGGCAACATGACCGCCTGATCGGCGGAAGCCGCTTTATTCTTTCCAGGCGTATGGACGCTTTCCCCAGGCGCGCCAAGCGATTTTGGCCACCTTATATCGGGATGCCGCTTTATTCAGACCGCTCTCGCCCACTGCAAAAATATATCCGTCATTAGAGCGGCCGTGTCCTCCACTGGAATAATGCGTGCGTCTGCTCACATCCTCGACGGGGAGCCCTACCTGGCGTACCTGGTTCTCGAGCTTCGCGTGAGGGAAAGCTTGCGCAGCAACGTCTACTAACAACGTTTGTTTGGTTATGGATTTTTTGTGATGAGACTCTTCCCCCCGCCCGCCAAGCCCCCTTAGTGAAACACGAACAAGAACTGTAGCCTTTTTTTTTCCCGCGTGTCAAGCCATCACCCTTGTCCGTACTTATATCAGCATATTCTTCTGCTGATGATCCGGATTTCAGCCCTTCCGGCTGTACTGCGCAACGCCGCACCTGCAGGGTGACCGAGCCGCTTGCACACGATGATGTCGTTATTATTGTCGTCTGCACGACTGGTATTCCAGTCATCATAACTGCCGCATCTTCCGCTTTCCACGAACTATACGTAGTCACGACTGCTACAGACTACATACAGCAGTCACAGGCCGCAACCACCAAGACCAGGCCTGACAATGCCATATTTTGCCATCCAGTATGATACCCACTACGATAATCAACCGCAACTGGCGATGACCCCGGGTCTAGCCACCCCCCACCGATTCTACAGCCATCATGGCTGCTGCGTCTTCTCCGCCATTGTAGGAGTGTTGGCGAGGACTCACGATTAATTGTGGGTCACATCCAACAACAGTTTCTGGTCGCGGCCATCAGCATCCTCCGCGCTATCATCAGCGGAGAACCTGGATGTACCAGACAGGTTGTCCACTAATCGCTGGTTTTGACGTGGCGTTCGCCCCCTGGCTGACCGTAGCGGGGGGCCGTCCCTGTTCGTGAGAGGAGGTGGTCTTGATAGTTCGTACTGTTTTAGTTTTGTGAAATTAATCCGAAAAGGAATGGTTAGCTACGCAGCACCAAACGTCTAATCTCGCATCTTCTTTTGTCAAAGAGGTACAGAGTTGCTCGTGCGAGTATGATAGTATGATAGTAGTATGATAGCATGATAGTATGATCAGTATGATAGTATGGCAGCATGGTAGTATGATAGTATGATAGTATGATAATATGGCAGTATGATAGTATCGTAGTATGATAGTATGAAAGTATGATACAGTATGATAGTATGATAGTGAAAAAGGACGTATTATTAATAACATCATAATATCACCTCCCCTTTTCCGTTGCCCTGGTCAAAGCTGACAGCCCCGTGTATGATGGCACAGTCCCTTGTCACAATGCTCCCGATTGCAGATTCCCTCGAAGACGTCTGCTCGAAGAAGACTCCTGATGTGTGCGCCGCGCTGTAGACGAGGCTCATAACCTATTGGTGTATGTGGCGGCACAATCTGGCTGTTGGCGTGTGTATGCGGCGATACGGCCTGGCGTGGTCGCAGAGGCTGGCGCTGGCAGCAATTAAGCTAACCGAAGGAGCGTGCAAGATACACGAGGTAGAACTACATTGATGTTTTAACGGGCGGTTTCGGTCAAAAAAAGAAACAATTGAAAACAATGAACTGCTGTGTCCAAGGTGCAGGGGACACTGAAAACTGACAAGGAAGAATAGAAGGATGAGAGAAGACAGAGGGGTGAATGGGCTGGGGTCACCCGCATCATCCGTCTCAGCGTCCAGAGCACTACTTCTTCCAGAAGACTCTGACTTTGAGAACTCGACTACCCGGTACGATACGATCTTCTTGAACAAAAATACAGCCGTAGTCGAACGGGTGGTAATCCCGCCGCTTTTCTAGAACACTTCCTCGAAGAAATTTCCGTTTCAGCTGTAACGCTCATGTATGCTACTCTCTAGATCTGCTACGACTACGAGTACAGCAATTAACCAATCAGAACTACTGAGCATTGCCTCGATAGGTGATAGCAAAAAAATCACCTATCCTCAACACCCCCACACAATGGAAGTAGCATATCGAATTGTCATTCAATAGCATGTTCCACTTGAAACCAAGTTAGACAGCAATCCGAGATACGACGCATGTCATTTCCCTTTGAGGTGTACTGCAGACTTGCTCACGCAATTAATAAAAGTCGAATTTCCGTGTCCCGTGTATTCCAACCAGATCAAAAGTTAACGCTTGTACAATGACAGCTATAGAAGCTATGAATCTAATCACGAAGGCTCAACTGGTTTCAAAATGTGTCTCGAGTCCAAGACTGAGGACACCGAACAGGTTGCAACTCAGCAACTCTACTGTTGCTCGCGCTTCTCAAACAGTCAACACATCCTGAACTTCGGTGATTAACCCGAGTGCACTAGTTATCCGTCAACCCAAACGGAATTATCCTACGGACCATTAAACGGGAACTACGTAACCCCCTACCCCATTCTTGGATGCTATTGAAAGGGCTCTTGGCGAGGTGATTGCCCCACACAGCGGAACCCAGTGCATGCAAAGACGCCCATCAAGGACAAGGTCTTCGTTGCCGTTCAGGCTCTAAAGTCCCTGACTTTGGTGATAATTTCACGGTGGGTTTGTTCATTGAGTTGCTTAGTCCCAATATCAGCAAATTGGTCTTGCATCTTGACGTAGTGGATGGTGATCGTGCGTCTTCTATCAGCTCTTGGATGAAGAAATACCTCAGCGCGATTTGCTTTGCCCGAGGGGAGTAGGTGAGACTTCCGGCAACATCAAGCGCCAGGGTGTTGTCGATGAAGACAGTAACACTGTCGAATCCATCCTTGAATCCTAGCTCCTGCATCATGCTCTTGCAGAAGGCGACCTCGTTCATCGTCAAACTGCTGCAGCGAGCTGTTTCCAATGTTGATTGACCGGTGAGGCCTTGGAGCCTCACTTCAAAACTGATTGGGCCGTTTCCGAGCATGACGATGCACGAGGACGTTGGTTTAGCGTTGTCTGGGTTATTATCCCAGTTAAAATCTGAGAAGGCGGCGAGCTTAAACCACCCCTGCTTGTAGGTAATGAAGCAGTCGGTGGACCCAATATGAGCCTTGGAAGGCTTGGACATCCCGTATGACAGCTGATTCACGGCGTGAAGGACGTCATACCGGAAAACCTGTGCGAGGTGCATGGTGACACCTACGATTAACTGGTACCGCCGCTTGCCTTCCTTGTCCAGCACATTTTCACCGGTTGGTTGAGCGAAAGTTCCGGTCCCGCTCCTGGTGTGAAGGCGGGATAACAGTCCTTCATGCCAAAGCGCTCGACGATGTCCTCCGTATAGTCTTTCTGGTCGATCGTGATCGTTCCTTTTTGGCGGTCACGGGCTATGTTCATGCCGAACATCCTCAACACGTCGCCCACGTCCGTCGTCTGGAAACGGACCATGAGTTGTTTCTTGAGCTTGTTCAGCAGGTGCTTGTTTGCACCCAGCAGAAGAATGTCATCCACGTACAGCGTAAGAATGACAAAACCAGTGTTTTCCTCGAATACATAAAGGCACGGGTCCGATTTTAGAGAGAAGAACCCGAGTTTGGCGAGGTGATGGTCCATCGTTCCGAACCAATTCCTCGGGCTGTACCGGAGACCATACAAACTATTGTTGAGCTTCATGACAAGAGGTGCTCCAGAATTGTCGGCTATTTCGTACCCTGGGGCCATCTTGGCGAAGATGTCTTCCAGCTCGTCGGCCTTCAGAAATGCCATCTGGACGTCTAGCATAAACACCTCGTAGTCCGGTTCCGCCGTGATCGCCTGCATCATGCTGATACCCTGAACTCTGCATACGGGGGCGAAGGTGCCGCCGTAGTCGCTTCCAGGGACCTGAGGCTGGCCTTGTATGACTAAACGTCTTTTGTACGTGCCATCTTCCTTGATTTTGTTTATCCACCGCATGCCGATCACATTTAGTCCTGTCGGAGCTGAGGTTATCGGTATCAGCTCGTAGACGACGTGCTTCTCCAGTCTTGCGACCTCCTTGTCAGATGCCGCTCTCCAACGCGCCGCTTGTGGAAGGCCCATAGCCTTCTTGAAAGTGTTGGGGATTTTCTTATTTTGCTCCCCCGCTGAAAAGCTTCCTTGCGTAATGGTGGTGGCGTTGGCATTTCCTGTGCTGAAAGTGTCGTCGAGCCTGTGCGCAATGTCTAAATTGGCGTGATATCCTAGTTTGGGAGATCCTAGCTTGTGCACCTGTTGAACCGTGTCCTTCTGGAAGAGACCCTGCCAAAGCTGCGCAGTTGTTCCGATTCGCCCAATAGTTTGTAGATGCAGACGAACGAACTTGACTGCGAGAAACGGCGCGAGAAGCGGCGCGGGTATCACCAGGCTACGTGGCGTAGCCGTCTGTGCCTGTGGCGGTTGCTTGCGGTGCCACCGGTGCAGGCAAGGGTGCAGGCGCCGTTTCTGGCACAGGCGCAGGTACGGATGTAGCTGAAGACGGTGATTCCTGCGGCGTGGCACCCCTTGGCGAAGAACCCCCGGGTGTAGGAATAAATAGTGCGTCGTCCGCTTCGAATCCAAAGCACTCGTATAATCTTTGGCATCCTGTATCATGCCATTGCGTGAAGAGTCGCCGTCGTCGAGGCTGCTGTCCCGGAAGTTCAACGTTGGAGGTTCCAGACCCTGTAGCAGCAAAATCCACCCGGAACGAGGAAGAAAGTGCCGTGGTATTTCGATGAGGACGGCGTTCCTGCTTTCGACAACTCGGCGCGTTTTGGAGATCCAGATACGGAACAAGTTGCTCTCGTTCTGGCTAATGCTGCACGCCATTCCTTCCTACGAAGTGTGACCGAGCTTGTTGGTGTCCTTGGTATGGACAAACGCCCTCGCCTCCATGATTCGGAAGTGCGAAAGGTCGGCATCTTTGCCGTAAAGCATCTTATACGGTGTTTCTAGCTTGAGCGCCGAATGCGGGATGCGATTGCACAGATAGGACGCCGTCATCATGAGCTCTCTCCACAGAAAATGAGGGAGTCCACTGTCAACGAGCATGCAGCGGACCATTCCGCACGACGTCCGTCCGACGCGTTCGGATACACCAATCTGCTGTGGCGTGTTGGCAGCAGCCAATTCCTGAGTTATGCCTGTTTCTAAGCAGTAATCTCGTCGCCCGTGAACTCGCCCCTATTGTCAGCACGCCATATGATGATGCGTTTATCGAGGGGTATCACGGTTGAAGTGACGAACAGGTGACGCGAGGCAAGGGCTTGATCTTTGCTGCAGAGGAGGTAGACTGCGGTCCACTTGGTTAGCTGGTGGGTGATCCTGCTGCAAACTTGTATCCACCATAAGCCGTCGGTTTGAACGAGCCCATGAGATCTCCGTACACGAGCTGAAAGGGCGCATTAACGGCGGCGTGGTTAGCTTTCTTGGGGTGAGCCAGCTGATGGCTTTTCCCTACCGCAGCACAGACGTCACAGTCCGCAACGGAACCGTCAAATGCGACCCCGTTGCCATTATTTTCGTTCATGAGCTCCAGGCTGCGCTTGTTTAGGTGACCCAGCCGCCGGTGCCACACTTGGGCATTGGTAATCGCATTCACCGCCAGCTCCTTTCCTGCGTATCCATCCGCATTGAGGTTGAAGAAGTAGAGCTGTCCGTTCTCTCCGCGAAGAGGCACGGTAATGTTGCCCGGGTTTGTTGACGTTGAAAATCGAAACGATGCCCTTTTTTGCCGCGGTTTTTACAGAGAAAATATTGTACCCAATACCGGGCACAATTAGGATTGCGATCAGCGCGAGGTGCTGTTCTCCGTAGTGGCCCGTGATGAGGCCTCCTGATACACCCTCCGCTGTGGTGTCCAGCAGAGCTCCTCCAGCCGAAAGTATCGTGCGAGGCGTACTGAGGAAGATGTAGCCCTGTAAACGATGTTTGAGATCGGGGATGATGGTCACGTCGAAGTAGTGATCTGAGGCTCCGCTGTCTGCTAACCCAGTAACCACATTACCGCTCTCGTGCGGTTTGCGCTCGATCTCGGCTGGTTCTGGCTACACTGGGGCCATACCGCAGAACGATCCACCCTTGCCATCTGTTCCCCCGTTCATGTAGGAGAAGTCCGACTTTTCCTGAACTCCAAAAGAGATAGCGGGCTCGGCGCGCTCAACACATGACCAAGGGCGCGATGCTGACAGTGAGCTGAATGGCCACGTTTCCTATTTTTTTAAGGCTTTTCTCCGCTGCAATTGCCGCTGTGGGATGTACCTTCGTCGCTGTAAAGTAGATTTAGGGGCGTTCCGGCTGATCTTTTTTTTCTGGGAGATCGAAATCGCTGCAGATTCCCTTTATCCGCGAAGGGTCGGTTGCAGCAAGGTGAGCGTTGCCGTCAGCCTGTTCGCCCCTCCTAGAGCGACAGTCGGCGTCGCCATGGGATATTATTTTGTGGTATGAGCACCACACGGGTCCTCGCTCGCCTCCACGGTTTCATTGTTGCTGTCTGCTTGGGTGATTTTGTTGTTCTTCACGCTGCTGGGGCTGCTGTCCATCATTCTCCTGCTGCTGTTTGACACGTAGGCGGCACTAAATTTGGAAGTGACCGACACGACCACAAAGGTGGCCCTTGATGTCATTGCGATCGCAGGTCATTGTCTGCATGGCAGCACCACGTCCCGCGATACCATTGGATGAATCAGAACGCGAACGGGCAAGGTTATCTTCATAAATGGCCACCATCATACGCCGGATATCGGCAAGTCCGAAGTCTCCTCTCTCCAGATGGGCTTGTCGAATTTCCTTTTTTTCGGGTGGTCGAGATTTAAGTATAAATATCCTCATACTGACGATCTGTGGGACCTTCTGGTGGTTCGCACGCGTTAAGGCGATCTCGACCACTATCTATGACGTACAGATACTCGTCCTGGTCCTGGGCTGAACGCATTCGCGTGTTGTTCATTTTGGAATGCTCCGCGCGAATTGACTCGCACCAACTCCCTTTAAACTTCTCACGCAGCGCTGCCCACGCCTGCTGTCCATGTCTTGCTCGATCCTTGATGGTGGTGTCCTCGAATCTCCTTACGACGAAGAAGGCTGACCCGCCCGTCGACAATAACAGTATCTTGAATAGATCCTCCTTATCGGCACCCCACACCGCACGGCCAGTGGCCTGACTGTCGTCGGCCTCCGGTGTTCGCTCTTGCCCCTGCGGGATGTTAAATATGGCTCCGTTGTAGATACTGAGACTGGCACGAAGCTTGGAACTCCATTCAAGAAAGTCGTCCGCCTTTTCGCCGTCGAATTTCGATTTTGGCTCAAGAAAACATGAACATTGTTCGTTGTGCCGTCCATGATCATGAGTCCTCCCGCTCAGCAGTGAACGTGGAGGGTTCGTAAATACCCTACTGAAATCCTTGTGCAGGCTTCTCAATTGCACACCCCGAGTTTGCAAAGCTCGACCTGTGCCGTTTTGTACTGACGTACACTACCTGTGCCGTCTATACCACAGCTCGTGCAGCGTTGTCTTCGTTTCGTGCACTACCTGTACCGCCGATTTTGAGGCTGGTGCAGGCTAACTGAACGCCTCGAGTCTGCTTTCGACCCGTGTTCTAATGACGCGCACTGCTTGTGGCGTCGATGCTGCAGCTAGCCCGTGCAGGCTCAACTGAACGTCTCGAGTCCTCTCTCGACCCGTGCTCGAAAATCTGACGTGCACTATGTGTGCCGTCGGTGATGCAGGTGGTGCAGGCTCAAGTGGATGAAGTGCACCCTGCGACGCCTCAAGAAGTACGGCTATTACGCCGCACCACTCAACCCGTGCAAGAAAAACAAACGCAAAGTACGATGCCCCGGAAGCGATATCGGCGCGTAGATACGATGCGGTCCTTCCTGACAGCAGTACACGACCGAGACGGAGTCGGCCACAGGTGCGAAGTATCTTTAATCTAGATGATCAGTTTTATCCGAGCCGCTGTCGAAAATATTGACTCTACTCACTTTTTCAAACTTCCAAAGTTGACAGCCCCGTTGCTGTTCCAGATTGAAGGTTCCCTCGAAGACGTCTCGTCGTGGACTCTTGATGTGCGACGTCGTGCTGTAGGCGATGGTTCCATAGCATATTGGCGTGTGTGGCGATACGACCTGGCGTGGTCGCAGAGGCTGGTGCTGGCAGAAATTAAGCTAACCGAAGGAGCGTGCAAGATGCACAAGGCAGAAATACGTTGATGTTTTAACAGGCGTATTCGACCAGTAAATGAATCACTTGAGAACAATGATATGCTGTGTCCAAAATGCAGGGGACACTAAAAACTGACAAGGAAGAATAGAAAGATGGGAGAAGAGAGAGGAGTGAATGGGCTGGTGCCACCCGCATCACCCGTCTCAGCGTCCGGAGCACTACCCTCCCAAAAACCTTTGAAATAGAGAACTCGACTACCCGGTACGATACGATCTTTTTGAACAAAAATACAGCAGTAGTCGAACACGTGGTAATCCCGCCGCCTTTCTAGAACATTTCCTCTAAGAAATTTCCGTTTCAGCTGTGAAGCTCAGATGTTTCTTCCAGTTCTGCTACGACTACGAGTACAGCAATGAACCAATCCAAGCTACTGCAAATTGCCTCGATTGGTGATAGTCTAAAACACCTCTCCTCAACACTGGTGTCGTCGCAGAGGCTGGCACTGGCAGCCATTTAAGCTGACCGAAAGAGCGTGCAAGGTGGACGGGGCAGAAATATATAGATATTGTGAAGGGTTCTTTCGGGCAAGGAAAATCAAAACCCTGAGAACAATTACCTTCTGTGTCTATAGCTCAGGGGACACTGGAAGCTGACGAGGAAGAATAGACGGGTGGGAGAAGGGGGAATAGGGTGGGCCACCCTCGTCATCGGTCTCAACGTCCAGCCACCCGCGTGATCCGTCTCAACGTCAAGCCACCCGCGTCATCCGTCTCAGCGCCCTCAGCACTACTCGGAAATCTCCGGTATCTAGAACCGGACTACAATACGATCCTCGAACACACGGCTTCAGTCGAACAGGTGGCAACCCCGCCGCATTACTAGAACATTTCTTCTGAGAATGTTCAGGTTCTGCTGGAACGCTCGTATGTTACTTTTCAGTTGTGCCACGACTACCATTACAGCAACGAACCAATCAATGCTAATGAGCAGTGGCTCGGTAGGTGGTAGTCTCGACTAAAGCCCTATCCTTAACACTTCCCCGCAATTGAAGTGGCATGTCGAATTTTCATTCATGGGCATGTTCCATTGATGACAAGTTACACACCAATCAGATATACAATGCACATCATCTCCCACTGAGGGGCAATGCAGACTTGCTCACACGCAATTAACAAAAGTCGAATTACCGTGTCCAGAGTATTCCAACCGAATCAAAATCTAGTGCTTATACAATGACGGCTATGGAAGCTGTGAATCAAATAATGAACCATTAGCGCAACTGGTTCAATTTTTTGCCTCCAGCACACGGGAATGGACACTACACAGATAGCGACTCAGCAAATTTGCTGTTGCACGTGCGACTTGAACAGTCAACACACCCTGGCCTTCATATATTAACCCGATTGCATTAGTTATCCGGAAATCCAAACGAATTAATGCTACGGAATGTAAAACGGTTGCCCCGCATCCCCCCTTCCCCACTCTTGAATGCTTTTGAAAGTGATCTTGTCGAGTGGATCGCCTCACACAGCAAAGTCTGGTGCCTGCAAGGACACCCCGATCTAGGACGAGCGCTTCGTTGTCGTTCAGGCTCCAACGTGTCCCTTGACTTTGGTGATAAGTGCCCGGTGGAGTTGCTCGTTGAGATGTTTAGTCCCAATGTCAGCAAGTTGGTTTTGCGTCTTCGCGCAGTGGATGATGATCGCCCGTCCTTGACCAGTTCTTGAATGAAGAAATACCTCAGAGCGATGCGCTTTGCCCCAGGGCAAGCAGGTGTGCTTTCAGGCAGCATGAAGCGCCGATGTGTTGTAGATGCAGAGAGGAACACTGTCGAATCTATTTTTGAGTCCTAGCTCCTGCATCATGCTCTTAAAGAAGACGGCCTTTTTCATCTTTAGCACTGCTGCAACAAGCTCTGCTTCCATTGGTGATTAAGCGGGGAGATCTCGAAGTCTCACCTCAAACCTGGTTGAGCCGTTCGCGAGCAAGACGATGTACGAGGATGTATGATTAGGTTTGTCTGGGTTAATACCCCAGTGAGCATTTGAGAAGGCGGCCAACTTAAATCCTCCTTTCTGTTAGGTGATGAAGAAGACGGTGGTCCCCGCCAATAGTACAGATACTACGTGGCCATCGTATGAGTCTTGTATGGTTGGAAATTTCGCATGCCAGCTACTTCACGGCGTAGAGGATGCCATGCCTGGGAACATGTAAGAGGTACATGGTGGCACCTACAATTGACTGGTACCGCCGCTTGCCTTCCTCGTCCGGCAGATTTTTCTCCGGTTGGTTGAGCAAAAGCTCCAGTCCCGCTCCTGGTTTGAAGGCGAGATGACAGTCCTTCATGCAAAAGCGCTCGCCGGTGTCCTCCGTGTAGTCGTTCTAGTTGATGGTTTGTTTCTTGTTTGGCGGTCACGGGTTACGTTCATGCTGCGCACCCTCGACACGTCGCCCATGTCCGACGTCTCGAAGCAGTCCATAAGGTGTTTTTTGAGCTTGTTCAGCAGCTGCTTGTTCGAGTCAGTAGAAAATTTTTAAGGGCTAGATCTTCGCTGCAGAGAAGGTAAACCGCGATCCACTTGGTGAACTGGTCGGTGATCTTGCTGACAAACTTGTATTCTCCATGACCTGTCGGCTTGAAGGGGGCCATGAGGTCTCCGTACACGAGCTGAAAGGGCGCATTGATGCTGGCGTGTTTGGCTTTCCGAGAGTGAGCCAGCTTACGGCTTTTCCCAAACAGACAGACGTCACAGGCCGCAACAAAACTGTTAAATGCGACCCCGTTGCCGTTCTTTCTATTCATGAGCTCAAAGCTGCGTTTGTCGAGGTGACCCAGTTGCCGGTGCCGCACTTGGGCATTGGCCACCACATTTATCCCCAGCTTCTTTCCTGCATATCCACCCGCCCTGAGGTCTAGCTTGATGGAATAAAGATCGCCGTTCTCTCCTCGAAGTGGAGCTGTGATATCGTCCTTTTCCAGCCTAGGTTTGCTGACATCGAACATCGAAGCGGTGCTCTTTCTTGCTGCTCTTTTTACCGAGGAAATATAGCGCCCAGTGCCAGGCACAGTTAGGATTTCGATCCGCGCGAGGTGCTTCTCTTCGTAGTCGACAGTGATGAGGCCTTGAAATACACCCTCCGCTGTGCCGTCCAGCGGAGCTCCTCGAGCCGATAGAATCGTACGAGGGGTACTGAAGGAGGGGTAGTTTTGTGAACGATGCTTGCGATCGGGGATGATGATATCGTCGAAATAGTGGCCTGAGGTTCGGCTGTAGATTATAACAATAACAACATTTCGCCGGCGCTCTCGTGCGGTGTGCACTCGATCTCGGCTGGTTCTGGTTCCATCGGGGCCATACCGTACATCTATTCGTCCTCACCGTCCGTCTCCCCGTACATGTAGGAAAGGTCCGTTTTTCACCGACCTCCGAGTGAGATACCGTCTGTCTCCCCGTACATGTAGGAAAGGTCCGTTTTTTACCGACCTCCGAGTGAGATACCGGGCGTAGCGCGCTCCTCAAATGGCCGAGGACGCGATGCTGACAGCGAGACGAATGGCCAGGTTTCCTCCTTGTGGCGGCGGCCCTCGGCAATTACGTCCGCAGGATGCACCTCCGTCGCTGTGAAGGTGACGTAGGGGCGTTCCGGCTGGTCGTCCTCTTCTGGAAGATCGTAGGCGCTGCAGATTTCGTTTATCCACGCAGGCCCAGTGGAAGCAAAGCGTTGACGTCAGCTCGTTTGCACCCCCTGGCGCGGCAGTAGGCGTCGCAATGGGTGGTTGGGGTTATGGCATGAGCCCCACACGGGGCCTCGCCCGCCTCCACCGTTTATATGGTGCTGTCTGCGTAGGTTGTTATGCTCTTCTTCACGCTGCTGCGGCTGGTGTCTATCATTTTACTGCTGTTGCTTGACGCGTGGGGGGCACTTACTGCTGAAGTAACCGACACGACCACAAAATGTGGCACTTGATGTCAATGCGAGCACGGGTCATCGCCTGCATGGCGTCAACACGTCCCGCGATACCCAAGAATGAACCAGAACTTGAGTGGCCCAGGTTGTCTGCGTCGCCAATGGCCGCCATCATACGCCGTATATCGGCAAGGTCGAACTCCTCTCTCCCCAGTGGGCTTGGCAAACTGCAATATACAACGGCGGTAAAGCTTGAAGTAAAAATATCCTCATACTGGCGATATGTTGGACCCTGTGGTTGGTCGCACGTGTTGAGCTGGTCCCGGTTGCTATCCATTATGTAAACATACTCGTTAGGGTCCTGCTCTGAACGCTTTCGCGTGTTGTTTATTTTTGAATGAACCGCGCGAATCGCTTCGCTCGAGCTCCATTTGAACTTCTCGCGCAGCGAAGCGCCGCCCTCGCTTGATGTCCATATGCTGCGCTGCCCTCGAGTGTCGTGCCCTCGAATCTTCGAACGATGCAGAAGGATGGACCGCCCGTTGAAAATAGCAGTATGCTGAATAGATCCTAGTTGGCGGTATCCCCCGTTGCGCGGGCGGTGGCCTGACTTTCGTCCGTCTCCTACGGTCGCTCTTGCCCTTGAACGATGTTGAACATGGCTCTTTCTTGTATATGCTGAGACTGGCATGACTGTCGAAACTCCATTCAAGAAAGCCGTCCGCCCTTTTGCCGTCGAAGTGTTATATATTTGTTTCAGGACAATGTGAAAGTTGTTCGCTGTGGGTTTTTGATGACGGTTCCTCACGCTCAGCAATGGACGTAAAGGGGTTGTAAAAATCTACCTGCAATCCTTGTGCAGACCTCTAAAGGACACGCCCCGCGTTTGCAAAACTCGGCCTGTGCCCTTTCGTTCTGACGTAGACTTCCCGTGCCGTCTATGCTACTTCTGGTGCACCGCGGTCCTCTGACGTGCAATACCCGTGCCGTCTATGCTGTAGCTGGTGCAGGCTCAGCTGACCGTCTCGAATTGTTTTTCGACCCGTGTCCGAATCACTGAGGCGCACTACAATGATAGCATACTAACAATGTAGTCTACACCCATAGCACTGGGGGAAGAATAATTCCTTCCGGGAATGGATAGACTTCAATTTGCGATTTGGAGGACCAGATGAAGCTCTGTGGCCTTCGTACACGAGTTCGACACGTGCTACGATGTATGTATGTGGCATGCACCCTAATGTATTGTACGACTCCTCCTTGGGAGAGGTCCGTGTCTAACCCAAACATGAATTGTGACCAAAACCTAAATAGTATCTACATTGTTAAAATACTGGCCGAGATATGCTACAGATGATGCTGTAATATGCCGTCGATGCTGCAACTGGTGCAAGCTCACCTGAACCTCTCGAGTCATTTCACGACCCGTGTTCGAATGACAGACGTGCACTGCCTATGCCGTCGATGCTGCAGCTGGTGCAGGCTCAAGCGGCGGTAGTGCAATTTGCGACGCCTCATGAAGTACGGTAATTACTCCGCACTATTGTCAAACCCGCAAGAAGAGCAAACGCAAAGTACAATGCTTCAATGGCGAGGTCGGCGCGTAGATACAAGGCTATCCTTCCTGACAGCAAAACGCGACCGAGACGGGCTCGACCACCAGAGCAAAGTGGCTTCAATCTATTGATCAATCTAACATACAAGCCACTGTCAAAAGTGTTGACCCGAATAACTTTTCAAACTTCCAAAGCTGACAGTGCCGTGTTTGATGCCAGTCCTTTGTTGCAATGCTCTCGATTACAGAAACCCTTGAAGACGTCTCGTCGAAGACTCCTGATATGTGCGCACCGCGCTGTAGACGAGGGTCATAACCCATTGGCGTATGCGGCGATATGACCTGGCGTCGTCGCAGGGGCTGGCGCTGACAGCGATTATGCTAACCGAAGGAGGAAGTACGACGACGTGCTAAACAAAGGTCACAGATGCCTGGAGCCAGATCATCGGTGGTTTGATTGAACCGCACACGTCCCCACCGCGTAGAAGTCTCAGATTAGCTCTGGTGAGTTTATGGAGGGCCTGACGGTTGGTAAGCTCGGAAAGAGAGATGCGATAGGAGGGCGCGACCAGAATGAGGACGGTACATAGAAGTGGATAGCTGATAGTTGTGCCACCTTTTACGTTCTAGATCCGCTGACGTGCTTTATGACTTGCATTCATCCGAGGACAAGGCTAAGATTTGGAACGATTCTCTGATTGGCGTGTTGAGGGTTACGGGGTCGCTGACTGTAGTTTTTACCAACAAGGAAGGAGGTGTCACACAGTTAGGCTGGAGAAGGTGGCTTACGTCCCCGACTTGGCTTTCAACCCTTTTCCCTTAAGCGCTGCACACACGCGAGGAGAAGGCTTCGTGACTGAAGATGAAGGTATAAGCGTGACCTTAGCGAACGGACGTCTCAGGGTTAGGAGTGATGGATCTGGATACTATTGTCTACTCAAACTTTGGTAGAAGTATTGACCTCGATGACGGCTTCATCCCCTTTCCCGTGTCGCTTCCCGAGCTCATCGAGAACCCCGTGCAGTCTGCTGACGCTGTTCCCCTGGTGCTCCCTGCGATTCCCCCGGTAGTGCTGACGAGCACGAGGCTGCTGTATACATCAACGTCTTCCATCATTGTTGCCACTCCGTCTTCTGTTCATCTCTGGCATTGAGCACCATGTGTACAACCATAAACAAAGTATTAACGCGTTTGTATCTTGGTGGGGGCATGCAGCGCAGGGCAGTGCAAGCTGTGCGCGTGCGTGCGTCTTTCGTGTACTTGCATTGGACTTCGAGCGGAACATTGTCGTCAGCTACAACATGTTTCAAGCAGCCCGCGGGTTGCTTCGTATGAAGGAAGCTGCAATCGTCAGTTTTTATTCTTCAAATGTTCGCTGTGAAGACCCGACTTGTTAATAGAGAGACGAGCTCTGTGTTAGCAAACAACGATACAGGGATACGAATTTCCGATACAGCAACATGATTTGGCCATGTAATGAACCGCAACGAGCACGCAGGCCGCCAAATCATTTGCTGAACGGCGGTGGTAGCACTGTCATAGTGATCTTTCTGACGCGTGCTACGATAGAGGTATACCTTTTTTTGGCTGAAATTTTATCTGAATGACGGGGCTCCTTACCCCAAAGTCGTCGGAAATATATATTATAAAAAATGAATATACACTCCAGCTGTGAGATCGAAGATTTCGTCGAAACTCATCTTGGCAAGCTGTGTGTGATACTCCGATCGCGCGTATTACGAGCTGTGTGTCCTCATTAAGGATATAGGTCGGCGCCCCCCCCTTACAACTACCAGTGTAGCTTATATAGTCTACATAAATATATTTGCATGGTTCTCGCTCTATACCTAGAACGCCGGATATTTCATCCAGTCAGGATTTTTGTTTTCTTCTCCAAATAAATCCGTTTTGAGTTAAGACTGACATGCCTATCGTGTCTTAACCTCCTACAGCGAGAAACCTCGGAAAGAAACGTTGTGCACCTCTATCGTATGTAGCCCGCATGTTCTGTGCTGGCGGTAAAGTAGTGCCGGGGTTGTCTGATGAAACGCCTGAGTTGCAGTTGTTTTGGCGCAGTCGGGAACAATATGAAGCGGCGCAGTACATGAAGTAGTGCTACACCACAGGTACAACAGTTGCCGGTACATACGGCCTGTATCCCCAGCTGGTACATGCCTGCACCACCCACGGAGTGACGTCTATTATACCACTACTACTAACCACTACTACTCTATGGTTGCTCTTACGGGTTCGGATTAGGCATTGAACGTAGCGCTACCGTAAGTACAGCGAATGGAGCGAGACGGCACGGGGTCACCTCCCCGTACTGTCGGACGACAGCATCGGCCAACAAGAAACACCAGCCTTCTTCTGTGCGTCGGAACGCGCGTGTGGTATTATTAGTAGTAATAGTAGTAGTTGCATCCTTTCGTATCAATATCTATGAATATGACAGTAGTACCTGGTAGTGGACACATTGTACGAATAACGGGTTTTGCGTCGATGTTTATTTGGAAACGCTCGGGGGCGGAGAGTTGGCTGTCGCGTTAGTCGGATATGCACCAACAACAGGTATATTGTAGAGTAGAAATATCTTGGTTTCCGCGCGGCGTGCTTTTTGGAGTGCTCCACGTCTTCGTTGTCGTGCATGTACTTACTATACGCTTTTTTTGACGTCAGTAGCAGTCTAAATTTCCAGCATGTTTGGCATTGTTTTGTGACTCGCGCAGCACATCGAATTGTCAGATGGATTGTAAATACACCAATGGACTAGTAGTGCTGTAGAATAGGTCTTGACATTGCATTTTATTTTGTTGTTGCGTTCCGGTGTCAATCGTCAGCGCTGTGTTATGTACTCACGTAGGCATCAGGTAAGAAATGAGGGCTATCATATATTCGTTTCGACCCAACCACAAAAAAGTAATTCGCACCGACCGGCCATTCTATCGTCCGATGGTCATGGAATCGCGTTAACTTGGCGATGCGCGTCAGCGCAGAGACCTTGTAATTATAGCAGCTACCAGGTCAACGGGGGCACCTTACAGCTTTTTCGAGAAAATGGTTGACATGCGAGCTCGCTTTGAATTATATACCCTAGCTAGGCTAACTCTAACCCAAGATGTAGGGTGAAACCCCCTTCGTCTTGTACACAGAGTGCGTCAAACATATTGTCGAAAAAGCGGTAAGCTCGCTACTGAGGTCAAGTGCGACTGCTGACTATCGTTGGCCGTTGGTTAAACAACCACTCACATATATCATAATATGTACTTGTCGCGGAGGCGGCTTTGTGCCTTCGCTGGTGGTTGGCTTTACAAACACATAATTTCTTTTGAAATCACATTTTGGAAGAAAAGACGAAATATATTCAAGCAAACTTCAACCAAAAGATTGTTACTACCAACAACAGATATCTGATCTAAGATATCCACCGTTACTTTTTTCGCGACATATGATTAGGTGTAATAATGAGTGCTCTTATTATAGCGTGTGTTGTCTTCACATCACACCGTTCTTTCTGCCCAACGGAGCCCGTGCTGGTTCATCCTGAAGAGGTGTAAATTCTGTGGCCACAGTCACCAAACCGTCGCAATTCATCTAGGTAAAGCAAGCGAAGTGCTAGCGTACCGGGTACGAGGACACAACAAAACAAGCCAGACCATGAAAAAAAACTTTTTAAAAAAGGAGAAAATAAGAGAAAAAACGACAGAAAAGAAAACAACGCGAAACAATATAAATATTATTTTAATAAAAAAAAAATGAAAATACACTCCAGCTGTGTGATCGAGTGTTTCGTCGAAACTCATATTTGCAAGCGGTGTGTGATGCTCCGATCGCGCGTATTACGGGTTATGTGTCCTCTTTATTTTATAATATCCATATTACGACATGTTTTCGAATCAAATACTCCCGCATAATAAGCCAAACTTCCACTTACTTTATGAACACAGGTAGATAGATAGGAAAATTCACTCCAAACACGTGTGCGTCAACGGTTTTAAAGCGGTGAGAAATATTGGTTTAATGTGATTCGATAACGACGACACAACAATCACATGTGCGACTGATTCTACGGCAGTAGTCAGTAGCCCCTCCCAAAAAACAGCGATTTTCTTTCACGGAACGTTTCATCATCATCATGCCTGCCCAACGACGAGAAAAAATATGCTATATATATAACGAAAAAACAAACATATGCTCAAATAATTTCTTGCTTGTTGGAATGGACCATCGAACGATGACGTGCGAGAAGAGCTGGCTTCAAAACCGGCGAATTCGTCAAAAAAAAGCTGGGGCGGGCTACCTACCACCGTTTAGAATGACCGTCCTTTGTAAGTAAGTAACGGTTTTGTTGGGTCGTTCTATGGCGGTAGCCCCCCCAACTTTTCTCGAACGAAATCGCCGGTTTCAAAACCAGCTCCCGGTCGTATCTCCTGAAATGTGGTGTCCCTCGACATCCCGACGTCATCGACCGATAGACCTTTGCACGCAAGAAAGTATATGGATACTTCATTTTCAATAGGGTCCTTCCTTGTATCGGGCAGCCATGAAACGTTCGTTGAACAAAATCGCTGGTTTCGGAGGGGGCTAT
Organism: Undaria pinnatifida; assembly: GCA_012845835.1. Taxonomy (NCBI): domain Eukaryota; class Phaeophyceae; order Laminariales; family Alariaceae; genus Undaria; species Undaria pinnatifida. The sequence goes on along the minus strand of JABAKD010000025.1, from coordinate 10,823,473 downwards.
CGTAGAATCAGTCTTGTGCTGGTCGTTAACTCATAGTGGGATGGCTTCGTCTGCGTCGCTGCTGCTATTTACAATACCTGGCAGATGCTGGTTGACGGGGTCGTGCTTGTGTTTCATTTTCTCGTGCCGTCCTGTTTACCTCCCTCTCCGTTTCGAGTTGTTCCCCCCCTTATTATGGACCTTTCTGATTCAGTTTGTCCTTCCTCTTATTTCCTTTGCCCCTTCCCCCACTGGTTGTTAATTGTCTGGTGCGTGGCTGCTTGCATCCTTTTGTGGCCCCAGTCTTCGATGCGGTATATTGCATGGCTAGCCCCTACATTTATGCGTAATACGCGCGATCGGAGTATCACGCAAAAGCTTCCAAAGATAGATGAGTTTCGACCAAATCTTCGATCTCACAGCTGGAGTGCATTTGTATATTGTATGTGACCTAAACCTCGTGAAAACCCTCCCCCTCCGCCGAACCCCCCCCCGAACCCCCCCCTGAACCCCCCCTCCCCCCGCCCCCCCTTTTTTTTCCCGCTCCCTCTTGCTCAAAAGCCCCACCTATTTCGAAATCTGCCAGAGCAATAAACACTTCCATGCACTTTATATCACCTCATTATCTTTCTAGAGCCATCCATGCCGCTGCTGCAACCCTCTCCCCCCCCGCAACGGCCCCTCCTTTCTCACCACCCGCACCATCGCCTAGACCTAGCACCACGCGTATAGCAAACCCCTACATATATGCGACCTTAAGATGTTGTTTAAGAAACCCTTTCGCCCCCCCCCCCCCCTCCCTCTTCCCCCCTCCCCCACCCCCCCCCACCCCCATCCCCTCGAACGTTCCGCCCTCTCCTTACTGGTTGTACGACTTACAGGATAGGATTTATAGTTTCCACGCACGAATTGAGCTGCCCTCCCCCCCCCCCACTCCCTCTTGATCAAACCCTGGCCCCCACATCCTTAAAAACTCTGCCCTTCCCTCACCGGTTGTTCGACTCACAGTATTCACTTGATAAACTGAGATGAATTTCCTTCCACAGCTGCCAGATTTTGTCCCCCTCAGAAACGGGTTTTAGAGTTTCCGCGCACAGTTTGAAAAACATCACCCTGTTGACCCTGGTACAAGCTACACTGTAGTTGCAAGGGGAGTCGCCGACCTATATTCTCAATGAGGACACACACCCCGTGTAATACGCGCGATCGGAGTATCACACACAGATTGCAAATAATATGAGTTTCGACAAAATATTCGATCTCACAGGTGGAGTGTTTTTTTTTTTTTTTCAAATATTGTAGTGTTATATACGCCCTACTTTCTTTGCAGTTTTTAGTATTGTTATTATATTTTTTTGCTTTTGTCTTCCGACAACATCCTAGCGTACAAGATGTCATTCCGATGTAAATCGAATATCCTTCCATGAAGCCCGGGCTTCAACGCTAAAAAGAGCAGACGTATGCTACTACGGTAGAGCCGCGCCATTTTTGTTCTTTTAGTGAGGCTTCTAGCTTCAGGAGGAGCTCAAGACCGCTCCCAAAAAAACATGCCCCGCTGGACGCAAAGTAAAGTCCACATCGTGTATGTATAGACTATATAAAAATCCCGTGGCTCGTAGATATGGCTACGAAAGATATGGGAAAAAAAAAAGGACGAAATTTCGACGATTCCGGGTTCCGTCATTAAATCATACAAAAAACTCACAAAAAACTCACAAAATCAGACAAAGAAAGAGTGCTACCTCCATCGAAGCACACGCATAATGGAAAAAAAAATTAAAATCAGCCGGTCGCCCCGGTGACGTATACGAAGGTTACCCTCGAGCCTGATATCATCATCTAGGTCGGTTTCGTGAGTTCGAATTCCCCCGAGTGCATACTCGTATAATTTCGTGGGGACTTTTAATGTGCACAAAATGACTTGCGGAGAGCGCGAGAGCGTGAATTTGCGTCACTCGATGAAAAATCGACGAGTAGTGGGATTGTCGAACCCTACGCGCGATGAAAACTGAAAAGACAAGAACCGGGGGGGGGGGGGGGGGGGGGGGGGGGAGGAAGGGACGAAACCTGTGACCACGCACGGCTTGTCCAGCAGCAGCTGAAAAGTAGATGTGTGTGCAAAAAAAAAGAAGAAAAAAAAGTGGTACACATTTTGTAAACATTTGTAACCCTTTTACCCTACTTGTCTATTGGTTGTAGTAGTAGTATTAGTAGTAGCAGTAGCAGTAGTAGTAGTAGTCGTGTTTCATTTTTAGTAAAAGAGTGTAGGACGCCCCATAAAGCAGATAGCGTTAGAGGGTATAGCGCCAACCACTGCACTGCTGACCGGGGTGACCGGCTACAACCAAGCAATGCGCAGGTTGTGTGCCATGTCCGATTGGTTAAGGGTAAAACGTACCTGGTACGTACTGAGTTTCTCAATTTTTGAGGTTGAATGGTATGCACAAGTGAAATACAAGTCAACCAAGTAGACCGCCCCCCTGCACAGAGATTTTATACGAGTAGCTTGTACCGACGCAGGGTGTTGTTCGCATTAATCTGACCGCCCCACCCGGCTACATCCAGCTCTATAAAACGCTGTGTTCGTGGTGACGAAAGAGCTCTGTGATCACAAACTGCGTGACAGACACGGCACACACGTTGCAAATTCAGCCACAGGTGATTGGGTGATGTAATGCCCATCTCAACGAACACGCAGGCTTAAAACACACAACCATCGCCTAGACCTGGGACCGCGCGTATAGCGAAACCCCTTGTATATCTATGCGACCTAAAGCTGTCACCCCCCCCACCCCGTCGAACACTCCGCCTTCTCCTCACTGGTTGCACGACTTACAGCACACATATATATACATGATAAACTGGTGCATTCCTTCCAAAACCGTCAGATTTATCCCTTTCTTTATAGGATTTATAGTTTCCACGCACAACAAGTTGAGATACCCCGCCCCCCCCCCCGCCCCCCCCCCCCCCCCCTCCCCATCTCCGCTCCGTTTTGCTCAAACGCATGCCTCCACGCCCTTAAAAACTCCGCCCTCCCCTCACTGGTTATACGACTTACAGGATACACTTTACTTGACAAACTGATGCATTTCCTTCCACACACAGCTGTCATATGTTGTCCCCCTCAAAAACGGGTTTTATAGTTTTCGCGCACAGACTGAAAAACATCACCCTGTTGAGCCTGATATAGCTACACTGTAGTTGCAAGGGGAGTCGCCGACCTATATCCTTAATGAGGACACACAAACCGTAATACGCGCGGTCGCAGTATCGCACACAGTTTGCAAATATGAGTTTCGACTATCTTCGATCTCACATGTGGAGCGTTATATTTATTTTTCTTAATATCGTGTTAATGACGACACAAACCCCGTAATACGCGCGATCGGAGTATCACACACAGCTTGCAAAGATGAGTTTCGACAAAATCTTCGATCTCACAGCTGGAGTGTATTCATATTTTTATATTACAGCTGTGTGTGACACTCTGATAGCGCGTATTACGGGTTGTGTGTCTTCATTAAGGATATTGGTCGGCGATTCCCCTTGCAACTACAGTGTAGCTATCAGGGTCAACAGGGTGATGTTAGGCAGTCTGTGCGCGGAAACTATAAAACCGGGGACAAAATCTGACAGCTGTGGAAGGAAATGCATCCGTTTATCAAGTGAATCGTGTAAGTCGAATAACCGGTGAGGGGAGGGCGGAGTTTTGAAGGACGTGAGGGCCTGGTTTTGATCAAAAGGGGGGCGGGAGGGGGGGAGGGGGAGGGGAGGGGACGGGTGAGGCAGCTCAATTTGTGCGTGGAAACTATATATCCTTCTTGTGGGAGAGGGCGGGGAAATGTGTCCGGGGGGAGCGGAGGGCGGGGGGGTAGGGCTTCAGGTCGCATAGATGTAGGGGTTTGCTATACTCGTGGTGCTAGTTCTAGGCGATGATGCGGGTGGTTGGGAAGGAGGGGGCGTTGGGGGCGGGGGTGGGTGGGAATTGCAGCAGCGGTATGGACGGCTCTAAAACGTTAACGAGGCGATATCCAGGGCGTGGAAGTATATATATATATATATTATAAAAATAAAAATACCCTCCAGCTGTGAGATCGAAGATTTCGTCGAAACTCATCTTTGCAAGCTGTGTGTGATACTCCGATCGCGCGCATTACGAGTTGTGTGTCCTCATTAAGGATATAGGTCGGCAACTCCCCTTATATTATATATATCGACAAAATCTTCGATCTCACAGCTGGACCGTGTTTTTTTTTTTTTTTTCTAATATTCTTAATGAGGACACACAACCCGTGATACGCGCGATCGGAGTATCACACACAGCTATCAAAGACGAGTTCAGACAAAGTCTTCGATCTCACAGCTGGAGGGTATTTTTATTTTTATTAAAGTAACATAATAGAAGCCAGCACCACCAGGACTTCATTTTCAGTGGATAATAAAGAATTAAACATGTGAAAATACGAAATTTTATGGGGAAGAAAATAGGAAGAACGACGAAAACAGGACGGCACGACCATCTTGCAAACAAAGCACAACAGGCAAGCAACTAGCAACACAAACCAGCAGATGACTCCATCCACAACTAATATCGAGGGTCGAGAACACCAACCATATAGGGTTTCGAATGACCCTGCTGTACGAGCAAGAGCATTGCCGCGCACATGATCGATCGTATGTACGCGCTGTTTCTGACCACATTGGTGTCAATACCGTCGTCGTCGCCGTAGTATAACCGAGTACAAAAACAAAGCCAAATCATTATGCGAGCAAAAACGCAGCAACGAAGCGGATGGCACCACCCAGCTGGTGTCTGGACAGCACCGAAACTAGGTTCCGAATGCAACGACTAGGTTGAGGCTTTGGAGCATTGCTGCCTGGTCTGTGTCCTCTACTTGCTGTATGTATGTACTTCGACGACGGGGGGTGTCCATACCGACACCCTCGCCTCGATAGCCCCCAACCAAGGCTATAATACCCAAACGAAAGCAGGAAGTGCATTTTTTTCAAAGCGCAAGAAAAGAGACCAAATAAAAAATTGAGGGGGGACGAAGAAAGAGGACAGAAGAAAGGGATGAAGAAATCGGGAAGGGGAAAACCGCTCTAGAGGGAACGGGTGAACAACCGGCGGTGGAGGTATCGCAGAATCGGCTGACAAAATTATCCCCGAGAGGGACGGAGCAGGCTATCCAAATGACCAAACAAACACCCGATCACACACGAGGTAGTCGCAGTAATTCGATATTACGTATTAGACAGGTTCTACCCAATAATCATAGGTGGCCTGGTGCCTGCTACCCTATCTGCCATCTCCTTGTGTGTTCTTCAACAGCGGGTTCCCTATACCCCCCCCCCCCCACCCCCCTTTTCTGCTTTGTGCGTCTCACGCGTCCGGGATCCGCGGCCCTCGGAGCTCTTCTCTTCCTTTTCCATGTGCCACTAGGCTACAAACCGTTCGGCTGCTCCGAGCATCTCCCGATACCACTTGCTGCCCCCCTTCGTTTTTGAATGACCCCCCGAAATCAGTATCAGGTATACGGTTTCAACTTCAAACTGCCGTGGGGAATCTTCGGCGGAAAATTCGGTGGACAGGAAATGGACGAGGTCGTCTCTCAAGGTTCTGAACCAGTCTCTTGGTGGCCTCCCTGCTCCCGGGTTTTTCCCACCGGCTATCTGCGCAAACATCACCAGACTAGAAAATTACCCCGTGTTCCGCCGTACCAATGCGCCGGCGAGGAAGGGTCGCCGTTTCCGGACGATGGTCGTTTTTTCGATGCTCGCACGTTTCGTCTTCTTGAGGGACTTGGCGTCATTTTACTTCAGAATGCTCTTCTTGTTTGTATCATCTCCGCTCTTGCTGTTAAATGGCAAAAAGATCCTTGCAAAAGGCTAATAATTGTCTACACTACCGGTATACACAGTATGACGCGTGCTACGACAGAGACGCGCACCAATTTTTCGCTGAGGCCCCTCGCTTTCGGAGCTCTTAAGAGATCTCTTTCCCCAAAAATTGATTTGCAAAGAATAAACGAAACTGCTACATACACCGGATGAAAAATCCCGTGGTATAGGGGTGTGCAACGAGAACCAGGCAAAACAAAAAAATGGACTACTTCCGACTATTTTGGGTTGAGGAGCCCCGTCGTCCAGAAACCAAATAGCCAAAAAACGGTATACCTCTATCATTGTAGCACGCGTCCTATCATTATATATTTTCATCCCCCCCCCTCCCCCCCCCCTCAACCCCCCCCCCTCCAACGCCCCCTCCTTTCCCACCACCCGCACGATCGCCTAGATCTAGCACCATGCGTATAACAAGCCCCTACATATCTTTGATCACACGGCCGGAGTGTATTATAATATTAAAAGTGACCAAAACATCCTAAAAAACCCTTCCCCCCCCCGCCCCCCCCCCCCCCCCTTTTTTTTTTCTCGCTCTTCCTTGCTCAAACGCCCCACCTAATATCGAAATCCGCCAGAGTAATAAACACTTCACGCACTGGATATCACCTCATTATGTTTCTAGAGCCATCCATGCCGCTGCTTTCCCCCCCCCCCCCGCCCCCCGCCCTCCCGCCCCGAACGCCCCCTCCTTCCCCACTACCCGCACCATCGCCTAGACTTAGCACCACACGTATAGCAAGCCCCTACATCTATGCCACCTAAAGCCCTTCCATCCCCTCCCCCCCCCCCCCCCCCAACCTCTCCCCCCCCCCGCCCCCACCCCCCACCTCCCCACCACCCCCACCCCATCCCACCCCCTCCCCCTCGAACACTCCGCCTTCTACTCACTGATTGTACGACTTGCAGGATATACACGATAAACTGGTGCATTCTTTCCAAAACCGTCACATTTATCCCCTAAAAAAAATGTATGGTTTCCACGCGCAGATTGAGCTGCCCCCCCCCGCCCCCCCCCCCCCGCCCCAACCCCCCCCCCCCCCCGATGATTGTTTTCACGGACAAGTTGAGCTGCCCCGCCCGTCCCCCCCCCCCCCCCGCCCTTCCCCCCCCCTCCAACCCCGCTCCCTTTTGATCAAAACCAGGCCCTCACGTCCTTCAAACCTCCGCCCTCCCCTCCCCGGTTATTCGACTTACAGCGTTCACTTGATAAACGGATGCATTTCCTTCCACAGCGGTCAGATTTTGTCCCCCTCAGAAACAGGTTTTGCATTTTCCGCGCACAGACTGACTAACATCACCCTGTTGACCCTGATAGCTACTCTGTAGTTGCAAGGGGAGTCGCCGACCTATATCCCTAATGAGGACACACAACCCGTAATACGCGCGATCGGTCTATCACACACAGCTCGCAAAGACGAGTTTCGGCAAAATCTTCGATCTCACAGCTGGATTGCATTTTCATTTTTTATAATATAGCATGGACCATGGAAGCAAGAGGCGATAGACAGGACAAGGAAAACCCTATTAACAACATTTTCCCAGAAAAATTCTTTGATTCCGTGCTTTACGATAAACAGGCCAACATGAGCAGGGCGGTGGGCAGGGGGGAAGGGGAAAGCTAACCCCGGCCAGAACTCTAACGCTAACCCTAACCCTAAAGGTACGTAGTGACTGGTGCTTGTTGGATGCTTTGTCTTGTGAAATGCGGCCGTGTCCTAGATGCTGTGTTTCGGCCGTCGCCGGCATGGTGTGCTTCGGCCCTCTTGTAGATGCTGCGCGTTTGAAAAAATCGTGCGGACCACGGGCCATGGGCATGCACTTTCCTCGCCTAAAACCCATTCAATGTGTGTGCACCGGGGGGAGGTCCCGAGTCTTATCGTAGTGCTTATCGTAATGTTTATCGTAATGTTCATCGTAATGTTCGGTGGCCCGAGAATTGCACCCTCTCTTGTTCATTCAGGGGGTACTTCTCGTAGATCTACATATTATTATGAGAATCGCGAGTCGAGCTGGTGGTTGCAACACTCCGTCCACTAATAACATACCCCGTTCTTCCCGATACGAACATGCCGTCCAGGGCACATGCATACATTAACCCTTTTTGCCCGGGATCCGTAGATCCTACCGGGCGGTATGAACGAATCTTGGATCCTAAGCCCCTCTTGTATTTCCAGGGACGAATCTCGTGCATGGTTGGTTGTGCTGGATGTTGATGGCGAGTAGAAATACCGGGTTAACTGTGGAGAGCACACACACCAGCAGCAGCAGCAGCAGCAGCAGGCTCTTCCGGGGTATAGTCTAATATCTGACATAATAAGTACCTGGTAGTCGGAACCGCGGTAGTACGAGACGTGTCGATTGCTGCAGCTGATCCATTAACAGACGCGCTCTCCTCGTGTTCGGCACCAAGACAACTAGCGAACAGATTTCGTACGTGATTTGCATACCAGGATTAGGCGGTACATACATGTAGATGTGCAGGTATTAGTTTCAAGGCCCCTTCAGGTGAGGAGGTGGTCTACTTCTAAACACCAAAAAATGATGATGTCGAGTAAACTGAAAATACATGTGAACATAGAGAAGAAGAGTAGACCCGTGCGGCCTACCGCTATCCAAGTAAAGCAATTTGGCTGAAAAGAAAAATGTCGTTCCGACTCTATTTTGGGACAAGAAGTGGTCCCGTCATGCGGAGAAATTGCTTATTATTACCTGAACCGTGTGATAACCTACTACCTCGCTCTATCTTAGCAGCACCTAATACCCGTCATTTCGAACCCAAGAACTACCGTTGTGTAACGAGTGAATCTTTGAGAAAGTCCACGAACTACCGTACGTGGATAATGAGTCTTCGAGGAACGGGCTAGCACCATGAAAACGAAGGGAACAATTCGATGCTACTGTAGTCGACGGCGGATGAAAGGGCTGGGGTCTTACCGCGAAAAATATGAAGGCGCACGCGCGCCACGTATACTGGTGGGGAGGGCGGGGGGAAGACCCTGTTTGGCGACCCCGCAAATCCGATCTATCTAGATCCGGAGAGAGAGGGAGAAGGAGAGAAAAGGTGTGCGAAAATACACGCTAGAAGGTAGTACAAATGATTAAAACAAGACAAAAATAATATCAAATCAAAACGAAGTCGTGAACACATCGTTCGTGAGTAATCTATGAGTGGTTGTGAGTAATATAGATAGATGTTGAAGATCGCACGAGGCACATTTTGTCCAGATATGACAAAACGCTACATTTTTCAGTCATAAATAATGCAAAACGGGTGAAAAATCCACGGGGACCCATGAAAGATTTTTGTGGCGCGCCCCCAGTATGCGGCCGAGCCATCGAAGGATTTGATGTGCAAGGTAAACGGGGTATTAGATCCATAGTGTTAATAGTTTCTGCACACAAACAAAGCGTGCGTACCCAAGCTGTAACCGCTTCCGGGTACAAATCGCTGGGCCAGGCGAAAGGGCGAGAAGTATACACCCCGGTATAGATGCCATACCCAGAACCTTTGTAACCCCTGTACGATACGATATGGCCTGGTTGTGCTCGTCGTGTTCTATCAACAGCTGACGACAATGTCGATACATGGCGACAGACAGTGGCAGATACACCCCGATTAAAATGCCGAAATGTTTGTGCCATGGGACCACTGCGCGAAAACGTACAAGATCTACCAGTCAGTGTTTACGGGTTGAAGCGGCCGGTGGAACGGAGTATCCTTTTATTTTTTTCAGGTCCTTGCACAACGTTAGGATGCGCACCCCCCCCCCCCCCTCTTCACTCAACAAGAACATCTCTTTGCTCTGCGGTCGACGCCCACATATCCGCATCGATCGCCAAACAGCCAAAACGCGTCGATTTCGATCACTGCACAGGTTCAAGAAGAACACGGCACGGCGTTTTGAACTCTGCCCGTCCATTCTACCTCTCTCACGTGTCCGCCGACGACAGGCCACGTATCTTACTTGCTGAGAAGACAATTTCAGGTGAACATTGACCAGTGGCAGTTGCGGAAGCAGAGATATATATATATATATAGACTATATATATTAGTTTGTATCTTCGCAGATGTTCGCGTTTAGGTCTGAACTTGCATAACCAGGCAAGAGAACCTCTGCGTGTGGCTGGCGCGAACCTTTGTCGCGAAATCTATACGCACGGAATTTACGAAGCTCGCCGATGGGTGTGGTTACATACCAGGGGAATTGAACGCCTCTACCGATCGTTGTATTATTGGATAGGATATATATATATATTGAGGTGGAGGATTACGGATAGGACTAAGGGCAAGGGCTTGGGCAGTCGATATAGTATCAATGCGTCCGCTCCCATCATCGATAGTTTGGGCGCCGATCGCTGTGTCCAAATGGCGTGTAACACGTACGAAACATGCATAAATTTGTTGTCGTTTAGATTGTTGTAGTAGCGCTGGTGTTGTTTCATTCGGAGCTTTCAACCAAAGACACGCAGGGGGTAAGCACGAAGAAGGCTCCAGATGTACACACCGAGCGCACACATGCAAGCCCGATCGTTTGACAAAATGCCTCCACACAGCAGTGCCCCTTGTCTAATCTTGCTGTCGTGTGGTCAGTAGTGGCTTACAGTATTGTTGGATTGGGAACCCGAGGCCACGGCAGGGGGAGTCACTTTTTTTTTTTTTTTTTTGGCAGTGGCTCGGTGTCACTCGTGCGAACTCGTGAAGCAACACTCCTGGACATTTACTTTGCGGTCTTAAGCTTTCGCACACACAGTTCAAGTAAGGTAAAACAATCGCGATATGACTCCGCAATTGGAATATGGTAAGGTACGCTGTGCACGAAGAATAACCTCACGGTTGTTGGTCGGCGCGAGGCACACGGTCACTCGTGAAAAGGTGGCAAAAGCGTCGTAGCAAAAATGGGGGGGTATGAATACTACCATAAAATTATGCCGTAGGCTCGGTCTAGGGATGTTCATGACGCATGGCACATCGAGACAGCTCCCCGCTGCAGCCGCCCCACTCCATGACGCACCCCGTACGCCCCACTCCTTGATGCTGTTTTGCGGTTTCGCATCACCCACTCACGCGTTTGGACAAGAGGATGCTTCGAACATGCATGGAACATGATATGCATTCGCATCATCGCAGACCGGTCGAACCGCTCGATTACCGATGCTCCTCCCATCTATGCCCCCATTTTGCTTCGATGTCGTGCCTTTGCTGATGATGGCGACGCGTTCGTCGTTGACACACTCGGCGGTAGAGATGCGCCAACCATTATTTGTTCTCAGGCTCCTGACGTGGGGATCTCTATGTGCTTGCTTCCAAAAACTGGCTTTGGGGGGAAACAAAAAGTGCTAACCGACCACCAATCCCATGGCTCAGGGGTATCCTACGAAAATCGTCCAAAAAAAAAACTAACGAACTTCCGTCCATTTTGGGTTAAGAAGCTCCGTCGTTCAGAAAACACAACACTCAAAACGTGCTACCTCTATTGCAGCACTCTGTTGTTGTTCCACTGCTGCAGTCCCTCTCAGGCAAAGGCACGCGTCAGAAACCGACAACAGTGCACCTAGACCTCCGTTTAATCGAAAATCACCTCGGTGCGGGTGCAGTAGTCGTTGTATGCTCTACAAACAGCGCCGCGAAGCGAGGTTTCTGAAAGGCCCTGTGCCCACGTTGGGTGGGCACCTGGATTGATGTTTCTGTGTTAGCCTTCCACAGGTTTTGTTTTTCGAGTTTTGTTATTACATCGAGGTAACAGTGGCTAGATTTGCTTCGTTTTCAGCTGTTGGTCAAGTGGGCTCTCTGGTGTGAGGTTTTATCTCGGCCGTCTTGCGGGCAAGCGGTGATCACAGGACCATGTTTGTTAGCTCCAAGCCGGGTAGGTTTCAAGTCATTGTATTATGTCTCCCAACCCAGGGTGGAGGCAAGCCGAGGAGTGAGCTCCTGAGCGACACCTCACAGCAGTCTAACATCAAGAACGTCAGCCAATAGCCCGAGCCGGGTTCGAAACTGATCGCAACCGTCTTACCAAAAATCTCAAATCAACTCACCACCCCTTCCCCCTCATCGCAATTGCCCCGTTTCCGAGACTTGTTGAAGCCGGACGAGGTATATCGTTTCGAACATACAAACATGTAGGCACCCTATGATATCTAGCGACCGACTAGTGAACGATTTCAAGCGGTTTGGAACTACAAGGAGTCACCGACCTATATCTTTCATGAGGATCGAATAAATAACACGCGCGAACGACCTTTCGTAAATGTTTGTGCAACTACTGTATATCAGCGAAACATCTAGACTAGATGTACCACGCATCTTGCAAAGTTGAGTTTCAACCATTTCAATCGGTCGTACCCACAGCTGACGTTTTTTAAATTTTTAAGTAAATCCTTCCATAATACACGCGGAGAGTTACTTTTACGAAACGATTCAACCCCGAGTTTCAACCATTCAATCGATCGTACCAACAGCTGACGTTTTTCAAATTTGTAAATAACCCGTCCATAATACACGAGGAGAGTGTTATTTTTTCGAAACCATTTAACCCCCGTTTGAGAGTTCAGAGGCAAGCATTGAACCAAAAGAGCTTTGGACGATTGTTAACGCATCTTGACCACATGAAAAAACCCGAGCTGCTGGCGTGTAGCAGATCAACGATAGATGCACCTGGTAGACGTCTTGCAACAACGCAGGAAGCTTTGAGGCAAGCAAGCGTGAGGCATGACGATACACGGACTGCCTGTCAAAGATCCGCCTACACGCGTGGTTATACGGCGCCCGTTGCCTCTTGGTCAGTATCAAAGGGCCCCGAACTGATAAAAGTTGTGACGTTTTGCTTTGGCTGTTTTCCAACTCATGTTACGTTGCCACTCCGGTTCCCTATCCCAACTTCCGTTGGCCCAACCTTACTTAGGGCGTCGGTCCTCTATCGCATAGCCTGTTGACGGCCCCCTCTCGCGGCTCTCTCCCAGCACACTACAGAAAAAGGTGACCGCTTGCATTGTAATATTTTTATCATATATATGCCGGTTTTAAATTCGTCCGTAGTTGTAGAGTGATTGTGCCATCTCACGGTTATGTCCTACTGCCCCATCACTTGTATGGTAATACTACGAATACCTGGTACGTCCCGTAGAATAATTCCGTTGGGGTTAGCCGATAACTAGCGCACTCAGGTTAATCGCCGATGTTCAGAGTGTGTTGACTGTTTGAGTCGCGCGAGCAACAACAGTAGATTTGCTGAGTCGCAACCTGTCTGTTCAGTGTCCGCAGTTTTGGACTCGAGACACATTTTTTTGGAATCAGTTGCGCTAGTAACGTTTTCGCTATTAGATTCACAGGCCCGGCACTAGCTGTCATTGTAGAAGCGTTAACTTTGGATTCGGTTGAAATACGCGGGATACGAAAATTCGAGTTTTATGAATTGCGCGAGCAAGTCTGCATTACACCTCAATGGCAAATGACATTCGTCGTATCACTGATTGGTGTGTAGCTTGGTTTCAAGTGGAACTTGCTGTTGAATGAAAAGTTGATATGCTACTTCCACTGTGGGGGGTGTTGGGGAGGGGAGTTTTAGACGTCCACCCATCGAGGCGATGTTCAGTAGCATTGATTCGCTCATTCCATTGCTGTACTCGTAGTCGTAGCAGAACTAGAACGTAACATATGAGCGTTAAAGCTGAAACGGAAACTTCTTAGAGGAAATGTTCTACAAAAGTGGCGCGATTACCACCTGTTCGACCACTGCTGTAATAGTTCGAGAAGATCGTATCGTACGAGGTAGTCGAGTTCTCGAAGTCAGAGGCTTCTAGAAGGGATCGGGGTGATCTGGGAGCTGAGCCGGACGACGCCGGTGGCCCCAGCCCATTCCCCCCTCACTCTTCCCTCATCCTGCTATTATTCCCCGTCATTTTTCAGTGTCCCCTGAACTCTCTGGACACAGCAGTCTGTTGTTCTCAAGTGTTTCGTTCTGCTGGTCGAAAGCGCTCGTTAAAACATCGTTATGTTTCTGCCTCGTGCATCTTTCACGTATAGGAAATTCGTGGAAGTGCAATGAGCTTAATAAGCTTTACTCTCCCCCATCCGCCCGAGAAAAAAAAATGAAAAATAAAAAACACAGAAGAGACAGCACACTACGACATTTTTTTCTCCCCCCATAGACCATACATAGATAGTCTATATCCACAACAACAGTTGCTTCTTCTTTTTTCTTCTTTTTTCACACTCTCTTCGTTTTTCTCTTCTTTTTCTTTCGATCGCTCTTTCCTTTTTTTTGCTCATCATACTTCACTGCGAATAGTCGGTGGTGCGTGCGCGCCGGCTTGAATGTTTTTTTTTTGTGCCCGCATATTCACGCACTCACTCACTGTGGTTGAGATCCCATGGCCTAATTACGTTGTTGTTGTAGTATTGGAGTTGGAATTGTGAACATATATCTCGCAGTCTGTCAGTAGAGTTTACCACTTTCTCGATTGACTGTCGAAAAACGGTAAGGTACCCTCCTCGACTGCCGATGCCTCCTGCTTGTTGTAGAGAGGCGAGCTCTCTGGCCACAAACTACGACGCATAGATACTATTTGAAAATACAGCAAGAATCTTTAACCATGCAATACACCGCAAAGGTCAAACGGGTAACAAAGGAAGCAAACCGGCACACACCAGACCATTCACTGGCAACAAGAAGAAAAATAAACGAACAAAACGGATAAAAAATAGAGCAAAATATATGACGAAAAAAACAATAACCCTACCCCTGAAGAAGACCCAAACCAAACGCAATCAACCCACAGCAGTTAGGCCTCTTCGTCTCGTATGAAGTTTAACTCACAACCACGTGCTCCACCAAGTGGCAAGCTTTACTGATCGAAGATGAAGGGGTTTCCACCGTAACACCACCACCATGCTACCCTTTGCATGCCAGCACGGACACCTTCCCCACCCTGGCGGAGCCATGATGAGAGGATAAAGTCTTCAATTTTTGTCCCGACATTTTATTCCCTCCGCAACTTCTTAGTTGGGGTTTCAAAAAGTTTTTTTTTGTTTTTACGTATCATCCACGCAACCATATTTAATTTTTATAATATATGACCGTTTTCGAACAAAATATAAAAATCATTTTGTGCGCCAGTCAGTGCGTCTGCTATTCACCCATATATTGACCTGACCCTTTCACCCAATGAAAACACACATATAGCACAACCACACACAGCAGTAGTAACTTATAGTACTATTAATAGATACAATTGGTTCATTCGACTTTTAGTCGCCATTTTTGGCGGCTTGTGGCTCATGTGCCGCCACCACAGCAGACAAAACACCGACGGCGACCGTTTCAAGAGCGCGCAGTAGTTCGACATAGTGCGGCAGTTTTCAGTGTCAGTATCGTTGATGCGCTTCGGTAATACGCGTGTGTCGTACAGATCTCTACTCTGTAGTAGCCTGGATACCTCCCATATGTCCGATAATGGCCTCGGCTGCTTGGTGTTTGTGGGTGTGATCTTCATGGTAAACTGATGTTTCCACCCCTCTAACATGCAGCAGAACCACCACACACCGAGTCCGTGCTGATTACTCATCTTAGAGAGATGCTGCTGCGTGGTCACAAACAAACTACAACAGTTAACACCCGATCGACCGATATACGCATCAATCGCAAATAATACAGCTTTTTTTTTGTTCTTGTTTGCTCAATCCGCTATCCACATGTCCATTATTAGTCTATGTGTGTGTCGTCTTCACGTTACACCGTTCTTTCTACCCAACGACAATCATCAGTACACACAGGGTCCGTAATACGAAAAAATACAACAAAAATAACACTACTACTATATGATTTTTTCGCCCCACCCCCCGCGCCCAACGTCCTTAAAAACTCCCCGCCCTCCCACCACCGGTTATTCGACTTACTTACACGACTCACTTGATAAACTGATGCATTTCCTTCCACAGCGCTGCTGTCAGATTTTGTCCCCCTCAAAAAACGGGTTTTATAGTTAGTTTCTGCACACAGACCGACTAATTAATATCACCCTGTCCCTGATAGCTACACTGTAGCTGTAAGGGGAGTCGCCGACCTATATCCTTAATGAAGACACACAACCCGTAACACGCGCGATCGGAGTATCACACACAGCTTGCAAAGATGAGTTTCGACAAAATCTTCGATCTCACAGATAAGAGATGGAGTGTATTTTTATTTTTATAATATTTATACTACTACGTACATAGTCTACATACTTCGAACTATTAATTAGCACTACAGCGCTCTATGGGACGGAAGATCAAGATTTCGTCGAAGTTTCCAGTTATGCAAGCTGTGCGTGTTATACTCGGAATTCTCGTGTGATACTGGGTGTGTGTCATCACTGTTAAGGGCATAGATGGGTCGGCGACTCCCCTTGGAACCAATTTTCACCAGAGGTGGTCAACAGGGTGGTGATGATGCTATTCAATTTGTGCACGGAAACTGTAAAAAAAACCGTTTTATTTTAGAGAGACAAAGCCTGGGACGGCTGTGGAATGAACCAGTATATTCCGTACGTATGTATGTAGACTATGTATGGTTGCATAAGGGAATAAGGGCTTACTACACGGGCGTCGTGCTAGGTCTAAGGCAATGATGTTGCGGCAGGTAAGGGGGGAGGGGGGAGAGGGGGTTAGTTGGAAATCGAAGGCCGTATAACAAGCGAATGGACCTACTGCATGGGTGACTCGCCCAAGGTAGAAACAGGTATTCCACCACCTGCCGGGTAGTGTTTGTATGACTCTGGCGTTGTTTAGTTTTTTATGGGGCGGCGGGCGGGCGGACGGGCGGGCGGGGGGGCGGGGGGGGGGGGGGTGAATAGGAGCAAAAACGATTGACTATGTGCCTGTCGACAAAAATACAGATACACAATTTTCGAAGATATATCGTACAGCAGTGAAAGGTGGATGGGAGAGCTAAACATGCTGTATGTCGTGTTGTTTGTACGTTAATGTCAGTGGTTTGTAATTTCCGTGCAATATTAGTGCTGCTACGAACGGTAAATAAAGAAAGGTGGTATACTTCTAATGTTGCGTTGGCTGTGTGTTTGAGTTTTGATGGGAGATCATCTAGATTGACATACGATGGTGTCACCTGCAAGCTATGAACAACTATTTTTCATTAGGGACTTTTGCCATTTGGGCACACCTGATGTGTCTTGTCTCTCTTAAAAAATATGGAACGACCACGCCCGTTTATGTGTAGCATAACAACCATATGCCTGGCTATTTGCCATGCAATAAGCAGCTATTCAAAATACAATGTGATAATAATGGAAACCGTCGTATAATATGTGTTATAGATATATATGTATGTGGAGTACAGGGACAGGCAATTCGACGCGAGTCGACGAGGAAAGTCTAAGAAAAGGATGAAGTCTTCTCGCGCTAACAAAGAAGGCACTGAGTTGATAGTGGGAGGAGGGAGACGACCCCGCGCTTCGTGACCCCGGACCTGAGCTACGTCTAGGGAAGAGGGACAAAGAAAATATGTAAAAAAACATAGTAGATGGAGTGAGAAAAAATTTAGAGGAAAAGGTTGAAAGGGTAGTCGAATATGAAATAAAAAAATCCAAGGGCCGATCTTATCGGAGTCCATTTTTTGTCTTAAATTTCCGAAATTTTCTAAATATTTCCTAAATTTTCATATTTTTGTGAAATGTGTCTTAAAATACGCAGCCGTTCTGGCTTAATTTGTGAAATTGTTCAGCCCCCAAAAATATGAAAAAGTTAGCAGTCACAAATTAATTAGGAAATCCTGTCGTCGATTTCCATATTTCGAAGGCAGTGCTCAGACAAGCGCCGTGGCTCAACGCTGGGACCATCGGGTAGCTTTAAACATTGACCAGGGTGGTCCAGCATTATGGCCGATGGGAGGAAGCGTCCTGGGCCTCTGGAGGGACTCATGCTCGAGTCGGACGAAACAGCGATTATTCCTTCCCAAATATCCAGACACGAGGCGCAGAAACATGAAGAAGACTGTCGCTGGTGTCCTCGTCGTGCTCGGCATGTTCTTGACACCAGGGGCTGCTGTTGCAGGATTGCCCGAATCTACTTGGTCTGGGTGCTTTCCTCTGCGGTCTTCCGGGATGTTCGCTCATTTATGCTTGCTGTGTGGACGATGCTGGTGTGGGTGGTGTCGGTCTTGCTTTATGGCTCGGCTTTCAAAACTCATGAAAAAAATGGAAACAACCCGCGCTCGATACTAAATACAGACACTTTTTCATGGAAATCATGGCAGAAAAAGAGGGAAATAAATGTAGGAAATTCACATTTCTGACAAAAGAACGCCCTAACCGCATGATACAACAATCGACACAGCACCACCCAACCTTACGAATACTTATCTTCTCACCTTTATCAACTCCTCCTCCATCCCTAGACGTAACGCAGCCCCGCACGGTCACCAAGCAGAGGCTCTTCTCCCCCCCTCCCCACTACGGCACGTGCCTTGCTTGATTTTTGTCTCGAGAAGACCTCACTCTCTGCAGCTTTTTATTCCCTCGTCGACTCAAACATCGACTTGCGCATAGTCACGCTGCTAGGCGCTCTCTGTTGGGAGTCACAGCGCAGTGACTTGGATAGACTGTCCGCTACTGAGCCTGACGTGCGTGGGTTCGAATCCAGCTATATCGTCGGAAAAAAAGGCCAGAAGAAGGTTCTGGGATTTTCAAGACAAAAGTACATGGCGAAGCGTGAGATTGCCTGAGATTGCCTCGGAGATCCCTGCTACGAAATCGGTGAGACCCAATGAACCCCCTCTAAAACATATATTTGGTGGGGTAAGTAGCACAACCCACTGAGCTACATTTATTTGCCACACGGCAGTGACCAGTATGACTAATTCTTAGGCACACAGTGACTACGTAGCTCAGTAGGTTGTGCCATCTAACCAACACTCTCGGCAAGTTAATTCTCCTTTTCGTTTTTTTTATTGTCGCTAACTGAATGAAGTCAAAAGTGCGACCCGCGTGAGATTTGAACTCCAGAACCAACTCCTAACTCCGGTATTGATCGTAGTATTCGAGGGTAACAACCAGACTACCGGGGAGACCGGCGGGGCCTAAATTAGGGCGATTCAGGGCTATCTATGAGGACGGGGGACATATACGAACAAGCCCGTGCACCAGACTGCTACCCTACACATCTGATCAATAAGAAAGTAAAGACACACAAGAAGCAGTAAACTACAAAGTTAAAGGGCACGAAAATTGGAAGGAAGAAGAAAGAAGAAAATAGAATGATGAGCACTGCTTTTTTTGGTCGTTTTTTGTTTCACAGCAGTCAGTCACTGTTTCCCCACCTCTAGCCTACGTCGCTCTGCTTGAGTTAAAAAATGCCGTACGTGGTAAACACCCAAATCATCCATGGACCTCCGTTACCGTCGTGCCCCCGCGTTAGTGCGTTACCCTTTAGTTCGGTGTCCTAGTTCAGTGCGGTAAAAATCGGCTCGCACGACCTGCTCTTCGCATACGTACATAGTCTAGTACTATTATTATTTGTAAACATTCTGAACATAAGGGGGATCAGAACTAAGGTACGCGGGTCATTTTTGGGGCCTCTTTTGTTTGGTGGGCCGGGCTCGCTTGGGCGAGTGACCCCCACTGACTGCTCGTTTTGCGGTCGGTCGTGGTCTTCGTTTTTTTAACCAGGTATGTTCTTGTGGTGTGGCACAGCCAGGCATGGAATTGTTAGCTACGCTGAGCCAAAAAGATCGCCTGAAAACTACTGTGTGCACCGGGGGAGGGTGCAGAGTCTTCACTCGAGCGAAGTGGGCCACACCCATTAGCCAAAAAAGGGTATACCTGTCCTACCGTAGCCACGGTCGGGGGTAATGCGTGATATCCCACTATAGCTTTACGGGTATCGTCATTTAGCCATACAGCGCACCAATGCTGCACGAACGATGTGCCACGGCTGGCTATCGTATCACAGATCATCAAGGCAAGACACATAGTTTCCTTGCGTGGGCTGTACTGTACATATGAAGCTTCGTTGGCCCACCTGATTGATTGGTGCTTCGTCAGGGTAAAAGCAGCGGAAAGAGCTGGCCAAGGTTACTCCTTTTTCACTACCACCCGTGAGAGCTACCAGCACGACCCGAGTGAGTCTGAACGTCACTGACAATCAATCAAAATCCAGACGCGTGCTACGGTAGAAGTGTCCCACTTTTTTTTTTTTTGGGGTTCTTTATTTTCGTAGCTTAAAAGAGACCTCTCCCCCAAAATGCAGGTTTTGGAGAAAAATGACTTCGCTACCGGATAAAAAGGCCCATCTGGCCTCTAGTCTAGGTGTGTACGTATACGACGATAATATCATGCAAAAAAGTGGTCTATTTTCGACGATATTGGGCTAAGGAGCCCCGGCATTCAGAAACCATTTTCGCCAAAAAAAGGTATATCTCTGTCGTAGCACGCGTCGTTTTCACGAGGCGGTTTGCTTGGCACATACCAAGTAGTAGTAGCTAATCATTCCATTGTTGTGGATTCGTATCACGAAATTAGGGGACGCGATAACTAAGAAAGACGGCATAGGAACGGAGGGTTCGATCGCGCTGCCGAGTGACTCCCCCCAGCCACGGCACAAAAAGCCCCCAAAAGTGGCCCTCCTACACCGTAGCTTTGGCCATAGATGGAGATCACAGCATCCGATACCCGTTCGTAGCTTTTCGACCTGCTCGGGTTGGGGGCAATGTGTCGAGTGGTGGCGTTGTGGTGCTGGCGCTGCTGTGGAGGTGAGACAATGGGGATGGATGTCTCGACGGATACTGAAGAAGGGGTGCGCGTTGCTTTTTATGTTTTTTCATCTTACTTTTTCTTTCCAGCTGCACACACTCGTAGTAATAGCTTTTTTACCGTCGGCGAGCTTCCGGACAAGGTCACGGACAAGATCATGGTCACAGGTAGTTAGTTGCTGTATACCCTCCTCATCCACTGCACGTCGCTTTGTTTGCTTCGCGCGTGGGGTTCATTCAGCATTCTCGCCCTTCAGCTCCTTTTTCACACCCGTCATGTTCCCCATGTTAAATCCCACGCCCAGCCTGTGTTTTCTGTTGTGTGCCTTACCTGTTATACCTCATTTTTTCCTATGGAGTCCTGTGACACTGCTGTATGTAAAAGGTTGATATGTACAATAGTGCTGTCAGGGCTTGCTTCATTTGGTGTCGACACACATATTCATAGCCACAATTCGATGCGAGTCGACGAGCTCTAATCTTCCCCCGTTCGTTGGAAAACGAAGGCACGTGCACACTAGCTGGGTGAGGGGGTCCTTATAGTTACCCCGGAATTGAGTTATGTTTGGGGACGGAGGCGGAGGAGGTAACGTGCGAGAACAACGACAGAAGGGGGTTGGGCAAAATCAACATTAGGTTGAAAGAAGCAGATCCCACATACATACCGCTCTGTCCGGAAAATGTGAGACCAACATTTTTTTTTTTTATTAGTATCAAAATGTTTCTTTATGTCTAGGGACAAATTGGTTGGTGTTAACAGTGAAACGTGCGTTATTACTACGCAAAGCGTGTTGGCAGTACGATGGCGTGTCGAGCATGATGGGATTCAACGTTCTTATCACTTCGTAACATTTTCCCGGACAGCAGAACTATAAAGGAAGCCCACGAAAAATCGTGAACGTAAAATCTGCGTTGTTGATTTTGTTGCCGTGTTGTCTACTACTACTACGTTGTTGTTTGTCTTTTTTTATCGCTTCGTGACGAGGTTGACAAAAGGGTAGGGCCTTGGAAGAAGAGGGCACGAAGCTCACGCTCTACAATACCTAGCAGACGATAGTAGGGGTCTGAATTTATAGAACTAATTTTTTCACCCCGTCCCCGTGGGCCACTCCCACGAGTGGCTACCCTTTGGGACTTGTCAGGAAATGTCAATGCGATTCGAAGTCCGTATGCCTGACAAATATCGCATTTCGAGAAAGAAAGGCCACGTTTTTTTTCGCCAAGGTTCCTGGCGAGTTTTTGCGTACGTTAGGAACCACCCGTTGTACCATATAGCAACAATCTCACGTGGCAAACGGTGCGTGCTGCGCATGTGTCTTCGGGAACAATATGCAGCTGGGACGTCGTCGACTCCCCTTAGTGGTAGCTGGTACCAAGGCACACAGTAATGATATGTCGGCCATTCCTGGAGGGTATCGATTTCAAAAACGACGGGCGAAAAAACAAGGGCCGTATCACATGTGTGCACAAGTGGTCAAGCTCCTAAGTGCATTATACAATCTCTAGGGTTGGACCGGTCGGGTCCCTTCTTCATCTTTGAGGCCTTTTTTGCAGCGGCTCCGTGTCCTTGGCGCGGTCCCGAGTGACCACCCTGTTCCTCACGCGGGCTACGATAGAGGTTGTACCGCTTTTTTTCTTAGGTTCCTTGCTGTCGTAGCTCAAGGTCTCTCCGGAAAACAGATTTCAGATAAAAATAAAACTGCTACCCCCGACATAAACTTCCATGGCCTCTAGGTGTGTACAGCGATAATCATGCAAACAAAAAATGGCCTATTTCGGACAATTTTGGGCTAAGGAGTGTCTTAAGTCATTCACAAACCATTTCACACGAAAAGTGCTCGTACCTCTAGCTTAGCACGCGTTTCAACTTGCGGTCATAGGCTTTTGTGTGGACGAAGGGTACAATGAGGGGGGGGTACTCCCTTTTTCAGTACTGATTTTTTGAGCTATTATACTCGCACGAGTGGTTCGCCGTAAGTCATGAAAAAAATATTTGTAAGACGACCTTTTTTTTTTTTGTCACAGCATAGCTTATCATTCTCCATTGGGCATTGATATCGCAAAACGTAAAACAGCACGAAAGCTTAACACCGCGAAGGAACAGGCGACACACACTCGCGCGAGTGACCCCCCCCCCCCCCTCCCCCAAGTTGCAATTTTCTTTTGAAAAAGTGGCCCTCCTACTGTATTGCCTGGCACTGCGGCTTGTCAATCTTTCGATGTGAACCCCCCGGGACGGATAGTCAAGTCACGCCGCGCCAAGCAAAACACCTAACGTTAAATGTGTTTATATATGTGAGGTAGGAGAGTCACTCTCGCGCAGGGTAATGAGAAAACAATACCGGGGTAACCCCTCCTGCAAAAAGGGCTACCCCCCCCCCATAAAAAACGGGGTATCCCCCCCCCCCCCCACCTTTGTCTTGATTATTTCGCCATACTACGGCCTTCGTCCTTCTCGAACAGTGTCACACCTGCATGCTGTACAACCACTGACGCGTGCTGCGCTATTGGTAGCACTTTTCGTGTTAAATATTTCTGAATGAAGGGACTCCTTAGCCCAAAATCGTCGGGAATTGGATAATTTTTTTGCATGATTATCGTTGCATACACCTAACTTAAGCCAGATTGGGAGTTTCTTGCCGGGGTATCTCAGTTTTATTTTTCTCCAAAATCTGTTTTTTGGAGAGGTCTTGAGCTACGAAAGTAAGGAACCTCAGACAAAAAGTGGTACAACCTCTATCGTAGCACGCGTCCGCTTCATTTACAGCAGGTAGGAGCCTGGGCCCCCGGCCGCTTGGGAGGGTCTGTTACGCCGCCGCTCATCCCCACCCGCCTCGTATATTACGGCCCACAGGAGGCATACACACAGCAGAGCAGTCTTCGCTGACGCGTGCTACGATACTGCGAGGTGCACCACCTTTTTTTTTGCTGCTCCTCAGTTTTGGAGCTTAATAACTCTGCCAAAAAAAGCTAATACCTGGAGAAAAATAAACCGCTACTGGATGATAAATCCCATGTGGCCCAGGTTTCGAATGAGAACCATGCAAACATAGTAAAATGGCGTGTTTCTGACGATTTTGGGTTAAGGAGCCCCGCCATTCAGAAACCATTTCTGGCTAAAAGTGCTACCTCCATCGTAGCTCGGATCATCTGCAGGACAGTGGTCATACGTAGCCTGCCCAGGGGGGAGATATAATCGTTGTGGACTGACGTGCACGTGTGATACCCTATGTACCCCCCCCCGCCCCCCCCATGGCTCAGGACGTGAGACATTATTCTTGTGAAGCCCCATCGTGTACCTGGAAAGACGAAAGACGTGCCACGCCCGTGTGGAGTGCGAGTCCTAACGACAGACAGGGCCCCCCACACAGAGAGCCCCAGGAGGTCGGCCAGTTGGCGCCGCCATGCGGTTACATGTGGCCGAGCCCCCTTGCAAGAAAATAATGACGTTCTGGCCATTTTTGGCTAAGGGAGACCTCGCCGCGTTCAGAAAAAAAGCATGCACGAACAAGCCTGTAAAGCTAATAGTAACGTTGACACTTTTCCCCCTCCATCGTTTTTCCAGCTTTTCATTTTTGGCGTTGTTTAAAGCGGTGCGAGGTTGAAACCACGTTAATATCCACAAGAATATTTCAATTGTCTAGTACCTGTCCATACCTGGTATGCATGACGCGCACGGTATACACTGACGAAGATGGCTGAAACGACTATGCCTAAGCAGCGCAGTGGGCATCGAGCTGGTGAAAATCGAATTCATAAGTTCCGTGGAGCGTGACGGGATTGGAATCTTACGGTGTGTGCGTGCGCGGTAACGCTGACCAAATGACGGTTCATAGTGTGACCTATGCCTTTCAGCTTGATCAAACCGGAAAAAGCGTTCAGAGACAAGACGAGGTCGACCAGTTCGCGGCTCAAAGGGTGGTCTATGTTGAACTCCTCGACGCTGTTGTTATAGAAATCGCCCTCTTTTCTGACCAAAGCTGTGCTCCTTTTGCGTCCCTTCCGCGTGCCATCTTCATTTCCCAGGAAGAATAACTTGCGAGCTGTAGGGACAACGTTACAGCATGAGGTGGGGTGTCGTTAAATCCGTCGGTGCTGCAGCTACGGTCACCTCCCGTGGGTATACGTCCGGAGCAGCAAGCGGCCAGCCGTTCGAGGTGAAACCGACACGCAACCACCAAACAGAGTCTGCACGCAGGCATCAAAGCGGTGTTGAGGACGCGCCAGTGTCGAGGTTGAGGGTGGATAACGTCGACAGCCGGCTTAATCCGTCGCGGAATCTTCACGTTGTGCTTGATGATGACGGTCCCACTACCAACAACAGCGACGACGCTATGGATGTCAGCGGCTCGGTGAGTGACGAAGGGGAGCCTCCTCCGGGAGTAGTCGCATCGTCAGGGACAGGCGTGTAGGGGCCGGTAGAGATGTGCCCGCTGACTGTGCATGCTACACCGTGTAACAGGGCGTATCCTAAAACATGTGAGGCTTATTCGGCTCCTCGCTGGAGGACGTCTACACCTAACCCAAGTGCTTTCGCTCCGAATAGTTGTGCCCTCACCCCCAGATGATCAGTCGACGCGTGCTACGATGGAGGTACGAAGCACTTTTCGCCCGAAATTAGTTCTGAATGATGGCGCGCCTTTCTAACCAAAATCGTCGGAACGATTAATAGGCCATTTTGATTTTGCATTATTTTCGTTGTGTACCTAGGAGATGGGATTAGACATCCGAGAGTGGATTTAATGCTCTCCAGATCGGTTTTTGGGAGGGGTCTCAAGCTCCGAAGTTGAGGAACACCTCTGGGCATACGGTACGATAGAAGTCGCACGTTTTCGTTGAAATGGTTTCTGAGTGACGAGGCTCCTTAAAGCAAAATCTTCAGAAACAATAAGCAATTGCTTTTGCACTGATTGGGTATTGTTGTGTATCTAGGTCAAATGTGGAGTGTTTTCATCCCGTGTAGCAGTGTTGTTTGTCTCCAAATCGGTTTTTTGGGTTATGAG
The DNA here is from genome assembly GCA_012845835.1 of Undaria pinnatifida. Taxonomy (NCBI): domain Eukaryota; class Phaeophyceae; order Laminariales; family Alariaceae; genus Undaria; species Undaria pinnatifida. Next base: position 10,797,840 of record JABAKD010000025.1, on the reverse strand, counting down.
GGGCATGTCTTAAGCTCCCGAATTGAGGAACGTCAGAAAAGAACTGGTGCACCGCTGTCGTAGCACGCGCCGGAAAAAAAAAACGGTGCACCTCATTCGTAGAAGGCGCCAGTCCTAGGGATTAGAAGTATATAGCGTTGCTTATTGATGTCAGAAACCTGGTTCCAACGACATGTTGTTGCGCCGTTCAGTGGAGGAAGCCCGTCGGTCAGACATGATCAAAAACCGACAACCCCGCACCTGGAGGGTAAACATCTTGGGAAACCGCTCAGTTACAGTGCCTCCGTCGCCGTCGACACACAAGCTGCGGTATGGTTGATCCAACTATTGTTTGCACTGAGCTCTGCCTCACCCATGGGTTGCCGACGCTACGCCTTCTCCATCACAAAAAGACGTTGAGGGGGAAAAATAAAACGCGGGTAACCTTTTGCATCGTCTCACAATGATTCAGGAAAATTAGACGAACAACTTTAAAAACGAGGATGCCACGTCGATAGTATATGGCGAATTATCCCGGTTCCATGCAGAAAGTAGTCGGGACACACACACAACGTGCTCACCCCTAACGCAGTGAGCCAACGTGCTCACCCCTAACATTGCCTGGGTCACATGCACCTCGTCCAAGGCGTGCCCCTTACAGTAGTGCGTGTCGTTTCTTCAGGGCGGTGGTAGCCACACCCACGCACCATCGGGTCGTTCTAAGGTAGCCCCCCACCCAACTGTTCTTAGAGGAAATCGCTGGGGTTTTGAAACACGGTGCTCTTTGCCACCCCGACGTCATCGTTCCATGCTCTTTTGCAAAGAAGAAAATATTGTGAGAAATATCTTTCTTTCGTAGCACCCTTCCTCGTGCCGGGCAGCCACGAAACGTTCGCTAAGAAAATCGGTGGTTTTGCGGGGGGGAGGTATCGTAGAATCAGTCCATGGCGCGCACAGTTACAGCTGCGGCGTTTCTGAGCATGCTTTGCCGTCCCTTTCGCTCTTGGCGTCGACGCACGTGCTACGATCGGGAGGGGGTGAAGCCTGGGTTGTATGAGGAGCTGTGCTGGAGGAGCTGCGTGTACCTCACTTAACAAGAGGTGGTTGGGGTTAGGGTCAGTGTTAGGTGTGGGAAGTACTGAAAAAGTGCAACTGGATGAACAATCCGGTGGTCACCGAAACCATTTTGTAAATCTTTTAACAGTACAGTATGGTATGGTATGGTATGGTATGGTATGGTATGGTATGGTATGGTATGGTATGGTATGGTATGGTATGGTATGGTATGGTATGGTATGGTATGGTATGGTATGGTATGGTATGGTATGGTATGGTATGGTATGGTATGGTATGGTATGATATGGGGTATGGTATGGTATGGTACGGTATGGTATGGTACGGTATGTTACGGTATGGTATGGTATGGTGTGGTATGGTATGGTATGGTATGGTATGGTGTGGTGTGGTATAGCATGGCATGGTATGGTATGGCATGGTATGGTACACAAAATGACAAGATATATCGCCCAACATGGTTTGACATTCCCGACGATTTTGGGTTGAGGAGCACCCCGTCACCCAAACAAAGAAAAATATTATAGCTAGCCCCCAAAGTGCCACCTTCGACGCATGATACGATAGAGGTAGCACGTTTCGTCTGAGAAAAATGGTTGTGATTGACGGGGCTCCTTAGCCCCAAACCGTCAGTGAACTAAGCCATATTTTTGCGTGATTCTCGTTGGGTACCCAGACCATGTGCGGGGTTTTTCATCCGGAAGCAAGTGTAGTTTTTGCCACAGTCAGTTTTCGGGAGAGCTCTTAAGCTCCAATAATGAGGAACCTCGCAGGAAAAAAAAAAGCGGTGCACCTCTTCCGTAGCATGCGTCCGAAAAGTGCCACCTCTGCCATGGTGGCTCGCGTCTTGGTGGGCTGTATATGCAACCATTATCACGATGATGACAAACAATCGAAACGCCTCTTTTATCTGACACAATCCCACCGTCTAGCCGGCATACGAACGATAACGCTAAGCAAGTTTGGTATTCCGACCAGTTTGGGACGCATGCTCCGTACTTTCATTTTTTAGGCTCCTAGCTATTGAAGGGCCCCGTGGTGGAGCTCCCTCAAAATCGATGTTGAGCAAAATTGAAAGTTGCTTTATGGCGAAAAAATGGTAGCCTTTGTACGGCAATCGATACATATATATATTCGGAACAAGAATGAATGGCGTTTATCCGGTTATGGTTTTGGTTCAGAAGCCCGGTTTCATTCAGAAATTATTTTCACCGATAACGGGCTAAGTGCTAGCTTTACCGCAACACATGTCGCGCCCATTCTAGGCCACGTCACTTTTTTTTTAGTTTTTTTAGGTACCGGTTGTTTTCACGTCATGTTTCTCTCATCGTGTTGGGCTCAGGTGGCGCATAGTGACCAAAGATACGCGGTCATAGGGGGGGATATTATTTTTTGGTTTTCCAAAGTGTTGCCTATAGCTCTCGGGGCCACTCGTGCGATTGCCCCTGCCCCCCCCCCCTTCCGTTCTTTCTTCTGCGATATCAAGATTCCGTAGTTTGTATAACTTGGCGGTATGAACACGCAGTGGGATGGTTAGAGGTACGCCGCGCCAAGCAGATGGCCGAAACATATTTTATTTGTCGGTGAGGGTACGGGGCTATTCCTGCGGCTGGCTCAAATCCAGTGCCTGATGGTCAAGAACGGAGTACCCCCCCCTTAGCTACTCTGCGTCAAGCGGATGGCCGAAACCTACTTTAATCGGCGAGGTTACGGGGTTACTCGTTCGACTACCTCAAATCTAGCTACCTGATGGTAAAACAAGGAGTACTAACCCTAAAGCTAACGCTGAAACCCTAACCCGTAAGGTAAACCTCCGTCGTGGCCTTTGCTGTAGACTGAAGAGAACAACAGAAAAAACTTCCAGGGGAAGGCAGAAACCTATCAAGACCAAACCGGACGAGGCAAAAAGCTACGTTTACGGTACTGGGGGGGTGCGCTCCTTGTTGACCCTCGGCGCGATGACGCGTTCAACGATAGAGGTGCACCACTTTTTTTTCTGAGGTTTTCTTCAATTTGGGAGCTCAAGACCTGTCAAGACTCAAACCTGTTCTGGGAAAAAAATATCGAACTGCGCAGCTACACCCCGCGGATGAAAAATCCCACATGGCCTAGGTACATAACGAAAATGACGCCGAAATATTGTTTCCTCTTTCCCTACGATTTTGGGCTCAGGAGCCCCGCCATTCGGAAACCTTTTCTTCACACAAAATAGTGTTACCTCTATGGCAGAATGCATCGTTTTGAGACGTTACTCGCAGAAATGCCTCCGCATCTCATTGAAAACCATGCTCTAGGCTGTTGATTTTGGATAGCAACGTGGCTAACCGTTCCACGGCAGTTTCGTGTCGGGTTAACAAGAACGGCATGGTGAATCCTTGCAAAGACACCAAGGAACAGGGAGGTCACTCGTACTCGAGCGACACCTAGGTATTGGTAAAAGAGGACCCACAAATGACGCCCCCTGCAGTAGCCTTGGTCACTTGTCCCCCCCCCCCCCGCACCGTAGCATGCCTCGACTACGGTGGTTCCCATGATGAATTTACGTGTGGCTCGTATCCCTACGGTCTTGCCGTTATTGACGTGCATGCGCTCTCTCTTTCCCTTTTCCGTGTGTCCGCCATCTCTTACCGTACGGCCTTTGCTTCGTACAGCCTGAAGAGCGAGCTGAACGTGCGCTAGTGAACCGGCAGGCATGGGCCGTGAGGGAGTTCGAGGCATCACAAGGGACTTTCCACTTCAACAACGGGGACCGTTCCTCGGAAGCTTCTTTCCACAAGACGCTGCCACACGACCATCTAGGGCAGGTGCGACAAGCCCGTGGTTGCTTTGTTTTTAACCCTCCAACACGGAGGAGGAAAAATAAAGCTTAAGCTCCCTACACTTCCACTTCCAAGTATTTTCATACACGCCGTGTGTCAATTTAAATAAATTTCGTTCACTATCCAGCGACGCTAGCTGGCGTGTCCTTCAGTTTCCGTGGTATCGACAGCGCGAGCTGTCCCTTCTCCCCGCCCCGGGTACATGCCCATCGGAGCTGTGATTTGCCCATTTGGGAGCCCCGTTATCGATAAATCATTTTTGAGTCGTTCTACGGTAGACACCCCCTAAAAATTGCTTAACGAGACCACCGGTGTCGAAACCAGTTCCCGGCCGTATCTCCCATAACACGGCGCCCGTCGCCACCCGGGCGTCAACGTTCGATAGCTCTTTGCATACAAGAAAATGTGCAAAAATATTTCTCTCATAGTAAAGGCCTCCTCATGTCGAGCATCCATGGAACGTTCGCTGAAAACCATCCCTGATATTGGGGAGGGGCTGCCGTAGAATCAGCCTTTTTTTGGCAATAGAGTGCTACAAAAATATCGTAGCAGGCGGTATTTATGTCCCCAGTTGGAGCCCAATGCTACGCGGTATAGAGGGGTTTCCTTTACCTTGGTCTGGCCTTTTGTTTCCGGTGGTTCGGGGTCACTCGCGCGAGTGACCCCCCTGTTCCTTGCGGCCATAGGGTTTCGCGCTGCTTCAATATTTCGATATTGATCCCCAGTGGGATGGTTAGAGCTACGCTGCGCCCCAAACAAATCGCCTTCACGTCTTTTTGTCAGTGAGGGTACAGAGTCACTCGTGCGAGTAGCTCAGACCAGGTAGTGAAAACTGGGTATTGGATACGACGATAAAGCTAGCTTGTGGCAGCGTCCGACCCGGAACACTTGTACCCTCTCGCGCGCCAGCAACTTACGTGCTTTTAACACGCACGTGTTCTCGTGACTATTTTCCTATTTGAGTATCGTAGCAGGCGATTTATGTCCCCAGTTGGATGTGCAACGATAAAGTTAGTCTGGTAGCAGCGCCCGACTTGGGGCGCTTGGACCCTCTCGCATCCTTCAGCAACATGCAGGCTTATTACACATGTGTGTTGTACGTGTCGTAGTTGCTTAGCCGAAGTGGTGCATCCTACGCTAACATTACAGTTCGGTTCGTTTCTGAGGCCTCTTCACGTGAGGGACTCGATAGCTCGCCCGGAAAAAGACAGTGTGTCGCGATGTCCGGCCGCGTCACGTCGGACAGCCACACAAGGCTTACAACCGCCTCCCGATAAAGACAGTTTTCCCACGGGGGTCTCATCCTCCGTCCTTGGACCCCAGCTCGACCAACGGATTAGCGGGGATCGCGCTTGTTTCAGTGGTTGTTTCAGTGGGGCATCGATTATCTCCCCACTTCGAATTTTGTTTTTTTTCAACGGACCAAGGTACGACAGGGGGGATAGCCGGTGTTTCACTCACCAGCGAGCCTTGGCCACTCCCGCGATTGCCTCTGCACATGTTCTCTGATACAAATATTGTATCAAGGCGTTTGTTTTTTGCGCAGCGCAGCTACGCGTAGTATTGCGGATTTCACACAAACAAAATCGAAAGAGTTCGTATGAACGTTCAATAACCCTCAAAAGTGAGGGCTGAGGGGTGGGTTACTCGCGCCAGTGAGCCCGAGCCTCCGCTAACAAACGCCCAAAGAGCGACACCCCTACACCGAAGCTTTGGTCAAACGCGAAAGTGGAACCCAACCAGCAATTAGTGGAGGGGGGGGAAGGGGGTCACGTTTGTCGTTTTATTTTTTCAAGTAGCTAGGAGCCACTGGCGCTAGTGACGCCCCCCTCCCTGTTCGTTCGACCGCGGTCTTAAGCTCTGGAGACGCTGTCATCTACGTTCACTGGAACACGAATCCCCAATGAAACGGTGAGCTACACGCTGCGCCTACAACATAATCTAATGTACCCCCCCCCCCCCGCCGTAATGTCACAAGCCACCATTAAGAATGGGGGTTCATTACTCCACCATTCGTGGCCTTGGTCATTAGAGCGAACCTCCTCCGCTGAAAAAGAGTCATCCCACGGTATGGGTTGCACATTTTTTGCCAGAAAAAGGTATACCTCTATCCGGTTGAGCTCCTCACGTGAGGAACTACGGGTCAATCATTAGTCAAATGATTTCACGAGTACACAGCAGTTGTTTTGGGTCTTTAAGGCGAAGAAGCCCGGTCGGGCTGTGCGAACGAATGCCTTCGAAGATAGTTTTCGGGTGAGGAATCGAGCTCCTCGTGGTGGAGGAGCTCAGGAACTGATGCTGCACAGCACACCTACCGTGCGATGGCTCAAAAGTTAAGTTAGCGTTCCACCGGTATAGTGAGGGGGGAGGGGGAGGGGCGTCGTTGAAGAGCCTCGTCTGGCGGGAATATGTTGCCCGGAACGTGCTTCTACCATTCTTGAACAAAAGACCGCCACCGCCTGAGACGCGTGCTACCGTAAGGGGTGTGCACCATTTTATTTTTTTTTGCTGAGATTACGCGTCACTTGTTTAAGAGCTCTACTAGTATGTACCTCGTAAACATAAAAAATAACGATTTAGTGGGGCTTAGCTGAAAGCGAAACGATATAAAACAACGAACAAAACCCGTGGCCTGTTCTTACTGTAGATAGATATATTTTATAAAAATAGTTCAAGGACGTCAGCGCCGTGAGTTCGACGAATTCCGGCTCAATACACTCATCTTTGCAAGCTGCGTTGTTGGTACTTGTAATATACTATGTGGGTGAGTTTTGTTCATAATGGGAGGGGTCATTTTGTTCGGTTAAAAAAACAAACACACACACATATATACGAGTATATACATATTTTATATAAAACAAACTTATATGTACACGAACAAGCGTCCATTGTTCGAAAGGGGATTTTCTGTCCGCCATGATGATTTTATTGACGAGCGAAGGAAGGAGCCCCGTCCAATGAGTCGTTCCACGATGGCTCCCCAAACTTTTCTTCAACGAAATCGCTGGTAAAAAAGAAATATATCTGCCGGTCTTTGTTCCCTGAGATAGGGCGGAAACAACAAAACAAGTATACACGCATATATATATTCATAGCTTGAAACGATCGTTGAAGAAAACCGCTTGTTTTGGGGGGGAGGGGGCTATCGTAGAATCAGCAAAATTCAGATAAATATCTTGTTGGTAGCTCAATAGTCCCACCACTGTCAAATACCATGCGCCGTGATCGCGTTTAACTTAACCGCCATGCGTTTCCGCATGCTCTAGAGGTGCGGGAGCATGCCCTCGACGGGGTTATAACTCATGCGCCTTGCACGCGCACTAACTTGTGCGCCTTGCACGCGCACCAGGCGCACGAATGAATACTATATTTAGCTGTGTAATATCGGAGTAGGTGATAGGGCCAGCACCGTTTGCTTCCGAGATTCTTCGCGTGCGAGATGGTTCTGAGCCGCGCCCAGACACACAAGGTAGGGCAAAACGAGCGTGCTTCTTCGCGTGCCGGATGGTTCTGAGCCACGCCCAAGTACACAAGGTAGGGCAAACCGAGCGTGCAATCCGATTCCCAAACATCTGGCCGAGGTACATACGACGAGGAATACGGCGAAAGAAACACGACTCTCGGACGGAAGAGGGCTAAAGGGCCCCTTCCTTCATCCAGAAGGCTACTGTTTTCTTGGCTACGCTGCCGATTCAAGCTACGGTGTACGGGGGGGTGTCACGCTTTGGGGGCTTTTTCGTTGCAGCGGCTCGGGTTCACTCGCCGCGCGAGTGACCCCCTCCTGATCGTTTGCGGCCTTTAGGCTTCCATGCTGGGTTGTAAGCTCTTGCGATAGGACACCACAATGGAATCGTCAGCTACGCTGTTGCCAAGCAAATCGCCTAACTAGATTTGATTTTGTCCGTGAGATGCACGATCCCTCGTGCGAGCTTGGCTCATATCCGCTAGTGACGAAGGGCTTCGTGTCACCGCCCTGAAAGACGGTAGGACTATTACGCGTCGATGACTTCCTTCGGCCGCCGCCCAATGCTGTTGCGCTATAATCCAGGTGGATGAGGATGCCTTCAACGCCCTGATCGCTTGCATCTCAGAGGGAAGTTTCGACACCTGCGAGGAAGTGCCCGCGGGAGACGCCGCCGGCTTTCTCGTCCAACCGATTGGGGGTATCGCCGTCGACATGGCCGGACCCGCCGGGTAAATAACACCGTACTGCACGATATACAGCCCATGCTGGAGAGTGCACGTCGTTAGTTTCGCACTACTCCATGTTTTGGGCTACACCCAGACAGCGACACCCAGACAATTGCTGCAGACGAGATGTCAATTTTATCATCAACCCAGATTATGGGCGCCGAGCGACCCCACACGCTAGCAGATTCTACGATTTTCCCGAGCTCCTAACAGGAGGGAGGCGGTGATTACCTCATATCTCACCCCGACACATGGCGTCTAAGGCATTCGTTCGTGCAACCCGACCAGCAATTTTGCGCGGGGCTAATACTTGATACAGTGTATCACGCAAACACAGACAATACATTCTCCACTGACTGACACTCACTCGAGGAGCTTGACCGGTGGTGAGAAACGTTTGATCCCCCCTCCGAAAAAGAGCTACCCCGAATGTGAGAGATGGATGACTCTTTCGCACACTGCCGTACACCCGACAGCGCGACATCCAGCCCGTCCTGTAACTGCGGTGCCGGAGGTTTTCTCAGCAATCCCATCGGCACCGCGCCGCTGGCACGGTCGGGTTGCCGGGTAACAACCAGGGATGCGAATATTCACTCGTTACACGGGCACTCGCGGGTTCTCAAACTCATTCACGGTGTTGGCAACATTTTACTGCCGTTCGCAGAAACTTGTTAATTAATATAGTCCCTGGTGGCCAATGCTCCCATACACGAGAGGAAACGCTAAGAATTCGTATATTTCTGTTTCCCGGGAGAGGGGATTGTTGTGTTGCATTCTCCGTGTTTACCGTCTTTTCAAGGAATGCTGCTGCCGCTTGCGGGTGTCGTTTTTGTCTTTTGCCAATTTCGTGCGAACGGGTCTATCGGATCGCAATCCACAATCGTGTAGGGCTAAACCTACCGTCAAGGGGGGCTCAACTTGGGGGCCCTGTTTATGTCGCCATTCATTTTGCGGTGATGAGCGTTTGGTGCTGCTTTAATTTTGCGGTGTTGAATCCGCAACGGAATGGTAGGCTACGCTGCGCCTAGCAAGTTGCGTGAAGTTTTGTTCTTTTTGGATGCTGGGGGTACAGATATTCACCCTTACGAATGAGGGGCTTAACGTCTGGAGTGAATAGAGGTGGTGCCCCCTCCGGCCGTAGGCTTGGCTTTCTTCGGAAGCAATGTTTTACGAATGACGGGGCTTCTTAACCTTAAATCGTGGGAAGTAGGACTTGTTTTTTCCCCTGATTCTCGTCACGTGTACCTGGACCATCTTTAATTTTTCATCCGGTACACCAGCTATATATAGGTATATATGCCCTTCCTCCCCTCCTCCCCCCCCCGTTAACCCCGCTCTCGTTTGATCCAAACCAGGCGCCCACGTCCTTAAAAACTCCGCCCTCCCCTCACCGGTTATCCGACTCACAGGATTCACTTGATAAACGGATGCATTTCCTTCAACAGCTGTCAGATTTTGTCCCCCTCAGAAACGGTTTTTATAGTTTCCGCGCACAGACTGACTGACCTCACCCTGTTGACCTTTATAGCTACACTGTAGTTCTAAGGGATGTCGCCGACCTATATCCTTAATGAGGACACACAACCCGCAATACGCGCGATCGGAGTATCATACACAGCTTGCAAATAACATGAGTTTCGACAAAATATTCGATCTCACAGCTGGAGTGTATTTTCATTTTATATATAGTCTATATATATATTTCCTTCTTATCAGTTTTGAACAGGCCTTTGAAGCTTCAAAACGTTGAAGAAATTTCGTAGCGCGCGACCTTCGCAATGATCGTGTTTGGGTGGTGTATAGAGCCCCTCATATTAAGATCTTTACTCTGCGATTAGGAGCACCTATCTACAACAGCACATAGCAAAGTGAACATCCAACTTTTCACTACAGTAGTTTTTCGGCTGCACCCGACAGCGATGTATGGCCCGTGCGCTCTACAGGGAGTGCGCTGAATTCGCACTCCAGCAGTTTATCTACCGTCGCCGGGAGTGCTGTGGACCTTTACGTACGCCGCTTGCGGGCAGGAAAGAGAGAACCGCACAGCATCGCCCTGTCGGCACGACTTTTAAAACCTCGAACTGCGTTCTATCCCATCGCGCCCTCCCGCTCCCCCCCCCCCCCTCTGCGCACTTTGTTCGGTATATTGCATCCCATCTGTTCCGTGGATGATATCATATCTACCTATTCTTCCTGAACGCCGTGGATTCAGTGGGTGCCATCCATTTGACCCTGAATACCTTAGAATCAGCGCGCGGACATTTCGATCATTCTCTCACCTACCCAATAACGCGACCTGTCGTTACACCGTGCGCAAACTCCCCCTCGCTACCGACGGCTGACCTTCCCGATCCCAACAACCGGGACCGACGGTGATGTCATGGGCTGCGCGCGTGGTTTGCCAACCTACCTGCTCCATGATTCATTTTGGTGCTGGTATCCGGACGCGTACACGGCTCTGGAAACAATGGCGGACACATGGCAATCTCTCTCGCGTGTAAAAACTTCATTAAATTTGTTTTTCTCGGGGGGGGGGGGGGGGGGTGATACCGCGACGTCTACGTTTCTACCAGCTCGGCCAACACCGCCCCAAGCGCACCGTTGCTGAACTCAGAGGATCTGGTGAGTCAGCGCTGTTGACGATGTCCACCGCATTTAGAATGCTGAATATTATCGTGTTCGTTATATGCATGTTATTATATACAAGCGCGGGGGAGTACAACGGTCTAGCGACCTAAATTATTTCCTGAGACCACCAAGGACACGGAAATGGGGGGGGTACTCGACCCATTCTGCTTACCGAGTGCGAGCCACTAGCACGGGTGACTCTGTGCCTCACGGGACAAAGTCACTAGGCGATGCCTTCGGCGCAGCGTAGCTTACCATTCCATTATGGATTCAAATCGTCAGCTCATTACATCGCGGAGCTGAAGGACCGAAAAAAAGCACGGAGGGTCTCTCGCGTGGGTTAACTCCCGAGCCGATGCTCACAAAGGACTAAAAGGTGCTGACCCCTTGGTCTTGAACAGGACGGTGCTTCTTACGGAGCCCAAAATCGTCGGATTGCCATTATTGTTTTCATGCATTATTCTCCTGCGTACAAAGGCCGTAGAATCGTGCACCCCGGGTCGCGCTTTCAATTTTCTCACATTTTTTTGGTTTTTGGCGGGTGGGTGAAAGACTCCTCTCCGAAACAAATAGGTGCACTCTTTTTAAAGGTTATCGCATTAATAGCGCTTTTTTTATTATGCAATGTATACATGTACACCTGGTACATGTTTTCACCATCGCCACGTCATCGGTCAGGGGCTGTTCTTCTACCTGGTGCCGCGGGTGTTGATCAGACGCTCGAATTACGACGATGGAGGTAGCACTATTCATCGGAAATGGTTCCTGAATGACTAATGACTCCTTAACCCCAAGATGACATTTTTTTTTGTCGCATTGGACTATTCTCGTTGTGTACACCTAGGACATACACACATGAGAATGTTTCATCCGGTACCGGTTTTTGTATTTCTTCAAATCAACCTTTGGGTTAAAGAAGGATGTGTCTTAAGCTCCTAGATTGAGGAACCTCAGAAGAAAAAACGGTGGACCTCTGTCCTAGCACGCGTCATCACATTCAGGGGTTGTTCTAGGGCTCTGAGCTGGCGGACTATAACGCCACACCCACTAGATACTACAGCAGTGTGGAGTAGGTGGCCGGTGCGCTTGCGGTGATTCACGGAGATCTGTGCTGTTGTATGTGCATGAGACGGGTGCTGCGAGCACTTTTCGGCTGAAACGTGTGACGGCGCCTCCATAATGCGAAATATTGAGGTCGGAGTTATTCAATCTTATGTTAAAAATACCCTGTGCACAGGTATGTTTTTTCGTTCACCTAGTCTAGGTCATGGGTTCTTGTCCTTCCCAGGTAGCACTTTTGCTACATAGTTTCTCCTGTAATGATTTTTGCTGGGGGAGGAAGGTAGAGCTCCTCGATTAAGCAGGAGCGCCTCGGATAAAACAGGATCATCCATACCACAAGACGCCCGCTCCGCCATTGGGCCAGGGCGACTGGTTCTAATCCCTGGTATGCCTGATATCGACAAAATTACTACTGCTGTATAGTGTCGGTTGTTCGAATGCATATTAGTGAGCTAAGCCGAACGGCAGACACCCGTCGTTGGCAGAATTATTTTTGTACTGCGTGCGACGGGTGCAGGAGAGCAGAATTTCTCCGTGCCATCCTGCTCTCGCTTGAATTGTAATTTCTCTGGCATCCATGTTAACACTCTCTCATGTGCACACTGATGCACCACCAAAACCCTCAAGGGAACGACGTGGCCGTAGGATCCTGAACTAAAGTAGAAGAGCTGCCCGATAGTCTAGAGCGCGTGGAGGCCATCAGCGTGTCTCCTTCTAATCCGTTTCTGAAACTCCAACGTGTTGTAAGAAACAGAATTTGCTAATTGTGACGTAGGCTGCTCAACTGGTGGAGGTGTCGTAGAAATTGCACAGCTAGAATCCGTGGGCTGCCCAACCAATAGCAGGGGACGTGTGCTCTCACGTCAATCTACAAGCCTTTAGACTGCTAAACTCGCGGACGATTGCCGGATAGGCTTGACGCGAGAGACGTCGCCTTTTATCCCAGTATGGCGAAAACGAAGAAAAACGATACCCCCTGTCAGCAACGCCATTATCTCACAACCAAAAACAGTCGAATTCCACTACAACAGGCTGCTCAACTGGCGGAAGTGTACTGGATGGCCTTAACCAGGGACGTGCCCTTCTCCCGCTACGGTGAACATGAGGATACCATCGCTGCAGCAGGTACGGCATTTACGCGAAAAACATTTGCATTCGTCCGACAGATAGATCTCGTTAGTTCCAGGCGGTCTAGATCCCATCAATATCCGACAGTATGATACGCTGTGCAGGATGCGTCTATGAAGTACATATCCAATTCAATCCAGAAATTGACGCGTGCTAGATCGATCAGATCGTCCGGCGCATCTCATCTGGCAACATGATTTAGACCACGCAGGGAGGCGTGCTACGATGGAGATCGCAGCATGTTTCAGCATTTTTTCCATCTGAAAGGGCTTCTTAACGACGGAGCCCCTCCTTAACCCAAAATCGTCAGAAATAGACATTTTTTTGTGAGCAATGCAACCATCACATACAACAGCAGGAATGAAGCATTATCAACATGTATCCAGGCCGTGAAGTTGATCACCGGATCTCACTTATTTTTTACTACAAAACTTTTTGGGGGGGAAGAGGCGTGAGGTATGGGCTCATCAAGTGAAGATCCTCGCATTCAAAATGGCACACTTCTTCTTGTACACCGTGGCATGGGTTGCAAATGATGTATATACGAGGGATACGTGTGCCGGGAGATCATGGAAAAAACTCCCACTTCCAACGTCGTCCAACTTTTTCGTAGCACTTTGTCGAAAATAAAACGAACCTGACTGGTCAACGCGGGGCTCCTTGGACATAATATCATCGGGAGACCATCCCAGATTTTTGAAGTTTCCCTTCAGGTATATCTAGAGGCCGTGGGTTCGCTCTTCTTCGGGGTGCACGTGAAATATTTTCATTTCTCTATGTATAAACGGCCTTTAGAGTAAGAAATAAAGCTTCTCGAACTTCGAGCGCCAGGAATAAAAGGATGCACCGCTGCTACTCCGTGGCATTGGGTTTGCATTGGGTTCCACGTTTAGTTCTTACTCGCGTAGCGTAATGTCTTTTTCTTCGAACCAAAAGATACCGTGTAGGGGGGTCACGTTTTGGCGGATGTTTGTTTTTAAAAGGGCCTCGGGGTCACTCGCGCGAGTAACCCCTGTTACTTGGCGGCCTGAAAGAGCTCTTGATGTTTTGATATCTCGATATCAACCTGCAATTGTATGGTATGGCAAGCTACGCTGCGCGGTTAATATCGCCTAGTACTTTTTCGTCCGTGAGTTACTGAGCCACTCGCGCGAATATGACACAACAGCTCAAACCCCGCCATGAAGGTGGGGGTACCCCTCCTACCGTAGCCTTGCCATCGGTGGCCTGCACGAATCCGCAGTACAATAGTTAGCTACGCTTCGCCGCCAAGCAAAATCGACTACTACGGCTTATTTTCGTCAGTGAGGCACGGAGGCGCTCGTTCCGCCAGTGGCTTGAATCTAGTGGTGAATAAGGGGGCGTATTAACATGCCCCCTGCCATAGCCTTGGCCTTGGTAACGGTGCAGCCCCTCAAGTGGAAGAGCATCGAGAATCAATCGGTGCATCCCTGTGCCGTACCATGTGCCATTCCTCAAGCAATCCCGAGTTCGTTACTCTTGTCACTGTGACCACCTGCCAGCTATAATGGTGGGGATTCGATGGCCAAGGTTGCGGTAGCGCGGAGGGAGACGCCCATTTGTCTGCGGGAAGTATATGTCACTCGAGCGTGTGGCTCATTACCCCGCCCTGCCCCCCCCCTCCCCTTGAAAGCGAGGTTTAAAACATTTTAGAGGCTGCAGCGTAGTAGCAACGAAAGACGCTATTATTTTCACTGTAGGCATGGCTGCCTCTCGCAAAAATGTGAAAAGGACGCATGCTACGATAGAGGTATTAAGTTTTACCTAGCGTTTTGGTCATTCTGGTCATTTTTATTTTTTCTGTTGGGTGATGAGGATCCTTAACACCGGATCGTCGGAGTTTGTCATCTTTGCCACATTCTTGTTCAGAGCACAATTCTTTTTTGTATAGACGGAAGACGGGTTCCTTCTTTTTTGCATCGGATCCTCCTTAAGTGATCACCTCCAGAAAAATGAAATATCTACCGTACGGGTAGCATGATTCAAAGTACACGCATGCTATAAAAGGCCACCCGAGCTCGAGCGGAAATTGTCTTGGGCACCTTTTGGGGTTGTCCGATACACGCACGCAGTCGTGTGGAATTGTTTTATTTCCGTCGTGTGCTAAGAATGAACGCGCTTTGAAGACCGCGTCTTTTGAGCGCGGGTGCGGCGCGCCGCTACAACTGGCCTGACACTCGGCGGAGAAACTCGTAGGATCATAAAAAAATCCCTCCTACCAACCGTGGCCATGGTCTGGACTACTACTACACACACGTGTTCTACTTACCTAGAGGCCACAAGGTTGCTCATTGGGTCGTACTTCATAACACTGATATCTAAAATGAGGCTTTACGAGTGCTCTGGGGGTCTCCGAAAACAATAATACTGGTCATTTTTAAGGGGTCGGAAACTGGCCTCCACGGCCCGAATTTATAGGTTTTCACAACCTCGCGGGGGCGAGTCTCGGATCGGCCCCGGTTGTGAACAAAGCTTCATGGCTCGGAGATCCACCCTTGCTCGATCCCACCCCGCGAGCATTGCGGATCGCCCTTACTCGATCTGACCCGCGATGACGATGAGAAGTTATCCGATCCGAGAAAACGTCTGCAAAACGCCTATGCGACGTTGCGCCGTAGGATGCGTTCGGACATACATGTTGCGGCAGATCTGCACCATTTTCTCCCTTGCGGATGTCCACCTAACGAGCTTAAGGAAGAATATAAATGTGCTACCCGATCAACGATCCCACGGCCTGGGAGGTATGCAACGAAAAATACTGCGAACAAACGAACGATTTCCGTCGATTTTGGGTGCCATTCCGAAACCGTTTCATCCAATACGTGGCCACCCCTATTGTTGCACGCGTCTTTGCCTGCACACATGCAGACGCGCGTGTTCGCTCTTTCACCATTGTGGCTGTATGCACTCGGCGATCACGCTAGCGGGTTTATTACGGCTCGGTATTGAGACGTACATGTCGGCCGTGCTTTTGTCTGAGAATCCCTATCACATCAAAATATTTTCGATAATTAAGAGGTGCACCCCTGCCGTGGCAAGCAAAGCCCCCGGGGACCATCTCGGTGCGATGACGCGTGCTACTGTGGAGGTGCACCACTATTTTTTTGAATACTACCCCTCAGTTGAGGAGATTAAGACATGTCCTCTTTAACCCAAAGAATGATTTTGAGGAAAAAAAAACTGCTACCGGATCCAAACACTATCCCATGGCCCCGGTACACGACGAGAATCGCCAAGCAAAAAACAAAATGAGCTATCCCCGACGATTTTTAGTTAAGGAGTCCCGTCATTCAGAAACCCTTTCAGACAAATTTAGCATAATGCACACCCCTTACTCACACGTAAGATCGGAATATCACGCACAGCTTGCAAACGTTAGTTTTTTTCTTGTTTTTTTTCAATCCTCTGGCGCATGTGGAGGAAAGTTGAGCTTAGGCTAACCACACCTCGACGTAGTTTGATACACGCCGCGTGTGTGTCGATAATACTCACTTGTACTCGCATACCAGCGCCAGCTGACGTATGTATCATATATTTTCCCGCGGTAGCGACCGCGCAAACTGTCCCTACCCATTAGGTTCTCGACGAAAACTTTGATGTCGCAGGTGTAGGATAGTCATAACATTCCACTGCAAAACCTAATCTGGTACATGCCATGCACGTTTCTGATACCCCCCTTCAATGCCCCCAACAGACAATTTGGCTACTATGCCGGGTTTCGCGAAGATGAACGGAGTAGCTGTCGATTCGGAAGGCAGGGCGGATCCACAAACGCAGCTTTTCAGGTCGACTGCCTACGGTGTTCAGACGGGACCGTTTGTCTCTCAGGTGTGGATGAAAGCCATGGTAGACATGGGGGGGGGGAGCCTCGTGCTTAGCACGCCTATTTTCAAAGTCGCAAATCGAGTGACGCCACGGTCACCCGGTCTTGGACTTAGGTACTTGGTATGTGTCGACGCGTGCTACGACAGAAGTGAACCATTGTTTTGCCCAATACTGCCCCTCACTTTCGGAGGTTAAGGCATGTCCTTCTCAACCCAAGTACTGATTTGGTGATAAACAAAACGGCTACCATACCGGATGAAAGTTTCATGGCCTAGGTACACAACGAGAATTACGCAAAAAAAAATGTACCGTTTGCGACGATTTGGGGCTAAGGAGCCATTAATGAAAAAATTCTTCAGACAAAAAGTGCTACCTATCTATCGTAGAACGTTTCTGTCAAAGATATATTAATCGCGCGTTTGGCCCGCAATGAATGGTTTTACGTGTTGGGTTTGTTGGAAGTTTTATTTTCCTCTTTTCTAACCGAACGTCGTCACAACAGTCATTTTTTTTTCTTGTAACAAGTTTTTTTTGTAAGCCTAGAGGCTGGTGGACCTGTTCATCGAGCGGCCGGCACATTCGGTTTGACGCGTGCTACGATAGAGACAGCACGTTTCATCTCAAAATACTTTCCGAACGACGAAAATCGCCGGAAACATGCCAAGATTTTTTGCGTGGGTTTCTCGTTTGTGTGCCTAGGCCAATAGGATGTTTCATCCGGTGAAAGCTTTGTGCTTTGTCCGAATCAGTTTTTGGGAGACGTCCTAAGCTCCCAAATTGAGGAGGAGTAGTAGAAAAAACGTGGTGTACCCCTATCGTAGCGCACGCGGTTTTCTCGATAAAAAAACAGTTTTTTGAGCTAAAGAAACATATAAATCTCTCCAAGTGATGAACGTCAGAGACCAAATGCCTCCCCGAGTCTGTCTCCTTGGGTGGCAAGCGTCACTAAGGGTGACACGTAAGAGGGGATATCCCCGAGTTTTTTCTCCGCGCAGTATAGGCTGCTGCAGGGGGGTCCCCTTCACGCGCGAATGATTTCATCGGCTCTTCGCCACTCACGGTTCGCGGCGCGAGTCGTTATCTATCCGATGCCCTCTATTTTCGTGTTTGAAACTTGCGCGGGCTTGGAGAGAAGCGGTCGCACAATCTATATACAACAAGAGCACGGGCGTGGGTCTGGTTCGGGCGAAGCTAAGGGCCATTCGCGCGAGTGGCCTAACCCAGGCGGTGAAAAGGAGGACACCCCCCTGTTCCTAGAATCGGTCCTACCGAGCATTGGCCAATCGCGCCGCCGTTCTGCTCCTCGCTCACAATCGTGCTTCGAGGAACCTAGCAGACGATGCGCGCATTCTGAAGTCGACAAGAAGCTCGAAGGCCGATGCTGCAGAAATGTGGGTGTAAGGTTACCGGCTTCAGAATGCGCGCATCGTCTGCTAGTGCTTCGAGGTAGCTGCTACAGGATAGAGGATCAAGGCTACAGCAGGGAGAATGTTAATACCTCCAATTCCACCAACCCCTCAATTGTCACTGCCGGGTTTCCATCGGTCGCGGGAGTGACTCTGTTCCTCACGGACCAAAAACACGTTCTTTCGGCGATTATTTTTGTTGAGGCGTAGCTAACCATCCCTTTTCGTATTAACATCGAGGATGTTAAGCAGCACGAAAGCCTGTGACCGCAAGGAACACAGGGGGGTCTCTCGCGCGAGTGACACCGCGAGCCACTGCAAAACAAGTGTCCAAGAGGGGGTAATCCACCATACCGTACCATTGGTCATAGGCATCCCTTCAGTAGCCTTGACAATTTTGAGCCTTTGCGTATGCGCTGCTTGGTGCGTCGCAATACCCACCGCCACCGACGCCGCCGCCGTGGCATCGGGTGCATAGAGTGACTGTAAGGGGATAACTATTTCACAACGTTTATGTAGTGTTACTAGGATGGACACATGCTTCGGTAAGCTGTGTACCGTTTTCTTTTCTGCGGCTCCTCGCTTTTTTTTACAAGAAAACACCGATCATGGGGGGATGGACTCAAGGTCAAGCAGAGCTGACCAAAATCATGGTACTCTCCGTCGTAAAAAAAAAGTTCGTGATTGCGCAAAGCAAGACACATTCAATCATTCAATGCAGACCCACGATTTCGGGTTAAGGAGCCCCGTCGCCCAAAACAAAATAGGGTTGCTAAATAGCACTCCCTGGTACCTCTGTCGATGTAGGGGTGCAGCAGATTCCGAGAAGTTTCTGACGTCTCCTAACGCGAGTAAGGCGAGCTCAATACCTCACCATTGGATCATCAACATCATCACCCGAATCACGGCTTAGAAGGCATTTGCTCGCGCCACCCGACCAACACTCATATGCCCTAGTCCTAAACCAAGCTATACTCCGAAAAATGCTAGGTTAACATCCGGTGGTTCCTCGCACTTGAGGAGCTCAACCGGCCAAGGTATACCTTTTTTTGGCTCAAAACGTGGAGAGTCCCTACCCCCGTGGGATGAGTCCGATCGCGGTCCTCGTTAGCACCGCAGCTTGGGTCGGTGCAATCCGTGACGGAGTGAAACTCGACGCCTCGCGAGACGGCCTTGTGCATTTGCCAAACTTTTCTTGTCCGGTGTGCAGAGTTTGACTTTTACTGTTGGCCTGAAGGGAACAGGATTAGTCGGCGTCCGAGAGGGAGAACTGTAATTCCGTTTTCACAACAAGGTTGGTGTTCGTTCGGTGTCCTCGACCAGCACGAGCCTGAATGTCGCGCCTGACATTACGCTATGATAAGGGTCGACCCCTTATCCCCCCTGGCGGGAACAATTGGCCTTCGTTTTCACGTAAAGCCCGGCTGCTGGGTTGGAGGAGTTCCCAATCCGTGCTTGGTCGTGACTTTGTCGATGTCTGGGTTTTGTGCAGTCCAATGGCATTTTTCCTTATACCCTGTGGAGCTTAAATGCCACGTTCAGTTCGATCTTCAGCTCTTACTTTCTCCGCTTTGGTCACAAACTTGGATATTTTTCTGTTGAAACCCTCGGTATGCCAGTGACCTCTTCCGCAGTCTCACCGTCCCTTCCGCGTTTGTTGACAGTTGCTCGCTTACGTGGACGCCCCAGCTACTACTCGATTGAAAGGCTCCATTATCGTCCCCCCACCGTTCGTCGTTACAGTCAGGGAGGTACCCCCCTTCATCTTACAACCGAGCTTAGACCGCTCGCGCCGTCGGCTTCGTACCTCAACGAGAAGCAGACACGCGAAACCGTTTTGACGGCGAAGCGCAGCGATAACAATCGATAACCGTCCTTCAAATGGCGAGACTGGAAAAGTAAAAAGGAATTAAGGTAGTCACTCACGAAAGAAAGGTGGTGTAAACAACAACTGGGTTTTTGTCGATTAGAAAGAGGCCCTTATGAAAGCAACCGCCCTGACTTTAGTTTTGTTTCTCCGCCCCCCTCCCCTTGTCAAACTTTCCCGCCTTCTTGATTGAAACCCCAGTTGCTCGTGAAGGATTTCACAATGGATTCATTGACGGTCACGCCTCGGCAGAGGACCTTCGCCCCCGGCATAGACTACATGACGGACTACAATGACTGGCTGCACATACAGGTTGGGAAGTAATAGATCGCACAAATGGACGCGTGTGCGTTCGATAGTAGGTAGCCGATTCGCCCCCGCAAAAACGTTTTCGACTCTGATGAGGCTTCTCAACTGAAGGCTTGATAACCTCAGCGACGTCCAAATCCGTCGTGTTTTGCGTCCTGTGCCTAGGCCGCACTCGAGGGGTTATTCTTGTGGGTACGCTTTCGTTTTTCCCTTCGTCCGGTCGATGCGCGACGGTGTGGAGAGCTTTTCGCATACGAGGAGCAGCCCCCACACGCCAACGAAACATTACGATGCCCACATATCGTAGCCCTCGTCGTTGACACGATAGGGGAGGACAGACGCCTCCGTCCGGGCTTGCGATCGACACGGGGCGCACGTTACACCTTGTCCGATGACGACCTGGATGTTAGCGAGATTTGTACATCCTCTGTTTCTGTGGTAGAAGAAATAGAAATACCAAGGATACGGCGGGAGGATCACTTTTGGGTCATTTCGTTTTGGTGCTCGGGATTACACGCGCGCGTGCCCCTCCCCAAGCCGGTCCCGTTCCTTTTGCCGTGTGTAACTTTTGGTGGTTTCGCTTATCTAGCGCCACGAATCCGCGATGGGAGGATGGCACAATAGCACTCATGCACGGCAGGGATGCTGCAGATTCTAAGAATTTTCGGAGCTCTCAGCATGTGCATGTGCGCCATGTCCCACGGTAGGGGTTGCAGTTGTTGGATTCACAAATATTATGTACCTGTCTGATTGAGCTTTTCGTAGTAAGGGACTAGCGGTTGTATAGGGGTTGCAGTTGTTGGATTAACCAATATAATGCACCTCTCTCATTTTTTCAAGCGAGGGACTAGCGGTTGTATACTGCAGTCAAGTATGTATAATATTGCTTTAGGACTAAGGCGTAGAAGCTTGGTCGGGATGTGCGAACGACTGCCTTTTCGAAATCATTTCTCGGGTGAAATATCGAGCTTCTCATCGGAGGATTCCTCAGTGGGTTTTCTGCTGCACGTCTAGCGTGGGATGGCTCAATTATTCTGGCACAATTACCGCACTTTCCGATAGGTTCACCACGCTTGAGGACCCCAACACGGGTCAGAAACGTTCGGCCGAAAAACAAACCGACCCCTGTGTCAAAAAGTGATTTCCTACGCACCTACTACCCCAGCAAAATTGACCCTTCGCACAAACACCCCATAAGGAAGCAGCAACACGCACGAGACGCGTGTCGCTGTTTACCGCGTTCTTAAATCGACGAGATAGAATTATCATGGGCAGTGACCGGAAAAAAAGGTGAGCGTGGGCTTCGTACAATGACGGCCTATCTATGGCGATTGCCTCCGTATACAGGTTGACATACATTAGACCCCATATAAATGCTTCGATTGCTAATTTATCTCGTTATTTTGGTTTGTGAAACTCCTTTCGCTGAACGTTTTGCCGGACGGAAAGTGAAGTGGAATGTGACCGATCACGGTTTCCCCTCTCTCAATTGACATCTGCTACTGTAGTACATGCATGACCTCATAGAGCCAAACACATACAAGAATGCGCATTCGTTCATTTTTTCAATGTACTCCTGACACCGTGTTGCCCAACCGCCGCCATGACCCCCAATAATCGTCTTCCTATACATTTGCTGCCTGTTCAGAACGGTGGCGCACCTGATTCCGCGGAGGAGGAAGATGACGAGGAACGGTACATCCGCAACGCCCGCGACCTGGCGAGGCTCGTTGTCACAGACACCATATTTACGTGAGCTTTATAACGATATAGACTAGTGAGATAGCGCTCATACGGTGATTGACGCGTGATACGATAGAGGCGAAGCACTTCTTTTCTGAGCTTTTCCTCAATTTGGGAGCTTAAGACCTCCCCCCAAAACCTGATCTGGAGAAAACAAAAAACTGCTACCGGACGAAAACATCTCATTGCCTAGGTAAACAGCGGGAATCATGCAACACTCAATTTTGTTTTCTCCATCTATTTCGGGTTAAGGAGCCCTGTCATCCGCAAACAGTTTTTAGGTCAAAAGTGCTACCTCTGTCGTAGCACGTGACGATTGCTTTTTTCGAATGTTGGCAAATCTCCCTGTCCCAATTTAATTCCAGCTTTTCCCGAGGCCCCTTCCTTGCTGAATAACCCCACTAGCACATACAATACGAATGATGTATTGTCCTATCCATATTGCCGAGCACTCCATCACAAAACGGACAAGCGCGCGGTATGAAGCGGCAGCCACTCGCCCAAGTGACTTCGAGTCGTGTTGAGGAGAAGAGAGAAACTTTGATAGGTAACGGGTCTCCTTACCGTGGCGTTTGTCTATCGGAATGTATTCTATGTGTCGTTCGTTATTTTCGCATAGGTTTATTCGTCGTACCCTTAGACCACGGATCGGATTGTTCATCGAGCTGAAGCTTTCACCCACCCCCAAGATTAGAGTTTAGGTCAAACCACGAGGTAGTCCACAGGTAGGTCCTCAACGTAGTAGTCCACAGGTAGGTCCTCAATGTAGTAGTCCACAGGTAGGTCCTCAATGTAGTAGTCCACAGGTAGGTCCTCAATGTAGTAGTCCAGAGGTAGGTTCTCAATGTAGTAGTCCACAAGTAGGCCCTCAATGAAGTAGTCCCACGGTTTAGGGGTGTGATGGAAAAGTGCTGATCTCCTAACCTGGGGAGCTCGCTCAATGTTGTCTCACCCCGGAAACGTGAGGTGTTGGAAGGCATTCGTTCGCGCAAACCCGCGACCACGCTTCCATGTAAATGATGCCCCTAGTCCGAAAACAAATTATTAAACCCAGAAAATTTTTTAGGCTAAAAACCGGCGTTTGCGCACTCGAGGAGGTCAACCTTAACAGTAACATTACCATTTAAGAGAAACATTAACAGTAACATTACCATTAACATTAACATCATTATTAACATTAACATTAACATTAACAGTAACATTAACATTAACATTAACAGTAACATTAACATTAACATTAACGTTATCATAACATTAACGTTAACATTAACATTAACATTAACATTAACATTAACATTAACATTAACATAAACATTAACATTAACATTAACATTAACATTAACATTAACGTTAACATTAACATAAACATGAACATTAGCATTAACATTAACACTAGCATTAACATTAACATCAACATCAACATCAACATCAACGTCAACATCAACATCAACATCAACATCAACATCAACATCAACATCAACATCAACACTAACATTAACATTAACATTAACATTAACATTAACACTAACATTAACATTAGCATTAGCATTAACATTACCATCAAAAGATTTTGGCCCAAAAGGTGCAACCCCTACCGCACTATAGACGCATGACTCACAGAAAGTTCAGGAGCCTCGGAAAAATGCAAATTTTCCTTCTACCGTAGCTTTCTTTCACTGCCATACTACCATCATACCACCAACATACTACCATCATACTACCATGCTACCAGAGCGGGGGTGGGGGTACTCACTTGTTGCTTGCCTTGGTCATTTCAACATTGACCACGCATCCCTTCGAAAAGGGGTGGGGAGCCTCTCCTAATATAGAGACACCTACAATATTTAGGTGCTCTTCTTCATACGCCTTTGTCCATCTTATTACGACAACATGGAGGTTGCTTGTCCTATCCCTTTCCTGTTTTGCCGTATGTGGCCCCTGGAATAGCGATATGCGCGGGAGAGGGGTGTACTCAGTTTGTGCATGGCCGTAGTCGTATGGCCATAGACCTTCGCATCCCTACTATGCCAGGACGGAGAAAGTCGGGTTTTCATCAACCAGGCAGACATTGATTGCACCAAGCGCGAAGCGCCGTGCGGTGATCGTCGAGTCGTGCATGAAGAGTTAGCTGCATCCTTCCAAGAACCGCTCGTAAGACGGACTTCGGCACCTTGTGCCTACTTTCTTGCTTTTGGATGACAGCGCCAATTGAGTTTTACATTGTTTTCTGGCGTGTCCACTCCAGAGACAGCAATGATTTGTACTACGTAATTGCCACGTGGGTGCCTTACCATATTCACAGAACGTGATGTGACCATTCTCCTAGTGCGGGGTTAGGGTTCTCCGCCCCGCACAACATGATCTAACTCGATAACCATCATGGTGCGCGCGAGGGGGGAGCGGGGGGGCACCTGTTGTTTGGCTAGCATGTGTTCGAAGATAAGGCGGGGGTCTTCTCATTCTTAACCTTGAATCGCCCCAAGAAAAATGCAGTTCTTTTACTTTTTTTGTCTCCTATTTATTTTATTGTACACCGCATTGCTTGTTGGTTAGTTGGTATTTTATGAAGTACGAACAAGGACGGTTCAGCTGTCCAGGGGGCGACGACCTCTAACCATTTCCAAATATTCGTGGTTCTTGCTGCAAATTGCTGCTGTTGTTGTTGTTGCTTTGTTCTACAGGGAAGGCGTTGTGAAAATATATATTTTGCTAATCAATACTGCTTTGTTCAAGCGCCAGTCGTTACATGTTGAGACAGGGGGAGGCGATATCTCGAAACTAAATCGCGACGACGACGTTTTCGCACACACGATGGCAGGGAGGCCTTCCGAGGAGCTCTGATACTTCTCGAAGAAGGCGCCATCAGCGGCGGCAACAATGGCCCGTACTTGCACAGTTCCCGCCAAAGGGGCTTCGTGAGTTTCGGAGCGTCTCACCTCATGAAGATCCTCGGAACCGCGGAGATGGCTCAGAGGTCCTCGTGGTATCAGAAGTGGAACGTGCATCTGTTCGCGCGCCCCGAGGTGATCACGAGTCCATAACAACACAGTAACAATATTACCCGATCTACCTTTAAACGCGGAGGGGGGGGGAGAGGGGGAGGGGGCGGGTCGCTAGCGACCGAGGGGCGGTAGGGGCTTGGGCTTAGCTGCACGTCGGGTTTCCGAGAATAGCCCGCACGTGGGGAGTGGCAGGCGATACACGAGAGAGGCGGAACATGTTTCGGAAAATCGTTATCTGAATGGCGCGACTCGCCTTAAGTCAAAACCGTCGGATATCTTCACGTTTCTGCTCTATATTAATATTTTGGTGTATTATGCCCTTGGGACCATGGTCTGTTCACCAAGTTGCAGTGCTTTCAGTTTACTCAGTAAAAGCCCACGTTTTGATGAGGTACACAACTCTGCAGGCGAGCAGACTCTCGGAAATAAACCCGTGCACCTATGTACCGTATGACATGAATGCGCTGTGGGGTATATATCTTTACTCTCGCTCGAACTCAGCTCCAAACACATGCGTTTTGGTTTGGCTCAGCCAGACAAATAACTCGTTTACAATAACGGTGCGCACATCGCCAAACCGAAAAGTACAAAAGCGCCCAAAGCTTGGGAATTGGCGCATGAGCGCGTGCAACACGATAGAACAGGTAGAGCGTCTTTATAGCGGGATGCTTTCCGAAATACGCGGCAGGGATTCTTAGCTCCTAATACAGCAGGAACGTTTTCCGTAAATGTTGCTTTGCCAGCACCTTTCGCTGGTTGCCTGGGTGGGCTTGTTTATCCGGCACATGTCAATTTTTTTTTCATATTGAGCTGTGCTCCGATGGAGGTACAGCCTCCAGTAGAAGCTCTTTCGGGCCAAGAACCGATCCGAATGACGGATAGTTCTGACCCCAAAACTGATCGGAGAATGGGCCATTCTTTTTGGAAAAATATTTAAATTGTTCACTTGTTATTTTTATTCCGCGGGCATGAGCTTGGGTTCTCATAGAGTTTAAAGCTTCAGCTTAACTCGAAAATAATGTTTTCGGGCGAGGTTAAGCGTAGAGCTCAGCGACAAATACCGCCGCACGCCGCGGTGTAGAAGCGTTCCCATTTCATCCGAGGCATCTAACCTGATGAGGTGGTCTATGTAACTGCCTTTCGCCTTACAAGGGTTCTACATAATTGAAGCAAAACGGATGAATGTGCAACCCCATAACGAAGGCCATGGTGCCTAGGTATAAAGCACATTGGGCATTTTATATTTCTAAAAAAATGGGCTTATCCCGACGAGTTTGGGGCAAGGCGAATGTGGCGGGGGTATGCTTTACTCCTTGATTCACAGCCGGAATGGAGCCGCTCGCACGGGCGACTCCGTACCTCACCGACAAAAATTGTGTGGGTATGCGATTTGTTTTTGGCGCAGAGCGTTGCCTACCCCCTTCCATTCCGGGTTCGCGTTGGAAGCCTAAAACAGCTCGCGAAAGCAATAGTGTCGCACAAGACAAACAGCGTGCCACTCGCGGGAAGTGACCCCGAGCCAAAGCAAACAGTAAGATGACCAAAAGCTGCCCGCCTCTGTCGTACCTTGCCACGGTCTTGGATTCGGGAACCCCGTGTCATTCAGAAAACGTTTTTAACAAAAGGTGGTACAACATACCTCTTCGATATCGGGAGTCCCGTGATTCGGAAAACATCGACGCCCCAAAAGGGTATATATATACCTTGCTACCTCTATAATATCGTAGCACGCGCATGAGGAGCGCGTCGCCAAACGGCGGTATACCATACTACCTCTATAATATGGTAGCACGCGAATGAGGAGCGCGTCGCCAAAACGGCGGTATACCTTTCTACCTTTAGAATATGGTAGCACGCGTATGGGGAGCACTTGCTGCCGGCTGCGATAGAGGTATCTCCTTTTGAGCCTCGAAACGTTTTCGGAATGACGGGAATCCTTGAAAAGGGCCACCCCACACGGTAGGGGCGCTGAATATTCTAAGAAGTTTCTGAAGTCCTAACACGAGAAGCCCAATATCTCACAACTCTCCGAAACGCATCTTTCGAAGATAGCACTCCGTTCTTCGCCTGACCCGACAAAGCTTCTATCCCCCAGTGAAAAAAAAAACATTTGCACCTTTTGAAAATTACTAGAGACTCGTCATTTGATGGGCTCAACAGGCCAGAAAAAAACATTTTGGCTCACAACGTGCAACGGGATGGCTCATAACCCCAAATCGTCGCAAGTTTATTTTTGTTTGGCAACACGAACGTTAAACGCTCCATATACCACTAGGACATCTAATGGGATAGTTTACCGAGGAGAACAACAGAATTTTCTCCACATCGGATTTTTGGGCGGGGTACAGGACTGCCTTTTTAACTCCTTTACAGCCCCCAAATCCCTCCCTATTCAAACCACAAAGGTAAATTTCTCCCCAAGAAGGGCTTGACCAGTAGAGGGGAGGCATGAAGCCACCGCCCTCGGAAGGACAACACGGTGATATCACCCCTACCGTGGCATGCACCGTTTCTACCGCGTAGCGTGCGTCGGGGTGGGGTGTACAGATCCTAAAGTAAGGAACTTGCCTGCGTAAACAAATGGTGTGCACCTGGTCTGTGTCGTGCGTCCCACGCTGGGATATGCGGTGAATTCAGTGTATCCGAGGGTGGTCGCTTAAGGAGCTGTGCAGACGTTATCCAAACACCAAACTTTCATCAAGGCCCAAGCCTACGGTTGGAGGTGGTGTACTTCCTCCCGTTTTCAGCACCGGGGTAGCGCCACTTCAACGAGTGGCTCTTTACCACACCGGCGAAAGATTGTCGGCGGTTCCTTGGCACGGCGTAGATTCTAACCAAGCGCTCCACCAATGCGGATTAATGTCGCGAGCTATATAACGAGATGAATCTTGAGACCATTGCAAACCGGGGGGGATCACTCGTGCGAATGAGATCCCTCGAGTTGAGCCCTACACGGTTTAACTGGAAGGTGACAAGACCAACGCGATGTATAACCTCATCACCTACTTCTACACGCACGTGAACAATTTTTTGAGGACCCACGAATTCTGACCTTCCCACGATTTTGGTCTAAAGAGGCCCGTCGTTTTGGTTGAACAGCGATTTCAGCGATAACTGTTCCCACAGTTACCGCACGATCACGGGGTATCCTTTTCGATGCAGCCCTAAGGCCCACCAGGCCGCCGTACGAGGAGAGTTACCTTTGGTATACGTTTTGACGTGGCTTGGGGTCACCCGTACTAGTGGCCCCTCGTTCGTTTTGTGGTCTTAAAGCTTTGGTGTCCGACACGTCCTACGATAGAGGCGCAACGTTTATCCCGGAGATTCACTCCATTTAGGAGCTTAAGACACGTCCCTCTCTCAACCCCCCCCTAAAACCACTTGTCATGAACAATCAACCACGATCCGTATGCCCGATTCCGTGTGGCCTCTAGATATTATATAGAAATAAATACACTCCAGCTGTGAAATCGAAAATTTTGTCGAAACTCATATTTACAAGCTGTGTGATTCTCCGATTGCGCGTATTATAGGTTGTTTGTGTGTCCTCGTTAAGGGTATAGACTAGGTCGGCGACTCCCTAGACGCGCAACGGATCAAATCTTGCAAAAACGAAGAAGAACGAAATTCCGACGAATTTGTCTCAAGTGGAGCCACGTCATTCTGAAACCGTTTTTGGGCATAAACGGCTACCTTAATCGTAGCACGCGTCTTCGTTTTTATGCTTTTCAACATGAATCCCCTCCGTTGTTGGATTCTGTCTCGCTCTGAAAAAAACTTAAACGCCTGGAGTAATAGCCTGAAGTGTTGTCGTTCGTGAAGTTGCAGAGTCACTCGGGCGAGTGGCTCAAAACCGGGGCAGTGAATATCCGAGTACCCCCGCCCCCCCCCCCCCCCCCCTTCCCCCCCTTTCGCCCCCCTTTCCCCCCCCCCCACCCTAGCGTTCAATCCTAAGGAGAATGCTACAGCGGTAGACGCGTACCCGTTTTTTTTTTCGGGGGCTCCTCATGTGAGGATTCTACAAAGGAAAAATCTTGTTATTTTTTGTTTTGGAGGGGGGGGGGGCGGAGTGCTACGCATTGAGTAAGATGGCGTGAGTACATAGCGAAAATTATGTTGCAAAGCAATAGCGACCGTGTGGCCGGAAACGTGATAAAACGTTTTGTACGTTCATGTTAAGATTAGGTGTTGTAATCCTATTTTCGGGAAAGGCAAAGTGGTATAAAAATTCGGACGAGTTTTGGGGTAAGGAGTGTCGCCAAATCTAGGAATCTGTTCAGCCAATGGTGCTACGTCTATAGTCACTGCCCCTTCGTACCGTAACCATGATGTGTGTAGGCATGCTATATGCCACCCGTACTGGGTTGGCGTACGCATCTCCACCTTTTCCAGCGACCTACCTGGAGTCACGCTTTCCCACTAAACAAACGGGTTCAACAAGTACGTACGATCACATAGCACGGCCCCCGTGCCTTCGTTATTCGGCTCATCCCTCATCCCACCACCCTCGCAACCCGCTGCGATAGCTTTGTTTAGGACTCTACTGAGGAGCGGATGTCATTGGAGGCGCGACAGGCCGTTGTAGACTGTAAGTCACAAGCTGAGAGCGCACGTACGACGTCTGCTCGCCCAGCCCCCTCATGACCCACCTCGGCACCTTGGAATCCGTCTGCGACACTTCTGAACATTGACTTACCCAATGCACGTTGTATCCGTGCGTGTGTCTTACCAAGCCACCCGGGTTTCCAACCATCATACGCGACAGGCCATCGCCGATACCCTCCCCACAGAAACCGCCCTACTATACGGCGAGATCGACATTGAGCTGGTTGCCTCGCTCCTCGTGAGCGATCAGCTGCTCAGCAACTACCGCCGGTTTTAAGAGAGCACCTAAATAAACGCCCCTCGCCTCTCATCGTCTCCAAAAGTCCCGCCCCCCGCCCCCCCGTAACCATGTGTGTGTTGGACGTTGCGTCGTTGGACGCGCTGCAGGCCGTTGCAGGTACGCTGCACAATGTTCTATACGGTAATCTTGACGTCGAGTTCGATGCGTCGCTTCTGGACAACGATGAGTTGCTCGACCGGGTGGCCTCAGCCAACGCGGCGACGAACGGACGAAGAGGACCACGCGGCAAAACCTACATGTTATCGCAGGTGATTGAGGATAATGATAACTACCTCTGATCCTCTGATGTTGCTACGGACGTGTGTGGCCACCATGGAGTGGTAGAACCTTTTGCGTTGACTTACATTTTCTGAAGGGCGAGGACGCGCGCTGCGATCGAGGGGACATCGCCACTTTGTTTCTGAGGCCCCCGTGGCCACTTTGAGAGCATAAGGCATACCCTTCTTAACCTCAAGACAGAGTTGAGATAAAAAATATAAAAATGGTTGCGGTTTACATTTCCCACGGCCCACTAGGTGCACAACGATAATCACAAACGCAATGGCCTGTTTCCGACCACTTTGGGTCAAGAAGTGGCGTCGTTCAGAAAGCATTGCAGCCAAAAAAAGGTATACCTTTATCGTAGTACACGTCCGACGTCCGGTAGCTCAAACTTGGTCAGGTTTTGGTTTTCGTTTTCGCCGAACAATTCTCCAATTTTCTCCCTAGAGAGGCCCGTTGGGTTGTTCATCCGATTGAATATTCCAATTGATTCTTCAGAACTTGACTATCTAGGTGAGAAATACCTCCTCTTGTGGTGGCCCTTTTCGTTTTCGTTTCTTTCTGTTCAGAATAGGACGAGGGTTCCTTGACCCATTTTCAGCTCAAGTAACTTTCACAGTCTAGTTCGAAGCGTTTTATCCCCATATCAGGACTAAGCCGCCGAAGAAGGGTTAACTCGGTATCGTCGGAACTGGCTCTCTTGTTTCGCGGTGTTTTGTTTTTTTTGCTCGTCGAGTTGTATTCGGATGTTTTCTCAACACACTTTTTTATACTTTGGGTGCAACACAGAGATTGGTCCTCAAAAGAGCAGCCTCGGGATATAAGAGGCCTCTCTCCCGTTGCCTTGGTCCGTTGGTGAACAACGGACACACCTACTGTGTCAATGATGTGCCAGGTGGATAAACTACGACGGGATGAGGCGACGTCCAAGGCAGTAGCAATCTCCTATCGAAAGAAGGACGATTTTCTAATCCCTTGGGACATAGGCGGCGATGGTTCGTTTCGTGTAAAAACGTGAATCTGTACCGAGAAGTACCAAGAGTACCAAGAGCCTGAAGTGCATGATGCCATGATGACATGTGATGACATGATGACATGATGACATGATGACATGATGATATCATGATATCATGATATGATGACACGATGACATGACGGCATGATGGCATGATGACATGATGACAGGGTGACATAATGACACGATGACATGATGACATGATGACATGATGGCATGATGACATGGTGACATGATGACATGATGACAGGGTGACATGGTGACACGATGACATGATGGCATGGTGACATGATGACATGATGACCAAAATATACGATAGGGGAGGGGGGTTGTTGTTTTGGGGCCTTCTGCTAGCCGTGGCTCGAGGTCAAACCCACTGGAGCGACCCCCTGTTCCCTCGCGGTCTAAAGCTTTTCGTGCGCAAAAATTAAATTCGAGATTATGGTCCGCAATGGAGCGGTAAAGCTATACACTTCGAAACCCTCGCCTGCAGTATTTCTGTCCGTGAGGTACAGGGTCGGTCACTCGTGCAATCGATGAGAAACCCACCAGTGACACTGAGGGTATGCTCCCCTGCACAATAGCCTTGGGCGCCCAAGCGACGAGATACACCCTCAACTAGGAGATTCGCTCACGCTACGTGGCCGTCTTGCTGCGGGCTTATCACGCGCGCAACATAACCACAAAAAAAGCCGCGCGAGATAAAAATTATTGAGTACGGGGCGTTCTAAGAGCAATGCTCGCCTTCATACGCCTAACGAGATGCGAACGAGGCGTGAGAACCGTGTCGGTGAAAGGTGTTCAATATATCCGAGCATCACGCACATAGCCTTCAAAGGTGGCTTTCCATGAGGAAAAGTTATCGATATCGCAGCTGTATGTGTAGCTCATTGTTAAGTAGTTG
Source organism: Undaria pinnatifida (assembly GCA_012845835.1). NCBI lineage: Eukaryota > Phaeophyceae > Laminariales > Alariaceae > Undaria > Undaria pinnatifida. The sequence continues at coordinate 10,765,700 of JABAKD010000025.1, read as the reverse complement.
ATTCAAATACAAAAATACGAGCTTGGCACGCGCGTACAACGAGGCACGAACGAGCTCATAACCCTGAGGCGTCCATCTTGATCGTTGGCTTTTAGTTGAAAACGTCCGAGTCATCTCACGCCAGGGCTGCAGCAGGTTCTAAGGAATTTTGAAGCTTCTGTTGACACGCAAAAGAAGCCGAATATTTTTCCCACCCGAACATGACTTCGAAGAGATCCCTTCGCGCAATCCGACCACCATTTTCTATACGCTACTTTCTGAACAAAACACACCCACCCAGAAAAACGCACCACACTAATCAATGGTTCAGCACTGGAACCCTGGGGTCCACCCGTTCACACGCCGTTCGCCCCATGAGGGCAAGACCCACCATGGCGCGACTAATCCGCTTCCCTCCTTCCCCCCGATGCCTCAGGCAGTATCGGAGGGGTCACCGGCTCACCCGTCCTACCCCGCTGGACATGCCGTCCAAAATGGCGCCTACGCAACAATCCTCAAGGTGAGAGGCCTGATTACACGACATAGCCTTCCCCCTAAACACCGGCGATTTCCTCTCACCAACGTTTCATTACTGATAGATTCTGCGAAGAAACTGTCGAAATATTTTTTTTTGATTTTTTGGCACGGGACTATCGAACGATGTCGTGGCGGTGTACATGCCGTATTTCAGGAGGTCTGACACGGGCGGTCGAGCTGGTTCCAAAACCGGCGATTTCGTGTAAAAGACAAGTTGGCGTGTAGAACGGCGCTGAGGAGTTGTTGCAGCGTTGGTTCACCACAGCCTCCGCTTTGGCCGACCGCAACGATGCCCCCATTAGGGGACAAGGATTAGGGGGGGCCACGCTAAGAGCCTTGCTTGAGCTGCGGGCCAGAGACACTCGGCCGAGCGTTTACCGTGGTTCTTACCACTCATAAAAGCAAAAACAAAAAAACACAAGTTATTCGGTTGGCCCTGGTTTGGTCTAACTTCATATGCCTTTGCTATTGTTTACTTTTCCTACTGTAAGACTCTGTTTTGCGGTTGATTCAACGCGAATCTAGGATCCTGGGGAGGTTTTCCCGAGGAAGACCGCTGTTTTTTTTGTTTTTCTTGTGCTCTTTCTATCCGATCTAGTGGGCATTCACGGTAAAATGGGAGGGGTTTCTACGCTGCGCGCAGTAAACTGATTGAGGTTACCAATCCGTTTCTCAACGAGACGGGGAGCCACTCCCCGTGCGAGTAGCCTCAACAACTGAACGCGCGCCACGATATCGGTATTAAGGTATACCGTTTTTTGGCTATTTTCGTTTATGAAACGCGGGTGGGCTCCTTAACCCAAAATCGTCGGAAAAAAAAGCCAACTATTGTTGCATAATTCTCGTTGTTGTGCGTACCAATGCCCTGGGATTTTTTCATCGGGAATCGGGTTCAAGATTCATGCAAATCGTGTTTTGGGAGAGGTCTTAAGCTCCCGAAATTGAGGAAACCCCACAAGAAAAGTCGGTGCACCTCTATCGTAGCACGCCTCAGCTCCTCCAATGGGCCGTAGAAAAGGGGGGCGCCGTCTCTACCGCAGGCTTGGTCGCAATCGGGAACGAGGGGTGTCCTGCACCATGCATGTCGCACGCGTTCCATAACGGGGCCCACGTGAGGATACCCTGTCATCGGTCATCCATGAAACGGCTTTATCAAAAAGAACTACACCTGCTGTGCACCTCTATCGTGTAGCACTCGGCGAAGGAGGTATGTGTTGCATGCTTGTGTAAAAACTGCAGGCTTTGTTTGGAGGTGAAACAACAACTTCTCGTTGCGCCGCCGACGACAGCGTACCCCGGTGTCATCGCGTCTTTCCTGCGCGTGCATGCAGCGGGTGAACCACCGTGCACCTCGGAACGAGATCGACCGTTACAACCGCTACTTACGATATATATACCAAATTTTGCACAAGCGTTTTTGAATCACCGACCAAACTCACCGTCATATGTCGCAGGCGTTCGTTGGAATTGAGAGAGCCCACGAGTGCTTCAGCGACCCCGTGTACCCAGACGATGACGGGTTGAATCTCCTCCCCTACGATGGCGAATGCTTGACGTACGAGGGAGAAATCAACAAACTGGCCGTCAATGTCGCGTTCGGCAGGTATGAAAAGAAGGATCGAGCTTATACTGCGGGTTGTTCGTTGTTTCGCGGTGACAAGAACTGTCTCCACAGACACGAAGAACAGTTATGACTGAGCTATTTGGGTGTGAACTCCAGCAGGAGCTGTCTTTACAAGCTCGTGCCCGAATTGTATGGCCTTTGCATCGATGTAGACTACGACACAGATGGACTAGTTGAACAGTACGTACAGTGACGCAAGCTACGATCAAAAGAGAGGTAGAGCCAACTTATATATGGAAATCCTTTGGTTGGTGAGCTCTACACCATCCCTCCCAAAAAGTGGTTTTGAGGAAAAAAATGACGAACAAACACCCAATGCCACGGTACGGTATCATAGGGGGTATCCCCATTTTCGCCACCGTGCTTTGACCGCTCGCACGAGTGACTCTGTATCTCACGGACGAAACAACTTAGGATATCGTGTTGGCGCAGTGTAGGTTACAACTCTATATTGCGGGTTCATGACCAATTCTACGATCGGGCTTTTTTCATTCCCTCTTTAAGGGGCATTTGTTTGCATAGGCCTGGAGTCACTCGTGCGAGTGACCCCCTCTTTGATTGAGGAGTTCTACGGTAGCCCCCCCAAGCTGTTTTAAACTAGCTCTCGGGCTTATCTTCTGAAAAACGGTGCCCCTTGCCACCCCGACGCCATCGTTCGACAGCCTTTTGCAAACCAGAAAGCATACATACATGTGAAGATATCTTTCGCGTGACATCCTTCCTCGTGTTGGAAGAAGCCATCAAACGCTCGTTAAACAAAATCGCTGGTTTCGGGGGGAGCTACCGTAGAATCAGTCCTCTGTTCCTTGGCGGCCTTCAGCTTTGGTGCTATTTTTCATCGAGCGACATATATCCGCAATGCAATATTGAGCCACGCTGCGCCAAGCATATCGTAGAAATTCGTTTCGTCAGTGAAGTACAGAGGCACTCAGTATGCGAGTATGACAGTATGCAGGGTGATACCTCAGACCCGGTTGTGAATACTGGAGGTAGTATACTTCAACACGGTAGCCGTAGTCTCACATAGTAAAATGAGTTCAACACGAAAGCTCCAAGTCTCAAAGGGATAGGGGGGGGGGGGGGGGGGGTTACTCGCACGAGTGACCCCGAGTCACGGCAAGAAAAGCCTTCAAACGTAAAAGTAAACGCCTACGGTAGCCTTGGTCTAAAAGGCCAAATGTCGAACCAGTCGAACCAGAACGCTTGGGGAACACGTCGGGTATCCCGACGGTATTGAGTAGTCCCCGGCTAAAGAGCCGGCCCGTAGTCAGAGTTTACTCTTCTTGCCCACACGACAAGGGTCATACGGTAGGGGGCTTAGGGAGGAGTCGTTCTACGGTAGCCCCCTGAACTTTCCTTGAACAAAATCGCCGGGTTGAAAACCAACATCCGGTCGCTATCTCCTGAAACACGGTACCCTGACGTCATCGATCGATAGACCTTTGCACACAAGGAAATATGGTGATACTTTTCTCCCAACAGTATCCTTTCTTGTGATGAACAGCCGTGAATCGTTCGTCAAAGAAAATCGCGGTTTTTCGGGGGGGGCATGGTTGAATCAGTCGGGGGGTTACCACTACGTTCTCAGGCGGGTGTGAGCCACTCGCGCGAGTGGGGTCTGTACATCACGGGGAAAAGAAAAAGTCACTCCGGGCGATTGTTCTGGCGCAATTATAGCCTTGAGATCCATTCCGTTACGCGGGTTCATATCGCTTATAATAAAAATCACCAATAACTTGGTGTATCACACGGAAGGATCATGAGGGGCACTCGCGGGAGTGAGCCCGGGCCGCAGAAAAAACGCGCCAGAAAGTGACCCCCTTACATTTGTCTCGTATCTTAGCTGGAAACGTCCTCAAGGGCCCAATGCACCGCGTCCAACAAAACCAGAAATGTGGTCATCTCCGGCCCTAAGAGGGGGGTGGTCTCTGCAGCGAAAATCCAACTGTCGTCGGCCTGTGCACGTGCCGAATATACACGTGAACGCGTGCTGCAACCCTAACACTGTCATCGTCCTGCGAGTGTCGTGCCGTACATCTGACGTGCCGCGTGGTACCGTGTTACGCGTAGCATAGGTTTGGCCCTAGCGATTTCTGACGAACGGGGGTTCAATCTGGGAGGAAGTGACCAATAATCGTTCGACACGTACACAATGATTTCGCTGTATGCCAACGCCATGGGACTATTCGTCGGGGCGAACCTTAGCGTTTCGTTTCCACCGCAGTGTTTTGGGCTCGATGATATGTACTTCCCCAAGAGAAGAGCCTGAGAAGTGCTCGTGTGCGTACGTAGTTTGCGTCATTTGCTTACATCGATGTCGACCAGTACGTCTGCTGCTCAGGCACCGCAGAATACCACACGTGCGACCATTCTTTGATATTATGTTTCAAATAATCGCTTATACTCTCCAGCTGAATTAGTACGAGTATTTACCGTGAGCGACTATCTGGACAAGCCGTAGGCACAGACAGATGCCGCCCCTCCCGCCCCCCCCCGCCCCCCCGGTACTTGCCTTCACTTTGACGCGGACCAAACCCCTCTTTTGACTCTTGGCTTTGAGCCACTCGGAGCACGAGTGATGCTGTGCCTCGCGAACAATAGTAGACCTATACTATAAATTAGGGGATATATTTTGGCGCAGCATAGCTTCGTATTCTCCACATTGCGGATTCCCAGCGCCAACCTCAAAGCAGCGTGAAAGCGTGTGGGCGCTGAGAAACAGGGGGGTTACTCGCGCGAGCGACCCCAAGCCACACCGCAAAATGAAGGCCCCCAAAACGGCTCCCCCTACCGTAGCCTCGGCCCGCGCATAGGGTGCCAGAATTCCCGTTCTTCTGATTTTTCTACCCCGCGATTCCATCAGGGTTCCCCAACTCACGCTGTAATCGAGCGTTCCGCTTGATACACTTCTCCCGAACGAAGGAAACGCGTCATATGGTATGCGTAGCGCGCGTTCTGGCCATGCAGAGCCTGCCCTGTGGGGCCCTGCTTAACCAAGGAACAGCCCTGTGTCGTATCAACAGTGTTTTGCAAGCAGTGCTAAGTATTGTAGTCAACCAAAAAACGAGTGCGCCGATACAGGCGGCACGTTTCGGCCCAGAATAAAAAATCTGGAGATATTGAGGAGCTCCTTAAAATAATAATTATACCTGTTATGTCGGAACTAGGCCGTTCTTGTTTGTTCAAAAATGACTGTTTGTTCATACCTGGGACATGGGTTTGTTCCTCGAACTGCGCTTTCGGTATGCTCCAAATGAAATAGTTTTTGGGCTGATGAGTGCACTTCTACCATAATATATAGTCTAATACTCATATATGATACTATAACCCTGTAACGCAAATTTCTTTAATACTATAATACTAAAACATTATAATACAGCGGTTCAATCATACTATTAATATAGTACTATAATGCTATAGTATTAATATCCTGTATCTCTATGATGACACAATACTACAATAGAATAACATCATAATACTACAATACGATAAGACTGTAGACTAATGCTATAATAAAATATTTTACTGTTATACAATAATGATAATACTATATATAATCTTCCCCCCCCCCCCCCCCCCCCCCCCTCTTGCTCTCCCTTACTCAAACGCCCCACCAAATATCGAAATCCGCCACATTAATAAACACTTCACGCACAGGATATCACCTCATTATCTTTCGAGGGCCATCCATGCCGCTGTGTCCCCCCCCCCCCCCCCGCCTCGAACGCCCCCTTTTTCCACATCACCCGCACCATCGCCTAGACCTAGCACCACACGTATAACAAACCCCTCACCTAAAGCCCTTCCTCCCCCCCCCCCCCCCCCCCCCGCCCCCACACCCTCCACCTCCCCCCCAACCCATCCCAACCCCACCCCCTCGAACACTCCACCCTCTCTTTACTCACTGATTGTACGACTTACCCCAGGATATACATGATAAACTGATGTATTATTTCCAAAACCGTCACATTTATCCCCTCAAAATAATGTATAGTTTCCAGGCACATATTGAGCTGCCCCCCCCGCCCCCCGCCCCCCCCGCCCCAACCCCCCCCCCCCCCCCCGCCCCCAATAATATATTGATGCCAAAACCGTCAGATTTATCCCCTCGAAAGGATTTATAGATTACATGCACAAATTGCCCCCTTCCCCCCCCCCCCCCCCCCCCCTCCTCCAAACCCGCTCGCTTTTGATCAAAACCAGGCCCCCACGTCCTTCAAAACTCCGCCCCACCCCCTCACCGGTTATTCGACTTACAAGATTCACTTGATCAAAGGTTACTTTTCCCTTCACAGCTGTCAGATTTTGTCCCCCTCAGAAACGGGCTTTATAGTTTCCGCGCACAGACTGACTAAAATCATCCTGTTGACCCTGATAGCTATACTGTAGTTGTAAGGGGGGTCGCCGACCTATATCCTTAATGAGGACACACAACTCGTAATACGCGCGATTGGAGTATCACACACAGCTTGCAAAGATGAGTTTCGACGAAATCTTCGATCTCACAGCTGGAGTGTATTTTTATTTTTTGAAATATAGTCTAAAAATATGCTATCATACTATAATACTACAATTTGCTGCACTGCAATAATACTTTCGTTTTAGAGCCGTCCATGCCGCTGCTGCAATTGCACCCACCCCCGCCCACAACGCTCCATCCTTCCCCACCACCCGCACCATCGCCTAGACCTAGCACCACGCGTATGGCAAACCCCTTCATCTATGCGACCTAAAGCCCTCCCCCCCCGCCCCCGCCCCCCCCCCCGCCGCCCCCGCCACATTCCCCCCCCCCTCCCCCACAAGAAATATTTATAATTTCCACGCACAAATTGACCTACTCCACCCGTCCCCTCCCCCCCCTCCCCCCCTCCCGCCCCCCCCTTTTGATCAAAATCAGGCCCCCACGTCCTTAAAAACTCCCCCTCCCCTCACTGGACATTCGACTTACGGTATTCACTTGATAAACGGATGTATTTCCTTCCACAGCTGTCAGATTTGGTCCCCCTCAGAAACAGGTTTTATAGTTTCCGCGCACAGACTGCCCAACATCACCCTGTTGAACCTGATAGCTACACTGTAGTTGCAAGGGGAGTCGCCGACCTATATACTTAATGAGGACACACAACCCGTAATTCGCGCGATCGGAGTATCACACAGCCTGCAGAAAGATGAGTTTCGACAAAATTTTCGATCTCACAGCTGCAGTGTATTTTCATTTTTGTAATATATGCAGATTTTCAACAGAGATTGAAAGTGCATATTTGCGTTTACATGTATTAATATGTACTTATATGTATTAATATGTAATAATATGTATCAGTATATGTATTGATATGTATTAATATGTACTAATAATATGTATTAGTATGTATCAATAGTATGAGATGCGAGCTACGATAGAGGTGCACCACGTTTCTTGTTTGTGAGGTTCCTCGTCTCGGGAGGTTAAGGCATGTCTTACACCCAAAACCGATTAAGAGACAAATGCAACTGCTGCCGGACGAAAAATCCCATGGCCGAGATATATAACAGCGAGAATCATGCAAAAATGTTTTGCCTCTTTCCAACGATTTTGGGTTAAGGATCTCCGTCATTCACGAAAAAAATAGCCAAAAAATGCTGCCGCTATCGTAGCAAGCGTCTACATCCATCCGCGGAAAGAAGCCGATGACGACCGGACCCAAAAGGCGAAACGGGTCGAGGAAAACGTTTCGGGAGGTTGGATATAGGGGTATGCTGTGGAGGCAGAAACAGGGGAAAGCCTGGCGCGAAGAACGAACGCGAATGAATGAGGAAGAGCATGTATAGAGATGTACCGGGGGAGACGCATATTTCGATAGAAAGTGCACCGCTTTAGTTGTGAAAGTTTGCTCATTTTTGGCGGGGCTTAAGGCTTCTCCCAATAGACATGATTTCGGGAAAACAATAAGGTCCTGTCATCATGACACATACAAAAAAAAAATCTTCTTCCAGCATGGCCCAGGTCCACGACGAGTTTCATGCAAAAACAATTATCTATTTTCGACGATTTCTGGTGGAGGAGCCCCGTCACTTAGAAACCGTTTCAGCCAAAGAAGGTATACCTCTATATCGTAGCACGCGTCTGAGGGTGGCGAGGAGGGAGAAGATATGGGAAGATAAACGAATTCGCCCGAATAAATGAACTATTCAAAAAACGCCGAACCTACGGTTTTGTGTAAAGGACAAGAGGGCCTTGTGTCCGGAAGACGAAAGGCGAATGCCAGTGGTCGGGTCAAGGGGGAAGAAGGCGCACAGTAATGCGGCCAAGCCAACGCTGACTAATAGAGTCCACATCGTGGGAGAATGCGCACTGCAACGAGGACCAGAATGTTCCGATAGCTTCGGGGTCCCTCTTTTGGGACATTTTTTCTTTCAGTGGCCCGGAGTCACTCACGCGAGTAGTGGCCCCCTGTCCCTCTGCTGTTTCTGCGGTACTAAGGCTGGGTGCTATTTTCGATTTCGCGACATAAATCCGTATTGCAATAGTTTGCCACGCTGCGCCAAGCATATTAGCTAAAGTGTGTTCGGACACTTGCTACGATAGGGGTAGCAGTTTTCGTGTGTGTGTGTGTGAAACATTTTGTGAATGACGGAGCTCCATAACCCAGAACCGTCGGAACACTAAAACCCATGTTTTTGTCTGATTCTCGTTGTGTATCAAGGCCATGAGACGTTTTCGTCCAGTAGCAGTGTTGTTTCCCCCAAATCAAGTTTTTTGGTGGAAGGGTCTTAAGCTCCCAAGTTGAGGAAACCGAGGAAAATTGTGATTCACCGGTATCGTAGCACGCGTCTTCGTCAGTGAGGTACAGGGTCACTTATGATATGATGATATGATATGATATGATATGATATGATATGATATGATATGATATGATAGGATAGCTCAGACCATGTGTTGAAAACTGGGGGGTATTATACTACAATACCGTAGCCTTGGTCGAAGAGGAAGATAATGAGTTCGAGGAGGAGATGGGTAACATAGAAAACCGAGCACGTTAGATAGTCAGCTACAAATCGATCGGCGTCTTAGGAGATAGATGGTCGCCACAGACAGCGAAACGCGATGGAAACAGGATCAGCAAACAGTATCAAAGACATACATATAGTCGAAGTAAATTGAAATAACGTGCCTAGCGCCCCAAAAGCTTTGAAGGTATCAGTGTTACGATTAGGTGTTCCGCTTCGAAAGAGACGCGTGGTCAACGGCCCAATCACTGGCGCAAGCAACAAACGAATACGCCTCTCCCTAACCAACCGAAGCCTCGGTCGAGATACCACGAACGATAGAGGTGGGCGACCGCCCGTACGTGTCAGCTGGGATGTCCAAGTCTCGACATGATCACGTCTGATTTTCCCCTTGAAGCCTGAACGGGACGAAAAACCCACTCCTGACCAAGGAAATTTCCCTCGTGCTGGTGTTGTGTGCGGTTGAAGGCAAATGTGCGGGGTGCACTACAGGTTCGACAGCGAGGAAGGACTCATCCTCGGGGAGATCGTCGCCGTCCGCCTACTGCAACAGGTGCGAACACGCAAGCCTAAACCACAGCCCTTTGGTCCTCTTGTTCCGTTTTTGGCGCGCTACGGCAGAGATTCCAAGCAATACACAAGCGACTATCGTCCTGATTCCAAACTCTAAGTAATTCCTGGCTATGCACGTCATGGAGACCAGCACGAGCTCACCGACGTTATTGTGAAGATCTTCACTTGCGGAGCTCTATTAAATCATCTCTACTACCGCAACCACAAAGATTGAGGCGAGAATGAAAGCGAGGCCCGAAAATGTACAACCACGTGGGTGCTTAGCGTAACCGCGTGCCACGGCAAGGCTATCACTTCATACTTGGTATGAGGCTCTCTCAACAAGATGAACTCTGTTAGCCACCAAACAACACATTTTCGAGAATCAAAGTCCACCATAAGCTCGAGAAATTTCGCAGTCCCATGGGCGAGGTGTCTGACACAATTTATTGTAACATGGCCCATCGGGTCGATACACGTTGGCTATCTTCCCAATTAAGGCACCCCGTTATTGAAACGCGCTCTCTTTTAAACGTGATACTCCTCGCGTAGCACGGCTCCGAATACTGTTAATGGACCAAGGCCACGGAAGGGGGGGGGGGGGGGGGGGGGTACGTCCCGATTCTCACAAATGAGTATACGCCCCTCACACTAGGAACCGTGCGCAATCATCGCACCGAGCCGGACTTGGCAGGTCACCTTGAGGGCTCGCGGCTAACCAATTTCTTTGCAGGTCGAAAACAAGGTTACGGGTATCGGGGTATTCCTGTTTTTCACTACCCGGTTTGGGCCACCAGCACGAGAGCGACGCTGTACACCTCACGGGACGAAACGGCTTGTTAAAGGTTATCGTTTGGCGCGGCATACCGTGCCATTCCGTGGTGGATGCATATCGCAGGTTTAAAATGACGCAAAAGAATATATCCGAAAATGGGGCGCGTGGAGGTCACACGCGGGAGTAACCCCGAGCCACCGCCAAAATGTGTGTCTCAGAAGACGCGTGCTACCATAGAGGTGCACAACGTTTTCTCTAAGGTTTCTCAACTTGGGAGCTTAAGATCTCTCCCAAAAACCGATTAGAAGAAAACTATGACCGCAGACCGGATGAAAAGTCCTGTGGCCTAGCTAGGTACACACCGAGAACCATGCGAAAAATTGAGGGCATTTCTGACGATTTTGGGTTGAGGAGCCCCGTCATTCGTAAAGACAAAACAGCCAAAAGCGCTACCTAGAGCTACCGTACCATGCGTCAGAAGTGACCCCTGTATCGTTGCCTTGGTCGATCCCTACCTTTTTCTCTTGCCGGCAAGAGATGCGCTTCGCTATGTGCCAGCATGTAGATGATGATTACGCTTCGTCCTCACAATAGTGTGTATGGTAGACCTACCACGCGTCGGCTCTTTAAAACGACATATATTGGTTTTTCATTCGATTGCTGCCACGCCATCTACCGGGGACTATGATCGACTATCTGTACGCCTGGCGTAGTATTTCTCAAGTTGAGATTGCTCTCGGTACCCGACGAGGGACCATCACGCGGAGGACAAGAGATAGGCAGAAACATACATTTAGTATCGGTCACCAAAATGTAGACCAGAAGACAGAGACACGTACTGGAAGATGACTCCAAGAGTTCACAGCAACAAGACCACTGATCCTAACGGGCCTCAACTCTCCAACAGACCAAACTTGGCACCGCCAATCATATTCTCAATAGTTCTACCCTACCCCCAATCACACACATCAAGAGCACCAGACATCAAACATCAGAAATTGAGACGCGCACAAACGGTGGATCTTACAAACTATGGGCTATAAAAAGGTTTGACCGTAGCGACCGTTTTGGCGTCGTCGCAATACCTATCGTTTCTCTGTCTGTGTGTTCCGCCTAAAAATATCGTTTTTTTTGTTGCTTCGATGGCAGGAGGCATTGGGATTCCCGGAGAACGCGGGTTACGAGTTTAACCTCATGTCAGGCGAACGAATGAGGATAGAACCGGATGGTTCATTCTTCGTGGACGACCGTCTGTGCGAGGGGGACGCCTTCCAGGGGGTGCACTTGTGTTAGACGGGCCCATGGCACACGAAATGGGTGGGAGGCATAGTCCCACGGTGGCGGTTGCAATTGTTGAGGGGGGCAAAACATGTTCGTGACGACCGCAGCTGAGCTTCCCAAAAAGTGCGGGAGCATCAGTTAGCATGATACCTTGACGAGTATTATATCTGTTGAAGGATTGGCGATTACCAGATATTTGATCGGGGGTGCGCGCACCAATACCTTCGAAGCCGTGACCGATTCTAAGAGAGCCCCCCGCCCAAACCAGCGACACCCTTTGACGGACGTTGCGTGGCTGTTCCGACGCGAAGAATGCTGCTATGATTAAAATATCTGCATGCATCTCCTTGGTCGGTTGCAACTAGGGCGATCGAACGGTGACGTCGTCGGGGGGGGCAAGGGGGCACCGTACTTTGAGGAGATATACGGCCGCGGAACGGCGGTTCGTTGAAGAAAAATTGAGGGGGCCATGGTCGAACTTCTCTTGTGTTTCGGGTGGCCTATTCACCTCCTCCTCATGTCGGTGGCTCAGAAAAATGGTATGCAGCACCCCCAGCGGTGGGATGATTCGTCGACGCATTTCTTTTCGGAGCCCCCCCTCGCTGGACGTCTTATAGCACCCTAACCGGAAGTCTGCTTTCCAAGAATGAAGGCACAGCCCGAGAAACTATCACGTGGCCTACATAAATAACCACACACGTGGAGTATATGATGTTGTCATAAGGCTTACCAGGTAGACTATGGTATTTCAGCGGAGCTAGGCCTTCGCTCAGTGGAGAAGCGCTCCCCGTCAATAAAGACGATTCCAGCTGAAAAAGGCCAGATCTGTCATACCACGCCTCGTAAAACGACCGCCAAGGCTGCGGTCCGGTCGGTATCGCTAAATTTTCACGAAATAAGTATGTGCCGTATGCACGATCTCGCCCTGTACCTCTTTAGAACGGACATAAAAAAATGGTGTGTGTTGGTGTAGAAATATCGAACCTGTTCCGTGGCGAAGATGCAGGTCGAAAAACCGGAAGCCGCTCACGCTTTTACCGACCGCGCAGAGGAAATGGGTAGCCACAATGGCGCGATTGGTCCTCAGCTCCACCCGAAATAGATCCCGTAAGCATGACATCACCACTACAGCAGTGCCGCAGTGTGCTTAAGTGGGGGGAAAGAGAAGTAGGAGACTTGGTTCGTTCAATCATTTTCCGGCTGCGGTGGTTTTGCGTTGGAAGAGATGTAAGATTAGTTTTGTCCGAAGCTACATGTTACACAGCCTGTGTGTTAGTAAATCACTTGGAGGCGCATGTATGTACAGAAGACGTATGTAATGGGCGGAGAGTAGGCTGTCGCGGGGGTATGAAGTAGTAGGCCTATCTCATTGCAACGATTCGGCGCTGCTGTGGTACGAGCTACGCGCATTTGAAGGGATGCGAGATTGCTGCACGGAGGTACACGTTATGCAGGCCGTGCAATGGTAAAAAATAAAATTGAGACACGCATGTATAGAAGATGCGGCGGCGCATCTGAGCCGACAATGCGTTCGGGCGGGAGTAAGAGCAAGTAAGAGCAAGTAAGCCAGTTTCACTGCCAGAAATCGGCTGCAGCGGTTCGAGTGAAATGCGTTTCAAGAGACGTAACATTTCTATGTGCGAAGCTACACGTGTGTAAAGCTATGTATATGGCTTATCTGAAGGGAGCGGAAGAGAAGGGAGCGGAACATATACCTAGGACGACCCGGGCCGCCGAACGTGTGAGGCGATGCCCTAAATTCTTGTGAGTGAATGTGGTTTTAGCGGCGAGAGGGTCTGCAAGATTGGAGCTTCACGTGTATTGAACGATTTCGGCTGCTGTAACACTACCTGGACCATTACCAAAAAGCTTAACAATTGTCTTCCATAGGGGACAGGGGGGGAGGGGGGGGGGTACACCTTGGTTGCTTGGCTTAGGGGGGTCACATTTACAAAGCTGTTCGAAAGAAAGTAGGGTTGCGCTTGTCCAACTAAATGCGTCTAAGCTATCTGATCGATTGAACTCCCCAAAAGTGGAACCATCAGTAAGTGTGATAATTTTACGAGTGCATTTGGTTTAAGGCTTAAGACACAGGCTACCGTAGGGGAAGGTTGCGCTGTCTCTTTGGGGGGGGGGGGGGTCTTTTTTTTGCAGTGGCTCCAGGTCACTCGCGCGAGTAACCTCTCTCTTCCTTTTACGCGCGCTCTTTAACGTTTTCTTGAATTTTGTTTCAAGTCGACGAAAGAACAATCCGCAACGTTGGTTTGTGATAAATTAACGCTGCGCCAAACACAAAACCGCAAAAAAAATTACTTTGTTCGTGAGGTACTGGGTCACTAGCGCGAATGGTATGGCTTGTGTCCGGTCGTCACAATAGGGGTAACCCCCCCCCCCCCCCCACCCCACCCCGTAGCCTTGGTCGCTATCGCACCGAAAGGTCGGTCTGGCTGTGCGAACGAAAGCCTTCAAAGTCACTTCTCGGGGGAGATATTGAGCTGGCTCCTCCTCCTGTTAGGAGCTCAGAAACTTCTCAGAACCTGCTCCACCCGTAAGCGTGGAATAACCCTCTACGGTCTCTCGACTTTCAGAGGCTCTGTGAGAATCGCTTGCGTGAGAGTGGCAGTGGGATTCCTGCCACTCGTAAGCCGTTGCGGGGTTGTGGTTTCGCGATGGGCCCGACCTGACCGAATGTCGGTTTTTTTTTGTGACGCCGCGCCAACGACGTCATGGTACAGCCCAGGCTTGGAGTGAGGTATATATCTGGTATATATCTGGACGCACTGGCGGGGTGGTGAGAACCGGGTTTACCCTCTACTCGGTACCCTTCGTCGCTTTCGAAACACGTATATCGACGAAGCCGTTGACGGGAGGCACTTTCTACGATGGAGGGGAATATCAAGTCTTGGTCAAAGTTTTGTCTGGATAACATGGAAATTCCTTCACCCAAAATATTGTCGGAAATTGTGTTGTTTTCCTGTTTTGCACATGGAATATTTTTTTGTATGTACCCGAGGCCATGGGTTTGATCCCCGGGTCGCGGTTCCAGTTTACTCAAAACACGCTTCAGGGCATGTGGTATTGAAATAAACATGCGATACGCCAGGTACGTAAATATCATAGACGTTGAGAGCCGCCGCCCGGGGGGACACCTGGGTAAGATATCTAATGCATATCTAATAATGCATATCTGATGTACATCTAGTGTACATAAAGGGGATATTTGTGTACCGAGTCGCACTACTTTTAATTTATTGCTCAGAATCAGTTTGTGGGGTGGGGTACTCTAAATTTCGCACAAGTGGGACGCCATGCTTGGAACGCCATAGTTGAAGTAGGGAGCTCCTCAAGTGAGGCTCATCAGCCAAAAACCGGTACACCTTCGCCGAGTAATATGTGCCGTCGGTATGCCGTGTAACGCTAGCCAACTATTTAGAAAACTCACATGTGCATAGTGTCGTGTATCGACGAGGGGATTATAAGCAGCGAAAGCGGAGCCAGCCCCAGCAACGACCCGGTGCCGACCAAGAGTAGTAGAGCGAATGCGGTGGTATAACGGTAGCAGTCTTCCTAAAGTACAACGGCGGTGTGCCACAGCAATGCGACCGCCACATTTTCTGGGGGAAAAGCCGTCATGTTCGTTTCTCGTGTGCGAGCAACACATTCTCTTGCCCCGCCGAGAGATTTTAACAGCGTTTCATCGGGATACCGCCTTACCCAGACCTCCTCACGCGGTAGGAATCCCACAGAGCGAGGCGGGTGGTGCGCCAGAGCAATACGGCCGCGCCTTATTGGAGGAATCGGCCGTATTCGATCGACGTTGCGCGTGTTTTTGGCTTTTCGAGCAGAGTTGTTTTGACTGCCTGGTAACACGATACCGCCGTATTCCGGCCGCCTTATCGAGGGACCCCTACCTTGTATCGGTACAGAGTTATCCCGAGGTAAGGCTTGTACTGTTTATGCCAAAAAGAGGTATACCGATCCGATCGAGCTCCTCACGCGAGGAACTACCGGTTAGTCATCAGCCAAGTAATTTCACGAGTACATGTTGCAATTTACTACTAAGGCGTAGAAGCTTGTGCGAACGAAGGCCTTCGGAAGTCATTCTCCGGGTGAGATATTGAGTTCTCCTCAAGTGAAGAGCCCATGGACTTTCATCTGCGCACCACTCCCATGTAGCTACAGTGCAGATCATTTCAAAGCACACGGGCGTCATCAAGTACCAGGTAGACGGGGATGGAGGGAATGCCGAGCATAACCAACCTTGTGTGGACACGGCAGGTCGCCGTGATGAATATGCCACCGCCTCGTTTTCGCCTGGGACGGGGCCGATGTCTCAGTCACCACGGCTATGATGGCAGGGAGGGTTAAGCGGTGGAAGTTGTTCGTAACGACGACATTGCAGTGGTTTTAGGAGTCCCGTCTTATTGAAAACAAAGAAAAATACGCGACTAAAGTGCTACCCGTATCGTAGGACGTACATGTAGGGTATATAACATGTTAGCTTGTAAAACGTAGCATAAAAAACATGCACCGCGTTGGCTGCAGGGCACGATTATGCACCAGATACTAATCGCGATATACCTTAGGTGGGGGTGTTTGCCCTATTATCTGTTTGTTCCCGTGGCGCATGACGGTAGCGGGTGGGAGGGTTCACTATATTGTAACCTATTTTTGCAGTGTCTCGCTCGGGGTCACTTGCGCGTTTGACCCAGTGGTTGGCTTGCGGCCATACTACGCTATAGGGTTGGTAAGAAACACTGCTCTACACCAGGCACGGCGTGTACTCGCTTGTACGTGCCAATTTAGGCGAATATGTAAGGACCGTTTGTTCATGCTTTTAATGTTATATTATCGCCGAAGACGGTCATCATCACCCACGCCTTCTTCGCGGGAACATGATACACGCGCATGTACAACATTATCCCGAAGTTGTATAAATTATGCCGTTACGTGGCGCTGTCGGTCTACGGGCCATAACTGGCGAGCTTGTTTTTCGATCGACAGACCTTCGGTATTCACTGCTCTCTGTACATAGACATTTACCTCGTGATACTCCTTTTTTCCCATTTCTGTGTATAGTCTACTCACCTGTACGTACCACACCGGACTCATATGTAATGATCGTTACTAATTGATGTTTACTATGCTAACGACGGTCGTACATTTTCGTCAAAGGGTGGTCACTGCTACCCACCTCCCTGTTTGTGCGAGTATATGCTACACACATCCAATGCGAGAGACGTTTCTAAACGCTATTACGCGGTGCTGGCGGTCCACGGACCATAACCAACCAATGCGCTCCATGGTTGCCTACGAGTAAAAGGCGGTGAAATACTTGACAGTTGAAGGATCTCGTCGATGGCACGAAAGTTAAATCCAAGGAAGCACGATCGGTTGATTTTAGAGGAGCGTGTGACCTCGACGCAAGCTGCAAGCTGTCCGTGTACCCCTTTTTCTGTTGCCCTCTTTCTGCAGAGACCGAGAGGTGTCTGCAGGGCTAGCAACTTCTGTTGAAGACCGCGATGTGGACACACGGCTGCGCGCAGCAAGCGGGAAGCGTTTGCTCTATTTAGGCTGTGCAAATGTCTTGTTGTGTGCGAGAACGGACCACCCCCAGGCTATGGTCAATCGCGCAAGAGTGACACGCGTTCTCGCAGAGCACCGAGTGTGCGAGAGAGTTGGTGGGGGTAGTGGTGCACAGGAGTCATGGGAGGGATGGGTGGAGGGGCGAGCAGGGGTGATCTTTGTCATCTTCGGCAGAGTTCTGGGATGAATCTAGCGATGATGGGTCGAATGATGGGGATAGAGGCTTGCCAGCGGCTTGCCAGATGCGCACGAAATTGCCGTTCAGTTACGGGGTGCGGGTGGGTTATTCTAGCCGCGCCATTAGTTACAAAGAACAAGGAGGCCGTATTCAATATGTTGTGCGTGGAGAGCGCAAACACCCGCTGTGTGTCTGTCGATGTCCCGTCACATTATAAACGATAGAGCGCACAATATTCGCGAGGAAGTTGACGCGTGGAGTCCATCTCTTCTTTTCATATTCGTTTTTGTCAAAATTCTGGTCGAAATATGGACTTGAAAATATACGGAACGTTTGTATTGTCTTGAGGCTGTGCAAGTCTAAGTACGATAGGCACCAGCCGCAGGAAAAACACACGGCACCCTTGCGAAACCACCTGGGCATTCCTCGACGGCGCGAGGATCTCACAAGGATTCCATGGAAAACATGTAAAAATGGATGTGTGATTCCCCCAAAAAACATAGTAAACCCGGAGGCCCCAGCCTACGTCGTAGGAAGCCCATGCGCCTACAGGAAACTTGGGAGATTTTTTCAGTGTATCTAGTACCTCGTCGTACAAGGAATTGTGTCGCTACTTCATGTCGCGATCGCTGTGGAGTATATTAATATCATGCTTCTCCAACACCGTACGACGCTTCTAGCAGGCAGAAAGCAAGCCGTGTGGAGGTTGTACTGTCCCCAGCTCAGCACCGCACCCCCAAGGATTCACCCACCAAGCGCGGGGGCGGGCGGGAGCGTGGCCCTCATCATCAGGAAGACACCCACAGAAAGGACGGTGTCCTGGAACCACGTACCGCGATCCACGCAAGGTTCCTGAAAAGACAAGGGAGGTTTCAGCGCAACGCCGTACTTCGATACGTAATTTTTTATTGCTGCCTTTACAAAGGTGACCGCGCCTTTGTACGGAGGGCTCGTTACCGCCCAGTCGGGACGTTCTTGGCCGCAGGCGAAGAACACCTCGCAAAAGGTCCTCACGCTTGCATCCAACTTGGTGTCAGACTTCCGCCTTGTGTACAAAAACGGACAGGAAAAACAAAGGTTGTGGGCGGAGTTCGATCGTTGGTGTTGAGGAGGGGGACGAAAATGCGGTGTTTTCTGGCAACAGTGCACAGCACGTGACACGTGCGCCAAGGAGGGGCGACACAGCGCATGTGTGCTAGAGAATGCTATTCCCAGTCTTGTGGTTGGGGAAATATACTGAAAGATTGTAATCTTGGACATGGAACCATTCGTTTGGGGCTGGCTGCAACGCATACCAACCAATGCAAGTGTTGAACGAGACCCCGCAATCCGTTAAGCGCAAGCGCTGCAACTTAGTTGGACGGTTTCGAGGGCTGTAGAGGGGCGAAAACAAAATGACGATCTGCCCGTAGTTGAGATATTATCCGTCTGCGATCACACAAAGAGACGGCATATAATACTGGTTGTAGTTGCAAGGGGAGTCACCGACCTATATCCTTAATGCGGACACACAACCCGTAATACGCGCGATCGGAGTATCACACACAGCTTGCAAATATTAGGTTCGACAAAATATTCGATCTCACAGCTGGAGTGTATTTTTATGTTTATAATAATACTGGTAGGGTGCTATTCAGGTATAGTATTTGACCTTTTCCTCAAGAGGCCGCGCTGGCGCCAAACTGTCACTTTACATATGGAACTCTTTCGTTGTCCTATATTTTTACAAAAAACGTCGTTTATATTCGCTACAGGTACCAGCAAACTATCACCAGTGTAACAGTGGCCTATAATACGCACCTCACGGAAAGCGTCACACCTCCTGAGCCACACGCCTTCTGCCTTCGTGGGCATGATCGTTGGAGGAGGATGAGGCTAATCCCAACCTTTTGTTCCTATCACCATAGCACGAAAACTTACTTTGGAGCATCCTCTTAATACAATTTTAGATACGTCTCGTATATGTACCTGTACTTTGGTCATTCGGCAGCGCCTTACCCGCACAACTTCATTGCGGCGCTCGTGACACATAAGGAAGACGGGGGTCCGTACCAGGCTGGCAGAGGTCGGTATGTCAGTGGCTCGCGTTGTCGCCAGGGTTAAACGTTCAACAGCTTCGGTGGTGCGAGAACTACGTTAGCACGTATTTTCCGTTGACCAATAGATGGTAAAGTAGTATTGTTACTAGCCATGTCAACGAGGCGTTTTTTTGGGTTGAAGAGTGCGTAGGAGCGATCTCACAGTAGTCAACAATAAAATACAACAGGAAACTGCGGGGGGCGCGTTTTAAACCATATCCTCTTTGCACCTCAAGTGGTACAGCTACTGCGGGGAAGACAACTGGCGCAAAAAAGGTGAACACTTAGACTATACACGTTCAAGGTACATGCGCACTACCTATACGAGTAGACTAGAAGTATCAAACCGGCGACCCGGCCTCTTTACAGTGGAGTGTTCATTATACTTCGCCCCCCCACCCCCCGAAAAAAAACACACGAACAGCAAGGATAAAACAGACCTCGTCTGTCACTGACATCGTTCGTCACGACGGCACAGGCGGCTCCAAGGGTCAGAGCTACAGCGTAGGCGAGCCCCGAAACTTCAACCACACCAAGCAGCACCGCCCCAATGGCTTCGGACGAGGTGCATTAGCGTCATAGGGCTGCGTTGCAGACGTACGTGTCAGGTTTTGGTACTTGGAGCAAGGTACTCTGCCTCTGATGTATGGGGTATTTGCGCAACATCGTCTCCCTGCCGTTTTTCTCCTCGTGGTACGGGTACAACTTCAGCAGGCAGCCCTTACGATTACAGAGCAACAGCGGTTGTGTAAGAGGTACTACTCCGGGAGGCCAAAAGAGGGAATTTCCCCCAACCCCTGTAGCTTCATTGACCAACGTTTCTACTTTCATTCAGGTATGAGGCCTAATGTGCCGCATGCCTGAATCGCCAGCCGCACGAAGGCACGAACAGCAACATAACTGAGCACTTTCCGCATCCCCCATGCCCGCGGGGACACACTGTTGCTATACGGAAGACGCGCCACATGGTCAGAGGTCACAGGTCCTGTGGTGCTACAATAGTTTTTCTTTAGTAGCAATACCTACGCAGACAACATCACACGGAGGTTGCGAAGGCTTTTCGTTAGAAGCAACACGTCGGAAAGCAGCTGTACATTTTCAGGGCCGAAACCTTTTATTCGAGCGAAGCGAGTTTTTAATCTAGTCTACACCTGGGCCTCGCAATATAGGCTCCCATGAAAACAAAACAGTTTGCGTGCGTGTCTTCGACTAAACTTGATTTTAGTGTGGGATCATTTGATTTTAGACTGCAGGTGTAGGCAGACCACTACGGAGCAACAAAATACACACACTAACACACACATCAGACCACACGGGCAAAAACAGCAGCACACACCGCTCACACAGCCGGCACACAGCGCTCACACAGCGGGCAGCACGCAGACAACGGGCGCAGCGGGCGACAATAGTGGCCAGCGGAGAGCGGGCATGGAGAGTGTGTGCCCGCTAGGAGTGTGTCTGCTGAGTGTACCTACTGCTATCTCGTGGTGAAAGTAGGTCATCATAGAAAGACGTCCGTTGGGGGCGATTGACCCAAACTCGGTCCGTGCGCCAACGCCAGAAGGGCGACAGCAGACACGGCGGAGGGGCTTGCGAGGGACCTCTACCTAGCTAAGGGAGCCAAGGTCATGCCCACGAAGAACCTGTACCAACAAGTTGGACTCGTGAACGGCATTCGAGGCCAAGTCGTCGAGATGGTGTTTGCAAACGACGCGCCCCCGCTGAACCTCCACCTTTACGTTGTCGTCAAGTTCAGAGGGTACTCAGGCGGGGAATGGTTGTCTCAGGAGAGATATAAAAGCCGGACCAAGGCTACGGTAGGGGGGGTACCCCCATTTTCACTGGTGTGTTTGAGCCACTCGCACGCGTGGCTCTGTACCCCACAGATGAAGATGGTTCAGGCATTTGTTTCGGCGCAGCTTAGATCACCTTTGCATTGCGAGTTTATTTCGCCAATGAAAAACATGAACAATACGTGAAATTGCATAGGAGCAAAGGGGTTACTCGCGCGAGTGACCCCTGGCCACTGAAATAAAAGGCCCAAAAGGGGACCCCCCTACCGTAGCACGTATGAGGGTGTGTGCCGATTTATCCCGTGGACACTACTTGACAGGACGGGGGAACGCAGGTCAGGACGCAACTGCCGTTGAGGCTCTGCTGGGCCATCACTAATCACGAATCACAGGGGCAGACATTAGAGAAGGCCGTCATAGACTTGGGGCCGCAGGAGGCCTGCACAGGGGTTACTTTCGTCTGTCTCAGCAGGGCTAAAAGACTTGTGGACCTCATGGTAGAGCCAATGAGTTTAGACAGGATAGGCAAGCTTGGAAACTCCGACACCATGAAGTCTAGGTTGCGGGAAGAGGTTAGGCTGGTGGATTTAGCACAAAACACGCGGGGTAGGTACACAGGCATAGGTGTCTTCAACGCCGACGCGGCCAACTAATGACCACATCAATTACAATACAACAAACGTCACATCGGCTCTATTCCACCTGTGGTGCCCCTTGCAATCACACGAACCAATGGCCCGTGGACGCGCACGTCTGACGACAGTTACATCCATCATCAGTCAGCAGTCGCTCGTTTTAGCGACAGCTATTGTATCTTACCTCTTATAAAGATCATATCGGATATATGATAAGATACTACCAGTATGATATACTAGTGTGATGTATTGCGTGCATGTAACGCCTGGGCGGGCAACGCGTGAGCGGCCTTAACGGTGTGGCGTCCGTTGGTGTATTTACCCACGATTTACCAGAAGGGATCATACCTGGCACGTCACACCAGGTACACATACGTGCAACCTGGTGCACTAAATCTAGTACAATATGAAAAAGAAGTGACGGTTTCGTCCATATTTTGCCGGTTGTTAAGGTATTGTATTCAGACCGATTGTAGCAGCTGTAGTAGTGCTAATCCCAAATCCTGCCACCCAAGGAAACATTCATTGGAGTTGTGTGATCCCACAGGAGGGGTACTGGGCGATTTCATGACCTTCTTCCACCGCACCGCGATTTTTTCGTGAAAAATGACTGATGAGGCGGCGCAACTACCTGACTTAGCTTTGCAGCTGCGATTTCGTTTTCAGCCGCGGCCGGAATTCTCCAAGTCTACGAAAGCCATGGCCAATCAAGCTTCGGGTTTGGCTACGTCACACCTCATTTTGGGTCGGGCCTTCGCTCTGTGGCGACCAGGTGCCACAGTATGGAGAACGCAGGGATGACGACGAGTTCCTCCGAATGCCCCGTGTGGGGATGATTCTTAACCAACCCCGGTTTCAATGACATGCTTGCTGTTTATCCATTGTATATCAAAAATCGATTTAGTGGGAAGATCAACACATACATGTGGGTAGCGTCACCTTTCAGTAAGGTACAGAGTCACTCGTGCGGATAACTCGAACCCGGTAAGGAGAGACGGGGATCCCCCCCCGGCGCAGGCAACGATAGAGGACGGTAGCACGTTTCGCCTTGAATGGTTTCTGACCGTTGAGGGCTCCATAACCCAAAATCACCGGAAATAAGCCATTTCCTTTGCATGGTTCTGGTTGTGTGCCTAAACATTGGTATTTTTAAATGGTAGCAGTTTTGGTTTCCTCCAAATCTGTTTTTGAGAGTGGTCTCACAAGCTCCCGCATTGAGAACCTTGCATAGCAAAAACGCGATTCACCTGTATCGCAGCCTTAGGTCGTTCCAGTCACTTCAAACATCAAACTGCGACTTGACCAGGCAGGCCTGCGCACAACAAGAAAAAGTACTATTAATAGCACATTACTTAACAAAAGCAAACATCCTGATCCATATGGCAATTCCCGACGAATTAAATTTTAAGGAGAGCTCCGTCACATTCAGCGAAAACACACTCGGCGAAAAGGGCGTGCCTCTACTCTGACACGCGTGTCCCGTCGCGTGTTTTGATTCTTACGCGTTGGTCGGGTCGGGCGGTGAATAATGCGTGCTACAACGATAGACTTTTCAAACCAGTGTACTTTTTTTGAAAAGGCTGTTCAAATTGGGAGCTGATTTAAGACCTCCTGCCAAAAACCTGTTTTAGAGAAAATACACTCCTGTACAAGTATTTTGGGCGAAAAATTCCATCTGGTTACACCACGAGAATCGTGCATACAAATGTCCTATTCTATACACAGCGGGGGATAATAATGCAAAAAAACACGTCCTACTTCCGACGATTTTATGTTAAGGAACCCCGTCATTCGGAAATCATTTCTGACGAAAAGTGCTCCTTCTCTATCGTAGGACGCGTCGGTTATCGCCAGATGTATCATAGATCTCGCCAAAACCCTTCAGCGTGCAATACCGCGAAATACGACACACAGAGAGGAGCTCAGAATGATCGGCGATGTGGGGGTACGTGTGAAACAAACATGTTCCGCGTACCGTGTTCCTCGTGTGTGTCTGCAACTGGATAGGTTCTGGGGACTAGGGGAAAGGGGATACATCATACCGAGTTTCTCTGGTTGCTGCACATAACTCAACGACTGGTACCTTTATACGGCGTGCACAATGGCAACAACAGAGACCTATGGTATGAGTGTGGCATGGGTCATGCGGTGTTGCTGCACAGGATTCGGTTTCCCGGGTAATTGAGATAATTTTCTTCGATACGTGTCGAACCAAGGCAACTCTATAGGTGGGTGGGACCGCCATTTCTACAGCCGAGCTGAGGCCGCTCAGCTGTTTCTGGGAGCTAGAGAAGACGTTAACGCATCTGCGTCGTGCTAAATTCCTGTAGAACAAGATGTTTGCGTGGTCGGCAACGGTGGAGGGTGTCATTTGTGGGGGACGTTTTTTCCAGCACTTGGGTGTCACGCTTTCGAGCGATCCCCCTTTTCAGAGGGATTAGCGAGATCTTATCAAGTTTTTGTGCGTTTCTCGTTTGTTTGCCGTATGCAATCCCCACGGAATGGTTAGCTACGCCGCGCCAAACCAGAAGTTCCTCAATACGTTCTTCGTTGAGTTACAGGGTCACTCCCGAGGACGAGCGGTTCGAAGCAAGCAGTAAAAACGGGGTACCCCCCCCGCTACGGTAGCTATTATTGTGGTCTGGCGCACAGTGTAGCAAAACAGTAGGCGGGGCTGCTCCGTCCGGTGGAGACGTGCCAGGTACCATATTTGTTAGGGTTCTGAGAAGTGGAAGAGCTTTTTATCCCAACCAAAAGCTGATGTGATTCGAGGAAAACTGGAAGACTCATCGTACACTAGGCGTGCACCAGAAGAAGAAGTTTTGATAGCCACGAGGAGCTCAACATCTCTCTCACGCGAAAACATGGCTTCCAAGGCATTCGTTCGCCGCGCAACCCGAGAGTTTTGATTATAGAGTTACAGGTCTGACAAGCCGGTAGTCTTGTTAAGGGAGAGTTCATGCCGTTTCTTCCCCGCCCCGTCGACGCGCAGTCATCCTCCTCCTTCGTCGTCGGATCCAGCCTCCTGACGGGTGATGCTACATATAAACAGGTTGCGTTGAACCAACGTGCGACATGTAGACTAGTCTATAGATGTAGACTAAACATCTGTAATAGTCGAACCGCAGTGGTGTTGTTGCTCCGATGAATAATGCAGGTTGCCGTACGGGTAGATATGCCGGGTGGCTTCAATGTTTGCAGCGAACAGGAATTTAATCGTGTCCAATTCGTACCTGGCAGCGCATAACGAGGAATTGGGAAGGTCACCTCTACTTACTACGCGGAAGTATGCACGTCTCCGTAACACCCTTCCCGATATTATGCGAGAATAGATGGGCAGTTAAGTTGCGAATAAGCCAGGGGCGCGGAAGTGCGCGAATATCGAATATGCCGCGGTCAGCCGCGACCGAGCAAGGACCTTTGGTTGCAATCGTTACAATAAGCGATCTTAGCATTTCGAACTAACGTTCCCTTGGGCACGGTCCCCCTGATCTGCAGATATAATTTCGGGCACATATTTTGCCTCTTTTGAGGTGCAGGCTTGTTCGATGTAGCTTGGGTCAACGAACAATCGTAGACACTTACGGTGGTTTCGTATGTTTGTCTGACCGTTTTTCGACGACAAGGTTGACATACCCCAAGGCGCACAAGCAAAGTTACCACGCACACCTACCCCCCCCGCCGTCCTTCCCCGAGGCCTAAAAAAAAAATATTTATATTTTTCTTCATTTTTTTTTTGCTTTGTTTGCTTGCTTGGTGGTTCGTCTCTGGCTGTGCCGCTATGGATGGTTTACTGCACACTCTTTCGTTAACAAAAAGGCATGGCAAGCAAGCCAACATTGGAAGAGCAAGGGATGTAAAACTGTACTTTAGGTTGTTTAGGCATGAAAATCCTTGCGTCAATGCAAGGTGGTCAATGTAGTCAGAAATAATCAATGGTGAGCAAGCACCGCGCTTGGGCACAAAACCCCCTCCAACTTGCCCCCACATCGTCTAAGGACTGACGAACGCGTCGGCTTGCTTCTGCCAACTTACTTCTGCGACCATCGTCGATACAGCAGTGCGCCGAACAAGCGCGAAACAAACAAATTAAACAGCAAAATTGTTTAGTTCTGCTTGGAGACATCATATCATCAGTCGAAACCTGCCCGAAAGGTCAGGGGGAAGATAAATATCGGAAAGGCGTTCACAACTCCCGTCGCAACCACGTCAGCGAAACTGCCCGCGTCCGCACCACCCTCACCCTTGCTCACAACTCCCGTCACAACCACGTCGGCGTCACGGCCCGCGCCTGCACCACCCTCACCCCTGCTCACAACTCCCGTCTCCACCACGTCAGCGTCAACGCTTGCGCCCCCGCCGCTACTACTGTCCATCAACACCGGCGACTCCTTCGCGCCGTCCGTGGCGCTCTTCGTATTGAAAAAATCCAGCAATGTGCGTCCACTCCCCACCGCCGCCGCGGCACCAGCACCCCTGTCGACATACGTTGGTCGACGTGCAAATTGCGACATGAGCAATAGCAACTGATCAGCCGTCCAACGAAAGTACGAATTCGCTCCTGCTTTTCACATACACACACATCGACAGGGCCTGCAGCCTCATACACGGCGGCACTAAAATACGTCCAGCGTGGCAGTTCCCAAACTGCTAAACACGCGCGAACGACCTCCGGTAAAAATAGTGAAGCAGTGTATTAACGTATTAACAACCAGATATATTTCACAAACACCATATCATAAATAAAACATGGATTTAATGTACGACGCAGCTTGCAAAATTGAGTTTCAACCATTCAATCGGTCGTACTCACAACTGACGTTTTTCAATTTTTTATCGAAACTGCTTGTGCTAGCGAATGATTCAACTGCTGCTGTCCTCACAAGTCCTCACTTGTGTTGGAGCGACAGTTCGTGAGTCTCCACGTGGGTCCGGCTCAGTTGCTCTATATTGCGTCCGAAATCGCGCTTGCACTTCTTGCAAACCCAGTTGCCGCTGCTGGTCTTTGCGGCGGTTTTTTTGATAGGCAAAAGTGCTCTGCTCGCATGCGAAAGGCGTGCGGGGACCAAGAGGGTCGCGGAGTAACCTAGTTGGTTCGCATTTCGTGCCCGTATTATATGGCGATTTGATCATGCAGCTACGGCTTCTGGTATTGCTGCTCTGCTGCTGTTGCTGCTGCTGCTGCCAAAGCTAGGCTTCTGTTGCTGCTGATGTTGTCAGTAATTTGGGAGGAGGCAGAACGACACACACACTGTTCGATGGTGAGCACTGTTACATATGACAAACCAGAGTTTTGATTTTCCAGTGCTTGCCGATGCTGCTGCTGCGAGGTACACGATACCCCCCAATATCACACTACATCCCTCATGCATCTCCACTCACTCTCTGTGCTGTGCCGAACACTCATGCTCAATGGCCTGGCCCCCTTTCAATCCTGAACCGTCACCGAAGTTGACCCGGCAGCAGCATATGAAGTCCTTGCCATCGACTGGCTTTCCGCAGATGCTTTGTAGCCTAGCTGTCTTGTCGAAGGAGGGTTGTAGCAGGGGTCCCTTCACTGTGGAGGCTGTGCTCATTGTGACCACTCTCTTGCTCTCTCCCTTCTTCTCTGTTGATCTGCGCCGTGCGTAGCTGGTACGCTGGCTGCTGCTGCGCGACCAGGGGGCTGCGTGTCTGCTATACAGTCTAATACCTGTCGCTGCAAGGTCGCTGCCCCTTTATAATTAGTAGAATTTTGAATGGGGGTTCTTTGCATAGGAAATTATGTGGCGTAATGGGGGAGGGTGGGGTCTTCGTACCCCCCTCCCCCCTCTGGAAGGGCGAAAGAAGAATTGGTACGTAGGTGTCATTTTTTTTTTTTTTGTGCGCCCTCGCATACCCTGAAAGTTGTATATACGTGGTATACATACCCCAACCCTTGAGTGGATACCCGGGCGGCCATACGAGTTCAGTTTGCACATTGGATCTTTTCACTTGTGCGCCATTCTTCGTATCATGTGCGTTTAGGCGGAAAAGCGTACTAATTACTGGGCGAATTTTGATTTCATTTGGTTTTCCGGATCATCCTAGGGCTCCAGACTTTATTTTTGTGTAATCACGGACTCTAGATTTTTGACAAGAGTTAACGCGACTTTGTCCAACAAAAAAAAAAAACAACAACAACAGCAACAACGACAACAACAACAACAACAACAACAACCGTATGAAACACAATCAACCAGTTGATGTATGATGAAACACTCTTGGTCTCGTCCACACTGCTGTGCGCTAACCATGTTGTCGATAAAGTGGCAAGCTCAAACTACTGCACAATATTGCGAGATGTAGTATGGGAAAGATACGTAGATTATTTTATTAGGTCCTAGTGGACAGCCGAGAACAGCCCTGGGAACTTCCCGGGTATTAGAATGTTGGAATTTTACTGCTTGGGAAGAGTACCCCGTTGTACAAGGTGCCGAGCACCGATAGGCTTGTCGTATACCGGTGCCGGTGCCTATCAACCTACTCCATCTCTTGCCCTGCGATCAGCATCTGGGCCTAGTTAATAAAGACGTCTATACATACCATCTTCTTCACGCTTACCAGGTGTTGCACTGAATGAAGCTCGCGCCCGGACACAGGGGTGCTGGAGGCACCTTACTCGTATTCTTTGCATAACCGATATACTTCGACTTAGCGGAAGACATGGTTTACATAGAAATATATATGCTTTTATCATCTTGTCCCTGATGCTGATCAGGGGGAAAGATATGGCGTGGTAGGTGCCGGTATACGAAGCCTACGTGCTCGGCTCCATGTACCACGAGGTACTCTTCCGAACCACTTAAATTCCGAATTGCTTATATAACAGAAAGTTCCTAGGGCTGTCCTCAGCAGTGCACAAGGACCCAAAGGAATATTCCGTCTCATTCCTTGGGTTCTCGTGGACTGCTGAGAACAGCCATGAAAAATTTCCGGTAGTCTTAGTCTCTTCCTTAGTATCAGTTTGTTGTCTATTCCTTTCAGAGCCATTTTTCTTCGCTGTCGCCATAGCGGTCTGTTGCTGTCGTTACGGCCGTCGTTCGGATCGTTGTTTCCTGCATTCTTGCGCCACGGTGAATGTGGGACGGTTGTCCCCGAATATCGCAATCGTTCAGTCAACGTCAGTATTTCCTGTATACGATCGTTCAGTCCCCAGTTTCAGTTTCGCGCCCCTCCGTGTAGCGTATTGCGTATATATTCATAAGTACTACCAACACTACAACTACATTTATATATTTTTATCCTCTTGGTTGATGAGGAAAAAAAAAGCTCTATCACAGCTCACCACACGTTCGGGTATTGTAATACATGTCGTAGTTGTCTTCACGTGAAACCGTTCTTTCTATTTACCCAGCGATATCAGTACACCACAAGCCCGTGCTGATTCAGAGTAGAGAGTTGCAAATTCTGTTGTAACAGACGACTACGTACGGTGGAACAGAGTGAACGAAACAGTCTCAATTCAAGTGCTAGCGTGCCGGATACAATGACCCATCAAAACAAGCAAGACCATAAAAATGAAGAAAACAAGAAAATATGAAAATGAAGAAAAAATATGACAGAAAAAAAGAAGAAAAAAAAAAAACGACAAGGTTTTCTAAAGAATGTGATATCAAGATCGGAAAGGAAAGCCAAAGACTGCAATTGGCGCAGAGGAACACCACATGTGCTAGAGAGGAACAGATAATACGTCTGTTGCTTCACGGGCAAACAAACACGAAGACGAAGAAAACGGTCACTCTTCGCTGTCGCTACATACGTTCTTCGCTGTCGCTACGGCCGTCGTTCGGACCTTTGTTCCGTGCATTCTCGCGCCACGGTGAATGCGAGACGCGTGCCCGGTACATGGAAGCGTTCAGTCAACAGCAGTATTTCCTTTCTGCGATCGTTCAGTCCCCAGTTTCAATTTCGCGTCCCTCCGTATAGCGTATTGCGTATATTATTTTCCTTTTCCTTTTTTTTTTTCATCCTCCGGCGGATGGGGAAAAATAAAGCTCTAGCTCACCACACTTCCACGTATTTTCATACGCGTCGTGTGTCGATTTAACTCAGCTGCTTTCGCAGCCCAACGCTAGCTGGCGCACCCTTCGGGTCCCATTGTAGGTATAGCGTAAGCTGTCCCTATCAGTGGTCTCCATTATTTTACGTACTCACTGATACATGCCGTTGTTGTTGTCTTCACATGAAACAGTACACCGCGAGTCCTTGCTGATTCAGTGTCAACCAAATCCGTGATTTCAATATAATTATAAAAATACACTCCAGCTTTCTCTGTGAGACCGAATATTTTTGTCGAGACTCATCTTTGCAAGCTGTGTGTGATACTCTGATCGCCCGCATTACGGGTTGTGTGTCCTCATTAAGGATATAGGTCGGCGACTCCCATTGCAACTACAGTATAGCTATCAGGGTCAACAGGGTGATGTTAGTCAGTCTGTGCGCGGAGACTATAATTTTAACCCGTTTCTGAGGGGGAACAAATCTGACAGCTGTGGATGGAAATGCATCAGTTTATCAAGTGAATCCTGTAAGTCGAATATAATATCCGGTGAGGGGAGGGCGGAGTTTTGAAGGACGTGGGGAGCTGATTTTTATCAAAAGGGGGCCGAGAGGGGGGGAGGGGGGGGGGGGGGGACGGGTGGGGAAGGTCCATTTGTGCGTGGAAACTATAAATATTTCTTGTGGGGGAGGGGGGGGTGGCGGGGGAGGGCGGGGGCGGGGGAGGGGGGGTTTAGGTCGCATAGATGTAGGGGTTTGCTATAATACGCGTGGTGCTAGGTCTAGGCGATGGTGCGGGTGGTGGGGAAGGAGGGGGCGTTGGGGGCGGGGGTGGGTGGGAATTGCAGCAGCGGCATGGACGGCTCTAAAACGATGACGATGCGACATCCAGGGCGTGGAAGTGTTTTTTTTAATTTTGCGGATTTCGATAGTAGTAGGTGGAGCGTTTGAGTAAGAGAAAGCGAGGACAAAAAAAGAAAAACGGGGGGAGGGGGGGGGAGGGTTGGGGAGGGGGGGGGTTGGGGAGGGTTTTCACAAGGTTTAGGTCGCATAAAATGTTGAAAAACACTCCAGCTATGCGATCAAGGATTTGGTCGACACCGATCTTCGCAACATTGTGTGTGATCCTCAGATCCCGCGTATTACTCATATGTGTAGGAGCTTGCTTTCCGCGCGGTCTTGGGTCCAAGCTTATGTGCGGGGTGTGGGGAAGGAGGGGGCGTTGGAGGGGGGAAGGGGGGATGGATGAAAGCTACGTCATGGATGGCTAGAAAGACAATGACGTGATATCAATTGCTTAGGAACGTTTATTACCCTGGCCGATTTCGATTGTAAGTGGGGCGTTTGAACGAACTGGGCGTGGAAAAAAGGGGGGCGGGGGGAGGGGGGGGGGGAAGGCGGAGATGAGTTGGAGCTACGATATGGATAGCTAGATGGATAATGAGATGATATCGGCTGGCTTGTAGTGTTTACTCTGGTAGATTTTGATTTCAGTTGGGGCGTTTGAACAAGAGGGATCGGGGAGGGGGGGGGCGATCATTTCAATATGTGCGCGAGAACTATAAACCCTTAAAGGGGACGAATCTGACGGTTGCAGCAAGAAGACACCTCTTTATATCACCCGCCTGGTAATGTATACTCCGTATTTTTTTAAAGGTTTGATGTTACATGTAGTATGCAACCCAGTTCTTAGGTGTAGTAAACAACGTGTTAAAAGCTTCATAATTCGTTCTTGTACATGGATCGAAAGACAGAATATTTCAATCGATAGGTACAACCATGTAGGACCAAGGCTACGGTAGGGGGGGTACCCCCATTTTCACTGGTGTGTTTGAGCCAACTCGCACGAGTAGCTCTGTACCCTACGGATGAAGATGGTTTAGGCACTTGGTTTGGCACAGCTTGGATCACCTTTGCATTGCGGATTGATTTCGTCAATGTAAAAGGTGAAGAAAACGTAATATTGCATGGGTACAAAGGGGCTACTCGCGCGAGTGACCCCTAGCCACTGAAATAAAAGGCCCAAAAGGGGACCCCCCTACCGTAGCCTGGGTCGTAGATACCATTCTTTTTTGACATCGCTAATTATAAGAAAGAGATACAAATTGCCAAATACAACAGTTTATCAAGTGGTTACTGTGAGTCGTAAAACCGGTAAGGGGGGTGAAGGTTTTCAGAGCGTGGGCGCCTGGGTTATCATCTATGTTATATTATGTAATTTGAAATACACTCCATCCGGCTGTGAGATCGAAGATTTCGTCGAACTCATCTTCGCAAGTTGTGTGGGATGCTGGGACGTACAAACCCAGTAATACGCGCGATCGGAGTGTCGTTGTTGTTGTTGTTGTTGTTGTTGTTGTTGTTGTTGTTGTTGTTGTTGTTGTTGTTGTTGTTGTTGCTGTTGTTGTTGCTGTTGTTGTTGTTGCTGTTGTTGTTGTTGTGGTTGTTGTTTCGTTGTTGTTGGTATTATTTTAAAAAATGAAAATACTTGTAGTTGTTGTTGTTGTTGTTGTTGTTGTTGTTGTTGTTGTTGTTGTTGTTGTTGTTGTTGTTGTTGTTGTTGTTGTTTTGTTTTGTTGTTGTTGTTGTTGATATTATTGTTGTTGTCGTTGTTGTTTTGTTGTTATTGTTGTTATTGTTGGTGTTGTTGTTGTTGTTTTTGTTGTTGTTGTTGCTGTTGTTGTGGTTGTTGTTGTTCTAACATGAACTCTTGTCAAAAATATAGAGTCGGTGGTCACACAAGGGGGCTAGAGCCCGACGAAGGAAGGTCCGAAAACCAAATGAAACGAAAATTCGTCCGCCAAATACTACGCTCCATCCGCCTCAAACGCCCGATACGAAGAATGGCGAACAAGTGAAAAGGTCCAATGTGCAAGCTGAACTCGCGTGGCCGCGGGTATCCCCTCAACTACAGCATACAGTTCCCCTGTTCCCACAACTAACCAACTCGCGGCTACAAGCTATAGCGATTGGGTTGCCTGCACGGTACGGACCGCACGGTAATCGTGAGCTAAGGCCAACGCGCCTGCTGTCTCGAGTGCTGTCAGAGTGACAACCCCCGGGCATGCAGTGAAACAAGAGCAATCGAACCAAAAACCACAAAACAAATATCAATGATCGCCCCGCCTATCCCCGTATCACGTACACAACTTGCAAATGAGAGTTTCGACGAAATCTTCGATCTCAAAGCTGAACACACCCAGTAATACGCTCGATCGGATCACACACCCATCTTGCAAAACAAAGTTTACGACGAAATCTTAATCTTTGATCTCACAGCTGGAGTGTACTCTTTATTTTTAAAAATGAAAATACACTCCAGCTGTGAGATCGAAGATTTCGTCGAAACTCATCTCTGCAAGCTGTGTGTGATACTTCGATCGCGCGTATTACGAGTTGTGTATCCTCATTAAGTATATATCATTAAAAAATGAATGTATATACACTCCAGCTGTGAGATCCAATATTTTGTCGAGACTCATATTTGCAAGCTGTGTGTGATACTCCGGTCGCGCGTAGTACAGGTTGTGTGTCCTCGAAGGATATACGTCTAGGTCGGCGACTCCCCTTGGAACTATAGTGTAGCTACCACGGTCAACAGGGTGATGTTAGTCCATCTGTGTGAGCAGAAACTATATAACCCGTTTTAAAGGGGGACAAAATAATAATGTACTTGAAGTATAAAACTATATGTTGTCCCCATGAAGGATGTTGTTGCTGTGATTTTTGCTTGTTGTTGTTGTTGTTGCTGTTATTGTTGCTGTTGTTGTGGTTGTTCTCGCATTAACAGACAGGACAGGCTCCAGTCACTCTGAAGTGGAAGAGTATCTCGGGGGAAACACAGGCAAAAATCAAAAAGCTGACGCGGATATCTCGTTATGTCACGCAGCTTTAAAACTAAGCACCGACGGCAATTGTGTGATTATTGTACTCTTACATAATCGTTTAGACTAAACATATTTCAAATAAAGCTGAAAGTTGACTAACTCTATGAAGACACCAAGCCTTACTTCGTCAGGCATTCACCGTTGCAATGCGACACGCGTCGGTGCCGCTGCTGTTGCTGCTTGCACAGCTTGGCTTGCACCATGAGAGAGCATGCTCACCCCATCCATGCTCCCAGACTCCTGATAACTGGGTCAGATTGTATGCACACCTATCATAGTAGGAAATACATTCGGCCTCCGTTCCCCTTACAGCCTCGGTAGTAAGGCGTGCTGCGAAGCATGCCGTAGCAGGCAGCTGTAGTGAGTGTGGGGGGGGTTCTGGCGGGTGAAAGGCCGGACCCACCCTCCAGGAGCGATGCCTTCCTGCTGCTGCGCGTGGCCGCGAGGCTCTGGCGTGGTGATAGAGTTGAGTCGTACGTGGTGCGTTAGGCATGGTCACCTACATGCTACTTTCGTCGCTGACTTTTGTGGAGTTGGTAAAAGAGTTGTACTCCCTTCTTGGGGAACGACCCCCCCCCCGCAATTTCCGTTTGGACCAGTCATCATAGGCGTCGTAACTTGGCTGCAACCTATCAGATAACACCCCGGGAGACGGGGCGATGATTGATTGATATTTGTAAGGTGGTTTTTGGTTCGATCGCTCTGTATTCACCGCATGCCCGCGGGTAGTCAGTCTGAAAGCACTCCAGGCAGCAGGCGCGATGGTCTGTGCTCACGACTACCGTGCGGTTCGCACGGTGGAGGCAGCTTAACCGCCGTAGTTTGTAGCCACGAGTTGTTCAGTTGTGGGAACGGGGGGACTCTAAGACCTTAAGTGAGTGGATACCCGCAGCCATGTGAGTTCAGCTTTGCACTTTGGATCACTTAACTTTTTTTGCGCCTTCTTCGTATCGTGCACTTTTAGGCATAAAGCGTAGAATTTCCCGGACAAATTTTGATTTCATTTGCTTTTTCAGACCATCCTAGGGCTCCAGAACCTTTTTGTGACCACTCACTCTAGATGTTTGACAAGAGTTCATGTGAGGCGACACAAACAACATGAAACAACTCCTCCATACCGCATTGCGGTTCATATTGCTGCGTACCTCGTAGGTCGGACAGGGACCCAAAAGAGATACGCCATAGCGCGGTCCGTCCCCTCTGTCCAGCGCTGCCTGGCTGAATCTACTGGCTAGTATACAGCGGCTCTTTTTGTTAGAAACGGGCCAGTGTGAGGTCGTGCTCTGGGCGGATCGTAATAATTTTGCGGAAAGCAAGGATGGCCGAGCTTCGACCTAACCGAAGGCGAGGACCGTGCCGCCTGCGCGACCGCAAGACCAAGCACCAACCGGAGGGGGTGCTGGGTCTAGCGCTCGTCAGAAATAGCGCCTCGGGACTAATTCTACAATATCCCTCCCCCCCAAAACCAGCGTTCTTCTACAAACCGTTTCATGGCTGTTTGACACAAGGAAGGATGGTAGGTAGGGACGAAAACTATTCATGTGTTTTTTCAGCTTGCAAAAGACTATCGGACGACCACATCGGGGTGGCAAGGGGCACCGCCGTGTTTTCAGGAGATATGGCCAGGAGCTGGTTTCAACACAGGCGATTTTGTTGAAGAAAAGTTGGGGGCCTACCGTAGAACGACCGCGAGGCTTTGTGTAACTTCAGTGTATCCTTCTCTGTCGTCCCGAGGAATTATGCTTGAGCGAAGAGACCGGCGATTGCGTTTATTCTTCCAGCGATTCACACCAAATTCTGGAACCCGTTTTTGTCCCAGACATGGACTCGTCTCATTGGGTAGCGATTTTACTGACCAACGCTGTGCTCCTTTTCCGTCCCTCCCCCCGGCCGCATTTTCAATTCCCTGAGAGACTTACTTGCGATCTCTTGACAAGCTAACATCATGTGGCGGGCTTTCGTTAAATCCGTGGTGGCTGCTACCGCCATCTTCCTTGGCGTTTTAGCCCGGGCAGCAAGCGGCCAGACGTTCAAGGTGAAACCGACACGAAACCAACCAACCGCGTCGACAGTCAGGCACCAAAGTGGTGTTGAGGATGCGGCAGCAATGTCGCCTGCGAAGATGGACAACGTCGACAGCCGGGTGCATCGGCAGCTTCACCTTGCGTTCTTCGACGATGACGATTCTACCAACAACGACGGCGCTCTGGATGTCAATGGCTCGGTAAGCGGCGAAGGGAAGCCTCTCCCGGAGTAATCACCAAACAGCGCTGGCGGTAGAGAGGCACCCGCTGATGTAGTCTATGCTTATATACCAGTAACACGGCGTATCTAAAATCGTTTGTGCCTTATCAGGCTCTTCGTTCGCCGTCGCCATACGCTTTCTTGTCTTTTTTTCCTGTCCTTTACTTAATCTTCACATCTTTTCTTTGTTTCTTTTTTCCGATTGACTTGTCTCTGTCGTGCGTTTGCGTAGTAATGGGTACTACGTGCAATATATACGTGGTAGTCTTCGTTGGGTGGCAGCCGGTGTAGTCCGGTTTTCCAGGCGCGAGTAGTGAGACGTATGCACCAGTATGGACCTGCAACATCGTAGGCTGACTCCCGATCTCATATTTTGCATGTTTCTGGTGGAGTCATGAATTGCGTCACCTGTGATGTATGCTTGTACCACCTTTGGTTGGTTTGTGTTTTTCCCTCTAGGGTATTCCTTAGCTCCAGAGTGACTGAAGCCTGTCCTGTGACCACGGACTCGATTATGCGCGTTAATGTGAGAACAAACAACAACAACAA
Source organism: Undaria pinnatifida (assembly GCA_012845835.1). NCBI lineage: Eukaryota > Phaeophyceae > Laminariales > Alariaceae > Undaria > Undaria pinnatifida. Next base: position 10,728,996 of record JABAKD010000025.1, on the reverse strand, counting down.
CAACAACAACAACAACTACAACAACAACAACTACAACAACAACAACAACAACAACAACAACAACAACAACAACAACAACAACAACAACAACAACAACAACAACAACAACAACAACAACAACAACATCAACAACAACAATATACTTGAGTTGACCGCTTTCGCTCCGAATCGTGTTGTACCCTTGCCCATATATGAACTTTAGAGGCATATGTCTAGTCTATGGTCTTCTTTATTATTGAACTCACAATGAGAGTTTACCAACGACATTGCGTTGTGTTCAGTGTGAGAGGAGGCCCCGTTTAGCAGAGATGAGATCAAAACCTGACGCCAACCAACCACCAGCTGAGGGGCAAACATATATATTTATTATAAAAAATTATAAAAAATGAAAATACACTCCAGCTGTGAGATCGAAGATTTCGTCGAAACTCATCTTTGAAAGCTGTGTGTGATACTCCGATCGCAAACATATATACAAGATTCACTTGATAAAAGGATACATCTCCCTTCACAGCTGTCAGATTTTGTCCCCCTCAGAAACGGGTTTTATAGTTTCCGCGCACAGACTGACTAAAATCATCCTGTTGACCCTGATAGCTTCACTGTAGTTGTAAGGGGAGTCGCCGACCTATATCCTTAATGAGGACGCACAACTCGTAATGGGCGCGATCGGAGTATCACACACAGCTTGCAAAGATGAGTTTCGACGAAATCTTCGATCTCACAGCTGGAGTGTATTTTCATTTTTATAATATATATGTATAATATATACCAGTATATGTATATTGAGAAACCTCTCAATGGCGGGGCCTGCTTTGAGCGCAAAAGCTACGGCGTGGGTGCTCCTACTGTTGCTTACTGGGCTCCTGACGCGAGAACCGCTGTGCCTTCGCACAGCACGAAAATTGACGGGAAAAATTGAATGTGAAGCCCTTTAAGTCATCTCGTGAGTCAGAATATTGTGACGAACGACGTTGACAAAACAAGGATGGATGCCATTCCGACAGTATTTGACCAATAATCCCGGTGGTTCCATTCATCAAACATTCGGTACACAACGTGCTCGACCCTGCCGTGGCTTGTGGCCGTTGGTCGCATAAGTGTCGCTCCGGACGTGATGGATAACATCGCTCACTTGACCCCTACCCGGCCGAAATATGTTATACCTTTTTCTTGCAATATTGTTTGTGTGTTTATCTCTAGCCAAGGGGTTTGTTCATCGGTTTCACGCTACAGTATATTCTTTTTTTCAAAATCAGCATTTTGGTGAGGCAATAGTTAGATAATAGAGGTCTTCAAGCAACCACCCTCCAGAATGAAAATGCTGATTAATGTCACCTCTACCGCACGTAGCATGTGTGACATGTCTTCAACGTGTCATGTACCCCTCATGACGTCTCGTCGCCCCCACCAAGGCGGCAGCCGTACCCACCCAGCATGGCGCGCACCGTGGGTGCTGTGTTGCTTCTGAGCATGTCGGGCCCCCACGCCCCCACGCTGCGGTGGTAGGGATACAGACAGTTCGTATGAGAGGACCCAGGTACAGTAGGGGGTACATGCGCTCTTTATCGATGTGGAAGGGATGTTTCGCTACTCGTACAAGCCCGCGTTTTGTCCCGTACCTTTGTTGCAAAAAAGTGTTCAGGCGGTTTGTTTGGCGAAGCGTAGCTAACCTTACCGTGGCGGCGTCATGTCACGAAACAAATCACCGAAAACTTGAGACCGCAAAGATACGGAGGCGGGTCTCGCAGCGCGAGATAAGTCCGTCCCTCTAAAAATGAGTCTCCCAAAGCGACCAACCCTCTGCCCTATAGACTATGGTATATACTATGGGCTTGTTTACACGTAGAAAAATCAAACTAATCCCCGGCGAATATCCACACCTACCTCGCTTTTTCGATTCAGACCGTGAAATTTTGCACACGTCTTCCATTTGCCATTGCGAAGATCTCACCTGTCGCGATTTTTTCATTTTCTCGTCTGATTTTTCGTCGGGTGAAATATTCTTGAAAAGTGGTCCACTTGAGACGAAAGTGTTTCGTCTTGAGAAATTGAGAAGAAATTTCCCCCGGACATCAGGCCTCGGGATGGGCATGTAGAACACGTGCGTGCGCGCAAAAAATTCAGCGTCTATGATATCTCTCTCAAAAACGGCAGGGAGGGGCAGATTGACTTTTTGGCGTAAAAAATACTTTCAAGTATGAAACTATGTTGTATCCTTCGAATTACTTGGTATTTAGTATGTAATCCAGTTTTCTCTCTAGATTCTGCTCAACGTTGGGCACAGGCAGGTCAGATCGGCGACTTTTTTCACGGTTTTTCTTACAGACATGCCTTGGAGTTGTTGTTGTTGTTGTTGTTGTTGTTCTCACAGTAACTCGTATAGTCAATTTCGTGGTCACAGAGCAGGCTCCAGTCACTCTGAAGCTGAGGAATACCCCAGGGGAAAAACAAAAACAAAACCAAAGGTGGTACACGCATATATCACAGCTGACGCAACTCATGCCTCCACCAGAAACATATAAAAGTGAAATCGGGAGTCAGCCTACGATGTGCCAGGTCCATACTGGTCTATACGTCTCACTACTCGCGCTTGGAAAAACCGACAATACTGCTTGCCACCCAAGAAAGACTACCAGGTATATATTGCACGTAGTACCTATCACTACACATATGCCTTTTAGTACCTCCAGCGGGTTCGTGTAAAAGGCGGCGCAATTTTGTTTCTCGAAGGCCTCCGTTTGGAAAACACTGAATAGTTTTCAAGATCATGAAGGCATGTCATCAATCGCTCCTAAAATCAGCTGGCCATGAATCCCTGCTTCATCGTTTATGGGGGGGCAAATAGATTCAAAAGCGCCACTTGTTCTTTACAATCCACTAGGTATACCAAAGAAGCATAACGAAAAACAAAATATGAGTGAAATTCCGACCAGTTGGGGTTAAGGGGCACCGTGATTCACGACGCATTTCCACCAAAAATGTGCTATGTCTACGCTAGAACACGCCTCTATTTGCAGGCTGTGTTTTCTGACCGCGTTCTCCCGTTACTTCATCTTCGGCTCGTGTTGAATTCAAGAGCGGTAACTAGCTTGAACAAAGAGCTAATACACTCCTCTTGCTAACCCAAAGATTGGTTTTTAAAATACACAGACGAGTTCATCCCCTGCTCCCCCCCCCCATACCATAGCAGGCCTTCAAAACGTTTGTAGCCGTAGAATCATCGCACCTTGGGGGTTGCAACCGAAAACTCGTTTCTCAGCTCCTAACACGAGGAGGATCTCTCAATATCTCCCCGTCATCACCCGAAGCAAAGCTTCAAAAGAGCGTTGTTCGTTGGCGCAGTCCGACCAAGAAATCTATGCCACTGATAATGTCCTACAGCAAATGTACTGGTAGAACTGTCATGCTGGTACAGATAGACCGACATTTGAGGGGAGCTCAACCGGGTCAGAAACGCCAGCCCCAAAAAGTGCAACCCCCTACCGTGGGATGGCTCCACACCGAATTCCAATGGAATGCACCCCTCCCTGGAGGTCTTGGCTGCGATATTTATTTAATTATTTTCTCACCTGGTTGCCCGCTTTCTCTCACCGCATGGCCTATATGTTTCGGACAGCCTGAACAACGAGCTGAACACACGCTAGAGAGCAGGCAGGAGTGGGCCGTGAGGGAGTTCGAGGCGTCACAGGGGACTATCCACGTCAGCAACGGGGACCGTTCCTCGGAAGCATCGTTCCACAAGACGCTGCCCCATGACCATCTAGGACAGGTGCGTGACAATCCCGCGATCCCCCAGTAAGGCGCGCGCTACGGTGCCGGTGAACGCGTGCTGCGATCAAGGTACACCCCTTTCTGGCAAATAATTTTTCTGAATGATGAGTCTCCTTGACTCAAAACCTTCGGAATTTGGTTGCTTTTTTTTTCGCTATATAGACTATGTATTACCTCTGGTATGTTCCTAGGCCCGTGTAATTTTCTCAAGATCATATTTTTAGGTTAAGAAAGGTTTGGAGCTCCCCAAGAGAGCAGCGCCGGAAAACTAGATGGTGCATCTCTGCCGTAGCAATGCGTCGCCATTTTGGCCTTTGGGGGGGTTCGCTGGAGGAGCGCTCTAGGACACACATCCCTAAAACTGATTTGAGAAAACAGTAAGTACTACCCCGATGAAAATGCATGGCACCACAGAGGTGTATGTAGCACTTTCTGACCTAAACGCTTTCTGAAAATCGGGATTCCTTAGCCCAAAATCGTTGCAAGCTCATAATTTTTTTTTTGGGTGATGCACGTTTTAGGCCAACCCGTCTATGGGCGTTTGAGCTCCTCATCATGGGAGGAACACCCGGTAAACGAAGTAGTTTCACAAGCACGTATTTGTTTAGGACTAAGGCATAGAAGCTTGGTCGGGTTGTGCAAACGAATGACTTCGAAGTCGCGTAGCATCGGGTGAGATATTGAGCTCCTCTTGTGAGGAACCCAGGGACTGATTCGCTGGATCCCCTACCGTTGGATGGGTCTCTGGCTGCATACCTAGACCATGGGATTAGTTCATTGTTGGGCAAAATACTCCGGCTTTCCCAGAATCAGCTTTATTTAGGGAGAGCTATTGAACTCGTCAAGCCAGGAGCTTCAGGAGCGCCATCAAACCACCTATGTTCAGTAGAGGGTACACATCAACGCTTTCCTTCTGAGGGTTACTCTGCTTGATGAGGAGCTCTGCACCTCACCAAGAACCCAATTTTTTAAAACAATCAGTTAACGTGAAACCCGATTCGAACGGATCCCATGACCTAGGTATACAGTACCCCAAAAAAAAAACGCAAAGTTAATAATGTGACAGTAGTGCGGGCGACTGTTGGGGTTATGTAAGTCTTGTCATTAGTAAGCTATTAGTGACGAAAAGCGCTACCTACAACACTAGTGTAGCATCCATGCTATATGCGGTTGTAGAGCGAAAATTTGAAAGAAAAAGAGAATAGCCTCCCGTCGATGTAGTTTTGTCTACGTATAGGTTAACCTCTTTAGAGCCCTAGAATCAATCCCTATACTAAATTGAAGTAAGTTCGTCCCCAAAAAGGGTCTCCAGGAGTGAACAAGGGGTTAAGGCGCCCCGCCATTTGGAGAACGTTTCAAGCCATAAAAAAACGCTGGCCACCACTATATCGTTGCACGTGTCATATAGGGAGCCCCGTCAATCAGGATATGTATTCATGTATTTTTTGCCGAGAAAAAAGTGCTGCGCTTATCGTGGCAAGCGGTTTATGTTTCCCATTTGGATACATCGGGAGAGCTGGCTTGGCGGTGTCCGAGTCAGAGCGATGTGTACTTGGTATCAATAATGGAGCCATCCCACGGTAAGGGTTGCACTCTTGTTCGATTAATTTATGGTATACGATAGGTGTGACGAAAGCGACGGCGCAGGGGGGGTATTTTTTTTCGGGAATTGAAATGTTGTAGCGGCTCGGCATCCCTCGCGTGAGGCACTTACTTCCCTTGCTCCTCGCACTGTTTGAAATTTGCGATCTGAATCCGCGATGGAGTGTGTGCGTAAGCCACCCTCTTCCCCGACAGTATCGCCTCAAGTCTTGGTGTCCTCGCGAGGTACAGAGTTCATTCGTGCGCGAGCGGCTCGAAACCCGGTGGTGGTGGAAATAGGGGTGGTAGGATATTGCAACACCGTACTCATGTTTAATATATGTTTGGTAAGTCAGATATTTAGTATTATATTTTGATTGATTAGCCAAAGAGCTAGGGTTTCGGTGCTATATTTTGACGCGGGCTACGATCGAGGCGCAGAACTTTTTCTCTGAATGAAGTTCTGGCCACACTTTCGGAGGTTAAGGCCTAAAACCTGGTTTCCTATGTGGAGAAAAACAAAACTGCCACCGCACGAGAAATCCAATGGCCTGGGTAATAAACGAGAGAATCACGAACAAATTTTTTGGTAATTTAGGTTAAGGAGCCCCGTCGTTCGGAAACGATTTTCGGAGAAACGCGCTACCTCTCTATCGTAGCACGCGTCTTTTTTCTGTGGCGCTCGTCAAGTTCGGGCGGATTTTCCTTCTCAGCGAAAGAAAGTAAAACCCGACCAGCAAATCCCGTAGCCAAGGTAGGTGACCCTAGGTCGCGGTAGAAGAAGTCGCGTTTGACGCCTTTTTCTTTCAGAAGTAACCCCGATCCAATCGCGCGAGTGACCTCTCCCTTGTTCCTGGGTGGTCTTACGCTCTCGCGTCACACCATCATGATTTATCGATTCGAATCCGAAATGGAATAGTGAGCTACACGATGCACTGAAAACCTCTATATATAATATATATATATATATATTTCCTGCAAGGTGCAGAGTCTCTCGCGGCGACTGGTCAAACCCCAATGTTGAAAAATGAGGGCACTTCACCTATCCTAGCCTTGAGGTCATCCCATCGGTAGCTCTTGCTCTGGGGATTGCAATGTGTGGGCCAAACGTTACCGACCGGTTGACCACTCCTCAGTTGTGGGGAGCAATAACGGGTAGTATGATGCTTTTACGCGATCGTATTTATCGGCTTAGCATCAACGCACATAAATTATTGGTCCGGTTGCGCGGACGAAATGCCGTCCAAGGTTCGTCTTTTTCGGGTGATGTATCGGAGAGCTGCCCACGTTACGATTTCATAATTTTTCTGCTGCACCATTAGGGTAGAACGGCTCCTAACGTGATGACAACGATCATCATATGCTGTAAAAAAGATGGTTGACATTCCACCGATACAACGAAGTATAGGGGGCGTGCTTGAGGAGCCCTGTCAGCCTCCGGGAAAATTTTGCCGGAAACCCTTTTCTGTTACCACCGTTATCGTAGGTGACGTGCGATAAGCTCAGACGAATACTATAGTACATAGATGGGCGCCATATTATTTCTGAAAAATCTTACTTTTTGAGGAGCTCCATACCTCGCAAAATACAGTTTTGTTCGGGGTTACATAATTGAAAGTGCATCCCGACGAACAACATAAACAAGGACACCCATGGGCCTACCGAAGTTTGCGTGTACAACACCCGTTAAATATGCTGCTGCAAACAAAAACAAGAACACTGTTGTTTCCGACGATTTTTTGGTCAGGAAGGGGCGACGCGTGCTACGATAAAGGCGACCAACTCAATATTTTCTTAGGCTCCTCAATTTGGGAGCTTATTAACCACTCTCCCGAGTCCTGATTGATGAAAAAAAATACAACTGCTTCCGGATGAGTACGAAACAAGGCCCAGGCACAAGACGAGAATCATGAGAAATACCTAAATATAGCATGTATGTATGTCCTTTTTGTTCACGACGAATTTTGGTTAAGGTGCCCCTTCAATCAGAAACCCTCTCAGACGATACGGGGACTCTATCGTGGCACGTGCCAAGCCCCGTCGCTCCGAAAAATTGGCTAGATAAAATGCCAGCTCTGTCACAGCAAATATCTTGATTGCGTTCAAAATGGTCACCATGGGCCATGTTGTATTGTAGGTGGACGAGAATGCGTTCGACGGGATTCACTCTTGCGTGCAACACGCGCGCCAGGCGTATGGATATATTTATTATATGTGACCTAAACCTCTCGAAAACTCTCCCCCCTCCCTCCCTCACTCCCCTCTTTTTTTTTGTTTTGTTTCTTCCTCGCTCGCTCTTGCTCAAACGCCCCACCTAAAACCGAAATCCGCCATAGTAATAGACATTTCCACCCCCTGGATATCGTCTCATTATCTTTTTAGAGCCGTCTATGCCGCTGCTGCAATGCCCACCCACCCCCCCCCCCGCCCCCAACGCCCCCTCCATCCCCACTACCCGCATCATCGCCTAGACCTAGAACCAGGCGTATAGCAAACCCCTACATATATGCGACCTAAAGCCCCCCCCCTCCCGCCCCCCCCCCCCCCCCCCCCCCACATTCTCCCCCCCTTCCTTCACGAGAAGGATGTATAGATGCATCCACAACCCTCCGAGGCCGAGGTGAAAAACAAAACAAGCAAGGTAAAATGGGGTAACTGATAGCGGAGGGTAAGACGAGAGAAGCTGACACACTCTACGATAGAGGTAGCACGTTTCGTGTGAACTGTTTTCTGAATTAATTTCGGCGCTCCTTAACCCAAAATTGTATGAAATGCACCCGTTTTCATGATAATATACTTCGAAGTATGTCATTGTATCCCCAGACGACCCATCATGGGATTTTTTATCGTGGAGCACTCTCGATTTGCTGCAAGTCTGTTTTTAGGTCAGGTATAGAGCTCTCGGAAGTGAGCGTGGACCCGTACCGTCGCACCCGCCAAAAACTCTAGATCGGAACAGCATCATCTGCGCTCTACTGTCGGAGGTTAGCAGCAATAAATTTATTATCGGTTAATTAAATAATATGGCCGAACCAAAACATTGACTCTCCGGCGATGATGGATGAAGGCCCGCCCCGTCATCCAAAAGCTATTTATGTCAGGTTGAAACTTTCCTTGTCGCAACACGCATCGATCCCGTTGTTCTACAGTCCGTCCAATGTTGCCCTACTACTGCTGTGATCCAGGTCGATGAGGATGCATTCAAGGCCCTTCTCGCTTGCATCTCAGAAAGCAGTTTCGACGCCTGCGAGAAAGTACCCGCGGGAGACCCCGCCACTTTACTCGTCCAACCGCTTGGGGGCATCGCCGTCGACATGGCAGGACCCGCCGGGTAAGTGCCACCATACTCCGATAGAGGTGGCCCGTTTTGTCTAAAACGTCTTGAAAACGATGGGCTCCTTAACCCAAAATCGGTCGGAAATCCGAACATGTTATTTGAAATATCTTTTATTGTTTGTGTACCTTATGCATATGGTGTTGTCCACCGGGTACGTATCGCTTTTGGTTATGCCCGGAAACAGTGTTTGCCTCAAGGACCTTATCGTCGTGTCAAGAGCCCCAAGAAGCAGAAATGCAAACTGTGCGCCTAGGGTCCACCGCGATATACAGCTGTGCTGCAGTGCACATATTTTAGTACAGCTGTGCATGTTTTAGGATTCCACCCGGACGCGCGCGCTACGATGGATACGTACCACCTTTTTTCATCTGACGTTCCTCAATTTGGGAGCTTAAGACTCTCCCAAACACTCGCTTTGGAGAAAAATCTAAAACCGCTACCGGATAAAGACTTGAATGGCCCACGCAAAACAAAACGGCCTATTTCCAGCGATTTTGGGTTTAGGAGCTCCGTCAATCAGAAGAAATTTTTCAGGCGGAAAGCGCTACCTCTATCGTAGCATGCGCCCCCGACAGCGACATCCAGGCCGGTTTTCCCACCAGCCCAAATTCCAGGGACACCGAGTCATCGCACGCTAGGGGAGCATCTGACGATGTATCTGAACGCCCATCATGAAGAGCTCTGGAAATCCCGCTCCTCGTGCGCCCAACCCATGGTTTCAAAAGAAACTCGTTCGCGCAACGCACCCCGCAATCCACGCTTTGCTTGAGGAGCTCAACCGCTGAGCAAACATTTAGTTCGACAACTGCAAACCCCTGCCGTGGGGTGCCTCCTTTTCGAAACTACCCGCAGCACTTCTTTGCGCTACATTATAAACAGCCTTGATACCCTTACCATACTCGTGAACGTTTCACCCCAAATACGATAGGGTTCACTCTCTCGAAGAATGAGCTCAACCGGTCAAAAACGTTTGGTCCAAAACGGTCAACCCGTACCGTGAGATGGATGGCTCTTTCGCACTGTTGTGGGTATTAGGCTAAGCCCGACGGCGACATCCGGTCCGTTCCGTGGACGATGCCGGAAGTTTTCTCATCAATCAAATTGGGGCGCTCGCCGCCGTCGACATACAGCGTGACCCGACAGGTAATAACCAGGGGTTGATGCAGATTACTCGCTACACGTACTCGCTGGTTCTCAACTCAGTTCGCCGCTAGCAAATTGTTTTGCCCACCCCCCTCTTTCTCCCGGTCTGGTATCGCATGCCTTCTGCTTCGTTGCCCTCGCTCCATTTTTTGTCCGCCTCCATGTTACTTTCATTTCCTGGCTTGGCCTGTCGTCGTCCCCCCCCCCCCCCCCACTCGCGCCTGCGCATTATTAGCTTGGGTTTGTTGCATCGATCAATTCCGGGGAACTATATGCCATCAATCTATTCTTCTTGTATGCCCTTGGTGCCATGCCATCCACCTGGGTTCGAATCGCTTGGAACCTGCGCGCGGGCATTTCGACCGTTCTCCCACGAACCCGATCACGCGACCTCTCGCTGCGCCGTGTCCAACTCCCCTTCGCTATCGACGGCTGGCCTTCCCGACCTTAACGACTGGGACCGACGGTATTGGGATGGACCGCGCCTGGTGACCAACCCACCTGCTACATTGGTAATTTTGGTTATGGTATCCGGACATCTATACACGGCCTCTGCAAATATTGGCGGCGGACATCATGGCAACGTCTGGCGCTTTAAATTTTCATTTAATATGCTGGCGGGGGTTTCTGATACCGGGACGTCTGCGGTCGTACCAGCTCCGCCAATACCATCCCAAGCGTACCGTTGCTGAACTCGGAAGACCTGGTGAGTTTAGATGCGTGATACGGCGAGGGTAGAACGTTTTAGTGACTTGCATTACTAACCAAGGCCATGTGAGGTCGGGGGGGGCACCGGCATGTTCACTTCGAGGTTTGAGCCACTCTCACGAGTGACTCTGTACCTCACGGGGAAAAATGCTTCATGTGATTGTTTTGGCGCAGCCTAGCCTCTTTTTCCAACGCGAGTTAGCCTAACGAATACCAACCGCACGTAAGTATAGGACCTCATGGGATTAGAAGTGTTACAGGGCGGGAGTGAGCCCAACCCCCGCTGCTAAAAAGCCTGGAGAAGTAGAGAAACCCCTACCGTAGCCTGGGTGTTCTTTTCGTGAACTGAGGCGACGGTAAGAGGGGGGTATTCCCACTTTCTCCCTCGAGTGTGTGAGCTACTCGAAAGGGTGACTTCATGTACCTCACTGACAATTTCAAAAGGTGATTTTCAGTAAAAGTAGTAGTAGTAGCAGCAAAAGTAGTAGCAGTAGTAGCAGCACCAGCACCAGCAGCAGTAGTAGTAGTAGTAGTAGAAGTAGAAGTAGCAGCAGTAGCAGTAGAAGTAGTAGTAGTAGCAGTAGTAGGAGCAGCAGTAGCAGTAGTAGTGGTAGTAGTAGCAATAGCAGTAGCAGTAGTAGTAGTAGCAGTAGTAGTAGTTGTAGGCGTATCATTCCATCGCAGACTAGCATCGCAAACTGATAGCGGTTGTGAAATGTAAGGTAACAACGAAAGATGATTAGCAGGGAGGGCTTGCTCGCGTGAGTGACCCCCGCGCCAGCCGCAAGTAAAGGCCTCCCAATATGGCCTCCCCATCGGAACGACGGAGGGCCTCTTAGGCCAGTGTCGTCGGCTTGCCATTTTGTATTGAGTGAGGCGATATTTAGTTGTGGGTTTCAGGCCCCCATGGGAGTATCCACTGGGTTGCCATTTATTTGATATAAATGATTTTTTTTTGTTTCGGGGTAAGTGTAGAGCCGCTCAAGGTTTGTTTTTGAACTGACGTATGGCTATGTCGGCCTGGTGTCGCGCGAACGAGTGCTGTCGTCGAAGTCAAGTTTGGTGTGATGATGGTGGGGCACTGGGCTCCCCATGTTTGGACCGCCGAAAAGAACTTATTCTGCACCCTTACCTAATAGCGTGGGATGACCCAACCCTTTGTAGGAAACGCCACTTTATCACAACCAAAACCATCCGAATGCTGCCACAACAGGCTGCTCAGCTGGCGGAAGTGTATTGGATGGCCTTGACCAGAGACGTGCCCTTCTCCCGCTACGGTGAAGACGAGGACACCATCGCCGCGGCAGGTACGGCGCATCCACGCGACAACCTTTTGCCCAAATCCGGCAGATCTCTAGTTCTAGACCTTCTAGAGATCCCATCTATCTGCCGTTATGATAGGATACACTAATACTATGCACACGGTGTTTGTCTGGGACGAATCAAACCCAGGACGTATCCTACGATAGAGGGCTACATTTCTTCGGCTATTTATTTGTTGAATGACGGGGCTTCTGAATCCAGAATCGTCGGAGACTGGCCATTTGCTTTGCATGGTTCTGGTTGTGTACCTAGAACATGGGAGGTATCATTGTATAGCAGTTTTCTTTATCTCCAAGTCAGTTCTTGTTGGAGAAAGGTCTTGAGCTCCCGAACTGAAGAACATGAGGAAAATAGTGGTGCACCTCGACTGTTAGCTTGCGTCGATTACACAACTAGTGCTACATCGATCAGAACGTTTGGCTTCCACCAGGCAACGTGAACCAAAATCAACCCTGCACAGGGCTTGCGCTACAATGGAGTCAGCACTTCTGTTTGGAGAAGATGTTGTCTTGAAGTGACTGAGATTAACCCGTTTCCAACTGCTGAAATGTTCTAGTCTAACTCCAAGTACTTTGTTCCCATGTCGGGAGTGCATGTTGTTTAACCCAAGTCGTCAGGATGCCATTCTGCGTGTTTGCATGGTAACTACAACATGGATTTACTACTACTATGATTGCGATTTTTATGTGTCTCGGCAATGGGGTTGGCCCCCGGGTTGCAATCCAAGTTTACTCTGAACACACGTTATGTTGGCGATTGGGGCATGGAGCTCCTCAAGCGAGGACCCAGGATTATATATAGCCACCTACACCGCGCAGCACGTCTCACAAATCACCTATAGTATACACCAGGGATGAGTCGTCTACCGTAGACCCCCCCCTCCCCCCCCCCTAACTTTTCTTCAACAAAATTGCTGGGTCATAAGCCAGCTCACGGCCGAAATTCCTGACATACGCTTCCCCTTGCCATACCGACGTTGTCGTTCGATATTCCGTTTGCAAACACGGGAATACTCTTGAAAATGTATATTTTTGTAGCATTCTTCCTCGTGTCGATCCGAGACATGAAACATTCGTTACGCAATCCCGCTGTTTAGTTGGGTTTTTTTTTTTGGGGGGGGGGGCAATCGTAGAATCAGTCGGATTCGTTTGCCGTGAAAGCGCGAAAGATATCGTGATATGTCCGGCGGTGTGCGACGTTTCTCATCGCTAATAGGTACATGACGTTACGCATGCTCCGAACATAGGGGTGGAACGTTTTGGGCCAAAAGCGAACTTTTTTGGGCCAAAATTAACCTGAGTGGCGGGGCTCCTCAAAGTATACATTGTCTCAATGTTCCCTTCGACATTTAGCAATGCTGATTTGCTTTGTGGTATGTCTAGACCATGCATGAGTTTTTTTTCATCAGGTTGCCCCTTTCATTTACCTTTTGGCTGGGAAACATAGCTTCTGAGAACTAGGAGCGCCCTGAGAAATAGTTGGACGCGCCTCCGCTGAAACCGAAACCCAAAGAGGTAACACGTGTGTGTCAAGATACGGTTTAGCTAAACCGTTTTCAGAACGGATGGGGTTCCTTGAACTCGAAGTCGTTGGGAAAATGAAAAATTTTTTAATTCAAAAAAATGGTTCCGTCGTAGACTGTACCTACGACCTGTTATTGTTCACAAGGTGGCACATTCGATTCCCTTCCAAATATAATTTTGCCTTATTCAGAGGGCAGAGAGCTGATCAACTCATCATAAGCCTCATCCATGAAGATGCAAATCGATTCACCTCTTCACCGTTACGTCGTATTCGTTCGTTATTCAAACAACGTGCCAGATGTGTCGAGCAGCCGCTCAGTGTATAGAGCACCGATCGACATGAAACGCTTTCGACTAAACGCGAGAAAAGCCCCCACCAGTTGTGCTAGTCGCTAACGAGGGTCTCCGATCGATGTCCTTCGTGAAGATATACATATACACACCGGTTTAACAAGCCCAAGACCCGAGCATCACACACAGTTTGCCAATATATGAGTCAATAATGAAATTCCCGATGACATAGACCGTAGGATAGGGTAGTATAGGGTATTATAGGATAGTATAGGACCGAGGTTATACGGTAAGGGGGCACCCTTCTTTTCTCTGCCGGTTAAGGCCACTCGACGGAGTGACTCTCTTGTACCTTCTTGTGTAGAACGTTTTCTCAGGGCGATTTGTTTGGCGCCCAGCTCGTACTTGAGCATTCCATGGCGGCGTCATACCGCGAATATATATATATATATATACGTAAATAAAAGAGCTAGACTAGAACAGCGGGGTCTCTAACGCGAGCGAGCCCGACCCACTGATAACCAAAATGCTTAAAACGTGACCCCGACCCATGTTACGGTATGTTGTCGCCCTGGTTTCCGAGGCTCATAACCACTTAAGGACTTATAATTCCTCTGTCCCTAAGTCTACGTGGTCATGGGGTTTTAATGGGTTCGGTAATACGCGGTGGCGATTATACTACTGTAGTTGGGTTCATTAGAAAGCCAAACGGCAGAGGAAGCCAATGGAAACGAACAAGAATAAACGGAGTTGGTTTTCAATAATATATTCATGTAAAATATACACCATTTTGTAACTTTATGTAAGATATATTTCTAAGATATTTTACGAGATTATTCTTAAAACTGGTGATAACCGCCCCAAACCTAGCCCACGTAGGTCACAGTAGAATGGGCTTGCCTCCAAGTACCCTCCCAACTCGCCGAAAGGCGACGAACAACCTTTGGGCCGTCGTTGTGCATGCGGTGGAGAACTCTGGCGAGGACGCTTTTTTGACTTATACTTAGTTTTCTCCATCACCCCGAAAAAGCAACGAAATGCGGCCATTTTTTGGCCGGCCGGTATCGTTGCAGCTGTTGGGCCGCATGGTTCAACAGCAAACTGCAATAAAAAAAAAAAAAAGTATTCACCTATAAAACACGGTGAAGAAATCGACCAAAACGTCGAAAATCAACTCGGATACCGCAGAGAACTTGCACAAACATAACCACATACACGTATGGAACAGCGAGGAAATATGCCTTTATTGACTACAAAAAACGGAACAATGTCATGAGAAAAACGAAATCGCAAGAAATCTCATGTGTTAGGGATGGGTGAAAAACGAAAACAACTGACTAAGAACGGCATGTTTTCAGCGACATATTCCGTTGAGGGGTCCCGAAATTGAAGAAATGTCGGCATTTGGCGGAAATTTTGCTACTGTGTAAATGGTAGCACGAGTCACCCTTCTACACACAGCAGTCTTGGTCGCATTCTTCGCAAGATATTGAAACCCCTTTCTGACACATGCCGTAACTTTTTGTGTGACACCTGCAAATGCCTTCGCTGCCCTACAGACAACTTGGCTACTATGCCGGGGTTCGCCAAGATGAACGGAGTAGCCGTCGATTCAGAAGGCAGGGCAGATCCACAGTCACAGCTGTTTAGGTCGACTGCCTACGGTGTCCAGACGGGACCATTTATCTCACAGGTATGGATGGCGAACATGAAAACGGGGGTGGGGGTCACGTCTTGAACGGCTATTTTCAAAGTCGAGCCATCACGCGGTAAGGGTGCAATCAGCAGGAATCTACGGAGCTCTCCAAACATGATGAGGAGGGGCAATATTTTCAACATCACCCGAAATATTGTTTCGAAGGCATGTGTTCGTGCAAGCCCGACCAAGCCTCTATGTGTCCTTGTGTCCTTTAAAAAGCAAATCGTGCTCGTCCAAATGATCAGACCAACCATCGGTTCTTCGCTTGAGGGAACTCAACCGGCCGGAAACGGTTTCGTCCTCCGGTGAGATGACTCAGTCGCCAATCAACTCGCTCGGACGGCGCCAACATGGTCACGCGATTTTCTGGCGGTTTTAGAGTTACATACGAGGTTGCTCTGGTGGTACGCATCATCAGTGGTAGCAACTATTTGCCCAACATAGGTATCGATTGACGGCGTTCCTTAACCATTAAAGTGGTTGAAGTGTCCTTTTCGTGTTGCAGTCTGATTGTTTCGTCTACCTGCACACAGCAGTGGACATGTTCTTCGGTTTGCAGTTTCAGTTTGCACAGAAACCATTTGTTGGCTACGCCGTAGGTCTCTCCAGCAAGTGGTGAGACTCAGAACTAAAGTGGTGTACGTTTCCCTCCCGTAGCCTTTGTCACTACGGCTAGGGTAAGACGGGGTACCACCCCCCTTTCAAGGATATGGTAGGAGCGTCACTTTTACGGCCAATGCTTTGATCGACTCGGTGCCACTGGGGATTCGCGCGAGTTGATGTAGTTTCCGATGCCGTCTTCTTGGGTTGGGTGTATGCACCGGCATGGAGAGAAGTGATCACGGGCTACGGCAATGAGCTTTATCTTTTCACTCTGGTTTGGGCGACGACAAAAACCAATCGAGCGGGTGGACTTTTTCCGAGTGATAAGAAAAGGGACTACCTCCCCTGTCGTAATATTGGTCCGCCATACCGAGAGGATCCCGGACACTCGCACCGTGTCGACTCTTTATCTCGCCAGAACCGGACTCACAGAGGCACACCTAGCACCAACCGGTGCGTGCGTTCTGCAACCGACAAGCTTTAAAGTCGGATGTATGTCAGATATATGGGTTAGTCTTGATTGTGACCACCCTACTGTTGTAGCCCTGTTGCAATTAAATTATGGCCCAATGCTTGTGGCGTTCGATGTCGCGATATCCACCGCCGGCGCGGAATAAAGCGGATAGTGGTAATCGGAATGAAGCGGATAGTGGTATTCGGGCACGCACACGCCACGGTGGAGGTGCACCGTTTTTTTTTCTCTCAAGGAAAGATTCTCACTCTGGGCAGTTGCATACGTTCCTTAACCCCAGAAAAACTAATTTGGAAAAAATAACTATGAAGATGCTCGGGCCAATGAACAACCCCATGGCCTACCAGTATGCCAGTATGTACAGTAGGTAAGAACCGGAACATATAGTATTGCCTTAAGTGTGCTATTTCCGACGATTTTGTGTTAAGGAGCCCCCCGTCATATCCACGAACAAAATTAATCAGCCACAAAGCGCTACCTCCATTGTATATTTCTAATACTGCTGTACCACGCTTGTGTGTCTGGGGGGGGAAATTCCGATATATCAGACCTGGTACTGAACACTACCTTGTATAAATATCTGAATTTTTTTATAATAGAGGCGCACTATTTTCTTTTTTCGAGGGTCTCTCCAATTGAGAAATCTCCCTCCCCACCCCCCCCAAAAAAATAACGGATGATGCTGTTGGTGTGCTTGGTGACTGAAATTCCAACTCCCTGATACAGCCAAAACAATGGCCCTCTCGTGGCGGTAAAACAAAAACGCCTGCGAGCAAAAGCTCTCAAATATTATTTTCCCTTTTTTTTTGGGTTAAGAAGTGTCCTCGTCGTTCAGAAACGCATATATAAATATATTTCCAAAGTAGACCTCTCTATATTTTAGCCTACGTCTAGACGCATGCTGCGATATAGGTATTATATGCTACAAAAATATAAGTACACTTCAGCTGTGAGATCGAAGAATTCGTCGAAACTCATCTTTGCAAGCTGTGTGTGATACTCCGATCGCGCGTATTACGGGTTGTGTGTCCTCATTAAGGATATAGGTCGGCGACTCCCTTTGGAACTACAGTGTAGCTGTCAGGGTCAACAAGGTGATGTTAGTCAGTCTGTGCGCGGAAACTATAAAACCCGTTTTTGAGGGGGACAAAATTTGACAGCTGTTGAAGGAAATGCATCAGTTTATCAAGTGTATCCTCTAAGTCGTATAACCGGTGAGGGGAGGGCGGAGTTTTCAAGGGGGTGAGGGCATGGGTTTGAGCAAGACGGAGCAACGGGGGGAGGGGGGAAAATGGGCGGGGAAACTCAGTTTGTGCGTGAAAACTATAATTCCTCCAAGGGTATAAATCTGACGGCTCTGGAAGGAATGCACAAGTATATTTTGTATATCCTGCAAGTGGTACAACCAGTGAGGAGAGGGCGGAGTGCTCGAGGGGGTGCGTGGGGGTGGGTGGGCGCGGAGTCGGGGCAAAGAGGTGTTTAACAGCTTTGGGTCGTTGGGGAGGGGGGGGGTGCATTGGATCAGCGGCATGGATGGCTCTAGAAATATAATGCGGTGTTCTCGATGTTAGGTGGGGCGTTTGAGCAGCGGGAGCGGGTGAACAGAGCAAAGAATCGAAGGAGGGGAGGGGGGGAGGGAGGGGGTCGAAAGGGGGGTGGAAGGTTTGTTTTTTCTTTGGGGAGAAGGGTTATGAACAGGTTTAGGTCGCATATATGTAGGGTCTTGCTGAATGCGTGGTGCCAGGCATAGACGATCGTGCGGGAAGTGGGGACGGAGGGGGTGTTGGGGGGGCGGGGGGGGGAGAGAGAGGGGGGGGGTTAAAGCTACGTTATGGATGGCTAGAAAGATAACTACGTTATATCAATTGCGTGGAAGTTATTACTCTGGCCGTTTTCGATTCTAGGTGGGTCGTTTGAACGGGAGGGAATAGGGGGAAAAAAAAGGGAGGGGGGGAAGGGGGGGGGGGGGGGCGTAAATGAACTGGTTCTACAACATGGATAGCTAGAAATGTAATAACGTGACATCAGCTGGCTGGTAGTGTTTTCTACTCTGGCACACATGTTTATTTTAGGTGGGGCGTTTGAACGAGAGGGATAGGGGGGGGCGGGAGGCGGGGGCCGGGCGGGTTTTTTTTGTCTAGCACCTTCAATTTAAAAACGGTTTATTCGGAATGCCGGGGCTCTGTAACGCAACTGATTCTCGTTGTATACTTACAGTAGCTGGGAGAGTCATGGGATTGTGTATCCGGTGGTGGACGTTTATCCCTCCCCCCCCCAGAAAAAAAAACAAGACTATTTGCCGTAAGAAACGGTCTCTACCTCTCTAAGTGAGGGACCTCCGAAAATATCGGTGGTTGTGTACTTCTATGCTGGCACGCGGGGGGTCTTTGTTTCCGCCATTTTTTTGCAAGGGCTCGGCATCTCTCGCGCGAGTGGCCCCCCTGTTCCTGCGCGGTCTTGGCCTACGGCGCTGCTTTCAGTCGGTGGTCTGAGCATCCGCATTTGAGTTGGTTAGCTACGCTGCGCCAAGTAAATCACATGAAAGAGCTTTCGTCAGTGAGATTCGGAGTCAATCGTGCGAGCGGCTCAAACATGGCTGTGGCGAAAAAGAGGGTACTCCCCCCCTTATTGTAGTTTTTTTAGTCGAACGCTGGGTCTGTTGTGCCTGCCTCCGCGAAACGCCCCTCGAACTGCCCGCCTCACAGGACAATCTTGCGTTTAACGCGACTGTTTGAGTCCGGTGTCAGCGTTCAGCGTTGGCCTGAAGCGAACGCATGAATCGGGGTGCTAGAGGGAAAACTCAAATTCTTTTTTATATTGTTGACGTTTGTTCGCTGTCCTCGGTCGGCACGGGTCCGTTGGAGGAGCTGTGACATCACTTTTTCTCAAAAGGATCACCCCCACCCCCCCCCCCCTATATGATGACGCAGTGTGCGAGAAGTGCTTTGAAGCTGGCCGGGGAAATATCCAAACATGTTGATATTTTACAAGGTGTTAAGCATGGATGTACACCATTACTATCACCCAATCTATTCGAGGCATATATGAATGCCATGATATTAATAGTAGCAGTCGAAGCAGCATGAAGTAAGGAGTCACGGTGGGGAAAAATACGGTTGCGGGGTTGAAGTTTTCGGATGATTTGCTTGGGATATGACCAAGGCTACGGTAGGGGGGGTACCCCCGTTTTCACTGGTGTGTTTGAGCCACTCGCACGAGTAGCTCTGTACCCTACGGATGAAGATGGTTTAGGCACTTGGTTTGGCGCAGCTTAGATCACCTTTGCATTGCGGATTGATTTCGTCAACGTAAAACATAAAGAAAACGTAAGATTGCATAGGAACAAAGGGGTTACTCGCGCGAGTGACTCCTAGCCACTGAAATAAAAGGCCCAAAAGGAGACCCCCCTACCGTAGCCTGGGTCATATCAGAAACACCCGAAGGATGGCGGAAACAGACAAGAGAAATCACTAGAGTAGACTAGGAAATGGAGAGTGACAGAGAACTTGAAAAAGTGGGCACCCAGCAGTTGTATGTAACGAAGAAAAAAATGATCTAGAATATCAACAATATTAAAATGAAAGTGAGGAGAAGAGCAACTAACAATCATAAACCAGTATACGTACCTTGGCGTAGAGATCTCAAAAGATTGCTCTTGGGATGCACACATTGCGAAAGAAGCAGGTAGGAAATACCACAAGGAGGCAAGATGGATGCGATATTAACAGACCCGCACCCTGACACTGGGACTAAAAAATGTGTTCTAGTGAATGTGATTGTGCCGAAGTGAGAGTATGCAGAAGAGGTATGGGAAGGGAACGCGAAGGTCGTAGAAAAACTGGAAACGGCAGTGCAGATGACAGCAAGCAGCTACAAATATTCTAGGATGCTCATAAAGTACGACGAGGGATACAATATTAAGAGCAGAACCAAGAATGTACCCACTTAGCACAACACAAGAACACGAGGAAGTTGAAATGGCCAACGCATACCAAAATATTTGCAAGAAAAGAGGTTGCCAGTCACAGTTGATGGGGCTGTGTGGGAGAAAATGACACCAGGGCGAGCTGAAATAAGATGGGGACAACGTAGTTGAGAAAATATGGAATGATTTAGGGGTAGATAATGATAAAGAGGTACTCTCTATAGAGAAATTTGGCGGGTAAAAGACAGAAGTATACGAAATAATGGAAGGCAGAGAAAGGCGATCGATTAGAAATACGGTGAAACGTGATTAAGAGGCATGAGAGGTACACCAGGGGGTCGAGAGAAGATGTTGGAATGAAAACATATCTGCACAGCCCATCGGACTACGCGAAACAGCTGAAATTGAAATTGCGATTTCGTGAAAGGGACCTGAACTTACCACAAAGAACAAAGAGATATACCAGTGGTCGCGAAGAGGAGGAGGACGTGCCTTCAAATATGTGCCCGCGTGCACAACAATAGAGTAGGACTCACACAGCAGTAGGAGAATGTGAAATATACAAGGAGGAACGGGATTCGTTATAGAGGAAAAGATCTGGAAATTTGATTGATGGATGTGGCATGGAACAGTTTGGTAGACTAGAGAGTAGCGAGAAAACGATCGAGCTCTCCTAGGAGATAGATGGTGGCCGTAGACGGCAAATCAGGACATTGATCGGATAAGCCAAATATTCATATGTAATATATGGAAGAGGCGTAACGAGCGCCCAAGTGTTAGCGGTGTCTCTATAAGGATGAGGAACGCTGGTCCGCCTCGGAGTGGATGCATGGTCAATGGTCCAAAGACTAAGGCAAGCGACAAATGAGTACGCCCCCCCCCCTCCACCTAACCCCCTGGTGTGAACGTTTAGCTTAATTTCCATGTCAACTACTGCGCCTGCCGGAGAAAGATATCACAATCGATTATTTGGTAGCGGCCAGGTCGATGTCTGGGTGCCACGCTGCGCAACGATGTTTGCTTTAGACGACCACCGTGATGTCTAAACCCCACGTTCAGTTCATTTTTTAGCTCTTACCTTCTCCGCTATCGTTTGGACGCATGGCCCCTTTTCCGCTCACACCCTTGCTGCTGGTAACGTTTTTCGGCAATCAAACCGTCCCTTCCACGTTTATTTTGCTACGATGGAGGTGCACCACTAATGTTCTGAGGATCCCCACATCACGAGCTGAAGACCTTTCTTAAAACCCGATTGTGAGAAAACACAAAATTGCTACCGGCTGAAAAACTTCCATGGCCTAGGTATACAACAAAACGTATTCACACTTATAACCTGTTGCCTAGGGTTCCGAAACCGTTCTAGCACAACGGACTGCCTATATCGTACCACGCGTAAAGACAGTTGCTCGTTTCGTGGACGCCCCAGCTGCGCATGAAATACTGATCCTGCGTCAACGTTCCAGGCCATAGCAGGAGGGGTAAGCCCGTTTTTTTCGAGGCCGAGCATAGACCGCTCGCGCAGGCGGCTTTGTACATCGATCAGAAGCGGACGAAACCGTTTTGATAGCGAAGCGCAACAATTTTAACAATCGACGACGGTGTTTCTGAAAGGCGATATCCAAACAAAAAACGACGAAATAAGGGGTAACTTGTCACGCAAGTGGTGTGGCGGTTGAATCGATGAAAAAGAGACCCCCATGAAAGTACTTTAACCCCCTTAGTTAGCTTTGTTTCCTCGCGCCCCCTCACCCCGCTACCCCCCCATGTCGTACTCGGTCATCTTCCCCCAGTTGCTCGTGAAAGACTTCACCTTGGATTCAATGGTGATCTCGCCTCGGCAGACGACCTTCGCTCCCGGAGCGGACTACATGACGGACTACGATGACTGGCTACACATACAGGTTGGAAACAACGAGACCGCAAAAGGGACGCGTGTGCTTTCGATATTTCTGCTTGTGCATTATTTTCTTGTAACGAAATTCCGGTTTCGATGAGGTGGGTCGCGACTGAGAAATAAATGCTAACCATCCTCAGCACCGTAGAATGTTGTGTCGTGTTTGTCGTCCTGTATCTAGGCGGTCGAGGTATCCAACAGGAAGACGTTGCGGGTTGCTTTGTGGGCCAAACGTTCCCGACCGGTTGAGCTCTTCAACTTCGGACCTATCGGTTAGTGTGGAAATTGTACATCTTTCGACCTATGCTGCGGTAGAGGAGGTGCGCAGTTATTTTTTTTTCGAATGCTGCTCCTCATTCTTGACATTTTTTTTTTCTTCTTCTACGAAAAAACGCTCAGTTTCGAGAAAAATGAAAGCGCAGCGGCGCTATGAACAATCGCATGCCTTAAAGGTATGTTGATGCGAAAATATGTAAAATGCAAAAGACAAATCGGCATGTTCCAGCGATAATGGGGTAAAGAGAGTCCCGAAACTCAGAAAATATATGTCGGCGAAAATGTGCGCTACCTCTATATCGTAACACGCGTGTTTGTTGTGGTTCAGATTGAACGCGTAGAAATGTTGGTTGGGTTTTCCGGCCGGATGTCGTATTCGACAGCAATGTTTCGGAGAAGAGTTTGAGCTCCTCATGTAACGAGCTCGCTGAAACTTCTTCTTCTGCTGAACGCCTAGCGACCGGTTCACTCTACTCTACGCCGCTGACGTTAGTCGTGCTTTTTCTGTGGCCTATGACCCGGCCGTGCTTAAGGGAGTGCTCGTCAGGGTGTGCGATTTCATTCTTCCCGGTAGTCGATGGATACGTGAGGTGGAGAGATTTTATCACGAGGGTCCGTAGCCAAAAACAACTTATGTTGCCAATATGCTAGCGTGCGTCAATGACGGGGTAGGGGAGGGCAAACCTCTTCCCGTGGGGCTTTGTGATCGACAAGGCTTACGATACACGCGGTGTTGGGTGGTGCATAGAATATTTACGAGATTTCCATGGTATGTTGGGCTAGAATACATGAAAATATCCAGCACACAGTAAGGAGTTAAGGTTTGGGGGCTAGGTTTTCCCGTAAATCTCGGGATCACTGGCGCGAGAATGACTTCCCCGTTCCTTTGCAGTCATACTAATTTCGTGCTGTGTGAATTTTGCTATATTAATCCACAACAGGGAAGGGTAAGAATAATCCAATGCCAGGAGTTCAGCAGACGTTTCCGTGTGAGGTCCAGGCATGATGAGCTCAATATCATCATTCATCACCCGAAACATGACACTCGAAGATAGCACTCGTTCGCCCAACCCGATCAACTTTCTATGTTCTAGTTCTGAAACAAGTATATCCATAAAATTGTGATTCTAGCACTAGTCGATGGTTTCACACTCTAAAACCCCAAACGTGCAACCCCTCTCGTGGGATGTCTCTACCGCCGGATGACTCGCAAGCTTCCCCGCACCGAGGAAATCGCCTGAAATAAAGTAGTATTCAGTCCATGAGGTACGGGGGGGCTAGTGGGAGTGGTGGAGACCCGGAAGTGAAAAACGTTCGGTATATCTATGATACCAGCATCATTGCGCCATCATTGCATCATGACACCATCATTGTAACATCCCCTCAACCGTATGCATAGTCGAAAAAGACTGTATACAGCCGTCGGGATGGGAGTTATACCACAAGAGCAATCAAGCGACGGAGATGCGTGTCACGGTGGTAGAGATCCGCTTTTTTAGGGGGTTAACCATGTTGTGTTTGCTGAGGCTCCTGACCTGAGGAACTCTATATATATGCCTTCTCAGGAAAAAAAAACTGATTTTGGAGAAAATGCAGAAGGGAGCCTCCTCGCCGCACACTCCCATGGCGTAAGAATACGAATACCAAAATTGCAAAAAAAAAACTGAAAATTCCGACTGTTTGTTTCGGGTTAAGAAACACGGCATTCGGACACCGATTCAGACGGAAAGTGCTAACTCTGTCGTAGCAGTTGTTCGGGAAAAAATTGGTAACAAAATATGTAATGGTATACTTCGAAGTGTGATTTTAAGTACTTTCAAACTTGATGTTTCCCCGATTTTCGTGGGCTGGGCTGACCTTGGACTGTGATCATCTTCACAATTTCAGGACTCTGTTGTAAATGACGCGCGGTGCGAAGGCGGTAGACAGCGGTGGCGGGCACACGCTACGATAGAGGTAGCACGTTTCGTCGTCTGAGACGGTTTCTGAACGACGGAGCTCCTTAACTCAAAATCGTTGGAAAGAGAGGATATGTTTTTCCCTTTTTCATGGTGCTGGTTGTGTACCTAGGCCACGAGATTTTTCATCCGACAGCAGGTTTTGATTTCGCTCCAAGGTTTTGGGGAAACATAAATGAAAAAAGTTGTGCACCTCTATCGTAGCACGCGTCGGCTAAATTCGTCTGAAATGCTTTCCGAATGACGGGGCTCCTTAACCGAAAATCGTGGGAAAAATGTTGCAATTTGTTTGCACTATTCTCGTTGTCTACCTAGGACCATGTTTTTTTTAATCCGGTGTGTACGGCAGCGGTTCTATTATTCTCCATGTCATGTTTTTGGGAGAGTTCTTAAGCTCCCAAAACTGATGAATCTCAAAAAAACACAACCAGGGAATCTCTACCGTAGCAGGTGACTAAATTAGGTTGCACGCTCAAGTTCTGTAGGGTTTGTGGATTCCAGGTAAGGTATGGGGTCTTACAGAACTCCAGATGTTTCGGGTACGGGTATGGAAGTGTTGCAGAACTTCCAGAAGTTCCTTGTATTGTGCCACAGCCATACAGCACTCACATAAGTTCCGGGCGGGTACAATACATGCCGCCTCCGTACCCCGGGTATTGTGGCACGGGTCTTACAAACCTCACAGAAGCTCCGGGTACGGGTATGAAAGACGTACAGAACTTGTAGAAGTTCAAGGTACGGGTATGAAAGTCTTACAAAGCATCCAGAAGTACCGGGTATTGTGGCACGGGCGTGCAGAACTTCCACGAGTTCCGGGCAGGTATAAACATGCTGCACCCGTACCCCGTGTGTTCGTGGTACCGGTGTACAGAACTTCCAAAAGTTCCTGGTAGGGTACTGGTGTCCTACAGAAGTTACAGAAGTTCTTTGTAGGGTAATACTTAGGGTAACACTATCGCGGGTATGGTTTTGTGTGTACCCTGCAGACATAACAAAAACTAGAAACTTCGGGTACGGGTATAAATGTCGTACGTAAATCACAGACGTTCCGGGTACGGGTAGGGTTGAACAGAACTCACAGAAGGAGGGGGCGTTGGGGTGGAAGGGGGCGTTGGGGTGGATGGCTCTAGAAAGATAATGAGGTGATATCAAGTGCGTGGAAGTGAGTCTTACTCTGGCAGATTTCGACGATAGGGGGCGAGGGTGACTTTACTTCGTCAGACATATGCTACTGCGTTGAGTAGAAGCTGTCAGGCGATCATGCAGACGGCAGGTAGGCACGAAATACCCTGCGTAATAGGTTGATAGTTTGGTCTACCGCAGTGTTAACATGTGTGTCTGTACTCCCTTTTCACATTATTTATATCTTATGTACGATTATACGCCCTGTTTTCTGCCCACTGTCGTCGAAGATGTTGTGGTCCTGTAGATATCGCGTTCATGTCTTGTGCTATTGTTAGTGGTGGGCATGAAAACATGCCCTAGCGTGTAGTAGATGATCGCTGTGTGGTGTTCTGTTCCTTTGCATCAATCCAGGTAGTATATGTCAACGCAACCGCTTGCATTTTATCTTTTAAAAAACTCTTAGGTAGGTATACAAAAAACGCACCGACTTCCCACGATTATTTTATTATAAAAAATGAAAATACACTCCAGCTGTGAGATCGAAGTCGTCGAAACTCATCTTTGCAAGCTGTGTGTGATACTCCGATCGCGCGTATTACGAGTTGTGTGTCCTCATTAAGGGTATAGGTCGGCGACTCCCCTTACAACTACAGTGTAGCTATCAGGGTCAACAGGATGATTTTAGTCAGTCTGTGCGCGGAATCTATAAAACCCGTTTCTGAGGGGGACAAAATCTGACAGCTGTGAAGGGAAATGTAACCTTTAATAAAGTTAATCTTGTAAGTCGAATAACCGGTGAGGGGGGTGGGGCGGAGTTTTGAAGGACGTGGGGGCCTGGTTTTGATCAAAAGCGAGCGGGTTTGGAGGAGAGGGGGGGGGGGGGGGGGGAAGGGGGCAATTTGTGCATGTAAGCTATAAATCCTTTCGAGGGGATAAATCTGACGGTTTTGGCATCAGTATATTATTGGGGGCGGGGAGGGGGGGGTTGGGGCGGGGGGGGGGGGGGGGGGGGGGCGTGTGGGCAGCTCAATATGTGCCTGGAAACTAAACATTATTTTGAGGGGATAAATGTGACGGTTTTGGAAATAATACATCAGTTTATCATGTATATCCTGGGGTAAGTCGTACAATCAGTGAGTAAAGAGAGGGTGGCGTGTTCGAGGGGGTGGGGTTGGGATGGAGGTGGGGGGTGTGGGAGCGGGGGGGGGGGCGGGGGGGGGGAGGAAGGGCTTTAGGTGAGGGGTTTGTTATACGTGTGGTGCTAGGTCTAGGCGATGCTGCGGGTGATGGGGAAGAAGGGGGCGTTCGAGGCGGGGGGGGGGGGGGGATACAGCGGCATGGATGGCTCTCGAAAGATAATGAGGTGGTATCCTGTGCGTGATGTGTTTATTAATGTGGCGGATTTCGATATTTGGTGGGGCGTTTGAGTAAGGGAGAGCAAGAGGGGGGGGGAGGGGGGGGGGGGGAGATTTTTTGGGAGGTTTAGGTCACAAATAATATTCAAATACACTTCGGCTGTGAGATCAAAGATGTGAAGCAGCTTGTTATACGCGTGATAATATATATGGTACATAATAACACACTCCAGCTGTGAGATCGAATATTTCGTCGAAACTCATCTTTGCAAGCTGTGTGTGATACTCTGATCGCGCGTATTACGGTTTGTGTGTCCACATTAGGGATATAGGTCGGCGACTCCCCTTGCAACTACAGCGTAGCTATCACGGTCAACAGGGTGATGATAGGCAGTCTGTGCGCGGAAACTATAAAACCCGTTTCTGAGGGGGACAAAATCTGACAGCTGTGGAAGGAAATGCATCAGTTTATCAAGTGAATCCTGTAAGTCGAATATCCGGTGAGGGGAGGGCGGAGTTTTTAAGGACGTGGGGGGCTGGTTTTGATCAAAAGGGGGGCGGGAGGGGGGGAGTCGGGGGAGGGGACGGGTGGGTCAGCTCAATTTGTGCGTGAAAACTATAAATATTTCTTGTGGGGGAGGGGGGGGGGGATGCGGCGGGGGGGGAACCGGGGGCGGGGGGGGAGGGCTTTAGGTCGCATACATGTAGGGGTTTGCTATACGCGTGGTGCTAGATCTAGGCGATGGTGTGGGTGGTGGGGAAGGAGGGGGCGTTGGGGGCGGGGGTGGGTAGGAATCGCAGCAGCGGCATGGACGGCTCTGAAACGATGACGAGGCGATATCCAGGGCGTGGAAGTGTTTATTACTCTGGCGAATTTCGATAGTAGGTGGGGCGTTTAAGCAAGAGAAAGCGAGGAAAAAAAGAAACGATTATTTACAAAGAGGTCCACCGACTTGCAACTTTTTTGAGCTAACAACAATAAATAAATGCAAACGTTATTTAGAAGCCCACCAACAAAACTGCAAAAAAAAAAACACGCGAATGCTAAAACCTACAGTGGTAGTAGACCTGGCTGCAGCATGCACAGCAATTTCGCTTAGCTAGGCGAATTAAACACGAACAGGGGCTGCCGCCGCCGTGAGCCAATAACATCAACAATAGTAGCTCCCAGCCCCCGCCACCCCCCAGTCTTCTTCAGCCCTCTTTCAAGCCCATGTCGACCAGAGACCTTGTAGGTCCACAGGTCCACCCCGTAGTGGATGATGGCGAGCATGGCCTTCTTGACCTCTTCCTGCATGTTACTGACAACCAGCTGCGAGGACGGCAGTGGTCGAAGAAATGAAGACGATGTTTAAGCCTTTGCTTGTATATATTCGCAGAATCTCCCCCCCCCCCCCCTCTTGCTCTCCCTTACTCAAACGCCCCACCAAATATCGAAATCCGCCACATTAATAAACACTTCACGCACAGGATATCACCTCATTATCTTTCGAGAGCCATCCATGCCGCTGTGTTCCCCCCCCTCCCCCCCCGCCTCGAACGCCCCCTTCTTCCCCCATCACCCGCACCTTCGCCTTGACCTAGCACCACACGTATGACAAACCCCTCACCTAAAGCCCCCCCCCCCCCCCGCCCCCCGCCCCGCCCCCGCCCCCGCCCCCACCCCCCACCCTCCCCCCCCAACCCATCCCAACCCCACCCCCTCGAACACTCCACCCTCTCTTTACTCACTGATTGTACGACTTACCCCAGGATATACATGATAAACTGATGTATTATTTCCAAAAATGTCACATTTATCCCCTCGAAATAATGTATAGTTTCCAGGCACATATCGAGCTGCCCACCCCCCCTCCCCCACCCCCGCCCCCAATAATATACTGGTGCCAAAACCGTCAGATTTATCCCCTCGAAAGGATTTATAGCTTACATGCACAAATTGCCCCTTTCCCCCCCCCCCCCCCCCCCCCCCGCCCCCCTCCAAACCCGCTCGCTTTTGATCAAAACCAGGCCCCCCCTTTGCCTTCACAGCTGTCAGATTTTGTCCCCCTCAGAAACGGGTTTTATAGTTTCCGCGCACAGACTGACTAAAATCATCCTGTTGACCCTGATAGCTACACTGTAGTTGCAGGGGGAGTCGCCGACCTATATCCTTAATGAGGACACACAACTCGTAATGCGCGCGATCGGAGTATCACACACAGCTTGCAAAGATGAGTTTCGACGAAATCTTCGATCTCACAGCTGGAGTGTATTTTAATTTTTATAATACTCGCAGTACTACAGCAATACATGATAACATTATGTACCTGGTACCTGGTATATGATTAGTAATGGACACAGCGAAACCCATTATCGGCAAAACATTTTGGCCCATTCGTTGCCACCCCCCTGCTGTTTCCGGGCGATTTCCGCTTTTTTGACCTATTAACAGGGTCTCTTCATCAAATGTATACGCCGAAATCGTTTATCAACAAAGTTGACTTTTTACGTGTGTTGTACATACGAGTGTAAACTATACGCATACATACGAACAGTTAGTATCATATTTTTGTGGCCACAGATAAGTTGGATGAACAAGTTATAAAAACAAAAATACACTCTAGCTGTGAGATCGAAGATTTTGTCGGAATTCACCTTCGCAAGCTGTGTGTGATACTCCGATCGCGCGTATTACGGGTTGTGTCTCCTCATTAAGGATATAGGTCGACAACTCCCCTTGGAACTGCGGTGTAGCTATCAGGGTCATCAGGGTGATGTTAGTCAGTGTGTGCGCGGAAACTATAAAGCCCGTTTTTGAGGGGGACAAAGTCTGACAGCTAGCTGTGGAAAGAAAAGCATCAGTTAAGCAAGTGTATCCTCTAAGTCGCATAATCGCTGAGGGGAGGGCAGAGTTTTGAAGCGTGTGGGGGCATGCGTGTGAACAAGAGGGAGCGTGGGGGGGGTAAAAAGGGTGAAATATGCGAAAGAAGCTATAGAATAGAATCGGCAGGGACACCGGGTGTTCTGGGTTTTGATGGGTACAAATATATTAAGGGATATAGACTAATATGTACCTGGTATATTATAGGTTTCAAAGAGGCGGTAAAGAGAGAGGAGAGAGAAGATACCCCCAAAAACGTGTACGTAGGATACACCCACAAAAACAAAAATGCTGCCGCTGAACCATGAACCACTGACCTTTGTAGCGACGTACATCTCCACAAGGAGGTAGGTGCTTGGTGCGCCGAGAACAAAGAGGCGGAAATTGTGTCGTGTTAGACCGTGAGCAGCCCCACCACCTTCTGCCACGTCGAACCAGGCGAAAAAAAACTGAACGGCAATAACGTTTTGATCACCATCTTGGCAGCAACGAACTCGCGAGAACTCTGAAAATTATCACACAAACACAGAGTAGGTGTTGCGGGCAGATAGGTTGAGCAGCCAACGTGCGCGTGAGACCAGATACCAATTCCCTCTCCCATCCCTTCACTACCCAGACCAGGGCAGCGCGACAAAAAGGCAGAAAATCATCGCAGTCTTACAAAAACTGCAAAACATACCGGTGGGCTGAGAATTCTCGACGAATGTCGAATACGCGATATTAAATTTTCAGAAGTTTCTTTTTCACGGTTATGGTGTCCCCCCCCCCTATCTGGGTCTAAAAATGGACATCGAGCTGTCGACATTATGTTGCTATATACTTTAGTACACCCTTGCCCAGAACAGTCTGATATGTGTTCGAGAACAAGACACACCTGTTCGTTCCACCACAAGATTTCTTGGTCGCCTCGAAGCTCCGCTGCATGTTCCTTTTCTCTTGCTTTGGCTTTCCACTTTCCACGGCGCCAGCCGCTCCGCGCTGCCGGTCTTTGCTCTCGTGGTCGGTGTTCACGTTTCTGCGGTCACCCTTGTCACGGAACCGTCGTCTTGCTTTTGCGGCACGCGGGGTCCGCCATGCAGAAGTATTTGTGTTTGTAGTCCTCCTCAGCTAACGGGACGACGTAGACTCCTAGCGAGTACATAAACGACCGCTCGCGAGAACCCTCTCTCCCGTAGCCGTCCGGCACCTTGAAGTCATCGACGACTTGAACGATATCCGCGGGCAATACATACACCTCTCCTTTCATGTCTTGCACGAGCACCGGTATAATCACAAGCACAGCTCCATTGTCATCCACCTCGATTACCTTGGGCTGGCTCCCGGCTGCTGCTGGAGTGAACGAACTGCCGCCACCCGTCTGATGGAGAGGGCGTAGATGAACTGCCGCCATCCCTGTCGGGCGGGGATCCTTGCCGATCCGCCGCTTCCATATTCCCTCTTCCTGGGTGCACAGATGCATTTGACGGATATGCGTGTTTGTGTTGTTTTGTTTTGTGTCTGAGCTGCGGGTTGTTGTGAACGAGTGGGTGTGTCTGTGGGTCTGTGTGTTTGTGTGTTTGTGGGGGGTTCGGTTCTGTGTTGTTTCGTGTTGAGGGGGGTGTAGCGTCATCGTGACGGAATAGACGTGACGTCAGAATGCGTAACACGAGTCATGCTGTCAGAACGCGCTCGACCTTAACTTATAAATTTGCAATTTGTGCCGGCCGCTCCGGGTATTGTTAGAAACTATTGGCCATACCCGGAGGGTTGTGCCACAGTCTTACAGACCTCACAGAACTCCCGGGTAAGGGTATTGGGTTTTTTACAGAACTCCCAGAAGTTCCGGGTACAAGTACGGAAGTCTTACAGAACTTTCACAAGTTCCGGGTATTGTGGCACAGGCACTCAGAACTCACAGAAGTTCCGAGAGAGTATAAGCATGCTGTACCCATAATCCGGGCATTGTGGGCAAGGGCGTACGGAACTTCCGGACGTTTCGGGTACGGGTATGAATGTCGTACAGAACCTCCAGACATTCCTGGTACGGGTATGGATGTTCTACAGAATTCACAAAAATCTTTGTAGGGTAATACCCGGGATAAATATCGCGGGTACAGTTTGTGAGTACCCTACAGAAAACAACCTTGTAATATTGCATGTTTTCCTACCCGCTGAAGTTGGTACATCGCAAAAATATCCTGATGAAAGTAGTAATTCAAGTAGTAATTCACGCGACGCGCGATGAACACATCTTTCTGCATGCCACCCTCTGTCTGTTGCCGGTTACTGCAATCGATGAGAAAAGATCATACGCACAATTACTCACCACCTACCAAGTATCAGGTATGATATATTGGAAATGGGCTACATTTACCTACTATGAGGACTGCGTCCATACAAGGGTATACAGGTTGACGCGCAGTAGACCGCACATGGATGGCGGGGTGGCGAAAATATGTGTCCATTTGTTTTTGTGAAACTCTCGCTGCACGTTCCATCGGATGTAGAATAAAGTAACAACAGGCCAGCAACCATGTTTCTAGCTCTTCCTCACGCCTGCCACCGTATACAGTGTTGCATAGCTTCATATCGCCAAATGCATATATATGGTACCCTCTTCCTGCCTTTCAGTCGCCCCTGCTGCCATGTTGCCTCACCGCCTACACACGACACGGTAGGGGAGGCGCGTCAGTGTTTTCTGGAAATTTTCATCTGAGGAGCTCAACACCTCACGGTGTAGTTTGTCCTGAGTATTTATTGTGAAGAAAACGTTGGTATACCAGAAAGTCCGACTTCAAAACGCGAATGACATTTCGACTAGTTTGGGGTTTAACAGCGGCGTCGCTCAGAAAAGAAGGTTGTACTCATTGTCGTAGCACTAGGGGTTCACCATTGTGTTTCTGACGTCTCCTGACTTGACAATCTCTATAACGCCCCCTGGAACTATTTTTGGGAAACCCGAAGTATTTCCCGAGATGCGCAATCCCATGGTGTAGGTATACAGCCGTGAAGGTATCCCATGAAACATGATGAGTTTACGACGACTTGGTTTAAGGACCCCCCGGTAGTCAGAGACGTGTTCAAGCCAGGGAGTGCTACGGCTATCGCAACACTCATCGCGTCCGCCACAACCATGTCGTCTGCCTCCCTACCTTCACTCCCTGTTCAGAACGGCGGAGCACCGGATTCGGCGGAGGAGGAAGATGACGAGAAACGGTACATCCGCAATGCCCGCGACCTGGCGAGGCTGGTGGCCACGGACACCATTTATACGTGAGGCCAAGGACACGCGGGAGGGGGCTCGAAGTGCTTAAACGTGCAACGATAGGGAGGGGTAGCGCGCGTTTAGGCTAAGAAAACATTTTCTTCAAGTGACGAACCCTCCGTATCCCAATGCCATACTTGGAAGTATACCTAACCTATCCTTCGACAAAAACTACGATAGAGGCGGCGAGCCATCCCGCGATACAACGGTAGACTATAGCGAGTCGCACATTTGTGGACCAAACGATTTTTGTCGATTAACCTCTTCAAGTGCGTGGGGGAACTACCGGCCATAGCCTACTCTAGAGTGCGATTACCGGTGTAAATATTGTTTAGGTGGAACTAGGGCATGCATGTCTGGTTGGGTGGCGCGAGGGAATGGCTTCCGAAATCGAACTGCTGGCGTGAGATATTGAGCTCCATCCGTGTTAGGAGCTCCCAAAACCCTCTACTGCACGCCTCTACCTCGCAATGAAGGGCTTACTGGCACATTTGCCTAATTTTGTTGTATGAAGGAAGTTGACTCCTTAACCCCGCCATCGCAGGAATCGTTTCGTTCTTGATTTGAAATATGGTTTGCTATGGTCATATTTGAAGTCTAGACAGTGGGTTTGGCCATCGGGTGGCCCTTTCAGACTGCCCAAAAACTTTTTTTGGGTGACGTTAGAGCTCCCCTACTTTTCAGGAGCCTCCTCCTGCGGTCTTGGAAGAGCTCCGAGATACTTGACCCAGAAGCTGGTTTTTGACCCAAAACAAGAGACGAGTGCGCCCCGACGAGCATTGTCATCTCTCTCAAGCACATAGACGCAACCCACCGAAAAAGAAGGGGATGTGGCTTTCCGATCAAAAAAGGCTACACGGAGCCTCGTCATTCACAAACATATTTCACCAAAAACTTGGTCTGTAGAGGCGCGTGCTACGATAGAGGTAGCACTTTTCGTCTGATGATGATGTGGATTCTGCATGACATGACGAGGCAATTTAACCCAAAATCGTCAGACCTAGGTAATTTGTTTCGCACGACGTTTTTTCGCACCTAGGCCGTAGGATTGTTCATCCGGTAGCAGTTTTGAGTTGTCTCCAGATCAGTTTTTGCCTTAGGTATGTCTTAAGCTCCCAAAGTGGGGAACCTCAGCGAAACTGCGGTGCACCTCTATCGTAGCACGCGCCTTGACCCACGTCGTAGCGCGCCTCCTCGAGCGGTTAGCGGCCTCACTCAGTGGAACTCAGGATCACCTTTGCCGTAGCATGTATATTTATGTCTGGTCGTCCTCGCTTAGGAAGCGCTAATATAGCACATAGAGAGCAGGACGAATGCATTGTTGTCGAATCCAACGTGAAGCATGTATTGCGAAAGCAAACAGCTCACGTAGCATCTCGGCGCAGGCAGCCACACTCGCTCAAGTGGCCTTTAGTCGTTGGAAAATAGAAGCTGTACAAGGGGGAGATTAATTATACCATAGCCCCCCCCCGCCCCAAAACGAATTTTTTCTTTAGGGAACGTTTCGTGGCCGCTTCACCCGAGGAACGGTGATACGAAAAACCTATCTTCCAATATTTTCTTGTAAGCAGAGGAATAACGAACCGTGGCGTCGGGGTGGCAAGGGGCATCGTAATTCAGGATTTAGGACCGGGAGCTTGTTTCCAACCAGCAATCTCGTTGAACAAAGTTTGGGGAGCTACCTACCGTAGAACGCCTCGGGAGCCCCTTACCGTTTCCTCTCGAGCCCATCGGAATGTCGACTTCTCCGTAAACCGTATCCTCTCGAGTCCATCGGAGTGTCGAGTTCTCGTTTTGCATGTCTTTGTCATACTCCTGAACCACGGATTTGGTTGTTGATCGTGCTGTAAATTTCATCAACGACAGGTGTGAAGGCAGTAGAAACGTTTATCTGCTCTCTTAACGCAATACGTAGGTAGCTCAATGTCTCACGCCTCGAAACATGACTTGGAAGGCATTCGTTCGCGCCAACCCGACCAAGCTGCTGCATATAATGCGCCCTTGTCCGAAAACATGTACTATATTCTCGGAAAAATTGTTAGACAAAAAACGGCGTTCCTCCATCTTGGATTAGGAGCCCAACCGTGTCGGAAGCATTATGGCCAAAACCGCGCAAGCCCCACACCGAACTAAAGCTAGGAATGACTCGCAGAAAAGTAAGAAACCTCGAAAAATAGTGCAAGCACCTCTACCGTAGCATGCTTCTACTGCCATAACGGCGGCGGGGCAGGTGGGGAGGGGGGGGGGGGGGGGGGGGTACTCACCTGCTGATTTTCTTTGAGTCGTTTGACCATTGACCACGCATCCTTTTGGAGCGGCTGAGCACCGTTACTACTCATCATACAAACACCTCCAACATCACGGCGCTCACTTCGCCTTATCGATGTATTTCTTAAAACATGCTTGCTTGTCCTAACCTCTTCCTGTTCCGTCGAATGCGCTCAATACGCATTTTTCATGTAGTACTTAATAATGGTTCGCTTACCCTGATCCCCTGCCTGTTTCGCCGTCTGTGGTCACGATGATAGGGACGGGGTGCGGGGCTGTTTTGGATCGCATAAATTCTAAATTCCAGCGGGGTGTTCATTTTCAACCCGAAATCGTCGTAATGATGCGATTGGTTTTGTTTGTGCAAAACATGTTTGTTGCACACCTCTACACTAGGCCACATGGGACTGTTTGTTCGTGGGTTTGTGTTTACTGTCGTCGTGAACAAGGAAGGTTCAGATATCCAGAATGCGGTTACCTGTAAACACGCAAAAAAGGACGTGGTGTTGTTGCCGCTGCTGTTGTTGCACAAGTAGCTGACCTATTCTGCGATACCCCTCCGAAGAAAAAGAGCGATATCTGTTCTAACGAACGTTTGGTGGCTGCTCGGATCAAGGAAGGATGCCATAAAAAAGTAGTTTTTTCCTTGTTTTGCAAAGGACTATCAAACGAGGCGGTCGGGGCGGCAAGGGGCTCCGTATTTCAGGAGATACGGCCGGGAGGTGGTTTCAAAACCGTTGGTTTCGTTATGTAATAGTTTTAACTACTACTGCTTTGTTCAGGCGCCAGTCATTTACACTTTAAGATAGGGGGAGACGATACCTCAGAACCAATCCGCTACGATGATGTTCTCCCAAACACGATCGCAGGGAGGCCTTCCGAGGAGCTCTGATCCTTCTAGGAGAAGGCGCCATCAGCGGCGGCCACAATGGCCCGTACTTGCGCAGCTCCCGCCAAAGGGGCTTCGTGAGTTTCGGAGCGTCTCACCTCATGAAGGTCCTCGGAACCGCGGAGCTAGCTCAGAGGTCTGCGTGGTATCAGAAGTGGAACGTGCATCTGTTCGCGCGTCCCGAGGTGAGTATGAATCTAAAACATTAGTATAACACCCGATCTACCTTTAAACGCGGAGGGGGGGGGGGGGGGTAACGACTAAGGAGGAGGTGTTGGGGGTCTAAAGCCGCACGTTAGGTTCCGATAATAGGCCACTCAGTAACGGGTGGTACAATAAGAAAGCAGAGCTGTGCTTGAAAAATAGTTTCATGAATGACTCGGGGTTCGCCTTAACTCCTTCAACCCCCCGTCAAAACGCTTCTATATACTAGTTCCAAGTTATTTGGTCCCCAAAGGTGGATTTCTTGTTGTAAAGGCGTGAAACTAAAACCGTCCCGATGACGAAGGCATTTACTTTTTGCTATATATTTAACAGTTTTGTGTTTTATGCCTAGGCATAATACTTAGTGCTTTATCCCTAGGCAATGGGTCGGTTTACCGAGTTGCGACAGTGCTTTTGGTTTACTCCAAAGCCCCACGGTTTTGGTGAGGTGCTTGACTCTTCCGGCAAGCAGACGCGGCAAGAAAAGGTGTGCGCCTACAACGGTCGAGTCATCCCACGGCAGCGGTTGGACGTTTTGGGCCAAACCAGGGAGGTGTTTCAAGCCTGTGTTGAGATCCTCAAGTGAGGATTTACGGGTTAGGCTAACCGTTTGAAGAGAATCTAGACAAGTGCTACGATAGAGGTGCACTAGTTTGTTCCTGAACGTTTCTCAGTTTGGGAGCTTAAGACCTGCCCCAACGCCTGATTTGAAGAAACTGTAAACCTGTGACCCGATGATCTAAGCGTTTTTTTTTTATCGTGATATGGATCCACAATCAACGAAGGGCAAGCCACACCCTGCGGTGACGGAATCGCCCGAGGGGATCTTTGACCGCGAGGTACAGAGTCACTGGTGCAAGTGGCCCAATCCCGGCGGCAGGGGGCGCGGGGGTGTAATAGCATCCCCCCCACCGCAGTATTCGTCAAAGCCCCAGATTATAGCCCATTAAAAAAAACATGACCTACTTTAACTGTAGGTGTGCTCAGCGAAACATTCTGCAAAACAACTCAGCGATTTTTTCCCCTCGATGGTTTTAGTTAAGGAGACCCGCCCCGTCTTTCAAAGCACGTTTTGAGACCAGAAACGTTCTACTAATGGGCACCTCTTCTATCGCTGCACGCGCCCATGCACTATTTGCAAGATCTTCGGGTTGTGCTTGTTTTGGTTTGGCAGTGTATACCCCGGCGTGAACGAGTTTGTTCTTTGGACGAGCCAAAACAATACGTATGCATGACCGAGTTTGAGCGAGGTAAACAATATCTACCCGCGGCGCATTCATGTCATACGGCACAAGCCGGGCTTCCAGCCATCGTACGCGACACGCCGTCGGCGACACCCTCTCCAAAAATATCCTACCTACAGCGAGATGTACGTGAAGTTCTGGATGCCTGGCCCTTCGAGAGCGACAAGCTGGTCGGTAACTATCAAACCACGTACTTTAAGAGGTACCTTAAATAACCACGCTACTCCCCTCTAATCGTCCCTATAATCCACACCCTCACCCCCCCTTTAACCCTATTCGTGCAACACAACAATGGACGTTGAATTGTTGGACGCGCTGCAGGCCGTTGCCGGTACGCTGCACAATGTTCTGTACGGTAAACTCGACGTCGAGTTCGACGCGTCGCTTCTGAAGAACGATGAGCTGCTTGACAGGGTGGCAGCGGCGAACGCGGCAACGAACGGGCGAAAAGGGAGACGCGGCAAGACCTACTTGCTGTCGCAGGTACTTGCTGAGGATAGTTGTACTATACTACACCTCCGACCCTCTGATCATGCTACGGACGGGTCGGGCTACCGTAGAGGCGGGTAGCACATTGAAATTTGTGAAGAACCGATGTTCCTCGACTCAACATCGTGTGATTGGTTTTCGTTTTCGTCGTATGCTTTTTTTATTGTTCTACTTAGGCTATGGGATTGTTTATCGCGGTCGAAAGTTCAATATTTTCTTAACTTGATTACGTGGGTGACGTACACAGAGTTCCTTGTTGTGACCTTTTTTAGTATATTTATTCGTCGCGTAACGCGATACGCACGGGTGGGATACCTGTGATGGTGCAACGTGCTATCTATCCGAGTACCGCACGGATAGCTTGCAAAGAAAACGTTTGATGAAATAAGGTTCTCGACATCTCACAGGTGCTGCAGAGTGTTATTATATTGCTTTTTATTTTCCAAAAGAAATTTGAGCAGTGGTGGCATGCGTACACAACGAGGCACGAACTCGATCTCATTACCCGGTGTGTGATGCTACGACTGACGATGGTGACGCGCACGAGAAGAACCACAATGCAAAACAAAATGGCGTGTTTCCGTCGACGTTCGCTCAAAGAGCCCCGTCAGTCGAAAACCATTCAACACTGAAAGCTCTTTCTACCTCTAGCGTACCACGCGCCTGGTGGCGTCTGCCTCAACCGTTGCGTCTGTCTCCGTGTCCACTTTTCCTCCCACGTTTCAGGCAGTGAAGGAGGGGTCCCCGGCCCACCCGTCTTACCCCGCTGGGCACGCCGTACAGAATGGGGCTTTCGCAACAATCCTCAAGGTAAGGAATGGTTGGTTTTTGCGACAACTCACGACGCGTGGTACGACCGAGGTATCACGTTTGTGCCGCGTGAAACAGATTCTGACTGGCGGGGCTCCTTAGATCCCAAAACCGTCCTAATTGAGATATTTGCTTACATAGTTAGTTGTCGTTGTGTGCGGGGGCTCCTTACCCCGAGAAACAACTTGTCCGAATTGAGCTATTGGAAACGGTTACATTTTTTTCGTTGTATACCTCAGGCCATGGGATTATTTTTCATCCGCTTAAATACCACCAGCGTCGTTTCCTCTCTCCAAATCGGTTTTCGTATTTTGTTCTAAACCTCCTAAAAAGCAAAGAGTCTCAGGTAAAAGACGACGAAGCTCTACAGCGGCACACGCGTCAGGAACTGATGTTGCTGTTTGCGACAACTCACCACACGAAACACACACGCTCGCTCGTGACGGCGGCAGAGGCACAGACCCTCTCACGTCAAGCGGGGTTGCACTTTTGGTTGCTGCTTTTAAAAGTTTCCCCGTCTGACTGCTCTGCTCCGGCGAGGAACTACCGATTAGTCGAGTAACTTCACGAATACGTATTTGTACACATATATGTATAAATAAGACTAAGGCGGTCCCGTTGTGTGAACGAATGCCTTGGACTTCATTCTTCGGGCGACGTTGGTGTTGAGAATCTGCTGCACCCCCCCCCCCCTGCCATCGGACGACCCTGCCATGCCTCACGTTAAAAACATACCTCATGGCCTGAGGAATTATCAAAACATTAAAGTTGTGTAAATGTCGAAAAAACGAGTTTCGGCTGGGGATCCCTTGTCGTCAGGAAAACATTTACTGTTTACGCTGGAATCCGTGGTACCTGTAG
This sequence comes from Undaria pinnatifida, assembly GCA_012845835.1. Lineage (NCBI taxonomy): Eukaryota > Phaeophyceae > Laminariales > Alariaceae > Undaria > Undaria pinnatifida. The sequence goes on along the minus strand of JABAKD010000025.1, from coordinate 10,689,137 downwards.
ATATCGTAGCACGCGTGGCTGTTCCGCTTTGACCAACGGCAACGATGCCCCGGTGAAGGTGTTGTGTCAGGGAACCAATGCTACGGCAGAGCCTAATCCTTTTTATTTTTTAAGGGGGGCTCTTCCCTGAAGGAGATCTCTTCTTTTTTCTCCAAATTTTTTTCGGGGCCTAATTTTGTGCTGCTATTTTGGGCTAAGGAGCGCTCGCACCATATTCAGAAAACGACCCGGCCAAAACGTGGTACACCTCGATCGTAGCATGCGTCATGGATGAAAGGTGGAGAAAACGATTAGATTTTTGCACGGACCACGGCGAAGGTCAGGACGACCACGTTACTAAGATCCTTGACTCGCAGTGCTCAACTCAGAGACACACGGTAGCTGAGCGACAATCTCACTCGGCATTTTTTTTTTTTTTTCTCGGGTGGGACTAACTTTACGCTAAGGGGGTGTACCCTCAGTTTCACTAGTAGTTTGGTTTTCCCTTTTTGCGCACGCGAGTTGTGACTCTATACCTCACCCACGGAAATACTACAAGCGGGTGCTTGTGAGCGTGTATACTGTTCCCATCGCGGATTCGTGTCGTAAAAGTGAAATCACGACGAAGGGCATCAGACCGCTCGTGGACAATGAGGTCAATCGAGTGAATGACCTCGAGCCACAGCAACAAAATGCCCACCCCCTACCGTAGCTTTGGTGTTCCATTTTTGGTGGATTGTCATTCACGGCAACAGTGGGAAGATTCTCTACACTGATGCGCAGTACACCGCTTTTTGTAAGTCCGTTTTTCAACGAGACAGGGACCCAATCGCGCGCGAGTGGCCTCAAATACGTCCTAAGACCACAGCCAAGTACGGGTAGAAGGGTCACCTTTGGGGCCCTCTTTCACAACGCCTCTGAGTCATTCGCGTGAGTGACCCACTCCGTTCCTTCACGTTTTAACAAATTGGTTTTATTGGTTTTCGTTTTTTTGGGGGGGGTTGGGTTGAACTTTCAGTTTGCATAAAAATAAAAAAGATTCTGGGTGAGACATATAACCTGAGGGCAAAACAGTGTAGGTGTACCGCTACCGTAGCATGGGTCCGCCAACGACCGCCTACCCCTCTGTCATTGCGTAGCCACAGCGCATGCAACCGGAGAGTTACTCCACCGCGCATCTTGGAACAAGATAAACCAAATGCATTACGAATGATTTTCCAACATTTTGCCACAAGCTTGTTTGAATCACACCTCGACCAAACACACCGTCACATGCCGCAGGCGTTCGTTGGAGTTGAGAGAGCCCGCAAGTGCTTCCGAGACCCCGTGTTCCCAGACGATGAAGGGTTGAATCTCCTGCCCTACGAGGGCGGATGCTTGACGTACGAGGGAGAAATCAACAAAATGGCCGTCAATGTCGCGTTCGGCAGGTATGGAATGAAGGAGCGAGCTTATGATGAGCACTGAAGACGAGTGCGTTGTTTACTGTTTCGTGCCTACAATAACGTTTTCTACAAGCACGGAGAATGTAGAGTTAAGACTGAGCGATGGATGTTTGAGCATGGGCTGTCTTTACAACCACGTGTTCGAACCGTATGGCCCTTGCATCGATGTAAATTACGACACAACAAGGCTTGCTGAACGGCACATTTAGTGACGCAGGCTACGAAAGAAAAAGGTACATCCAACAGCTATTTTTAGAAGGCGGTTTGTCAGGAGCTCTACAACCTCGGCCCAAAAATGTTCGTATTTGGTAAAAATAAACGTGTAGCCTGACGAACGAGCCTATGGAACAAGCGTGAACCCAAGCGCATGCAATAGACAACGGTATCCCGTTGATATGGGGCTGTGGACCCGATGAAGAGTCCCGTAGTCATCATATACTCTCTCCCAAACGTACAACCTCCATCTCGTAGCACACGATGTCTGGTATAATCTCAAAGGGGCCGAGTTGATATGACCCCATACCGAGCATACCACAGGGGATGCCTTTTGGGTCCTTATGTTTTATGCAGTGACTCGGGGGTCCCTGAGCGAGTGACTCTCCTCGTACTTCGCAGTCGACAGATTCTAGGGTAGCCCACCTCACAGCCATCGATAGTTTTCAACGAGCGTTTCATGGCTGCTCGACACGACGAGGTATGCTGTGAAAACATCGTCTCCTTATACTTTCTTGCTTGGCGAGGGCTATCGAACGAGGACGTTCAGGTGATAAGGGTCACCGAATTTCAGGAGATACGGCCGGGAGCTGGTTTTAAACCCAGCAATTTCGTTATAGATAAGTTGGGGATGCTACCGTAGAACCACTCAGTCTTGAGCTCTTGTGGCTTTAAACCTTGCGATATGAAGCCGCCACGGAACGGTAAAGTACGCTTCGCTTAGAAACCGCTTTGAAAGAAGTCTTGAAGTCCGTGAGGTATAGAGCAGTTACTGGTGCGAGTGGTGAAGTGGCTCAAAGTCGATGGCAAAAAAGGGACATCGTCGTAACATCCCCCCTACTAATACAGCAGCCTTGGTCCAAAAAAGCTAGAAATGATGTAAACTCAGAGAGCTGGGAAGGCGATAGGGGTGCAGAAATCCAGACGTCGTACGCGTGCCGGTACATCTCACGCGCGTGCCACGACTATCATATCCTCATAGCTAGGTCGCTCTTTCAGCTTGAATCGATTTCTGACTGGCAAAAGGCTCCTTGACCCAAATTCGTCCGATTTTGGGTATTTTGTTTCTTCATAAATATTTTCGTTGTACACCAGGCCATAGGAGTTTTCATCAGAACGACTGGGTACTAAAAATTGTTTATCCCACAGAATCTCCTACCATGGGGAGCATCAGGAACAAAATGGTGGACCTCTTCCGTAGCCCGCGTTCGGTACGAAACGTTTGGCCCTAGCAATTTCTGAACAACGGTAACTCATAATTTTTTGGAACTAGTCAATGGTTGTTGGACAACTACACCTTAATTAAACTTTGTTCGTTCGGCTGCATGGTGTACATTATGAATACCCAAAGCTTTGTGGGTTTGAGATATGAGCCTCCCGATAAACGGGTAGAGTCTGAGCAAATGTTGGTGCATCCACCGCCGTAGTTTGCATCATTTGCTTACGTCGGATTTTGAGCACGTCTCCTGCTCCAGCTTCACAGAATGCCTCGTGCGAAAAAATGTTTATAATATTTTCAGTCATCAGCTTTACGCTCCAACTCAGGTCTAAGATGTTTTATCCTTAGTGATCTTTTCGACAAGCGGGCACAGATATCTTCTCTCCTCCCCCTCTTACTGAACACTTGCCTTCATGTTGATTGCGCATATGGCTCGGAATTCCCATTTTCTTGGCCTTTATGCCCCGCAATTCAATCGAAGTGTCCAAACTCACGCTCTAATCGAGCTTTCCGCTCAATCCACCTCTCCCGACGAAGGGTATGCGCCGTGATAGGAACAGCTAGCATGTTTGCCATGTACAAGCGGACATATGAACGCTGGTTACGATAGAGCTAGCATTTTTTGGCTAAAACAATCGTCGGATTGTCATTGGTCAAGGCCACGGAAGGAAGGGTACCCTGGTTTTCGTTACTGGGTTTGATCCAACCGCATGAATGATTCTGTTCCTCACGAAAAAAAATTATGCCGGGGTTTTCGGCGCACCGAGGCTTGCCATTACATTGCGGGTTGACCTCGCGAAATTATGACAGCACACAACAGCTTTAGACTGCAAACACGCCAGAGGGGACACGCGTACGTGTAACCCCGATCGCCACTTGAAACATACACCACAATGACCCCCACCCCCATCTTAGAATTGATGCATTGTTAGGGAATATCGATGTACTGTTTTATACCCCTTTTTTATGAGTCTGTTTCAATTCGTTGCCGCTTAACATCACCCGGGAACCATTTTTGTCGGAGGCGAGATGCATAGCTTATCAAATGAGGGGGAGCCCCGAAAATATCCAATTAGTGCAGCTCTATCGTAGTATGATTCTATGAGACGCTGCCCAACCAAGGAACCGTCCCGTGTCGTTGTGTGTTACAAAAACAACGGCAAAATTACTCGGAGGGCTGATTCTACGATAGCCCCTCTCAAAACCAGCGACTTTCTTTTATGAACGTTTCATGGCTGCCCGACACGAGGAAGGATGCTATTAACACAAGGTCTCCATATATTATTTTGCGTGCAGAGGTCCATCGAACGATGACATCGGGGTCTCAAAGTACACCGTATTTCAAAAGATTCGACCGGGAGTTGGTTTTAAAACCGGCGTTTTCGTTAAGAAAAGATGGGGGGGCTACCGTAGGACGACTCGGAGGCTGGCTGCTCCAATGATAGAGTTAGAGCACTTCTTGTCCAAAATATTTTCCGGGTTTTGTTCGAGGTTTCTTAACTCTCCTTAACCGAAAGTCGTCGGAGTGCCACTTCTGCATTTCGAAAACCTTTGGTTTTGTGCGCCTGGGCCGTGGGCGTGTTCATGAAGCAAGTTACACTTTCAGTTTACGCCATTAGTATGTCGCTTGTTGGGTGAGGTATAGAGCCAACTTATCAAGCCACAACCCTCAGACGGCAAACAAGGGCACGTGCACCCCTACCCTAGCGTGTGTCCTCGCCCAATGCCTAACGCACCCGCTACGAGACAGAGGTTGTGCGTCTGATTTTTTTCCTGTGATTTTCCTCGGTTTTAGGAGCTCTGTGTTTCACCCACGTGGCAGACCGATTTCGAAAACGAAACCAAAGCGCAGGTTGGTGTTTATATAGTTAGATCATCCGCAGAAAGCCAATAGTAATGTCACCGTAAGGAGAGACGGGTTGAGGGAAACTGTTCGGGAAATTGGGATCAGAGAAATGGCTTGATGATAGAAACAAGGGAACGTCTTGCACGAAGTACGAATGGGACACACGAAGGAGCTATGAGATATACTTGGGGTGGAGAGAAGATATGTGAATAGATATGGAATTTGTACGATCAAATGAATAATGCAAAAACACGGAAGCTACGGTTGCATGTGAAGGACATGGCCTTGTCAGAATGACGTACGGCGGTAGGTAGGTGAAGGAGGTAAAAGGCGCGTGGAAAAATGCCCCCGTGGCAACGCAGACGAGTAGAGACCCCATCGTGGGAGAATGCGAACTACACCAAGAGGGACACAAGGCGCTAAAAAAGGAACTGAGTAATGTATGCGCAAGTTCACTAGCTAGTCAGCGATAAAACGATCGACATCCTGGTCGCCACAGACGGTGAAACAAAAAGGAAACAAAATAAGCCAACAATGTTGAAGATATGTATATATATATATTGAAAGACGTGCTGAGTGCCCAAGCGTTTTGGAGGTGCTAATTTTAAGAGTAGGTTCTCCGTCTCGAAAGGGATGAGTGGTCAATGGCCCAATGACTAGAGCAAGCAGCAATATATTACGCCCATACCCAACCAACCGTAGTCTCGGTAGATATACCACGAGCAACGGAGGTGCACGAACGACCTTACGTGCCAACTGGGACAAGTCTTCACTTGAACCCGTCTGATTTGCCCATTCCCGAAGTTCGAAATAGACGAAAGCCTACTCTTGACGAATATGTGATCGGTTTTGCTGGTGTTGTGTGCGGTTAAAGGCAAATGTGCGGGGTGCACTACAGGTTCGACAGCGAGGAGGGACTGCTCCTCGGGGAGATCATCGCCGTTCGCCTTCTGCAACAGGTGTGAACACGCAAACCCAACACACTGCTGGTTCGTGTAGAGCGCCCCACGGCAGAGGTAGCAGCTGGTACGCCTTCCAAACGGCGCAAAAACGATGGTTACCCTCCAAACATTTTACAATCGACTGTCATCCTGGTTCCACGGCAAAGTAGCTTTTGGCCCCGCACATCACGGAGAACAGCACGATTTCACGGACTTGTTTCCTGAATATCTTCACTTGCGGAGCACTAATTCAACAACTGCATTACCGCAACCACGAGGTTGAGGCGAGAATATATGCGAGGCCCGACAATGCACAAGCGTGTGGGCGCTTGGCGTGACTGCCTGCTGCGGCGAGGCTATCACGTAATATGTGGTATGAGGCTCTCCTCATTCGAGAAGCTCTATTCGCCACCATACAACAGGTTTTCGAGAATCAGTCAACTATATGCTCGAATATTTCTCAGTCTATTGGCTGACGTATCTGGCCTATTATAGCCATCGGGTCGACACAACAATCGGGTATATCTTCTTGATTATGTAGCCGCTGTAGTGAAGAACGCCTTCTTTTAACCGTGAAACTCCTCCCATAGCACGGCTCCGAGTACTTTTAAGAGACCAGGGCGAGGAGGTACGCCCCCATTGTCACACCTGCGTATACGCCCCCTTACGCAAGGAGCCGTGCGCATGGCACCAAAACGGATTTGGACGGTCACCTTGAGGGCTCGCGGCTAGCTTATTGCTTAACAACTGAACAAGTTTACGGTATCAGGCTTTCCCTGTTCTTTCCTGACGAGTAAGGGCTACTAATTAAAGCACGAGTGACGCTGTACCATGCGGGCAAAACGATTTCTTCAAGAGTTGTTATTGGCGCAGCGTACCTTGCCATTCCATTGCGGATTCATATAACAGGATTAGAACAAAGACACGAAAGAAAGCTTTTCACCTCAAATGGAACAGGGGGGTCACACGCGCGAGTGACCCCCTACCCCTGCAAAAATAGAAAATGCTCCAGAAGTCGCCCCCCTCATCGTTGCCTTGGGCAAGCCTTACCGTTTGCTCGTGTCGGCAGGTGCCCATTGCTATGTGCGGTCATGCAGACGATGGTCAACTCTTCGTCCTCAAAGAGACGTTTATGGTAGACCTACCGCGTCGGCTCTTAAAGAAACCCGATATTGATTTTATTTCATTCGTTTCTTTGCACGCCATCTACTGGGGAGCGTGGATCGTTCACTTCGAAGCTTTAACGTAGCGACGGTGTTGGCGTCGTTGCAACCGTTTTTTTTTTGTTCCACCTAAAGTTCGATTTTGTTGTATTGCTTCGCTGACAGGAGGTAATGGGATTCCCGGAGCAGGCGGGGTTCGAGTTCGACCTCATGTCAGGCGAACGACTGAGGCTCGAACCAGACGGCTCGTTCTTCGTAAACGACAGCCCGTGCCAGGGAGAAGCCTTCCAGGGGGTGGACTTGTGTTAGCCTGACCCATGGCACGCGAAACGGGTGGGAGCTATCCCTGAGTAACGGTTAAAATTGTTTAGAGTGCAAAAAATGTTGTCACCGAAGTTGATGTGAAACCATCGACTAGTCTAAGACAACTTCAACGAGTATTTTATATGTTGAAGTACTAGCGAATTGGAGTTTTGGTCGGGTTGCGCGAGCGAACGAACGCCGCCTTTGAAGTCGTGTTTCGGGCGAGATATTGAGCTCTCCTCATGTTAGGAGCTCAGACAGTTTTCTGCTGCACCCTTAGCGGTGAGATAACTCCCGGGCCTCAATCTTTTTTGAGGCTCCTCGCTGGACGAACGCTAAACCTAACCTCAAATCGGCATTCCGAGGGAAGATGAAGGCGCAGTCCAAGCAACAACGCCATATATTGCCTACACTTACATATATAACCACATATATATATATATATATATGAAGCATGTAGTACATAAGGGTTACAGTATTTCAGCGGAACTATGCAGCTGCTCAGTGGAGAAGCGCTCCCCGTCATTAAAGGCGATTCTAGATTACAAGCGCCAGCTCTGTCATAGCACGCCTCAAAAAGCGACCGCGAAGGCTACGGTCGGGCCGGTGCCGCCATGGACGCGTGCTACGATAGACATAGATAGGCACTTTTTGTCCGAAATGTTGTGAATGACAAGGTCTCCTTGACCCAAAATCTTCGGAAACAAGTCATTTTTGTTTTTTCGTTATTCTCGTTGTGTACCTGGGCCATGGGATTGGAGGGACCTCAGAAAATGGTATTGCGCCTCTATCGAAGCATGTGTCCATTGATAATTAAATGGTTTGGTCGGCGTAGAAATAACAAACAGTTCCGTGGCGACGACGCATGTCGAGAAAGGGGAGGCGCTCCAGCTTTTCCAGGTACAGGGGACAAGAGGGAGCCGAAATGGCGCGAGTGGCTCTCAATCCACTGAAAATTGATCCCCCAAACATCAGACCCCTACCGTAGCCTTGACATCACACCGACCACTACTACTGCAGCAGTGCCAGAGTGTGCTGGGGTGGGAATCCGTAATAGCGAGGCCTGATGCGTTGTCTTTATTCGGCTGGGGTGGTGCGAAGAACATGCGTTCGAAGGGATGTAAGATTACTGTATGAAGCGAAGCCTGTGTACTAGTAAATTTCTTTGAGGCCAATATATATATAGAAAACGTATATCTCCATATGAACGGAGACTAGGTTGCAGTGGGTGCCGAGGGAGAAGCAGTAGACCTGTTTCAAGGCCACAGTTGAGCGCTGCGGTGGTACGATATAATACGCGCGTTCGAAGGGATGTGAGGTTGCTGCACGGAGCTAGACGTTATGCAGGCCGTGCACTGGTTAAACGGGTTTGATACGCATGCATGGACAATGAGGGGGCGTATCTGAGCCGGGGGTGTGTTCCAGTGGGAGGAAGAACGAGTAGACGGGTACCATTGCCAGACTTCGGCAGCAGTGGTACGAGGTTAATGTTTCTGAAGGGATGCATGCAAGATAATTGTACGAAGTTAGATGTTTGTAAGGATATGTTTTAGTCGAAGGTATTTGGGCACGAACGCACAAGGCTTATTCCGAACGGAGCGGAACACATCTAGAGCATGACCCACCGTCGACAAATTTCAGGCGCGATGTGATACATTTCTGCGCATGTGAACGTGCTTGCCGTTGGTAGAGGGTCTGCAGGATTAGAGCCACACGTGGCCAGATTTCAGCTGATACATTGCGCTACCGTAGCAAGATTAGCAATAAAATCTTCGACCGATTGTCTTCCATTGGGGGAGGAGGAGAGCAAGGTATACCTTTGTCACTTGGATTATGGAGGTAATATCTACTGAGTTATCCCACTGCAGGGGTTGCAGTTGTTGAACTAAATGTATGCGATCGAGTAAAATGGTTATTAGGGTTAGCGCAGAGCAAGTCGAGGTCGGGTTGCGCGAACGAACGCTTTTAAAGTCGACCTTTCGGGTGAGATATTGAGCTCCTCGTGGTAGGAGCTCAGAAATCTCTCTTGCACCCGTGGCCGTGGGATGACTCCACAGGTCTTTATTTTCGAAGGCTTAGAGCCACCCGCGTGAGAGTGTGGCTGTCCGATTTTTATCACTCTGAAGCCCTTGTGCGTTGTGGCTTGGCGATATGCCCGGCCTGCCGAATATGAGGTTTAGTGACGCCACGGCCACAACGTTGTTGTAGAGCGCCAGTGTGGAGTGAGGTTTGCAGAAGCACTCGCGCGGTGATGAAAATCGTGTTTTACATTCCACCCAGGCTACGGTAGGGGTAGGTAACTTTTCTAGGCCTTGTTTTCAGTGCCGAGGGAGAGTCACTCGCGCGACTGACCCCCCTGTTCCTTTGCGGCCATTTAAGATTTGGTGCTGTTGACATTGTGAGTTGTGATTGCACGGAAATGTTTCGCTATGCTGCGCCATACTGACCTTCCAATTTCTTATGTTTTTTCGTGTGTAGAAACAGAGTCACCCGTGCGAGTGGCTCACACAGGGCGAAGAACATGGGGCTAACCCCGCCTCCCCCATATCGTAAGCCTTGGCCCTTGCCTTCTATACCATGTGTCGCTCTTGAGGCACGTGTGTATCGACTGAGCCGTCGACGGAAAATAAGTGTTGCCAACATAGAGATATCAAGGTATGCCACCTTCTGGCTCACCTGTTTTGTGAATAACAGCGGACGCTCCTCAACCCAAAATCGTCCGTTTTTTTTTTTCTGTCTAGCACATGGAACACTCTTTCATACCCTGGGCCATGTGTCTGATCCAAAATGGCCGAGCTTACGGTTTACTCAAAATACGCTTGAGGGTGTGGTTTAAAACATGCAATATACCGGGTACGTGAAGGTCATGCAAGCTGAGAGCCGCGACCGGGATGACTGCGTAAGATTATTCTAATGCATATAGGGACAAGGCTACGGCAGTGGGACTACCCCATATAATAACCACTGCGTTTGAGCCACTCGTTCGAGTGGCCCCCTGCCTCACTCGGACAACAACAAAAATTGCGCGTTTTTTGCCGGAGAAGCGTAGCTTGATATCCCAGCGCGGATTCTTGTCGGATAGCTAAAGACAGCACCGACTATTAACATCGAAAAATATCATGGGGGCGCGCGGTCACTCGCGCGTGTGAGCCCAACACGCCGCAAAACGGAAACCAAACGTGAGCCCCCCCTGACACTGACCTTGGAGATAAAGGGAGCTTGTTTATCCGGTTGCGTTTTCATTTGGTTCGGAACCAGGTTTTGGGGTGGGGTACTTTTGTTTTCGCAGTAGAGGGTGTGGTGTAGACTATATTGGTATATAGAGCTCTTGAAGTGGGGGGCCTCAGACAAAGAATGGCACACCTTTACCGCGAAGTATTTGTCGAAATGGCGTGTAACACTAGTCACATTTTTTTTTTAACCACACATGTTGTGCATCGACGCGGAGTATATTCAGCAAAAATGGAAGAGCCGGCCCTAGGAGCGACCCTGTGCCGACCAAGAACACCAGGGCGAATGCGGTGGTATTACGGCGAGAGTCTCCCAGTAGAGCGGCGCTGTGCCAGAGCAACACGACCGCCGTATTTACTGAGGGAAGTCGTCGGGTTCGTTCCTCTTTGTGCGAGCAACATCCCATTGTTGCGCCGAGATCGTATAACCGCCGTGTGTATCCGGATACCGCCTTACTCAAACCCCCATACACGGTCGGAGTCCCCCAGCAAGGCGGTCATGCGCCAGAGCAATACGGCCGCGCCTTAGAGGAGGAATCGGATATATTGGGTCGACGTTGTGCAAGTTACTCCCCTTGTCGTACATACTTGTTTCGGCAGCCTTATATATCGGGATGCCGCCTCATCGGGGGACCCGACCCGCAGCTAGATATATCCAAACACCTGCATGGACTAGATATGGTTGGTCGGTATGGAAGGAACACCGAGCATCACCTTGTGCAGATACCACAATGCTACGCCGTGATAAATATGTTGTCTCGTTCATCTGCGACGGGTCGATGGGAAGCACCGCTAACCGATGCTACGGCAGGGAGGGCAGGACGATGGTATTTTTAATATCGATGGCATTGTACTAGGGTAATATCGATGACAATCGACTCTGATGAGTACACTTGATGATTTATGCCAATTGCGGGGAAGCACAATATGCGGCGAAAGTCGTCTACCTACTTCCCGCCTGTGCTTTGGATGTTCAAGTTGTAACTAACTAGCTTAACATCACAGGGTATGGGGAACGTTGCAGTGAACAGTGCAAACAGCAGTGACATACGACGCACTGTTGGTGTAGAGTGCATCTGCCCGTAGCATGGGCATTGTTTCGCAATGTTCCAGCGAAGGTCAGCCCCCCACATCGGTCACGTATTCCTCTCTCTCTCTTCTCATCTCTGCTTCCTTTTTTTCTTTGGCTTTCACCTTTTGGCCGCAAGCGACCACTGTTTACATTACTTCTCTATTCTTGTCCAGCACAAGCGATCTTCAAACACGCTCGGGTGCCACTTCTGCAGCTTTTATAAAAAAACCAGAGCCTCTACACACATCATGGCTTCCCGTGCTTGTGAGAGAAAACGCACTAAACTGGAATGAATCACATGGCAAGCCGGCCAGGTGAAGCCACAAAACGCACATAGTTTGGAACCATCCGCACAATGCCCTCCCGTCCTTGATTCATCGGAACGTAAGAACAGCTCGTGATTGGGATGATTGTTGCCGGGTTTCGTCTTGCACCACTTCCACTTTCACGATGGAAACGCACGGAAAATAAAACACGATACAGACTCGGATTGAAGGTGGAAACCACACACACAAAAAAAAAATAGTGTACAGCCTTTTAATTAATCGGGCGTTATGTTGTGGGGTTCACCATGCGGTCAAAAGAAAGGGGCAGGCCACAGTAGAGGTGTGTACCACCTGGTGGCCTGAGACCCCCAATTTGAGGGGCTCTGAGTAGTCCCACGGCAGGGGGAGGACACCTTTTGGGGGAAATGTTTCTGACCAGGTGAAGCTCGTCAAGCTTGGAAATGTCGAAACTGTCGATAGGAGTACGATGAGATCGCGCCGAGTATAGTTTGGTCTGGTACTAGCTCTGCATACAACTACTGATCGGCGGGTTGCGTGAGCCAGTGTCTTCGAACCCATGTGTCGGGTGCAATATTGTCGAGCTCTCTCAAAAACAAGGGCTCAGAAACGTCTGACGCTTCATCCCTTCTGGGGGATGACACCTTTGTGCCCCGCCCACATGCTGATCTTGAAAACAAGTGAAAGGGGAACCCGATGAGCACAAGACCACCCGCTCGAGTTAGAAAACACGAAACGAAAGGCAAAAACGAGAGGAATGCCGGTGATACTGGGTTTCGTTAAGGGGTCCAGATGTTAAAATGTAAGCAAAACAAGTGCCGCCTCTATCTATCGAAGAAGGTGCTTATCACCGGGTGCCGACAATGACCACAATAGACCCGGGCTACGGTATCTAGAAGGGCCACTATTGACGCCTTCGGTTGCAATGACTCGGCGTCACTCGCGCGAGTAACCGCCCAGTTCGGTTGCGGCTTCATACGCCCCCGTGCAGCGCTGTTATATATATGCGATAACAATCCACAAATGTTATCGTAGGCTACACTGCGCCAAAGCAATCGCCTACATCATTTTCGGTCGTGACGTACGAAGCCATCTGGTTTAAACCCGGTAGATAAGTGAGAATTGGTGTCTCCCTTACCGTAGCCTTGGTAGGAATGGGAGTACTTCTGGGAACCTCTTGTATCACTGGCTCGGGGGTCACTCGCGCGAGTGATCCCTTTGTTTGCTCGCCGTTATGCTCTTCTGCGCCTGTTTCTAGCTTCCTGGTCTGAAACTGTCTCGGAATGTTTATCTTCTCCGCGACAAAACGAACGCTCTGAAAACGGATGTTTCGGTTAAGTTTGAGAGTCTCTCCGGCGAACGATGAAAACCCACTAGTGAAGAAGAGGGTAACACCCGCTGCCGTAGCCGTGGTTTGTCGGCATGCATATATATATATATATTCAACGATTCCTGTTTTCGAGAGGACAGGAGTTTGGAGCCACCTGCACAATCTTCATTTCAGGTGGAAGTTCACGAGAGCTTCCACGGAAGCTTCCACGGCTTCCAAGGAAGCGTTCATCGCTTTCATCATAGTTTTCATGGAAGCTGGAGAAGCTTCCATGAAAGCGTGGCATCTTTCATGAAAGCTTCCATGGAAGCTTCCGTGGAAGCTGCCGTGAAAGTAACTTCCACCGAAATTTTTCGTGGAATCTTCCACGGAAGTTACTTTGCGGAAGCTTCCACGGAAGTTACTTTCGAGAAATTCACCTCAACAGAAACTTCCACAGAAGCGTTTCTCCCTCGAAAGCTTTCACGGAAGCTTTTGCGGAAACGTTCACGGAAGCTTTCGTGGAAGTAAATTTGTTTCCATGGAGCTTTTGCAAAAAATATTGCGGAAGATTTCGTGGAAGTACATTTGCTTTCACGGAACCTTTCACGGAAGCTTTCACGGAGGCACAGAGGCTTTCACTAAAACTTTCACGGAAGATTTCGCGGAAGCTTCCGTGGAAGTAAATAATAAAATAATAACATTTTAGTCGAATATTTGTTCTTCAGAAGATATAACAACAAATCCCATTGAAGCTACCGCAATAGCTTGGGTGAAAGAAACTTACTGCCACGAAAGCGTTTGAGGAAGCTACCGGCACGTAGTTGACATACTCTTTAAATTATATATATATATATATATATCCTCTAACCCTCCCCCGATGAAACGCAACAACCAATGTATGGTGAAACGCCCTTCGTCTCGTACACAGTGTTCGTAAACCATGTTGTCGAGAAATTAGTAACTTCTACTGGAAGCACGGTAGTATACAATGCTAACATATCCGTGGCAGCTGTCGTGGAAGCCGCTGAGATTCGATGCAAGCTGCGGAACCTTCCACGGAAGTAAAACGTTAGATCGCCTTGATGTAGCTTCCAGCTTTTCTTGGAAGCTACTTTGAAAGCTTTCATGGAAAGCTTTCGAGGAAGCTTTGGTGGAAGCGACTGAGCATTAGACCTTCCCTGGAAGCTGCTGCTTGCTTCCATGGAACTAAAACCTAGACATCCGTGGAAGTGCTTTCGTGGAAGCTTTCGAATCCGTGGAAACGTCCGGGTTTTTTCTTCCATAGAAGCTTCCATATCTTCCATTGAAGTTTTCGTGGAATCTTTCACCACTTCCATAAAATCTTAAGTGGAAGCAATGGAAGCTTTCATGCAAGCTATGGAAGCTTGCACGGAAGCGGTAGAAGCTTCCACGGAAGCTTTCATAAACTTCCACGCAAAAAACAAGTAGTGCAGGAGACCGGGAATTTATCCAGGATTTGTTTTCGTTTCGGCCTCAGCAAGGGATTCTCAAAACTGGAATTTCTCGATTGAATCGCTTCGTTCAAGTGCCATCTTCGGGTGCAGGCTCCAAAGCCCCTCGCCCTGCGTCAACCGTTCCGCACCTGGCCGGAATCGGGTGTGGGGGTTGAGCGAGACAGGTGAGAAGTGCCCAATTTTTTTTAGTTTGAACGGTACTCTCCAGTTATTCTTCGGATCTTGACGTATGGAGAGGTCGATGAAGTAAACTTGCTTTGCAAGATATTAGTTTCAAATTAGCGTCATATTTTTTCCCAAAACAAAGAACATTTACTAAAGGAACAATCCCCATGTTACCGCGATAGGTATCATAGTAGTTGCAATATATTATTTTTGTTTCGGTAGGTACGTACGCCCATGGATAGACGTGGCAATTGCACGCATGGCTAAAACAAGGAGGTAGTTGTTACGATTACTGCGACCTAAAAAGCCACACGGCAGCATTACAAGGGTGAGGCTGCGGGCCCGGTCTCGAGGATGGCATTTCACGAGTTTGGGCACATCGACAAAGTATTTTTCGCCCAAGTAATATAAGTACGAGTAAGAGCACAGACACGGATGCTTTATTGCACACACGCTTCTTGTCTGACTTATGGCATGGAGAGGCTGTACTGGTCCAAACAGAGGGAATAACCTTTGCACATGAGAAGCAAGCGGACAAATCGCTCCCATTGTCAAGCTGCGCCACGCGAAGGTCGTACAAGTAGGATCATTATCGACGGTATGTTCACGGAGAAACCTAATAGCATGCGTTCGTCCCGGTATCGCATCGGCGGGTGGTTCTTTTCCCCGAGAATATTCTTTGGAGAAGTATAGGCGGTGAGGAAGGCGTGGTTTGTCGCAGTTATTGTGGTGCCTGTCTCCCCCTTGCTGTTATGGTCGTTTGCCGGTCAACTGGAAGAGGTTGTGTTGGTAAATAACCGACATACACAATTGTGTTGCTTCCTACCTGACGTGCTCCTTGCTGTTGATTGCTGCTTGATCACCTTAGGTGAGTTATTTAGAGCCGAACGCCCCGGTGGTCTAGTGGTTACCTTCAAACACTAGCGATGGTCCTTGAGTTCGATTCCCACAGTTTTGACATTTGACTTTTTATGCACAAATTTATAAAGCAGATCAACTAACTGCTGAGAATGCGTAGCATCGTGGGTAGGTACAGTTCGACGCAAATCGACGATAGAATATTATGCTGAATTCTTCTCGTGAAGAAAAATTGAGCATGTACCGTACTTGTAGTGTGGAGGGGGGAGGAGGGCCCGCTATGTGAGCCCGAATCAACGTTATTTTACCGGGAGGGAGGTCGAGGGAGAGGGTGCGGATAATAAATAGGATGCAAAAAAAAGAATAGAGAAACGATGTGATATGGTTATATCTCTGCCCCTGCTACACTACAATAGCCAAACAAGTTGAACCGACCTCGGACTCGATCTGGACTGAATTATGCAATTGGTCCAGATGTACAGATTCTATAATCACAGGCCAGTATGAGATTACGGTCACTGTACTTGGTGGACTACTTGGTGAGTTGTGGTTTCCTCTACTCAAGAACACCAGCCGAGCCGATCAACCGAGTACCCGGAGGTCCGGTTGAACTGTGCGGAGCGGTGTCGAGGCAGGGGGTCATATGAAATGTCCGCGTACCGGGGTTGGGATATACGAAAAATAGTTCAGCAGCGCGAAATGCCACATTTTTTCCAGTTGTAAACAGTTTGAAGGATTTCTGAACCGGGGGTTTGGCCCCGTTCTGTGGTGCGGGCGTGGTATACGAACTTCAGCTAACTAGGGAATCCACACCGTGGGGTGTGTCGTCGACCTAGGAGAAGCCGATTTTTGTCCCCGGTTGTTGGAGTTGATAGGGTATCGAAAGAATTCTAAAACAGGAATGGAGCCCTATCCTCACCAGGTTCGTCGAAACGTCCCCCCCCTCATTGTCGGGTCTACATCTTCCCCGGGTGTCTCTGGGTTTACGTTCTGCACAGTCAATCAACGATAAGCCAACGCGAATAGATTATTGTCACGCCATCATGCGGGGCTGTGTCGACCCGCAGGACAAATCGGTTACCGTCCCCGGTTTGTCAAAATCTCTGCAAGGAGGATGGGATTCTATCCTCCCATGGTGGCGTCGCCATTACGTCTGAGCCCCAGTCAATCAACGGTAACCCAGTAAGGTTGGGGTTCCACGCCGTGCGGGGCTGTATCGACACGGGATGTCAGCGTTAATGTTCCCGCATTTTTGGAGTTGAAGAGATTCGGGGATTTTGAATCAGGCATAGGACTCTATCTTCCCCGTGTGCGAAGGAAAATGCCCTCCAATGATGGGCCTCTATCCGTCTAGGACAGCGCCGTGGAGCTCAAACCAACCAGCGATTAGCGAACGGGATTGGGGTTTCCTCAACGTACGGGGTGGTGTCGACCTGAGAAAGCTCGGTTTTCTTTTCCGGTTAACCATTGGTTTATATAAATAGAACGCCCTATATACTG
This sequence comes from Undaria pinnatifida, assembly GCA_012845835.1. Taxonomy (NCBI): domain Eukaryota; class Phaeophyceae; order Laminariales; family Alariaceae; genus Undaria; species Undaria pinnatifida. The sequence continues at coordinate 10,672,132 of JABAKD010000025.1, read as the reverse complement.
GGGATGGGAGCCTATCCTTCCGAGGCGGAACCGGCTCAATACGCGAACCCCATCCAATCAGAGATCGGCCGTGAGGTTGGGATTGGCACACCGTGCAAGGAGCTATCAACCCTGATAATATCCGTGTTCGTGCCCGGGATGTCGGGGTTATAGATGTCCGGTCCCGGCATGTGACCCTATCGTGCCTGGGTGCGCTTACTTTGTGTATGACTCCCGGCCAAAGAGCGACCAGACAAAATTTTCATGTTTTAGTTTTCGTCTACAAACACTCGAGCCTGATATTCAAAACTGTCAAAACCGTCAGCGCTGTAGTCGCGTACTGTATCTACAAGAAGTGAGCGACTTACAGCTAGCAACGAACATCATACTTGCAATAGCATTTCTGGAGGTGAATGGCGAAGGCAGCGACACCACCGTGGTTCGCGTCTGGAACACGGTCAGAACGTCTCTCCACGATCAGACACTACAGACAGTCGATCTGGGAGGCTCGGATCTAGATGATACAATTTTATCATGCATAGTATATTTCAGAAGCTAGCCCAGTGCGCGCCTCTCAGTGGCTACGAAGAGAACACGCAGCAGACATGGTCAGTCACCTTGCTGGCCCCGGATGCTTGATTGGATGTAAACATCTTAAAAACGTACTTGACACGTTTCGTCGCCAGATTAAAGCGTAAGTCGGCGTGTGCTCAGATTTATCCGATCGAAATATGATGAAGCACTGAATCGGATTCACTTATAAAACGGTAGCAAGTAGTCTATATTTAGGCTATGTCGAGCTTTTGGATTTTCGTTGCATACTGTACGCATAGACTGTTTGTGTGTGGTAACGTTTTTTGCTCTGTCGGATATTGAATGGAGCGATTCGAAGCGCTGCACCCTGCCCTAACTGAAGCATGCGGGCTGGCACCCATGCGGGGCCGTTGTAGATACATATATAGAGAGAGATATGTACCGAGCGATATCGGAAGTTTATATTAGTCCTTGCTTTAGTTAAGTTATAGTTAAAAAGGGAGGCTGCGACTTTATCTTATTAGAAAAGACTCCCCAGAACGTCTTCTGCCGTCGTAGGCTTCAGCCTCGACACCCCCCCAATCTTCACTAGAATTTCAGGTTTTACGTCATCCTAAACAGACAAGCCGTTGCCAAGAAAACGCTGTGCAATCTTTGCAAAATGCAACATACGTCGGAGCATTTTACGTTATGTTTTTAATGGTTTGCTCTTGCGTGTTACTTCCCGGACCAACCTGGTGACCGTGCGTCTGGAAAAGCCTTGTGGTCACACGAGGTGTCATCCCTTGACCTCCCCGACACGTTCCTCTGTATTGTCGCTTTGTGGTTCATTATAGTCCTATATCTCCTGAAATATATCCCTCCGCATATATCATAAAGTGTACCGACTCTCTCACAAGAAACCTGATAAAGTTGCAAGGGGAGTGGCCGACCAATATAATTAATGAGGACACACAACCCGTAATACGCGCGATCGGAGTATCACACACAGCTTGAAAATACGAGTTTCGACAAAATACTCGCTCTCACAGCTGGAGTGTTATTTAAATTTTTTAATATATCAAGCGCTAAGAAACAGCCCCACGTGGTAGCCCAACTGACTCGAGGAATTTGGGTGGTTGACGGCAACTTACGCAAGTAGGCTTGTCTGAACACGTCGGCTCTCGGGAGGTTTTGACCCACCCGTGTTTGCGTTATTATGCCCCCCTTGAAACTTGTTGGAGTCCCTTACGGATATACTATCGTGACGCATGAAGAGTGGCATACTATATTGTACAAAGTGAAATGCTACAAATACTGAAAAAAACAATAAATTATGAGATGTTTCGAAACTAGCAGTTAAAAACGATAAAGGCAAGTAACCCAAAAGGGTGCGGGGCGAAACCCGCTTCCAACCCCCCCCCCCCTCCCTCCAGCCCCTCCCCTCCCCCATTTTACCCCCTTTGCCCCCCCCTCCCCCTTTCTGCTTTTTCCGCTCTTTACCCAACAAACAGAAATATGCCACATGCGTCCACACACGAGAAGCATAATGTAATGCTGCGACCTTGTATGCCCTCACCACAAACTCACTTAAACCCCCCCCTCCTCCATTTTAGGTAAAAAAGATGTTATCAAACTTCACAATGCAACGAAAGGCTAATGTAGCTGTCCAATGGGTAGGAAATTCGGACCCAGTAGATAATCAAGAGACAAAGCACCGGATCCCCCCCCCCACCGCACCGCTCCCTCCCTTCCTAGCCGATTAAACGTAACTATGCCACAGGTTTAACTCTTTTTCTCCGCCCCACTACATGCCATAGGTTTAAACACATGAAAAGTATCATACAACACTGCAATATCTGTCGCGTTAAACCTCCCACTACTTCGTGCACACCATAGTATTCATTAAGCAGGCTAATCAAATAAATAAACCTTCTTGTGAATTTTTTCTCAAGGCTTCAAACCTAACCTCGCGAAGAATTTCTATTCAACCCACACCGTGTAGCAAAATAATGAGTACACCCTTAGTCAAAATATGAACAGTAACGGTATTATATGTGTATTATGATACCACTACAACCCACAGTTGTCAAGGTTGGTTGTTGCATGTTTATATAGAGGGATAAATATGCATTATACAACACTTGACAAAAAACGCGAGGGGAAAAGTTGAAATTCCCAAACGTCCGTCGCAACTTCGTTTTTAGCCCCCCGGAGCAGTTTCCTCGGCGCACACGAATATCTTTTGCGGATATCCACGCTAGGATACCCCCCCCGACCACTGCAAACAAACATGTACTTAAAAACACCACTCTAAAACAACACGATAACGGAATCTAGAACATCAACCAAAACATACACGTATAGGAACAACCACGCGATTACAAAGTAATACGTGTTTGAAAAAGAAAATTCGAAACAAAACGATAACGAAGCCTAGAACATCAACTACAACAACCACGCGGACACAAAATGATATGTATTCGAAAACACCACTCTGAAACAACACGATAACAAGGTCTAGAATATCAACCAAAAATGCCCACACACTAAAACCACATACACGTCTACATACGAAACCCAGTCATAAGATGGAACCGATCGATGTACCCTAGATTCCAACTTGTGGTCCCTACGACTCGGAAACATCGCGTACTCTACATATAGTCTTTGCACACACCTATAATACGTCAAAACTGTTCGTTGCCAAATCACAGGTTCATCACAAACGCAAGAACAAACAGAACAAGATACGAGGTAATCGTAGCAGCGCCCATCATTATAGCATTCGCCCACCACATCACCTCCTTTGCAATTGGTTTTGGGCATCAGCGAACTGAGTCCAACGCATGCCCGTAATGTTTTAGGTGGAGTGAAGAGCGGTAGTAAAAATGAGGTGCGCTGCTCGATAACCTGTTCTTGACCGTCGGTATACTGAACAATCTTCGGGCCGCGTCTCCTCTGTATCAGGTGTGTGCGGAATTTTATTTGTCGTTTTCAAGCAAGCGGTTGCGTTGACATATACTACCTGGCTTTATGTAAAGGAAAGGAACACCACTCAGTGATCATCTACTACACGCTTGGGCATGTTTTCATGAGCACCACTGACAACAGCACCAGACATGGACGCGACAGTTCAGGACCACAGCATCTTCGGTGACAGTGGGGAGAAAACAGGGCGTGCAATCGTACATTAGATAATCACAATGTGAAAAAGAAGTACAGACAGTTATTTTAACACTGCGTTAGACCACACTTAGTACTACCAACCTATTACGCAGGGTATTTCGTGCCTCCGGCCGTTTGCATGATCGCCTGACAACCTCTATTAAACGCAGTAGCAGATGCTTAACAAAATAAAGTCACCCTCACGTTCAATAGTGGTGACATCGCATGCCGACGTCACCTCGATTGGTGTATTTGTAAGATGTATCTCTGTCTTGGATTTGGCGACCTTAGAACCCCACATCGGCACGGCAAAAATCATAGGCGTAAAATCGTATATGTGAGACAATAATAATGTGAAAAGGAGGTATAGACAGATATGTTCAAATTGCGGTAAAATGCACTACCAACTCATTACGTAAGGTATTCCGTACATACCGTCTGCATGATCGCGTCCAAACCTATCATGAGCGAAGTATGACTAACGAAGTAACGTAATTGAGCGCGTGTACACTAGACGTTCCTTTCAAATCAATACCAAATTCGCATTTCGCCCTTTCGTTCTCAATGGCGGTGACATTGCATGACCACATCACCTCGCCTGTTGTATTTGGCAATGCGTATCTCTTTCTTACAATTAGCGATGTCGGAAAATATTGGTATCTACATGATTTTACCTATCGATTAAAACATTCTATCTTTCGATCCATGTACAATAACAAATTATGAATCTTTTAACAAGTTCTGTATTACACCTAAGAACTGGGTTGCATACTACATGTCACACCAAACCTTCTAGAAAAATAAACAGTACCAGGCGGGTGATACAAAGGAATGTCTTTTTGCTGCAACCGTCACATTCGTCCCCTTTAAGGGTTTATAGTTTCTGCGCACATATTGAAATGCCCCGCCTCCCCCTCACCCCCCCCCCCGATCCCTCTTGTTCAAACGCCGCACCTGAAATCAAAATCTATCAGAGTAGTAAACACTACCAGCCAGCTGATATCATCTCGTAATCCATCTAGCCATCCATGCCGTAGCTCCAACTCATCTCCGCCCTCCGCCCCCCGCCCAACTTTGGTTCCCTGCCCAGTTCGTTCAAACGCCCCACTTACAATCAAAATCGGCCAGAGTAATAAACCCTTGTAAGCAATTGATATCACGTCATTATCTTTCTAGCCATCCATGACGTAGCTTTCATTCATCCCCCCTCCCCCCCTTCAACGCCCCCTCCTTCCCCACACCCAGCACGATCGCCTAGACCCAGCACCGCGCGTACGGCAACCCCCTTAATATATATTTTATACGCGCGATCGGAGGATCACACACAATGATGCGAACATCAGTGTCGACCAAATCTTTGATCTCATAGCTGGAGTGTATTTTAACATTATATATGACCTAAACCTCTTGAAAACCCTCCCCCCCCCCCCGCTTTGTATTTGTTTTTTTGCTCTTCTCCCCACATTCTCTTGCTTGAACCCCCCACCTAATATCGAAATCGGCCAGAGTGATAAACACGTCCACGCCCTGGATATCGCCTCGTTATCGTTTCAGAGCCGTCCATGCCGCTGCTGCAATTCCCACCCACCCCCGCCCCCAACGACCCTCTTTCCCCACCACCCACACCATCGCCTAGATCTAGAACCACGCGTATAGCAAACCCCTACATCTATGCGACCTAAAGCCCTCCCCCCTGCCCCCCGCCCCCCCCCGGCACCCCCCCCCCCCCCCCTCCCCCAAAAAAAGGATTTATAGTTTCCACGCACAAATTGACCTGCCCCACCCGTCCCCTACCCCCCCTCCCCCCTTCCCGTCCCCCTTTCGATCAAAATCAGCCCCCACATCCTATAAACCTCCGCACTCCCCTCACCGGTTATTCGACTGGTATTCACTTCATAAACTGATGCATTTCCTTCCACAGGTGTCAAATTTGGTCCCCCTCAGAAACGGATTTAGTAGATTCCGCGCACAGAATGCCTAACATCACCCTGTTGACCCTGATAGCTACACTGTAATTGCAAGGGGAGTTGCCGAAAAATATCCTTAATGAGGACACACAACCCGTAATACGCGCGATCGGAGTATCACACACAGCTTGCAAAGATGACTTTCGACAAAATGTTCTATCTCACAGGTGGAGTGTATTTAAATCTTTAAAATATTGTTTTGGCTCAGGTTGACGTCCTTTTCTGCGCGCGCAAGAATATACTTCTTTATGTTGCACTTTCTAATTACGGGCTTTGAGAAGACGTTATTCCTACTCTTAATAGTACACACACGTAATTTCCTAACGCACGTTTGAAAATCTTGTTTGTCGTTCCATTTACTGCGTGCATTCGAGCATCAAGGCACGTGCCTCCACAGCTGCAACCAGCTACTACTACTATCGACATATCTAATCGAGGTCAAGCGGTCAACTTTCTCTAAACTTAGTTAGGGTGTGTGACAACTAAAAAGTAGACTGAGATCATTCTGACTTTCTTAAATGTTCGAGCTGAGTATTTTATGAGTTGGCTATGATTCCCCCCATTGAGATAGACCAGGCCACGCTACTCTGTGCTCCAGTGGGCGGTGCCATACAACAAACGCACAAATATGTTTTTGAACTCGTGAATTAATTCTCACCGACGTTTTAACAGGGATCTCCATGGCATCTCACCGTTCGCCACGTACTAGTGTCTAGGAATGCTGGAACTTTAGGTGGGGCGTTCATACAAGAGGAAGCGAGTGAAAAAATATGAAAAATATGAAAATAAAGCGGGGGGGAAGGGTTTTCAGAAGGTTTAGGTCACATTTAATATTAAAATACACTCCAGCTATGAGAACAAAGATTTGGTCGACACTGATGTTCGCATCATTGTGTGTGATCCTCCGATCGCGCGTATAAAATATATATTAAGGGGGTTGCCGTACGCGCGGTGCTGGGTCTAGGCGATCGTGCTGGGTGTGGGGAAGGAGGGGGCGTTGGAGGGGGGGAGGGGGGATGAATGAAAGCTACGTCATGGATGGCTAGAAAGATAATGACGTGATATCAATTGCTTACAAGGGTTTATTACTCTGGCCGATTTTGATTGTAAGTGGGGCGTTTGAACGAACTGGGCAGGGAACCAAAGTTGGGCGGGGGGCGGAGGGCGGAGATGAGTTGGAGCTACGGCATGGATGGCTAGATGGATTACGAGATGATATCAGCTGGCTGGTAGTGTTTACTACTGTGGTAGATTTTGATTTCAGGTGCGGCGTTTAAACAAGAGGGATCGGGGGGGGGGTGAGGGGGAGGCGGGGCATTTCAATATGTGCGCAGAAACTATAAACCCTTAAAGGGGACGAATGTGACGGTTGCAGCAAAAAGACATTCCTTTGTATCACCCGCCTGGTACTGTATATTTTTCTAGAATGTTTGGTGCGACATGTAGTATGCAACCCAGTTCTTAGGTGTAGTACAGAACTTGTTAAAAGATTCATAATTTGTTACTGTACATGGATCGAATAAGAGAATGTTTCAATCGATAGGTAAAATCATGTAGATACCAATATTTTCTGACATCGCTAACTGTAAGAAAGAGATGCATATTGCCAAATACAACAGGCGAGGTGATGTGGTCATGCAATGTCACCGCCATTGAGAACGACAGGGAGAAGTTCGAGTCGTCAGTGTTATAAAAAGGAACACTTAGTGCACACGTGCTCAATTACGTTACTTCGTTAGTCATACTTCGCTTATGATAGGTTGGACGCGATCATGCAGACGGTATGTACGGAATACCTTACGGGGTAAGTTGGTCTTGCGGTTTGCCGCAATTTGAACATATTATGTCTGTATCTCCTTTTCACATTATTATTGTCTCACATATACGATTTTACGCCTATGATTTTCGCCGTGCCGATGTGGGGCTCTGAGGTCGCCAAATCCAAGACAGAGATACATCTTACAAATACACCAAGCGAGGTGACGTGGGCATGCGATGTCACCACCATTGAACGCGAGAGTGACTTTACTCTGTTAGGCGTTTGCTACTTCGTTTAGTAGAGGTTGTCAGGCAATCATTCAAACAGCCGGAGGCACGAAATACCCTGCGTAATAGGTTGGTAGTGTGGTCTAACGCAGTGTTAAAATAACTGTCTGTACTTCTTTTTCACATTGTGATTATCTAATGTACGATTGCACGCCCTGTTTTCTCCCCACTGTCACCGAAGATGTTGTGGCCCTTTAGATGTCGTGTCCATGCCTGGTGCTCTCGTTAGTGGGGCTCATGAAAACATGCCCTAGCGTGTAGTAGATGATCGCTGAGTGGTGTTCCTTTCCTTTACATCAAGCCAGGTAGTACATGTCAACGCAACCGCTTGCTTGAAAACGACAAATAAAATTCCACACACACCTGACACAGAGGAGACGCGGCCCGAAGATTGTTCAGTATACCGACGGTCAAGAACAGGTTATCGAGCAGCGCACTTCATTTTTACTACACCGCTCTTCACTCCACCTAAAACACTACGGGCATGCGTTGGACCCAGTTCGCTGATGATGCCCAAAACCAATTGCAAAGGAGGTGATGTGGTGGGCGAATGCTATAATGATGGGCGCTGCTACGATTACCTCGTATCTTGTTCTGTTAGTTCTTGCGTTTGTGATGAACTTGTTATTTGGCAACGAACAGGTTTGACGTATTATAGGTGTGTGCAAAGACTATATGTAGACTATGCGATGTTTCCGAGTCGTAGGGAACCCAATTTGGAATCTAGGGTACATCTGTTCTATTTTTCGACTGGGTTTCGTGTGTAGACGTGTATGTAGTTTTAGTGTGTGGGCATTCTTGGTTGACGTTGTAGACTTCGTTATCGTGTTTTTTCAGAGTGGTGGTTTCGAATACGTATTATTTTGTGTCCGCGTGGTTGTTGTAGTTGATGTTCTAGGCTTCGTTGTCGTGTTGTTTCAGAGTGGTGTTTTCAAGTAAATATTAGTTTGCAGTGGTTGGGGGGGTGGGGGGGCTGTTGTGCATATCCGCAAAACGTATTGATATACGCCGAGAAAACTGCTTCGGGGGGCTAAAAAAGTTGCGAGGGACGTTTGGGAATTTCAACGTTCCCCTTCGCGGCTTTCGTCAAGTATGGTTAAATGCATATGTATCCCTCGAGAAAAAAATGCCACAACCAACCTTGACAACTATGGGTTGTAGTGGTATCACAACACACTTATATTACCGTCACTGTTCATAGTTTGATATAAAACACTTGAGTCAAGCGCCCGCTACTCAACAAAAGGCGACTGTATTTTTGCCCATCTCCTTTATGTTTTGTTTTTCATCTTGCTAACAGTAGTAAAAGATCACCGAGGAGAAACAGCATCGCGGGATGCTTCGTGTGAAAGGAGGCGTGGTTGTAATCGCCAGTGTAGGCTGGTCATCATGTTTGTGACTCGTGCTAGCGTAGAGCCGCACCCATATATCCCTGGGGCTCCTGATTTCAGCATCTCTCTTCCCTAGGCAAATACTGCCGTTGAAGATAATGAAGAGGGCTGCACACCCGATAAACAATCCCATGGCCTGCCTATCATAGTAAAGATTGAAAATGAATGGAATTCCGACATTTTCGGGTTTTAAAGGAGAACACCGTCATTCAGAAAAGTGTGTCTTTAGCCAGGATGTGTTACCTCTCTAGCATAACCGAAAGCACCGGTCTTGTTACCTCTTACTCCTCAAGAAGGCCTAATAAGCGTTTTGACTGCATGTACTATCCCGCGAACAGTTTACAAACGCGTATACACGCACAATATACAGCAGAAACCAACGTCGAATATACGAGAACATGCAACGACAACGGCGCCAAGCTTCTCTCCCAAGGAAAGACCGGAACGAAAAGCAACCTGGAGTGCTGTGTAGACACAGGAAGAATTATTGCGAGTACGTACGAATCGCAAACGACACGGTGTTGTTGTTTCTCTTTGGGTTCGTTTTTTTGTTTTATATCATACCCAGTTTCCTCCAATTTTTGTGGCAATCCTTAATGTGGGTTGTGACTATAGTCTGTAGTCTAGTCTATTTGTTTCTTCGTCCACCTTCATTATGACCACGACGAAACTTCAACTATGTGGCATGCAAGCCACGCGCCGCTTCCACGGCAGGCCGTGCATATTGCCCAGGTATTGTATAATGCGGTCACCATGGCAGCCCAGAAATAAAGACAACGGAAGCATGAGAAAGGTGCATGAGAAAGGTGCAATGTTCTGGCTTCTGTCCAGCATTATCCGGTAGTACTTCGAACTGAAGAACACGCTTCTTCCAAAAGGCGTGCATGCATTTGTTGATAAACGACTGATCATGATACGCGACGAGATGCAGACGGGCAGCACGGGCGACAGACGGACAGGGCACGAGTAGCAGACGTGCTTGCATGCGATTTAAGACAAAACGTCAGGGGACTCTTTTCAAGTACCAGGGGACACATCAATAGTTGCACATTTATTGATTGCCAGGTAACCACACCTGGCACCCAAAACGGTCCATCTCTCAAATTTCAGAGCAACCAGAGACTCTTACATAACATAGTACTAGTGTAGTGTATGTCACACGGTAAATACCATCGTCGACCATGGGGCATGCACCAACAATGATTCCAAACCCCAGGCACTATACGAGCTTTTGGCATTACTGACATGCGAGCCCCTACACACACAGGCTAACTCTACAACCATACGACAGTATGATACCCATACATAGCGGCACCGCAGCATGGTGCACATGTGATACGGCACAGATGCACTCGACAACAAGCATGCCCCCGGTACATGCGTACGAGCACCGTGCACTTATATGCCAAACCCTACACGTAAGTCGGCCACATAGAAGTCGGGGCCGACCCGATCCATTCATAGCTGTTGGGTGTCACCGCAGACCAAGCGGACGACGCAAAAAACTGTCCCATTCTTGACCAGGTGGCAAAACCGTACCCCGATAGAGGTGGTGCCAGTGTTTCGACGAACACTACCCCCGTGAACAAACAATCACCTACATGCCGCGTTCTATCTAGGCAGGCGAGGCCCGTCACCCCCAACGCAATAGATCACATCCTCAAAACCTCGAGCCAACCGTGATTGGCTGAAGTAGGACAGGCTGCCATATTCTGGAGCAGTTAACATTTGCGAGCACATCTATACCGAATTGTGTGCGCACACAGTAATAAACATGGTAGATTGCGGTTGCCGAATACTCGACGTGCTTCGCATACCACTCACGATCAGGGCGGCCACTCCAAAATATCGATAACAACGTCTTGTACAAATCCACACAGAACATATTTTCGCTGGCTAACCCCGCTACGTGTATGTTACATTTACAAGACCGCTGGTGGCTTTGACGCTCAATGCCAATAGTGCGTTCCCAGATTCCCCACAAGCAGAAAGGATGGCTCACTGATAAACGCCTCCGTCCTAAATGTTAGAGAAACGTATCGCAGGTACACTGCACTACGACAGTCTACGATGAGCTGCACACGACGGCGCAAAGCCATTGCACTGTTTCTGATATGCGACGGCGGTATTTCCCACACCAGGGTGTATACAGACAACAACCAAACACGACCAGTCAAATTATAACCACTATATGTCCGATACAGTGCCAGATATCGCAGTCAATCTGTGGGAATAGTATGTGGCAATATACTCGCGCGCGTTTAGCGGAAATTGCCTATGCATTCAACGTACGACTGCGGTTCAAGCCATCCACTTGCTACAATGAACGATAGCGCCTCGTTTGCTCAGCACTGGTCAGCCCCCATGAATGCCTCTCCGCTGCACCTCTTGTTGTTCACGAAGAAAGACCCGTCCGTTTCGAGCCTGATCGTCTCGCCTTTCATGAGACGGAACTCGTAAGGCGCGTTCTCTGGGAAAGCCACAGCCTCCTGAAAACGAAGATAAACAGAAAAACCAGCGATGTGAGGGTCAGCATACGCGTACCTCACCGGCGTAGAGTCAATCAATTATTCCTTCTACTTGGTGTCAATCATCATTGCTGCAGTCGACCCTCCACCGTTCAATATTCGATTTCATTGGCTTCATGGTCCAGGGAGAGACGTGGAAACACGGTCCACACGGAGAGTGCCGTCCACACGTGTTCAGAAAAATAACGGTCGTAAATATAGCTGATGCAAGTTTTCACCTGCTGCAGAATTCGCACAGCAACCATCTCCCCAAGGGTCAACCCTTCCTGGCCGTCGATCCTCCAGTGAACGCCACACATTTGCCTGGGAATTATAGTACAACAGGACACATGCAAGGACAATGCAGGGATTAGTTAAATGGACGCAAGACGCACTTCACACACTGTGTTTGGCCAAGGCACAGTTATACAGGTGAATAACGTCGGTTTTTCGACAAAAGTGCTCATGCAGAATTATTCCGTGCTTGCTGTACCTGCCGAATGCGACGTTGACGGCCATTTTGTTGATTTCTCCCTCGTACGTCAGGCAGTCTCTGCCGGTGTAGGGAAGAAGGTTCAGCCCTTCATCGTCGGGAAGCACGGGGTCATCGAAGCACGAAGCGCCCCTCTCCAGTCCAACAAGGGCCTGCGTTAAATGGTGGTGATTCGAAGGTGCTGTTAAGGAAATGTCAACCTGGACGTCAAACTAAAAGATTTCATACGTCGTCTTGGTTACGACTCACGGTACAGGGTCGGTGGCCCCCGTGGTCTGCTGTTAGTGTACGATGGCAGGAACGGACTAAGCTGTCGTGTAGCCGAAAACAGACAAGATTCTTACTCTCCAGCAAGTTAACGTCGGAAAGTCGGAAAAGATTGACGTACATTTGGAGAGGTTGCAGTACATCCCAGAACTACCCTCGTGGTGAACACAACGAGCCTGGACAAAAAACGCGTTGGCGAGCAGTTCCCGACTACGTTTACAACGTAACAGGATATTATTTTCGAAATACAAAGCGCTCGAGTATACCGTTAGTTAGTACACGGCGATCTAATAGGGGCCTTGCCGAGAAGACACACTCGAGAGGGTTGGTGTGGAACGTTTCAGTAGAAACCGACATGTTTCAAAACCAACCCCCAGCGCAATTTCATTGGCAATGAGCAAGGCCTTAAGGCGAAGGTTCCTTAATGTGTTCCTGAAATATCTCTTATCGGGCATATGCGGCTAGGTTCGACCACTCATAGTCACGTCCTGACACCACTCTGACATGGCGGCCGTGGGTTTAGGTATCAGCGGCCGAAATGGGTGTCATCTGCATCTCACCTTTAACACGGTCGCGAAGGCGCCGTTCTGAACAGCGTGGCCAGATGGGTACGATGGGTGAGTTGGTGACCCCTCATTGACCGCCTGTGGAACCAAATACATAATTCCAGAACAATTAGGATAGGTGTGCGCACGGATGCTAATCTGGCCAAGACTCCTACTCATAAAATATATAGACGTATGCTTCACACGTACGCTGCTAAACGGCATATCCTACCGCTCCGCGAACAAATTTTCGTAGCGAGACTGTGAACGTGTTCGTGATTCATACGCGGTTTAGTGGAGGCGTCATTGTTGTAGTTATGAAAATATTTCTATAGTACGGCCGTCAAACACGATGCAAACGTTTCTTCCTGTAGCTGTTCAGGCACAATATGCATGCGGGCATGTACGAATTAATGTTTGGGACGAAGCGTGAGTGCGAGAAGGTGTCTAAACGCTTGCGATTATCCTGAAAGTCATTTGAGCGGATGGATTGTGGAGACATTTGCCACCTCGAGCGCTTGCTGCAACTGATGGACGTCGTGGTGAACAAGATCGTCACAGTCACACAATACCGAGTATATTCAACAGAGGGAAACGCGGGCAAACTTCCATCTCGTGGTGTTGCCTTTTGAACAGCCGCGTGAGTGGCCACGTGCATCTCAACCTGCCCGGCACCTATTTCACGTACTAATCATATTTCCGTAGAATATTTCTCACCATTGGCAGGAGGTAGGTGCGTCCGCGTCTTCCCCTCCTTCCGTTGATCTCTACATTCCGGTCCCGCACCCTCCTGAGCAACTCGCTGTTGTTGAGGATCGACTCGTCAAATTCTACGTCAAGGTCGCCGTAGATGACATTGTGGAGGGTTCCAGCGACGGCCTGTGACGCCCAACGATCCAAAAACATCGGCAGAACGCGTATGAGTTGGAAGGCGTTTGGCGGGAACGGTAACCGTTTAATCGCCAATGGGTCGCCTCGCCAACCTAGATCACTCCCAGGGAGATCGTCAACCAATGAATTCACGGTTGAAAGGGCTAGACAGTTCGAGGACTGACGCGAAACGCTGAACCAGTCCTGGTAACCAAAGAAAATTGTGTTTCGATATGTACACAGGTTGCGGGGGAGCGCTTTCCGTCTCCCAAGTACTTTGATGTACGTCGTCAGCCAGGTTCAGCTCGTTAGTGAAATCTCACCTCTGGGCGAGCGAACAGGTGCACGTTCCATTTCTGGTACCACGAGGATCGCATGGCCAGCTCGGCGTTTCCGATGATCCTCATAACGTGAGACACGCCGTAGTTGACAAAACCAACCTGGCGGCCGCTCTCGTCGTACGGACCATTGAAGCCAGGACGGCTGATGGCTCCTTCTTCGATAAGAATCAGTGCGGCTCGGTACGCTTCCCTGAAAATCGAGAATATTGGTCACATGGTTAAATATTCATCGCGGCCCAACGAAGCAGAGCATGTCATTAACGTCCTGTTACTAAATGTCAGACAAAAGCGTGTGGGTATTCGTGAACTCTCAGTCACCTGCGCAGGTGAATGGAAATGACGCCCGGGGAGCGTTGTGTATCGCTATATTTATTTTTTTGTATGTGGACCCTTTTCGCCAGAGAGTGGTGATGGTGTCTGCCGTGACATGTGGAACGACGGCAGACACCCTCGATGTAGAGAGATTATCCCGCAGCTCAGGAGTCGCAAATAGAGACTGAAACCACAGTGGAGCACTCACGTGTTGATGGTGTCGGTGACTACCAGCCTCGAAAGGTCGCGGGAGTTGCGGATGTACCGCTTGACAGAGTCTTCCTCCTCCGGCGAGTCCGGCTTGCCACCGTTCTGAGAAAACCGCGGGGGGACCGAGAAAGGGTTTCAGGCTTAGGTGAGAGGACAACTCGGCGAGACTAGAGCGGAGACAATAATACGGCCGACAAGCAGACCACCAGACGAAGGGCGAACTACTGCAAATGCCGATCGTCACAATGCGCCCCAATCAATTTTTATACGTCTTTATATCATCTTGTTGTTCACGGGTAAAATGCTTGCGATTTCATTGATTGGAGAGAAAATTGCGGAAGGGTGCCGGCGTACGATATCTGATGTGCATGGAACACACCAAGCGCCATGTTGAACCAATATTTGTTCACTTGATGAACACTAAATACGAAACGACAGTGTGCTGACGGTGCTCTAACATGCGGATGCAGAGACGTACTGCAAGGACGAATCGCGTGCTTGTAATAATTGTTTTGAAACTGCGCGGCTACGCCCCAACCACGACCAGTCGAGTTATGTGAATGCCCATAACGGAACCAATCGATGTCCTAAGAATGTTAGATCGTTCGAACGTTGCCACCGGATACCAATATGATCAGATACATTGACGGAGCTAGAGGATTTCGTCCCTTCCCCTCCTCCTCTTCCATGTCCAGTTCCCGTGCCAATAATTGTCGTCGGTGCACACGCCGTTCGTTTCCCGTCGTTATATGTTGTTGCTTCCGCTAACCTGTATGCGGAGCCATTCGTCGTAGTCGACCATGTAGTCCACTCCGGACGCAAAGGTCGTCTGCTGAGGCGATACCGTGATGGAATCAATAGTGAAGTCCTTCACCAATAGCTATTCCAGCGCAAATCCATGGGCAACCGGTAAACGATCGAGGGGAGATGTTACTCAGCGCGGTACAGCGGTGAGACAGAAATCCAAACACATGTCGAAATGGGATATTATCACAGTAGCTCAACCTGGTCCAATAGCACGCGTTGTCAGGCATGGCAAAATGTCATATCGAAAGGAGCCTTGGCGTCGATGCCCGCACCTTAAACTTGGTGGTCCGCCGTGACGTCTTCCTTTTCGTTTCTCATATTCAACTCCTACGGTGAGTGAGATACGAACCGTCTCATGAAATCACAACGACAACCTCAACCAACGAAGCAACATAGTACTGGAACAAGATATTCAGGGGTGGGGGAACGTCCGAAAAAAGAGCCCATCATGAACAGGCTTCTACAATGTACCTGGGATATGAAGGGTCCTGTCTCGACACCAACAGCAGAAGACCGGAACAGCTGCGACTGCGGATCCGCTTTGCCATTGCTTCCGACCGCCACCCCGTTCATGTTGGCAAACCCCGGCATCGTGGCCAAGTTTTCTGTCAAAACCATACAAGGTCTAAATCGTTACACCCCGACAACAATCGTCCTTGGTCAAGATGGTACACGAAACAGGATGGTTTATCAAAATAGCAACCGCTGACACTCACGATATGTTAGCCTTGTCGAAAGACTCACAAAAAGACATCGCAACAACGCTGACCCTGGCTCCCGTACACCGCAGAGTAGCATTAACTACAGCCTAAATCAGGATTTCATCCATAAAGACACGTGGAATATCTTGAACGTGAATGCACTCAGTACAGAGCTCGGCTATTCGAGCCCACAATACATGAATAGTCGAGATGTACAATCACGGGATCAATCTGCCACCGTCGGGTAGTGTTTCCTGACTCCTAAGAGCGTTGCAGAGTGGCGTTACCGCACAGACATTATCTAGAGCGGTGGAGAATCCAGCGGGTAGGCAAATTAAGCGCCTAGGTACATACTATTCAGCTTTTCACGAGTACCACACATACATCCTCTAGCTCATCTCGAGTACCAAGGAGGAAGGCGCCCCGGAGATAAAGAAATGCGGGGAGTTAGACGGGACCGATCTCCGACATCCCAGTATCATGATACGACAATACCAACATATTTCAGGAACTCCTACCTCCCATTGTCATATATGTATCAAGTAAGAAAGGGCAATCATCAGGTAGCTTTTTCACTTCACGGGCTTCGAGGCTGGAAGTCAGCATTGCTCACGAAAGTGTTAAGCTGTATCGCGAACTGTCGTCTCTTGTATCATTCTGCCATGGGCATACGGAGTATAGTTGGGGTACCTGCTGCGGCCACGGTTGCCTCGTCTTCACCGTACTTGGAGAACGGCACGTCCCTTGTCAAGGCCATCCAGTACAGCTCCGCCATTTGAGCGGCCTGAGGCGGAAACGTGATGATACGTTTGATCCAGGGCACTCTCAGAAGGCATCCAACGACCTATGTTGCCACAAGGATGAACCTCAACATTCAGGGGCTCCTTGCCGAAGAAGATCCATATCTCACACAACTTTACCTCATTTCGACAATAACCTGTATTCTATTACTCCGTTCATCTATTGACACCGCTGACAGTTCCGTCGTCTATGTTGACAGAAACCACTATTCTAAACCATAAATTATTGTGGAATGCCGAAGAATGTGGAGCAGCTCCTCGGTTGATCAGGCCCACCAGCCAAATAGCAAACATCGCCAGTCCTCGTCGAGCCTGACCCTCTATGGGACACATTCGTGCGATAAGGGCAACGGCAACCAGGCAAGCTCTACGTCTCCCGAAAAAATTCAAACGCGAGGTATGGGCGACGTCTGTTCAAAGCACCCCACGAGATGCAAGTGGCAGAGTCCCACCACAATACACCTCAGAAGGTAACAGCTACCGTGCCTGAACTGTCCAACACCCACAACTTACCAGGTCCTCGGAGTTGATGGCCGAAGCACTAGGGATTGTCAAGGCAGAGCTGTTACGAAATCCGGCCGTTCATGGACAGTCAGGACCCAAGACAGAGATGAAGAGACGGGAAATTGGAACATGTTTCCGTACCAGATTCGTTGCAGACCATGGATATCGTCGGTGTCGTTGTGCAGAAGAAGATGTCCGTGACGCGGCGAGCGAAGTCACCAGGGTCGTCGAGTTCGTCAGACAGCCGGATGGAATGAACCAGACGAGAACAGGCACGATACGAGCCAGAGAGCACGGATGGACAGGAAGGGTGACCGACGCGAGGGGAAAGAAGTGACAGAAAACCAAGCAAAACAACACCCAAGAAGGAGGAGGTCAGGCGTTGGGCACGATAACACACAGAGGTCTGAGCGGGCTAATGCCGTGTTCGCGAAACAAACGTCTTGGCCGTCACAAGAGGCGTTCAATGCCTTAAAGGGGCTGCCCCGTCAAATTCCGCACACCGGGAAACGAAACATGGCACGTCGTGAGGTGGACCGCATCGTTTGTCGTACATCGACGAGGTCGCTATGCATGACAACACTTTGCATGACTACAACGTGTTAGTTACCGGTGTTGATTACCACCCCGTTTGGCGTCAATGACAGCTGGAGTAACATCGTCTCTCGCTGTTGTGTTTAGCAGGGAGATATTTGGGACCAATCCCGTTTACGCTCAGGGGTCATATGTCTCTAGTTTGAAGTTCCTACATAAATCAACACTACGGGCAGGGTGTTCCTGCATCAATTCTTTCAAACTAGGATGATCGAGGTGGTTTAAACCTGCTCGTGTGAGGGTGCATGGTATAGACCACAATAGTACCTGGCCGGTCCAGCCATATTGGTCGCGAGGCCTCCAAGAGGATTGACCAGAAAGCCGTCCTCGTCTCCGGCCGGCACGTTCTCGCATGCGTCGAAGTCGCCTTCGGAAACACACTCGATCAGGGCGTCGAAGGCATCGCTGTCCACCTAGAGCGTGTCAGGTAGGAACAGCCACGTCAAAAAACAGGATACACGGTGCGGAAACTATGACCCAACGTTGGGGCTAGCTGGATAATCACATTGGGAAAGCGTATTACAAACACGTCTGTAGAACACATACACGGGGCATGGTTTTGTGTCTTCGTGGAGTGGTCACGAACAAATGGAGGCCAAAACAGTCAGAGACCTTTCGGTGCCAACGTGAACCTCCTACCATCGTTCGCCACACCTTGCCCGTTGCTTCTTGCTGCCGCGCCTACATGCGGAGCTCCTACATTAGGTAGGATGTACTGGCCAGGCATTTTTAATCTGCAAGCTGCGCAGGGTTACCCTCTCAATTTTCACAACAGAAATATTTAACACGGGGGTTTTACCTGTCCAAGGCTGTCGTGGGGCAGCGACTTGTGGAATGTGGCGGCGGACGAGCGGTCTCCGTTGTTGATGTGTAGCGTCCCCTCTGAGGCTGCGAACTCGGTCTCAGCCCAATCGGTCCGCTGAGTCAGCACGTTGGCAGCTCTCTCCTCAGGCTGTGCGTCGCACGCAAACGGACGTGATACCAGCCGGACCAATAAACGTCAGTTATGAACAATTCTCGATAGAAGTTATGCATTCCTGCAGCCGTCGCTACCGCGCAAAAAGAGGCTGTGGCTTGAACTGCCAGTTGATTTACGGGTGAGGTGCTAACCGAGGCATGCCTTGCAATAGTTTCGTTTTGTGTCGCATTGACTAATGCCCATCAGCTATGGTCGAAAAACTTGTTGATGATGTTTTATCAAGGTGGTATTAACGAGTAAGTCCACGGCCAGGTTTTGCTGTATTGTCAGCAAATTGTACCAAGGAGCGAACGTGCGCCTAACGTGGTCAGTTGTCATGCTATTGAGGTATGACGGTAAATTCCAGCCGGAACCAAACCCTACAAGCGCATTGGTAATATTGTACACATCAATAGAGTGTCGGTACTCACCGTTCCATTGACATCGAGGGCATCATCTGTTACAGGACGATTGCGCCTTTGAAGACGGCGCGAGCCATTCCTGTCCAAGGTGTTGGTCGAGAGTGATTCCGCCGCATCCACGCCCCCAGTTGGGCCGTGATCAAGCCCGTTTTGGCGTAGAGATTTCCCGTCGGAACCGGGAAACAGCCCCAGAGCGATTACGGCCATGGCACCGGCGGATCCTGCAAGCCCCTTCATCGTGCGAACTGATTTCTTCCTCGAGAGAGACTCGTACCAGCTCCTCCTATTGCCTGAGCGGAAAAAAAGGAACAAACTGGTGAGGTTCGGCGATAGGATTTTTTGCTTGTGTGGAAGAGCTTGTCACATCAGATAGTACACGAGGAACATTTCTAGCTTTGTGCTCTTGTTAATTGTATCCCAACGCTACCTCACTCATTTATTTACCGTACCAAATACTCTTTGAAGGTTTCGTTCGAACAGCCAAATTGCATAAAGTGTAACAATTGCATAACCTCCCCCCCCAAGTACGTTGCGGCACACCGCAGCAGTGACCCGTTGACCTCCAGAACCTCATGCTTAATAACGTTACCTACATCTTGATAATACACACACCCTCATTCTCTACTATGCTTAAAACACCAGATAATGGTATGAGTAAGCCGCCATTCCTCGTCGACTGCTTCAGTTTGCCGAAGTAGGCCTCGAGTCTCGACCGGTGGGCAGCCATGAAGATATTGGGGCATTCTGTCCCTGAACTGTTGCGACAATTTGCAAGTCTAACGATATCTAGTGCAGTAAAATAAAACTCGTCCGCCACAATCCTTCGCCGGAGTCTATGTCCAACGGAGTTTCTTGAATTGCCGGCTTATGAACCTGAGACGTGGAGTACCCGCATGCACCTTTGGGTATCATATATCAAAGAGCAGCATTGGCCTAGTGAAACGCTCTAATGCTACGTCCACTCAGGTCCACTCACTCTATGCGATCGAAGGAAGGAAGTGAGTCCGCCGGGAAGGTCGATGCGCTCCTCTCGCGTGACGGCAGGCAAAAATTTGCGCTGGATGCAACTGGGCGGTGGTGACTGTGGAATGACAACGGTGGGCTCGGAACCACGCCGATGTCTATCCGTCAGGGTTGAGGGCCATCTGCCACACTAATGCAGCAGTACGAGATAAAGTTTACATATTCTTGCAAGTTTCCGGGCATGGAGCAGGAACTATATTTAGTGCACTCTGGCGGCTGGTATATTTTGTGACTTGGGGTTTGATCTTAAAGAAAACTGAGAAAAAAAAGTATGAATCACTGCGATGATGTCCACATGTTGTTCTGTCCATGATGCGTCCGTACGCCTTAACCTCTTCGAAAAGAAACCCACATTTTCGGGAACTAAATGCTGGGAATTTGAAGCATGAGATAAAGTTTGTGGTTCAATCGAAATAAAGTGGTTGATTCGCTTAGGTTTGTCATCTGTGCGGTACATACGTATAGGCACTTCGTGCGTATATCGTGGCCTGTAGACGAAGCGGGCAGTACTAGTTCGTGCGGTCACTACGTAAGATTAGTGGATGACTCCTGCGTCGACTGTCAGGGATACCGTGAACGGAAATTATTAACAAACCACATTGTTTGTTTTTTGTTGGGGGCAAGAAACACCAGACAGGGGGTTGCTTCTCGTGTCGTGTAGATCTCGCCCTGAATACGCACCCATTTTATTGTGTTTTTCTGAGGTAGGTACATGCTGTGCAGTTCGCTTCGACTTGTCCATACTGTACACAAAAGTAGGCTGCTTCTATCAGTACACGTTTACTCGGTGGGATACATGAATGGGAACCTCAGAGTGGATCGTGGCTTGTACGATTGTCGGGCCTGAGAGCCAAAACGATTTTTGCTGGAAAAGTTGTTATGTATTAGGGGCAAGGCTTCTCGGTCTATTCAAATTAATGATGAGGGGTATTGCAGTGTGAATACATGTGAACAGCATGGTTGTACGCAGGAATCGTTCACAATATTAGATTTGTGACACCTGACATTCTCGTAGTACTAGTGTAGGTAGTATATCGTACGAACTGCACTGCTGTTAAAATATTTTGAGGTCGTTGTAGCGTCCTAAGCCACAGGTACATACACAGTTTGAACAAATAATCTGGTATAAGATGCCAGATGGATGTAGAGCCTATATATACCGGGTAACCCATGTGTACTACTGCTGTGCATTTTCTATCCAGCTGCACTCCTGACCATTCTTGTGGATCAGATACGAGTCACATTCCATGCCCTTCGCCAGCCCTTTTTTTTTTTTTTTTTTTTCACTTCTACTTCTCAGACATACATAGACGACTAGTGTGCACTGTATCATCGGTGGGCCTTTAACCGCTCATCGTTTCCTTCCTTAATATCGCCCGGCCGGAACAGGTGCTCGAAACGTGCACAAGCATTTCAACTCTACCTGCAAGTAAGTCGTGAATCATACTCCACATTACCACACCATCCATAAGTTTCTGAAAATGTAGCGTTTGTTTCTGTGTATTCTCTTGTGCATTTCGGCCTTGTTCTCTCCTGCCCCCCATGACACCCGGCAGGCCTCTCACTCCGGCAGTTGGTTAACAGTTGCTGCGATAGAGCGTTACATGTATATAGTATATAGATAGCTAGAGTTTTTTTTTTTTTTCTTTTTTTTACAATATATAAAAATGTATGAGTTCGATGCTTCTCATCGAAATATCCATGTTTAATTGCCAAACGGATAGTATATGATACACTGTATGCTGCATACTCTGTCTTCGAAGTGGCAACCTCAAAGCCCCAAATCGGCACGGTAAAAATTATAGGCGTAAAAATGTATATTTCGGCCAATAATTATGTGAAAAAGAAGAACAGACAGATAGATATGTTAAAATTGCGGTAGACCACACTACCAACCTACTACATTGGCCTGCAGGAAACTCGACGGCCCGGCAACACGAGATTCAGTGCAGCTGGATACCAAGTTTTTTGCTCAGGTATTTTGGCAAGAACACAAAGGGGGGAGGGAGGAGTAGAAGGAAAGCCGTCCAAGGGAATGGGGGCAGGGGGGGCAACAGGAGGAATAGAAGGGAGACCGCGGTGGACGAATGCAGGAAGGAGATGGCAGACAGGGTAGCAAGGTACCAGGCCGACTAGTAGGTACATAGCACTTTTCGTCTTTTTCTGGGGTATTTTTTTCCCCTTTGTTCCCTCCTTCCGTGTCCAGGTTTTTGGCTCGTGTTCGGAGTATCTTATTTTGGTTTTACTTTACTTTATTTTATTTCATTTTATTATGTTTCTTTTCCGAGCTTTGGCTCTCCTTTCCGGTTGGGTTGTTTCTTCGATTTCCCCTTCATTTTGTTTGTTTCATTTTTTGTTTTATTTTTATCTTTGTTTTTATTTGTTTTTTGTTTTTGTTTTTGTTTTTTGTTTTTGTTTTTGTTTTTGTTTATTTCGTATTTCTCTCTTCCAATGTATTTCTGTTGCTGACGTATGTATGTTGTGCCTGTCGTACCCAGTACTAGGGCATGACATTGCGTTGTCGAATGCATTACGATGCATTATCTCTGTGTCGTAGCTTGTGACCACAGAGCTGATCTTTCTAGGGTGAAGAATCAGTACGGACACTGGGTGTGCTGGATGTCGACGAGTAGAAGAACGGTTTAATGTGAAGAACACACACACACACACTGCATAAGGTACTTCGTACATGACGTCTGCATGATCGCCTTCCAACCTATGCCAAACGAAGTATGACTGGCGACGTAACGTAGTTCAGCGCGGGTACGCAAAGCTTGCGTTCCTTTTTATAACACTGACGACTCGCACTTCTCCCTCTCATTGCTCAATGGTGGCGACATTGATTGCCTGACCACATCACCTCGCCTGTTGTATTTTGCAATATGTACAAGTATCTCTTTTCATATCATTAGTCTAGCGATGTCAGCAAATAAATGTAACTATTACGGGGGACCATAGTAAATAGGACCAAATATTGTTAGTCAAAATAGGGAAATATATTGGTTTTTGTGTGTACCGTAGGTCCTATTTACTATGGTCCCCCGTAATACAAGTTTTATATGCCATCTTGCGATCCATGTACATTAACAAATTATATAGCTTTAACACACACCTACAGATTGCGTTGCATACACCACATCTAACATCAAATTTTCTAGAATAATAAACTATACCAGGCAGGCAGGTGATATGATGAAGGGATGTCGTCTTGCTAGAGTCGTCAGATTTGTCCCCTTCAGTCTAATGATGTATATTTTCCGCCCACATATATATTCAGGTGTCTCGTCCGCACCTCCCCCTCCCCGCGATCCCTCTCGTCCAAACGCCCCACGTAATATTTACCAAAATCTGTCAGAGTAGTAAACACTACCAGCCGGCTGATACCACCTCCACAACCGTTCTGTCTATCTAACATCGAAATCTTCTAGAATAATACTCAGTAAGCAATACCAGGCACTGCTGCAGGTGATACAAAGGGATGTATTCTTCCGTCAGATTTGTCCCCTTCAAGTATTTATTTGTAGTTTCGCGCACATATCGAAGTGTTCCGACCCCCCCCCCCCCCCCCCCCCTTTCGCCCTGATCCCTCTTGTTCAAACACTCCACACATAAATCAAAACTTGCCTGAGAGAAATAAACACTACCAGCCAGCTGATATCACCTCATAATCTCTCTGGCCATCCATACCGTAGCTCCAATTCATCCTTCCCCCTTCGCTCCCATTTTTTTTTTTTTCCCTGATCTTTTGTTCGAACGCCTCATCTACAATCGAAATCGGCTAGAGTAATAAACACTTCGACGCAATTGATATCACGTCGTCAGAGCATCTATGACGTAGAGTTCATTCATTCCCCTCCCCTCCTCTAAACGACCCCTCCTTCCCCACCACCCGTACCATCGCCTAGATCAAATACTACGTGTATACCTGGTATATAGCAAACCCTTACATCTATGCGACCTAAAGATGTTGGTCAAAGACACCTTTCTGCCCCCCCCCCCTCTCCCCACCCCCACCCCCACCCCCTCAAACGCTTTGCCCTCTCCTCACAGGTTGTACGACTTACAGGGGTAGGATTTATAGTTTATCCACGCACAGATAAAGCTGCCCCCCCCATCTTGATCAAACCCAGGCCCCCACGTCCTCAAATCTTCGCCTTCCCCTCACCGGTTATTCGACTCACAGGATTCACTTGATAAACTGATGATGATGCGTTTCCATCCACAACGGTCAGATTTTGTCCCCCTCAAAAATGTTTTTTTTAGTTTCCGCGCACAGACTGACTAACATTACTTTGTTGACCCTGATAGCCACACCGTAGTTGTATGGGGAGTCGCCGACCTATATCCTTAACGAGGATACACAATCTGAAATACGCGCGATCGGAGTATCCCACACAGCTTGACAATATGAGTTTCGACAAAATCTTCGATCGCACAGCTGGTTGGAGTGTATTTTCAATTTTAGAGTAATAGCTGCTACATGCTATACTCTGTCAACTCGTTCTATTCCTGTATTCCAGTTTTCCAACCAGGCCACCGCGGACGCCGGCTGGGTGGGATCCATTTTCACCTGCTGATGTAACCACTATAATACCATAATGTGCGCGTGAATATCTCTTTTTCGCTGTTCGTTCTATGAGGGGAGTTTTTCGTTTGTTTGTAACTACGAGCTCAAGGTAAAAAGCCTCAACCTTCCTACCTTCGGAAATGTAAACTAATGATCTTCGAGCGTTGTGATATACTCCGGAGTATATTTTTTTCTTCATTTAGTAATAACTTCACATCACTTTTGCTTCTTCTTTCTCCCTCCCCCGTACGATCCTATTCTTTTTGTTTTTCCCATCCCACTCAAGCACCACTTATCATCGACGCACTATACTCTCGTGCGCCCTCCCAGTAGGAGCTAACATCTGGGGTCACACAGACAGATAGCCCTTCACCCCCCTCCCCACGTACGGTACTTGCCTTCAATATTATTGCGACAACCGTTCTGCAGGTTGTACATCATTATTCGTCGGCCTGCGTCGAATTGAACCTACCCACGCTGCCAGGCCCTCTCAGCAGTTGTTTTCATTTTTTTTTTGTTTGGCATTTTTGCAAAAATATACTCAGTATATATAGCAAAATCTCACCACGGTGGGAATAGACCTCAAGGGACGAGCGCTATTACGAGTAATAGTTGTGTTCTAGGGTAACCACTAAACCATCGGGGCGACCGGCCTTGTTCTTGGGTTTGTTGCATATTTGAAATACTCACACTCCTTCCATTACTACTGGCATGTATGTAATGTTTTGAGGCGGCCCGGGTAACCGGCAGTCAAATTAAGTAGTAGTCGTTGTTGTCGTGCTTGACGAAAAACCGGCGACGACATGATGAACACCCAGTCAGTTAGCTCGTGGTGGAATGTGCGCCCACAACACACAATAACCTGTTCAACAATACGAAGATAAATTGAATTATGTCGACATTGTAAGGACTTCACGATCTTTCCAACACTTCCATTGATAGCAGGTTGTTTTGACATACTGCAGCTGTAAATCTATACCCCGTTACTATACCCCGTTTATGTTTAATTAACGCATTTTTTTTCAAAACTTTCGATAGTTTCTTGCGTTGTAAACAACGCAAAACAACCAACAACATACATGTAAAATCTGATCTAAACATGTACTTCGACTCGCCGTGACGTTCCGAAAAAGAAGTGTGAACGAGCAACGGGGAATAGGAACAGCCCGCTTTGTTGTTGTTGTTGTTGTTGTTGTTGTTGTTGTTGTTGTCGTTGTTTTTGTTGATGATATTACAAATATTTTTTCGTACCACGATTATTAGTTTTTTATTGTGTGCAGCATACAGTGTATAACATATTACCTGGTTGGTAATGAAATATATAATACATATCTTTGATCCCACAGCCGAAGTGTATTTGAAAATTATTTGTGACCTAAACCTCCTAAAAAATCTCCCCCCCCCCCCCCCCCCCTCCCCCTCTTGCTCTCCCTTACTCAAACGCCCCCCCAAATATCGAAATCCGCCACATTAATAACCACTTCACGCACAAGATATCACCTCATTATCTTTCGAGAGCCATCCATGCCGAGGTGTGCCCCCCCCCCCCCCCGCCTCGAACGCCCCCTCCTTCCCCATCACCCGCACCATCGCCTAGACCTAGCACCACACGTATAACAAACCCCTCACCTAAAGACCTTCCCCCCCCCCCCCCCCCCCCCTCCAACGCCCCCTCTTTTCCGACCACCTGCACGTTCGCCTAGACCTAGCACCACGCGTATAACAAGCTGCTACATATATTTGATCTCACAGCCGAAGTGTATTTGAATATTTTTGTGACCTAAACCTCCGAAAAAAATCCCCCCCCCCCCCCCCCCCTCCCCTCTTGCTCTCCCTTACTCAAACGCCCCACCAAATATCAAAATCCGCCACATTAATAAACACTTCACGCACAGGATATCACCTCATTATCTTTCGAGAGCCATCCATGCCGCTGCTTCCCCCCCCCCCCCCGCCCCGAGCGCCCCCTTCTTCCCCATCACCCACACCATCGCCTAGACCTAGCACCACACGTGTAACAACCCCCTCACCTAAAACCCTTCCTTTCCCCCGCCCCCCCCCCGCCCCCTCCCCCGCCCCCCCCCCCGCCCCCACCCCCCACCTTCCCCCCCCCCCAACCCATCCCAACCCCACCCCCTCGAACACTCCACCTTCTCTCTACTCACTGATTGTACGACTTACCCCAGGATATACATGATAAACTGATGCATTATTTCCAAAACCGTCACATTTATCCCCTCAAAAAAATGTATAGTTTCCACGCACATATTGAGCTGCCCCACACGCCCCACCCCCGCCCCAACCCCCTGCCCCCCCCCCCCACTCCAAACCCGCTCGCTTTTGATCATAAACAGGCCCCTGGGCCACGTCCTTCAAAACTCCGCCCCCCACCCCTCACCGGTTATTCGACTTACAAGATTCACTTGATAAAAGGATACATTTCCCTCCACGGCTGTCAGATTTTGTCCCTCTCAGAAACGGGTTTTATAGTTTCCGCGCACAGACTGACTAAAATCACCCTGTTGACCCTGATAGCTATACTGTAGCTGCAGGGGGAGTCGCCGACCTATATCCTTAATGAGGACACACAACCCGTAACACGCGCGATCGGAGTATCGCACACAGCTCGCAAAGATGAGTTTCGACAAAATGTTCGATCTCACAGAGCTGGAGTGTATTTTCACTTTTATAATATTTTTGACTACGTACTATAAACTTAACGTTCTTCCGCAACTGCCGGAGTCATGGGGAGCACGAACGGGCGAAGCCGAACCCAACTGAACGATCATACATGTGGATCCAACGGTTACTTTCAACAACTCATGTAAATGGAACTGCATCAGGTTATCCTCGAGTCTGGTATACTTGGTCAGTTTTGTGAGTTTGAGCCGCGCCGAGTGCACACTCGTACGAATTCGTGGGGACTTTTCTTTGCGCACAGATGGACTTGCGGGAAGCGCGAGGGCGCGAGTTGGCAACACTCGATCAAACGTCGACGAGCAGTGGGGTTGCTAAATCCTATGCGTGACAAAAATTCAAGGCAAGAACCGAGGGGGAGAAGGGACTACATCTGTGACCACACGGCTTGTCTAAAAGCCGGAAAGTGAAGGTATGAGAAAAGAAAAGAAGAAGAAAAGATACTCTAGACTATATGATCTCCGGCAATGGTTGATGATTCATTTTAATCCCCGATGACGAGGAGTTCTTGGTATGTTTGGAATGTCTGACGGCTCCACAGTCTTTCATATTGGATGAATTGTTCCAACCGGGCCAGTGTTGTTGTTAGAGTGTGTGCTGTGCCCGTGTACGAAGACTGTACGGTAAAATGGATACAAAATAGGTTTCTACATGATGTTCGTCTGCCTCATCTGATGGTCTGCTCTGGCTCCCTTCGGCCTACCGCGAGACCCAAGCTAACCGGTGTTGAGATCATTTCCTCATCATGCTAGCTTGAAGGATCGCTGTAGTGCTGTGGGGTGATCAGGGTTATGAAGTCCGTTCGATCAGGCCGTGGAACGTGGGATCAGGCTGAGGAGTAGAGGAGAGAACAAACGGGAAATACAGAGTAGAAAAAGAGTTGTATTCTGGAGAAGATTAAGAAGTAAACGTGAACTAAAAACAACAAAGAGTAAAAAAAGGAAAACAGAGCGGGCGTTTCCCATCGTAATCAATGCACAACCAAACCATCACCGAAACAGACATGCTTCCACCGGGGTGACTGATCCTGACAGCAAACCACCTTAACTTATTACCTACATCCCATAGTATACCCCCATTTCCCAATACGAAACTCTCCTGCATTGCTCGTACATTTACGCGTGAAACACACGCCCTTTCGTGGACTACTTGGACCTCCTGCGTATCAGGCAGACTGCAAGTACTAGATTCTTCATAGGGTACCATACATGGCACAAATTACAGTAGCTGGTATACAAATGCATGCATGCTCCGAATATTTACGAACATATACACATAATTTGTCCATATACCACACGAAATACCGCGTATGCAAGGAATAAACCTCGCTTACACCCCCTCGACCTCCTGCTGCAAGATATCTCGAGTGCGAAGCAGAAGTGTGACGCAACGGGTGGTTGCCATATATCTGAGGTCGGGTCCTTTGAAGGTAAACTCGAGGGTTCTATGACGATGTCGAATCCGGCTATGTGTGTGAATGGACATCATGAACGCAATTTTTAAGAAAGCATAGTTCACGTTTGAAAGTTTTAATGAAAACCATTTCAAATTGTGAAACCTGTGAGTTCGACCGGTTTAGTGGTCCACACTGTACCATCAATAAACGTTTCGATTAAATTTTTCGGGCCGTTTTGTTCTGGGAACGGATAGTGTCACCGGTGGAAGATCGACGTTACCGCAGCAAATGTGCGACGGATCAATATCGAGACTGGCCTGCGGTGCGAGGAGCCAAGCGTACGTTTGAAAGTCTTCATTCAAAATCTGGAAATTACCACTCCGACAAACGGCTTAACTATTTGCTGTAAAATACGATGGATGCGTATTTGGCCTCGCGCACGTGGGCCACACAAAATCCACAATGGGAATTTCAACCAACGACGATCACACCAAAACCAAATACGACGCCCTTGGCTTGAAATCATGATTGGATTTTTGACGTCTGGGAAGCGCAATAATAGCAGTTAACTGCGCCGTGCATGCCGCACTGCTGAAACATAAATTGCACGAAGAGAAGCCGATATAGAACACACCAGGCTGTTACAACACTGATAAATGTTCATACATATGCCTGATTCCTTCCAGAACAACGAAAGCTTCCAAGGCGATACTACAGTAGCACTCATTGTAACGAAGACCACTGATAGGGACAGCCTACTTTATACCTTCAATGGGACTCGAAGGGTGCGCCAGCTAGCGTTGGGCTGCGAAAGCAACTGAGTTAAATCGTCACACGACGCGTATGTATGAAAATACGCGGAAGTGTGGTGAGCTAACGCTTTATTTTTCCCCATCCGCCGGAGGATAAAAAAAAAAAAAAAAAAAAAAAAGTAGCACTCATAACCGACGTGGCAGGTTGAGCGGTACGACCTCATACGATTGGAAATATGTATATCATTACCAAAGATAATGACCGTGACGCCCAACGATCGGTCTGCTGCTTGATAGGTATATTTTCCAGCGAAAACCGTGAGCAGGTTCGGGAATTGCAACCGAACGAATCTAACCGCTGGTTCCACCGTATGTAGTGCTACACATACTGCACTCCGCTGAGAAATATCGTACCATACATCCCACAACAAAAACCCAAGATGAAACGCGCAGACTGTACATAGTCAAACATTTGTATGGCTAATGCCCCCCCGAGCAGCGAACGCTTGCTCCGTGTGTTTAATCAAGTGTGTATACAAGCTCGAACAAACACTCCAATCGATGTACTCAACCCCTTCCCTCTATGCTAGATGGCTATGCTTGCAAACCGCTTCTCTCCCCTTTAACGGCGGCGTTGTCCAGAACAAGGCGAAATATAGGTGACGGCGTGACGCAGCCCCCGTTTCGCGTATCGGGCTGTATCAAGCGCGACCATCCGCGCCGAAGATCAACCCAAACAACATTTCAAAAAAAGGTAACCACGGAACACCCATGGAAGAGAACCCTTGGCTGGGGAAGAACCTTCATCAGGACAGCCGAACATACGTGGCTACATAGATCTCGGGGCCACTCTGACCCATCCCAAGCTTCTGGGTATCAACATGGCCGAAGTCAAAGGCGCACGAAACTGTCCTCTTCTTTACGGAGTGCCACCACCGTTCCCCAATGGAGGTGATGGAAGAGTTTCGACGAACAATACACGAGGCAACTAAAATCGACACAATACTTTGCGTTCTATATCTCGGCAGACGGGGCCAGTCACACCCAACGCAATGCATCGCATCTTCAAAGGATCGAGCCAACCGTGATTATCTGGAGGCAGCCATAATCCGGAGCATTTCACAGCTGCGGACACACATATATACCGAATTGTGCGACGAACGGTAGTACACGGTGTTGACTGCATGTGCCGAAGACTCGACGTGCGTTGCGTACCGCGCACGCTCGCAGCGACCACTACAACATTGCAGTAACAACTTCTTGCACAAACGCAAATGGAACATCCTTCCACTGCTCCACCCGTCCCTCCCCCCGCTACGTGTGCATTACATCCAGAAAAAACAGATGCCTTGGAGTATCAATGCTAACATTGCGTTTGAAGAGACTTCACAAGCAGGAATGATATTGATGGCTTCCTGCCGAACACCTCCGTCCTTAAGGTTCCTTCTCTAGTGTAATGTTCACAGGAACACTACACCACGACGGCCTTCGATGTGCTGCGCATGATCGCTCAGAGGTCTTTCATTTGTTCTGGGTACGCGACGGCGGTTGTTTGCTTATCGGGGTGTATACAGACAGCAACCAAACATGACCAGTCGACATATGAAATTACCACTAAACCGCTGATGCATGGCGTTTTACCATCGTCTGTTGTTTGAACAATACGTGGCAATAACCCGCGCGCATTTGGCGGAAATCGTCTATGCAATCAATACACTACTGCGGTTCAAGCCATCCACATGCTACAACGAACGCTGGCGCCCCGTTTGGTTAACACTGGTCAGCCCCTATGAACGCCTCTCCGCTGCACCTCTTGTTGTTCACGAAGAAAGACCCGTCTGTTTCGAGCCTGATCGTCTCGCCTTTCATGAGACGGAACTCGTAGGGCTCGTTCTCTGGGAACGCCACAGCCTCCTGAAAACGAAGATAAACAAAAACCAGCCATGGGAGGGTCAGCATACACGTACCTCACCAGTGTAGAGTCGATCATATCTGCCTCCAACGTGGTGTCAATCATCATTGCTGCAGTCGACCCTTCCCGGTTCGGTATTCCTTTAAATTGGCTTCATGATTCAGGGAGAGACGTGGAAATACGGTTCACACAGGGAGTGCCGTCCATACGTGTTCAGACAGAGAACATCATTGATGCGTAATTTCACCTGCTGCAGAATCCGCACAGCGACCGTCTCCCCTAGGGTCAACCCTTCCTGGCCGTCGATCCTCCAGTGAACGCCGCACATTTGCCTGGGAATCATAGCACAGCAAGGCACGAGCAAGAACAATGCAGGTCGTGGGTACGTTGACGCAAGACGCACTTCACACACTGTGTTTCGCCGCATCTGAAGTTGCGAGACGTGGCCGAGGCGCAGTTGTCCGTTCTTCGCACTAGTACTCATGCATACGTTTTCCGTGCTTGCTGTACCTGCCGAATGCGACGTTGACCGCCATTTTGTTGATTTCTCCCTCGTACGTCAGACAGTCTCTGCCGGCGTAGGGAAGAAGGTTCAACCCTTCATCGTCGGGAAGCACGGGGTCATCGAAGCACGAAGCGCCCCTCTCCAGTCCAACAAGGGCCTGAGGTAAACGGTGGTGATTTGGAGCAGCTGTTAGGGAAATGTTGACCTGGACGTCTAACGGAAGAGTATATGCGTCGTCTTGGTTACGGCTCACGGCACAGGGTTGGTGGCCCCCGCGGCCTGTTGTAGTTGTACGATGGCAGGAACGGACTAAGCTGTCGTGTAGCCACAAACAGACAAGATGTGTACTCTCCAGCAAGTTAACGTCGCAACGTCGCAAACGATTGACGTACGTTTAGAGAGGTTGCAGTGCATCCCAGAACTACCCTTGTGGTGAACAAAACGAGTTTGGACAAAGAACGCGTGGGTGAGCAGTTCACGATACGTTTACAACGTAACAGAACAGTACGTTCGAAATACAAAACGCTCGAGTACACGGTTTGTTAGTACACGGCAATCTCAAGGTACTTGGCCACGGCCTTGCCGAGGAGACACACTTGAGAGGGTTGGTGTGGAACGTTTAGGTGGAAACCGACATGTTTCTAATCTAACTCCGCCCAATTTCATTGGCAATGACCAAGGCCTCGAGGCGGAGATTTCTCAATGTGTTCGTGAAATATCTCCCATGGGGTATACGGGGCTAAGTTCGACCACTCATAGTCACATCCTGACGCCAGTCTGACATGGCGGCCGTGGTTCTAGGTATCAGCGACCAGCATGGGTGTCATCTTCATCTCACCTTTAGCACCGTCGCGAAGGCGCCGTTTTGAACCGCGTGGCCAGACGGGTACGATGGGTGAGTTGGCGACCCCTCGTTGACCGCCTGTGGAACCAAATACATAATTCCAGAACAATTAGGATAGGTGTGCGCACGGATGCTAATCTGGCCAAGGCTCCTACTCATTAAATATATAGACGTATCCTTCACACGTACCTTGCTAAACGGCATATCATACCGCTCCGCAAAAACTAGTTCTCGTAATGAGACTGCGAACGCGTTCGTGCTTCATAAGCGGTTTAGTGGAGGCGTTATTGTTGTTGTTCTAAAACTCTTCCTATAATACAGCTGTCAAACACGATGCAAACGTTTCATCCTGTAGCTGTTCAGGCAAGATATGCATGCGGGCATGCACGAATTCATGTTTGGGACGAAGCGTGAGTGCGAGAAGGTGTCTAGGCGCTTTGAGATTACCCTAAAATTACATTTGAGCGGATAAATTGTGGAGACATTCGCCACTCCGAGCGCGTGCTGCAACTGATGGACGTCGTGGTGAACAAGATCAGCACAGTCACACCACACCGGGTATATTCAACAGAGGGAAACGCGGGCGCATTTCCATCTCGCGGTGGTGCCTTTTAAACCGCCGCGTGAGTCGCCATGTGCATCTCAACCTGCCCGGCACCTATTTCACGTACCACTCTGATTTCCGTAGGGACAGTTCTCACCATTGGCAGGAGGTAGGTGCGTCCGCGTCTTCCCCTCCTTCCGTTGATCTCTACATTCCGGTCCCGCACCCTCCTGAGCAACTCGCTGTTGTTGAGGAGCGACTCGTCGAATTCTACGTCAAGATCGCCGTAGATGACATTGTGGAGGGTTCCAGCAACGGCCTGTGACGCCCAACGATCCAACAACATCGGCAGAACGCGAATGAGTGGGAAGACATTTGGCGGGAATGGGAACCGTTAAATCGACAATGGATCGCCTCGCTAACGTATATCACACCCAGGGAGATCATCAACCAATGGATGCTCGGTTGAAAGGGCTAGACAGTTCGAGGACTGATGCGAAACGCTGAACCAGTCCTGGTAACCAAAGACAATCCTGTTCCGATATATACACACATTGCGGGAGGGGCGCTTTCCGTCTGCCAAGCCCTTCGTTGTACATCGTCAGACAAGTTCGGCTCGTTACTGAAATCTCACCTCTGGGCGAGCGAATAGGTGCACGTTCCACTTCTGGTACCACGAGGATCGCATGGCCAGCTCGGCGTTTCCGATGATCCTCATAACGTGAGACACGCCGTAGTTGACAAAGCCAACCTGGCGGCCGCTCTCGTCGTACGGACCGTTGAAGCCAGGACGGCTGATGGCTCCTTCTTCGATAAGAATCAGTGCGGCTCGGTACGCCTCCCTGACAATCGAGAATGTTGGTCACATGGTCAAATATTCATCGCGGCCCAACGAAGCACAGCATAGCATTAACGTCCTGTTACTAAATGTCAGGCACAAGCGTGTGTGTCGTCGTGAACTCTCAGTCACCTGCGCAGGTGAATGGAAATGACGCCTGGGGAACGTTGGGTATCGCTAATTTATTATTAGGTATGTGGACATTTCTCGCCAGACAATGGTGATGGTGTCTGCCGCGACATCTCAAACGACGACAAACACCCTTGAGGAAGAGAGACTATCCCGCAGCTCAGGAGACGCAAATGCAGCGAAACCACCGTAGAGCACTCACGTATTGATGGTGTCGGTGACTACAAGCCTCGAAAGGTCGCGGGAGTTGCGGATGTACCGCTTAACAGAATCTTCCTCCTCCGGGGAGTCCGGCTTGCCACCGTTCTGAGAAAACCGCCGAGGGATCAAGAAAGGGTTTCAGGCTTAAGTGAGAGGACAACTCAACGAGACTAGAGCGGGCACAATGGTACGGCCGACAGGCAGACCACCAGACAAAGGGCGCACTACTGCCAATGCCGATCGTCACAATGCGCCTCAATTAATATTCACACGTCTATATATCATCTTGTTGTTCACGGGTAAAGTGCTTGCGATTATATTGATTGGAGAGAAAATTGCGGAAGGGTGCCGGCGCACGATATCTGATGTGCATGGTACACACCAAGCGCCATGTTGCACCAATGTTTGTTCACTTGAGGAACACTAAATACGAAACGACAGTGTGCTGACGGTGCTCTCATACGGATGCAGGGACGTAAGACAGGGACGAATCGCGTGCTTGCAAAAAACAGCGCGGTTACGCCCCAACCACGACCAATCGAGTTGTGTGAATGCCCACAAAGGAACCAATCGATGTTCTGAGAATTTTAGATTGTTCGACAGTTGCCACAGGACGCCAATATTATCAGATACATTGACGGAGCTAGAGGATTTCGTCCCTTGCCTTCCTCCCCTTCCATGTCCAGTTCCCGTGCCAATAATTGTCGTCGGTGCACACGCAGAATATTTCCGGTCGTTATATGTTTCATGTGCTCCGACTAACCTGTATGCGAAGCCATTCGTCGTAGTCGACCATGTAGTCCACTCCGGACGCAAAGGTCGTCTGCTGAGGCGATACCGTGATGGAGTCAATAGTGAAGTCCTTCACCAGTAGCTGTTCCAGCGCAAGTACATGGGCAACGGGCGAATGATCGAGGGGAGATGATACTTAGCGCGGTACACCTGTACGCCTGAAATCCAAATACATACATGACGAAAGAGGATATTATCACAGTAGCCCAACTTGGACCACCAGCACGGGTTTGTCCGGCATGGCAATATACCATAGCGAAATGAACGCTGGCGCCGATGCCCGCACCTTAGCGTTGGTGGTCTGCCGCGACGTTATCCTTTTCATTTATCAGATTCAACTCTTACGGTGAGTGACATACGAACCGTCTCATGGAATCACAACGACAACCTCGAACAACGAAGTAACATAGTACTCGAACAAGATTATCAGGGGTGGGGGAAGGTTTGAAAAACGAGCCCATCATGAACAAGCTGCTACACTGTACCTGAGAAATGAAGGGTCCTGTCTCGACACCAACCGCAGAAGACCGGAACAGCTGCGACTGCGGATCCGCTTTGCCATTGCTTCCGACCGCCACCCCGTTCATGTTGGCGAAACCCGGCATCGTGGCCAAGTTGTCTGTCAAACGCATACAAGGTTCAAATCGTTTTACCCCGACAACAACCGTCCTTGGTCAAGATGGTACACGAAACAGGGTTGTTTATCAAAATGGCAACGCCTGACATTCGCGATATGTTAGGCTTGTCGAACGACTCGTAAGAACACATGACAGCAACGCTGACCTTGGCTCCCGTACACCGCAGAGTAGCATTGACCACAGCCTAAAAAGGCATCTCATCCATAAAGACACGTGGGAATATGTTGGACGTGAATGCACTCAGGACGGAATTCGGCTTTCCGAGCCCACACTGCTCGAATAGTCGAGATGTACAACCACGGGATCAATCTGCCGCCATCGGGTGGTGCTTCCCGACTCCTAGGAGCGTTGCAGGGTGCCGCTACCGCACAGGCAATATCAAGCGCGGTGGGGAACTTAACGGGTTGCCAAATAGAGCGCCTAGATAAATATTATTCAGCTTCTCACGAGTACCACACATACATCCTCTACCTCATCTCGAGTACCAAGAAGGAAGGCGCCTCGGAGATAAAGAAATGCGGCGAGTTAGACGGGACAGATCTCCGACATCCCAGTATCCTGATACGACAACACCGACATATTTCCGGAACTCCTATCTCCCATTGTCATATATGTATCAAGTAAGAAAGGGCAACCAAGACGTAGCTTCTTCACTTTAAGGGCTTCGAGGCTGGAAGTCCGCATTTGTGACGAAAGTGTTGACATTACGCCGTATATTGAACTGTAGTCTCGTGTATCATTCCGCCATGGGCATACGAAATATAGTTGAGGTACCTGCTGCTGCCACGGTTGCCTCGTCTTCACCGTACTTGGAGAAAGGCACGTCCCTTGTCAAGGCCATCCAGTACAGCTCCGCCATTTGAGCGGCCTGAGGCGGAATCGTGAAGATACGTTCCATCCAGGGCACTCTCAGAAGGCATCCAACGACCCATGTTTTGACAAGGATGAACCTCAACATTCAGGGGCTCCTCACTAAAGAAGCTCTACATCCCACACAGTTATACCTCTTTTCGGCAATAACTTGTACCGTATTAATCAGTTCATCTGTTGACACCACGGACAGTTCCGTCGTCTATGTTTGCCAAAAACACTTTTGTAAACCACAAATTTATTTGGCAACATAAAGAATGTGGAGCAGCTCCTCGGTTGATCTGGCCCACCAGCCAAATAGCAAACAGCGCTAGTCCTCGTCGAGCCTGACCCTCTGTCGGACACATTCGTGCGATAAGGGCAACGGCAACGAGACAAGTTCTACGTCTCCCAAAAAATATGAAACGCGAGCTATAGACGACGTCTGCTCAAAGCACCCCACGAGATGCAAGTGGCAGAGTCGCATCAGAATACACCTCAGAATATAACAGCTACCGTGCCAGAACTGCCCAACATCCACAACTTACCAGGTCCTCGGAGTTGATGGCCGAAGCACTAGGGATTGTCAAGGCAGAGCTGTTACGAAATCCGGCCGTTCATGGATAGCCAGGGCCCAACGGCGAGATGAAGAGACGGGAAATTCGAACATTTTTTCGTACAATATTCGTTGCCAACCATGGATATCGTCGGTGTCGTTGTGCAGAGGAAGATGTCCGTGACGCGGCAAGCGAAGTCACCAGGGTCGTCGAGTTCGTCAGACCGCCGGATGGAATGAACCAGACGAGAACAGGCACGATACGAGCCAGAAAGCACGGATTGAAAGGAAGAGTGACCGACGCGAGAGGACAGGAAGGAAACAAACCAACAGAAACAACACGCAAGAAGGAGGAGGTCAGGCGTTGGGAAACGATAACACACAGAGGTTTGTGCGGGCTAATGCCATGTCCGATAAAAAAACGTCTTGGCCGTCACAAGAGGCGTTCAATGCCTTAAAGGGGCTGCCCCGTCAAAGTCCACACACCGGGAAATGAAACATGGCACGCCTTGAGGCGGACCGCATCGTTCGTCGTGCAGCTGCAAGGTCGCTATGCACGACAAAAATGTGCATGACTACAACGTGTTGGTTACCGGTGTTGATGACCACCTCGTTTGGCGTCAATGACAGCTGGAGTCACAACGTCTCTCGCTGTTGTGTTTAGCAGGGAGATATTTGAGACCAACCCCGTTTACGCTCAGGGATCATATGTCTCTAGTTGGAAGTTTCTAGATACATCAACACTACAGGCAGGGTGTTCCTGCATCCACTTCTTCAAACTAGGATGATCGAGGTGGTTAAAACCTGCTTATTTGAGGGTGCATGGTACCGACCACAATAGTACCTGGCCGGTCCAGCCATGTTGGTCGCGAGGCCTCCAAGAGGATTGACCAGGAAGCCGTCCTCGTCTCCGGCCGGCACGTTCTCGCATGTGTCGAAGTCGCCTTCGGAAACACACTCGATCAGGGCGTCGAAGGCATCGCTGTCCACCTAGAGCGCGGCAGGTAGGAACGGCCACGTCAAGAAATAGGATACACGGTGCGGAAACTATGACCCAACATTGGGGCTAGCTGGATAATCACATTCGTGAAGCGTATTACACATACGTCTGTAGAACACATACACGGGGCATGGTTTTGTGTCTTCGTGGAGTGGTCACGTACAAATGGGGGCAAAAACAGTCAGAGACCTTGGGGTGCAAACGTGAACCTCCTACCGCCGTTCGCCACACCTTGCCCGTTGCTTCTAGGTACTGTGCCTACATGCGGATCTCCTACAGTAGGTAGGATATACTGGCCAGACTTTTTTAATGTGCAAGCTGCGCAGGGTTACTCTCTCAATTTTCACAACAGAAATATTTAACACACACAGGGGGTTTTACCTGTCCAAGGCTGTCGTGGGGCAGCGACTTGTGGAACGTGGCGGCGGAGGAGCGGTCTCCGTTGTTGACGTGTAGCGTCCCCTCTGACGCTGCGAACTCGGTCTCAGCCCAATCGGTCCGCTGAGTCAGCACGTTGGCAGCTCTCTCCTCAGGCTGTGCGGCGCACGTAAACGGATGTGATGACCGCCAGAACAATAAACGTCAGTTCTGTACATTTCGCGACATAAGTCGTGCATGCCTGCAGCCGTCGCTACCGCGCAAAGAGAGGCTGTGGCGCGAACTGCCAGTTGATTTACCGGTGAGGTGCTAACCGAGGCATGCTTTGCAATAGTTTCGTTTTGTGTCGCATTGACTAATGCCTATCAGGTATGGTCGAAAAACGTGTTGACGATGTGTTATCGAGGAGGTATTGACGAGTAAGTCCACGGCCAGGTTTGGCTGTATTGTCAACAAATTGTACTAAGGAGCGAACGTGCGCCTAACGTGGTCAGTTTCCATGCTATTGAGGTATCCGTTTTAGACGGTAAATTCCAGCCGGAACCAAACCCTACAATCGCGTTGATAGTAATCTACGCATCAACAGAGTGTCGGTACTCACCGTTCCGTTGACATCGAGGGCATCATCTGTTACAGGACGATTGCGCCTTTGAAGACGACGCGAGCCATTGCTGTCCAAGGTGTTGTTCGAGAGCGATTCCGCCGCATCCACGCCTCCAGTTGGGCCGTGATCACTCCTGTCTTGGCGTAGAGATTTCCCGTCGGAACCGGGAAACAGCCCCAGAGCGATTACGGCCATGGCACCGGGGCGGATCCTGCAAGCCCCTTCATCGTGCGAACTGATTTGTTTCTTGAGAGAGACTCGTACCAGCTCTTATTGCCTGAGCGAGAAAAAAAGAACACTGGTGAGGTTCAGCGATAGGATTTTTTACTTGTGTGGGGAGAGCTTGTCACATCAGATAGTACACGAGAAACATTTCTAGCTTTGTGCTCTTCTTGTCAATTTTTTCCGCACGCTACCTCGGTTACGGTACCAGATATTCTTCGAAGGTTTCGTTCGAACAGCCAAATGCATAATAAAGTGTAGCAATTGCATAATCTCCCCCCTCCCCGCCACGTACGTTGCGGCACACCCCAGCAGTGACCCGTTGACCTTCAGCACGTCATGCTTAATAACGTTACCTACATCTTGATAATAAACACATCCTCATTCTCTACTACTATGCTTAAAACACTAGATAATGGTATGAGTAAGCCGTAATTTCTCGTCGACTGCTTCAGTTTGCGGATGTAGGCCTCGAGTCTCGACCGGTGAGCAGCCATGAAGGTATTGGGGTATTCTGTCCCTGAACTGTTGCGACAATTTGCAACTCTAACGTTATCTAGTGCAGTAAAATGTAACTCGTCCGCCACAACCATTTGCCGGAGTCTCTATGTCCAATGGAGATTCTTGATTTGCCTGCGTGTGAACCTGAGACGTGGTGTACCCGCATGCACGTTTTGGGTATCTTATACCAAAGAGCAGTATTGGCTTAGCGAAACGCCCTAATGCTACGTCCACTCAGGTCCACTCACTCTATGCGATGTCGAAGGAAGGAAGTGAGTCCGCCGGGAAGGTCGATGCGCTCCTCTCGCGTGGCGGCAGACAATTATTTGCGCTGGATGAAACTGGGCGGTGGTGACTGTGGAATGACAATGGTGGGCTCGAAACCACCGCGATATGAATCCGTCCGCGGTGAGGGCCATTTGCCACACTAATGCAGCAGTACGAAATATAGAGAAAAAATTCTTGCAAGTATCCGGGCATGGAGCAGGAACTATATTTAGTGCACTCTGGCGGCTGGTATGTTTTGTGACTTGGGGTTTGATCTTAAAGAAAACTGAGAAAAAAAGTATGAATCACTACGATGATGTCCACATGTTCTTCTGTTCATGATGCGTCCGTACGCCTTAACCTCTTCGAAACGGAATCCACACTCTCGGGGACTAAACGCTGGGAATTTACGTGAGATGAAGTTTGTGGTTCCACCGAAATAAAGGGGTTGATTCGCTTAGGTTTGTAATCTGTGTGGTACGTACGTAGGCATTTTGTGCGTATATCGTGGCCTGTAGACGAAGCGGACAGTACTATTTCGTGGGTGACTACGTAAGATTAGTGGATGACTCTTGCGTCGACTGTCAGGGATACCGCGAACGGAAATTATTAACAAACCACATTGGTTTTTGTTGGGGGCGAGAAACACCAGACCGGGGGTTGCTTCTTGTTGTGTCGTGTAGATTGCGCCCTGAGTACGCACGCATTTTATTGTGTTTTTATGAGGTAGTACATGCTGCGCAGTTCGCTTCGACTTGTCGATACTGTACACAAAAGTAGGCTGCTTCTATCATTACACGTTCACTCGGTGAGATACATGAATGGAAACCACAGAGTGGATCGTGGCCTGTACGAGTGTCGGGCCTGAGAGCCAAAACGATTTTTGCTGGAAAAAGTTGTCATGTATTAGGGGAACGGCTTCTCGATCTACTGCAAACAATGATGGGGGGTACTGCATGCAGTGGAAATAAATGTGAACAGCATGGTTGTACGTAGGGATCGTTCACAATAATACATTTGTAACACCTGACATTCTCGTAGTGTAGGTAGTATATCGTACCAACTGCACCGCTGTTGAAATATTTTGAGGTTGTTGTAGCATCCTAAGCCACAGGTACTATACACAGTTTGTACAAACAATCTGGTACAATATTTTAATTTTTATAATATATATGTTATTTTGATGTAGAGCCTGTACCCAGGTAACTCATGAGTAATACTATCTGTGCGTTTTCTGTCCAGCTACGCCCCGCTTCTTGTGGCTCCGATACGAGTCACATTCCAGGCCCTTCGCCAGCCATTTTTTTTTTTTTTCTCATACTTCTACTTCCCAGATATACATACTAGGGAGCACACGGCATCATCGGTGGGCCTCCAACCGCTTATCGTTTTCTTCCCTTGTATCGCCCGGCCGGAACAACAGGTGCTCGAAATGTGCGCAAGCATTTCAACTTTACCTATTTCCACATCATCCACTAGTTTTTGAATGTAGCGTTTGTTAGTAGTATATTTTCTTGTTGGGTTCGGCTTTATCCTTACGTTCCCCCCATGACACAATGTAGCCCTCTCACTCCGGCAGTAACAGTTGCTGCGATAAAGCGTTACACATACCGTCTGCATGATCGCCTCCCAACCTATGCCAAGCGAAGTATTACTAACGAGGTAACGTAATTGAGCGCGTGTATACCAAGTATGACTAACGAGGTAACGTAATTGAGCACATGTATACCAAGCGTTCCTTTAAAACTGACGATTCGCACCCCTCCCTCTAATGCTCAATGGCGGAGACAGTACATGGCCACATACATCACCTTGCATGCTGTTTTTGGCAATACGTATCTCTTTCGTATAATTAGCGATGTCAGAAAATAATGGCAACTGTATGATGATGGTGACAAACAGTGCAGGACCACATCACCTCGCCTGTTGTATTTGACAATACGTATCTCTTTCTTATAATTAGCGATGTCAGAAAATAATGGTACCTACAAATATTCCCACGTCCTTTAAAACTCCGCCCCACCCCCCTCACCGGTTATTCGACTTACAAGATTCACTTGATAAAAGGATACATTTCCCTTCACAGCTGTCAGATTTTGTCCCCCTCAGAAACGGGATTTATAGTTTCCGCGCACAGACTGACTAAAATCATCCTGTTGACCCTGATAGCTACACTGTAGTTGTAAGGGGAGTCGCCGACCTATATCCTTAATAAGGACACACAACTCGTAATGCGCGCGATCGGAGTATCACACACAGCTTGCAAAGATGAGTTTCGACGAAATCTTCGATCTAACAGCTAGCTGGAGTGTATTTTCATTTTTTAAAATATAGAAACATGTATAAGTTCGATGCTTCTCATCGAAATATCCATGTTTCATTACCAACCGGATAGAATGTGATGTACTGTATGCTGCATATTTGTTGCTACATGCTATACTCTGTTAGCTCGTTCTACTGCTGTATTCCAGCTTTCCAACCAGGCCACCGCCGACGCCGGCTGGGTGGGATCCATCCTCACCTACCTGCTGAATGAAGTTGCAACAACTATAATACTACCATAATGTGCGCCGTGAATATCTCCTTTTCGCTGTTCGTTTTACGAGAAGAGGAGTTTTTCGTTTGTCTGTAACTACGAGCTCAAGATAAAAAAGACGCAACCTTCTCACGTCCGGAAATTTACACTAATGTTCTGCGCGCGTTGGGTAATATTTTTTTCATATCTTATCTGATAATATCTTCGCATCACTTTTCCGTCATCTTTCTCCCTCCCCCGTACGATCTCTTTTTTTTTTCTTTTCATTTTTTCATCCCATTTATTATCCTCGCAATACGTATAACCTCGTGATACCTCTCAGTATGAGCTCAGATCTGGGGTGTCACACAGACAGATGGCCCTTTTTCCCTCTCTCCACGTACGGTACGTACCTTCATTTATATCGGGAGAAGACTTTAGCATTTTCTTCATTCATTCGTCGACTTGCGTCCACTGGTACCTAGCCACGATGCCAGGCGCTCTCAGCAGTTGATCACTTTTTTTGGGCATTTTTGCAAGAAATATAGTAAACATCTAACAACGCTGGCAATAGAACTCAAGGAGCGCTAGTAATAATAGTAGTGTTCGAGGGTAACCACTAAACCAACGGGCGACCGGCCTGGTTCTTGCGTTCATTTTGATCGCGAGTTTGTTGTATATGTGAATTACACACACTCCTTTTATTACTGCTATGCCCAGGTAACCAACAATTAAATTAAGTAGTCGTTTATGTGCTTTACGACGTACCGGGGACTACATGATCAACACAACCCAGTCAGCTCGTTGTGGAACGTGCGCCACCCAAATTCTTTACATGATGTCGACAACTTGAAAACTTCACGATGTTTTCA
Source organism: Undaria pinnatifida (assembly GCA_012845835.1). NCBI lineage: Eukaryota > Phaeophyceae > Laminariales > Alariaceae > Undaria > Undaria pinnatifida. The sequence goes on along the minus strand of JABAKD010000025.1, from coordinate 10,628,135 downwards.
ACACTTTAAGTAAGTTGTTTTGACATACTGCAGCTGTAAAACTATTCTCCCGACGTTAATGAAAAATTTCACGCCCTGTACAAATACATTATTTGCTATTTGTCTGGCAGGCAAATACTCTCTGGAAAACCTGCGCAAATATTTGTCTGGAAGCAAATACTTTTTAGATAAGCTGCGCAAATATTTGTCTGCAGGCAAATAATTTTTTGAGAACCTGCGCAAATATTTGTCTGCAGGAAAATACTCGCTTGAGAAGCTGCGCAAATATTTGTCTGCAGGCAAATACTCTCTTGAGAACCTGTGCAAATATTTGTCTGGCAGGCAAATACTGCCCTGGAGAACCTGCGCAAATAGTATTGTATTTGTCCTGACAACTATTCTGAAAAAACAGCTGATACTGCAGGCAGGTCGGAGGGACAGATTAGCCGAGTCGTATGTCATGCGATGGGAGATTGGTGTCGGAAATACAAAAGCAAATCCCTGAAGCGTGCATCTGAAATATCTTTTGATCGGAGTGGAAAGACACAGGATCAGCCAAACCGAGAAAAAATGAAAATCTATCGACTACCTATGAGTCAACGGCCTTTTCGCGGCTGCAAGAACACCGGGCTCAACGGCCGTATTTATGCATTACGTATGTACCCCATATAATGTACGTACTTGTACGCCGAAGAGGTCAAAATCTCCGCATCCGCAATACATTGTTTGCAGGCAAATAGTTTATTGAGAACCTGCACAAATATTTGCCTGCGGACAAATACTTTCTTCAGAAGCTGCGCGAATATTTGTCTGGAAGCAAATACTTTCTTGAGAAGCTGCGCAAATATTTGTCTGCAGGCAAATACTCTTCTGAGAACCTGTGCAAATATTTGTCTGGCAGGCAAAAACTCTCTGGAAAACCTGCGTAAATGTTTGTCTGGAAGCAAATACTTTTTGGAGAAGCTGCGCAAATATTTGTCTGCAGGCAAATACTCTCTTGAGAACCTGTGCCAATATTTGTCTGGAGGAAAATACTGCCCTGCGACAAATACATCTAACTATTATTTGTATTTGTTAGGGATATTTGTACAGGGTATGAAAAATTTATTATGAAAAACTTTAGAGAACTTTAGATAGTTTCTGCTTTGAAAACAACTAAGAACAACGAACACTTTTGAAGTAACCCTCATAGATAAACTGTATTGGCAAGGGGAGTCGCCGAACTATATCTCTAATGAGGACACAAAACCCGTATGACTCGCGATCGGAGAAACGCGCGCAGATTGCAAAGATGAGTTTCGACAAAATCTTCGATCACGCAGCTGTAGTGATTTTTTGTTATTTTATTTTCAAAACATTTATTTCGACTCGCCTCGACGTTTTGAAAAAGAAGGAAAACATATGTGAACGAGCAACAACGAGGAAGAGCAACAGGCCGCTTTCTTCTTTTTTGTTGTTGTTGTTGTTGTTGTTGTTGTTGTTGTTGTTGTTGTTGTTGTTGTTGTTGTTGTTGTTGTTGTTGTTGTTGTTGTTGTTGTTGTTGTTGTTGTTGTTTCTGTTGTTTCTGTTGTTTCTGTTGTTGTTGTTGTTGACTGATTCTACGATAGCCGCCCCCCAAACCGGCGAAATTCTTTAACGAACGTTTTATGGCTGCTCGACACGAGAAAGGATGCCATGAAAAACGCATCCCCAAACGTTTTCTTGTCTGCAAAGGGCTTCCAAACGATGACGTCGGGGTGGCAAGGGGCACCGGTTTTAAGGAGATACGGCCGGGAGCTGGTTTCAAAACCGGCGATTTCGTGAAAGAAAAATTGGGGGGGCTACCGTAGAACGACTCTGTTGTTGTTGTTGTTGTTGTTGTTGTTGTTGTTGTTGTGTTGGTGATGTGGTTGTTGTTGTCGTTGTTGTTGTCGTTGTTGTTGTTGTGTTGTTATTTACAAGATCTTTTTTTTTGTGCAGCATATGGTGTAGTACGTACTACCCGGTTGGTAATGAATATAGTCTATACGTCTATCTTCCGATGAAAAGCATTGAGCGTAAGTCTATGTAATGCTCTTCTGCAGCAACTGCCGGCGTCAGCGGGCTGCCTGGTGTCATGGGGGGCACGAACGGACAAAGCCGAACTCAACTGAAAGATCATGGGGATCTAACGGGTACTTGCAACAATGTCATTCATGTAGATGTAACTGCATATGATTCACGGAAATGGTTGATGATTCATTATGTTCTCCGATGACGAGGAGTATTGGTATATTTGGGATGTCTGGCGACTTCACAGACTTTCATTTGTGATGAATTGTCCCCACCGGGCCAGTGTAGTTGTTGAAGTGTGTGCTGTGTGCGTGTACGAGGACTGTACAGTATTGGATACAAAATAGGTTTCTACATAATGTTCGTCTGCCTCATCTGATGCTCTGCTCTGGCTGCCTTCGGCATACCGCGTGACCCAAGCTGACCGATGTTGAGACCATCCCCTCATGTTAGCATACAGAATCGCTCTAGTGCTGTGGGGTGATCACGCCCATGAAGTCCGTTACATCAGGCCGTGGAGGCGGGATCAGGCCGACGAGTAGAGCAGAGAACCAACGGGGAAGACAGGCGTAGAAGAGTTGTATTGTGTAGAAGATCTTATGATGTAAACGTGAACCAAAAACTATAGACTACAGTGGTAGCGGCTACGGTTTAAGAGAGGGTCGTGCAAGCCTGATATTTCTCTCTTAAATCGGGACTTCTCTTGTATCGTATTGGCTATGATATAAGAGAGTATTCTCTTAAACCGCTTGCGTTTGGCTGCACCGCCGGGTTTTTTCGCAACACCCTGGCCAAGTCTCAAGCCACTACTTGCACCCGCGGGGCTCTTGCCTTTGCCCCCCGAGGAGTCGCGCTTTTCTGGCTGCGCCCCAACACTCCCCGCTCCTCGAGTCTCGCTCTCCCGAGAGGTCGCACAGGTGTGGCAGATGCGGTGCATCTCGCTGGTGCCACGCGGGTCCACCACACCACAGTTGCCATGGAGGTACTTGCCGCAGACTCCTCGGCATTTGGGATTTGTGAAATGAGGCGGGCCTGGTGTGTTTACGGGGGCCGCTGTGTAGCGACTGCCCGCTGCGCAGGGCATGGTGTCTGCAGCTGTGTGGGTGTGTGTTTGTCTGTTGATGTGTGTGATGGCTGTGCGACTCTTCCAGAAAGTATCGATTTAAGAGAAAATCTCCGAAAAAAGACCAATTCTCTCTTAAATAATTTTTGGTCGTGTCACGCCAGTTTGACTCTCTTAAATAGGTACTTTCTCTTGAACATTGTCTCTTAAACCGTAGCCGCTACTGTTGTCTAAAGAGTGCAACAAGGAAAACAGAGCTGGCGTATACCATCGGAATGGACCCACAACCGGACCATCAATGAAACAGACTGCTTCCACCGGGGTGACTGATCCTGACAGCACACCACCTTAATTTAATACCTACATCCAATAGGATGCCTCCATTTCCCAATACGAAACTCTCCTGCATTGCTCGTACATTCATGGGTGAAACATACGCCCGTCCGTATACTACATGGCCTTAAGTATACTGCATACCCCAGGCAGACTAAAAGTACTAGATCTTCCATAGGGTAATATACATGGCACAAATGATAGTAGCTGGTATACAAAATGCATGCATGCTCCAATGTTATACGAGCATAGTCTAGTCTGTATAAATATTTTTCTCGCACACCACACGAAATACCGTGTATCGAAGGACCAAAGCTCGCTTACACCCTAAGCGCCCCCCCTCGACCTCCTGATCCAAGAGACCTCGAGGGCGAAGCAGGTGTGTGACCCAACGGGTGGTTGTAGCGAGCTCCATCATAGGGTTGTATATCTTGCAATGAGGCGTTTAAGCCTCATTATTACGAGGTGTGGGGGAATCTATAGCCTCATTTTCGTTTGTTTCGAATAGCCGCATCTTCGATGCCCTTTCCAATTGTGAATGTTTTGTTAGCATCCTTTGATGGGCACGTGATCTGCACATACGACTATTCAGGGTGGGCTACCGTAATAGAGTGTCAGTATAGCTGGCAATATATTCGGTAAGATAGCCCGCAGAGTAATGTCTATTGGACCACAAGGAGGTTCTCTCAAACGGATTATTCTCAGTGAAGCGGATAACCCGTAGAATCTAGTTAGTTGATACCCCAAGAGCGTTTTCGGTAATGGAACGTTCCTCCTCTGGACAAGATAGATAGAAGTAAGCGCGTTAAGCGATCATGGGAACATTAAACATCCAGGAGAACGTTCCTTGTACGTTCCATAGGTAAAGGTCCAGAAGAGAGCACAGCAGCAAAGCTGGGGTGAAGCGAACTTTGTGAGCTTCAACGCACCCCCGTGCTCTCATTCCTCCTCCTCCTCCTCCTTCTTCTCCTCTTCCTCCTCCTTCTACTTTCCTGTCTCCTCGAGCTTGTCATAGCTCAACGCCAATAATAATGAGAAATCTATAAAGAAGAACTGGTGCTATCTCCAAGCGAAGCTGATACCCCTGCGTCCTTTCCCTCCCACCTTCCGGCACCACGACACCTTCACATGGTTGCCACATGTCGGAGGTCGGGTCCTTGGAAGGTGAATGCAAGAAGTCTATAACGATGTCGAATCGACCCACGTTTGTATGTATAGAAATGAACGCATTTTTCAAGAAAACATTGTTCACGTTTTGCGATTTCACCAAAATGTTTCAAATTTTGATATTTGTGAGGTTGACCGGTTGAGTAGTCGATATTGTACCTACGATAAACGTTTCGATTAGAGTTTTCGGGCCCTTTTATTTTGGGAACGGACAGCGTCACCGGTGCAAGATCGACGTTGCAGCAGCAATGTGCAACGGATCAATATCGGGACTCGCCTGTGTTGCAAGGAGCCAAGCATACGTCTGAACGTCTTTATCTAAAATCTAGAAATTACCCACTCCTAAAACTGGATAATTCTTTGCAGCAAAATACGATCGATGCGTATTCGGTCTCTAGCGCTTGGACCACACAAAAACCAGAATGGGAAATTCAACCAACGATGATTACGCCAAAACCCAACCAGAGGTCCTTGGCTTGAAATCATGATTGGTTTTTCGACGTCTGGGAAGCGCAACATGTGTTAACTGCGCCGTGTATGCCGCATTAATGCAAGACGGCTAAAACTTTCATTGCACAAAGAGACGCCGAAAATAGGACCCAGCAAGCCGTAGCAACATTGACGAATATTCATACATATGCCTGATTCCTTCCAGAACAACGAAAGCTTCGAAGGCGATACTACAGCAGTGCTCATAACCGCCGTCGCGGGTTGAGCGGCACGATCTCGAACGATTGAAAATACAATTTTTAAAGATAATGACCGTGACGCCCAACGATCTGTTCGCTGTTCGATAGGCAAATTTTCCAGCGACCAGCGTGAGCAGGCTTGGGGATTACAACCGAACAAACCCAACCGCTGGCTCCGCTGTGCGTAGCGCTATACAATGTACATACTGAATTCCCCTGAGAAAAATCATATCATACATCCAACAACAAAAACATTAGATGAAACGCGCAGTCTGTACATAGTAAAACATAGGTATGGCTATTGCCCCCTTGAGCAACGAACGCTTTCTCCGTGTATTTAATCTAGCGTGCATACAACTTCAAACAAACACATTAGACTAATCGATGTACCCAATCCCTCCCCTCTATTTTACATAGCTATGCTTGCAAACCGAAACCCTCCCCTTTAACGACGTCATTGTCCTGAAGAGGATGAAGTATTGGTGACAGCGTGACGCAGCCCTCGTCTCGCGTATCGACCGGTACCAAGCAAAACTATCCCCGCCGAAGATAAACGAACTTCTCAAACTACCACGGAGCACCCATGGAAGAGAACCCTTGCTTGGGGAAGGACTTTATCAGGACAGCCGAACATACGTGGCCACATAGAACTCGGGGCCACCTTGATCCATCCCAAACTTCTGGGTGTGACGGCAGTAGAAACTAACGGCGCACGAAACTGTCCTCATCTTGACGGGTTGCCACCGACGTTCCCTGATGGAGGTGATGGCAGAGTTTCGACAAACACTACACCAGACAACAAACAATTCACATCATACTCTTCGTTCTATATCTCGGCATACATAGCCAGTCACACCCAACACAATGCATCACACCCTCAAAGCATTGAGCCAACCGTGATTATCTGAAGGCTGCCATAATCCGGAGCATTTAACACTGCAAACACGTATACACGGAATTGTGCGCCGAACGGTAGTGCACGGTGTTGCCTGCAGCTGACGAAGACTCGACGTGCTTTACGTACCGCGCACGCTCGGAGCGACCACTCCAAAATTGCAATAACAACTTCTTGCACAAACCCACCGGAACACCCTTCCACCGCCCCGCCCGTCCCTGCCCCCGCTACGTGTATATTACATTCAGAAAACTACAGTTGCCTTAAAATCTCAACGCCAACATTGCGTTCGAAGAGACTTCACAGGCAGTAACGATATGGATGGATTCTGCCGAACGCCTCCGTCCTTAAGGTTTCATCTAGTGTAATGTTTACAGGAACACTGCACCACGACGGTCTACGATGAGTACCGCATGATCGCTCAAAGCTCTTCAATATTTTCTTGGTAAGCGACAGCGGTTGTTCGCTCATCGGGGTGTATGCAGACAGCAACCAAACATGACCAGTCAACAGACAACCACTACACCGCTGAAGCATGGCGATTTACCGCCGTCTTATGTTGGAAAATTAAGTGGCAATAACCAGCGCGCATTTGGCAGGTATCGCCTATTAATTCAATATACGACTGCGGTTCAAGCCGTCCGCATGCTACACCGAACGCTGGTGCCCCGTTTAGTTAGCACTGGTCAGCCCCCATGAACGCCTCTCCCCTGCACCTTTTGTTGTTCACGAAGAAAGACCCGTCCGTTTCGAGCCTGATCGTCTCGCCTTTCATGAGACGGAACTCGTAGGGCTCGTTCTCTGGGAAAGCCACAGCCTCCTGAAAACGAAGATAAACGAAAAACCAGCCATGGGAGGGTCAACATACGCGTACCTCACCGGCGTAGAGTCCATCAATTATTCCTTTTTCCTGGTATCAATCATCATTGCGGCAGTCGGCCCTCCCCCGTTCATTTTTCGATTTCATTGGTGGTTCGGGGAGAGACGTGGAAACACCGTCTACACAGGGAGTGCCGTCCTCACGTGTTCAGCAAAATAACGGTCGTAAATATCATTGATGCAAGTTTTCACCTGCTGTAGAATCCGCACAGCGACCGTCTCCCCTAGGGTCAACCCTTCCTGGCCGTCAATCCTCCAGTGAACGCCACACATTTGCCTGAAAATTATAGTACATCAGAACACGGGCAAGGACAATGCAGGGATTCGTTACATGAACGCAAGACACATTTCACACACTGTGTTTCGCCGCATCTGAAGTTGCGAGACGTGGCCAAGGCGCAGTTGTTCGCTCTTCGCACTAGTGCTCATACATACGTTTTCCGTGCTTGCTGTACCTGCCGAATGCGACGTTGACAGCCATTTTGTTGATTTCTCCCTCGTACGTCAGGCAGTCTCTGCCGGTGTAGGGAAGAAGGTTCAGCCCATCATCGTCGGGCAGCACGGGGTCAGCAAAGCACGAAGCGCCCCTCTCCAGTCCAACAAGGGCCTGCGGTAATTAGTGGCGATTCGGAGCAGCTGTTAGGGGAATGGCAACCGACGTCTAACTGAAGAGTTCATACGTCGTCTTGGTTACGGCTCACGGTACAGGGTTGGTCAACCCTCTGGTCTGCTGTAGGTGTACGATGGCAGGAACTGACTAAGCTGTCGTTTAGCCACAAACAGACAACTCGTACTCTCCAGCGCCTGAAGGTCTAAAAGTCGCAAACAATGGACGTACATTAAAATAGATTGCAATGCATTCCAGAACTACCCTCGCGGTTGACGCAAAGAGTCTGGACAACAAACGCATTGGTCAGCAGTTCACGACCACGTTTACAACGTAACAGAACATCGTGTTCGAAATACAAAGCGCTCGATCACACGGTTTGTTAGTACACAGCGATCTCACAGTACTTGGCCACAACCTTGCCGAGAAAACACACTCGAGAGGGTTGGTGTGAAACGTTTCAGTGCAAACCGACATGTTTCTAAACCAACCCCGCCCATTTCATTGGCAATGAGCAAGGCCTTGAGGCGGAGATCCCTCAATGTGTTCGTGAAATATGGGACTATGGGACTAGGTTCGACCATTGATAGTCACGTCCTAACACCAATCTGACACGGAGGCCGTGGTTCTAGGTATCAGCGACTGAAATGGGTGTCATCTGCATCTCACCTTGAGCACCGTTGCGAAGGCGCCGTTCTGAACCGCGTGGCCAGATGGGTACGATGGGTGAGTTGGCGACCCCTCGTTGACAGCCTGTGGAACCAAATGCGTAATTTCATAACAATAAGGACGGGTGTGCGCACAGGTGCTAATCTGGTCAAGGTACCTACTCAGCAATTATTTGGACGTATCCTTTACACTTACGTTACTAAATGGCACACTCTACCGCTCCGCAAATACCAACGTTTGGAGCGAAAAGCGAGACTGCTAACGTGTTGGTGTTTCGTAAGCGGTTTAATGGAGGCGTCACTGTTGTTGTCATATAAATCTTCCTATAGCACAGCTGTCAAACACGATGCAAACGTTTCATCCTGTAGCTGTTCTGGCAAAATATGCATGCGGGCATTTACGCATTCATGTCTGGCAAGAAGCGTGAGTGCGAGATGGGGTCTACGCGCTTGCTTTTACCCTGAAATACAAGTTGAAAGTATGAATGGCGGAGACATTGGCTACCTCGAGCGCGTGCTGCAACTGATTGACGTCGTGGTGAACAAGTTCGGCACAGTCACACTAAACCGGGAATATTCAACAGAAGGAAACGCGGGCGTATTTCCATATCGCGGTGGTGCCTTTGGAAGAACCGCGTGAGTGGCCATGTGTCTCTCAATCTACCCGGCACCTATTTCACGTCATCTATCTGATTTCCTTAGGGATATGTCTCACCATCGGCAGGAGGTAGGTGCGCCCGCGTCGTCCCCTCCTTCCGTTGATCTCTACATTCCGCTCCCGCACCCTCCTGAGCAACTCCCTGTTGTTGAGGAGCGACTCGTCGAATTCTACGTCAAGATCGCCGTAGATGACATTGTGGAGGGTTCCAGCGACGGCCTGTCACGCCCAACGATCCGACAACATCGGCACAACGCGAATAAGTTGGAAGGCATTTAGCGGAAATGGGAACCGTTTAATCGACAATGAATTGCCTCTCCAACGTATATCAAACCCAGGGAGATCGTCAACCAATGGATGCTCGATTGAAAGGGCTAGAGAGTTCGAGGACTGATGCAAAACGCTTAACCAGTCCCCGAAACCAAAGCAAATCGTGTTTTGATAAATACACACATTGCGGGGGGCCGATGTACGTCGTCAGACAGGTTCGGCTTGTCAGTGAAACCTCACCTCTGGGCGAGCGAACAGGTGCACGTTCCACTTCTGGTACCACGAGGATCGCATGGCCAGCTCTGCGTTTCCGATGATCCTCATAACGTGAGACACGCCGTAGTTGACGAACCCAACCTGGCGGCCGCTCTCGTCGTACGGACCGTTGAAGCCAGGACGGCTGATGGCTCCTTCTTCGATAAGAATCAGTGCCGCTCGGTACGCCTCCCTGACAATCGAGAATATTGGTCACATGGTTAAATATTCATCGCGTCCCAACAAAGCACAGCATAGCATTAACGTCCTGTTACTTAATGTCAGGCACAAGCGTGTGGGTATTCGTGAACTCCCAGTCACCTGCTCAGGTGAATGGAAATAACAGCTGGGGAGCGTTGAGAATCGCTGTTCATATTATTATGTACCGGGAGATTTCTCGTTAGAGAGTAGTGATGGTGTCTGCCGCGACATCTCGAACGGCGACCAACACCCTTGAGGTAGAGAGACTATCCCGCAGCTCAGGAGTCGAAAATGCAGTCTGCAACCACGGTAGAGCACTCACGTGTTGATGGTGTCGGTGACTACCAGCCTCGAAAGATCGCGGGAGTTGCGGATGTACCGCTTAACAGAGTCTTCCTCCTCCGGCGAGTCCGGCTTGCCACCGTTCTGAGAAAATCGCGGGGGGAATCAAGAAAGCGTTTCAGGCTGAGGTGAGAAGACGACTAGGCGACACCAGATCGGGTACAATAACACGGCCGACCGGGCATACCACCAGACGAAGGGTGCGCACTGCTGCCAATGCCGATCGTCACAAATGAGCGAATCAATATTCCCAATTCAATATATCATCTTGTTGTTCACGAGTGAAACGCTTGCGATTCTGATGGACAGAAAATAACGGAAGGGTGCCGGCGTACGATATCTGATGCATGTTACACACCAACCACCAGGTGGCACCAACGATTGTTCGCTTGGTGAGGCCTAAATACGAAACGACAGTGTACTGACGGTGCCCTACCCTACGGCCGAGTCCATGTGCACCACGTATGCAGAGGCATAACGCAAGGACGAATAATGTTCTTGGGACAATTGTTTTGAAATCGCTCGGCTACGTCCCAACAACGACCAATCGAGTTAAGCGAAGGCCGATAACGGAACTAACCGATGTTCTAAGAGTGGTAGATCGTACGAACGTTGCCACCGGACGCCAATATGATCAGCTACATTGACAGAGCTAGAGGATTTCGTCCCTTCCCTTCCTCCCCTTCCATGTCCAGCTCCCACGCCAACAAGGGTCGTCGGTGCACACGCCGTGCATTTCCAGTCGTTTTGTTTTTTACGTGCTGCCGCTAACCTGTATGCGAAGCCATTCGTCGTAGTCGACCATGTAGTCCACTCCGGACGCAAAGGTCGTCTGCTGAGGCGATACCGTGATGGAATCAATAGTGAAGTCCTTCACCAGTAGCTATTCCAGCGCAAATCCATGGGCAACGGGGAAATGATCGGGGGAGATGATACTTAGGGCGGGTCACTCGTACGCCTGAAATCCAAATACATGACGAAAGAGGTTATTATCACAGTAGCACATCCTGGACCACCAGCACGCGTTGTCAGGCATGGGTAATACCACAGCGAAATGAACGCTGGCGCCGATGCCCGCACCTTAGCCTTGGTGGTCTGCCACGACGTCTTCCTTTTCGTTTGCCATATTCAACTCTTACGGTGAGTGAGATACGCACCGTCTCATGGAATCACAACGACAACCTCAACCAACGAAGCAACATAGTAGTGGAACAAGCTCTTCAGGGGTGAGGGCAGGTCCGAACAAAAAGCCGCATCATGAACAGGCTGCTACACTGTACCTGGGAAATGAAGGGTCCTGTCTCGACACCGACTGCGGAAGACCGGAACAGCTGCGACTGCGGATCCGCTTTTCCATTTCTTCCGACGGCCACCCCGTTCATGTTGGCGAAGCCCGGCATCGTGGCCAAGTTGTCTGTCAAAATCACGGAAGGTTCAAATCGTTACACCCCGACAACAATCGTCCTTGGTCAAGATGGTACAAACACGATTGTTAATCGAAGTAGCAACTTCTGAGAAACACAATATGTTGGCCTTGTCGAACGACTGGCAAAGCACATGGCAACAAGCGCCAACCATGGCTGCCGTACACCGCAGAGTAGCATTAACTACATCCTAAATTGGGATTTCATCCATAAAGACACGTGGGAAGAGCTTGAACGATAATGCACTCAGTACAGAATTCGGCTATCCGAGCCCACAATACATGAATAGTCGAGGTTTACAATCACGGGATCAACCTGCCGCCATCGGGTAGTGTTTCCTGACTTCTAGGAGCTTCGCAGGGCGGCGTTACTTCACAGAAGAAAAAATAAGGCGGTGGAGAATCTAGCGTGTAGGCCGATAAGACGCCTAGATAAATATGATTCAGTTTCTCACGAGTACCACACATACATCCTCTACCTCATCTCGAGTACCAAGGGGAAGGCGTTCCGGAAGGAAGAAAAAGCTGGGAGTAAGACAGGACCGATCTCCGACATCCTAGTATACCGATACGACAACGCAAATTTGTTACTGGAACTGCTATCTCCCATCATCATATCTGTATCAAGAAAGAACGGACAGTCAAGAGGTAGCTTTTGCACTTTATGGTTTCGAAACTGGAACTCCGCATTGGTGACGAAAGTGCTGAGTTTCTGCCGTACAGCGAACTGTCGTCTGTTGCACCATTCCGCCAATCGCATGCAAAATGTATTTGGTGTACCTGCTGCCGCCACGGTTGCCTCGTCTTCGCCGTACTTGGAGAACGGCACGTCCCTTGTCAAGGCCATCCAGTACAGCTCCGCCATTTGAGCGGCCTGAGGCGGAATCGTGAAGATACATTCGATCGAGGGCACGTTCAGAAGGCATCCCACGAACCATGATACAACAACCATGAAACTAAACATTCTGCGGCTCCTCGCTGAAGAACCTCAATATCTCACACCGTTATACCTCTTTTCGACAATAACCTGTCCCCTATTACTCCGATCACCTATTGACACCGCGGACAGTTCCATCGTCTATGTTTGCAGAAAACACCGTTGTAAACAACAAATTTATTTAGCATGCCGAATAATGTGGAGCAGCTCCTCCTTTGATCAAGCCCACCAGCGAACCAGCAAACACAGCTAGTCCTGGACGAGCCTGACCCATTGTGGGACACATTAGTGCCATGAGCGCAACGACAACCACACAAGTTGTACGTCTCGCGACAAATAAAACGATACGCGAGTGATGGACGACGTTGGTTCAGAACATCCCACGAGATGCAAGTGGCAGGGTCCCTTCAGAATACACTTCAGAAGCTAACAGCTACCGTGCTGAAACAATTCAACACCTACAACTTACCAGGTCCTCGGAGTTGATGGCCGAAGCACTAGGGATTGTCAAGGCAGAGCTGTCACGATATCCGACCGTTCATGGTAGCCAGGGCCGAAGGGCGAGAAGAAGCGACGGGAAAATGGAACATATTTCCGTACCATATTCGTTGCCAACCATGCATGTCGTCGGTGTCGTTGTACAGAAGAAGATGTCCGCGATGTGGCCAGCAAAGCCGCCACAGGTGTAGAGTTCGCCAGACCGTCGGATGGAATGAACCAGACGAGAACAGGCATGGTGCGAGACAGCGAGCACGGATTGACAGGAAGAGTGACCGACGCGAGAGGATTGAAGGGACAGAAAACCGAGAGAAGCAAAACGCAAGATGGAGGAGGTAAGGCATTGGACACGATAACACAGCAGGTCAGTGCGGGCTGATGCCGTGTCCGCAAACCAAACGTCATCGCCGTCACAATCTGCGTTGAATGCCTTGCAGGGGCTGCCTCGTCAAAGTACACACACCGAGAAACGAACATGACAGGCCTTGAGGCGGACCGCATCGTTTGTCGCACATTTACGAGGTCACTCTGCACGACAACACTATGCCGAGCTACGTCTTAGCTACCGGTGCTGATGACCACCCTGTTCGGCGCCAATTATAGCTGGAGTCGCAACGTCTCTTGCTGTTTGTGCTTAGCAGCGAGAGGTTTGGGACAAATCGTGTTTACGCTCAGGGATCCTAAGTCACTAGTTTAGAGTTCCTTTTACATCAACTACAGGTAGGGTGTTTCTGCATTCACAGACGGCCTAATCCTGCTTAGAGGGTGCATGGTACCGACAACACAATAGTACCTGGCAGGTCCAGCCATACTGGTCGCGAGGCCTCCAAGAGGGTTGACCAGGAACCCATCCTCGTCTCCGGCCGGCACCTGCTCGCATGTGTCGAAGTCGCCTTCGGAAACACACTCGATCAAGGCGTCGAAGGCATCGCTGTCCACCTGGAGCGTGTCAGGTAGGAACGACCGCATCAAGAAATAGGATACACGGTGCGGAGAAATGACTCAACATTGGAGCTAGCTGAACAATCTCATTCATTCGCGAAGTATATAGCATATACGTCTGTAGAGCACATTCACTGTATGGTGTTGTACATTTGTGGAGTGATCGCGAAAAAAGGAGGCAAAGGCAGTCAGAGACCTTTGGGTACACACGTAAACCTCCTACCGCCGTTCGCCACACATTGCACGTTGCTTACTTGGTACTGTGACTTCTTGAGTAGAAGCTACAGTACGTAGGATGTCCCGGCCTGACACTTTCAATCTCGAAGCTGCGCAGGGTTGCTCTCTCAATTTTCACCACATAAATATTTAAACACAGGGGGGGTTACCTGCCCAAGGCTGTCGTGGGGCAGCGACTTGTGGAACGTGGCGGCGGAGGAGCGGTCTCCGTTGTTGACATGTAGCGTCCCCTCGGACGCCGCAAACTCGGTCTCCGCCCAATCGGTCCGCTGGGTCAGCACGTTGGCAGCCCTCTCTTCAGGCTGTGCGACACACGTAAACGGACGTGATACCAGCGGGAACAATAGCCGTCAATTCTGAACAATACACGATCGAAGTCGTGCATGCCTGCAGCCGTCGCTACGGCGCAAAGAGAGGCTGTGGCGCGCGATGCCAGTTGATTTGACGGTGAGGTGCTAACGGGGGCATGCCGAGCAATGGTTTCGTTTTGTGTCACATTGATTACTGCCTACCAGGTATGGTCGAAAAACGTGATGATGTTTATCAAGGAGGTATTCACGAGCAATTTGACGGCCAGGTTTCGCTGTATCGTCAACAATTTGTACCAAGGAGCGAACGTGCGCCTAACGTGGTCAGGGTTGATGCTATTGAGGTAACCCGTTGAGACGGTATTCCAGCCGGAACCAAACCCTACAATCGCGTTGATAATAATATACACATCAATAGAGTATCGGTACCCACCGTTCCATTGACATCGAGGGCATCATCTGTTGCAGGACGATTACGCCTTTGAAGACGACGCGAGCCATTGCTGTCCAACGTGTTGGTTGAGAGTGATCCCGCCGCATCCACGCCTCTCGTTGGGCCGTTATCACTCCCGTCTTGTCGTAGAGATTCCCCGTTGGAACCGGGAAACAGCCCCAGAGCGATTACGGCCATAGCACCGGCAGATCCTGCAAGACCCTTCATCGTGTGGCCTGATTTTTTCCTTGAGAAATACACTTCTTTCTTCCAGCTACTACCGCCTGGGCGGAAAAGAGGCAACACCGGTGATGTTTAGCGATAAGATTTGTCACTTGCATGACGAGAGCCTGTCTCATCAGATTGTACACGAGCAACATTTATGGCTTTGTGCTCTTGTTAATCTATCCGCACGCTACCTCGTTTATCGTACCGGATATTCTGCGAAGGTTTGGTTCGAACATCCGAAATGTATGAACTGTAACAATTCCATACCCCCCCCCCCCCCCGCAACCAAGTACGTTGCGGCACACCGCAGCAGTGACCCGTTGACATGGCGTGCCTCGCACGGTCAATATCACACCTACAGTGGGCTGTGCCCCCGGAGGACCTCGTAGCGGTTCCTATCGCTTCATACCTAAAAGCCGTGGCCTACATCGGGATAAAGCAATATACCCTCGTTCTCTTCTATGCTTAACACCGCAATCCGTCGTCGACCGCTTCAGTTTGCCGAAGTAGGCCTCGAGGCTTGACCGCTAGGAAGCCAAGGAGATGTAGCGTATTTGTTCCTTAATTAAGCGGTCGCCGCGAGTTTCAACTCTAACGTGCGATAAAGTGTACTTCGTCCGCCACAACACTTCACCGGAGGCTCTATGTCCAACGGAATTTCTTGCACTTTCTGCTCTCGAACCCGAGACACGGTGTACCCGCATCCACCCTTTGGGTATCTTATACCAAAAAAAGGGAAGTATTTATTATTGAATCGCTCAAATTCTACGTCCACTCAGGTCCACTCACTCTATGCGATGTCGAAGGCAAGAAGTGAGTGCGCCCCGAAGGTCGATGTTCTCTTCTCGCGTGAAGGCAGATAATTATTTGCGCTGGATGCAACTGGGCGGTGGTGACTGTGGAATGAGAGCGGTGGGCTCGAAACCACGCCGATGTCTCTATCCGTCCGCGGTGAGGGCCATGTGCCACACAGATGCGTAAGAACAAGATATATTCTTGCAAACTTCCGGGGATGAAGCCGCAAAATATATATTTAATGCGCTCTGGTGCCTCGTCCACTTCGTGATTTCGGGTTCGAAACGTACAAGAAAACGTAGAAAAAAACTGTGAATCACTCCGATGATGTCCACATGTTGTTCTCTTCACGATACGTTCGTACGCCTTACACCTCTTCGAAACTGAATCCACACTCTCGGGAACTAAATGCTGGGAATTTACGAAGTATAAAAATTGCAGCTCGACCGAAATAAAGTGGTTGACTCGCTCAGGTTTGTAATCTGTGTGGTACGTACGTATGAATTTCGTGCGTTTATCATGACCTGTAGCTGGAGCGGATAGTATTCGTTCGTGGGTTCCGACTCGATGATAACTCGATAACTCCCGTGTCGATTGTCAGGGATACCGTGAACGGAAATTATTAGCAAACCACATCGGCTTTTGTTGTGGGCAAAAGCATGAGACAGGGGGTTGCTTCCAGTATCGTGCAGATATCGGCATGAATACGCACGCATATGGTATATTTCTGGGGTAGGTACATGCTATACAGTTCACTTCGACTAGTCCATAGTGTACAAAAAAGTATGCTGCTTCTATCAGTACACGTTCACTCGGTGGGATACATGAATGGACACCACAGAGTGGATCGTGGCCTGTACGAGCGTCGGGCCAGAGCCAAAATGATTCTTGCTGGAAAACGTTGTCATGTATTGGTGGGACGGCTTCTCGGTTTACTGAAAACAATGATGATGTGAACAGAAAAATACAATACACCTCACACGTTGAAGGGTGGGGGTTACTGCAGTTGTGGCAAAACGTGAACGAACGGCATGGTTGTACGTAAAAAAATCGATTATTACATTAGAATTGTAAAACCTGACATTCTCGTTGTGGGTGTAGTATGCCGTACCAAACACTGCTCTGTTAACGTAATGTAAGGTTGTTGTAGCATCCTAACCCATAGGTACACAGTTGTACTGGTCTGGTTTAAAATGTCATTTGGATGTAGAGCCTATGTTACCAGGGAACTCATGGGTACTGCTATCGTCTACTGTGCACTTCCCCTCAAGCTACAACAACTCTTTTCTCGTGGTTCAGATACGGAGTCACATTCTAGGCCCTTCGCCCGCCCTACGTACTTGGGTGCACGGCATCATCTGTGGGCCTCCAATCGCTTAGCGTTTTCTTCCCTCGTATCGCCCGACCGGAACAGGTGCTCGAAATGTGCACAAGCATTTCAACTCTTCTAACAAGTAAGAAGTGGTGAATAGTATTCCATATTTATTTCCAGATCATCCACAAGTTTTTGAGTGTGGCGTTTGTTTCTGAATATTTTCTTGTTGGGTTCGGCTTTGTCCATACGTTTCCCTAATGACACCAGGTAGCCCTCTCACCCTGGCAGTTGCTGCAGAAAAGCGTAACATTTAGGACAATGCCTACGTTCGATGCTTCTTCTCGAAATATCTATATTTCATCACCAACCGGGTTGTATGCGATACACTGATTGCTGCATAGTTGTTGCTACATGCTATACTCTGTGAATTCGTACTACTGGTGGATTCCAGTTTTCTAACGAGGCCACCGCGGACGCCGGCTGGGTGGGATCCATTTTCACATGCTTCTGTTGTAACCACATTATACCATAACGTGCGCGTGAATATCTCTTTGTCGTCGTTCCTTCCGTGAGAGGAGTTTCTCGTTCCTTCCGTGAGAGGAGTTTCAAAAATACCTAACCTTCTTGCATTCGTAAATTTCACCTAATGTTCTGCGCGCGTTGGGTAATATTTCTCCTATTTCATCTGATAATATTTTCGCATCACTTTTCTTTCATCTTTGTCCCTCCCCCGCACGATCCCCATTTTTTTTCTTTTTTTTCTTCATCACATTTATTAACTCGCACTCTACTCTCGTGCTTCCCCCCAGTAGGAGCCCACATCTAGGGTCACACAGAAAGATAGCCCTGCTTCCCCTTCCCCACCTACAGTACGTGCCTTCATCTTCATGGCGAGAAAATTTCAGCAATTTCTTCCCTCGTCGACTTGCGTGGACTTGTACCTACCCACGATGCCCGGAGCTCTCAGCAGTTGGTCATTTTTTTTTGCATTTAAAATTTTTGCAAATAATATTTTAGAAAATGAAAATAATGCAATACTTTCACCGCGGTGGGAATTTAACTCAAGGACCAACGATAGTAGTAGCAGCAGTAGTAGTATGTTCGAGGGTAACCTCTAAACCACTGAGGCGACCGGCCTTGGTTCTTGCGTTCATTTTGATCGCGGGTCGTTGTATGTTCGAGTTACACACGCACTCCTTCCATTACTGGTATGTTATGTTTCGTGGCGGTCCAGATAATAGACAGTCAAAGTAAGTAGTCGTTGTTGTCGTGCGTGACGACGTAACGGCGACTACATGATAAACATCCAGTGAGCTCGTAGTGGAACGTGCGCCCACAACCACTCATCATACCTGTTCAAAAATAGATTAATTTCATGATGTCGACGAATAAAAGACTCCACGATTATTGCAACACCTCGGGTAGGTTGTTTTTGCTACACTGCTGTTGCTGAAAAAAAATTCCCCCTGTAGACTATATATTTTACATTTATGCAAAACGTCTCAAAACGTTCGATAGTTTCATTGTGTTGAAAACAACGCAAAACAACAAACAACGTAGAAAACGTAAAAAAGATCGATACACCTTTTTTTCTACCATTCCGAAAAAGAAGGGAAACATACGCGAACGAGCAACGAGAAAGAGGAAGAATTCTCTTTCTGCTCCTATTCCACAACTTTTTCCATCCCATTTACTGTCCTCCCACTACACTCTCGGCTT